>OX336390.1:548436631-550836631 GCA_946902985.2 Meconema thalassinum
AACATGGCAGCGACGCAAAATATAAATATTTAAATGGACGTTTCTCGTGATTTAACCATCCGAGCGCAGTGAAACTTTGCGCGGTAAATGATTATACAAATTTTAATCCACTGGCATCTAATTTATATGAATTGTTTTCATAACCACAAGATGTCAGCTGTGAGAAAATTTAAAATCTCGTTTTTATTTCTTGTGTCCTAATCATGCGATTGATTTTGAATACTGCACCTACACAATTATCTTCATGTAATAGTACATAATTCTAAGACCCACATATATAAAAATCCAACATGGCGACCATCCGAAATATTTAGACGGTTCTCAATATTTAAGAATCTATTACAGCAATCAAACTGAAAGTTTGTATGTTGATAGAGGCAATTAGCATAAGTAGGATATATGAAAATAGGCTATATAGTACTTCACGGAACTACTAGTTCATAAATTATAAAAATGCCAATAATCTTTCAATAAAAATAAGATTGAATTTCAATTAAATGTGAATAATATGTATCCAAAATGAAATGGAAAAAGCAGTGACATTATTTCTTTATCTTTAAACAGTAACGCGCATTTTCGGTACTTCGATGGTGTTAAAAGTAGCGGTGTTGTAATTACAGTTACGGAATGTAATTGGCAATGTCGTTACTTCCTGTTACCTTCGAAAATAACGCTTAGTCTACTGGTAACGGTATTACAAGTAAGCATGGAATTGTGGTGCTTTAATTCGTTGTGTATACAAGAATATGTCACTTGGAGTGTTTACACCACAGTTTTTGGCCGGTCATCCCTTGTTGTGCAGACGTTCAAGGGGCAATTGGTGAGCCTCAGGCATGTACAATTGATACGTGAGTTGCTTTCCGTGCAACTGACCACATACGTATCAATTGCACATAGGTGGCCAAATTTTTGTGGTAAAGCTAAATGGAACAAAATTGGTTCACAGAATCTTCAACAATGTATAAATTTCCTGTATCCTCATGACGAGAATGAGATTTTGTGGCATCCTAACCAGATGAGTTTTTGCCGCCAATTGAGCTAACGAGGTTGCGTATTAATTAAATTAATGAATTCCAGTCGATAATTTAATGAGAAATAATTCCTTCTATTTTAGATATTCGAGTGCCATACACTAGTCGTAACAAATGAAGATACGACGACAGATTTAATTAAATTCCGACACCACACCGTTTTTCTTTCTTGAGGATTGGCCTTTTAATGTCTACTGATTTATTTAACAGAAAAAAAAAGCGATTTAAAGCGATTTAAAAAAGATGCATAAATTCATACAATGTTAGCTAGTAAAAGATCTCTTGTAGTACATTTGGTGAATACATCACAAAATACAACCAAGAAATGTCCTGCAATGGAGACTTGGACTCAAATACAACCTTCCATTTAAGTGCATTGCATCTTAATTTGCAATGAAGAATTTGGCTCTATTCAGCTTTGTCATAAGAATTTGGCTACCTCTGTATATCCCTGAGGCTCGCCGACTGTCCTCTAAACGACCACACAACCGGGCTAACCGGTCAAAAATTGTGGCGTAAACTGTAAGTATTCGAGAATGTGTAGTAATCCGGATAGACGAAGTTATAACTTTTATGTTCATATTTTTGGAAGTTTTCCATTTGTATGGCTCTTACAAAACAGCATAATTATGTTTATAAACGATAACAATGCGTTAAAAATAATTAGACTGTGGGAAATCAAGCTAGCAGTGTAGTTCACCCCGAGAGTAATAAGGAGATGGCCAGAGGTCACGTCAACTGAGATGTTCAAAACATTGCTGGCAGGGAATGTTATCCGACCAAAATGTGGTTACTTTTGGCCCACAAGTATTGTAAGTAGATGAAAAATGAAAATCCGCAGCCTACTTCCAGTCGACCGACCGCGTCAGGGATGGAATGAATGAAGCCCCCATCTAGCGGCGAGGATATGAACTGTGCTGGCTACCGAAGCCTGTAGCACTCCTCTGAGGCAATGATTAAATGAATCATCATCATCAGTTTATCTGCCTGATGGCAGGTTTCCTCATGGTCGGTCTCTCCACCTTATCCGGTCTTCAGCAGCACGTTTCATTAGCCCATAACATTTATCAATCTTGATGGAATCCAGCATCTGAAACACTCTTCGTCCTCTTCGGATTTTTCCTTGGACTGTCCCTTCTAATGACAGATGAAATGAAATGATAGTGGAGAGTGTTGCTGGAATGAAATTTTTGACAGGGAAAACCGGAGTACCCGTAGAAAAATCTGTCTGTCTCCGCTTTGTCCAGCATAGATCTGACATGGAGTGACCGGGATTTGAACCATGGACCAAGCGGTGAGAGGCTGGCGTGCCAAACTATTGTAAGTAGATGATAATGCTAAATGCAATGAAGATAACACTATAGGAGTGATCAAAATATCTTCGAGGGAAAAGTTACAAGACAAAATATATATAACACTGTTTGGCGTGTTGTGTGCACATCCATTAGCGAGATGTGCTTCTTACTCCTCCTTATTAGCTCGAGTGCACGCACGAGAGGCGATTTACTGGTCATGTGAGCACACAATATCAGTATTATTATTATGGGGGTATGGAGAGCTGCATCAAACCAGTCAAAAGACTGAAGACTCAAACAACAACAACAAGTGTAAAATTACGAGATATGGTAGAATTAATATTGAAAGCGTTTAGCAGGCTGATTGAGAAGCAGCAGTAGCCGGTTGACCTGCCAACAGTCTCGTGTAATAACACAGGGCATGTAGACGAGAGCTTAATATTTAAACATAAAACAGAGAGCTTTACTGTACTCAACCCCCAGGTTCGCTCGCCCACCCGCTCGGAACGTGCGAATTCCAGCCAAGGTGGATTACATTTTTGTGAAACTTTTTTTGTATACCTACGTGTATGGCTATTGAAACACGTGTTGGGTGCTGGGGGAGTTAAACAGCGTCGAGGTCAGGGGGAAAAGAAGGACAACTCGGCGTGAAATTACACATTTTGGTATGTTGTTTGCATTGGCTTTCTGACATGTTAGCTCACGAGACCGATCAACTTCACACCTCGGTATGAACCAGTACTTGGAATGTTTTATCATTCAGCCATCTGAGTTAAGGGTGGTAACAACTATAGCCTAAGAAACCGAAACTGTTAATTAAATTACCACAGTTCTTTCCAGGATTCTGTCGAAATTAACCCTTATAGTGCCAGGAGACCGATATATCGGCCGAGGGAGTGTTAGCTAAAAGTGCCTTGAGGCGATATATAGACTGTGTTTTTAGTTTTTTTTTTAAATTATTTCCTGCCACGCAAAAGCCTACTTTTAATGTTGTAACAAAGAAAACGCGATAGTCACGTATCGACGTGTTTAAGTTCTGTGAATAATTAGATTCATATTAATTATTCTTTGAACATTCTGTAGTCTCTCGCGAGACTGAAGTCGTATTGTTTGCGTTCTTGCTCGGAGCTAATTAAGATACTTAGCTGCTTGAACGGACAGGAAACAAATAAGGTTTTAAACACGTGCTAATTAGATTGTTTAGACATCAAAATTATATTCACCGTTCCAATCGAAAAAAAAAGAGTTTTTTAATAAAACAAATGAAATGAATTATTATTTAGCGTGTAGTATGTTTAAATGTATTTATCTGCTACGGAACATTAAAATAACCCCTGGCACTACAGTAGGCTACATGAAGGGCCTAGGCCTACCAAGCGACCGCTGCCCAGCCAATTACCCTGCACATATTGGGGTGACACGTGATCAACGCATCGGGTCCCCTCGGCCGTTAATCTGTATTTTTCTTGATCAGGGTGCTGCCTCACTGTCAGACAGCTACTCAATTGTCCTCACGTGGCTGAGTGTACCCCGTTCTAGCCCTCACGTCCGTTTCTAAAATCCCTGTCGGAGCCGGGAATCGAACCCGGGGCCTCCGGGTGAGAGGCAGGCGCGCTACCCCAGCACCACGGGGCCAGCTACGGAATATTGTCTCTTAATATAATACAGATAGAAGATATTTTTTATAAAAGGTTTTTAACTTCCTTAAACTTGGCTTGGCATTTTTAACTTAACCACTCATAATACGAGTGGTGATCAGAAACTAAGGTTACAAGGCCGGCATTCCTGGAGTCTCGTCTGTTATAGAGAAATTAACAGTGTGGGGTGATTCGAATACATACGGTTGGTAACTGTGCAGAGTTTCAGCCACCCGCCACCTACAGCGCGAGTTGTAGGTGAAGGACTAATGGCGACTCGTTTGGAAAATTGGTCTCGCGAAGAGATCCCATCAGTTATTCAATTTGTGTGGGCGAAACATGTAACCGCAGCCAGGACTTCTCACCGAAGGCGTCATCTTTCCTCATGAAAATGCGGTTTTGCTGCGACATCGTTGACTACCCTCCCTATACCCCGGACCTCGTTCCAAGAGATTTTCACTTGTTTCCTCACTTGAAGAAGAAACACGTAGGAGGTCGACGTTTTCCTTCAGACGAGGAGGTGAAACACTTTGCAACAACGTGGCTGATCACGCAAGGACAGGTCTTTTACCAGGAGGGATTATTCCAACTCATCCTACGAAGGGACAAGTGCCTAAACCGATATGGAGACTGTGTCCAAATATAACCTAATTTAACCCTTATAATACCCGTTGGCTGTATTTGTTGTGTGGAAAATAATGTTTCAATGCAGGCTTTGTAGCCTTGCTTTCTGATCACCCCTCGTACCTTGGCATCAGAAGGGTTAAAAGTAAGAAAGAAAAAGTATTACACTTGATTAGTGATTAATGGTCCGTAAAATACCAAATCAATGACCAAACAAATCACGCATCATCCTCACTCCCCAGTCATCCGTATATTTACTAGCATTAATATCTCATGTTTATTTTGGGCTGGCTGCGTGGCTCAGTGGTAACGTTCTCGCTTGCTGTGCCCAAGGTTGCAAGATTGAATCCTGGTGCAGTCAGCTGGCATTTGAGGGTGTGCAAATGCGTGGGAGTCGTGTCAGTAGATTTACTGGCATGCTAAAGATAACCCTTCGGGGTAAAATTCCGGCACCCCAGAGCGGCGTCTATAATAGCCGCAGTTGTTAAAGGGGACTCAAAACCACTAACATTATATTAGCCTACTTGTTTATTTTTTCCAGGAAGTCACATCCACGTTGTTTTGATTATTTGCTTGCTTCCTCGTGGTGTAGCGGCTAACACACTCCGCTGTCGCCCGGGATATCCAGGTTCAATTCTCGTCTCTGCCCAGGAATTTAGTTCTGTTGATATTGTTGATTATTTAGAGGTTTTGCGACATCGTGGTCATGCAGCCTTGTGTACTTGGGTGTGTGTAAAAGTTGTCTGATAAACTGTATCACGGTGATGTCTGTACTAGTGTATGTAGCCTACTTGTAATCGAGGTAGGATAGGGTAGGAAGCGGCCGTGGCCTTAAATTAGATACCACCCCAGCATTTGCCTGGAGCAGAAATGGGGAAACCATGGAAAACCACTTCCAGGATGGCTGAGGTAGGACTCTAACACGCCTTTTCTCAGTTTTGACTCACGAGGCTGAGTATACCCCGTCCCAGCCCTCAGACCAGAATTAAATTTCTTGGTAGAGCCGGGAAATGAACCCGGGACTGCGTGGTAACAGCGTAGAATGCTAACCACTACGCAACGTGGCCGACAAATTTAATTGTAGTCTGAGGGCTGGAACGGGCTATAGGGGTATACTTAGCCTCATGAGACAAAACCGAGAAGATGTGGTTCGATTGCCACCTCAGCCGCCATCTTGGAAGTGATTTTCGGGGGTTTTCCACTTCTACTCCAGGCAAATGCCGGGATCATTTCCAATCCTCACCAGAATGACAAATACTCACACTGATAAATATATCACAATAACACAGGTTATCAGACAGATTTTCCCCGCGCACACTCAAGTTCACGGGGACGAATGACCAAGATGTCCAAGCCCCTCAAATGAAACAAAAGAAAATGATTAATTGCTGAATCATATCAAATCTGAATTCAGTAAATTAATGAAGTAACAATCTAAGAGTCATTTAATCGAATATGATTTCTTTATGGAATTCGTTTATAGCCTACCTGCCATGCTTGTGTGAGTTCTATAAGCTGAGTTTGCGTGTCTAGGGACCCTTTTTTTAAGCGTAACTTATGGCTTTTTAGTGCCGGAAGTGTCCGAGGACATGCTCGGCTCGCCAGAGTTTGTAGCTGCTTCTATGTGGACACCCATGGGGTGAGTTACAAGAACCGTTGCGTGTTGCGTGTTGTCTGGGGAGGAAAGTGTGAATGTAAGGATAAGGAATTGGAAGTTAGCGGCTGTGGTCTCTAGTTAGGGACCAACCACGGTATTTGCCTGGAAGGAAGGTGGGAAACAAAGGAAGACCGTTTTCAAGGTTGCCGGCGGGGGGATTCGAACTTCCTCGCCTCCCAGATGTGAGCGATTGTCTGCAGCCACGCCGTAACGACCACGGATAACTCACCTGGATTAGGGGCCCTGATTTATAGTGATATAAAAGGCTTCAAAGCGGTGAAATTAAAAAAACGGAATTTTGAATGTGCTTAATAACTGTGCATGGTGCACGGATTTGGGTAAATAATTGAACACATTTGGGGGAATAACAAACAATTTATTCTAGTTACTTTTTTTAATTTTTATTTTTATTTTTGAAAGAACTAAAACTCAAATAAATGTGCGTTTAATACCTAAACTAGCATTTACTTCAACAAATAGCCTCCATGCCTATCAAATTCGAGAAGGGACTTCGTTATCCCGTATCTCATGAAACATTTATATTTAAGATTTCTTTTTTTCTATCAGACGAAAGATAGTGGAACTATTTCAATTAATTTAATAGTAAATATTAAAAGGATGTTATTGCCAGCATTTCATTGGTATTTAGTATTTTAAGGTAAAAAATAACACATTTCGCAAAATGAATTTATTTCGCAACATTTCGCGGCTTCTGTAATGAAAAAAATGCATATTTGGGATAAATATATTGTTCTGATAACATATATAGAGGGTGAGTCACCTAAAACTTGCACTGCAAATATTTGAAGGTCAGTGTGCTCTTCACTTGTCAGAACCCACATAAGGAGTGTATTCACGTTTGTTTTTCTTTAGTTTGTGCTACCACAGGTAGTCTAAAGTATTCGTCTCATGAAGGCAAATGCGTGCTACGGACGAAACCTTTTGAGAAGCGAATTTTATAAGCAACTTGCCGAGAGCCGCTCGGTTGTACCTTCATTTCAGTATTGTAAAAGTTTGGTAATTCATCCGTAAAATGTGTTAAATCTCCCATATAATAATAATATCGTATGGCCTCGGGTGCCTGGTGCAAGCTTTTCTATTTGACACCCAGAGGGTAGCTTGCATGTCGAGTTTCGTAGTTCCTTGACTTTGAAAGTCAAGGAGGTTAGATATCTAATCTCCTTGAACCCAATAGCGCTTTCTAGTAGAGAAATGAGGAACTTTGTGCTGGCGGAAACTCCCGAGATTAATTTTGCCATTATGAACTCGGCCTACTGAATTCAAATGGGTTCTTTGACATGCCAACATCGTATGACATGCGTATCGTATTTTTGCCGCCTTTCAAAATTCACTTACCACGGTCAGGGGCGAACCTGCAATCTTGGGGTTAGTAGACCGACACGCTATCCACTCACCCACCGTGGCAAGCTAATCTCCCATGAAAAGGGCTTTGTAAACGCTGTATGTACAAGTGTCGGCGTGGAACATTTTCAACATACGACTTCTCGCAAACCACTTGCACTAGAACCCTGCAACAAACGCCATTGACATTCTAGTTTACCCTACTTTTATTTTGTTAATGCCAATAAGCATTGTTCCATTTAAGGGGGGAGGTACACCTTTACAAGTGTAAAAACCACAGATATTTAAAATAGTTTTCCTCGGTATCCCTTTGCTCTGTTGATATGAAAGCTTGCCTACTCCTAGAACTGTCCTTTATGTTTAGTTTTCAACTTGAATATTTGCAATTAACTTTCCCTAGTTATTAAAAAATATTTTCAAAAAATTGGACTAATTTATACATTGATCATGCTTCTCCTTGATAGTTTCTACAAAACTTCACATTTCTGGAAGATTGTTGTTTTAGAATGTTCATAATGCTTGTGTTAATAATGTGAACTAACATCTTTTGCTTATCTTTTGAAATAATATTTTTTCTCCCTTTTCTATAAGAGTAGATTTTTTTACATATTTTTGACATTATAGTGAGTTATGTTTACTCAGAAAATTCAAAAAACAAATGTTACAGCAATGGTTCTAGTTCACATTCTTAAGACACAAAAGATACATGTGAATACAAAATTTCATAAAAATATCTCAAAAACTTTTCCTCCCATTGCTAAGTTTAACGCTCGTTCCTCAAACTTTAATTGTTTCTTTTGTTTTCCTTCATGACTCAAACAGTTTTTGAGATATTTTGATGAAATTTTGTATTCACATGTATCGGTTGTGTATTAAGAATGTGAACTAAAATCATTGCTGCAACATTTGTTTTTGTATTTTCTGAGTAAACATAGCTCATTAAAATGTCAAAAATATGTCCCAAAAAATCTACTCTTATAAAATAGGGAAAAATAAATATTATTTCAGAAGATAAGTAAAAGACGTTAGTTCACAATCTTAACACAAGCATTATGAACATTCTAAAACAATTATCTTCCAGAAATGTGAAGGTTTGTAGAAATTATCAAGGAAAAGCTTGATCAATGTATAGATTAGTCCCAGTTTAAAAAAAAAACTACGGAAAGTTAATTGCAAATATTCTCGTTTAAAACTAAAGGTAGAGGACAGTTCTAGGAGTGTGCAAACTTTCATAACAACAGAACAAAGGGATACCGAGGAAAACTATTTTAAATATCTGTGGTTTTTACACTTGTAAAGGTTTACCTCCCCCCTTAAATGAGTGTATGTTTGCTCAAACAATACAGGTTCGAAGCATTATTCAAATATACTTATAGGCCAAATATACGAGCCCCCGACTACCAAGCCAGTCTGTGAAAACCGCACATCAATAGCTCTTCCCATTTCCGAAATATTTGCGGTGGAAGTTTTAGGTGACTCACCCTGTGTAGCCAATGTTTGCTGAAATATTTCGCGCATTTCGTTAAAACCAAAAATCCTGGACTCCATGCATGTCATATCATAGTGTAACCGCGAAATTTAATGTTTTATTTTCGTCTGAATTTGTTATTTGTCTTACATCAGTGTGTAATTTCCAATCAGTTAAAATAACGTATATGAAAAAGCACAGCTGTTGGAGCTGGGAAGAAAAAGGCAGTGATTGCCAACACGTGGAACACGCACACAGGGAGAAAGACTCCCTCTTCACATTCACTTTCTCTACAGCGGGGAAAAGAATACATGTTTTTTTTTCTCTTTAGTACAAAGGGCTAGAGAGAAATAATGACTCATAATCTGTCCAGGGAGATTGTGGTAAGACACCACTAACCTGTGTGTTGGTGTGCACTCGGAAATTGTTACGTCTACTGCTTTGGTGATTGTGGTAGTCGATATTATAAGAGGCGTAACATCTAGATTACCTGACCCCTAAAAGTACAGCTTTGAATATCTCTACATACAGTAGTATAAAACCAAGTCCCCGATTCTTGGATGTAACGGGTAATCTCGAGAACCACTGGATGGATTTTGATGTGGTTTTCACGATAGGCCTACTGTAAAGGATTTCTCGAGGAAGGTTTCTGTAGATGAACATTCATTTATGAACAAAGGAAGCCGAACAGTTACGATTTCAGTGCATCGAGTCGAAGAAAAACCTGCCGTTCGTGGGTCTTTTAAGCTTACGCTGGGTAAACCGTTAAAACATCTATATACTATGAGTGTAAGAATTATTGTTCAGCATGAAAGGTCCTACAAAAATGTCCGCGACAGCATATCTCTATCTTTAATACATCACCCACTAAAAGTGTTTTTACGTTTTCATTTTTTCCAACAATCTCCATTCAGAGGAAATTTATATTCCTAGCTTTGGAGCGAGTTTAAGAGCTAGTGAACGAGCCTATCACCCTACCTTTGGCCAGCATCAAACTGTGGAGTGGTGTCGAGTTAAGACTTCAGAGAAGAGTAGGTTTTATGTGTTTGGAGTTTCGCTGTTTACGTCGGCTTTACTGAATTGCGTCTGGGATCTGCCGTCCGTGCGCCTTTTAAGCTTACGGTGGAAAAACTGTTAAAGATACCGAGTGAAGCCGGGGTGGGTTGCTTGTTAAGAATTTGAATTTGAATGTATTTATTAATTACTATTGATAATAAATCTGTGATATGTCTCACGAACCTGACTGCAAATAATAATAATAATAATAATAATAATAATAATAATAATAATAATAATATATATTGTTACGTGCCACCCCCTTGTGGCACTTTTGTTAACTGGATTACGGAGGGTAGGAAGCACAACACCAATTACTGCTTTAAAGAGAAGTTACAGTAGCTTTATTGCTTGCAGGAAGATACACTACTCATCAGCAAATACAAGCAATTGGAACCTTACTCCAGTTTCCTCAAGTCTCTTGCTTATCGAGAGCCCTTGCCCTCTTTCACTTGTCAACAGTTAATTTTCTCGCTAATGAGTCTGGTGGCCTTGACAGAACTACATGCCACTCTCCCCTATGTACACAAATTACAGTTACTTACGAAAACCTGCTACACGCTGCTCCGCTGTTCACGAGCTGGGAAACAATGCCACTGGGTTTCGTAACTCGCGCGGCACTTCACTACAAAACCTCTGACGCTCAGTGAAATCACACTCACTCAAAACACAGGCAGTCCCCTGTATGCTTCTCACTTCCTCGCTGTCAAGAGAAACGGCTTCACTAGGGGTTTCGCAAGTCACCACACTTCTGTCGCTCAGGATAATCGCTCACACTAGCTCGTAAAACACAACAACAACTGCCTGACGGGTCGCTCTTATATAGCAGGCCGGTGACTCAATAAATGCTTCTAGACCCATCCAGGGTTCACGGCTTCTCGAGGCTTCCATCGCTGGCTCAGTCACGAATATTCTGGACCATCCCTTTGTCCTGTTGCATAAGGCGCACGCAATACACTGAGGGAGAGCAGCCCAGCCCTGGGAGAGTTGTGACTCATGCGGCGAGCGATGAAACGAACTCACAGCCGTAACACCACCCCCTTCCTAAAAGGCTGATCGTCCCGATCAATCATTGGCCCGTCTGTGTCCCTCCGTAGGCTGCCAGGCGATCTCGATGCACGATCTTCATCTTCGCCCTCGGGCTCCGCTGGATCCTGTAGACGACATCGTTGATCCGTTTCACGACTCGGTACGGGCCCTCCCAGGACTTCTGCAGTTTGGGTGACAGGCCTTTCTTCCGTAATGGGTTGAAGAGCCAGACCAGGTCGTCCTCGTGGAATCCGCCGGCATCCGTCTGCTGGTCGTATCGGGTCTTCATTCGGTCGGTCTCGATCCGCAGTTTCCTCCTCGCGAACGCGTGCACGTCCTCCAGTTGGTCGACCAGTTCTTGACAATACTGACTTACCGGGACCGGACCATTCCCAGGTCGGCCGAAGGCAAGATCGACTGGTAGACGGAGTTCCCTCCCAAACATGGCCCGGGCTGGTGTGCACCCGGTGGCTTCATGCACGGCGGCGTGGTAGGCCAGGAGAAATAGTGGAAGATGTTTGTCCCAATCCCTCTGGTGCTCGCTGACGACTATTCGGAGATGGTTCTCGATGGTGCGATTGAATCGCTCTACCATCCCGTCGGACTGAGGGTGTAGCGGCGTTGTCCTTGTCTTCCGGATTCCCAGCAGCTGGCATAGGTTCTGGAACACCTGTGACTCGAAGTTCCTCCCTTGGTCGGAGTGCAGCTCCAGGGGTACTCCGTACCGGCTGACGAATTCCTTTACCAGGGTCTCTGCAATCGTCCCAGCTTCCTGGTTAGGGAGCGCATACGCCTCCGGCCATTTGGTAAAGTAGTCGCTGATGACCAATATGTAGCGGTTCCCTGCCTCGCTCAACGGGAATGGCCCAGCAAAATCGATGGCCACTCTCTCCATGGGGCCGCCCACGTTGTAGGTCTTCAGTGGACCCCGTCGTCTTCGTCCTGGGCCCTTGCTGGCTGCGCAATCGTGGCACCTCGCGCAGTGGTTCTCCACGTCGGTTCGGCATCCGATCCAGTAGAACCGCTCTCTCAGCTTCTCCAGGATCTTCTTTATCCCTAGGTGTCCACCAGATGATCCTCCATGGACTTCCTTCAGGACTTCCTCCGTCATAGCCTTTGGAACGACGACGTGTTCCCGAGATGTCTTCCCGTCGGTGCTCTCCCAGGCGCGGCAGATGAGGCCATCCCTTACAATCAGCGAGTCCCACTGCGCCCAGTAGGACTTAAACTTTGGGCTGCAGTCACTCACAATGTTCCACCCGGGTCTGGGGACACAGGCCCTCTTCCATTCGGCTATCAGTCCCAGGTCATCATCTTCTGTTTGTGCCCGCGTGAAAGATTCGCGGCTCCAGTTCCCTTGAAGTTCCACAGTAGTCCGTCGGCACTGTATCCCGGTGTTCTCCTCCCTCCTAGTACTGAAGGTGCAGTCATCGGGGCACGGTCTTCGTGACAGGGCGTCGGCATTAGAATGCAGTTGGCCTTTCCTGTGCTGGATCTCGAAGTTGTACTGATGAAGCCTCTCTAACCACCGCGCGAGTTGACCCTCGGGCTGTTTGAAGTTCAGGAGCCACCGCAGGGATGCATGGTCGGTCCTGATGAGAAATTCTTGCACGTTCAGGTACTTGTGGAAGTGTTCGATGGTCTTCACGATGGCGAGCAGTTCCTTCCTGGTGACGCAGTAGTTCCTCTCTGGCTTTGACAAGGCTTTGCTGAAGTAGGCCACTTCTCTCTCCTCGCCGACCACTATTTGCGACAGGATTCCCCCTACACCAAAGTCGCTGGCATCGGTATCGACGATGAACCTTGTTCCAGGTCTGGGGTAGGGCAGAATAGGCGCGGTGCACACAGCCTGCTTGAGTTGTTGGAAGGCACTGTGGCATTCTGCTGTCCATGTGAAGAGTTGGTCCTTCTCAGTCAGTCGATGCAGTGGTTTGGCGATTTCAGCGAATCCTCTCACGAAGCGACGGTAATAAGTGCAGAGTCCCAGGAAGCTTCGTAGTTGGGACTTGTCCTTCGGAACTGGCCACTCCCTCACAGCTGCGGTCTTCTCTGGGTCGGTGCGCACCCCTTCCTCGGAGACAATATGCCCAAGGTACTGGACCAGCTTCTGGAAGAGCTGACACTTCTTGGGGTTCAACTTCAGCTGGGCAGCCCGTAGCTTCACCAAGATCTCCTTCTGCTGTAGTGCTCCTCGAAGCTTTTTCCCAGAACGATGACATCGTCTAGGTAGACCAGGCAGGTCTTCCAGTGTAGTCCCCTCAGAATGGACTCCATTAGCCTTTCGAAGGTCGCAGGGGCGTTGCACAGACCGAATGGCATGACGGTGAACTGCCAGAGCCCGCTGCCCACAGAGAACGCAGTTTTCTCGCGGTCCTTAGGGTGGACCTCCACCTGCCAGTAGCCACTCTTCAAATCCAAGGTGGAGAACCATCTTGATCCTGATATGGTGTCCAGCGTGTCGTCGATCCGGGGTAGAGGGTAGCTGTCCTTATCCGTGACGTCGTTCACCCGCCTGTAGTCCACGCGAACCTGGTGGAACCGTCCTTCTTCTTCACTAGCACGACCGAACTCCAAGGACTATGTGATGGCTCGATCACCCCTTGCTCCTTCATCTCTTCTACCATCCGGTCGACTTCGGCTTGCTTGGCGAGCGGGACACGTCGGAATGGGGCCCTAATCCGTGTGCTGTCCCCAACGTCGATTCTGTGCTGGACCAAGCTTGTCCTACCGAAGTCTTTGCTCCCCACGGAGAAGACATCCTGGAATTCGCGTAGCAGGTCCTGAAGTTGGCGTAATTGCTCCTCGTCTAAATGGTCCTGGGATCCTTGGTACAGCTTCTGTAGTTCTTCTGGCAGGGCGCGTCTTCTTCGGTTGTCCGTCTGCAGGTGTCCGTCCGTCGTGTCTGTGATGCGGGCAATCCAGGTAACGGGCCCGCAGACTCCTAGGTTGGTGTCCCGGTGAACCGTAATATCGTAGTCGTTCAGGTTGGACAGGCGGACGTACGGCCGAGGCGTCGTGTTGATGAGGGTCTTGGCAACTAGCAATCCTTTTGTCTGGATGTCCTCATATTTTGGCTCGATGACAGCCGCCACACCCTCAGCAGTTCCGTCGACAATTACGGCGGCGCTCTCCTCCGTCCTGGCAGGAACGATGACGTCCTCTCTCAGCCTTACTCGTCGTGCGTTAACGGCTTCGTGTGCTGATTGCAAAGCAAGTTCCTCACCTCCGAAGTGCAGAGTGTTGGTACTCAAGTCCAAGATGATGTTCTGGTCCAGGAAGTCCAATCCGATGATCACTTCGTTTGATACGTCAGCCACAAGCACTGGATGCTTCACCATCCGTCGACCAATGACGAGCTCCAGTGATGCTTCGCCATGTACCGGTCCGGTCTCTCCGGTCGCGGTTATTAGCTGGAGGTTCCTTTGTGTTGGTTGCACTCACCACTTCGGGATCACGGTGGGATTGACGATGGTCCTCGACGCTCCCGTGTCGATCAGCATTGGCCAACTCACTCCGTTGACGACTCCGTCGACCATTAGGCTACTATTGTCCCTCCGAAACTTCGTCACACGCACTTGGATTGCCGGGGCTTGACGACTGTCACAAGCCAACCTTTGCCCCCCCAAGGCTGGCTAATACTCGTTTCCCTGGGCCGCGTGGTTTTCAGACGACTGATTTCCCGTCGGATACCCTCGGCGGCGGCGATCACCGCAGTCCTTGCTCAGGTGGCCTTTCTTACCGTAGGCCCAGCAGGTCGGTAGTCCTCTTCCGGGCCGCCTCTCCGGTTGTCTTCCGGCTGTGTCGTTGCTGGTGGTGCCGCGACTATCGAAGAAACGGCTTAGCGCCTCCATCAATTCGTCGGCCAGGGGCTTGGTCTCGTTGGTTTTTGCTGGTTCGTCGACGCCCATTTGACGCACCCGCGCGTGCATTCTAGATGCCTGTTTTGCCGTCTCGAACTCAAGTGCGTGGCTCAGCGCATCTGCCAGGATCTTATTGCGCGCGAGTCGCAGCGCCTGTTGAGTGTCCGAGTCCCGTAGCCCGTCGGTGAAGGTCTGCGTCGCAATCTGATCCAGAAAGTCGGCCGGCGCTGTTGGATAGGCGAGCCTTACGAGGCGTGCGATGTCCATCTCGAACTCCTGCAGGGTTTCCGCGTTCTTCTGTACCCGGGTCCGGAGCTGCATCTGGTAGGCCTGCTGAAGATGGCTATCTCCATATCGGGACTCCATATGGGCGATCAGTGAAGCGTAGTCCCGGGATCCAGTCCGGATGGCCTGAAGGACGTTAAGGGCGTCACCTCTCAATGCTACAATGAGAGCTGTAGCCTTTTCTGTGTTGTTCCAGTTATTTATGGAAGAGGCCGCCTCGAACTGACGTAAGTAGGTGCTCCACGGGACCGTTCCGTCGAAGGTTGGGGGCGTCACTCTGCTATGTCCCGTTCCTGATATTCCCGGTGTAACGGTGGGCGGGCGTTGGCGCAGCTTGGCAACTTCCTCTTGTAGAGCGTTGAATTTCTCTTCCACCCCCGTCAGTGGGCGTTGGCGCAGCTCGGCAACTTCCTTTTGTAAGGCGTTGAATTTCTCCTCCACCCCCATCAGCGGGCGTTGGCGCAGCTCGGCAACTTCCACTTGTAAGGCGTCGAACTTCTTTTCCACTGCCGTGACTTCCTCACGCAGACCCAGTTCTAATTTCTTCAGGTCCTGTGTCAACTTATTCTGACCGTCTTCCATCTTCTTCTGGCCGACCTCTATTCTCTTCAGGTCCTCCGCTAGCTTATTTTGACCGTCTTCTAGTTTGGCAGTTAGGTCCTCGGCTAACTTCTTCTGGCCGTCTTCCATCTTGGCTTCCATGCCACTTAACCTTTCTAGCAATGCTGCGAATTGCTCTTCCATTTTAGATGTTTGTCTTGTAAGGGGCATGCACTCACAGGAAAATTAAAAAAAAAAGACCTGCTCGGGTTTTGAAACCAGGACCGTCAGGTGTTGTGCTTGTGCTTGAGTTCGTAATCCGGCTTCTGACACCAGTTGTTACGTGCCACCCCCTAGTGGCACTTTTGTTAACTGGATTACGGTGGGTAGGAAGCACAACACCAATTACTGCTTTAAAGAGAAGTTACAGTAGCTTTATTGCTTGCAGGAAGATACACTACTCATCAGCAAATACAAGCAATTGGAACCTTACTCCAGTTTCCTCAAGTCTCTTGCTTATCGAGAGCCCTTGCCCTCTTTCACTTGTCAACAGTTAATTTTCTCGCTAATGAGTCTGGTGGCCTTGACAGAACTACATGCCACTCTCCCCTATGTACACAAATTACAGTTACTTACGAAAACCTGCTACACGCTGCTCCGCTGTTCACGAGCTGGGAAACAATGTCACTGGGTTTCGTAACTCGCGCGGCACTTCACTACAAAACCTCTGACGCTCAGTGAAATCACACTCACTCAAAACACAGGCAGTCCCCTGTATGTTTCTCACTTCCTCGCTGTCAAGAGAAACGGCTTCACTAGGGGTTTCGCAAGTCACCACACTTCTGTCGCTCAGGATAATCGCTCACACTAGCTCGTAAAACACAACAACTGCTTGACGGGTCGCTCTTATATAGCAGGCCGGTGACTCAATAAATGCTTCTAGACCCATCCAGGGTTCACGGCTTCTCGAGGCTTCCATCGCTGGCTCAGTCACGAATATTCTGGACCATCCCTTTGTCCTGTTGCATAAGGCGCACGCAATACACTGAGGGAGAGCAGCCCAGCCCTGGGACAGTTGTGACTCATGCGGTGAGCGATGAAACGAACTCACAGCCGTAACAATATATATATATTTTTACAAGGGACTGTGGAAAATCTTCAAAAGACACTTCTTGGGAAGGGTCCGCACTCCACAGTAGTTTGGGATTCTTACCCACTAAAAACTACATCCCTTTTCCCACGATGCGTTCATCACCCCGGAACCGCTCTCGCATTACTTCAGGGTGATGTCGTGCTTACTTAGCCTTTCAGACTTCTTCTTTCTTCTTAAGGGCGTGTTCGTATGCTTCCAGATCCAGCTTTTTCTGGCGAAGGACATCTTCCACATACACTGCTACATGATCCCATGATTGCTGGTTCCGTGACATCACAGAAATAATGTTATCTGGTGTCAGTTCTCCCAGTTCACTTTCCACATATTCTCTCTTTATCATGCAATGGCCGCACACGAAGAAGGTGTGAAGTACATCATCGATGTCGTCACAATATATGCATGTTGCACCACTCGCTCCGCCTACTCTATGCAGGAATTTCCGGAAATATCCGTGTCTTGTTAGAAGTTGTGTGAGGTAATAATTGACTTCACCATGGACTCTTTCGACCCAGGTATCCAGGCGTGGTATCAGTCGCTTGGTCCATTTACCACGAGGGTCACTTTCCCATCTGAGTTGCCTTCGCCTCATCCGTTGATTAAAGGCACGCTTCTTTGCACATTTCTCTCCCAGCTCTCCTTGGTACGCCAGATTTCTAGTCGCTCCAATGCAAGCAGATCTATTGGGGCTATTGCTGCCACCGTGAGGATTGCAGGTTCAGAAACCGTGCGGTATGCACATGCAATACGTAAAGCTGCTCTCCGTTGTACGGCAGCTATCCTTCTCCGATACCATGCAAATCTCAAGGATTCGGCCCAAACTTCAGAGCCATACAGGAGCACTGACTGAACTGTCGTCATGAGGAGGCGTCTTTTACTTGATTTTGGGCCGTTAATATTGCCCATCAGCCTACTAAGTGCTGTCATGTATTTTACTGTCTTATCTGTCGCTCTCTGAATATGGTTCCAGAAAGTGAGCTTGGAGTCAAGTATCACTCCTAAATATGCTGTACTCGTAGATGTTTCAATCACTGTATCTCCAACAGTCATTGGTACAATAGTCTCAATCCTTTTCCTCGTCAGAAGAACTATCTCAGTTTTATGTTCTGCTAGTGTTAGTCTGTGACTCGTCATCCAGTTTTTTATGCACCGCATCACCTGGTCAATTTGATTTGAGCCATCTCAACATTGCGGGCCACTATCAAGGCAGCCACATCATCAGCGTAGCCTACTAGATTCGTATCCTCTGTCATCTCCAGACGTAACAAGCCATCATACATGATGTTCCAGAGATCTGGGCCAAGGATCGATCCCTGCGCTGCTCCAGCCGTTAGTCGTTTTGCCCTTTGTCCATCTTCCGTATCATACAGCAAAGTGCGATCCCTGAAGTAGTCTTTCATTATGCGCATAAGATACTGTGGTACTTTGGAAGTCCCTTCAAGAGCTTCCAATATGTCATTCCAACTTGCCGAATTAAAAGCATTCTTTACATCCAGGGTCACAAGAAGTGTCACTTTACGAGAATGATGATTGCCCGTTTGCGCTCTTTCTACTGTGTTCACCACCTCCCATATTGCATCAATAGTAGAATGTCCTCTGCGAAATCCTTGCTGATGAACAGATAAATCCCCTGCTATCTGAACTGCTGAGAGAATTCTTGGCTGCAGATGTTTCTGTAGGCCTTTTCCAGCTGTGTCCAACATACATAAAGGTCTATAACCACCAGATTTTCCTTTGCTGATCAAAACCAATCGAGCCATTTTCCATCGGGCATTAAAAACACTCGCTTGCAGGCAATGATTGTACATATTCAACAATAATTCAATTCAATTCAATAATAATAATAATAATAATAATAATAATAATAATAATAATCAAGGAGGCAGTGACTTAGTGAGTTTAGTCGAACTGGGGCTCCTGATATTTGTATTGTTTATTTAATTTCTTCACGTTTAAATGGTTGTTTCATGATTTATACGTTGCTTTTGGGTGATTTGCTGTTGGTATTTAGTGTTTTATGGTGTTGTGAGAGCTTTTATAGAGATAATTGATAAATTTGTTGCGCGTGATCTTTGTTTACTCTGTTGCTTGGGAATAACTTGAACCAGGTTAGGTTATACATCTTCATATATGGTAATATTTCTTCGAATAGTTAAATTGAGACTTTGAGTTGTGTATTGATACCCCGTTAATTGATAACTGTCCAATTGTATCATCTGTCCGACAAATTATTGTGAAACGCTGTTCTGATTCATACGACACGCAGGGTAGGGTTATGTAAGAAGATATCAACTAAACGGAGCTACTGATTCTTGAATCGTGTCCGTCCTTCAGTTACAATAGTGTATCCATCTGTTTCCACATCTCCTGACACTGTGAGTATTTATGAATTCATGTAGTGCATGCTTATGCAATGTCCAACTTTGGTGAACTATTTGAGTGACGTCGATCATAGCACAAAGTTCTTCATAATTTTCCTCTGACAATTCATATGATCTAATAATGTTGACTAGGGGCCGTTTGTCTCATTTCTTTTCGACGAGTAGACTGAAGTGCACTATAATTTAACGTAATATGAGTAGGAGGAGGAATGTGCAAGAGGAGGACTCTGGACCTGGTCCTGGGATGAGGTTCCCATCGAACCGTGAGAGGCCGAGAACGGATATATCGCCGATCGGTCGAGCTCATACTGAAAACAGTTCACCGTTAATAACTATAAGCAGCACACAAGATCTCCCAGCTGCGTCCTCAGTAGATGTTTTGTCGTCATCTGAGATGTCAACCACTGCTGCAGGACTATCGAGAAGACGCATTCAATGGTCAAATGAAATGAACAAGGAAGTTATGCGTCTCTATTATTCCGTTACGAAACTAGAAACTGATATGACTATGTACAGGCACCTTCTGTGGCAAAAATTTATTGAGAAATACCCTGGCTTGTCTCAGCGCCTCACAGAACAAAATTTAGCGGATAGAAGAAGAGCTATTGTCGGAAAAAAGTTGTTGTCAACTTTGGAAATCAATGAAATAAAATGCGAAGTCGTAGAACAACTCCAAATCAGAGACTCCGAAGATCTCATACTGCAATTACGGTAAGAACAGGTTGCTTTGGAAGAAAATGATGAATTTCAGTTGGAAAGAGAACCTCAGTCACAAGCTCGTCTGCATCAAGATATACAATACGCGGCTTTGTGTGAACAAGCAGCCCTCTATTTCCAACAAGCAATGGAGAAGTACTATGGGACTAACCCATGTTGTCGTCTCAAGATCCCGAAGGTAAACACCTCTGTAAAGTTTGGCGTAATCGTGAGCCATCTTAACAACACAGTGGTCACTAAAGCTCTAGATGGTGTGGATGATATTGAGTACGTACAACTGGTGATTTATTGTGGTGCGTTAGCTGCCGTACAAGCGATTGGTATTAAAATTGTGCCACAATATGCAAGGGCCCGTGCGAGCTCAGTTATGCCTCCCCCATGGCAAAAGCGGCTGGAGAAGAAGATTGAGGAGCTTCGTAGAGAACTTGGTCAACTGACACAATTCAAAAGAGGAAATCGGTCCCTTAGACAAATCAGGAATGTAGTGCGCATAATACAGCCAAGTCGTTTAGATGAGCTGGATCAAGACAAGCTGTCGGAAATAATAGACACGCGCACTCAGAGATTGGCTGTCTATAGTAAACGGCTACGCAGGTACCGGTACAAAGAAAGTCAAAAGCGGAAGGATCAGAATAGAGCATTTGCATTGAACCAGAAACAATTCTACAACAGCTTGCAAAACTCTAATCCAGAACGTCAGAATAATACTCCTTCAATCGAAGAGGCCACCAATTTCTGGTCTAATATTTGGGAACAGCCCAAAGACCACAATTTTCGTGCCAACTGGATGATAGAAGAAGAGGCGAGGTTTTCTGGTGTGATTAATGAAATGAATAGCCCTGACATCATGGAGCATGAGGTGAAGGCAGCGACTCTACGTACACAGAACTGGAAAGCGCCTGGGCCAGATTTTATACACAACTACTGGTATAAGAAGTTCACAGGTGCCCATGAAGCAATAGCCAAAGCCTTCACGCGAATTTTACGATTTCCTGAGGAAGCTCCGGAATTTCTGTTCATGGGAGATACCTTCTTGATACCAAAAGGTGAAGAATCAAGAGATCCATCGAACTACAGGCCCATCACTTGCCTGTCGGTGCTTTACAAGCTATTTATGGCTATAATTGCGGAACGAGTGTATGGGCATTGTGCGGCGAATGGGATACTCGCTGAAGAGCAGAAAGGGTGCCGACGGAAAACGCAAGGCTGTAAGGATCAAGTGATAATAGATTCAGTTATTGTAAATTTGGCTATGAGAGGACAAAGAAACTTGTGTATGGCCTACATTGATTACAAGAAAGCCTATGACTCCGTACCTCATTCATATTTGATCGCAATATTAAAAATCTACAAGTGTGATCCCATCATTGTCCAATGTCTACAATCTATCATGTCTAGATGGAATGTGAAACTTCATCTAAAAGACCGATACCAAGTCACTCCGTCCCGTGCAATTCGAATTAACCGTGGAATATTTCAGGGAGATTCGTTCAGTCCTCTATGGTTCTGTCTGTGCTTAAACCCGCTCAGTGGGCAGTTAAATAGGAGTGGATTGGGATTTGAAATGCGAGCTGGTGAGGTGAAGCACAAGGTTTCACATAGACTGTACATGGATGACTTAAAAATCTATGCAAGCACACGGCGTCAACTGCAAGGGCTCTTAGATATTACGCAGGCGTTTAGCGACGATATAGCGATGGAATTCGGACTTCAAAAATGCAAGGCGATCATACTGGCAAGAGGGAAACTTGATAGGGCAGAGGGCTTCAATGTTGGTCTAGATGAGCTAATCGAGTGTTTAGATGAGGGCGAGACCTACAAATACTTGGGCTTTCTTCAGCTTCGTGGGATCCGACACACACAAATTAAAGCCAATTTACAGAAAAAGTTCTTTAATCGAGTGGATATGGTTTTGAAATCATACTTGGATGCAGGCAAGAAGATCAAAGCCCTTAACACCTGGGCAGTACCTGTACTTACGTATTCGTTCGGGTTCGTTAAGTGGTCAAAGACAGATTTAGAGCAGATAGAACGGAGAGTACGAGTCTCAATGACAAAATATCGGCTTCATCATCCAAAGGCAGCGATAGAGCGTATCACACTACCACGGAGCGAAGGCGGTCGAGGGGTCATTGATCTCGCAATCGCCCAAAGTAAACAAGTGGAACGTCTGCGACAGTACTTCTTTGGCGCAAGAAATACTCCTCTGTATGAAGTCATTGTTGAAAGTGATAAGAGATTCACACCACTACGACTTGCAGACATGCAATATGACACAAAAGAGCACGTTACTTCGTTTGAACAGCGCCAGATGGCATGGTTAAGAAAAGAACTGCATGGTGTACACCCTCACTTGCTCAGCCAACATCATGTCGACCGATCATTGTCGAACTTATGGTTGAAGCATGGTTCGCTCTTCAGTGAAACTGAGGGATTTGTAATTGCGATACAGGATCGTGTCATTGCAACCAAAAATTATAGAAAGCACATCCTTAAAGAGAATGTAGCAGATGATCGATGTCGTAGATGCACCTCAGCGCTGGAAACCATCGATCATATCATCGGTGGCTGCTCTACGCTGGCTGGTATAGAGTATACCAAGAGGCACAATGATGTTGCTAAGATCTTACATCAAGAGCTCGCTATAAAATCTGGACTTCTGGATACGTGCATTGTGTACTACAATTACCAGCCTGCCAACGTGCTTGAAAATGAGCATTATAAGATGTATTGGGATAGACCTATTTTAACCGACCAGAAAATCTTGACTAATCGACCTGATATTGTCTATCTCAATAAAAGAGAGCAAAAGGCCTACTTGATAGACGTTGCTGTCCCACTTAGCCAAAATATGCAAACTACCCAAGCTAAAAAGACAAACAAGTACGCACCGTTGGCGGAAGAAATACGAAAACTGTGGGGATTAAAATGCGTGAGGATTTTGCCGGTGGTGATCTCTTCCACGGGAGTTATCCCAAAGACGTTGACAATGGCTTTGGAGGATCTGAAAATGAAACATCTGATTGCCAGAATACAGAAGGCAGTGCTGCTGGATACGTGCCATATTGTTAGGTTATTTTTATCCCAGTAATAGGTTTACAGGGTTCTTGATTAACAAATCCGTACCTTGTAAACTGAATTGTACCATAATTATGAGAAATTAAAGATAATAATAATAATAATATACTAATACTAATATACTAATAGTAATGTAGGCTACTAATACGATGAAAATCATAATACATACAGAGAAAAACGCAAATATAATACCAACCGCTTGTCACAGAGCTCATTTACAGTACATACATGGCTTAAAAGAAGTTTTGGTCTGTGTGACTATTGTAGTGAATATTGAAAAGTTCCCTAGAGAGGAATGTGCGACTAGGACACTGCTGCATCGATTTATGGGTGATGTATTTTCATTGAGCTTGTATGAAATAAACAAGTGCTATTTTTGTATACAAGGTGGAGTCGTTAGAGAGAATGAGAGGGGCCAAAATATCCTGGGTTGGCAACCCCAAAAGTGGGAGAGGTGGGTGGTATTTGGCACGCATCGCGCAAGGGACGATTCCTTGGCATTGAGGTCAGCGAACATGAACCACTTCCTGTAGACGAGACCTAGGCCTTCCAGGAAGCACACAGTTATTATCTTGCATGCTATAAAAAGATAAGGAAACACAAATAACTCGATCGTATAATAGCATAGTTATATCGTGACTCACTACGAGGGATATTAGTCATTGTATTTTACTGAGAGGATTGCGAAGTGACTAGAATTCTTAGCAGTCGATTCCCGGCTCAGTCAAGAAATTTAATTCTGGTCTGAGGGCTGGAACGGGGTACACTCAGCCTCGTAAGGCAAAACTGAGAAGAGGCGGGTTCGAGTTCAACCTCAGCCATCCTGGAAGTAGCTTTCAGTGGTTTCTTAATTCTACTCAAGTCAAATGCCGGGAAGGTGCCTAACTGAAGGCCACGGCCGCTTCCTACCCAAATCCTACCTCGATTACAAGTACTAACACTACCCATGTCTCAGTCTCATTCAAGGCTGTGATAATATGGAAGTTACTGAGGTATGAGAGGTGCTTAGTAATGACCTTCAGAGCACAACCAGGGGTTGTCGTGAAAGGTTCTACTTGTAGGGCTAGTACTACTGCACTGTCTCAGTGAGGAAAGCAATGGCAAACTGCCTCACTCCCCACCTTGCTTAGTACGTCTCAATATAGCGCTCCCTTGGGTACGGTGGTCGTTTTTGATGATCCGACCAGTCTCCGGGTTGATTACCCTACAGACAGAACACTAGTATAGCCATAACAATAACTCAGGTTGTCAGACAACTTCTACATACACACATATCCAAATCCACGGGTCTACAAGACCACGATGTTGCAAAGTCAATAAAGAATCAACAATAACTCACTGTGAGGATATATTTTGCCGTATTAAAAGACGCACGTTTGGCCATTTCTCCACATAGACGTCATCGTGATACATTCGACGTTTCGTGAAATCAACCCTCCTGGTAAATTTGGTGCACGGCTATTTCAGGAAGTTCCTCACAGCATCTCTTCGTTGCCTTCAAAGTGAATGTCCCGTGGAGGTGCGCCCAAATCGGTCATCTTCACAGGCTGCCTTTCTCCATTAAAGATGCTGTGTACTCATGAACAAGTGAAGTGTGTGCATTTTCAGACATTTTCTCACTTTGTGCTGAGTACATGGCTAAGATTATTTTAACGTGCAAAGGGTAACTTATTTTATACTGGATGATAGCCACATGATGATATTTTGAGGTTAGAAAATAAAAATAGTAATAGGCCTAGGTCTAAAAATTCTAGCAAAAGAAAATTCAGAAAAGAAAATTGGATTGTTCAGGAATAGCCTACTTATCTCAGTTATCCTTCAACCAAATGCTCTTAAGTTTTTTCACATACTGAGAATAGCTAACTTTAGAATATTATTGATGGATTGTTGGATGGCTTCTTTCGTGGTGAAACCTTGAGCTTTTCTGTTGGCCCTCTTTTTTTTCTTTTCCTGATGAACTCTATCTTACGTTCCTCGGACCATTTCCTGGAAGCGTTGTTTACGTTTATTTATGCATTTATTTATTCATTAATTATGTTCACCCATCGTTGACGGGTACGACTGAATATTATTCTACCGCTGAAATGACCAACTCGACTGAAATCCTTTCACATGACTAACTTCCTTGCCAGTACGTCACATTTGCTGGCCAAGGTGCTTCCGACGAGGCATTGTATACCGTATGGTGTGCGAGTCGAATATTTTAGTGCCCCCTTTAAATTCGTTTTAAATCTTTAGAAATGTGGTCTATATTTTGAATTCCGACTGTCAGCTGCCCACGTATACCTAAACTTCGTGCATATCGGATGAGGAATATTCTCATAAAAACGTAGACAACAAAAACATCAAATAAAATGTAATTGAACGAGTTTCGGCAGCTTGTATGTCACGGTCTAATAGAGATAGAAATTCCCGATGTTACGATAGATACTGAGTCCGGCATCTTCAAGAGGCTTCTCTGTCTCTACCAACTAGACCTACCGGTCTGCAACAAGTCAAAAAGGAAACGTGAAAGACTAAGCTGTGACAAACCTTCAGATGTTGATCACAATCATCAGAAAATGTCCAAATTACGTACAAAATTATATTTCCCGTCAATGTAACAAACGCATCACGTTTCCTCTCCAATCTCACCTAACCCAGTGCTATTAAGGTACCTATCCGAGGACCACCAATGTTGTGGAAGGGTTAGGGCATCTCTCATTTATCTTTCTTTCAACCTGACACTCTCATTTTATGAGGATTCATGCATGACTCCACATTCCCTATTCGTTGCTGATCTAAAATGTTTAGCCCTTAAATAGACACATAACTAAAAATTTATCTGTTCAACATGCCATTTACTCGGCAATTACAGTACTTTTATCTTCGAACAAAGTGCAACCTAGTAGGAAAACATAAAAATTCCGCCTCGTTGCGTAGTAACTAGCATTCTTGGCTATCACTGCGGAAGCCCGGGTTCGATTCCTGGCTCTACCATGAAATTTAATTCTGGCCTGAGGGCTGGAACGAGGTACCCTTAGCTTCGCGAGGCTAACCTGACAAGAGACGGGTTTGATTCTTATCTCAGTCATCCTAGAAGTGGTTTTCCACTTCTATTCCAGGCAAATAACGGGATGGTTCCTAACTTAAGGCCACTACCGCCTCCTTCCCAATACTCATCTGCATTACAAATACAGTGCACACACTACTACAGACATCGCAATAACACAGGTTATCAGACAAATTATCTCTCTCTCTCTCTCTCTCTCTCTCTCTCTCCCCCACCCCCCCTTCCCTACACCCACCAACACGGGGATAAATGACTAAGTTACGATGTCGCAAAGCCTCTAATAGTACATTATGCAACGAGCCTATAATGTCAATAATTAAGACACGAGTATGTGTTTTAATTACCATTATAGGCGAGTTGCATACGACTGTTTATGTTCGACGATAATTATAACTTGATTATATGTTTTAACATAAATATTCATAGATATCTGTGAGATTCAGATTCTGGCCTGAGGGCTGGAACGAGGTACCCTTAGCTTCGCGAGGCTAACCTGACAAGAGATGGGTTTGATTCTTATCTCAGTCATCCTAGAAGTGGTTTTCCACTTCTATTCCAGGCAAATAACGGGATGGTTCCTAACTTAAGGCCACTACCGCCTCCTTCCCAATCCTCATCTGCATTACAAATACAGTGCACACACTACTACAGACACCGCAATAACACAGGTTATCAGACAAATTGTTTGTGTGTGTGTGTGTGTGTGTGTGTGTGTGTGTGTGTGTGTCTCTCTCTCTCTCTCTTCCCTACACCCACAAACACGGGGCTAAATGACTAAGTTACGATGTCGCAAAGCCTCTAATAGTACATTATGCAACGAGCCTATAATATCAATAATTAAGACACGAGTATGTGTTTTAATTACCATTATAGGCGAGTTGCATACGACTGTTTATGTTCGACGATAATTATAACTTTATTATATGTTTTAACATAAATATTCATAAATATCTGTGAGATTCAGTTACTTCAGTTAGTGAACAGGGCGCGCTGGCTTTGCTGATTGAACAGAGCACATGCGTGGGTCAAGGAACTTCGAAAGCAGAGACCATTTACTTTGCTTGGCAGTGCTATTGTTTACAGCCTGCATGATGACTAGTGCCGTCCGGCTCTAGCATTCACTAATATTGTCACTGAAGTCGTTTGAAAGCAATGCGCTGTGTAGAAATTGGGGTTGGGGATATTAAGATACAGTGCTATTTCTTGTCTTATATTCGCCAGTTTATTTACGCAAACATATGGACGGTGCACTTTCCATATCGGTAATTTATATAGAATGATGTTGTGTTGTTAACTTCTGGACGTAGATTCATAAATTTCTTGCATATGTCATAGTATTTTCTTGTTACCGTAAAGGTTCGTGCTGATTTTGTCTTTGAGTTTGGGATTGTAACTACAATGGTTGATCCGATATCCAATTTGAACTTTAAAATCATGTAATTCATGTCCGACATGTTGGATTTTGAGCGCATGCGAAGGTATCCTTACTTAATTAGTCAATGAATGAGCTCTCATTGGCTGGAGAAACTGTCTCATAACGAAAAACAGTACTATAATGACCACAATTATGATACAGTTTTCTGACGTATAATATTTACATTTCGACATCGTCGAACATAAATGAATTTAGAACAACGAACACATAAAATGGGTGCCCCCTTCCCATTATTTAAAACGAAATCCGTAGTCCGATTAAATAGAATATGTGTAGGCCTATGTTACGTGAAGGAATGTTGTGATTGTTATTCATTGATTGTAGGAGCTATCATCAAGCTGACGTTATTAGGTGCCTGATAACTCGCGTTATTGGGGTGACCGTAACAGAGTGTATATGTATGTGTGTGTGTGTGTGTGTGTGTGTGTGTGTGTGTAAGTGCGTGTGTGTGTAATTGTAATTATGTGGGTCTGGGCGTGAAGAAGGTGCTATTCTGGCATTTGCCTGGAGTGAGTGTGGAGAAACCCGGAGAAAGCCACACTCGGGAAGGCTGCTGTCAGCGCTGGGATTCGAACCTTAGATCTTCAGACTTGATGCAGCTTCCCATCACAGTCTGGTGCGCTAATTAACGCGCCTGTACCACGGGGTGTTTGGATGCATGAATATAGCCTACTCTTGGTTAGATCACTTCACGTGATTCTCTTAATAGGCTATAATGTAAAGCACTTCTGATCCATGACTTCTAGTAGCAAACCGCTAATAATTGGTGCCACAGTGACTAACTCGCTGTCCAGACAGTCCGAGGTCGACTTGAGAGAGACTATTACCATTTCGAGATGAGTAAAGGTTACGAAGAAAGGTTAAGAGTCTCCGCTACATTGAGAATCATTGAAGTATGGATATGTTATTATTATTATTATTATTATTATTATTATTATTATTATTATTATTATTATGACACATTCATGTCACTACATCAGTGGATACAAATCAACATATCGTCGGCTTATTTGCAAGACGGTATGGAAACTTCTCTTAGGGTGCCACATTAAGAAACGAGCGAACTATGGTACAGGTTTCCAAGATGCATGATGATGTAGACCAGGATGTATTCCCAATATTTCTAGATTGCGAGCCTATGATTTTGGGATGATGCCAGTAGAAGAGATGACTAGGGGCAGAACCACTACACTTCCCTGTCTCCATATTTGCCGTATTTCCTCAGCCAAGGGCAGATACTTCGTGATCTTCTCACAGCAGGTTTGTTGTAGATTATGAGAGTTGGGCACTGCGATGTCAATGAGAAAGGTTTTCTTCCGCACTTTATCCACAAGAACGATATCTGTCATCACAAGAATATTCAATTATGCTCTTTGATAAGGACAAAGAGTTATAACTATAGCCTACCGATACATTTAGGATAAAGTTGGCTATATGTTATTTACTGAACATTTAGCTTGCCACGGTGGGTGATTGGTTATCGTGTCGGACTATCACCCCCCCCCCCCAGCTTGCAGGTTCGCTCCTGGCCGTGGTAAGTGATTTTTGAAAGGCGACAAAAACACGACATGCATGTCATTCGTTGTTGGCATGTTAAAGAACCCATTTGAATTCAGTAGACCGTGTTCATAATGGCAAAATTAATATCGGGATTTTCCACCAACACAAAGTTCCTCCATTCTCTACTAGAAAGCGCTATAGTCTCAAGGAGCTTAGATATCTAACCTCCTTGACTTTCATAGCGTTCCAAGGAACGACGAAATTCGACATGCAAGCTGCCCTCTGAATGTCAAAATAACAAAGCTTGCACCCGGCACCCGAGGCCGTACGATATTATTATTATTATTATTATTATTATTATTATTATTATTACTGAACATCTTCTTAATTGATGCTAGGAGGCATCATCGGCCTTTATTTAGGCACTATCCCAGCATTCTCCTGGAAAAGAAGAAAGAAATCACAGTAAATTACTTGTAGGATAGCTGAGGTAATCGAACCCACCTCTTCTCAGTTATACTGTATGTGACTCGAGTAAACCCCGTTCTAACCTTCTGACCAGAATAAATTCCTTGGCAGAGTCGAGAATGCAACACGAGCGTCCGAGGTGACAACCAAGTCACTACTTCGACTTCCGCCATAGTGATTTGCCTTCAATCTCCCCTGACATCAATCTCACAGTACATAACTTATACACACATCAAAAAAAGTTTTGCATCACCTCGGTTCCCAGATCTCCGGCATATAGACGTTGACTGTGTATATTGTATCAAAGATACAGTCCCTTTGACTGTTCATAGATGTCACTAAAACTGCTCAAAGATGTAAACAACCATGCATGAGCAGGGCCTATTAGACGGAGGGGGTACGACAGCCGATCAGTTCCAGTCATTCCACCAGGACGAAGGTACGCTGCTCATGTTGTCTGTAGTTCTACCATGCCTAGAAGGTCAATACCGCAGTTCGATCGCGTCCGCATTGTTACTTTGTGTCAAGAAGGGCTCTCAACAAGGGAAGTTTCCAGGCGTCTCAGAGTGAACCAAAGCGATGTTGTTCGGACATGGAGGAGGTACAGAGATACAGGAACTGTCGATGACAGGCCTCGCTCAGGCCGCCCAAGGGCTACTACTGTAGTGGATGACCGCTACTTACGGATTGCCGCTCGGAGGAACCCTGACAGCAATGCCACCATGTTGAATAATGCGTTTCGTTCAGCCACAGGACGTCGTGTTTCAACTCAAACTGTGCGCAATAGGCTGCATGATGCGCAACTTCACTCCCGACGTCCATGGCGAGGTCCAGCTTTGCAACCCCGACACCATGCAGCGCGGTACAGATGGGCCCAACAACATGCTGAATGGACCCCACAGAATTGGCATCACGTTCTCTTCACCGATGAGTGTCGCATATGCCTTCAACCAGACAATCGTCGGAGACGTGTTTGGAGGCACCCTGGTCAGGCTGAACGTCTTAGACACACTGTCCAGCGAGTGCAGCAAGGTGGTGGTTCCCTGATGTTTTGGGGTGGCATTATGTGGGGCCGACGTACGCCACTGGTGGTCATGGAAGGCTCCGAAACGGCTTTACGATACCTGAATGACATCCTCCGACCCATAGTGCACCCATATCGGCAGAATATTGGAGAGGCATTTGTCTTCATGGACGACAATTCTCGACCTCATCGTGCACATCTTGTGAATGCGTTCCTTCAAGATAACGACATCGCTCGACTACAGTGGCCAGCATGTTCGCCAGACATGAACCCTATCGAACATGCCTGGGATATGTTGAAAAGGGCTGTTTATGGACGTCTTGACCCACCAACCACTCTGAGAGATTTACGCCGAATTGTCGTTGAGGAGTGGGACAATTTGGACCAACAGTGTCTTGATGAACTTGTGGATAGTATGCCACGACGAATACAGGCATGCATCAATGCAAGAGGACGTGCTACTGGGTATTAGAGGTAGTGGTGTGTACTGCAATCTGGACCACAAATGCTGAAAGTCTAGCTGTATGATGGTACAACATGCAATGTGTGGGTCTCATGAGCAATAAAACGAGCTGAAATGTTGTTTGTGTTGATCTCTATTCCCTTTGTATTTAAAGGTTCCGGAACTCTTGGAACCGAGGTGATGCAAAACTTTTTTTGATGTGTGTATGAGACTGGATGGAAATGCACTACAAATGACTGAATACATCATTTAGCTCAATACCCGTAATGAAGGCCTTAATACACACAGCCTTTAGTCTATCATGTTCTTAAATACTATCAGAATAAATAATTCCTTATTCGTTATCCACCGACTCTGCTAGCGTATTGAGACTGATCACCTTGTTATGAACCACTTTGAACCCAGAAATAAATCAATCGTACACATCAGAGTCATTACCCTGGCGTGTTTATTGTGGCCGACAGCTAGAGACAACACTCAATGCGGTCAATACCCAAGCCAGCTCACATTGATTACGCCTAGGGTAGGTTCTCCTAGCTTCGTTCTAGGTCAAGAGCTGGCGTTATTTAAATAGGTCATGTACAGCAGGTACTGCCACGGTACACAAATCGTGTTTCGAGATCAGGAGCTGAAGAGGTGAGTTGAAACTCGGACACGCAAATGAATAAATATTAGCCCACATAATCTGATAACTTTTCAAGAGATAACTGCTTTTATAAAGGCTACTCAAATTTAAAAGAATTTATCTTCAGAGCAATAATAATGACAGATTTTATTTGGATACATCAAAAACTGGTTGTCTGAGCAGCCTGTACATATTCAACAATATCAGATAGGCCTAAGTCTCCACATCAGAACTTTCAACACATTAATACTAAACACACGCTATTTCGTATGTTGTAGTTATAGCTTTTAACCATCATCACGCTGCCTCTTTACCATCTCTTGATAATAATAATAATTTATTTTATTTATCGTATGGCTTTTAGTGCCGGGAGTGTCCGAGGACATGTTCGGCTCGCCTGAGTCTGTAGCTGCTTCCTGCGGACACCCTTATGGTGAGCTACAAGTTCCGTTCAATTTCAAGTAGTTCCAACTTTCGCCACCAATGATACCCAGTGGTGAACGTTGGAACGTTGATAGAGCGTTCCGACGAAATATAACCTAACAATTTAGCTTCACACAAGTTTAGTCTATGGAAGGATCTTTTACATGCCATAAATGGAACCGCCGGCTTTACTTCCCCTCCGAAGGAAGGCATACTGAAGGATTTTTAACGCTCTTAAAAAATCCGACGACTTCGGCCGGGTTTGAATCCGCTATCTTGGGCACAGCAGTTCAGCATGCTACCAACTACGCCACCGAAGCCCCTATAATAATAATAATATCGTATGGCCTCGGGTGCTGGGTGCAAGCTTTGTTATTTGATACCCAAAGGGTAGCTTGCATGTAGCTTGAAGCACTATGAAAGTCAAGTAGGTTAGATATCTAAGCTCCTTGAAGAGCATAGCGCTTTCTAGTAAAGAAATGAGGAACTTTGTCTTGGCGGAAACTCCCAAGATTAATTTTGCAATTATGAACACAGCCCAGTGAATTTAAATGGGTTCTTTGACATGCCAACATCGTATGACATACGTGACGTAATTTTTGTCGCCTTAAAAAAATCACTTACCAAGGCCAGGAGCAAACCTGCAAGTTCGGGGTTAGTAGACCGACATGTTAACCACTCACCCACCGTGGCAAGCACCATCTCTTGATGAATGCACTACATTTGCATTTGTCTGTTGGCACAGGCTAGAGTAAAATGTAGCTTTTCACCAAGATATCAGTCTCACTCATGGCTGTGATTATATGGAAGCTACTGAGGTATGAGTGGTGACCGTTTGTGGGTGTCACTGTAGGTTTGGTAGTGTCTTGTAGAACTATCTGTCTTGTAGATTTAATTCTCATGATGCTCGCTCGACGAGTGAAACATCTCATCCCTGAGTTTTCTCCTTCTTCAAAAGTCTGTAGCAATATATAGCCTATCTCAATCATATGTAATCTATTCTGGTTATTTATTCGCATATTCCAGCAATTAGAAGTACGGTGTGTTGACCGACTGAAAGTTACAATAATAATTATTAAACATTAGTCTACCTTAATCACAATTGGAAAGCACAATATTGGTTTTTAGACCAAGTGAATTAATTAAGCTTCAACCAATATCTTGGGTCTTAGTAAATCAGGTTTTCAGATTTTCAGAATAACACCCATTGCAATTTTTTGGTAAAATCGTGTTAACCGACTGAAAAGCATTTAAATTTCATTTACTAAGGCAATATTTAATTTATAAGAAATAATAGCATATTTAATAGCTTTGTTTTTAATATTCTTACAATTGTAATTGTTAACAAACTTACATGGAAGTACAGATACTCGGAATGCAATAACATTTACCATACTGGCAATCCGTTGGCACCTACTGTATGTAGTCTATAGGCAACATCGCATTTCTTCGTTCAAAATTACCATATTGGCAACGTGTTTTTAAATTTTAAAACTTCCGTTTAACGAGCTACTCATAAACATTGTCAAATATACATATATTTTAAATCCAATAATTCCTTCTGTGGATATCTATTTATTTTAATGACTATTTCTAAGGCTAAGTCATAGCAAAATATTGTCCTTTGTCAACAGTAATCTATAGATTTGATATAACGAAATCTTAATTTATATTCTTAATCGAACTTTTAGCTGAAGAAGGCTTCATTGTCAAGCCGAAATGTGTACTATCTTTATGTTATACAGTAATTGAATAGGTACGTTTCCATGCAACAGCATTGATTGGCGTCTTTTTAACATATTTTATGAACTGGAGTAGAAATACTCTGTTGTATTCCAGACCTTGCTACTTATTTTCCTTCCTTGTACACTTCCTGTATTATATTCTGATATTTGTTAAGCTTTATATTATTGTTCTTGTAATTCTAGGTAGCATATAAAAATTTGATTGTATTGGGAGGTTTCTTATTTTATTTAGCCTATTTTCATTTATCAAAAAATAGGTTTATGAGATCACCTTTTGTCGGTGTTTCTCGCGATTTAACCATCCGAGCGCAGTGAAACTTGATATAGCAAATGTTTATACCTATTGTAATGCACTGACATCGAATTTATTTCAATTGTTTACATAACCTCAAAATGGTGGCTGTGCGAAATTTTAAAATTAAGTTTTTATTTCTTGTGTCCTAATCATGCGATCGAAGTCAACGTTTGAATAATGAACATACGCAATAATCTTCATCTAACTGTGCGTAACTCTACGGCCTAGATAAAATCCAACATGGCGACCATCCAAGATATTTAGATGGTTTTTAATATCTACTAATCTATGACAGCAATCAAACTGAAATGTTGTACTTTGATAAAGGCTATTAATATTAGTTCACCTATGGGACTTGGATAATCTGATGAGCAGAAATCCAACATGGCGGCGACGAAAAATTTAATGATTTAAATGGACGTTTCTCGCGATTTAACCATCCGAGCGGAGTGAAACTCGGTACGGTAAATGCTTATACAAATTTTAATCCACTGACATTTAATTTATTTCAATTGTTTTCATAAGCTCAAGATGACGGCTGAGAGAAATAAATCTCGATTTTATTATTTCTCGTGTCCTAATCATGCGATTGAAGTTTGAATAATAAACATACGCAAAAATCTTCATCTAATAGTAGGCTATATAACTCTATGGCCTACATATATAAAAATCCAACATGGTGACCATCCGAAATATTTAGACGGTTCTCAATATCTACGAATCTATTTCAGCAATAAAACTGAAATTTTGTATGTTCATAGAGGCTATTAACATAAGTGTGATATATGAAAGTAGGCTATTTAGTTCTTCACGGAACTACTTGTTTATTATCTATTTGTCTAATGTTAAGGTACTATAAAGATATCCTATTATCCTTGACTAACTGTGCTCTCTCTCTTGTTGCAGGTAAGTGTGCTGATGTAGCCTACCAGACTCTTGGTACCTTAGCGAGTTCAAGACCGTTCATTTGGTTTGTACATGGCTTCTCTTCTTCTTGTTTTTAACAGTAGCAAGAATTAAAAGATGGCATCAAGGTTGATAAATAAGATTCTCTGAAACAATAATATTTACATAGCCTACTATAGCTTCCATAAACTAATAACCACTTCAAACTTTAGACATTTACAGTAGTCAACAATTGTAACTTGCCTCCTTTTCTGCAAATCATCATTTTTTGTTGAATCAAAAACTCTTAAGGGGGAACATAAAACTTAAAGGGCCAAAACAATAAGGATTATAATATTGTAATTGTGCATGACGTAATTATTGTACAACAATTATATACATTTCCAAGGAAACAAACACATCTTGCTATTAGAAGCAAGGTTCTAAATTTTCAATATTCCAATCGTTACTATTTTTATCCATTTTCCAAAATTTGCTCTTTGCTCTGTGCTTATCATCACCGTATGCTATGAAGGGAGGATGAGAAGATAGTAAGAAGGTGCTTTGAAGATTGCTTAATAAAGAGATTGTTCTCGGAATTCTTTGAAGTCAGTCAAACAATGACGATAATGATAAACCAAAGGGGAAAATTAGAAATAGCAATATTGGTAGTTAATGTTGACATCCTATAACAAAATTCCAAGGAATATTGCTGGTGTCGTGGTGTAGGGGTAGCGCGCGTTTTCCCATAGGCTATGTTATTATTATTATTATTATTATTATTAATAATATTTTAGTCAATTTACCCTCTAGGTTGGTGGTTCCCATGGACTCAGCGAGGGAACTCACCACTACCGCCTCTATGGGCAGTGTCCTGGAGCTTGGAGCATCTGGTCGGGATGGATACAACTGGGGAGGTGTGATCAGCACTTCGCCCAGGCGGCCTCACCTGCAAAGCGAACATGGGCCTCATGAGGGATGGGAAGGGATGGAAGATTAGGATGGATAGGCTAGGAAGAGGGAAGGAGGCGGCCGTGGCCTTACAGTAGGTACCATCCCGGCATTTGCCCGAAGACGAAGTGGGAAACCACGGAAAACCACTTCGAGGATGGCTGAGGTGGGAATCGAACCCCCTCTATTCATTTGGACCACCCGAGGCTGAGTAGACCCCGTTCCAGTCCTCATACCACTTTTCAAATTTCGTGGCAGAGCCGGGAATCGAACTCAGGACCTCCGGGGCGGCAGCTAACCGTGCTGACCGCTACGCTACGGAGGCGACTGTTATTATTATTATTATTATTATTATTATTATTATTATTATTATTATTATTATTATTATTATTATTATTATTATTATTATTAAGGGGTGAAATTGGAGGTAATATTATTAGGACAATGTCAGAGAAAAAAATATTTGAGGACTGGAAAAAAGTTGCTGTTAGTTCGTATTAGAAGCTTCGGACATTTTTGGTAATCATAATAATATTATTGTTTTACGTCCTTTTTAACTACTGCGGCTTTCAGATTTGTTTTTATTTTTTATTTTTATCAGCTCCGAGTACTTGGATATGTGCTAAATATATCTGATAACCTGTGTTTCTCTGGTGACTTAAGTAGAGTGGGTAACTGTAAATTAGTGTTGGGAGTAATGAAAATAAATAAATAAATAAATAAATAAGAAAAATCTACACTCAGAACATCTGCTGTCTACTCCGTGATTTGAACCTCCGATCTCCGAACTTACTGCAGCACCTCGTCGCGATCGTGGTGAGTGATTTAACGCACACGGCTAGGCTCCATGGTAATGGGAAGAAGGAAGAAGTGCATGCAATGCTAATGAAGATGAATGAGGTGGTATCCTGGACATAATTTGTTTGAACTCTTACTGATTTAGTTAATTCGGCAGAGGGGATCTGTCGTGCTGATCACGCATCGCCCTGCAATATGTAGACCACATGCCTGAGTATCGGTCACTTTGTAGGTCAATGCCCTTGATGGGCTGTAGTGCCAATGGTTCTTAGCCTATTTTCATTTATGAAAAAATAGGCTTATGAGATCACCTTTTATCCGTGTTTGTGTGTGCCCCCCCCCCTCCCCATAATAAAATATAAACAGCTGGAGCGATTTCAATGAAGCTCAGTAAGGATATAATACAATTTAGTCCAACCCTGACCGTTCTCTTCAAATTTTATTACGTCTTACCAATCCTACATGGTGGTTGTGTGAAATATTTCACCGGCATTCTATATCTCCGAAACTACTCTAACAATTTTGTAGGGTCATGAAGGGTACTACTAGAAGTTCACCTATGTGACTTTCAAAACCCTGTTAAGTACAAAACGAACATGGCGGCTGAGCGAAGTTGAAACATTTAAATAGACATTTCCCGCGATTTAACCATTCTAGCGCAGTGAAACATGGTTCAGTGAATGTTTATACACATTGTAATGCACTGACATCTGATTTAGTTCAATAGTTTACATAACCTCAAGATGGCGGCTGTGCGAAATTTTAAAATTAAATTTTTATTTCGTGTGTCAGTCGCCTCCGTAGCGTAGCGGTCAGCATGGTTAGCTGCCGCCCCGGAGGTCCTGGGTTCGATTCCCGGCTCTGCCACGAAATTTGAAAAGTGGTACGAGGACTGGAACGGGGTCTACTCAGCCTCGGGTGGCCCAAATGAGTAGAGGGGGTTCGATTTCCCCTCAGCCATCCTCGAAGTGGTTTTCCGTGGTTTCCCACTTCGTCGTCGGGCAAATGCCGGGATGGTACCTTCTTCAAGGCCACGGCCGCCTCCTTCCCTCTTCCTTGCCTATCCATCCTCACCATCCCTTACCTTCCCTCATGAGGCCCCTGTTCGCTTTGCAGGTGAGGCCGCCTGGGCGAGGTGCCAATCCCACCTCACCAGTTGTATCCCTTCCGATTCGATGTTCCCAGCTCTAGGACACTGCCCGTAGAGGCGGTAGTGCTGAGTTCCCTCGCTGAGTCCATGGGTTCCACCAACCTGGAGGGTAAACGACTAAGAAATATATATCGTGTGTCCTAATCATGCGATCGAAGTCAACGTTTCAATAACGAAACTACGCATTAATTGTCATCTAATAATACATAACTCTAAGGCCTATAGCCTATTTATAAAAATCCAACATTGCGACCATCCGAAATATCTAGACGGTTCTCAATATCTACTAATCTATGACAGCGATCAAACTGAAATTTTGTATATTGATAAAGGCTATTCATGTAAGTTCACCTATGGGACTTTCATTAACCTGGTGGGCACCAATCCAACATTGCGATGACGAGAAATTTAAATATTTAAATGGACGTTTCTCGTTATTTAACCATCCAAGCTTAGTGAAACTTGGTACGGTGAATGATTATACAAATTTTATTCACTGACAATTTATTTATTTCATTTGTTTTCATAACCTCATGTGAAATTTTATAATCTTTTAATTTTATTTCTTGTGCGATTGAAGTTTGAATAATAAACCTACGCAATAATATTCATCTAATAGTACATAATTATATGGCCTATATTTATATAAATCCATATTTAGACGGTTCTTAATATCTACGAAAAGAGAACAACAATCAACCTGAAATTTTGTATGTTCATAGAGTAGTAGGATGTATGAAAATGGACTGTATAGTTCTTCACGGAACTACTTGTTTTGTTTGTGTTTGTTTTTGTTTTTTGATATGGTTAATTGATTTTCTCTTAATACGGTAGATGATAACTAGGTTATGGGTTGGCGACCACGGGGCCCCAGCTGAGTCCGGCATTGCTTCCACTTACTTGTGCCGGGCTCCACTCCGTCTTCTTTCCTGTCGACCTCACTTGGTCAACTCTTGTTCTCTTCCGACCCCGACGGTATTAGGGTATCCGAGGCCTAGGGAGTCTCTTCCTTTCCCACCTTAATTGGCCCTTGTCTCATCTTTCCTGACACCCTCCTTCTGTGAGGGGTCAGCCTTCTTTTTCTTTTCCTTTTACCTCCTGCCTTGTGCTCAAGGCCCTTAAGGAGGCAGGGTGTCTGTAGCCCCACCACTTCTGGTGCACCCTATCTAATGCTACACCCTCAGGGGCTCACGGCTGGTGAGTTCGGGAGTTGGTGACTCCGAGGGATTCCTGAGCTGGGTCCGTTTTCCCCTTTTGTCCCTTCCCTTTGGGGCGGACCCTCTCCTCTCTCCCCTCCCCTCTCCTCTCCAATCCTCTCCTCTTTTCCTTATACTTCCTTTTCTCTTTCAGATTCCCGCACAGTTTTTGCTACTTGGTTCCCCGTGTATCTAAATTCCCTTTTAGTGTTTTTTTAAGGTATTTTTAATTTACGTTGCATTTTGTCAGTCTTTTCGATCTAGATTGCATTTTGTGAGTGTTTTTCAATTTCAATTGCATTTTGTAAGGATTGACAATCTAAATTGCTTTTTAGTATGTCTTTCAATATCCGGGCCGGGGCTTTTGTGAGTTTTTTAAATTTCAATTGCATTTTGTATTTTCAACCTACCCCGCTTTGTTCAAGTAGTTAAGTCTCAATTGCAATTTTGTGGGTATTTTGAATCTAAATTACATTTTGTACTTATTTTCAATCTGAATTGCATTTTGTAAGTATTGACCATCCTAATGAGAAGTTTGAATCTACCCTACATTTTGTAAGCAATTTCAATTGCATTTTGTATTTTCAACCTACCCCGCTTTGTTCAAGTAGTTAAGTCTCAATTGCAATTTTGTGGGTATTTTGAATCTCCATTCCATTCAATCTCATTCGCATTTTGTAAGTATTTTGATTTCACTTGCATTTTGTAGGTATTTCGACTGTACGTTGCATTTTGTACGTATTTTGGACTTGACCTACATTTTGTGCGTATTTTTCAATCTATTCCTTTTGTGAGTATTTTCGTTCGAAATTCCCTCATGTACGTATTACCGCTCTCCATTTGGCGAGTAGTTTCAATCTGAGTTCCTTTTTGTAAGTAATTTCCCTGCTACATAAGGCATAGTTGTTGGGGCTCACTGTCTATTTTATCTAAACCATTTTCGTTTCATCCATGGCAGTGAGCTGTTTTGTATCTTCATCCTTTCATTTCACGCCATTTCATTTCATCAGGGGCCGATAACCTCGATGTTAGGCCCCTTAAAACAACAATTATCATCATCATCATCATAACTAGGTTCATCACTAGTCACGCACATTGCTGTCTGACATAGTGAAAAAAGGCACACAATCTGCGTGCAACTGGAGAGCTAGTAGCCTATGACCAACTCCATTGCAATATGACAACAGCAGTTATAGGAATAATTTAATAACGGAAGAATAATATAAACTATACTGGATATTACTGGTGCAACATAGTGACTGTCTCGTTGGTTCTTTGGCTCTAACTAGCCAGATTCCAAAGTTGGTAGTTACCTCGGTTGTTTACCTACGGAGAACAATAGCGTACACACACCAGTTAGGACAAAATCTTGGTGTAATAAAGGAGAGCCGACCACCTGGCCCGCCTCATTTTAATTAAAGTAGTGGTCTGGTCCAGGTGGTGACTATATTACTGATCATATCAAGGTGGAGGGATATTGCAAATATACTCACTTCCTTTGCAATTTGTGTCTGTTTTCCATAAATTAAAACAGATGCCCAAGTGGTCGAGATAGTCTCATCATGAGAGTAATTTCAGTACCGTAGCAGATTGAGGCTTCTCCCTCACTGATTATCTCCGGTTCTCCCGTGGAAGTTGGTGGTGCGACATGGATTGTGCATCACTTATAATATGGCTTGTACTTTTCTGTCTTAAACAGAGTATTTGGGGTCACAAGTAAGGTCATTTAAAATAATATGCTGTGTGAAATTGGTAACAAATTTTCATTATAGATTTTACACCCCATTCGCTCCATTTTTACTAGATTCGATAGGAAAGATTGTACGTAGGTTTTATCATTTGATCATTTGATTATTCAAGGGATGATTGATGGCATTATGGGTCCATGACATAGAAGAATATCCTGGCTAAGGAACTTAAACCAATGATTTGGACTGAATACAGTGCCGCTGTTAGAAAAGCTATGGATAAACAAACAGCATAACATGATACTGTTTTTGGATGACGAGGCACTTTAAGAAGAAGATGAAGATGATGTTGATGGTGATGCGTTGAACCAGAGGGAAGCTAGGGGGCTTTCGCCCTGACAGGTCCCTATTCTTAACGACTTACGAGTGAACAAACAAAGAACAATGTATCAGTCCTATTTCAGCATTTTGGAAACAAATACTCATCAGAAAATAATATGCTTGAAATTGTATCCGATCCAGCTCAACAATTATTTAAAAAATCCTTAATTTTAATATTAAACAACTGTTGCTGATGAACCTCTTTTTGGGTAATATTGTTTGGAAAGATTATCAATCATCTTACTCTAATTGCTCAGTCGAGCTGTGTGGGACCCTTCGTTAAATATTCTCCAGACCCACAACTGTGAGTTTGATCCTTGCTCAACGATGGCATTTAAGGATGTTTATGAGTGACAGGCTAGTGTTAATGGAATTAATGATACGTAAAAAAAAGCCTTGAGCACTTCAGCATTTCTAAAACTAGAGACTAGCAGCTGCACTCATATATTATTTTTTTCACATCGTTATAATCATCTAAGGAGCGCGAGAGAACTCATTTAGCAAATGATGTTGATCTTTTCTTCTCCCAAAATCTCTTCATCTGGGCACTGTAGAGTTCCTTCCGTTCTTCAGTCCATGGTTTCCTGGTACTGGTACTGATTTTCTCCGCAAAATGATGGTTGTTGACAACTGTTCTGAATTTGGATCTGTCTTGTATGATTTCCTCCACGATGCCAACTTCCTGAATATCTTCCTCTATTTCCTTAAGCCAGATGGTCTTGACTTTCATAGACAGAGCAAGGTTGAGAATCCTCTTCGTCAGTCTGTCATCGGCCATGCGAAGAATGTGGCCATAGCACTTTAATCACCTTTTCCTGAATGTGTCGGTGATCCTTTCAGAGTGATGATATAGGCTAGCTCCTGAGACTTCCGTTTCATCCAGATTCCCTCTACCCAGACTGGACCAAAGATTTTCCTCAATATCTTCCTCTCTTGCTTCTCTATGTCTTTAATAAGAGATCTGCCTCCAATGAGCAAGGTTTCTGAGGCGTATAATGCTTCAGGTTTGATATCTGTGTTATAATGTCTTAATTTAGCATTCCTGGATACTGACTTTTTGTTATATCTGTTCCAGGTAATTCTATAGGTCTTCTGTAATTTTGAAATTCTCTTTTTATTTGCTTCATGGTTCAATCCGTATGGCTAAATTACCTCTCCTGAATACTTGAATTTATTTACTTGTTGAATTTTGCCGAATTTAGTCTTCAGAGGTTGCCCATCTAGATAACGAGAGGATCCTTCTAAGTAGGCCTAGTGAGTTTTTGCATATGATATTTGGAGCCCGGTATTAGCTGCAATTTTGTGAATCTTTTCAAGAGCTGGAACTTCCTCTAGTGTATTGTTAGAGAGAACAGCCTGGTCATCAGCAAAAGCCAAACACTGCAGATGAATTCTGTTTTTGAGTAGTCGGCCAATAGTTATTCCTTTTGTTTCATTTTCCCATGTCCTGATGACTTTCTCCAGCACTCATATATCATTATATTATTATTATTATTATTTATTTATTTATTTAGTATGTTTCGACCCATACAGGATCACATAAAGCAAGTTATGACCTGTTGCTGTTATTTCTCATCTTCTTCCAGAATTCTTTCATCATGTCGCTATGTTTAGCTCGACGTTCGTCAGTCCATTTTCCCCTAGGTCTGCTGGGCTTATCTTCTGAAGCAGCATCCCAAGTGTAGATCTTATGTCTGAAAGTTTTGCGGTCTTCGATATCTGTGGGTGTGATGTTGGCGTTATTGAGATCAGTTTGGACTTGTTTAATCCAAACCGTTGTCGTCTTTAATTTTTGTGAGTACATCAATATTTTCTTTGTTAATCGGTCGTCATCTAGCCTCATAATGTGTCCATAAAATTTCAAGCGTCGTTTACGGAAATCGGTTTCAATATTTTGAATATTTTTCTGTGATCTTGTGCGATTGTAAACGATATCCTTCATCTGTAAGTCTTGGGCCAAGAATTTTTCGGATGATTTTCCTTTCAGCTTTCTTGATGTTTTCAAGATCCCCTTTATAATTGAGGTTTAAGGTCTCACTGGCGTAGAGTGTTTCGGGTTTGATGACCGTCGCGTAATGTCGAATTTTAGTGTTAATGCTCATGCATTTTTTGTTATAGATGTTTTTGGTTTTCCCATATGCTTTCCGCATTTTGAGTTCACGAGTTCTTTGTGCTATTCTTTCTGTGCCTGTAGGTTCAATAATTTCACCTAAGTATTTGAAATGATTAACCTTGTTGATTGAACCGTATTTTGTTACCAAAGTTTGGGTTTCAATGTGTTTTGTAGCCATGAATTCAGTTTTTGTGAAGGAGATTTTCAACCCTACTTTCCCAGCACATTCTTTGAGGACTTCAATCTGGTGAATTGCTGTTCGTTCATCTCCGGAGAGGATTGCCAAATCATCAGCAAAAGCTAAGCATGTAACATTGATATTATCCTTCTGTCTTCCTAAAACGACAGGTTTCCATATGTTGCGACTTTTTAATTCTTTTTCCCAATTCTTTGATGACCTTATCGAAAACGATGTTGAACAGCAATGGAGAAAGTCCATCACCCTGACGAACACCAGTTTTAATGAGAAAAGGTTGGGAGATCTCTCCAATGAATTTGACCTTGGAAATTGTGTCGGTTAAGGTTTGTTGGATGAGTCGTCTCGTCTTCGGATCGAGATGGTTTTCTTCGAGTACATTAAGAAGAGATTTTCGATCAATGGAGTCATAAGCCTTCTGAAAGTCGACAAATGTACAGATGGTTGGGAGATTTCGTGTGGCTCGAAGTTTCAAGGTGGATTTCAGATTGAAGATTTGTTCGACGGCTGATCTGTTTGGTCTGAAGCCAGCCTGATATTCACCGATGAGTGGCTCGAGTTGTTCTTGCGTGCATTGTAAAAGACAGGCGGAGAGGATTTTATAAGCGATGGGTAAGAGGGAAATTTCTCTGTAGTTATTCACATCAGATTTATCTCCTTTCTTGTGGAGTGGGTGGATGAGTGCGCATTTCCATTCGTCCGGTAGTTTTTCACTTCGCCAAATGTCCTGAATGATCTGTGTGATTTCCAGTAGTGATCGTGGTCCTAGATTTTTCAATAGTTCTGCGTTGATTCCGTCTTCTCCTGATGTCTTTCCGTTCTTGAGTTTTTTGATGTGGTGATGGATGTCTTCTTGTGTTGGTGGTTTGGCTTCGGGTCGTATGTGTTCTGGGACTGTGTGTATAAATCGCTCAGGTGGTTCAGGACAATTGAGGAGGTCAGAAAAATAACGTGCTAGTTCTTCACAGTTTTCTTGGTTAGTGAGTGCGAGACTTCCGTCTTGTTTCTTGAAAGTCAAATTTTGCGGTGTGTAACCTTTAATTCTGTTCCCGAAGGTTTTATAAAAATCTCGACTGTTGTGATTCCTGAAGCCATCCTCGATTGACTGAAGTTGCTTAGTTATAAAATTACGTTTAGTTGTCCTGATAATTTTGGTTGCCTGTTTGCGGACGCCGAGAAAGTGTTGTAAAGTTTCTGGAGATTTGTGGCTATTGTATTTTTGGAATGCGATTCGGCTATCAATAATGACTTGATCACAGTTGGAATCCCACCAGGGGTGTTTTGCTTTCTTTTTTAGTGGAATCAGTCCTTTGGCTTTTCTGATAATTTTGCTGCAGAAGTCCGTCCAATTGTTCACTGGTTCTTTATCCCATTCTTCTGCGATTTTTGTTTCTTGAATTTTGGATGTGTCAAATTTTGAGACGTAATATATTTTTTTATGAATCCTCTTAGGTGAAAATTTCATTTTGATTCTTGTGAGATAATGATCTGAATCAATGTTTGCCCCTCGTCGGACTTGAACGTCATGGATGGTTCTATAGTGTGCATGGGAGATGGCAACATGATCAATTTGGTATTCACCGAGATGTTGAATGGGAGATCGCCAAGTTTTCTGTTTGTGTGCAGGTTTCCTGAAATGCGTAGACATAACTTTGAGATTGAATTGATGGCAAATGTCTACCAATCGTGTGCCATTGTTGTTTGTATTTTGGTGTGCAGAATTTTTGCCAATGATTTTTCGTTAGATTTTTTATTTGCCAAGTTGGGCATTGAAATCTCCCATCAGGATTTTCACGTCATCTTGATGAATGTTATTCATAACTTTTTCCAGTTTTTTCCAAAATTTTTCAACATTTTCAGGATTTTTCTTGTTGTCGATGTTAGTAGGTGCATGAGCATTGACAAGAGTGTATTTCTTGTTGGCGCTCTGGATGCGCATGGTCATAATTCGATCATTAACGGGTGTGACTTCTTTGACAGAGTTAATGATGGATTTGTGGACAAGAAAAGCCATTCCGAAGATTGGTGTACCTTTCGCGACTCTCTGTAATGTTTTGCTCTTGAAAATGCGGTAATTTCCATAGTCCATAGTTTCGTTGTCAGTCATTCTAGTTTCTTGAAGAGCAAGAATAAGAATTTTTTGTCTGTCGATTTCTTGCGTGAGATTGTATAATTTTCCAATTTGAATTAGAGTATTAATGTTTAGTGTTCCAATGAATGTTTTCCGTTTGTAGGGAAGGTGATCAGAGATCTCCGACTCTCTCTCCTGCGCTTGCCTGGACTCCCCAGAATCCGAAAGTCCAGTTGACGATTGTGGACGGGTGGATTGGGTACCACCTGGGGTAGAGTTGTGATTGCTTGCACAGTTCATGTTTGCTTGTACTTGATTTGTTTGGCCTGGTGAGTGCCAGGACCATATAGGACCAGATGTTGTTGAGGCCTTTGGAACATCGTGTTTCCAGCCGAGCTCACTGAGCTAACAGACGCTGACCATTAGCCGCTGGATACCAGTACAGACACTAATGGATTTAAGTTGCATCAAAGATAGTTCTTCCACCTTCTGCGCCGTTGGGAATTATTTTCCTCTTCCGCCGTTGTAGCTGTTGACCATCTTTGCATTTCCCCCAACACTGATCGGCTCGCCGACCTAGTTTCCCGCTGGGATTGGTTACCCAACCTTCCACTAGGTTGCTCGGCTTAACAGTGGCACCTCGGGTAGGTTACATGTTGGAGTTGGAGTGACAGAGGCTAGTTGGATTCATTTGGTCAATCCAATGTATTGCGCATATCACTCCCATTATGCCACCTATTTTATTATTATTATTATTATTATTATTATTATTATTATTATTATTATTATTATTATTGGCGACAGTGGCCACTACACTCGTTATGGTGCAGCTCTAGCCCATGGGGCTTATCTATCTGTGGACTTGGTGGTAGACGAGTGGATTTGAAACACCCACTGTCGACCATCCTTAAAATGGTTTCCCATTTTCTGCTCCAAATAAATACTGGAACGGTATGTTCTCGTACGCCATGGCCGCTTAATTCCAGCTCCTTGCCCATTTTTATACATCATCATTTATTTCATCACTCAATAACCCTATAACCCCTGGCACTAGAGCCCATGAAGGGCCTAGGCCTACCAAACGACCGCTGCGCAGCCATTTGGCCTGCAGATATTGGGGTGACGAGTGGGTCAGCACTTCGTGACCGGGACGCTGCCTCACTGTCAGACAGCTACTCAATTGTCCTCACAAAGCTGAGTGCACCCCGTTCCAGCCCACGCGTCAGTTTCTAAAATCCCTGACGGAGCCGGGAATCGACCCCGGGGGCCCTGTGTGAGAGACAGGTGCGCTACCTCAACACCACGGGGCCGGCTCATCACTCGTCAGCTCTTCTTATTAGGTTGGAGTCAGGATGGGCATAGGCTGTAGAAACCACTCACCACTTAGGAATTCATCGCATCGTATCCCCGGTCACCTTGAAACGGGAGTAATAACGGTAGCAGCAGTAGCATTATTCTCAAGTATCATACTAGACGCTCCCTCCAGGCAAATAGTACCTTACTTTAAGCCCCGGGTGGGAGGCTTACCCCATCCCTGACCCGAATACAACACACACTTCTGCAGTTATCATAAGAAAGCAGGTTATCAGAAAAGTTCAACACACACCCAACTGCATCGGGCTGATGACCAAGTTCTCCCAAGTCCCTTAAATAAATTAACAACTCAAGTGTCATCGCTTCCAGGTCTGTACGCTGGATGCACGCCTGCAACTGGCGCTGTGTTTTAAAGTGGAACTAGCTTTGAATTTGAGCAAAAGACCACCTTCCGGATTCGAATCCCAATTCCTTGCATTCTCGGCAGGTGCATTAGCCTATTACACCACAATAGACTACATATACCTGCTCATTTTATTATAGATTGCTTTTCCGTCGGTCAACGCAAATTGTGCCCAATTACATTAGGCGGGAATGCAAGTATTTACTTGCCCTAACCTGAAATAAATATTTTATGTTCGACGATGTCGAAATGTAAATATTATATTTCAGAAAACTGTATCATAATGATGGTCATTAAAGTACTAGTTTTCATTATGATACAGTTTCTCTAACCAATCAGAGCTCAAGATGTATGATGTGTGACCAATTAGGTACTTGATAGCTTCGCACTTGAACACAGAATCCAACATGGACATGAATTACATGATTTGAAAGTTGACAGTGTAAAAGATATCCGATCAACCATTGTAGTTATAATGGCAAACACAAAGACAAAATCAGCACGAACCTTTAAGGTAATAAGAAAATATTATGACATAGGCCTATAGCAAGAAATTTATGAATCTACGTCCAGAAGATTGTAACACATACCGACATGGAAAGTGCACCGTCCCATATGTTCGCATAAATAAACTGGCGAATATGAGAAAAGAAATAGCACTGTACCTTAATATCCCCAACACCAATTTCTACACAGGGCATTCTTTCATACAACTTCGGTGACAGTTTGAGTGAATGCTGGTGCAGATGGGCAGGCTGTAAACATATGGCATTGCCAAGTAGACAGAGCGCATGCGTAGGTCAGGGAACTTGTAAAGCACAGAGAGCAAACTCGGCGCTTGCACTCCGATCACTAAATTCAAGTGACTGAATCTCGACAGATATTTATGAATATTTCTGTTTGAACATAAAATTAAATAAAATAAAGTTATCATTATCGTCGAACATAAGCAGTCGTATGCAACTCGCCTATAATGGTAATGAATACACTCGTATGGAAAGTATAAAACTCGCTCCGCTCGTTTCATAAACATACTTGTGTCTTAATTATTGCCATTATAGGCTCAATGTACTAATATATGAGATATTTATCTCAAATTAACACGTTTTATGTAGTCTACAAAGAAGAGGAGGGGGGTACTTTTGGTATTTAAAAACCCTAACCTAAAAGAAATATTACATGAGATGTTCATCACAAAAATACCACGTTTTATGTACAAAAAGGGGGATACTTTTTTGTATTTAAATATCCTAACCTAAAATAAATATTACATGAGATGTTCATTTTAAAATGCCACGCTTTCATGTACAAAAAGGGGGATACTTTTTGTATTTAAATACCCCAACCTAAAATAAATACTGTATTACAGTACATGAGATGTTCATCACAAATTAACACGCTTTTATGTACAAAATGTGGGATACTTTTTGTATTTAAATACCCTAGCCTAAAAGAAATATTACATGAGATGTTCATCATAAAATACCACGGTTTTTATGTACAAAATTTGGGATACTTTTTGTATTTAAATACCCTAACCTAAAATAAATATTACATGAGATGTTCATCATAAAATACCACGTTTTTAAGTACTAAAAGGGGGATACTTTTCGTACTTAAATATCCTAACCCAAAAGAAATATTACATAAGATGTTCATCACAAAATGACACGTTTTTATGTACAAAATGTGGGATACTTTTTGTATTTAAATATCCTAACTTAAAATAAATACCGTATTACATGAGATGTTCATTTTAAAGTACCACGTTTTTAAGTACTTTTCGTACTAAAATATCCTAACCTAAAAGAAATATTACATGAAATGTTCATTACAAAATGACACGTTTTATGTAGAAAATGTAGGATACATTTTGTATTTAAATACTGAACCCTTATTGATCTTCGATAAATAAGTATTCATATTTATTATTATTATTACTACGGCCTAGGCAGCACATAAGGAAGTCGACTTGGATATTAGGGAGGCCAGCATTTCGTAATGATTGCAACAGAAGCTGAGTTGGTAGCTATTCCTGGGGGACGGCCAGAATTAGTCGAGTTCAAGGCCAAATTGTGCAACTACTGTACCAAAATTGGAGACATAAAGGAAGAATCACGAGGTCCTCTCAACGAACATACGATTGAATCAGCCAATCGCAAGAGACCAAGCTGTGACCACGAGGTGGACGGCGTCAGTAGTAAAAAGCGCGCGGAAGTGTGTATCTAAGGAACCGCTGAACGGATTAATCTCCGCCCGAGTAATTTGAGACGTTGGATTTATTTGGAGAAGAATGACACTAGCCCCATCTTTGTGAGACAAAAACTCTGGAAGTTTTTATCCGACTCTGCCCCACTCCTCCGCCCTTGTCAGTTTCTCATAAATAGTTTGGCCTGACGCCAATCTAAGTCTTATTGTGTGGAGCCTTCAGAGGTATACTCCACGCCAGTTTGAAGTGTGATTTTGACGCTCGAATTTATCTAAGACTATTCTTGTGGAGCCTTCAGAGGCATACTCCACGCCAGTTTGAAGTGTGATTTTGACGCTCGAATTTATCTAAGTCTATTTGTGTGGAGCCTTCAGAGGTATACTCCACGCCAGTTTGAAGTGTGATTTTGACGCTCGAATTTATCTAAGACTATTCTTGTGGAGCCTTCAGAGGCATACTCCACGCCAGTTTGAAGAGTGATTTTTGACGCTTGAATTTATCTAAGTCTTATTGTGTGGAGCCTTCAGAGGTATACTCCACGCCAGTTCAAAATGTGATTTTTACGCTCTAAAATCAGTGAAGCTAATTTATTTTCTGAGCTCTGGGAAGCTAAAGTCGCAGCGTTTGCAATATCGAATTTTAAAAGCTATAATACATTTTGTTCTAAAATCAACTAAATTGTGTGATCTAAATATTTCACGCCAGCGCGTGATAAACTGTAACATTCTTTTAAAGACGACGAGTTCAACTTTAAGGGGGAAGTATCGTATCACCCTAATTAGCGCTTACCAGAACCGAAGTCCAAGACGGGACGGAAATACCGGACGAGATAGCGACTGCTGGTGCAGCCAGGATTTTGAACTTGTTAACGAGCCAGTGGCGCGGACTCGAGATGTATATTTTATGTATAAATTGTGTGTATTGTATGTGTGTTTTTATAGTGCGTATGTGCGATATAATTAGGGCCAGTCTTCGCTATTAATCGCAGTAGGACAATTGTGGGTGAACTGAGTAGCCTGCAAGCGATTATAGATAGGCAAATATTTAACATTGAACTTTTCTGCCAAGGAGTCGAGACCAAGATGATCAGCACGTGGTTTGAAGTTGGGATGAGCTTCAAGAAATCAACGCAGACGACTACTATGGAGTGCTAAATTGTCCATAGGGCAATGGATTGAGGAGGATGTCCTTAGTCCTACATGCAGAAGCGGTGATGTACTAAAATTGGATTATTTCAATTATGTAGTTAGATTTGGCCGGGGAACTGTGTAAATAGTCATGTTTTTCTTTCTTGTTTTATAGCTGCTTTTCTTGTACCGACACTATATGTTTAAATGTCCGTTGGCGCGTGGCCAATGTGTTTGTTGATATTTTGATTTTTTTTGGAGTCATGTGTAATGTACGCGGCGTGCGTGCGTGATTTTATCCTTGCAATTGCGGAACCCGTTACATTCGATAAATGGTGCTTTGTTAACGTTAATATTTGAAATAGGAATGGGAGGAATTGATTGTAAAACATTTTGCTGAACAGGTTATTATTCATGTTAGGGTAGCCGAGTGCACCAACTTAAAAGTAATTGTAGAACACCTTCGTTCTAATTTGATAGATTTTTCTTGAGTCCTTTTCAGGTGACTAGTCACGGCATAGAACGATGGCGCCAGCATGTGGATATTATTTGTGTCTTTTATTTCAGGGTCTGTCACAACCCATACGTGTGATTAAGTGTGTGTTGATGTGTCTAGTGTGTGTTGATTCTACGTGAGGAGGGGGTAGTTGTCCTACCGCCCTTATATATTTTTGCTGCTGTTGTATTTTTAGATGGAAAGACAGAGTGCTCTTGGGAGACTGCTGATTCTTGTCCATATGTTTTTCTGACACACACGTATTATTGTGCTTTGGGGCACATTTCTTCGAGGTTCGACCCCATGCTCTGGGAGGTCGAGGTTATTGACACGTGGGTTGACAGACATGCAGAGTTCCACAAACCGCCCGTTTTGCCTGTGACTTATTTTGATAGGCAGTCCTTTTTGTCCGACTGAACCCTGTAAGCTTTCATGCAGCAAACCTGTTCATTGTGCTGGCTAAATTTTAAGCCATAATTAATTGGGGAGTTCGCCATGTGTGTAACGGATTGTTGTACCTTGTATGGATAAGAATATTGTGATTAACGTAAATGTTGGCTGTTTGCCTATTGCTTTGTTGATGACTCGATTTCATGTAATTTTGTTTGTCACACCCGTTTGGTGTAGTGGTAGAGTATTTGTAAATTTTGACAGCGGTCATTTGAGTATTTTTCTATTGGTCACGTGTTAATGTACTTGTGTTGATTTGTGTGAGAAGTCCTAAGATTTTAGGCAGTAAATGTTGCTACGGCAATTCAAGTCCAATTTCACACGGAAATTTTGTGTTTGTTTATAGTAGATTTAGGAAGTGTCGGTTTAATTTAATGTATTGTAGTTGTGTTCCCTTGTGTCGGTCTAGCTCTAGAAAATGCGGATTCGTTGTTTGAAGGGTCATTCTGGATGATAACGAATCACGCATTCAAAGTACACATCGTGGTGCATGTAGAACGGCGTACGCACTTATATGGTCACTTTTTGTATCTTTTATTTAAGGACACTTGGTCCAGGTAATTAATCTCTCCAGAGATATCGCCTAAGTTTTTGGCATTTTTATTAAGCGGGAGTCAGTTGGGAGTTTTTGTTGTTAATTGTTTATGTGTAAATATGGTGATTTGTTATTAAATTCAGTTGTTTTTAACCCTGGCTTCACTCTTTCCTGCATGTTATTTTGTTATATGTTACCCTGCAAGTTAATGAAGCGCCCTGACAGCAACTTACGAATATGACCTGTTACGCCCCGAATCTGAGTCTCATATGCTTCTTTGCAAGGGTTCATAAAACAAAAATGGCTGCCCAAGTGGGGATTGTTGTTGTTGTTGCTTCGCTGATCTCATATTTATTTCGTTGAGAAATGATGCCAGGTCAAGCGGACATGTAAATTCAGTAAATGGAGGCGATGTTGTACCGCCATGTGCATTAGTAAAATCACTGAGTTCCTAAAGTTAGAAATATTGAACAAGGTTAGAATTTGATTTGGTATTTGTTATAAACTTGTTCTGGCGCCCACATTAAAATTAGAAATTTGCATTATTAATGAACTCAGTCAAAGCAGGAAGATGTTGCCTTATATCTGACATTTAATTGACTTCGGTTAATTGGTGTTTCGTAAATTCTGTGGGTTAGGAATTTAAAAGCAGATCACTAGGGGTTATTTCGTTGTTTGGGAATAAATGTCATTGTATTCAGTAAATTTTGTTACTGAAATTTTCATTAAATTAGAGCCAGTAATATTTAAATGTGTGACATGTATGTGCGTATAGGGCTGAAACCTTAGCCCATAACCCTGCTTTTCTCTGAATATATTTTGTGTGTGATATGGCGAGTGTTGATGAGATAAAGGCATTGTTAGAACAGATGTCGATCCAAATGTCCGCGAAAACGGAAGAACAATTAGTGCAGATGTCCGTAAAGACGGAAGAACAATTAAAAGAACAATTAGAAGCTCAGCGTGAGCATAGTGAAAAACAATTACTTGATATGAGCGGTAACATTTCGGTCCAGTTAGAAGTCCAGAAATTAGACACTGACAAACAATTCAATGAACTAAACCACAAATTGTCACAACAGGCGGTAACACAAACCGAACAGTTAGAAAAAATCACGAATGATATTAATCAGAGCGTTCAAAAAGTAGAGAAACTGGCAGGCGAGGTTGCGGAAAATAACATCAAACAGTTAGGCGAAATGAAGAAATTGGAGGCGAAATTTGATAACAAATTAGTACAATTTGACGAGATGGTGGCAGATAAACTCAAGCAGATAGAGGCAGCATGTGTCAGTAACACCGCGGGAGTGAAGAAGACCCAAGAGAAACTACAGCAGCAAATTAATTCGGTAGATAACAACGTGCTGGAATTAATAAAGGAAATAGATAAAGTCGAAGTTAAGGCTGAAACCGAGCGGATACACTTGCGGGAAAATTTAGAGGAGCAATTAGGCAGTACACAAGAGATCATAAGAAAAGAGATGGAAGGCCAGCTAATAAACACACAAGAGGTCATAAGACAAGAAGTAGGGGAGCAGCTCGTCAAAACTCAGGATAATTTGGAAGAACAACTAGTAAAAACGCAGGAACGGATACGTGAAGAGCTAGAGAAAAATCAGGAGAGGAACGAGGAGAAAATAAATAGCTTAAAAAGTAGGATCCGGCGAGATTGGGACCAGCAGGCTCATGCGAATAAGGAAGACAGGCTGGCAGTTTTAAAGCGAATGCAGGCACTGGAGGAAAATATGAAGTCGAAATTACAGGAACATTCAGAATTAATCATAAAAAACGAGATTAGATCGTTAGAGAATGCGACGTTATTTTCAAACGAAAATATTCCGGAAAAGCAAACAAGTATTGGAAGTCCGGCAGGTTCGAAGTTGGCTGAGGACACGAGTCGGGGTCAAAGTCCCAGACTAACGACTAATGCATTCCAGCAGTACAGGGGGGAGACTTCAACTCCGCAACCGAACTTGGCACCAGCCCAAGTCATCCAGGTCATTCGGGGTAATGATTTTAAGCCCGATAAGTTTAAAGAACATTCAGGAACCACTCCCAAAGCATTTCTACGGCAATTAACTGACTACTTTAATGACCAACACATCGGCCCGGAGAAACAATTAAGACAGGTGGAAAAATTTTTAGAAGGACCTAGCCTGACCTGGTTTTTAAGTTTCAAGTACACGTTTACAGACATGGCTCAATTCCGCGAGGCGTTTTTGAAGAAGTTTTGGAGTCCTTCGTTACAACTGGGGTTAAGAATGGACCTGTACACGCGCAAATACCACAGTACACATCCAACCCGTTTTTCAGAATTCTTCAGTCAGCAATTGGTAAAATTCAGGGATTTTGATGACCCGCCTAGCGAGCCGAATATGGTTCTAACCATCGGAAAACAACTCCCAATGCATATCCAACAATTATTAGTCGCAGGAAATATTCAGACCGCAGTCCAAGCCGAAGAATTACTCAGACACTTAGATGAGACGAGTATGGTAAGCCCACAGACAGGGAGAAGGAATTTGGAATGTGTCAACACGGCAGAGGTAGTTCAGGGACTCCAAAATAACCACGGCCAGGGGAACCAAAGTAAGACACAGTCCACAGGGACGCAGTTCACGCCAAGAAGACAAGATTTTGACGGCCGAAACCAGTTCCATAACAACAATCAGAATTATCAGAATAACCGCGGGAGATATCATCAGAATAACCAAAATCAAAATAATCAGTGGACGTACCAGCGGGAATACACGAATTGGAGGGGAAACCAGAGACAAGGTAGACCTTACCAAAGAAATGGAGATGGTAGATGGAGTAACGGCAGGGACTATCGCCAAGAAAACAGAGGAGATTATAGGAATAACTGGGACGAACGATATATTGAATCCCGTAAATACTTGGATCAATTAAGTAATGAAGAAGCGGAGAAGGAGAAGTGGGGGCGTGCCATGGCGAACAGACAGAGCCCAGACAACCATCAAGGAGAGGGGGCAGAGAGTTTACTGAGGCAACAGGAGCGACAGAATGATAACCGGCGAAACACATCTAATGGGGCCCGGGATTAAAAAAAAAAAAACCAAATGAACTGAAAGGAGACAGGCTAAAAACGGAGATCGCCAGGGAGCAAGAAGAGATGATAGTGGCCAATATAGAAGAGTGGTGATGATGATGATGATAATTGTTGTTTTAAGGGGCCTAACATCTAGGTTATCGGCCCCTGATGGTTTGGGTGATAGAAGAGTGGGTAGCATTCCCAGACGACTGCCTGGAGGAAGTGGTGAAGAACCGTGAAAATGTTATCAGACAGCTACCAATTATTTACGCGCATATTGGAGGTATGAGGGTGAGATGTTTGATTGATACAGGTAGCCAGGTGAGCTTAGTCACTGAAATTTTGATAAAAGAAATAGCAAGAAAACAGACTGTTCCTATTATGCCGGTACCGCTAATGAAAGTCAGAGGTGTCATTCCTGACAAAACTATGAATTGTAAACAGCAAGCATTTCTAGATCTGGAAATATTGAACCATACTTTTTCGCAAACATTCATTGTTATTCCAAAGATGAACTACAATATAATTTTAGGAGCCAACTTCATCTGCGACTTTCAGGCTGTAATTGATTTACATAACAACACTGTAAGCTTCAAACAAGTAGAAGGATTGGATCATGTGGGTTTAAATATGGAAGAGAATCCGCTGGAGAGAGAGGCCAATACTTGGGTTGTTGAGGAATGCACTAATGAGGCCGGAGATAAGATCTTGAGGGGAGAGCAAGTCAACCAGACAGCAGTGCTAGAAATGGACAGCCGAGATATTTCGCAGGAACTTTGGGTGCATTTGGCGGAAGAAGAAATGGGCGGAACCAAATTCGAAATTCTACTTCAGGAGCGACTTAAGGAAGCCATCGTAGGGGAATCTGATAGAAGAAGATTGGAAGAAATTTTAAGATTACATGAAGGAGCTTTTGACACCGTACCTGGGAAAGTTTTAAATTTTCAATATGCGATGCAGGTAACAGATTGGACCCCATTTAAAAGTAAATTGTACCCGATCCCAGAGAAGCATTTTTCTCAGGTGAAGGACATTATTACTAACTTATTAGATTCTGGCATGATAAGGAAAGCTGCAACTCCTTATCTGAACGCAATATTGGCTGTGACCAAGCCAAACGGATCAATTAGGCTATGCCTAGACGCGCGAGTTTTAAATAGCAAACTGCTAGTTGAGCACGACCAAGCACCGAGGATCAAAGATGTTTTGAAAGGCTTCCGCGGGAAGAAGATATACTCAAGTGTTGATTTGACGAATAGTTTCCACCATCTTGAACTGGAAGAAAAATCCCAACTGTTGACGGGATTTTTATTCGATAATCAAAGTTATATCTGGTGTCGAATGCCCTTTGGCGTGAAAACTGCGGGATGTGCACTCATTAGAGCACTCGATAGAAATCTGACTGAGGAGGTCAAGAACTTCACCACGAGATATGTTGATGACATATTAATCGCTTCTGAGACAATGGAAGAACACTTGATAAATTTAAATAAACTGCTGGACAACCTGAGAACCATGAACTTCAAGATCAACTTAAAAAAGTCACATTTTTGCCAGAGCGAAATTTTATATTTGGGACATATAATTGATGTTGAGGGCGTGCGGCCTAATCCAGCCAAGATTGATGCTATTAAGAAATTTCCCACACCTACCAAAGTCAAACATGTTAGAGCATTTTTGGGAGTGACAGGTTTCTTCAAAGAAAATTGCCCTGGTTACACAGAAACAGTAGCGCCTATGCAGGAGATGTTGAAGAAAGCGAATCGATGGTCGTGGAACGAGGAGTGCGACAGGTCTTTTAAAGCAACGAAGGATTTATTGGAAAACTGTGTGAAACTTGGATATCCGGATTTTGAGAAACAATTTATCATTCAAGCAGATGCTTCGTTAATTGGGATTGGTGCTATGCTGTACCAAGAGGACGCTGAAGAACCCAAGAAGAAATCCTATTTGGCATTTACGAGTCGTAAATTACGGAAACATGAGAGGAACTACACAGTTACGGAACTTGAGCTACTAGCAATTCTATATTCTCTCCAACAGTGGCGCAAGATGATCTATGGTTATTCCATCATTGTTAGAACCGACCACCATGCACTGACATTTTTATTTAAGACAACAATAGCAAGTGAGAGAGTTACGCGCTGGTCCATCTACATACAGCAGTTTGACATTACAATAGAGCATTGTCCTGGGAAATTGAACGTCATACCAGATGCCTTGAGTAGAAACCCTGAGGACGGAAACGAAGTAACAGCGGAAGTTCACAATATTACCTTGACACCTAAGGCTCGTGAGTTTTTGGCGAGATTGAAGGATATTCGGAAGGAGCAAGAAGCTGACCCATGGATGATGATGATGATAAAATTCTATAGGAAGGAGTTACAACCAAATTCACCGGAGTACAGGGAAGCCAGTGCTAAACAAGCGAGATTTCACTACTTGAATAACTTGTTACATAAGTACGTGGATGAGCATCATACTAAACTGCGGATCTTAGTTCCAGCATCACTACAGAGGGGATTAACTTGGCATGTTCACGAGAGCCTAGCACATATCGGCACGGATAAGACTGAAGCTACGATAGGGGAGACCTTTACTTGGCCCAAGATGAGATTCACCATTGTTGAAGTAATTAGAACGTGTGACGCTTGTCAGCGCACAAAGCCGAACAACTTTATTCTGAAACAACCTCCAAGACCACTATTACCGCAGAAACCATGCGAGATGCTCGCGATTGATTGCTTTGGTCCTTTAGTAAAAGGAAAGCGTGGATGCCGACACCTCTTGGTATGTGTCGATGTATTTTCGAAGATGGTCGTGCTATGTCCTATTCAGAAGACGACATCAGGACAAGTCCTTAGTCGAATTAAGAACAAAGTCATTCCGATTCTTGGGAAGCCGGAATCCATTCTATCAGATCACGGTACCTATTTCACAAGCAATGTTTTTAGGCAAGGTTTGGAGAGCCTAGGAATAAAACACATATTTTCAAGTATTCGTCATCCTTGTGGAAATCCGAGCGAAAGAACAATTCGCTGTGTCGCTAAATACTACAGAGTAATGATTCCTAACGAACACAATAAATGGGTAGACAAAGTAGGGGAAATTGAGATGTGCATGAACACTACTAAGCACGAGTCGACGGGTCAAGTCCCACTGATTGTACACCACAACAGGTTGCCGGAAAGAACTTGGGACAAGATCATTCCTTGCCCAAGGGATCCATTATTAGCGCATGATTTGCGAATCCAGCGAACGAGAGAGCACATGAGGAACCAAGCGGACCGAAGGCTGAGACGGTACCGAGGAAAGAAGTTTCACCGAGAGTTACAAGAACAAGAATTAGTGCTGGTTCGTAGACCACCAATCTCCGACCCTAAGAACAAAGTCTTCGCCAAGTTCTGTCCGAAATTCATTGGCCCGTTCCGGGTAATTAAGAATCTGGGTAACAATGCCTACAGATTAGAAGAAGTGAGCACTGGTGCAAAATCTGTTTTTAATAGCGCCAATTTGAAACCGTACTACAGAAGGGAACCATTTGATGATTAGGAAAGATGATATGTGCAGAATCTGTATTGCCAAAAATTTTTTTTTTTGAAAGCAAACACTCAAATCCACGGGGAGCGCGTGAGTACGCACTTTGTTTGTAAACAACGAGCAGCTGAGACGACGGGAGTGGCAACTACGTGAGGAGAAGGGGGAGACCTAGAGAAAATATGAATGACATTCCAGCGAGAAGGGAGCACACTAATTGAGTCAGAGGGGCATACACTCGAGCAGCTGAGTGAGATTTAAAGAGATGTGTTGTTACTACAGTGGATTTTGTTTTTGAAATCCAAACCAATAAATTGTTTCGAATTTCAAAACCTTGCTGAGGATAAATGAACCCTTATTGATCTTCGATAAATAAGTATTCATATTTATTATTATTATTACTACGGCCTAGGCAGCACATAAGGAAGTCGACTTGGATATTAGGGAGGCCAGCATTTCGTAATGATTGCAACAGAAGCTGAGTTGGTAGCTATTCCTGGGGGACGGCCAGAATTAGTCGAGTTCAAGGCCAAATTGTGCAACTACTGTACCAAAATTGGAGACATAAAGGAAGAATCACGAGGTCCTCTCAACGAACATACGATTGAATCAGCCAATCGCAAGAGACCAAGCTGTGACCACGAGGTGGACGGCGTCAGTAGTAAAAAGCGCGCGGAAGTGTGTATCTAAGGAACCGCTGAACGGATTAATCTCCGCCCGAGTAATTTGAGACGTTGGATTTATTTGGAGAAGAATGACACTAGCCCCATCTTTGTGAGACAAAAACTCTGGAAGTTTTTATCCGACTCTGCCCCACTCCTCCGCCCTTGTCAGTTTCTCATAAATAGTTTGGCCTGACGCCAATCTAAGTCTTATTGTGTGGAGCCTTCAGAGGTATACTCCACGCCAGTTTGAAGTGTGATTTTGACGCTCGAATTTATCTAAGACTATTCTTGTGGAGCCTTCAGAGGCATACTCCACGCCAGTTTGAAGTGTGATTTTGACGCTCGAATTTATCTAAGTCTATTTGTGTGGAGCCTTCAGAGGTATACTCCACGCCAGTTTGAAGTGTGATTTTGACGCTCGAATTTATCTAAGACTATTCTTGTGGAGCCTTCAGAGGCATACTCCACGCCAGTTTGAAGAGTGATTTTTGACGCTTGAATTTATCTAAGTCTTATTGTGTGGAGCCTTCAGAGGTATACTCCACGCCAGTTCAAAATGTGATTTTTACGCTCTAAAATCAGTGAAGCTAATTTATTTTCTGAGCTCTGGGAAGCTAAAGTCGCAGCGTTTGCAATATCGAATTTTAAAAGCTATAATACATTTTGTTCTAAAATCAACTAAATTGTGTGATCTAAATATTTCACGCCAGCGCGTGATAAACTGTAACATTCTTTTAAAGACGACGAGTTCAACTTTAAGGGGGAAGTATCGTATCACCCTAATTAGCGCTTACCAGAACCGAAGTCCAAGACGGGACGGAAATACCGGACGAGATAGCGACTGCTGGTGCAGCCAGGATTTTGAACTTGTTAACGAGCCAGTGGCGCGGACTCGAGATGTATATTTTATGTATAAATTGTGTGTATTGTATGTGTGTTTTTATAGTGCGTATGTGCGATATAATTAGGGCCAGTCTTCGCTATTAATCGCAGTAGGACAATTGTGGGTGAACTGAGTAGCCTGCAAGCGATTATAGATAGGCAAATATTTAACATTGAACTTTTCTGCCAAGGAGTCGAGACCAAGATGATCAGCACGTGGTTTGAAGTTGGGATGAGCTTCAAGAAATCAACGCAGACGACTACTATGGAGTGCTAAATTGTCCATAGGGCAATGGATTGAGGAGGATGTCCTTAGTCCTACATGCAGAAGCGGTGATGTACTAAAATTGGATTATTTCAATTATGTAGTTAGATTTGGCCGGGGAACTGTGTAAATAGTCATGTTTTTCTTTCTTGTTTTATAGCTGCTTTTCTTGTACCGACACTATATGTTTAAATGTCCGTTGGCGCGTGGCCAATGTGTTTGTTGATATTTTGATTTTTTTTTGGAGTCATGTGTAATGTACGCGGCGTGCGTGCGTGATTTTATCCTTGCAATTGCGGAACCCGTTACATTCGATAAATGGTGCTTTGTTAACGTTAATATTTGAAATAGGAATGGGAGGAATTGATTGTAAAACATTTTGCTGAACAGGTTATTATTCATGTTAGGGTAGCCGAGTGCACCAACTTAAAAGTAATTGTAGAACACCTTCGTTCTAATTTGATAGATTTTTCTTGAGTCCTTTTCAGGTGACTAGTCACGGCATAGAACGATGGCGCCAGCATGTGGATATTATTTGTGTCTTTTATTTCAGGGTCTGTCACAACCCATACGTGTGATTAAGTGTGTGTTGATGTGTCTAGTGTGTGTTGATTCTACGTGAGGAGGGGGTAGTTGTCCTACCGCCCTTATATATTTTTGCTGCTGTTGTATTTTTAGATGGAAAGACAGAGTGCTCTTGGGAGACTGCTGATTCTTGTCCATATGTTTTTCTGACACACACGTATTATTGTGCTTTGGGGCACATTTCTTCGAGGTTCGACCCCATGCTCTGGGAGGTCGAGGTTATTGACACGTGGGTTGACAGACATGCAGAGTTCCACAAACCGCCCGTTTTGCCTGTGACTTATTTTGATAGGCAGTCCTTTTTGTCCGACTGAACCCTGTAAGCTTTCATGCAGCAAACCTGTTCATTGTGCTGGCTAAATTTTAAGCCATAATTAATTGGGGAGTTCGCCATGTGTGTAACGGATTGTTGTACCTTGTATGGATAAGAATATTGTGATTAACGTAAATGTTGGCTGTTTGCCTATTGCTTTGTTGATGACTCGATTTCATGTAATTTTGTTTGTCACACCCGTTTGGTGTAGTGGTAGAGTATTTGTAAATTTTGACAGCGGTCATTTGAGTATTTTTCTATTGGTCACGTGTTAATGTACTTGTGTTGATTTGTGTGAGAAGTCCTAAGATTTTAGGCAGTAAATGTTGCTACGGCAATTCAAGTCCAATTTCACACGGAAATTTTGTGTTTGTTTATAGTAGATTTAGGAAGTGTCGGTTTAATTTAATGTATTGTAGTTGTGTTCCCTTGTGTCGGTCTAGCTCTAGAAAATGCGGATTCGTTGTTTGAAGGGTCATTCTGGATGATAACGAATCACGCATTCAAAGTACACATCGTGGTGCATGTAGAACGGCGTACGCACTTATATGGTCACTTTTTGTATCTTTTATTTAAGGACACTTGGTCCAGGTAATTAATCTCTCCAGAGATATCGCCTAAGTTTTTGGCATTTTTATTAAGCGGGAGTCAGTTGGGAGTTTTTGTTGTTAATTGTTTATGTGTAAATATGGTGATTTGTTATTAAATTCAGTTGTTTTTAACCCTGGCTTCACTCTTTCCTGCATGTTATTTTGTTATATGTTACCCTGCAAGTTAATGAAGCGCCCTGACAGCAACTTACGAATATGACCTGTTACGCCCCGAATCTGAGTCTCATATACTTCTTTGCAAGGGTTCAATACCCTAACCTAGAAGAAATGTTACATGAGATGTTCAACACAAAATAACCCATTTTATGTACAAAATGTGGGATACTTTTTGTATTTAAATACCCTAACCTAAAAGAAATATACATGAGTTGTTCATCACAAAATGACACGTTTTATGTACAAAATGTGGGATAAATTTTGTATTTAAATATCCTAACGTAAAAGAAATATTACATGAGATGTTCATCACAAAATAACACGTTTTTATGTAGAAAATAAGGGGTACTCTTTGTATTTAAATACCCTAACCTAAAATAAATATTACATGAAATTTTCATTTTAAAATACCACGTTTTTAAGTACCGGTACTAAAAGAGGGATACTTTTCGTACTTAAATACCCTAACCTAAAATAAATATTACATGAGATGTTCATTACAAAATGACACGTTTTATGTACAAAATGTGGGATACATTTTGTATTTAAATACCCTAACCTAGAAGAAATATTACATGAGATGTTCATCACAAAATAACCCACTTTTATGTACAAAATGTGTGATATTTTTGTATTGAAATACCCTAACCTAAAATAAATATTGCATGAGATATTTCTTTCAGGTCAGGGCATTTAAATACTTGTTTTTCCACCCAATGTAATTAGGAACAATTTGTGTTGACCGACTGAAAAGTTTTCTATAATAGAACCAGAGAAAATTCATACTTGGCTTCAAATACTTCAATACACACCTAGGCCTACTCATCTTCTGCAGGTTTTAGGATTGATTCACGACTCTACCAAGATTCTGATTAGAACGCTAGAAAGAATTGCAATTGGTCTCGGGAGGATAACTGAAAAGATATGGGTTCATTTCCTAGCTCAGTCACCCTAGAAGATGTTTTCCAGTAGTTTCTCACTTCTACTTCTGGGAAGTGAAGGGATGTTACCTAACCTCAATGCTAACCACTATTACTGTAGGTCTACACGTAGGCCTATAGGTTTATACACTTGTTCAGATACCACATTAACACGATACCTCGACAGCCCTAGGTTATAGTAAAAATCATAATTAACTGTAAGCAGAGATACACGTTGTAATTGTTGTTCTTATGTTATTTAGGAGTGGCTAGCACTCTTGGCAGTCACCGTGGAGCCCCGGGTTCGATTCCCGGTCTCTTCCGAGAAATGTACTTCCGGTCTGAGGACTGGAACGTGGCATACTCAGCAAAAGTGAGAAGTGGCGGGTCCGATTCCCGCCTCAGCGATATTGGAGGTGGTTTTCCGAGGTTTCCCACTTCTACTCCAGGTGAATGCCAGGATGATTCCTAGATTAAAGCCACGGGGCTTCCTTCCCAATCCTCATCTGAAATACAAATAAATACACACACTAATAAGTTACAGCTTATCACAATAACACTGGTTATCAGACAAATTTCACACACACCCAAATATACGGGTCTACATAACCTCGAAGTCGCAAGGCCCCTAAATGAGTCAACAATAACATTTAGGAGCTTTGGGCATCTTATTCATCAGCCCCGTGTGTTTGGGTGTGAATTGAATTTGTCAGATATTCTGTATGTGGTGATTGTTATAGTCTGTGTATCTGTAATTATAGAGATTAAAGTTTGAGATTTTAAATAAGGTTCGTGGAGAGGGCATAAGCCTACACTAGTAAAATCTAGGGAATACGTCACCCAGGATGGTCGTTGTCAACACCGGGATTAGAACTTCTGATATCAAGGTCTTCAATTCCTCATTGCAGTTGTTGAGCGTTACTATCACTTACACGTTTACAGGAGGCGCTAATCGCAGTTCTTGGCTCGTTTAACTGACATATTAATTATGACTCAGCGTGCCTTATCTTCGTACGTTGTAATTACTGTCTATTTGTTTCACTTCCCCTACAATGAGTTCCCTCTCCCAATTTATAAACATTTTGCTCTTTGGATCAAAACATTGACCTCCTGTTTTTAACTTGTTCTTTGTGAAATTCCTCTCGAGCCATTCGTAAAGTCTTGGCCTTCACAAAGCATTTATACACAGTAAGTCAGGTGCCATGGTCTAGAGCAGGGGTGTCAAGCATTACCGCTGGCTCGTATCAGAATGTGTAGGCTACACACCAGGGTCTACAGCAAGGGTGCCAGGCATCAGCATCTGTACATAGCAGCTCATGGTTTAGAGCAGAGGTACCAGAAATGCCACTAACTCACCAAAATCTGTACACATTAGCTCAGATACCTGGGTCAAAGAGGTGGCCGTGGACTTAAGTTATGAACCATTGGCAAAATGTGCCTGGAGTTAAAATGAGGGGTGAGAAGTCAAGAGAGACGAGTGATATCTGATAATTAGGGCTTGGATTTTTAGGTGCTAAAAATCGGGAAAATATTTATTTTTTTATGTACGAGGCACGTCCAGAAAGTAAGTTCCGTTTGGTAATAAAATTAAATTGTGTACAGATACAGAAAAAATATTTATTGCACAACATTCTACACCTCTTAAACTACTTTTCCACATAACTGCCGAACTTTTGCAGGCATTTGTCATAGCGTGGCACAAGTTTTTGGATACCTTCTTCATAGAAGTTTGCCGCCTGTGTCTTCAACCAATTGGAAACATCTTCTTTCAGCTCGTCGCCATTGTTGAAGTGTTGACCACCAAGGAAAGACTTGAGATGTGTGAACAGATGAAAGTCGCTAGGAGCGAGGTCAGAACTGTACGGAGGGTGTTCGCTTTGCGAATGTTTTTTGTTGGCTATGTTTCCCTTGCGGTGTGAAACACACGTTCAATTTTTCTGCCCCATTATTTTTAATTTCGTGAATTGCAGTCTGAACGCGGTGTTCTGATTTGTTTAATATTGGTGTTTCAGTTTAATTGCTTTTCTGTAATATTCATGTCAACTCACCTTTTTTCTGTAGTGTCTTTCTAGAAGTACCATACTGTCACATTTTCTCACGAGTACTGAGCTCTCTCCAGCGGTAACGCTCGCAATGTGCATGGGGCTGTGCTGTGATTGGCTGCTCTCTCGCCACACCTTCATGCTAGAAGCTTCGGCGCGCTGACGTCACTACCGCTATATAGCCTTAGGTCTCCCGGCCTACAGTGCCTACTCTTGTCCACTCTTCTCCACTGATCACACCTGCTCACGACATACCTGCCGGGGTTACAGCCCTCTCGGGGTACCTCTTGCTGCCGGAGTCTCTTCTCCGCCGGCATAATCTCTCTTCTGGATCTGGCTGCCTGCCCGGGCAGTCTAAACTCATCAGCCTTCACTTCAACCAAATCTTCAACACGGATCCACTCTGCAAATCTTGATTCTAAGGACATAAATTCACCAGCCGCGGGAGGTACTACCAAGAGCCTCTCTATGCTGGTCGCCAAAGAAGAATCTACCATCATCAACTCTGGTTCCGAACCCGGAACCCTGGAGTATGCCTGACTGACCTCGCACAAGCCCGAGCGGGCGCACTAAATTACCGCCAGCTACTGATGACCTCCGGCAGCCGGCCTACCTTCGGAAGATGGTTAAGGAGATCTGATACTTCCTGTATCACACAACAGAAGAGGTGGTAACCCTTTCACTTCATACACTCTGCCCGGATTCTTTCCGTCAGAAGAGTATTTTGTTTTAAATCTACTCTGGGATGAATTTAAATTATTATACTTCTTTTATTCAGTAATTTTATATTTAATCCTTTAAAGTTAGTCACAGCTCAAGTTACGTTTCCTGGAGAAACGAGTAATTTTTAATTGTTACTGTTTTTTATTGTCAATTTTAAAGTAATTTCCTTGAAAGTATTCATTCCTTGCAATATTTGCTTTATATTAAATAAATATCATTTGAATCTAAGTTTTAACATTTTGGTCTTTTCCCGCACTGTCCTTCATTATCACCTCTTGTGCCTTAAAACCTCATTCTCTCGAAATCCCTTAGGATGTACCACATCCATTAGGTACACCCTTTTCCAGAGGGTGGTCAAACACGTCCCAGCCAAATCCCTGTAGGAGGTTTTTCGTCACATTTGCAGTGTGTGGTCGTGCATTGTCGTGAAGAAAAACACCTTTTGACAGCAACCCTCGGCGCTTATTCTGTATTTCGCGGCACAATTTCCTAAGTGTCTCGCAGTAAGCATCTGCGTTGATTGTTTGACCACGCGGTAAGAAATCAATGAGTCAGATGCCTTTCCAGTCCCAGAACACTGTGCACATCATTTTCCGAGGTGTCAAGAGTTGTTTCGCCTTAACCTTTGCTGGGGATGAAGTGTGCCTCCATTCCATTTATTGCCGCTTACTTTCAGGGGTGTCGCAAGAAACCCAAGTTTCATCTCCTGTGACTGTCTGTGTCAGAAATTCTTCGCCGCTTTCATTGTAACGGGTCAAAAAATGAAGTGCACAACCCATCCGTTTTGTTTTGTGTTGCTCCGTAAGAATCTTTGGTACCCAACGTAGGCAAAGTTTACGAAAGTTCAGTTTTTCGGTAACAATTTCATGGATTAGTGATCGTGAGATTTGGGGAAATTCCATAGCGAGAGCACTAATTGTAAACCTACGGTTTATCCGGATCTTGTCATCAATCGCATGAACCAGTTCTTCTGTAACCAAAGATGGATGATTACATGACAGTTCCCCACACTGACACTTCCACACACTGCCCAGAATACTACACTTCCCCACAGCCCTTGGACGCGGCTACCTGTTTAATGACTCAGAATTAATCTCGGCTGACAGTTCCACACACATTCCCCCCCCCCCCCTAAGGCTATAGGCTTCAGCGATCATCGTTACAGCCGCACCAGTGACAATGCACCTTAACATAATACTCCTTTGGAGTGAAGAAATCGCTCGGTCTATGTACTTCATTACTAACATGGTCTCGAAAATATCATTGTGATGTAGTGTAATTTCCATCAAAAGAAAATAAATGCAGAGTCTGATTTCCATCACACTTTATCCAGGCTATGGACTGGCAATATAATAACAAGACCGATCATTTTGGTGTTGTTATCATTTTGGCGTGTTTAAAATCAGCTTTCTAGGCTTCGTCAGTTTTTTTAATTTTATTTTTATGTTTTCTATTTTTTTAATTTTTGTTTTGTTTTTGTCATATTCGTTCGACAATAATATTAACCTACTCCATTTTCTATGAATAGGCAACTCATTTTTAATGTACTAGTACTTGTACTTGTACTCATAATAGCTGAAGAGTATTAAACATTTTTGCCGCAAACCTTATACAGTAGTTCAGTAGTTAAAGAATATAATAAATATGTGATTCCAGAGATATTAAAAGTGCTAAACAACAGTAGGCCAAATTTCAACTTGATCGTTTTCATAGTAGCCTTGGAGGGATGGGGGTGATGTGTGTGGAAATGTCAGTCGAGATTATTTCTGAGTCATTAAACAGGTAGCCACGTCTAAGGACTGTGGGGAAGTGTCAGTATTTTTTGTAGTGTGTGGAAGTGTCAGTGTGAGGAACTGTCTGGACACCTGGTGCACTTCACTACGTCCTTCATTGAACTGTCGGACCCATCTTCTCACCATTGAATCACTCATCGCATTTTGTCCATACACTTCGCAAATTTGCCGATAAATTTCAATTGGTTTCACTTTCCTAGCATTCAGAAAACGAATCACAGATCTGATTTCACAAGCGGCAGGAATTTCAATCAACACTGACATTGTACGAGTAAACATGCACAACAACGCGTACGTGGCTGACAGAACTCGCCAAATGGCGCACGTTTCTTCTCCTTGATACAGAGTGTCTACCGCGCATATGAGGAACTGCGCTGCAGCGGAACGTACAACTATACTCTGTGAGCTGCCTGAATAGGATTGACAGTTCTTGCCTCGCCATGTGGTCAGGGAACAAGGTTGCCAAACAGTTCGAATAACAAGCGATCACACTGTACAAGCCAGATATACAGCTGACCAAGCACTGACGCACGTGGGCTGTAATATTGCAACGCAGAGTATTATGACATCAACTATGCGAACATGGATTGGTCAAGAGGCAGAGGGGTGATGACTGACGTGGAATTTCCGGCTAAATGTCAATCCTATTCAGGCAGCTCACAGAGTATAGTTGAAGACACAGGCGGCACACGTCTATGAATAAGGTATACAAAACTCGTGCCACGCTACGACAAACACCTGCAACATTTCGGCAGTTATGTGGAAAAGTAGTTTAAGTGTTGTAGAATTTTGTGCAATAAATACTTTTTCTGTATCTGTACACAATTTAATGTTATTACCAAACGGAACCTACTTTCTGGACGTACTTCGTATTAAAAATACCTGAAATAAGTGACAAAAAAGTTAAAATATTTAATTATAATTTAGTTTATTAATGTGAATATAAACAATGTACAGTACTCACGAATGTAATTTATGCTGTGTCTCACTGACTGCTGAAGCATTACAATACACAACGAGATACATCTTCAGGTTATCCATCACAAATGACCGACGATTATCGCGAAACACTTATTCTGAAGGCGCGAAACTACGGCAATATATTTCTTGCACTTGAGGTGTTGTGTAACTTGAGATCGCTGTTCAGCCTTGATTCTTTTCCCACATGGTGGGCAGAACACAATGCCCCTATCAGAAGTAAAATTATCTTTAAATTCTGAAACAGACGATAACTTGTAGTTGTTTTTACTTTAGGCATCGTAGAACTGGCCTTACACTTCACAGTGCCAGAAATGAACTGCATGTGAGTGACACTGGTTCCAGGTAGCTGGGGGAGGGGGAGGTCAGGCATATGGTGCAATATGGCTATGGACAAGGAAATCACCGACTTCCACAGTGAGAGGCACAGGGCGACAAGTTAAGAATAATACAGCTGCAAGCTGACATGAGCTCTGCATGAAGATTAGATAGCTCACAGGTTATTCCCCGTTGAAGTAACACAGAACAAAAATGCAATAAACTGAATAAACTGATTTTTAAAATGTAAATATTATGTCTTTTTATGTGCCAATAAGTGAAAAGCATGAATTTATGTATTTATAGAAAAAAAATCTTAAAATATGTATTTACATTAAAAAATATTTATTTACCTAAAAATCCGAGCCCTACTGATAATAGTGAGAAAATGATCCTTAAAAAATGAGGGTGATTTCCCCACGATTGTCAGATATAACTTTTTTCCCTTGGCTTCTAATCCCCTCGAATGACAAACTACGGAAAACTACTTTTAAGATGGCCTAGGTGGGAATCCAAAGTACAGTACCTTTTCTCAAATTGCCTCACGAGATTGAGAGTAGGTTTTCCAGTTCCAGCCCTCAAACCAAAATTATATTTCTTAACAGACTCGGAAATCAAACCCACTACTTTTGGGAATTGAGTTTCAATACATAGCCTACTGTATTCCGAGACCACAGAAGACGAAATCTCTAGGCTACCTTTCCTTTTCTTTCTTTCTTTCTTTCTTTCTTTCTTTCTTTCTTTCTTTCTTAATTAATTAATTAATTACTGTACTGTATTTATTTTTATTATTTTTTATTTTTCTATTTACTTATTTTCTTTATCTATTTCTATTTTTCTTCCTTTCTTTCTTTTGTTCGATCTTTACTTATTTATTTATTTCCATAATAGACAATGCTTCTATCACCGCAGCACGTAACACAGATTGTCGTAAAGATAGGCCTAATAGTACCGCCTATCAATAGGCTACTTTATTATCACTAAACGTGACTTATTATAGCTTTGTGCAAATGTTTCTGGCTTCGGCGAGCCCTTCTTCAGCCCTAAATGATCTATAAATAGACCTACAAGACTTAAAATAATATTACAAACTAAGGATAAATGCCAATACCTTAAAATATAAATTAATAAATAATCTACTGGCAATGAAGAGAACATTTTGAAAAATATATAGAAGAACAATCAAAGTTATTCTAATCGAAAATCTTAGATTTAAAAATTTAATTTATGATTTATCTTATAGACAATCACAAGGACTTGTTTATAATTACATAGGCTATGTAAACCAAATAGCCTACCTTGAGAAATGAGACCTAGACTTAGTAAATAAGTATGAAAATCGTATAAAATAAATTAACAATGAAACTGAGATCAAGCCTTGAAAAATATCTATGAAAATAATATCAACGTGTAAAACAAGACTTTGTTTTCCCTGAATCTTAAGCCAAATGTTTTTATAAAAGTTATCTTCATGAACAAAAGATTTGTATAGGCTATGTATTCAATGAATTTGTAGATGTAAATTGAACACAGAATAAAAATTTAGTAAATCTTCTCATCTAACACCAAAAATCTTCTTTGTATCAATACGGACTTGCATGGAAGTTATTAACCAGGCGTCTACCAGGTCACTATTAAAATAAAATACTGTAGATTAACTTGAAAGAGAAAAATTAAAATCTATTGCAGTTAATTAATTAATGACCATATCATAAGAAACCATAACTTAGCCCGTTGTCAAACCTCGTTACGAAATAGTATATGTTACAATGATTCATAGTTTAGTTGTTTCACGAATAGGTTATACATTTCCGTGAAATAATTCCGTGCAATATAGCTTACCAAATAGTTGCAGTAATCTTCCACAATACATCAGAATATTCGTAAGTCAAACATAAACGGAAAATGTATTTAATATTCTGGTGTAGGCTATATCCACTGGCACTATAAGGAAAAACTACGTATTTAAAAAATATAAGATAACTGGGACATGAATAATTAAAAAGCTTTGACAAGAATTTTCATATCTATAATTATCAAATCATTAATTTTCGTAATATTGAAAAGACTATATGTTATTAAGAATCATAAGATGTTATGTTATGAGCGTAATTCGTATGTTTTTATGATTATGATATGAAATAATTGTGAAGAAATATAAATAACATCATTTTAAATATTCAGTGGATAACGCTCATGCCTTAATGCAACTGAAGAAAAAGAGAGTTACGCAAGGAGTTAATAGAGCCATTATTTTCATTTTCTAACAACAACTTGGCGCCTGGTGAAAGCTGTGCAAATAGTGCTGTAGTAAATAAGCTTAAAATTAATGGTAAATTGTTGTGTTCGAGGTGTAAAAATATGGAATGGACTCCAATTTGTGTTCATCTTGCACGATAAAGGTAAAAAACGCGAATGTTGTGGTGACTAGAGCCAAAGCAAAGCTAGTTGAGGAAGCCACGTGTGAAAGCATCACAACTTGTGAACACGACTGTGATTTTCAGGAGCTTAAAAATGAACTAGCGTCCAAAGATGAAATAATCAGGTTACTGAAGGAGGATGTGAGAAGACTTGTTGAAGAGAATAAACGTTTAAGTTTAGACCAGGGCGAAATAAGTGAAAAGTGGACTAATGTTGTGAAACGTGGTACTGGGCCAACTAGGCCAAATTTTAGGCCTAAGTGCACCCATGGTACATATACATGGGTCATATGGGTACATAAGATCGTGTGCAATAGTGTGTGTGTGCCGCTTAGGAACTCATTTGGGGGACTCCAAGAAGTAAGGGACGATAACACATCAGTGAAAAAAGTGTGCCTAAGCCTACTAAACAACAGAAGAAAGTAAGTAAAGTGTTGATTTATTCTGTCAGTCACGGACGCGGAGCAGCAGCAAATATCTTGGCGAGTTGTGGTAACATGGCAGTCACTTCAATAGTGAAACCCGTGGCATCATTTACTGCAGTTGTGAGTGGATCAAAAAGTGGAACTGCTTCGTTATCTTCGAGTGATTTTGTGGTGATCGTTGGCGGCTCTAATGATGTTTCAAGAAATGAAGGTAAAAATGTGATCAGCTCTCTGAAAGGAACTCTATCTTCGCTCACCCACACTAACGGCGCAGTTGTGAACCTTCCCCACAGGTATGATCTAATGGAGAAATCTTGTGTAAATGAAGCTGTAAAAGACACGAATGTAGGGATTGCGAAGGTATGTAAGCATTTTCGCTATGTTCAAATGCTAGATGTTAGTAGGCTGGATAGAGCTATGCACACTAGGCACGGACAACATTTGAATAAGCTAGGTAAGGAAGTCTTAAGTTGTGAAATAAGTAAAATTATAAACATGAAGTTAAAAGAAAAGGTAGACTTCATTAGCCTACATTACAGTGGGCACTTGGGTATCAGAACCAAGGAAACTGTTAGAAGAAGCTGGATCTGAAAAACAGATTCAGCAGGTGTATTCAGAAACCACTAATAGTAAATTAAAAGGGTTCAATATTGATTATAATATGCATATCTACCATCAGAATGTTCAACATCTAAGTAATAAAGTAGATCATTTAAATAACCTGATAAATTCAAAAAACTACAGTGTTGCTGTGTTCACTGGACATTGGTGTGAGAGGGAGGAAATAAAAACCATGCATCTAGATAATTATATACTAGCCAGTAGTTACTGTCGAGAAGAAATGAAAGGTGGGGGTGTGAGTCTGCACTGTAAAATAAATGTTAGATACCAGGAATTGGGGTGGGTTAATAGCTATGGAAGGGATCATGACTTTGAGGTTGCAGGTATTTTAATTCAGCTGAATGATGATTTTGAAATATTTATAGCAGGAGTATATAAGAGCCCCAAGTGGAAATATGGAAATATTCCTAAGACAGTTTGATTTACTTCTGAATAAAGTAGTCAAAAAATATAGAAATGTAGTAGTAGTCGGTGATTTAAATATAGACTGGTTTGCACATGACAGGTCCCTCGAGACATTCTAAGACATTGAATTGTCATTTGGCATTAATAATCTTGTCAAGGAGCCAACTAGGGTAACTAAACATTTTGAAACATTAATCGATTACATTATTACTAACATGCCAGACGAATTAAGTAATTGCACTGTTGTGGAAAATTTTGTATCAGACCATCGTGGCCAGGAATTAAAAATTGCATATCCTCATGAATCTCAATTAAATCAGTCTACATGGAAGTACACTCGAAATGTATCTAATAATAATGTAATGAAACTCACAGAAGAACTTGGTAATGTTGGTTGGGGGGAAGTGAGGAATATTAGGGATGTAAATGCTGCCTGGAAAAAATTCTGTTCTATTTTTAAAGTGTGTCTTAATGTATCCTGCCCATTAGTTAAAAGAATAAATAGGAATCACCAGAGCACTAAAACAACAAAACTGTCTGATCTGTGCCATAGGAAAAAACAGAACATGATTGATGCTTTCGATAGCTACAAGCAAACAGGATTGAAGCTTTATAAAGATAACTATAAAAAAAAATAAAGTAGAATATTATGAAGAAATAAAAAAATTAAAGCACAAGAATATGAAAATAGAATAACAAATTCTAACAACTTTGCCAAAGAAGTATGGCAAATAGCTAAAGATATTTCAGGTCTTAATGAAAGCAACACATGGGAAAATATTTCGATAAAAATCAATAACAAAGTTGTTAATGCACCTTTACAAGTAGTAACAGCATTCAATGATTATTTCATTCAGCCACCCGTTAGGAACAGTGTGAATGTAAACAGTAATAGAGCAAAATGTAATGATCATAATGTTGTAGGAAATAAATGTGGTAATAGCAGTATAAAGCAAGTCGCATGTAATAAATCAATCTTCCTGAAACCAACTACCAAAGATGAAATAAGTACGATAGTCAGAAAATTAAAAAATTAACATAGTCATGGTTGGGATGAAATTTCACCCTGGTTGTTGAAACAGTGCTATAGTCCAATCCTAGACATTCTTACAGAACTGATAAATATGTGTCTCATAAAGGGCATCTTGCCAGATATACCAAAGCATTCCGTTGTTAAACCAATTTTTAAAAAGGGTGACAGACATCAACTAGGTAACTACAGACCAATCACCCTTATCTCTACATTTTGTAAAAATTTAGAGTATGTGATTTCCCATAGAATAATTGAGTTTATTGATAAGAATGATTTAATAAATAAGAATCAGTTTGGTTTCAGGAAGGGCTTATCAACTATAAATGCCATTGCAGAATTTTATGAAACTCTGCTTGCTTCTCTTGATGATAATAAATGTGCTGTTGGGGTTTTCGTAGATTTGACAAAAGCATTTGATACAGTAGATCATCAATTATTATTGGATATGGTATAAGGGGAGTAGCATTAGAACCGTTAAGATCATATTTGAATAATAGATGGCAATTTACAGAAATTCCTTTTAAGAATGGTGAAAATATCTTCAAGTTCCAATCCACTCCTGGTTTAGTTAAAAAGGTGTAGGCCTACCTCAAGGTTCAATCCTTGGTCCCCTCCTTTTTATTCTCTATGTAAATGATGTACCACAGTCAAAAAATAGTTTGATTGTTTCGTATGCAGACGATACCTCAATTTTGAACTAGAACTGTAATAAAACAATTACTCTTCAAGAAACTCAAAATAGTATTGATCTTGTCACTCAATATTTTAATGAGATAATGTTAAGTGTAAACCCTTCAAAAACCAACTTTGTAATATTTAACAAGCATAAGGGAACTAATTTAGAAGTAGATCGAAATCTTTACTGTGGATCTGATGATATTCAAGAGGTAGCCTCAGCAAAATTTTTGGGTATTACAATAGATCATAAATTATCATGAGAAGAGCATATAAATGAAATCTGTAAAAAATTAACAAAAACTCCTTCGTTTTAAAGAGAATTTCAATATACTTAAGCAGCGAATACCAATTAACAGTCTACTATGGATTAATACATTCACAGATATCATACGATATCATACGGTATTGAGATATGGGGTGGGGCAGCAAATAGGAATATGGAGAGAATATTTAAACTGCAGAAACGAGTGATACGATACTTGTTTGGGTTGAAATCGAGAGAATCATGCAGAGTTGCATTTAAGAAGCATAATATTTTAACAATCTTTTCATTGTATATTTTCAAAGTGATCTTGCTTGTAAGGGAAAATCAACATAAAGTTGTCACAATCAACAATGTCCACAATCATGAAACCAGAGGGCAGAATGACTATTTTCAAAAGAGGGCAAATAAACAATATGCAGAAAAGGATCGTTTCAAAAAAGCAGCTATATACCACAATAAGCTTCCAAACTACTTAAAATCATTGACTGGAACTGGGTTCAGAAAGTCTCTCAAGATATACCTAGCCCAGAAAGTGTTGTATTCTTTAAGTGAATTTTAAAGAAACATGTAACTGTCTAATTATGTAAAAAAAAGTTGTAAATATGTAAATTTAACTGTGAGTATGTTGTGTGACGTATCCAATTCTGTATGATGCAGGTTCTGGAAATAAAGAGTTTTGTATTGTATTGTATTGTATAGATTTGATTTTTCAAGGCTTGATCTCACGCACATTTGTAATTACATTTGTGCGAATTTCATATTTATTTACCAAGTTTAGGTCTCATTTCTCAAGGTATTTGGTTTGCATCAGTCATAATTATAACCAAAAAGTCCTTACGATTGTCTGAAAGTTTTAATACCGGTACATCAGATATTTCAGCCTAAGATTTTCAATTAGAAGCATTTTGTTTGTTTTTCTATAAATATTTTTCAAATTTGTTTCCTCATTGTCTCAAGATGATTTATTAATTTATATTTTAAGGCATAGGCCTACTAATAATCAAGATATTTATCCTTAGTGGAAGATATTTATCCTTAGTGGAATGTTAGAAGTCTGCTAGGAAGTGGAAGGTTCGAAAACTTAGAAAGGGAAATGGATAGGTTGAGGTAGGATTTGGTTGGGATTAGTGAAATGCGCTGGCAGGAAGTACAGGACTTTTGGTCAGGAGACTATAGGGTCATTAGCACTAAATCAAACAATGGCCAAGCAGGGGTTGGCCTCATATTGAGTAGGAAACTTGGACAGCGGGTGGAATATTATGAGCAATATAGTGAACGGATTATTGTAGCAAAAATCAATACTACACCTACCTGCACCACAGTGGTACAAGTCTATATGCCTACCAGTCAAGCTGATGATGAGGATGTTGAAAAGGTCTACGAAGAAATAGACGAAATTCTGAGGTATATCAAGGGTGATGAAAATGTTATAGTAATGGGAGATTGGAATGCTATGGTAGGAAAAGGGAGAGAAGGGAAGATAGTAGGAGATTTCGGATTAGGTGAAAGGAATGATCGAGGAAGCAGGCTGGTGGAATTCTGCACCGAGCATGAGTTGGTCATAGCTAACACCTTATTCAATATCCACAATAGAATAATATACACATGGATGAGACCAGGAGATACAGGGCGTTACCAAATCGACTTCATTATGGTCAAGCAGAGGTTTCGAAACCAGATTTTGGATTGTAAAACATATCCTGGTTCTGACATAAACTCTGACCACAATCTGGTTGTAATGAAATGCAGATTAAAGATGAAGAAACTGAAGAAAAGTCAAAAGCCAAAAAGGTGGGCAATAGACAGACTGAAAGAGAAGGATGTAAACGAAAGATTCAAGAAGAGTATAAAGGAAGGACTAATGAAAAACCCTAAACAAACTTCAATTGCAGACGAATGGTCACTTTTGAAGAATGAAATAACAAAATCCGCAGAAGAAAACATTGGTAGGAAAGAAAGAATAGGTAGAAAACCGTGGATCACTCAGGATATACTAGAATTGATGGATGAAAGGCGAAAACACAAGAATGTAAGAGATGAAAAGGGGAAAGCAGAATACAGACATCTGAGAAAGGAGGTTAACAAGAAGTGCAAGGAAGCGAAAGAAGAATGGTTGAAAGAGAAATGTGCAGGTATAGAAAATTGTCTGAAATTAAGAAAAGTAGACACGGCTTATCGAAGGATTAAGAATAATTTTGGGGAAAGACTAAGTGCTGTAATATTAAAGACACAAATGGAATGCCTCTAACAGATAGGGAAGAAAAGGTTGAGAGATGGAAAGCTTACATAGAGTGTTTGAATAAGGGAAAGGAGATTGAGAATCATGTAATGGAAAGGGAGGTGGAAATTGATGAGGATGCGAAAGGAGATTTAATACTGAGATCAGAATTTGACAGAGCATTGGAGGACTGAAGCAGGAACAAAGCACCAGGCATAGATGATATACCGATTGAGTTGCTACGCTGCATAGGAGATGAAGGTCTGGTCAGGTTATTTCACTTGGTGTGTAGGATTTACGAGACAGGTGAGGTACCCCCTGATTTCAAGAAGAATGTAATCATCCCTATACCAAAGAACGTGGGAGCTGACAGATGTGAAGATTACCGTACAATCAGCTTGATTACTCATGCTTCAAAGATCCTGTCTAGAATAATTTACAAGAGGATTGAAAGTCAGATAGAAACGGAGTTGGGTGAAGACCAGTTTGGTTTCAGGAGAAATGTAGGAACAAGGGAAGCTGTACTAAGTCTTAGGCTGATTTTGGAAGGTAGAATAAGGAAAGATAAGAGAACGTGCATGGCATTTGTAGACTTAGAAAAGGCTTTTGATAACGTTGATTGGACTAAATTGTTTGACATTTTGAAACCGATTGGAATAAAGTACAGGGATAGGAGGGTGATATACAATCTATACAGAAACCAGACAGCAGTCATTCGAGCTGAAGGACATGAGAGAGAAGCTGGTATTCAGAAAGGTGTAAGGCAAGGCTGCAACTTATCACCCATACTTTTCAATCTTTACATTGAACAAGCAATGAAGGAAATTGGAGAAAAATTTAAAGTGGGAGTGAAGATTCAAGGAGAAATAATTTCAACTCTGAGATTTGCTGATGACATCGTCATCTTGGCCGACACACCTGAGGATTTGAATGAGTTTTTGAATGGTACGGAAAGAATTCATGATGAAAATTAATAAATGTAAAACTAAAATACTGGAATGCAGTCGAAATAAATCAGAAACCTCTATGGACATCAAATTGGCAGGTGAAAAGCTGAGGGAAGTAGGAGACTTTTGTTACTTAGGAAGCAAAATACCCAGTGATGGAAGAAGCAAAGAGGATATAAAAAGTAGGTTGGCTCAGGCAAAGAAAGCATTTCTACAAAAAAGGAATATGTTGACATCGAATATAGATTTAGGTATTAGGAAGTCAGTTTTGAAAGCCTTTGTCTGGAGCGTGGCACTCTATGGAAGTGAAACTTGGACTATTGGTGCAGCAGAAAAGAGGAGAATTGAAGCATTTGAAATGTGGTGTTACAGGAGAATGATGAAGATCAGATGGGTAGATAGGGTTACAAACAAAGAGGTATTAAAACGAGTGGGAGAGGAGAGATGTTTCTGGCGACTGCTAATGAAGAGAAGAGATAGGTTTGTAGGACACATACAAACCCAGGAATAGCAAGCTTAGTTATGGAAGGAAGGGTCGAGGACAAGAACTGTAGGGGTAGACCAAGGTTAGAATTTGTTAAACAGATTGCCTCGGATGTAGGGTGTGGTAGCTATGCAGAGATGAAACGATTAGCTCAGGACAGGGAGGGATGGAGAGCTGCATCAAACCAGTCAAAAGACTGAAGACTCGAACAACAACATCCTTAGTTTGTAATAAGCTTATTATTTTAAGTCTTATATCTATAACATAGATAATTTTGTGCTGAAGAAGGGCTCATTGAAGTTAGTTATTATTGCTTTAAGGGGCGGAACAACGAGGTCATCTGCCCTTCTTAACAAAGGTACAGTAATACAAATTCAGATGATTTTAAAATTTAGAGGTGGATGCCTAAATATGTTTTTTATTTTTATTTTAAAGTTGATAAAACAAAAACAATACAGAAAAACTAAAAACACAGAAACATGTAGGCCTACACAAAAGTATAATACGTTTTATGATAATAAAGCATTGATATAGCCTAGTCTATAGTTACTATTATTTTCAAGAACATTGCAAGTCAATACGATTCCTTATTTCATTAACCAAATTGGTTAATTACATGGCTTATTATAGACTATACTGTAGATTAGCACTAGGGCGTATAGCTTAGCATACTGTTCAGGAGTTCTTTTTACAAAATACGGATGTTTAAAATAAAATGAGATAAAGATACTTTCGAAAAATAAAAATAAGAAATGAACATAGTGGTATCAAGAAATACACTCAGATAACAGTAGCTAATGATAAGGAAAAGTTGACATAAAAATGTATAATACGTTTGAAAAGTCTTTGATATAATATGAAACGGAACAAATGGTCTACAGTAAGGGATACAATAGGCTAATTATTCAAGATACTAAGTTGGCTTAGTAACTACAGTAGGATTAAACTAAACCTTGAAGCTAGCAGCTAATACTAAATGTAACTTTGTTTTGTAATTTTACAAGGACAATCCGATGTCCAATTTGTTGTCAACTAGGAGCTTATTGTATGTGCTAAAGGAGAGTTTTTATAGGAGTTGCCTATGTGCTCTAATTTTTAGTCAAAGAAAGTTCTCGTTTTCTGAAACATTTCCTTTTCAAATTGAAATTGATTTTCCCTAGAAATGTACAGTTCTGTAAGATACAATTGTCAAGTAAGTTACTATTTAACTAGAACTGCAGAGCAATAGTTCTGCGAGTTTAAAGTTTGGTCATTTGAAATTCTGATAACAAATAATAGGCTTATAAGGAATTCTAACTTACATCGAATAGCTGATACCTCTTAATATAGAAGCATAACAGTTTATTTTCTTGTTATTCTATATGACTCAAACACAGGGGACCAGACTACAGCATTGTGATCCAGTTTACTTCTCTATAGGCATTGAAAAGAGTAATGATTACTTTACATGTGTCAAATCCTTAGTAGACCTATTCGAAAAAACAAAATGCAGCCTTCTTCTTCTTCTTCTTCTTCTTCTTCTTCTTCTTCTTTTACGGCCTCATTGGACCACTTCAATCATTTCTTGGTCCTCTTCTTCAATAAGTTTTCTTTCCGAGTCGCCCAGTAGCTTTTCATTCGCTCTGATCTTCTCAGGCGTTCCTCATCTGTAAATACCCTTTTTTTTTATTGTATTACGTTTGTCTATTTTTGCCTGAAATCTTATTTTTATATCTTTCAGTTTTTTAATTCAGTGTTCATAATACATCATTCACTACTTTATCAACATGACATATCTAACTCAAGTCCTGACTTATATACACCCCCAAGACCCTTATCTGTATTCTCTCTAGTTAATTTTGTCTTCTTTAATTGTTTGTGCCATGGTTTCGACTTTTTTCGGTGTCGTATATTATTATTATTATTATTGAATATCGGTTATGAACATTCCCAAATGGGAATGTGATGTTAATTTCCCGTTTGATCAGATTAATTATTAATTAATATGATAAAATTGGTCCGGCCAGATCAAACATGAAATGCCAACGTTTCGCCCCAGTGTGCCGTTGGGCTCGTGAACATGAACATTCCCAAATCATATTTGGATTACCAAGGTAAGGTTTTTTGTTTTATGAAAGGGAGCTTCACTTCCGTAGCACATTGGCATCACTCGTGACGACAATACTACTTGTATTTTGTGATGACCTTCTCAGTATGTGCTAGCCATGCGTATTGGTGAGGTGTGTCTGTACCAACTGACGAGCCCAACGGCACGCTGGGGCGAAACGCTGGCATTTTTTGTTTGATCTGGCCGGACCAATTTTATCATATTAATTGATAATTATTGAATATCAAAAAAACTATAGTCTTCTGGAACCCTAATGACAAAAGTAATATTAGAACATTCTTCCCCTTTGTCTCCCCTGATGGTTAGCCTACATATCAAAGTAAATGTGTTTGACAATATTGTGAGATGAGGAAGGGATGTGATGTATTTCACTGAACGTTGATATGATAAAACATGCTGGCTCGAAACCATTGCAAAAAAAAAGCAGTAGGCCTAACCTAAAGAAGACAAATTTCTGGGTCATAGATTTATATAATCAGTGCATCATAAAATGTTGGGCGATGTTCACAAATGCTTACCAACAAGTTGTGAAAAAGTGTTTTAGTTAAATGTGGTCACATCTGTGACCTGAAAAGGATTGTTCGACGGAACTGTGTATCCACATATAATTGAGAGTATGAGACCTGTCGTAAAGAACATGTGTTGACAAGTGTTTCTGGTCAACATTCTCAAAACAATGGGGATTTCAAAATTGCAGTTTTATCGTTGCAAAGTTCACATACAGTACGATCCTGTAATATCCCTGGCGTATTTGAACTCACGGCCGGAAAACTAGAGTTCTACATAGCCATAACTCTGTAGCCACAGTAGCCTATTCAAAATTCTCAGAAAACGATTTCAATTTATACTGTGTTACATAATACGTGCGTTCAAGACTGTAGAAAAGTTAACCTATGGAGTAAAGAAATAAGTAATAGGCCTAGGCTTATTTCTCACCTGGGTCTCAATGGAGACCTGGTACACGCCCGATGATGACCACCGTTTCGAGTTGGGGATGAAATGAATAATACAGACATCACAAACAACAAGTCTCTGGGTCAGGGGAATTAACCATCCAAAGTCTCGCGATCCAACCGAGAATCAAACCCGGAGCCCTTCGGATTGGAGGTTAGGGCCCTACTCAATTGGCCACGGCATTAAAATGCTTGTGGTATGAAAGTAGTAGGGACTCGCTACCTGTTGGCTACATGCTATATTTTTCATTTGTTTATGTTTTCGGGCAGGTGGTTGAATAGTCTAACAGTGACACCTGCAGATAAGCTTAGGAGACACTTGAGGTTCCGATAACTGTACCTATAACCTTCTGTGTAATAGCCTACATGGGTTAGTATCAATGAAATATACTATATGAAAGTTGATAGTTAAGTCAGTTCCGTTATAATAATAATAATAATAATAATAATAATAATAATAACAGGCTAATAGGCCTACTGTGATGATAAAAATGACCATAGTCAAAACAAATTCATTTCATGTATAGGCCTAATAGTAGCCTAATAATACATTAATATAATTATAGGTCTAATAATAATCATAATAATTATAATAGCGATATTGTAATGATGATGATAATAATAATTATTACGGAACTAACTTAAATATGCAATTCCCTAATGATATTATTAACAATAATAATATTTATTATTATTATCATTATTATACTGTATTAATATTATTATTATCATCCTGGAACTAACTTTCATATATAATAACTTAAATAATAATAATAATAATAATTAGGCCTACTATAATAATTATTATAGTCTAATAATACTATACCTATAGGCTACATAATAAATAAATAAACAAATAAAATATAAAACATTTATTTAATAGATAGGCCTATAGCTTGAATGGACAACTTCCGACTGGCCAAGAAAATCTTCCACATAGTTAACGTAACCCGACAAACCAAAGTACACTGACTAGCAGATACCCAAAAGGGCCTCACTGAAATCAACATTGACCCACTAACAACACACGGACTTCATAGACTATAGACAGAAAGTAAATGCATATGTTTCCATCCAAGTTCCCAACGGGATGGAATTTGAAACTCAGAGCTGCATGGACACAAGAAAGATGACAGGCACATAGCGAAAGGATGAGGAAGTTCGGGGAAGATAGGAAGAACAAGAAGACCAATGTTAAATAGGCCTAATGGTTCTACGTGCTCCCATAGAGGGCCAAACGCATTATAGGCCTATATATAATATATAGTTATTAGTCTATTATCAGACTAGTCTATTATTATTATTATTAGTAGTAGTAGTAATAGTAGTAGTAGTATTCACAAGGAAAAATTTAAGGTAAGAGGTAAAGAATGTAATATTGGTAGGCCTAATCAGTTCGGCATATTTATTTTTATTTTTGGAGTGAACAAGCAACAAGCAACATGTTTTGTGTTTTATTTATTTTTTGTAGCCTTAGGCCTATTCAGTTTTAGCATCACGAAATGAAACAAATCTATTTTAAGTTGATAGCCTACCTGATTTTATTGACACATTTTTATTAGAGATATTCTCTCTCCTTTGATAATCTGCACTGGTTAAAAGGAAATTAATTAATACATTCATGCAAAAAATGACGGATTAAGTTACAATACATGGAATGGTTAAGTCCTACCAAAATACACCGTGTTGATGATAAGACCTACCATTGAAACTTTTAATCTTGATTTATTTAGAATTTAGGCTAGTTGGTATAATGGCGGTGAAATATTTGTTGCATAGTCTATGTATGGTACATAATAATGCAATGTCTATGTTAACTGAAATAGCTTCTACAAAATGAACAGGCTACTATGGTTAAAATGTTGACTGTTTTGCAGCTTTTTTTCCTACATTAACTTACCCATCAGACAAATATGAAACACAAATCCAACAAAAGTAGGCCTACTGTATGAACAAGACTCATAAACCACCAATAATGTTATAGGCTAAATCTATTAGCCTACTCATCCTCATAACCTACAACCTCACATTCTACTACTGCAAAAGTAATCACGATATCGAAATTATTCGACAGTGATAGAGTGGTTGAAGACAAAATGAAACATTGGCCGATTTAGGATTATAGAACCTGAAATTGACTAATTCTGGTTTACTTGCTGAAGATGGTAAACTATAGGCTACTGTAGGTTATGAACATTTTAAACGACTAAGGAAGGAGGCATCCAACTATTAGGTCGTAAGTTCCACAAAGAGTAGGCTACAAGTGATTCAATTTTAGGCAATTAAAATGTCGGACTCATGCCGGAGTTTTAAAACGACTTAACTGTAATATACCGTAGCTGCCAGATAGGCTACATTCAATTGCTGACAGATCTCTCAAAGCTCTTAGTGCCCTATCCTACTGTAATTATTATGAGACATCTTTTCTCACTGGAATGATATCTAGGCCTATAGGCCTTTAGCATATTTTATGAAACACTTACAGTATTACAGTAGGCTAGGCCTTCTTTTATTCTTCTTGTGAGGGAATTTTGTCTGTTTCGGATCATATTTAGGTTGTAAATTTCGAAGAAATTTGTTTAAAAAAATTTAGAGTGTCTAAAAATGTTGTTGAGAAATTAGTTTTAGAGTAGACTATATTTGAGAAATTGTTTTCTGAGATTTATATTTCAAATGTTACCGAATATTTATGGGTTTGTGTATTCTTTGTCTTCGGGCAGCCTCAAAGTGGAGGATGGTAATAAAATAATTAAAAAACGTATAACTTATAGGAACAGTGCATGTTTGTGAATCAATAATGTTCTCTTGTAGACTGTCAAGAAATTTGATAAAGTATTGTTCTTTTATATATTCCGCCTTATTTTTTTTAAAATAAAACAACAAAATATTTAATTTCGTTTGGTTTATTTTGTTTTGTCATTCTTTATTTTTTAAATTAGTCTTTTACATGACTTTTTTTTACTTAACTCTACTTTGCTTAAATTTTCTTTTATTTACTTTAGTTTACTTTACTTTATTACAGTACAGTCCTATTTTTTCAACTCTGGACACCAGTTAACGTGCTAGTGTGTTTCATTACTGGAATCTGTCAAAGCGTGAGCGTTTGGTAAGAGTCATTTTCACCTTCCAAAACAAATAGCCGTTCCATTATTTTTGTACAATAACACGATATTTCAAACCGCGCTTTTTTTTCTTTTCATAAAAGAGAAAATTTGACACCTGTGTAAAGAAAGAGCTACATAACTATGCACGGTGGTGCAGAAATATGTTTTGTGTTTTTAAATAGGGAAATAATATAGCCTACAGTACTGTATTTTGATTTTGTATTTTCTCGCAATCTTTTTTGCCATTAGGCTATGTCATCCTTTTAACGACACTTTTTGAGCATTGTTTACAAATATGATGAATGTTAGTGCATAGGCCTATTTGTACATTATAAACGATCCTTCAAGGCCATGTAACCGTATCTGAAGGCTACTGCTTAGTGATCAAGATAAGAATTGAGGTGTAGGCTAATTTATTTATTCATTTATTTATTTATTTATTTATTTGTTTATTTATTTATTTGTTTGTTTATTTATAAGTGTTTCAGTTATTGTCGTGAAACTACAAATGTTGGCCTACATAGCCCTAATTCAGTCGCTTCTTATTTAATTATGAAATCTTATGGTGTTTAAAGTCATTTTTCAGTGTTGCCTTAGTAATCGAAATTTGATAATCAAAACATCGGAATTTTCATTCTGATTGTATCAGAAATAGTAGATTAGCTTGCATCCAGATGGCTGTAGGCTACAACAAAACATTCTTACAGACGTAATAGCAATCAACAGGCACGGGTACTCATAGGTTACATTTATAGAGTCATGCCTAATAATAATAATAATAATAGCCTATGAATTATGTGAATATTTTTTCTTTGACGTTCTGTCACTATAGCTCCTGCCTTCCTTCTAACATTAGCCTAAAGTCGACCTGCCATTGAATTTGCTAATAGGGTACTGTAGGCTCTGTGCTGCGCTTCTGTGCGAATAGTCTATTTTATTGAACCCAGAATAAGTTGCATTGATTCCTGTGCCTGTTAGGCCTACGTCTGTAAGAACGTGTTGTGGTACATTCATCTGGATGTAATCTACGACTTCTGTTATTTTAAAATGCGATCAGGATCACGGCTCAAGTCTAATATTTCTAAATATTACCAAAATTTGCAAATTAAAAAAAAAAAAAAACAAGTCTCCGAAATAGGGCTATGTTTTTTTTTCGGAGATTCTCAACTATAACTGAAACAATAACTTTAATTTAAGTAGACTGGGATTGCATAAGTTATAGCCTATCTGGTGTATCACTGGCCACATTGCATTAGGCCTACTGTAGGCCTACAATGCACGTGGTTGGTATGAATAAGTCTGCTTGCATTACATTACATCACATCACAATAATGTACAAGTCTATACAATTTAATGTAGACTATAGCTTAACCAATGAACAGGAGATCGACAACACGAAGTATTTATTTATATAGGTAGGCCTAAAAGAACTCGGAAAGTGTTAGCCTACAGACAATTTTAACTACCCAGTAGAATTAGAATTCGGAAGGCAAAATGTTTTTTGAGTAGGCTACTGTAACATGATAATCTGTGAAGATTTCGACCTTCAATTTGGCTGTCTAAATATTTGTAAATATTAGGTTATTCTAATAATAAGAATAATGAGAATAGTATTATTATTTTATTGATAGAATAACAGTGGGCTTCCATTGAAAAATGAATAGTGATGGCATTAACATAAACAATACCTTAAAATAGGCTAATGATTACAATATGCATGTTCAGTATATTTTATTAATTACCATACCATACTACAAAATTGACATTGATTATGAGTTCTTAAGTGGATGGTAATGAGTCCAAAGTGTTGGCTGTTAATGCTATTAAAGATGTCATTGGTGAATTGTGAACAATGCCTCAGCTAACATCTTCAACGTTCTGGCTAACAAAATGTAATTCTGCTATTTTAGTGCAGTATAGCCTATATAAAATACTCTACATAAGCTACTAGCTTTAACTTCTGTCACTTACTCCATTGTCAAAAGAAATCTTATATTATAGACTTAATTCAATCCTGATATTATATTAATTTCTCTTGGTGTGGTATGCTTGGCATTACACTGGTTTCTCTTAATAAAAGGTCAGACAGTTGTAAAGTTTTAATTACTGTATTTGGTTATCATTATAACAGTAATTATGGGAAGATTTTTTTTTAACGCGAGTGTCTAATAAACATGACAATTAATTACAGTAACACATTTCTTGAGCAGCAGGTCTTGGCTGTCATGGGGCATTGGTCTAGAGGGAGGTGGGGTGCTGGTTTTGGCTGGGGCCTTCTGGGAGGCTGGGTTACCCTTCGGACGGCAGCCATTGCTGGCTCTCCCACAAACAACCAATCAGGGTCCAAGGGCCACAGGAACCCAATTTGAATTGGTGATGCTAGGCGGGGCCATGGCCAGACCAATGAGGACCAGACCCCGCCCTTTTCACGTGCTGTCTAATTGTCCGTCAGTATTTATATGTACTCACTGTCTGCCTGCGATTCGGGAAACTGCTAACGGTTAACTAGATTTGAATTTCGGCCGGGGCATCGCTCCCTGATCGAGTCACTCTGCCAGGTCATTCGGTTCATCTTTCTTTTTCTTCTGACCTTTCCCCTTATATTCATTTTCCTGTCAGTACTTGATGACAATCCCTGTTATCTTTCTGTTATGTTTCACAGCCTACTTGTGGAACCCTCAGAGTGACGTCAAGTGCTCTTTTCAAGGTCAATTCTTGTTACCATCCAAGCCCAGGCAGAATCTACCTGCCAAGATGGCGCCAGCTTGATCCCAGCATCCATCTTGGAGGAAAAAATCACCTTCCTTTATTCTCAAGGCAATTTCTTTATTGTGCCAAGTAGAGACCTTCCAGGACACTGAAATAAAGCCTCATGATTCATCACTGATAAATTCTGAAAATTCTGATGGACAGAGATAATATCCAGTGGGGCAAACAGGGGTAGGTAGGCCTAAATAGAACATATCTTAAGGTTGTTCTGGATATGTAGCCTATGTCACATTTCCTCAGACAGTATCCAGTATTGCAGAATTTATAGCCTATTTGTGTTTGCCAAAATATCCTCCCTGCATCAATTTATCACCAACTGTATTAAAAGTAAGACCGGCCCCGTGGTGTTGCGGTAGCGCGCCTGCCTCTCACCCGGGGGCCACGGGTTCGATTCCTGGCTCCGTCAGGAATTTTAGAAACTGACGTGAGGGCTGGAACGGGGTGCACTCAGACAATATTTAGTAGCTCTCTGACAGCGAGGCAACGCCCCGGAAGTAATCCTCCATAAATCAATAAAATAACTTAAATTAAGTTTCGGGCCTACTAACTTAGTCTATTAATCGTATTAGTGGGGCAGATGACCTCGTAGTTATGCCCCTTAAAACCTCAATAACTAACTATTCTCATTAGCCTACCAATTGTTTCCTAAGATTAATTATAGTTTATGCTGTGGTCGAAACTACTGTAGTCCACTAAAAATCTGCCAGTAATGTATTTGATTGATTTTTGGTGGATTAGCCTACTTTTAATGCCCTAGGTATTGATTTAGTTGTCACTGAGGACCCAATTTAAATATGATTAATTAATTCCATTTCAATACCGTATATCCTTTCTATAATAGAAATATTAGAAACCATTTTGTCAGTGTTGTCTAAGTAATCTACTGTTAGAAGCTTTTCAGTCGGTCAACAGGAGTGTGACTTAATTAGATTGGACGGGGAATTACAATTAATTTCCTAGTAACTTACAGTAGGCTACCTGATATATTTACACATTTATCACAAATGGGGAGCTAGTGAAGTGTTTATTAAGTGTATGCATAGGCTATTCATGTAATGTACTGTAGGGTACTGTATTTCAGGCACTAAGAAATTAATTGTAATTCCCCACCACATCTAATTTGGACACACTCGTATTGACCGACTGAAATAATGTTGACCAAAGAAAAAGTTGATACAGAGGTGTACGAATTATTCGACTCAAATAAAGATTTAAATCAGTCACTTTATTATTATTATTATTATTATTATTATTATTATTAAAAGTCATTTTATTTTATTTTATTCTTATTACACTATTTAGTAATGTTTTCTCCCCTGTGGACTCACAACCTTTCCCATAAGGAATTGAATCTGGAAATTTCCGAAAATGGAGATTCGGAGGGGCTGGGTCAGGTTTCATTTTAATCCTCTAAATCAGGTGATTTCAATCCCTTGTCCAGGAATCTTTGAATAGCTCAAGAGTGGGCAATCAGTAATATAAGACTTCCAAACTCTCTGGTCTAAATTCACATGAAAACTAGAATAAAGCAGTCTATTCAAAACAAAACGTGTGGCATTCTGCATTAACAAGGCTTCTCAGTAAAAAATTAGTTTACTGTCAGATTCTTTATTTTTTTATTAAGATTATTAATTTAACATTTGAAATAATTTCAGTGACTTGCAAAAAATTTGTAGGCCTACTGTATTACGTCACAAAACGTACAAAGTAAATGTTGGGAAACTACCATCGAGTCTAATAATTTGCACACATCTGTAGCACTGTCTTTGCATTGGCATATATTAGGCCTATGAAGTTTTACTCATTTTTTTCAACAGAGAGGTTTACTACTAGAGAGGTGTGCAAATTATTAGACTTGACTGCAGTTTTCCGAAATTCAATTTAGCCTATACTTTTCACGGCTTAATGCACAAAAATATGTTTGCGAGGCGTTGAATTTAGGCTACTTCAAATGTTTAACCAAAAGTCTTAAAGTCAACAAGTCAACCCCTGGCACTATCCAGCCCATGACGGGCTAAGGCCGACCAAGCGACCGCTGCCCAGCCATTTGGCCTGCAGATATTGGGGTGACGCGTGATCAGCGCGTCGGGTCCCCTCGGCCGTTAATCTTTGTATTCGTGATCGGGGCGCTGTCTCACTGTCAGACAGCTACTCAATTGTCCTCACGAGGCTGAGTGCACCCCGTTTCAACCCTCACGTCAGTTTTAAAATCCCTGACGGAGCCGGGGATCGAACCCGGAGCCTCCGGGTGAGAGGCAGGCGCGCTACCCCAACACCACGGGGCCGGCAAACCAAAAGTCTTAGAGTAGCCCAATTATATTTTCTTTTAAGAAACTCAAATTAAAATTATTTTTTAGAATTTCTACTAACAGAAGAGCCTTGCTAATGCTTAATGCCACACGTTTTGTTTTGATTACTTAGCTCTACTTTTCGTGCGAATTTAGAGCAAAGAGATTTGGAGTCTATATTTTCTGAAGGTCCACTATTGAACTAGGCCTATTCAGAGATTCATGAACCATGCATTGAAATCACCTGACTTAGAGGGTAGGCCTATCTACATTCCAAAGTCAATGATGAATAGAAGATTGACCCAGCTCCGGTATCCCTCGGAATCTCCCATTTTAAAAGTTTTCAGACGCAATTCCTTATGGGAAAAGGTGTAGGCTAAGTCCACGGGGGAGAAAACATTAATAAGTAGGGTAACAAAAGACGCTTGCAGTTGGTCAATAAAACGATTTTGAATAGACCTAAAAAATGGTGACTGGTTTAAATTCTCTATTTGATTCTAATCATTTGCACACCTCTGTAATTAACATAGCCTATTAATTACAAGGACTGCCTGTCTTACCCTCCTGTCTACTTGTGTAGGCTACACCTATCGAAGGGTTGACTTTTTTAAATACTGTACCCATTTTCATTTCCACGCAACTCACAGTAATGTTATTATAATGCAGAGGTTCGCATTAGGTGGTCCGCGGACCTCCAGGGGTCCGCAACCATTGGCCAGGGGGTCCGCGAAGAGTCGTCGAGAAATATCCCAACAATGAAAATGGAAAACTGAGAAAGTACAAAGATTTCCTTAAAAATAATAGACTAATTATGCTTTGCCACCCACAGCATAAGTGGCGCACTCATATGTGGCGCAGCGTAATTTGAGCTTTTCAAGTTTCCCGCCAGAGAGCGTTGTGCTCCGCGCAAATTTTGTTTAAATTGGGGCCGGAAGTCAGGGTGATTTTTTCGGTGTGACCCTCCAACAGTTAAAAAATCATAACTTCTACAATACTTACAATACTTGGCCCAATTGAACGAAATCACGACGTATATAGGCCTATTCTATCAGATGTAAGAGCACAGTAACAAAATCGCAGAGATCTAGTGCCACAAGTTTAGGTTTTAGGTGATATATCATATGTGAGGTGTGGTAGGTACAGTAGGCCTATGTAGAGATGAAACGATAAGCTCAGGACAGGGTGGTATGGAGGGCTGAATCGAACCAGTCAAAAGACTGAAGACTCAAACAACAACAGAGAGGGAGAAGAAATCAACACTGATAGATCAACTTATCTTGAGAATGAGAGCAATGTAACATTTCACGTACATAGCCTACAAATTATGTTCTTGTTCCATTATAGGTAGGGGAAGGGTGGGCATAGTGGCCACGCTAACGGGAAAACATTGTTTTCAATAAGTTAAAATTGTTAAAAACAAATGAAAATTGGCCATACTGTAGCTTATTTAGTTATGTATCTTTAAACAAATCATTTTAACTATATCTTAGTTACTGTTTGAACAAGAAATGTTTTTTCAAACCTCTACCAAATGGCCACTTTGCCCTATGGGGAAGGGCAAAATGGCCACTAGGTGGACACTATACCCGATATTACAAATAACCCTGCAAATGCATTTAACAAAAATTTATGAGCATATATATTAACAAATTAATGTATTGTTATAATTCTCTACTCCTGTTTAAAGGTCCCTATCATATTATAAAACTAATTTCTAAATTTTTATTGAGTACAATAAAAAATACAAAAGTTGAAATGCTTCAAAACATTTTATGGATATTGTGTTTAGCCTATTTTTGTTTAATTACACATTTCACATATGAATTCATTGTATTCCTCATCACACCCAGCACAATCCTCGTGTGCCCATGTCAGGCAACTAGAGCATCTGATCCACCCTTCATTGCTTTTAGACTTTCAATATAAGTCCTGGCAGTAAATGCAATTTGTATCAATCTCGTCACTATCGAAGTTACTATCTCCTTTAGTAACAAAGCACGTTTTCCCACTTTTGATTTCCTTTTCTCCTGAATACCTTCTTTCTGTATCACCTCTTTATCACCTCAGCCCAGCGGGGCTCGATCCTTGAACCATCAGCATGTCACAATTCCGAAGGCCGGCGCTTAACTGACTGCGCTACCACCCTGCTCATGCAAGGAGATGTTTAAAACGTTCAATATGTATCCCATTTAAAAGCACAAACTTTGTTTGCTCTAGGCTTCATATAAATACTTTACTTAAAAAATATAATATGTAGTGTCGGGCAAAGTGACCATGGCCGTGGCCACTTTGCCCTTTTTTACGCCATTATGTAAATGTGACTCCGCAGGCCCAACCAGTTACACCAGGCCTTACTTTCAAAGATGAATTTAAATCTTAAATCACACTTGTTTCAGGTATTACTGTCATCAATACATACTAGAATCATATACTTAGTTATAATAGTTAATGTAGTTCACTTACCTTACATCAGCAACTCGAAAAACAACAAAATTGATGACAACTTCTAAAAGTGTAATCTGATCAGCTTCAAGGCTCAACACAACACTAATGGCGGTCTAGTGAAGTAGTTGAGGCGCTTGCAGCCAGGTAGCAGCAATGTACAGTAGAAAAATAGCCCGTGGCAACTATGCCCGCCGTGGCCACTATGCCCACCCTTCCCCTACTTGGATATCCCCATGTACTTGCGTGTGTGTAGAATTTGCCTAATGCCCTATAAATATTGTAGAGTCTGTAGTAATGTGTATTTTTAATTCAGATGAGATTATGAAGAAGATGGCCGTGGCCGTAGGTTAGGAATCACCCCGGCATTTTCCCGGAAAAGAAATGAGAAACCACGGCAGCTAGGCCTACTTCGAGAATGACTGAGGTGGAAATCGAATCCTGCTTTCCCACACGAGACTGAGTGTATCCCGTTCCAGCCCTCAGACCAGAACTAAATTTCTAGGCACAGCCGAGATTCTTACCCGGACATTCAGGACGACAACTAAGAATGCAAGCCGTTACACCAGGTGAACTTACAAACTATGATTTTGCATAACTTAAGCCTATAGGGGGCCTCTAAAAATGATTTCTGTTTTAATAATTCATGGTGCAATCTTAATTGATATGAAACTCGTCTGAAGAGCCAGTTTGGTGTTGACTGTGCTATTTTTAAAATACCAAAACCAGCCGTTCAATGGGAACGTTTTATTACAGTAGCCTACAGCTGCACAGAAGAAACTCCTTTTGTTCCAAAAACCGTGCTATGGTTGGCTTTTAGTAAATCGTTAGAAAAGCACAAGAAAAGCTTAACTCTAAATTTCAGAATAATTTGCACGATAATTTTGTCGGAAAATCAAAAAATCGAAAAGCGTTTTCCTCTGAATCGACGTATTTTAAAGATAAGTTTTTTAAACAAAAAATGTAGAGGACATTGTCACCTACAATTTGTCTCACTGAGGTCATGTCATACGATATGAAATTCAGAGGTTACTGTAGGTGGCACCAAAGTTTCCAAAAAACTGTTTTTTCACTATTTGTCCTAGAAAAAATGTTTTGTTCACGAAAGAGCGAATTAGAAATTTGTTCCTCTCGAAATTGCCTACAACATTTATTGAAATATTTTTTCCCTCAGGCTTACCATTCCAAAGTTATAGTCTGCCGAAGTGTGAAAATTGTCCGACACCGGTCCCGGTCAAAACTATGCCCACCGCTCTCTCCGCAGTAACAATAGTAGTCTTGACTACGCAACGTTGCATTTGCTGCGCTATAACTTTGGAACGGTAAGCCGGAGGAAAGAAACGTTTAAATAAATGTTGCAGACAATTTTTAGAGGAACAAATTTCTGATTCACTCATTTGTGGAAAAAAAACTTTTATTTTTCTAGGACAAAAAGTGAAAAAACACTTTTTTGGAAACTTTGGTGCCACCTAGCTTCTGCATTTCAAAACGTATGACATGACCTCAATGAGGCAAATTGTAGGTGACAATGTCCTCTAAATTTTTTGTTTAAAAAACCTTTCTTTAAAATAAGTAGATTCAGAGAAAAACGCTTTTCAATTTATTTATTTATTTATTTATTTTAGTTTTTCGACAACATGATACTACAAATTATTCCGAAATTTAGAGTTAAGCTTTTTTTGTGCGTTTCTAACGATTTACAAAAAGCCAACCATAGCACGGTTGTTGGAACAAAACCATTCCAGCTGTACTGTACTATTCTAGAATACGGGACGTAAGTTAAATATTGAGCATGTATTGGTAGTGTTGATTGGTAGGCCTACTCTTGTCATACGAAAGTAGGCTATGTAAATTATGTTAGCCTACAGCAATTGCAAAGGGATATCAGAAGAGGTAACCCTTTATAGGTTAGTGGTAGTCTACTCTATATATATTAACCACCTGCCATAAGCACAATATTTATGTTGTCACAGTTGCTGTTGGTTGAATGTTCAGCCATATACCTATGCCAAGGACATCATCTTTGCGGCAGAAGCAGACTTCAGAGGAAACAATACCAGGGAAATGTTTCAAAAGGTGAAGTATTTTAGCAAAGGTTACCAGTCTAGACAGAAATTTGTCAAAGATTCTAGTGACAAAATTCTGACCAACGATGATGATATCGCCAAGAGATGGAAGGAGTAGGCTACTTCGACCAGCTTCTCAATTGTGAAGACCCTGAAATAGTATTTAAATTCCAGTCTCCAACCACAATCGACTTGGATTATCTGACACCCTCTTTGGATGAGATCAAAACCCAGATCAAACAGCTCAAGAAGAATAAAAGTCCAGGTGAAGATGGAATATATACCGAGGTGATCCAGGAAGGAGGAGAGAAACTAGCAGAAAAACAGCACAGGCTGATACAAGCAATCTGGATCAAAGAAGAACTACCGTCAGAATGGAAAACAGCTCTGATTTGTCCAATCTATAAGAAGGGTGACAAATTGAAATGTGATAACTATCGAGGAACCGCCCTGCTTAACGTCTGCTACAAGATCTTGTCTAACTGCCTAATAGATAGAATTCAACCAGTGGCAGAATCAGTGCTTGGTGAATACCAGGGAGGCTTTCGGCTGGGGCGTTCCACAGTAGATAACATCTTTGTTCTCCGACAGCTCACTGAAAAACTGGGTGAATATGGTAAAGAACTCCACGTGTTATTCGTAGATTTCAATGCATACACCGCAAGAACCTACTCAGTTGCCTAAGAGAGTTTGGAATGGCCGAGAAACTCATCAACTTGGTAGCGATCTGCCTGAGCGAAACACGCGGTAAGGCAAAAATGGGAAATCGAGTGACGGAGGATTTTGAAATTTTGACGGGTCTCAGGCAAGGAGACGGTTTATCTCCTACACTGTTCAATTTTGCCTTGGAGAAGATCATACGTGAGACCTTTCGAGAGAATTTTGAAGGAATCCAAGTCGAAGGAAAGAACCTAGCATACCATACCTACGCAGATGATATCAGTTTACTCTCCAGCTCTCAGAAAAAGTTGAGGCAAATCACCAGAGTACTCAAGGCAGCTTCCAACAAATTTGGGATAATCGTGAAAGAAACCAAGACGGAGTACCTCAATATGACTCGCGGGCAAGGCCACGATTTTGGGCAACTACAGTCACTCCGGGTAGGGGACCAGTCCTACAAGAGGGTCCATGAATTTAAGTACCTAGGATCGCTTTTCACGGAGAACTCATCATGTGAGGCAGAAATCAACGCCAGGATCCACGCAGGAAACCGAACTCTCTACAGCGTAACACAGCTTCTTCGGTCCAGATGTCTCTCCAGACAGTTCAAAATTCGTCTGTATAAAACTCTGATCCAACCCGCTGTACTATAGCCTATGGATGTGAGACATGGAGTATCCAAAAACAGGACTTTCATAAACTACTCGTATTTGAGAGAAAAGTTCTTCGGAAGATCTTCGGACCGGTGAGGGATGTACACACGGGTGAATGGAGGATTAGACACAATCATGAAGTAGAAGACCTGTACCATGATGCCAACATAGCTGGAACCATCAAGACCAGAAGACTGCAGTGGGCTGGACATGTAGCCCAGATGGAAGACCACCGATGGCCACGGAAGCTACTGGATTTCATCCCCACAGGAAGGAGACACCAGGGAGACCAAGGAAGCGGTGGAGTGATGGACTCCATGAAGATCTGCAACAGGCAGCGATACGTGTGGACAGTTGGCGGATGACAGCTATGGACAGGAGACGATGGAGAAGGAAACTTGTAGCAGCGCGCGGTCCACTGGGCCTGATTGCGTAGAAGAAGGAGAAGAAGAGAAGATTATTATTATTATTATTATTATTAGTAGTAGTAGTAGTAGTTTGGAAGTGTTAATATTTCTGTAAACCAAATATTATACCTAATTTCCTTGATAACATTATTTTTAAATAATAGTCTATAATTTAAAATTGAAGAGTGAAATAATAAATATGATAGACTAATAAAAGTTACAATTAAAAATAGATATGCTTGTAAAAATTAAAAATAGATAAATAAGGTCTTCAAAATTAAAATTATAATAATATATATATTTTTTAAATATAGGCTACGTCTAAAAAAAATATCAAAATAAATATGAACATTAAGATGTTAAAGAAACAAAATAGTACATTATGCAACGAGCCTATAATGGCTATAATTAAGACACGAGTATTTTTTATAAAACGAGCGTATGCGAGTTTTATAATTTCCATACGAGTGTCTTAATTACCATTATAGGCGAGTTGCATACGACTGTTTATGTTCGACGATAATTATAACTTTATTATATGTTTTAACATAAATATTCATAAATATCTGTTGAGAGTCAGCTACTGGAATTTTGTGATCGCAGAGCGAGCGTTGGGTGTTATACCTTCGTCTTTCAAGAGCTTTGAACGGCCGACGCATGCGCTCTGCCATATGCAGCCATATGTTTACATCAGCCGTCCCTCAGTAATATTGTCACCGCAGTCATTTGAAGACAATGCGCTGTGTAGAAATTAGTGTTAGTGATTTTAAGGTACTGTGCTATTTCTTGTCTCATATTCGCCAGTTTATTTACGCGAACTTATGGACGGTGGGTATTCCATGTCGGTAATTTATTATAGTTCGATGTTGTGTTTATGTCCGACATGTTGGATTTTGAGCGCATGCGCGAAATTATCGTTACCTAATTGGTCAATGAACGAGCTCTGATTGGCTGGAGAAACTGTATCGTAATGAAAAACGGTGTTATAATGACCATCATTATGATACAGTTTTCAAACACATAATAGTGAGGGTCGAACATAAAATAATATTATTAATTGTAATTAGGCTGCTGTAGCTACAACTTCATCTGCAGTTGTTGAAATTTCTGTAACTGCTCTTATCTCCCCGCTGCTTGAGTGGTGAATATCGCGTCGATGTCCCTAGCCATTTCAAAATTCAGCACCTAAACTTCCAACTGAAGCAAAATCTTGTGTAGCCTAATAACCGTACAATCAGTTGTAGTTATTAACGTGGACAAGAAATCGACACGGATAGTATATCCAGTGGTTACCATGACAACAAGTGTTCGTCATCTAGGCCTGTGCATTCTAGTTCAGTAGATACATCTATAGCCCTAGCGGCTTTGGTGGCGTAGTCGGTAGCATGCCGAACTGCTATGCCCAAGATCGCGGGTTCAAACCCGGCCGAAGTCGTCGGAATTTTAAGAGATAAATTCTTCAGTAGCCTATCCTTCCCTTCCTTAGGTGGGCCCATGTCATAGATTTATGGCATGAAAAAGAACCTACCACTACAATTGGTAGTGTGAAGCAAAAATTTGTAGGTTATATTTCGTTACAAAATGCTCTATCAAGTTCCAACGTTCGCCGCTAGGTGTTAGTGGCATCTGGTAGCCAAATTTTGACCTACTTGATATTGAACTTGCTCATTCATCTACATTCATTTCATCTCATCCACAAGCAACGGTTGTAGCTCACCCCATGGGTGTCCGCATAGAAGCAGCTACAAACTCTGGCGAGACGAACATGTCCTCGGACACTCATGGCACTAAAAGCCATAGGCTAAAAGTCCCTAAAGTTACTAAAATACGTTCATTTTTTTTTCTTTTTCATTTAGAGTCATTTTAAATTGTAAAAGTAAGTGTTACCAACATAAAATTTTTGTGTCAACAAAAATCCCTAAAGAGGTAGACTACTAAATTAAGAGATGGTAGGCTATAGCCTATTGGCTTTTACGGCCAGTGAATTAAATCTCGACAATTCTTCTAGGTTTGTGCCAAGCTCAAACAGCCATAACCTCCCTATGTAGGCTTCCAAAAAGATGGTATATTGGCTTTCACGGCCAGTGAATTAAAACTCAGCATTTTTTCTAGGTTTGTGCCCGGACCCCCACAGGCGGGGACACCAAGAGCCCGCTGATGAGTCAGCTTGGTGTCCTATGCGAAACCCCACACAAGGCACGGCACAAACCTAGAAAAAATGCCGAATTTTCCTAAATTAAAATTTCTTCAAATGTGTTATTTTAAGTTTGCGAGTGATTTAGGCCTCCAAGGTAACAAGGCTCTCAAAAATAGACCATTGCAATGAATCACATCATACAGTATGCTTTCCCAGCTCGAGGCACATTGTTGTCAACTCTCCATCGTAGCCACTGAGAGCATGCAGTGAGACTGGACAGAACTACGTGCAGCTATGCAACACTCGACACCTGACACCTGCCTGACACGCTACCATGCCACCAGAACCGTACTCTGGAGTCCACGAGGAGTGATAGAGGAAGCATGCTATTGGCCAAGAACCATCAGCTATTGGTCAGCAGTGAACAGTGTTTATTGTCGGCGCGTGCTACTGCCATACGTTTGAGTCGCCGCTCGTTAACGAGGAAAGAGAGTGAACTATACACATGTGACACTGTGGATCAAGGAATAATGAAAGTCCTCACAACTTCTGAAATTGAATAATAATAATAATAATAATGAACAAGAAAGGTCTGATGGAAAAACTAGAGGCTAAAGAAAGGAAGATTTTGAGCAAAATCCTGGGTCCCATCAAAGAAAACAGCGAGTACAGAAGGCGTCACAACCACGAATTGTACAATCACGTGGAGAAGATCAGTGACACGATTCGAAAAAGAAGGATTGCCTTTTATAGCCACGTGACACGAATGACCCCAGGCAGGATATCAAAACGGATATTGACGTACTTCCAAGATAAGAAAACCAAAGGGGCATGGTTTACGGAAGTTGAGAAAGATCTACGTGAAATGGAAATTTCCCCTAAAGATATCCAGGAGCGTGTTCCACTTCAGGAAAAACTACGTACGCACAAAGGTTTCCAGGAAAAGCCGAAGCTGAAGACAGGGAAGGCGTGGTCCCAAGAGAGAAAAGAACAACACCGAAGACGAATGCGGGAACACTGGGCGGTAGTTAGAGCTCGGAAGAAGAGACAGTTGAACTGACGTGGTCCCTAGTTGGCCGAATCGAAGAAAGAAGAAGAAGAAGAATGTTATTGGTTTTACGTCCATTTTAACTACTCTGGCTTTTAGAGACGCCGGGGTGCCGGAATTTTGCCCCGAAGGGGATCTTTAACATGCCAGTAAATCTACTCCACGGCTCCCTCGCATTTGCTCACCCTCAAATGCCAGCTGACTGCGCCAGGATACGAACCTCCAACCTTGAGCCCAGCAAGCGAGAACGTTACCGCTGAGCACCCACAAGTATGCCCCTTTCAAACTCTGGTAACTCATGTCGTCTTGGCATAAGCACGTAAACGATAGGCCTAATGCATCCGTTGACACAACTGAAACAGGTGTAGGCTGTGTAAAGTTGTCTGCTGCAGTGGCACCATTAGTCATTCAGTTAGCCCACATGACTTTTGGGATGTCAGTTTTCACTTGCTGAATTTAGAATGATCATTTACTGGAAAGTTAGTTTTTACAAGCTGCGATCTAACTGCACGGATCCGCATGCCTGTGGAAGTCTACAGTTATGCCATGACTCAGTTGAAAACGTGGCGGCTTACAGAAAAGTAAAATACAATGTGATACGTTGCACAATCAATTAGTTTCTAGCTGAACCGAATCGCCCTTGGTTTGCAAGCTCGGTGCTGTGTCCATTAATGTGGTCTACTTGCGCTGCCTTGTGCTGCAGCAACTAGATGAGGATATGTTTCTGGTTCGAGTTACAGGAGAAGATCTCATAACATGTAGGCCTATATCTTGCAAAGACAAGGTAAGCGTGATTATGAAAATATCTCATTCTAGGTTGAAGCATCTTCTTCTTCTGTCGATTTTGGCCTAAAGTGGACCGCGTTGAACAATCGGCCGACTTGCCAATCTCTTCTTCTCCTCCCAGAATTTCTTCATGCGTTCACTGAGTCTCCTCCTTCTTTCTTCAGACCAGATGACCTTGGTTTTTGAGCTAGGTTTTTCCTGAAACCCCTTTAAATTTATCAACCTTCCTTCGAAACAGTGATTTGTTGAGAATATCTTCTACAGTGATGCCAACTTCTTTGAGATCTGTTCGTGTTTCCTCAACCCATTTTGTGGTGGACTTTAATTTGCTAATGTAAGTGAATATCCTTTTGGTTAACCTATTGTTGCTCATTCGTGTGAGGTGGCCATAACATTTAATCCTTCTCTTACGCATCGTATCCGTAAGTTTCTCCGCCTGGTTGTACAAGTCACTATTCTACCGTCCCATCCATAAGCCATCTGCTCTCTGTACTGGTCCCAATATTTTCCTTAGGATTCTCCGTTCTTTCTTTTCTGACTCCTCTGTTTCTCATTTTTTGTTTAAAATAAGGCATTCAGAACTATAAAGAGCTTCCGGCTTAATCACAGAGGCATAATGTCGTAACTTTGCTCTGAATGATATGGCTTTCTTGTTACAGGCCTAGCTATTCTGCGTTAATCGATATACAGTTTCCATCTTACGAGCTCTGACCTTATTGGCTTCCTTATCAAGGCCATTAGGTTGAATCCATTCACCAAGATATTTGAATTGTTCTGTCCTTTTGATATTTGATTTTGAACCCCCTGATCACTCCCCGTAGTTACTTCACTGTACCAGTACATATGAAACAATGTTTGAAATACCTACAGTAAATACCTTACAAGTTCATTATGATGAACAATAAAGGGTAAATTAATTATGTTAATACTAATATTAATGAATGAGGCATATGAACAATATTAATAATAATCAGAATGTCACAAACCTTTCTATAATATAGGCCTACCGTACTAAATATAGGCCTAATTCTAACTAAGTCATGCGTCCTACCATCAATCACCGATCACGCGAGTCAATCAGTAGTATTCAACAGGTATTGGTTTAGAATTTCACTTCGAAAATCTCACATGCATTGACCAGCAATCGAACTCGGTCCTGTCTCTAAAAGCCAGGGTTGTTAAAAGGGACGTAAAACCAATAACATTATTATCGAACTCGGTCCACCTTGGTGAGAGACAAACAGCTTGACCGCTGCACCACCACGCTCCCTACCACACAGTTGGGTGTATGTTGAGCTTGTCTGATAACCTGTATTACTGTGATTACTGTAGTAATATGTGTAAATGTATTCGAGACAGGGGTGGAGTAGGTGCCCCGGGAATTAAAGTAAGGTACTATCCCGGCATTTGCATGAGAGCTGAGGATAGCCATGGTTGGTTGGTTAGTTCTTAAGTTTAGGGGCTGCGACAACGCGGTCATGTAGCCCCGTGTACTTTGGGTGTGTGTAGGATCTGTCTGATAACCGGTGTTAATTGCTATGACTGTATTAGTGCTAGCCATTGTCAGCGCCGGGATTTGAACCTACAGCTGCCATCACGGCCGCGATGCACAATTTGACGAGCACGGCTCGTGAGTAAGTCAATAACTTGTAACTTTACTAATTATCGGGGTAGTGGTGTTTTATTTAAATGGAAATATTTTTTTATAAACATATATTTTCATAGTAACTCCTTTTTCTCTCCACAAACAGATACTCTTTCTTCTTTTACTTCCCTCTACCAAGGAAGATACTATCAGACCTCACACTATATCAATGTCTCCTAATAATAATAATTAAAAACAGACAATCATAAGAATATCTATCTAGGTATGAACTTCATAGAGCAAGACCCCCTACTAGCTCACTGCTGGACCATTAGAAAGAATCCTTTAGCTCAGGCTTTATATTCCCTGCAATGGCCCACCAGCAAAAGGTGGCCATGCTATTAACCTTAACCTATAAAAATAAACAGTGACATTCGCCCCTCTATGTGATTCTCACGTGAGAAGCACATACATAAAAATACAGAGAATACATTACAATAAGTAAAACACATTATAAATCATGATAGTCTTCATGAGGGCCATTTGCATTTGCACTATCATTGCCAGAGACAATTCCTCTAAGTTCACCAGAATCACCAACATAAATATTTTCGTCAAATGGAGTAGTCAAAACTATTTCATCGAGTCTATTAAACACTCCTCTTCCGTCATAGGATCTGACAACAATATCATAATAAGAAGGAACGGCAGAATCGTCATCAAACCCGTCCGCCCCATCATTACACTCATCCTCTTCCTCCCGTCCATCGTCGTCCGAAGAATCATCATCATCAGCATTATCACCAATATCATCATCATCAACAGAATCCAAAATCATGGAGCTAACCATATTGAGAACCCCGTCTTCATCCTCAGCAGCACCATCCTCCTCCTCATACTTCAACCTTTCTACATGGCGCGGCGCGGCGTTTCTGTCTTTCAACCTTGGCAACGTTACGCTTTATATGATCCAGAGAACAAAGTTCATTTTCATACTGAACCCTTCAGAATAGCAGTGTTTATGTGCAAGAATCTTGATCAAGGGGTCGCGCTCAGTTCATAGTGTGATGTTTACGTCCGCCAAACAACATGCTCTACTGAGGCAAGGGTCATAGGATTAAAACTATAATTAAGAAAGTAAGGAGACAAGACGTAAAATAATAACATGATTTAATGACTAATTGTGCATAAAACGAAAATAAACAACAATAATAAACAATATCCTCCCTGAATTTTCCCATGACAGGAACATCTATCAATGTTGAGGAGTCAGACGGATCTCCCCCTTTATAAAAATGTGGATCCATGTTCCACTACCTTGCATTTGAATTTTATGTACGCGTGATGACTAACTACGAGAAATGAGTACTTGGATGACTGTTCGTTTACAACGGGTTAACAGCCACGGTGCTCACGAACAATCATCGCGTAAATCAACGTTTATGGATATGGGCATGACATTAATAAAAACCCTTAAAATCTAATGCTGACACCCATACTACAAATCTACTATTTACAGGAATCTCCCTGAGATTTCTTCTAGGCGCGAATATTACAATGAACATACCAGAACCATGTCTCACTGCGCGTCGCTTCTATTTTGAGGTGGCCAACACCTGTCCTTCTGACACATCGCTAGGCTATTTCCTTTCACAGCTAAAGTATTTAGCCTTTTGTCAAACTGCTTCAGGTATGTCCCCGCTGTCTCCAACAAATGCTTGAAATTTCCTCATCTCCGTCTGGCTACTTTTATGATGCTGGTGGAAATATTTATTAATTGAAGAAATAAAACATAGAATCATTTATCCAACAGAGGATAAAGGGTTCAATACAGCATAGAAGATTTAAATTCAAGTTCACACACGTAACAGATAGGCATCAAGAATTTCATCATTTTCCGGTTATATTCCAAAGACACATGTTTTGACTTCAGTAGTCAGACAACTTGCTGAGAGAGAAAAGGAAAGGAAGGATGCTTGTAGTTTAACGTGACCGTTAATCTTGAGATCATGAGCCAAGGGACCTTCTTTTTACGTGGAATCCGAACCACAGGACATGGCATTTCACTTCGAAAATCTCACATGCATTGACCGGGAATCGAACCCGGACCGCCTTGGTGAGAGGCATACAGCTAGACCGCTGAGCCACCACGCCCCGCTGAGAGAGAGCCTCGAGCTTCCTCCGTTTCACCTTCTCCCTTCTTAGTTTCTCCTTTCTCTTCTACCTTTTCCTTTCCTTCACCTGCTTCCTTTTCTTTTCCAGCTTCTTCCATTTCCCCTCCTTCTTTACCTTCCTCCTTGCTCTTCCTTTTCTTCTTTGCTTTCCCTTCCTGCTTCTCTCTCCTTTATTTCCTCATTTTCCTTCTGTGCCCTATCTTTCTTAACAGTTCTTTTCTTCTTATCTTTTCTTTCCCTTTTATTTTCTTTTCCTTTTTCTGATCCTTCACTCTCTTATCTTCATCTGTCTGACGCCCCCCACCCCTCTGATGATTTTCCTGTTTCTTTTCCTTTCGTTCTCGTAATTTAATGTCTCTATTGTGCCCATTTAGCAAGAAATATGCCAATCACAGTATACCAGCGTAGCTCAATTCGGGATTTCGGGGCAGCGGTAAGTTCCCCCACTCTGTGACTCACATATTTTGGATTAATTAGAGGATACACTTGCAAAAATAACAACAAAATCAACTCCTATTTTAAACACATTTAATTAATAAAATTAATGGCGCTACAAACATTTAAACAATTTAATTACTGACCCAAATATCAACTGCTTGTTCCAAATGAACAAGGGATCACAAAATAAAATAAACAAATATTGTATTCAAACCCTGTGGTTTCCACAAAAACCAACAATTCTTACTTAATCTCACTTCCATAAAGCACTAACATTAAGTTTACATAACTCCGAGCTCTTTGGCTCCATGCATTTACATTATTACGGTGTCATTCTTGTACACCTCAAACACTAGCTTTTATATTTTCTTATTTCTCAAAAACAAATATATAATTATATTTAAAATCTATGTTAATTATCTAATTCAATTTTTTTTGGGCATGTCCACACATTCAGTTGTTATCATCTCTCTTTATTTCACAAATATATTAAGGTAATCAGAAAATCAATTGTGTACTCCAGAGCGTGAAGGTACTTGACACAGTCAAAAAACTATAGTTACTCCCGAACTCAGTTGCCTTCAATCAACTCGTGGAATCCCACGTCCATACATTATTACAATAGGGATTGTTATTTATCTCTTATGTCTTAATAGACCATTATCATATAAGAAACTACGATCTGAACCGGCAAACGAAATATCCATCTTTAAGGACCTCGGTTCAACGCCCGGGTCGTTAACAACTTTAAACACTCCTGGTGTTTTCATTTCTCTTTCTAACAGCTTACGAGACGGTCTCTGTTCCCCCTCGCTTTTAAAAGAGCTAGTCTCTACTACATGGGGTGCGATTTATGACACGTTAGGGTGGCGGAGACATCCTGTCTGACCCAACATTAGTAGCTTATTTTCAAGGCTTTCAAAACAAACCTTCCCATTCTATCCAGTTCTGGGGAGACCGGGCTTTACTGTACCGTAACATTCAAACAACTATTCTTTGGTTCAAAGACCATTTCCGTATCCTTGGCATTTATTAATTATGAGAGGGTCCTCATTGATTGGGAAGATTAAATACACATACGACGACGGAGAATTACAGGGGCTTTTATCATAAGAAGATCCTGCATTCGAATCTCTTCAGGTGCCTCGGGAACCAATCCCAAACAGAGGGCTTATACAAAATGCGATTTAGAGTCGGCCGTGGCCCATATGACATACGCTCAATAATACCATATATTAGCTCCCTTTTTAAATACATACACAATGCCTCGTGATACTAATGTCACAAATAGAGGACTTACACAATTATCAATTCACTGCAATCAACTACCCTCCATAAGTAATGTACCAAGTATTTAACCACTACGCGTTCCTAGCGTGACACTTTAATATTATATTTGCGCTCATTATGCGCTATGCATTATTTTAAGCCGAAAATGTCTTCCCAAGAACTGATAAAATCTCTTTAGTAACAATTCATATTATTTTTATTCACATATTAATCTTTCCGTGGTCGATAAATCGCTCCCTGTTTTAAAATATTCCATTGAATCTCATTTCTTACACATACGTTAAGGCTTAACGCTCTTATATTCATATCAATTTATTTGATTTTTATTTAACATTTCCATATTTAATTATTATTATTATCTTTATTCTTTATACCAGCTCAAAAGCTATTTCTTTCATATCTCAACTTTACTTTATTTCAATGTCTTTCATGATAATTAAATGATATTTCGCTTGCTCTTATGACATTTGTTAAATACATTAACCCTTTATTCACATATTACCTCTACGGGATTTATTCTTTACATAATGATTTATAATTTCTCTATTTATTTTATTATTGTTCAGACCGTATTCTTGATTATTCAGCATTTATTTATTAAAACACATCCCTTTCACTCCAAAACTCCGGTGGGTTTTGTACACAATTAATTTCTGACACCAAAAATAAAAATGAATTTTGTACTCACATATTTTCCAGATCATCCCTGATCTTAAATCTGGTGCGGTGTTTCATTTTTGGGCCCACTTTGAACTTTTACACCATATTGAAGGTATTCATTTTACGTAAAAACACAAATAAACATATATCTAAAACACTTAATATTGACGACATTTTTATATACTGATGTGTCCCTTTTGAACACATAATTAACACTAAAAATATTATTTAACACACAATCTTGATTATTTTACACTTCACAATTACTCGATCACTAGGCCGTGTTTCTGAGCCTCTCACACGTGATCTTCTTAAATTCCCGTTTCCAAGGGTGGAATTTATCCGATGTCGGCTTCCTATTCTGAAGAATGCGAAAGTCCCGAAACATCTACTGTTCCCTGGAGTTCAATTTTGCTATTCCTATCCTGGATAACTGGCTGTTTATCTAGCTTGAACGGCTTCTCTGTAGATCTGTCTATCGATCCTAACGAAAGTCTATATGGATCGAGGTCTCCTCTAAGACCTATAGAATCAGTTTATAGCAGCTAGCACTTCTCGATTCTAGTACTATTAGAATTGTTCGCCTGCTTTCTGGAGCTAATGTTTATAGTCTCCTATTCTATTAATTTGAACTGTTTTAACACTCCTACGTTCGAACCTTATTCTGTTCTTCCTTTTTAGGTTTCTTCAATTTAAATAACAGTTTATCTGTCTGGTACGATACTTCCGTACGTTATGATCTATTCGTTCGTACATTTAACGACCTATCGCCTTTAAGTCCGACGTTCGCAGCCTGCTATGACTATATCTTGCGAATTTTCACTTTAACTTGTATACAGTCGGGCCTAAATCCTATAATTAGGATTTTCCTAATACTTCACTGCGGCGATACTTTAAAATTTCGTATTGGCTGCTCCTTATGGAAGCAAGCAAGTCGTTACTACTGTGACGCCTGTGGCTATCGGATCTTGCTTCGGCGGTGTAAAACAGCGTTTCTCCCCTCAAGGAGTACTGGTAGCTGTTATCGATGTAACGCAGAGTTACGTCCCTTCACGGACTGTCGGAATGACTTCTTCTACGTCGTGGAGCAGCACTTCCCCTCACGGAATGCTCGTAGGACTGCATGCGATGTGACACAGTGACGTGCCCTCAGGTTGTCTGAATACTGCATTCGGTGCTTATACTTGGTGCGCAGTATGACCTCCCCTGAGGTTCATACGTTTGAAGACTTTGATGCAGCACCTCCGGTCACGGAGTGCTCGTTGTAACTGCTTGTGCGATGCGACACAGTAACGTGCCCTCAGGCTGTCTGAATACTGCATGATTGGCTTGGAAACGCCCGAAGCTTTATACTGTTTTACTACAAAAAAATAAGACTCTAGCCTTTCCTGTGGTCAACTTCTAAAATAATGGTGCCACAATTATAAAAATTATACCTTCCGAAAGCTCATCTTCTCAATGTCAAATGATCTTATTGCACCTAAGAATCGATCGTGCAATTCGGAGATATTAATTAATTTCTCGTCCTCAAATGTGTGGGTGTTACATTCCTTTTGCTCTCTCCCCTCCACAGAGGCTTAGGTAATTCCCCTATGACGTCGTCTTACGTCGGCAGTTTATTTCTGCACAATTATTACATGGTTTCTCTATACTGAAAAATCTCTCATTCAAAATGATTCACTGTACTGTGCTTGTTTACTCATTATTATGCTCGTAAACGTGTTAATTTTAATTATTCCTCTTCTGGTGCATATGCGACGTTGTCAAAATCCAGCAACGTCAGCTTGAATTCCGATTCAGGCTTCTCTTTCTATCACGGTGGAAATTTCCACTCAGTTATTAATACTCGTGACCAGCCCTCTCTGAAATGTCGAGTGGGGTGATCTCATCTAAGGAACATCTGTCCCTAGTCGCTTGCACAATGTTAAGCTATATTCCTGGCTTAAAATCTCTCTCCGTTCCTTTAAGAAACTATACGTTTCTTTCATTTCTTCCTTAAGGACATGGATTCGACCGTCATGGACCCTATGGCCTATGGGTTCACTATGAACCTTCTTCTCATCTTTAACTTCCAACTTCACTCTTCTCTTAGTATCTAACTAACCCCGTGGCACTACAGCCCTTGAAGGGCCTAGGCCTACCAAGCGACCGCTGCCCAGCCAATTGGCTTGCAGATTTTGGGGTGACGCGTGGTCAGCGCGTCGGATCCTCTCAGCCATTAATCTTGGTTTTCGTGACTGGGGCACTGTCTCACTGTCAGACGGCTACTCAATTGTCCTCACGAGGCTGAGTGCACCACGTTCCAACCCTCAAGTCAGTTTTAAAATCCCTGACGGAACCGGGGATCGAACCCGGGACCTCCCGGTGAGAGGCTGGCGCGCTACCCCAACACCACGGGGCCGGCTCTCTTAGTATCAACTTGATATCAAAAATATCAATACTTTTAAGCTCATTGTCATCATCATCAGCCTCTGCATCATTAAATTCATTATAATATTGGGCTGTAGGCTATTTCTCATACTTGCTCTAACATAACGAACTCCTACTGCTCTTCTGTACCTAGCTCTATCATTTCTTTTAGAATGGTAAGTAGGCTATCCCCAGTACCATTTTCATAATTATCACGCCTTCGATATCCACCACCTACATTCTCATCAAAACGTCCTCTTCAGTTGCGTCGGCGGCGACCTCTGTGTCTACCTCCGCAACTGCTCTCTCTTCTTCTCCTGCTACGGTCTCTCCGATATACATACCTCTACAACCTCGCCGAATCTTTTCCAGTTCTTCATTTATTTTTCTGTTATTTCCCTTTATTTCAGCCACTCTAGTATCACATACTTCACATATCTCCTCCACTTTCTCTATCCTGCTGCCCATTGGCATCTTTCTTCTTGAATCTCTTTAATCAGTTCGTCTATTCATGTGTTGGTGGCCCTGTTACTTTCTTCTATTTCGAAGTTAAGGTCAGCTACCTTATTCTCCACCAGCTCTCTCACAGACATTATACCAGATTTAACCTTCTCACTCATCTTGATCATCTGATCCATGAGCATTTTGACCAAAATAAACTCCTTATCCTTCCTCTTCTATCACAACAGATTGAACCTCACTTTCCTAATCTGGCTTGAACTATACTCACGTATGTTACTAATTTTTCATCTTAGTCGCCATATTCCTTCATTTCCTTGTTCGTGCGCCACGTTGGGTTGCCATAATGTAACTGTACTAATTATCGGGGTAGTGGTTGTTTTTGCAGAAAAAGGAAATATTTTTTTATAAACATATATTTTCATAGTAACTCCTTTTTCTCTCCACAAACAGATACTCTTTCTTCTTTTACTTCCCTCTACCAAGGAAGATACTATCAGTCCTCACACTATCTCAACAAGTCTCCTAATAATAATAAAAATAATAACAAAAAACAGACAATCATAAAAAGAATATATATCTAGATATGAAACTTCATAGAGCAAGGCCCCCTACTACCTCACTGCTGGACCATTACAAAGATTCCTTTAGCTCAGGCTCTATATTCCCTGCAATGGCCCACCAGCGAGAGGTGGCCATGCTATTAACCTTATCTTATGTAAATAAACAGTGACAAACTTTACAAGTAGCCTACTATTCAAGATGTTCTTCGTACCACATTTCAGCAGTGTTTCAAGTGGTACAGATGATCTCGATGTTCCATCAGTTAAAACGACAATCACCATTAAAATAGATGCATGTTTATTAGGAGACCAAGCAACACATGTTTTTTGAAGAAGTAGAGGCTGAGTCCAGATTACTGGTGATGATTTAAAGCGAAACTATGTGCAATGAGTATTAAGGTATTGGTATGTTTTCAACTCACAAAACCCAGCACCATAATTGCTGCGGAGAGCTGCAGCCAATACGAAGATCGGTGGTTCGAATGCTTACATTGACAGCGGCCGTCCGGAGTGTGGATTTGCACACACTCTCCATGTAAATGCCGGAATGGTGCACCTACCACAATCCATCAGCCAGTGCTTAATTTCGACCAGAACGCGTCAGAATGGCGTTGCGGCACATCCCAGCGATTTGTTTCCACTGTGGTTTTTAAGGCGATTGCACAGTGAAAATTTATTAGATTAGATTTTTGTGATTAATATCGTTAGAAGAATTAAGTTCTGCAACTAATTCAGACGATTTTCTCACTCATGAAAAATGTAGACTATCTATTAATTGGCAGTAGGCCTATACACAAAATTTGCGACTTCGTTTTCACTATCATAAAAGTAACGACAAAATCCGACTGAAGAATATTACATATTAAATCTTGTGACTTGCTGCGTGGCTCAGCGGTAGGGCCTAACCTTCTCGACTGCTGAGCCGAAGATAGCGGGTTCGATTCCCGGTGCAATCAGTTGGCATTTGAGGGTGCTTAAATGCGATGGAGCTGTGTCAGTAGATTTACTAGCACGTGAAAGATCTCCTTCGGGACAAAATTACGGCATCCCGGGTCTCTAAAAGCCGCAGTAACTTAGTTAAAATATTAAATAATGTTTTTTTATTGGTTTGATTATAAGAAATTATATTTTAAAAACCTGAATTTCAGAAAAGTATTTTGTGAAAAACAAATTTCGAACAAGTTTTCAAAAATGGTAACTTGTGACGTAGACTATTAATAAAGGGGGCAAATACGGTATAAGGGTGTACTTTCCGGCACCTAAACGTAAGGAAATTAAACACTGCCACCACCCCATTACTGTAGTCACCACAGAAACACAGCTTAGCAGACAATTTCAACATATAGCCTACCCAAGCACACAGGGCTGATGCCCAAGATGCCCCAAGCCACGCCATGTATAAGCCCTTAAAATGAATCAACAGCCCCACCACTTACGCGTGCATACTGTATGATAGGATAACTATAGACATTTAACAACTGTTGTGTACCCTATAATTATCGTATTATCGTATCTGCTATAGGCTACGTCATTCCAATGCGATAATCTCAACCAACTGTCAGTTGGACAGCTCAAGGATATGTGAAGAGAAATTATAATTTTGACGTCACGTTCTACCAGTCTGAACTTCAATTTGAGAAATGTTTGATCTTTAACGATTCATCTGTCCTATCATCATCATCATCATCATCATTGTACAGCTCCAGTTCCCGGGTACTGATTATGAACCTCTTCCACTTCAACCTGTCCATATAGGGCCTACAACTTGTCATGGAGAAGATCATCCACTGTCCATCCTCTGGTCGCTAGATCAACCTTGATCATGTCCATCCATCGGGTTCTAGGTCCTCCTACAAGTCTTTTTCCATCCACCTGTCTTTCCAAATGTATTCTGGCTGATCTTGTAGGCTCCCTCCTCATCACATGCCCGTACCACCGTAGTTTAGATGTGCTAACTCAGTCTAATAGGGATGTCTTTATTCCAGCTTGTTTCCTCACCTCCTCTTTCTTTAACTTGTCGATCTTGGCCTTCTGGACGGTGGATCTAAGAAATGTCATCTCTGATGCTTGCAGTCTTGGTGCATCTCTCTTTGTAAGGGTGCATGCTTCAATACCATAGGTCAATATTGGTATAAAGTAGCTGTTAATCATCACCAGTTTAGCTGGTTTTGGAATTATGTCATCCCATAGAAGTGTTCTTAGTTGTTGGTAGATTTCTGATTCCTTTTGCACACTATGGCAATTTCTTTACTGACCAAATTATCACTGGAGATTACTCTTCCAAGGTAAGGAAAACTGTCCACACACTCCAACTGGTTGTCTCCTAGTTTAACACTGCTTAACTGTCCTATATAGGCCTACCTGTTAATTGTTGTTAATTCACTTTAGGGGCTGAGGATCGTTGGTCATCATCCCTGAGTACTTGGTTGTGTGATCAATTTGGCTGATTACCTATGTTTCTGTGGTGACTGTAGTAGTGTATGTAGGCCTATTTGGTCTTGTATACAATTTTATATTAGGCCTATATTTGCTTGGATGATTCAGTGTTATACGATCCATCAATTACTATTTGGTCGACGACCCTTTTCGGTCATGTTGAAACTGGACCGGTGTGTCTGTCTGATCTCTTCTACTGTGTTTGTCATTTCTACCACGGTCCGGGTTCGATTCCCGGTCAGTGCATGTGAGATTTTCGAAGTAAAATGTCATGTCCTGTGGTTCGGATTCCACGTAAAAAGGAGGTCCCGTGGCTCATGATCTCGAGATTAACGGTCACGTTAAACTACAAGCTTCCTTCCTTTCCTTTTCATTTCTACCATACCGTATTTGTGGGTTGATTGTCAATATGGATTCCTGATTATTTAATAAAATGTTCATTCCTGTTCTCCTCATCTTGTAGAGTATATAACTATCTATCTATCTATCTGGGGCGTGATGCCACAGTGGTCAAGTTGCTTGTCTTTCACCTCGGTGTACCGGGTTCGATTTCATGTTAATGCATGTGAGATTTTCGAAGTGAAATATCAGGTCTTGTGGTTCGGATTCCACGCAAAATGAAGGACCCGTGGTTCATGAACGTGAGAGTAACGGTTACGTAAAACTACAACTTATTTTTCTATTTTTGCCCCACGGCGTAACCGTGCTCGTTAAATCGTGCACCACGGCCGCGCGGGCTGCAAGTCCGGAAGTCACATGTTCTAATCTCGTCACTGACACTGGCTATCCTAAGTGTGGTAGTTCCACACTCCCCCCAGGCAAATGCCGGGATAATATCGTACTTCAAGTCCCGGGACACCTACCTCATCCCTGTCCCTAACACAGTTTCACACACTACTACAGTAATCACATACAATAGTCTACAGATTATCAGACAAATTCAACCCACAGCTAACTACACGGGGCTGATGATCAAAATGTTCCAAGCCTCTCAAATGAATCAACAACAGTAACGCACATAATAATAATTTTAAATTAGAAAAATACTGTTGTTGTTGTTGTTGTTTGAGTCTTCAGTCTTTTGAGTGGTTTGATGCAGATCTCCATGCCTCCCTGTCCTGAGCAAATCGTTGCATCTCTACATACCTACCACACCCTACATCCGAGGCAATCTGTTCAACATATTCTAACCTTGGTCTAACCGTACAGTACAGTTCTTGTCCTCGACCCTTCCTTCCATAACTAAGCGTGTTTTCTGGGTGTCTTAGTATGTGTACTACCAACCTATTTATTTTGTCTTAAAATATACAGTACTATACATTCCCAGAAATCCTCACGGGTTCAAGTCTCAAGGCCGTCCATCGTGGCCCCCATATTCGTATTCAGAATCATCTGATCTGTCTGATCTCTTCTATTGTGTTTGTGGGTTGACTGTCAATGTAGATTCCTTATTATCGTATTTAATAAAATGTTAATTCCTGGCTTCCTCAGGTTCCATGGAGTTGAAGAGTCCAAGGTAAGGGTGAGCGGCTGCCCGCTGTTTGTTGCTGAGCGAACGAAAGAAGGCGCTGCACGCTGGCCTCGTCTAGCCAGTGTCTGGCTCGCTGATGATTCAGTGGCCTTGATGAGGGCAGTGCCCTCGCGCGCGAACAATAACAACACCCAATCCGTATTGGCAAGGATACATTCCACACCAGCTTTATTGCTTTATAAAACAGTATAGAGTATTTGGTCGTCCTTCAAACGGGTTGCCATACATTTGTATTTCAAGGTCATACCTTCTGATGAATGTAGTACATTTGTCTGTTGGCACAGGCTAGAGTAAAATGAGGTGTGTAGATGCAAAAGGGACATTAACCACTCTTTTTAAAATTAGAGTTATTGATACTGCCATATTGTGGAGGTAGATATACAGTATAACTTGTAACAGTAGCATTTTACGTTAAAATTGACATTATCCTCGTTAACTTACGCATTGAATATTGCGTCTTTCTTCATGCAGCAGTGTACTGTTAAAGGTACACTATCCTCTCCACCAATGAGAGACAAGAATACGGAGTCACATGATGTCAACAATAAAGATGGCGTAAAGCACATAGGTTTGATTAATGTCGAATGTTTGTAAAGTAATTTGATATCAGAAAATAGTTTTGTAATAATAATCACTTTGTGAATTTGAAGAATATGAGACACCTATGCATGTTGGAGGAGTAACAAGGAAAAAAATCAAGGACACCTGGACTGTGGAAGAGGGGAAAATCAAGGACACCTTCACAGTAAAGGCGGGGAAAATCAAGGAAGTTTCTTTTGATGCTGCATTCAGTTTTGAAATGCAAATTTTGTAATTTTAATAATACAACTTTTCTTTTGAAATGCATCGATCATTTCCAATCAAAAGGTACATTATCCATTTTATACTACTTTTATTCAGTACTCTTTTTGAATTTTGTAACTGGAAATTGCCGACTTAACCTTTGTCATCAAACCGAGTTAGTGAAGAAAAATCAACGATTGCACAGCTATATGAGTAATTATAAGTTTTTCTATGTTTCTGTAGTATTTTACAAAGTGGGCGATGTCCCTTATGCATCTAAACGCCTCAAATGAGGCCTCTCACCGATGTTACAGCATCACTCATGGCTGCTACGGAAGTATCAGACGACATTCAGGGCACAGCTGATGCCTGTGGATGTTGTGAAAGGTTCTACTCATAAGGTCAGTGTTGTTGTTCTGACTCAGTGTGGAAAGGAATGGCAAACTACCTCACTCCTCGCCTTGCATAGTACGCCTTATTATAGTGCTGCCTTGGGGTTTTGTGGGTATCTACTCACATAACCTATTGCAGTACTTTTTTGAGGATCTGACCAGCCTCCGGGATGACTACCTAAAAGACAGACGTTAGTGTACTTCACAAATTCATGTCGCTTTCTTCGCACATAGGCTACATAGACACCACACTATACACACTGATACTATGTACACAGTAAGCTCGTAGAGTTGATGACCCGATTTTTCATTCCCCTAACCATAACAACATCAAAATAAAGATGGTTTATTGGTTTTCACTGGCCGTGAAAGCCAATATACCATCTTTTTTGAAAGCCTTCATAGAGAGGTATAGACTGCTTGAGCCGTTAGCTCTAGCAGTAAAGAGGCACAGGTGGGCTTCATAAAAAGATAGGTAGCGCGCAGTTCGCTATCCTGTGGGGGTCCGAGCACGGATACCAGGAGCCCGCTGATGAGCCAGCTTGGTGTTCCTAGGCGAAACCCCACACAAGACACGGCACAAACCTAGAAAAATTGCTGAATTTTAACATAAAAATAACCCTAAAAATGAAATTTAGACTTTCAAAGAAGGATAACTTCAGAAAAGTGGTAGGCCTATATTTGCATAATAAATTTATTTTGATTCGTCCAGGGGCTCAAAAAATAGTAGGACGTGTGCTGGCGACCACGGGACTCCATCTGTGCACGGCATTGCTTCCATTAACTTGTACCGGACCCCTCTCTTTCATCAATTCTGTCGACCTCCCTTGGTCAACTCTTATTCATTTCCGACCGTGGTGGTATTAGGGTATCTGTGGTCTAAGGGGTCTCTCTACTCCCGTCTTAATTGACATTTGTATATATTTCCTCATACCCTCATTCTTCTACGGGTCCAACATCTTATGTTCTCTTCTGCTTTCTATAAGAGGCACTAACGGTGGCAGGTTGTACACAGGGAGTGCTACAACCTCAAGGAACCACGGGTGGTGGGCATGGGAGTTAGCGACACCAAGGGATTCTTGAAATCGATCCTTTTTCCCCCTATTTTCAGTTAATTTATGATGCATCCTTTCCTCTACTTTCCGAAACTCATACTTCCTTCCTTAAGCCTCACTTTTGGGGCGTTTTCCCTGTCTTATTTCCTTTCATAGTCCCCCCCCATTTTGTCTTCTAGTAGGCAAATTAGTTGTAATTGTAGTAGTTTTCATTTCATATTTTCGCCATATCATCGAGAGCAGATGACTTAGATGTCCCGCCTCTTAAAGCAACAATCGCTCAGGATAGCCATAGGAGAAATTCAAAAAAAGGAAGGAAGGAAGCTTGTAGTTTAACGTGACCGTTAATCTTGAGATCATGAGCCACGGGACCTCCTTTTTACGTGGAATCCGAACCACGGGACATGGCATTTCACTTCGAAAATCTCACATGCATTGGCCGGGAATCGAACCCGGACCGCCTTGGTGAGAGGCATACAGCTAGACCGCTGAGCCACCACGCCCCCACAGAAATTCAAAAGACGGTGCCGCTGAAGAGTCTTCGCAATTTCCCTGTTATGGACAATTTTCATCCAGTACATTTAAAATGCATCAACTCATGAACCTCGAAGGCGGCGTTTTACAGGGCAATACTTTCTTGCCAAACTTAGTCATTATTATGCTATTCAATTTTATTCCTAGTTAATATTTGAATTACTTATGAATTGTGCAATCTGAGAGGCTTGTGAATTCGAAAACATAGGCTACATTATTGTATATGAACAGACTAAGTGGTCTCATTTTATTGAGTTTAGAGAAAGTTGCTCAATTACACACAGAGTTGTTGATTTTTATGTTTTAATAGTACACACGCCCACCATATTGAATTTATATTTGAGGTTATCTTCTCGGAGGCTCGTTGAATCCTCAAACAAGCACGAATTGTAGGTGCTATAACCAGTGCTATAACGAGGCATGTTAGGCAATGAGAGAAGTGTGGTAGTTTACCATTTAGGTAAGCAGATGAGGAAAGTTGTACAGGAGAGGGATATAGGCCCTACTTATGAGCCAAATCGCACTATTAGTGTTCTTTTTATTACCTGTGTATCAATTTCAATGTATTACATAATCAGGATAGAGCTTGCGCATGATGTTCAATCTGATTATTGTTGACTAGGTGTCACCACTGAGCACTACTTGAATACTGCACAAATTGATTACGCTATACATTATTTGGGATATTGGCCAGGTAATTAAACTCCGTCATTTGTTGCTCTTCAGTCGGTCAACACGAATATGTCCATTGAATTGGCGGGGTACAAAATATAAATAAATATGTAAATACACTCGTGGAAAGAATCACATGCATAGGTAATTGCCCCATTTATTCTTATATGTGTTATATTTTAACACAGCAGATTTTCTAAATTTAATTAACGTAGTGTCTAGCATTATTGGCTGTCACCTCGGAGGCCCGGGTTATATTACCGGCTCTGCCAAGAAATGTAATTCTGGTCTGAGGGCTGTAACGGGGTACACTCAGCATCGTGAGGCAAAACTGAGAAGAGGCGGGTTCGATTCCTACGTCAGCCATCCTGGAAGTGGTTTTCCGTGGTTTCCCACTTCTACTCCAGGCAAATGCTGGGGTGGCACTTAACTTAAGGCCACGGCCGTTTTCTATCCAAATTCTATCCTCAATTACAAGAACACACACTAGTACAGACATCACAGTGACATAGGTTATCAGACAAATTCTACACGCACCCAAGTACATGGGGTTACATGACCACGATGTAGGAAAGCAAACGTACATAAATAGGCTATGCTATCACAACGATACATTTGCCCCAAATATGCCTTTTTTTAGGGGCCGATAACCTCGATGTTAGGCCCCTTAAAACAACAATTATCATCATTATCATATGCCATTTTATTTTCGATATGTAAGCCGCAAAATTTCGCGAAATGAAGTTATTTTGCGGAATGTGTAATTTCCATTCTAAAATGCTAAATATCAATTTGAGCTATTTACTCTAAAATTAGGCCTAACTGAAATAGTTTCACTATCTCTCGTTTGATAGAAAATAAGAAATTGTCAATAGAAATGTTTCATGAGGTACGGTATAACGAGGTCCCATCTCAAGCTTGATTGGTTGAAATCCTGAAATCATAAAAACAATGCTCTGCTTATATTTTATAGTCATGGAGAATATTTGAAGTAAATGTTAGATTAGGTATTGAACACAGAAGATATAATTCATTTGATTTTTAGTTCTTTCGAAAGAAAAAAAACCTAGGGTAAATTATTTGTTAAACCCTCAAATGTTTCTATTCTTCTTATTATTATTTTTCTTCTTCTTCTTGGTTGTAGGTCGATTTCGAACGTCGTGACCCTTTACGTAATTGTGTTAACAATACCCTGCCATACACCGCGGTAATGTTTCTATAGTATTCATTATTTAACCATATCCGAGCACCGTACACATTGTTATTAAACACACTCACATCTCTTTTTTTTTTTTTTTTTTTTTTTTCGCCGCTATGGTTATTTTATTTCACCACTTTGAAGCCTTTTGTATCACCATAAATCTGGGTCCCTACCTATAGAACATTCCGGAGTCCTTTAAGCAAGTGTTCAATTTAGGTAACAGTAAGAGTTTTACAGGAGTAAAGAGAGACATTCTGATATTAGTCCACGTTAACAATCCAGTCGTTTTATATTAATCCGACGATTGGTTTTATTCAAAAGAAAAATTTAGTTAGTTATTAGTTATTGTTGTTTTAAGGGGCGGAACTACGAGGTCATCTGCCCCTAATAAAAATTTAATCGATTAATATAGACTATATTTATTGTTTGGTTGTGGGGTTGGTTAACTGATCCCCCTAATCATCCTCTGTAGCTCCGCCAGTGAGAAGAAGTGTTCCGGGAGGTGAGAGTGTTGTTAAAGCTTCACCATAACACGGTGAAACTCGAGGCTGTTAATGGTTGAGTTGTGACAGTGTAGCGGGGGCCTCCAGTTCTTCGCGACATTCAGGGAGGCCCTTTATAGGTTCCACCGCGTCACACTGCCTAGCCATTGTTATTGATTAGATCACCGCTCTCTCTCTGTCTCGCACACATTTACGTTAGGTAAGTGCTATGGTATGCCTGCTTAGCTCAGTCGTTAGAGACACTGTGCTTCTGTGGGTTCGATCCCCACTCAGGTAGTGTTTTTTAGAAATAAAACTACTGGACCTCCTCTAGTATTGCAAATGACCCTGAGATTCACTCAGCCTACAACAGAACCTTCCACCAATCTATGGCCTGCACGGAGTTGGCCTTGGCATGGCAAGCGCTTTGGTGTGATACATCACGTACACCATTCCCCCACCACCCCTTAGAGGTTCACAATTTTCTGGTCATGGGTGGCGACCATGGGACCCCAGTCAAACCCTGTATTACTTCCACTTACTTGCACCTCTCTTGGTTAACTCTTGTTCTCTTCCGTCACAGACGCGGTCAACCTCCTCTTGATTTAGTGGCTAGCATTCTTAATTATCACCCCCCAGAGATCTGGGAGCTGGAACGGGGCACACTCAGCCTTGTGAGGCAAAACTGAGCCATCCTGGAAGTGGATTTCCGTGGTTTCCCACGTCTAATCCCGGTGACTGCTGGGATGGTTTCTAACTTCAGGTCACGTCCGCCTCCTTCCCGATCCTCACTAGAATTACAAATAACTTAGCCTACACACACACTAATACAGCCATCACATCAACACAGGTTATCGGACAAAATTCCACACTCACCCAAGTACACCACGATGTCCAAGTCCCTCAAATGAAACAACAACAACACTAACGATATTTCCCTTCCAGTAGCCTACTCTATTTTTCAAGGGTTGGAACTCTCCATTCTCCTTTTCAAAATACCTAGACCTACGACATGTCATGTCTTCAGTTGCACTTTTTATAACAAGACCAGACAGCTGTTTGCATACAGATAGCCAGTGTTTGTGTGGAGCAGTGGCTGCCACCCCTGATGTTAGGGTTCGATTCCTGTCTGTGCCAAGAAATGTAATTCTGGTCTGAGGGCTCAAACGGGGTATACCAGCCTCTCGAGGCAAACCTGAGAAGAGGTGAGTTCTATTTCCACCTCTGCCACTCCAGAAGTGGTTTACCCATTTCTACTCTTAGACAAATGCTGGGATGGTACCTAAATTACGACCACAGCCGCATCCTTCCCCATCCTAGTCTCAGTTGTTCCTACTAACACAGCCATCAGAATAACATAGGCTATCAGACAAGTTCTATATACACACACCCAAGTATACGGGACGTCATGACCACGATGTCCCAAAGTCCCTAAATGAATCAACAACATTAACAGCTATCGTCGTTCCGAATAAACAACCCGCAATACGAACAGCCTGGAATCAACTCACACGTCACCTTTCGTTGCGCTTTTGACTGGCGTCACACTTCCTCTTCCTTCACTCTTCACTGACATGTTCTGGGCTGTTTTAAAACAACAATCTCTACGTCACCTACTTACTTTCCTATACTTTCTTGCCACCAAAGAAACAGGTAATATATTTTAACTAGACTGTGATAATGCTTTGTTGATAAGTAAATATGACTCGATAGGCCCTGCACAGTCCACTACTTAAAACAACTACGTTGGAATAGAAAGAAAAAGTTCCATTCTCGCTGGATGAGACAGAAAGAGGGTTCGATCTCCGTGCAGTGTCACATTTTTAAGATATCTGCCAAGTTGCGTAGGTGCTAGAATTCTTGGCTGTCACCACGGAGCTCTGGGTTCAATTCCCGGCTCTGTCAAGAAATGTAATTCTGGTCGAAGGGCTGGAACGGGATACACTTACCCTCGTGAGGAAAAGCTGAGAAGATGTGGGTTCAATTACTAAGCCATCCTGGAAGTGATTTTTTATTGTTTCCCACTTCTACGCCAGGCAAATGCCGGGATGGTACCTAACTTAAGGCCACGGCCACTACCTACCCAAATCCTACCTCAATTACAAATACACACTCTAGTACAGTCATCACAGTGGCACAGGTTATCTGAAAAATTCTACACACCCAAGTACACAGGGTTACATGACCACGAAGTCCCAAAACCTCCCAAAGAATCAACAAAAACATAATTGTTAAGTCTTATTGAACATATTTAACGGAAGGAAATTATCACCTACCTCTGGGCATTGAAAGTCATCGCTGGATATTTACAAATGTTGGAAAATGGAAAATAACACCACTAAATCATCCGTTTGAATCAAGGGTGCGTTTCCAATAATAATAAAAAAGATACCTACATTTTTCCTATTTCTGAGAAACTCTCGGTCTTAGTGTCCCTCAAAATGAAATTTAAATGTTTTTCAGTCCGTCAAGACGATTGTAGGCTACCCAAATTTTAATGGGTGTTATTTCCGACATTAATTAATACATTAATTAACTAATCATGTTTTTAGGTGTGGGGAACAACACCCATTGCAATTTAGGTAAAATCGTGTAGACCGACTAAAATCATTTAAATTTAATTTACTAAGGCAAAACTGAAAAATGTCTTTCAACACAATAATGTCCCTTTCAATGTATAGAAATAGTAATTCATTATGTAACAGGGTTATTGCCATGAACTTTGGTAGATGATAGCCTATATGTCATAACGCAAGTAAGTAGGTTGCCTTGTTGAATAACCAGCCACCGTATTAAACAATTATGTGATAGCTTTAATCTTATTTTTAACTTGGATAGCCTGTGTCCAAGAGCTGGGAGGTCTTTTGTGATTCTTTTTCTTAGACGCCGTCCCCAAGCGAAGGTTGGCGATCCACGTAGCCAGCTCCGACCTTGACATTGCAGTATGAAATGCTTCCTCTGATGTACATCTGTGCCATCTTATATAATGTCCTTCAACCATGAATTTCTGCGTCTCCCAATGGATCTTTATCCTTGTAACTTTCCTTCAATAATTAGCTGTAATAATTGGTACCTCACGTTTCGCATGATGTGACCTAGGTGATTAGCATGGGCAAATTTCCAACATGGTGGTTACCATGGCAACAAGTGTTCGTCACCTAGCCTAGGCCTATACATTCTAGTTCATTAGAGACTCGTTGAAGCGTGTTCCAACGACAACTAGTTACCATGGCAACAAGGGAAAACAGACTTAGATTCCAGTTGCTAGACGAATAAAATCATATCCATGGTGTGATGTATCTCTGTATAAGCTTAGTAAAGGGATTTAAGTAGATATTTTTAAGATGAGGATTGTATCGGACTCAGTTCATAAAGTAAACTTCAGAGTGTCTTAAAACTATAACGAAATTGAATAATAATTATACACAACTTAATAATTTGTCGATGTAGGGCCTACATCTCCTGAATCTCGCAGCTGCTCACAGAACATGACGATCCAAGGCGTACTAGGCCTATCATTGGTTTCATCCTGTACTTGCCTATACAGTAATCCTACTCAACTCTGCTTGAAATCCGGAGTCATTCACTTCATTGGACGTGATGGTACAGTTGTCAAGCTGTTTGCCTCTTACCAAGGGATTCGATTCCCGGCCAATGTAAGTGAGATTTTCGCAATGAAATGTCACATCCTGTGATTCATATTCCGCGTAGAAACGAAGGTCCCATACCTCATGAACGCGAGATTAACAGCCACGTAAAACTACAAGCTTCCTTCCTTGGATGTAGGCCTACCTGTTATTTGTTCATAGCATGTAACGAGATGGCTTTCCTCAATATCATAACTGCCTGACATTTTTACCAATTGAAGAATTGACTATAATTTTCTCATCAGGATTTGGCTTTATTTCTAATTTACCTTTTTTTTTGTTTTTCTTTATCCTGTTTTTCATTTCATCTTTCTGTTATGAAGACGTCACAAACACCCTGTCCCAGAGAGAGGCGAATTAACCATAGAAGATTATAATACCCACAACCCGGCCGGGGATCGAATCTGGAATCCTTAAAGCCCAGTATGCTTACGAATGGCACGGGGTTAGACATGATGCTCACATGATTGTTATAAACATTTCTAATGCAGATGAACTAAATATTGTAGTGTGGGTCAGCATGGTCGAAACGCAGCCTACTTTCACATCAATTGTCCCCAGTAGGCCTAAACATCGGATAAGCCATCCAGTCTTTTAGTAGTCACTTCGTAGTGTGGTAGTCAAGGCTGTATATGCACACAATGACTCAGGCTAGGCCACTAGATAAACGACCAGAACAAAGAGCTATATTCCGTGCCTGAAGTACATACAACTATGCACAAGACACGTGGCTGGGTTTTATAATCACTTCTTATTCTGCAAGGAAAGAGATTGATCCGATAACAGTACACTTTACCTCTAGAAGTTCCATAATGTCTTAATTATCAAGGTAAGTTGAAGGGTTTTCAGCACGTGGGCTGGTTTGCACCTCTGACGAGTTTACTTGTGGTAGCATGGCCAGTTCATTCCCGCTCCTCCTTTCCTTCCCTCGCCAACAGCACGTGGTCCCTCAGAACCGGTTACCCACCGGCAGTATGACCACGTCCAATATTGCTTAACCCTAGAACGGTAGCGCTAATTGCAACGTTGTTATCGGTAGCGCTTCGCATCGGCGACGATTACGATTCTAGAAACTGATAATAAATACCACTTACGTCAACTTTTATTTCACTTTCTAAGGTAGGAGAATGGAGAATGATTTCTAATAATTTTGTTTGATTTTATGTTTTATTTTTTAACGAATTTTTCAAAATTATTTATTTATTTGGAATTATTGAGCTGGTTTTCACTAATTTTGACTAATTGTGATTGTTTTCTTTTTGCATTTTGACTGATTTTGATACTATGGACTTTTTGAGCTTCTAATTTTGGCTTTCTTTTTTATTTTGACCAATTTTTTTGTCTTTTTAGATTTTAAGTACCGTACAGTATTTTTTTCGCTTTTTTACCTTTTGTGCTTTTTTGGACAAATTTAGACTGTTTTTGGGGGGTTTTAAGGATTTTGACAAATTTTGTTTTTTATGTGTTTTTTTAATTTTTTAATTATTTTTTTATTTCGACTAATTTGCTTTGTATTTCAGGACTGGTGTGGATTGAACAAAAGGGAGAAGTGGGGGAAGCAGAAATGTATCCTGTTTACGTCGCGGAGACCAACGCCACCATTCTAGGGTTAAACTTCGTACATATCTCGGAATCTGGTGTTTTAATATCGCCAAGCCTTGAGTCACACCATCGTACACATTCATAATATTGGTAATACTGTATACAATAACTGAAAATAAGCAGAGACTATTGTGTAACAACAATACCACCTTTTTAAAATATTAAGTAAATTTGATATTTGTAAATTAAGGAATGTTTGTTGTTGCTTAATTTAGGGGCTGCGTCATTGTGGTCATGTAGCCCCGTGTATTTTGGTGCGTGTGTGTAATTTGTGTGATATCCTGTGTTATTGTGATGGCTGCACTAGTGTGTGTGTTTGTAGACTGGGGATAGGATTGCGAAGGAGTCGGCTGTGGTCTTAAGTTAGGAACTATCCCAGTATATGCCTGGAGTAGAAGTGTGAGAAACCTCAGAAATCCACTTCCAGGATGGCTGAGGTGGGAATCGAAGCCTTCTCTTCTGATTTTTGCCTCACGAGGCTGAGTGCATCCCGTTCCAGCCCTCACACCAGAATTAATATTTCTTGGCAAAGCCTGAATCGAACCCGGACCTCCGGGGCGACAGCTAAGAACGCTAGCCACTACTCCACGAGGTGGTCTAAATGAAAGACAAGTAAAATGATTGATAGTAAAAACGCGTAGGCTAATTCCACAAGGCTGAATGTTTGTTTAGTCAGTAAGGGGTGACTAGAAATGGACCTGGGGTTATGATAACTCCACCTCTCCTCGGATGGAGGGTTAGTGGTGGTTCAATCTACACAATTCGTCCATTGTCCTTCCCTCCACATTGTCTGCCCACGGATATTTCGTTCACAGACACGGCAGCCAAAACAATTACGTCTAGGAATTGTGTTACCTACAGATACGATCGATTAAAATTAGGTCCATCGAACAGTTAGTTATGCCCACAGAAAGTTTGTCCACGACACTTTGAATTATTCGGGATTGGAATCTTAGACAAGTTAAAGTAAACGCTTGTTCGTTCATTCAGTGGCTATCCTAACTGGCCTCGCTACCGTCATTCTCAAGGATTTGGGTCCGAGACCCAAATGAATGTAGAATTTGTTAACTCTGTCAATTTGGTAGCCTTGTCATTCTTGATTTGTAGCACAGTTTTCGTTGGCGTATTATTATTATTATTATTATTATTATTATTATTATTATTATTATTATTAAATACTATTTTTGGTTTATCCCAATAATTTCAGGTCACCGGAAACAACCAATTTCATTTTTGGTTTTGGCCGGAGGCCCTTCCTGACGCCATACAATTTTTCAGCTAAAAATGTCACTCCGCTTTTACCGGGATTGTAAATGCGTTTGTTCGGGTTGAAGATGAGCAGATATGCCCAATGCACCATCACACTCCTCTATTATTATTATTATTATTATTGTATGTCTACCCCTTATTATTCCCGTTTTCCAACGGGGTCGGGGATGAGATGCGGTGGAAGTCTTTGTGGCGATGGTTTTTACGGCCGGATGCCCTTCCTGACGCCAACCTCATGAGAGGAGTTAATGAGAGATGAAATGAATGATGGTGAATGAAACTGGGCAAGGATGTGGAAGGAAGCGGCCGTGGCCTGTCAGAAGGTACCGTCCCAGCATTTGCCTGGTGTTGAAAATGGGGAAACCACGGAAAACCATTTCAAGGACGGCCGACGGTGGGGCTCGAACCCACGCGTCTACCGAGTCAGCAGAGAGCTTGGTCCCATGACCTAATGCTGCGCTTTAGCCAGCGTAGCCACTACTGTCGGTATTATTATTATTATTCCTGGCTATAGGCTAGTTGTAACCGGTTGGGGGGCAGTCATGCAACAACACCGCGACCTAGCACAACCTAGCACGCAGGCAGCACAGTGAAGCGTGACGAGGTAAGTCTGAGGTTCAACACCCTCGTCCCAGTGGCCTTCACAGTACAGCTGATTTCAACTGCGGAGTGTAGTCAACAACAAGTACTGTACTGTACTGTACCATGGTAATATTCCCAGATAGAATGACACCATTGCGCAATCTTATCTAATGAACTCACTTTCACAATGTTAACTCTTGTCAGACGAAAGCCACAATGACTGAGCAATGAGAACTTCTACTAGGAAGCCACTTGGTAGCATGCTGAACTGCTGTGGGTTCAAACCCGGCCGAGTTTGGCGGATTTTTTAAGAGCGTTAAATATCCCTCACTATGCCTTCCGAAAGCCGGCGGTCCCATGTTATAGATGTATGGCATGAAAAAGAACCTTCCACTAACTACACTTGTGTGAAGCCAAAATTTGTAGGTTAGAATTGATAACGCTCTATTAGTTCCAACGTTCGCCGACAGGTGCTGACTGTGATGCCATCTAGTAGCCAAAGTCCGCAAGCTAGGTGTCGTGGACGGTAGCATATGGTAGCAAAAGTAGGAACTACTTGAAATCAGCCTATTGTCTGCAGTCCTTGTTTGAATTAAAACAGAAAACACACACTAATTCAGCCTGTGTTTCTGTGGTGACTGTAGTAGTGTGTGTAGCTGTAATTACACAGGTCTACAAGATTTTTCCTTTCTTGTTTTTTTACATATACCGTACATTGTTCATCTGAATTCAGAAGTTATATTGCTATTTTCCTATCACATACCAATTTTTTTATAAATGCAGTAATTTTGATTAACAAGATATTGCAAAATTTCACAATATCTCTACTGTTGGCTGATAAAACGTGATGATCCTACCAGAGCGAAAAAGAGAAAAAGCAGTATGAGAACTTTGTATCCAAGCGGCAACGGTTCCATTTACTTAATCATACAAGTGAACAAAAACTTTTTTTCTTTGATATGTATTTGTTACAATATGTCTTAAGTTAATGTGTTTATAATTTTCATGTACCAAACTCTGCCTGCTATAAAGAAACAAAACAATGCAGATTTTCAAGTTCACCCAACTTGTAATGATTTTTTTAATATGTAATTATTTAAGAACGTGGTCTGATAAAGGAACATAGAAGACATTTCCTTAATTCATAGACTTTTAATAAACAAAATCAGTTATTGTATCCAAAACAGGTCTCCAAAAATGTTATTTTCAGTCAAAAGACTGAAGACTCAAACAACAGACCTGTGGTACTACTTATTAGGAACGGCGATGTGGAGAGTGTGCCAGGACTTTAATTAAGGTACTATCCTGGCATTTGCGAAGATGGAATGTGAAAAACACCCAGGATAGCCGCTATCAGAACCGGGATTCGGACTTGTTGCAGCTCATCTTCGTGGCCGTGGTGAGGAATTTAACGTACAGGGTTAGGTCGCGGGTTGCTATTGTATTCCAATGTTGCCAGATCAGCCTGATAGCCGGAATTGAGTACATTCAAGCTAAAATTGAGATTATTTTACTAATATTTACTCTAACTACCAGGGCTAGGAGGATTTGTGAAGTGTCTTCTTTACAAGAAGAAATTAACACCCTGCGAACCACCTTTGAGAGCAACGGTTATAGCAAGGCTTTGATTTCTACGGTTCTGAAACCAACAAATAATAATAGGACGTCAGTTGAGAAAAGAGATGTAAGAGGAACTGCTTACCTTCCGTACATACATAACACAACGGATCGTATTGCTAAAATCCTACGTCGGTACAACATACGGACTGTATTTGGAACTTCTGTTAAGATTAGGCAACTCCTGCGACCAACTAAGGACAGTTTGCCTAAATTGCAAATACCGGGTATCTACAGAGTTCCCTGTACTTGTGGCAAGGTTTACATCGGGCAGACTTCGAGAACAATATGCCCTCGCATTAAGGAACATAATAGATGTATCAGGCTCATTCAACCTGATAAATCAGCTGTTGCCGATCATGCTTTAACACCTGGCCATGATGTCATGTTCCAAGGAGTGGATGTTCTTGCCCGTATAAAGCAATATCGTCCCAGAATCATCAGGGAGGCGGTTGAAATACGTAAACACCCAGATAATTTCAACCGCGACACCGGCTACAATCTCAGTGAATCCTGGCTACCTATTATCAGAACCCTGAGAAAGTAATTCACTGCTGCTTTCCGTTGTCCCTAACATGGGGCTATAATGGCGTCCATCTTTGGGCACCTTCTATATGATCTTCGTTGCTTTCTCCTAGCAACATTGTCGTATTCCAGATTATTCCTGACGATGAAAGACATGGTTTCTTTCGAAACGCGTCGAATATTAGTATAATAAAACACGGCATAAGCCCAAAATTCAACATTATGAATATTTTACTAATGATGACCGTTTTACAACTGCACTTTCACCCATTATAAATCGTTTGAATTTATTTACATTTAATTATGATTGTTTTAAAATATTTATTGTATTTTAATTATTTTAATTGTTAACATTTAAATTTCTTTGAAATATTTTCACAAGCTTTAATTTTAATTTATGTACAGATCATATATATTTCCTTAATTAGAATGTTTATATTTATCTTTAATTTTAGTCTGGTTGGTTGGTTCCTCAGTTTAGGGGCTGCGACAACGCGGTCATGTAGTCCCGTTAACTTCGAGTGTGTGTAGAATCTGTTTGATAACCGGTGTTAACTGTGATGGCTGTATTAGTGTGTGTTATCTGTAATTCAGGTAAGGACTGCAGACGATCAATTTCCAGTAGTTCCTACCTTTTCTATCAAATGTTACCGTCAACGACACCTAGCTCTGAACTTGGCTACTAGATACCACCGTAACCTGCACCTGGCGACGAGCGTTGGAACTAATAGAGCGTTAATCAAATCTTTAGCACCTTCTGGTGCACAGATTACTAAGCAAATAATACTTATACTAATAATAGTAATAGTGATAATCTAATAATAATAATAATACGAGACCACACAGAAGGTAAGTTTCCCTATTATTAAATAAAAATATAACACAGTTACATGAAAAATTTGTCGGCACCAGATACAGCAATGATTGTATTTTTCGACATAATTACCACCAGAATTGAGACACCTGTCATATCGTGGAATCGACGTCTGTATTCCTCTGTCGTAGATGTCTGCCACCTGGGGATGGAACAAGCGTGTGCCATTCGTTCTGCAGCTCAAAAAATGGGAAACATAATTTCTGGATGGACCTAGTAATATAGTAATAATAATAGCAATAATAATAATAATAATAATAATAAAACCCCGAAATCAAACTCATTGCAGCAGCGTCTGTCCCGCAGCGGGCGGCTGCTAACGACGTCTGTTCCCCATGTTAGGGGCGGTCGAAATCATATCCTGGCCGTAGGTATAAAAGGCACACCATCATCATGATGAGATCAAATAAGAAAAGTGGAAATAAAAGGCCGCTACCCGAGGAGCGTCGGGGCACCCTTGGAGCCATCGCTGGGGGTGACAGCATACAAGCCGGTGGTGATCAGGAGCTGAACAGGTGGGCCCTGATCGGGGAACACCCCGAACATGTTACAGCCGATGTTGATAGTAGCATCCTAACAGCATTCAACGCTACACCTGCTCCTAGTGTTTCTTCTGATACTCAGGAGACCACAAGAGCAGGCAAACCGAGAAAGCGCATGAAATGGACAAATGAAATGAATATGTACCTACATCATGCGTTCATATTATCATATAACGAATATGGAAACTGACACTACTGCATATAGACAGAAGTTGCACGCTGCATTCTGCCAGAAATTCCCTGATATTAATATTACGGAACAGAGAATAGCAGATCAGCGCCGTGCTATAGTTTTGAAGAAACTTATCCCAGAACATCACCTCAAGCTGCTAATGGTTGACGTAGCTGCCGACAATACTCATACCTCTGTAGACGAATCCATCGATAAGGAGAGTACACGTTTGGTCAATGAACAAAGGCACACCGATCATCGTTCAGGTGACAAAGATGTAAGAATATCACCGGAAGCACTCGGAGATCCAGTGCGGAAACAACTCGAAGATGAATTTGGGAAGGCTCTCATAGAATTTGAAGGGACTGATCCAATAGAGCGGCCCATGATCACGAACCAACATTGCTCTAAGAAACTTGCTACCGCTGTTGTAACAATGAACGACATTCTCTCTCAGCATCTGTCCCAGAAATCATATTGTTTCAACCATGTTCAGACTGCAATTTACGCTGGAGCGAAAGCTGTGATACGAGTGACAGGAGGTAGATTATGGCGACCTAAATATACGTCAGGTCGACAGAAGAAGATGCCAGCTTGGGAGATACGTTTACGAAAGTCTGTTGATGAACTGAGAGTAAATATTGGAAGAATGCATCAGTATGTTGCAGGCAATAGAAGTAAGAAGGTTGTTCAATGTGTTAAAATGTTGAGCCATACGAAGAGTATACATGCAAAGTATAATCCTCCGAACTGTAGCCCCCTTGAGATCCTAGACACATTAAAGCAACAACTTGAGGCAAAGGCACAGAGATTACGTCGATATAAAGAATCGAACGAACGAACGAAAGCAACAGAACAAACTATTTGTTACCAATGAGAAACGGTTCTATAGGAATCTTGACGATCCTGGAACTCAAATGGGCAGTTCACCGCAAAAAGAAGAGGTAGAGAATTTCTGGTCATCCCTATGGTCGAATGTTGGAGATTATAACAGCAGCGCTAAATGGATTACGGAGGAGGAGAGAATGTCAGAAATTGACACGATGAGTGACTCTTCGGTATCAACTGAAGATGTGACCCGTGTGGTTAAGGAGACCCAAAATTGGAAAGCGGTAGGACCAGACAACCTCCACAACTTTTGGATCAAACGTTTCACTTGTACTCTAGAGCAACTTGCCCACTGCTACACAGATTTCATCCAAAATCCACAGCTTATCCCCTCTTACTTGATGCGAGGTAAAACATACCTTCTGCCAAAAGGTGATAGAACCAATGATCCTTCCAAATATCGACCTATCACCTGTCTGTGCACCCTGTATAAGATATTTACATCTTGCATTGCACGTAAGATTTGTGAACACATAAATCTTAATAACATCCTGGCTGAAGAACAGAAGGGGTGCATGAAGAAGTCTCAAGGTTGCAAAGAGCAACTTGTAATCGATGCAGTTACTATGGAACAAGCAGGAAAGATGATGCTTAACCTCTACATGACCTTTATTGATTACAAGAAAGCTTTTGATTCAGTGCCACATTCCTGGTTAATCCAAACCCTGAAGATATATAAAGTTGATCCTGCCATCATTATAAGTCTGCAACATATGATGTCCCATTGGGGGGACCAATTTATTAATGTCTAATGAAGACACATGTATGGAATCGGGATTTATTCAAATCAAAAGAGGTATCTTTCAGGGTGACAGCTTGAGCCCTCTATGGTTCTGTTTGGCGATCAATCCACTATCATCATTGCTGAACAATGCAAAGTGTGGTTTTCCAATTAAGAACCATGGTATAGTCAAATACAAAATTTCTCATTTGATGTATATGGATGACATTAAACTATATGCATCCTCTGAGAAACACATCGACAATCTAATTGCAATTACTGCTTCATTTTCTTCTGATATTGGAATGTCCTTCGGATTAGATAAGTGTCGCACCCTCACCATTCGGCGTGGAAAATTAGAGGCCCGAGCATTTCAACTTGATGACGGTTGGTTCATAAAGCCTATGGAAGGTAATGAGACCTACAAATATCTTGGTCTCCTGCAATCTAATCGAATTGATCATAAAGGTATTAAAGATAGAACCGTAGCTATCTACAATCAACGCCTTAACAAGATTTTAAAATCAAAGTTGAATGGAAAGAACACCTTTAAGGCTATTAATACCTATGCTATTCCTGCTCTGATATATACTTTCGGTATTATCAAATGGACGCAGACTGACTTGGAGAACATCCTAATTAGGACACGTACCATCTTAACAAAACACAGATGTCTCCACCCTAAGTCACTGTTGAGCGATTGACAATCCCGCGTCAAAGAGGTGGACCAGGGCTCACGGACATTATCCAATTGCATGTAAGGCAAGTGAGGAACCTTCAGAGATATTTTCTGGGAAGACATGACTCTCCCATACATCAAGCCGCTGTGAAGGCAGATGACAAGTGCACACCGTTGGATCTTCTTCACGTAAGGGATATGCAGTTAGCCACTGATGAGGAATGTTCAGCCATCAAGCTTCAGCAGTGGACGCAGAAAGCTCTGCACGGTCGTCATCCGTATGATCTCAACCAGAAACATGTCGACATTGATGCGTCGAACAGCTGGTTGACTCATGCGGACCTATTCACTGAGACTGAAGGATTTATGGTTGCAATCCAGGATCAAGTTGTGGCTACCAAAAACTACCTTAAATATATAGTTAAGGCAAATATTCAGGATGATAAATGCAGAAGATGCCAACTAGAACCGGAAACAATTCAACATATCACAGGAGGCTGCCAAGCAATCTCCTGTACTGATTACATGAAAAGGCACAACCAAGTGGCCAGAATAATGCACCAACACCTTGCTCAAAAGCATTTATTATCTGATAATATTTTGCCTTACTATCAGTATGTTCCTGACGCCGTTTTGGAAAATCCCAGTCACAAGTTGTTATGGGACCGATCAGTTATTACTGATAAAACCATCCATACCAGCAAACCGGCCAGATATCGTTCTTGTGGACAAGGTGCAGAAGAGAACCTTCCTAATTGATATTGCAGTGCCCAATTCCCATAATCTGCAACAAACCTGCGGTGATAAGATCACCAAATATCTGCCTTTGGCTGAGGAAATACGGCAAATGTGGAGACAGGAAAGTGTAGTGGTTCTGCCCATAGTAATTTCTTCTACCGGCATCATCCCCAAATTATTGGCTCGCAATCTACAAATATTGGGAATACATCCTGGTCTACATTTCACCATGCAGAAGGCCGTCATCTTGGAGACCTGTTCCATTGTTCGCTCGTTTCTCAATGTGCCACCTTAAGAGAATTAGCCATACCGTCTTGCAAACGAGCCGACGATATGTTGATATGTCCCACTTATGTGGAGAAATGAATGTAGAAATAATAATAATAATAATGATAATAATAATAATAATTAGATATTTCTCATTATCTGTTAGGTAGACAGTCCCTGAGGCTGGTTTTACCCCAGTAAGCACCGTCGTTAGTTATGTGAGTCGAAACCCAATACAGCGCTATAATGAAGCATACTAGTAAAGGTATAGAAAGAGGTAGTTTGCCACTGTTTTCCTCACTGAGTCAGCATATGTGTACTAACCCTATGAGTAGAACCATTCACAGCATCCACATGTAATTACAGAGCCCCGAGTGCAATTATTGAGCACCTTAGTAGCTTCTATATAATATAAGCTAATAAAATACAACCATGAAAGTCAGTCAGGTTGTCCGAGCAGACCTTGTAGTTGGTTCGTTACGTCAATTGGGGTTCAATAGCCGTACCTCTGTGTACCTCACGTCACCACACACATGTCGTCATTTGACATAGCAAGAGTACGTCTGGGGTTGGTTGCGTGGCACCTGCTGTGGCTAAAGTTACGGGATTGAATCCCCGCGCAGTCAGTAGACATTTCAGGGTGCTTTAATGCAAAGGAGCCGTGTCAGTAGATTAAGTGGCACATTAAATATTCCCTACATGTTTAATTTCTGGCACCTTGGCGTCTCCAAAAGCCGTTGAAGATAAAAAAAAGGTTTTTAAACCCATAAAATAGGGTGTATAAGGTAGTCTGGAGTGCGAATCTTGTTTCTTCCTAAACCATGGATATGATGAAGCTCATTTCTGGCTTAAACAACCGAAGCCGCCTCCCATAGTTGCACTCTTGGGACTCTATGAGTCTATTGTTGCGGTGTCATCTCCTGGTGTTCCCGAAGACTGTTGGTCATTATAGTCCACTACAGTCCTTACATGGTGAGCACTATAGGAACCTGTTAGCTGACTATCTACAACCACATCTCAAGGAGATATTATCATACTCCTTTGATTTGATATGTTTTAATCGGAAAACTTGCTGCGCCATCCAGATCGGGTCTTGACATATGGCTTTGGCCTCCAAACTCACCGAACTGTAACCCATTTGAAGATGTTTAGAATATGACGGGATAGGCTACTAGGTTAACAATCCTTAAAGGCTTTAGTTCGAATTCCACAATTAGGATTTTGACCAACTTGTGCAATTTCTTCTCCCGTGATCACTCAGAAAGTAGGTCCAACCCGTTGATAGGAAGGTGTTCATAATCTGGAGATTGAGTGTACGCTGAATGTGATTAATTGTGTTAGGCCTATTGTATATAAATGCTGGTTATTATCATCACCATTAAATTCGGTGAATGTGATAAATTATTGAATATTTATCAAATTAACCGGTGAGTTTAGATAATTCCCAACTTGTAATGGCGAATGTGATTACAGTCAGTTTAATATGTTATATTGCAAGGTTTAATAAGGCTTTACATACTGTACTAACACAAACCAAACCAGACCTCCTTGCCTGTAGTAAAAGCGGAATTTCCGTCCAGACAGTCACCTAATCTAGTAGTAACCAATGGTTTCGTCCAGACAGTCGTCTAATCTAGTAGTAACCAATGGTCTAACCTAGTAGTGACCAACGGTCTAATCTAGTAGCGACCAATGCGTTTGTCTCACCATGACTTTAGAGGAGTGAAGTGCAACCTTTCAATTAAATTATTCATTACGAGTTGGGAATTATATACACTCGCCGGTTAATTTGATAAATACTCAATAATGTATTGCATTTACCAAATTAAGTGGTGATTATAAATATAATAACATGCAATTATGCCTAATCTTCAGTTTATTACATTTAGGCTACTATAGGCAGTTGATGTTTTCTAGTTTTCCGTTAATCTTAGGTCACAACCCTCTTTTCTCCCCTACCTACCAGTGTAACCGAGTGGTCTAAGTCATTCTTCATGACCCTAGAGATCTGAATTTCGAATCCCGAGCGCTGTTATGTTCTCTGCCCTGAGGTTTGCACACACACTTAAGAAAATCCCGGTATGACATCTTATTTCAAATTCAGGTGCACCTACCCCTATCCTTACACACGCTGTTAGAGTCAACACAATAACGTGGGTTTATCAGACATTTTTGTTGAAGTTGTTGTAGTTATTGAATCATGTAGGGGCTTTGCGACATTGTGGTCATGAAGCGCCATGTACATGGGGGTGTGTGGGATCCGTCTGATAACCTGTATCATTATGATGGCTGTACTAGTTTGTAATTGTAATTAAGGCTAGCATATAGGTAGGAGGAGGCCGTGGCTTTAATTTAGGTACAAGCCCAGTATTCGCCTAAAGTAGAAGACTCCTACTTCTAGGAGGGCTGAGGTAAGAATCGAATCCACCTCTTCTCAGTTTTGCCTCACGAAGCACCTCGAACCCCGTTTCAGTCTTAAGACCAGAATTAAATTTCTTGTTAGAGTCAGAAAATCGAGCCACGAATCTGCGGTGACTGCCAAGGCACTGCGTCACGTGGTGGACATGCAAATTTTACAAACACTTATGTGTATGTGGCTGATGAGTATGATGTGCAAAGCCCCAAAGTGAAACTACTCATTTCTCATCTCTCTGTGTATTTTCAGCTCCTTAAATAATTAATAATTTAGTTAGGCTATTTGTTTTTGAACTGCAATATATCAACATTTTTCTTAAATGCAGAAATACCTGTAAACTTAATATGAAATACAGCAGCTCTATAAGGAAAGGAAGCTTGTAGTTTAACGTGACCGTTAATCTGTAGATCATAAGCCACGGGACCTCCTTTTTACGTGGAATCCGAACCACAGGACATGGCATTTCACTTCGAAAATCTCACATGCATTGACCGGGAATCGAACCCGGACCGCCTTGGTGAGAGGCATACAGCTAGACCGCTGAGCCACCACGCCCCAGCTCTATAAGGACTCTCTTCATAAATTATAAGTAGTTTTGATCAGAAACGTCTCAATAATTATATGAGCTACTTTTCAGAAGATTTCAGCCCCGTGTTCTTTGTGTGTTTGTAAAAAAAAACGATAACCTGTGCTATTGTGAACCTATAGTAGTGTGTGTAGGCCTATTTGTATTTGAGGCTAGGATTGCGAAGGAGGTGATCTTGGCCTCAAGTTAGGAACCATTCCAGCATTTACCTGGAGTAAAAATGAGGAAATCACGCAAAACCACTTGTTCTTGGCGGCTTTGATGGCGTGGTTGGTAGCATGCTGAGCTTCTATGCCCAAGATCGCGGGGTGAAACCCGGCCGAAGCCGTCGGATTTTTTAAGAGCGTTAAAAATCTCTCAGTATCCTTCCGTCGGAGGGGAAGTAAAGCCAGCGGGCCCATGTCATAGATTTATGGCATGATAAAGAACCTTCCACTAATGACACTTGTGTGAAGCTAAATTATAAGATAGATTTGACTAACGCACTTAGGTTCCAACGTTCGCCGCCAGGAGCCGACTGCGGTGGCATCTAGTAACCAAGTTCTGAACTCGTAGTCGTTGACGGTGGCGTTTGCCGGCAAAAGTAGGAACTACTTGAAAATTCAATGTATGAAAGAAGAAGGAAGATTGTAGTTTTACGTGACCGTGAATCTGGTGATTATGAGCCACAGGACCTCCTTTTTACGTGGAATCCGAACCACAGGACATGGCATTTCACTTCGAAAATCTCACATGCATTGACCGTGAATCAAACCCGGACCACCTTGGTGAGAGGCATACAGCTAGACCGCTGAGCCACCACGCCCCCAATGTATGCTGTCCCATAGATTACCTTACTACAGATGGCCGACAGCCATGCTAATTCTTGGCACCTAAGACTTCAGCGCTGTCTGGTGTATGGACTGCCGTACTAGTAGATGTGCAGCACGGCCGTGCGTGTAGCCTTCCCCACCCCTACCCTTCATTCCGCTAAGTTCTCGTCCTAAATGCTCTGTCCACTTCAATGTTCCGAAATTCACTATCTTCCCAATATAGCACGTTTTTAGGCGTGGAGATAATAATACGATCTACAAGAAATAAATCACATTCAAAATACCAATAACAGAAAAATTAATAAAAATAATACCATAGTGGTAAATTGTGAATTCCAGAACTTTGAAATGAACCATCACAGCATTTAGGACATAACCTCATCAATAATACACACTAGCGGATCCGTGCGAGAAATCTCGCATGTTCATAAGCCACACTTTCCCCAATAGGTTTATGAGACACTTAAGGAGAAAGGTTATGTTTTTATTTCAACCAAATGATTATAGAACATTATTTACATTTCAGGATAAAGGAAAGACCTCAGAATGTTAATATGACATGAAACAGGCGTCACAGCGGCCCGTGGACAGCAATTATGGAGCGTATTTTCCTACATCAACGGTGTTTGCAAATCGCACACTTCGTACAATTTTTTAAAGTAATTTTTTTAAAGAAATTATAGATATTTATGAAATTATAGTGCAATAAGTCACTGCTAATGTAGGAACAAGGGAAGCTGTACTAAGTCTTTGGCTGATTTTGGAAGGTAGAATAAGGAAAGATAAGAGAACGTTCATGGCTTTTGTAGACTTAGAAAAGGCTTTTGATAACGTTGATTGGACTAAATTGTTTGACATTTTGAAATCGATTGGAATAAAGTACAGGGATAGGAGGGTGATATACAATCTGTACAGAAACCAGACAGCAGTCATTCGAGTTGAAGGACATGAGAGAGAAGCTGGTATTCAGAAAGGTGTAAGGCAAGGCTGCAACTTATCACCCATACTTTTCAATCTTTACATTGAACAAGCAATGAAGGAAATTAGAGAAAAATTTAAAGTGGGAGTGAAGATTCAAGGAGAAATAATTTCAACTCTGAGATTTGCTGATGACATCGTCATCTTGGCCGACAAGCCTGAGGATTTGAATGAGTTTTTGAATGGTATGGACTCCGTCTTACGGAAAGAATTCATGATGAAAATAAATAAATGTAAAACAAAAATACTGGAATGCAGCCGAAATAAATCAGAAACCTCTATGGTATGGAGATCAAATTGGCAGGTGAAAAGCTGAAGGAAGTAGGAGACTTCTGTTACTTAGGAAGCAGAATAACCAGTGATGGACGAAGCAAAGAGGATATTAAAAGTAGGTTGGCTCAGGCAAAGAAAGCATTTCTACAAAAAAGGAATCTGCTGACATCGAATATAGATTTAGGTATTAGGAAGTCATTTTTGAAAGCCTTTGTCTGGAGCGTGGCGCTCTATGGAAGTGAAACTTGGACTATTGGTGCAGCAGAAAAGAGGAGAATTGAAGCATTTGAAATGTGGTGTTACAGGAGAATGATGAAGATCAGATGGGTAGATAGGGTTACAAACAAAGAGGTATTAAGACGAGTGGGAGAGGAGAGATGCTTCTGGCGACTGCTAATGAAGAGAAGAGATAGGTTGGTAGGACACATACTAAGACACCCAGGAATAGCAAAGTTAGTTATGGAAGGAAGGGTCGAGGTTAAGAACTGTAAAGGCAGACCAAGGTTAGATTGCCTCGGATGTAGTCGGATGTAGGGTGTGGTAGCTATGTAGGGATCAAACGATTAGCTCAGGACAGGGAGGCATGGAGAGCTGCATCAAACCAGTCAAAAGACTGAAGACTCAAACAACAACAACAACAATGTCTATTCTCTTTCATTTGAATGCTCATTTGTCACGATCGGTCATTTGTGAGCGCCATAGGAGGGATGACTACTACTGAAATAATACAAGGCACGTCCAGAAAGTAAGTTCCGTTTGATAATAAAATTGAATTGTGTACAGATACAGAAAAAATATTTATTGCACAACATTCTACACCTCTTAAACTACTTTTCCACATAACTGACGAACTTTTGCAGGCATTTGTCATAGCGTGGCACAAGTTTTTGGATACCTTCTTCATAGAAGTTTGCCGCCGACCGTAAACGAGAGTGAAGACTCGCCTGTAAGATATCCTATCGTTTGGCCACCACTGTTAGGCAAATTGCGTATGTGGTCAGGAGAACTCCTAAACATACGCAGTTCTCCTGGTAAGCACGCAATTTGCCTAATAGTGGTGACCAAACAGTAGGATATCTTACAGGGGAGTCTTCACTCTCGTTTACGGTCGGCGGCAAACTTCTATGAAGAAGGTATCCAAAAACTTGTGTCACGCTATGACAAATGCCTGCGAAAGTTCGGCAGTTATGTGGAAAAGTTGTTTAAGAGGTGTAGAATGTTGTGCAATAAATATTTTTTCTGTATCTGTACACAATTTAATTTTATTACCAAACGGAACTTACTTTCTGGACGTGCCTCGTATATATGTTTAAATTTCTTTCAGTTGCAAATGGAGCATACTGAATTGTTGACAAAAATTAGGCTACTACAAGGCCTGCAGCATATTATTACTCAGCTTAAAAAATGGTCCCTTCCAATATACCACAGTAGGCCCAATTAGGCCTATAACCAATGTTATTAGAATAAACTACAAAGGAAAAGTACTGGGAAGGGAGAATAATCAGATCTTAAAATGCTTGATGCTGTTAGCAATAACAGTAAAATTTTAAGAGAGAATGCTAAGGAACCTCATCACACTAAAATTGTTAGTGTAATTAGTGCCAAATTCATAAGGGACTGAAATTTCAGAAAAAGAATTGGATATCACAAAATTGCTATACAGTAGTTCATTTCATATTCCCTTTAAAATATATCCAGTTAAAAATTTTGAAGGGTGAAATACAGCAAGTACTGTAGGCTACATCAAAAAATATCATCGCACACTAATACAGTAAATTCCATGACGTGCTGTGAAGGGGAGAGGAGAAATAGGGCTTTCAATGAAAAACAAAAACACTCAATACTGCTAGAAATCATCATGTTTTATTTAAAAAGTTGTCAACGAAGAAAAAATAACAGCGAGAGCCAAGATCAACCTTAGGAAAAATACAGTAATCAATTCTGGTCCTCCTAAAATTATGTGCTGAGGCATTTTCTTTTCTTCTTTCTTGCAAAAGTATAATAGTAGGCACATGATAAGGGACCTAGTTCCTCCTTGATGCCATGGCTGACACTGATGAATCGCAAATTCCTGAAATAGTTAACTTAATAAATGTGTAATGCTTGAAACGGGGACTTGAATTTGCTGATATGTGTATGTTTGCACCTACTATAACTACATTTTAAAAGAATCATTAGGTTTTTGATATTAATTCATTTAGGGCTTTCGATAACATATTCAATTAGCCCCATGTATTTGGAAGTGTGTAGGATTTGTATGATAATCTGTATTATTGCGATATCTGTAGTAGTGTGTATACTTTCTGTAATTCAGGTGAGGACTGGAAAGGAGGCAGCCGTAGCCTTAAGTTGGGAACCATCCCAGCGTTAACCTGGAGTAGAAATGGAGAAACCTTGGAAAACCACTTCTTGGATGGCCGAGAATCGAACCTACCTCTTCTCAGTTCTGCCTCACAAAGCTGAGTGTACACCGTTCCAACCCTCAGACCAGAATTAAATTACTTGTTCAAGCTTGGAAACTAGCCCAGGACCTCAGGAGTTGCAGCCACCACACCACAAGGTGGTCTTATTACAGAATCAATTGATGAATAAATGCCTCCATGTAAGCTTAGACATTGGCATCCTACGTGTTGAAAAATATTGTTAGTAACGTGTGGGAATAAAATACTACCTATAGGTATATCAACCATTACATTGGCATAAAATAAATCAATTATATTTGTCTTGTATCTATCTCGCTGTTGCAGAAAATCATAGACAGAACCTAACACTTATTACTTATTATAAAATAAAAATTGGCAGATAAGGGTGGGGTTCTCGGCCTTTGGTACCATGGTTTTATTGGTAGGCTACATCACGAGTTTCAAAATAGAGAGAAGTAGGTCGCTATTACAGTAACCTATTCTGAATTGGGAGTCTCAAACAAGCCCTATAAATGAAACAGCTACAAGTAACTTACAGAATACAAGACTTTAGCCCTATTTCTGGGATGGACGAAGTGAATTAGAAAGCTAATACATAATACAAGCTGAAGAGTTCTTTAAAACAAATTACTACCTATTCGCCCAACTGGACACCTAGGCCCAACACTGCATTCCTACCATAACTTAAGCCGTACAGCTTATTTTCCTGTGTATGTACAACAATAAATAAAAAATGTCCATAGCATGAATATGCAAGGAAACACTTCTACACATGTGTTTGTTATTGGATTATTAGAGGAGGACAGGTGCATTTGAATGGTATTTGAGTGGCAGAACATTACACGAGTTAGTCTACTTTAGCACCATGACTTAGCAAAAGGATTTTCACGTCGGACTTGGTTCCACAGGACAAGAACACATTAATGTATATAATTACGCATTGGTAAGACTATATGATATAGGCCATTAGACCTACTAGACCTGGGGGGTGTGTGTTAAGTTTTAATAACCTGTTATTACAGTCTTACATGGCATTACTACCTATTCTGCCTGATGCCACAGCACCAGTAACTAACATGTGCAAGAACTGATCTGTTTTGAATACGGTAATAATTTGAAATTCTAGGAAGGGGAAAAAATTAAAGCTTAGACACGATGTCATGAATCATGACATTTATATTCTACTGCAATGTAAAATTAATTAATTAATTAATTATTAATAATCCTCAAGTATTTCAGTACACACTTGCAATAGGCCCATTTAATATATCTGCAAGCTGTAATCAAGTTTTTGCAATGGTTACTGGAACCCAATCTTATTCATCTTGCACACTATCGTAGGTCTACATTAGGCCTATTACAAAAACATAACGAGAACCCACAGTAGTTCTACTACCCACTGCCTAGCTCCAAGGCAAAAACATTACGGTAACATAGACTTCTTACCTGGTCATAGACTGGATCATTTCTTAGGAGAGTAATTGCCATATTCCTCTGCTATTTCGAGAACAGCAATTTACGATTTTTTTCCTTCTTCCGGTGATAGGCACAGTTCACAGAATTTGGTAGGTCTACCTATGGGATAAATAATAGTCAAAGTTAATTGATCTGTCAAGTAGAATGTCACCTGTAGGCCTACACCTGCGTCTAATATCAATTCAAAACTAGGCCTATATTTTTCACACCCACTACAGAAACACGTGTTAACTTAAATTCTTAAAATAAACGTACTTAATTGCCGTAGCAGAAGAAGAATTGTTCACTTCTCATTACCACGAAGCGGATGTCATGTAAGGAAGATGAGAAAGAAGGCATTAGCTTATTTACGGCCAATATCATTTCACAACATGTAACCATACCAAGCATTCAACACGTAAACAGAGCGGCCATGATTTCACTGCCGCCAACCCAGTAGAAATAATGTTTATATAATTATCGCCTGTGAGTAGGATAACTACAAGGAAATGTCGGTTAAGACTTCAGAGTATATTCAGTAAATGTATTAACTGAATATTGTTGGTTTTTTTTTTACTTTTAATTACAATGTTGTATATGCATATGTTTGAAACACTATATACAGCGCTCCAAACGGCTGGCTGACCTACTACACCGATGTTACCAAATAAACCCTATCTGGTTGACCATGGTTGTGCAGTCCTTACTTGAATTAAAAACAGATAACACACACTAATACAGTCATCACAATTAACCCCGGTTATCAGGCAGATTCTGCACACACGGGGCTACATGACCGCGTTGTCGCAGCCCCTAAACTTAGGAACCAACCAACCACTTGTAGAAAGGCTGATCGAGAGTCTAATCTACCTCTTCTCAGCTTTGCCTCGAGGATACGTGTACCCTGCTTCAACCCTCAGACCAGAATTAAATTTCTTAGCATAGCCGGTAATCGAACCTAGGACCTTTGTGACCGGAGTCTCAATACGTAACCGGAGCCCACAGAAGGCGGAATCAGTGTTGCAAAACGTCAAATGATATGATGATGATGATGATAATTGTTGTTTTAAGGGGCCTAACATCTAGGTTATCGACCCCTGAAACGTCAAATGATAGTAAGGTACAGAGGCCTGGGGACGTTCGTATTGACTCCTCTCGGAGCTCTCCAACAGAGGTATCCTATTGCGAATTCTAGTGAAGGCGAGCCAAAATGTTATCGTTGTGTTTCTGTCTCTGACGCATACCGAATTTCAACTACAAACTTCCATATTCGTCTCTCGTTCGCTGAGTGTGTGCGAGACACAGATAGGGAGGGCTATAGAATACTGTTTAATATTCCATGATTATAACCGCATGGCTGTTACGATCGCAGAGAACATGATTGACTCTTGTCCTTCCCATTTGTATTTGCTCTTTGCTGGCACGTGTCTTAAGACGTTATATGCCTGCTTTATGACTTAAGCACTTTTGCCCTCAAGGTAATGTTTGCCCTGGGGCTCACAACTGTGGCATTTGGTATGCGACCACGGAGCCCTGAGAAGAATATGGTTGCACAGGTCACATCACAATGTCTGGGAGTTGACGCCCCACCGCCCGAGCCACGCGTCGTGTATTTCCGGCTGTGTCAGGCGTCTTAAAGGCGCCCGGCAATGACTTCTGGCGTTGTTCAGTTTGAAGGAAGAAATTCATTTGTGTTGATTGTGGTGTTGATAATACTGAGTGTTTTTAGTCAGCAACATGCTTTTGTGCTATTTTGTACAATTATAGTCTGATTAGAATGGACTTTGAGCGATTTATTTTGAAACAACGTATTGGCACAGCATTGTTTCTTTGTAGTAAACGTAGTTCTGCGTATGCGGAAAAAAAGTCCAGATCCAAAATTCATAAAATGTTAAAGAGAATCGGGGCATTTTTCAACAATAAATAAAGAAGTAAACGAACAAATAAATAAATATTTTGTAAAGCCGAGTTCTTTCACAGTAAAGGATGGGTGGACTCAGTGTTAACTTTGAACGTTTTCCTCGGAAATCAAACCGGCGCATTGCTCGACAGACTGGAGTAAGTATATTGTCTGTTCGAATCATCACATTCACCAAGCGAATCTAAGATAGTTTCGTTTGAAATTTAGAAGACAGAAGAAATATGAATAACATATGGCCAACTCGTTCTGAAGACGAGCTACAGTACGTCGAATGAATGGCAACATCATCTGAAGTTATCAGCTTTGCTTAGTAGCCGGGGAACAGCACTTCCAACAAATTTTGTAAATTGTAAATACCGTACATTTAACAATACGCTTTCTTTCTTTCTTTCTTTCTTTCTTTCTTTCTTTCTTTCTGTCTGTCTTTGGCGATGACAACGGGCAGTAGACTACACGGCACATAGCCTGGGCGGCGAGCACTCATGTCTCGGCCAGGAGGATGTTTGAGGCCCGTCGACCATAACAAAAATCACCCTGCACTTGATGCAGGTTCTCGTCCATATTTTCTGTACAACTCCCCCCAACTTATAAACCGCACTCGTTCCAGGTTCCGTATTGACCATGTTTACAAGAAGTATAACACAATTTTCACTCGCCAAATCAATACTTTACTTTACTAAAAATACTATGGTACATGTTTCGGAAACTTCATAAGTTTCCTTCTTCAGCCCATATGTTGGTGTGAAACATCATATGACATCGAAATCCTAGCCAAAAATAAACATACAGTTCGTATTTTCTTTCTTGTTCTTCTTTTCAACAAGAACAAGAAAGAAAATACGAACTGTATGTTTATTTTTGGCTAACAAGAACAAGAACAAGAACAAGAAAGAAAATACGAACTGTATGTTTATTTTTGGCTAGGATTTCGATGTCATATGATGTTTCACACCAACATATGGGCTGAAGAAGGAAACATATCAAGTTTCCGAAACATGTAACTATAGTATTTTTAGTAAAGTAAAGTATTGATTTGGCGAGTGAAAATTGTGTTATACTTCCCCCCAACTTAATCAATTCTTCTTAAGCTCAGGCTGCAATGCTGTGTACTGTATGTCTATATTGGTGATGCTAGGATTCGAGAATGCATTGCAGGAGAACTTGACATGAAGTATAATTTGAGAATTTATCTGCAGTTAGCCTAGTGACAGAAAATGTTATATGACCTACTGTATGGCTGTGGATTGTTTAGTTCATGTCTGCCTCGTGGCGCAGTGGAAAACATTCTTGATTGTTACCTCTGAAGTCCAAGTTCGTTTCCCGACTCTGCCAAGAAATTTAATTATGACCTGAGGACTGGAACGGGGCAGGTTGCGCTCAGCCTCGTGTGGAAAAACTGAGAAGAGGTGGTTTCGATTCCCATCTCAGCAATCCTGAAGTGGTGTTCCGTGGTTTCCCACTTCTACTGTAGGCAAAATAGAGATCGTTCCTAAATGAAGGCCACAGCCGCCTCCTTTCCAATCCTCACCTGAATTACAAATAGACACAGTACTACAGACACCACAGTAACAATAGTTAACAGACAAATTCTACACACACCCAAGTGCATGGGGCTAAATGATAACGATGCCCAAGCTACTCAAATGAATCAATAAGCACTATTGGAAAGCGCAGGCGCACGTTCGTGAAGATCGCGTTATCCGCTTTATAAGTGAGAGTGGGTTAGGGCCAGCAATCTAAATTTTCCAGTGAACTTTGACTCAACGACTTGTTCGTTTTTGAATGATAATGTTTTGTTTTTTCCGTAATTTTTGTTTATTTTTATAATTTTTATTTTTTATTTAATTGTTTGTTTTTGTTTTATTAATATTTGGTCTTTTTAAATTTAGATGTCCACCTCAAAATTTTAAATTCAATTCAAATTTTGTATTCTTTAATCTGTGTTAAGAGGGGCAGATGACCTCGTAGTTCCGCCCCTTAAAACAACAATAACTAATAACTAACTAACGTTCGTGAAGTTCGCTTGACAGTCGCACACGCCATAATAATGTACGCTTCGTGAGGCGGATGAAGAGGACACTATAATGGCATAGCTGACGTTATTAAAGGTTATGGAATCGTGTCGTTTGGCCAGCCCGACAGCAACACAGACAGCGTTGCGTAAGGTGGCATTAACCTCCACTGTCTGTGATGTCGCAATACACAAGAAATGGGCACACCGCCTACCTTCCAGGTCAATACTCACTACGTAAAGAATGGAATGGTTCGCACTCACTAATTGGAGGACGCCAACTTGTGTATCTCTAACACTGTTGTTGATTCATTTAGAGCAGGCGTTCTGAACCCGGAGCTCTTTATATGAATTTGGTGCTCGCGTTATAGGCTACGAGCTAAAAAGCGCTCGCGAGCACAAACTCCCCTGAGATCAAATCTTCAATTCAAATTCTGTTGCACAAACCGGAATAATAGCCTAGTGTTTTCATTGCAAGTTGCGCAAATGCGAGGGAGCCGTGTCAGTACATTTACTGGCACGTTAAAGATCCCTTTCGGGGCAAAATTCCGGCACTCTGGCGTCTCTAAAAGCCACAGTAGTTAAAAGGGACTTAAAGCCAATAACAATATTATTATTATCATCATTATATGTTTTGAAAGTCAGAAATATTATCTTTTTGTGAAATACCATAGTATTTATAAACCACAGTAAAACAATTGGACATCCCTGTTTTATGAGTAACACGAGAGATGCTGATTCGAATCGAATTTCCACACGTAAATATATTTTATCTGCTTTAAGTCATGCAATCAGTTGCAGCATGTCTGGTGAGCGCTGAATCCCTAGCTACTTCGGCACTTGCCCAGGGAGAGAGAGCTAAGGAAAGAAAGAGACGCGCATGTTTGTTGCATTATTAAATTATTAGTAGTATGCTATTAAGGGGGCTGCGTGGCGCAGTCGGTAGAGGCGCTGAGCTTCTAACTGAAAGGGAGTGGGTTCGATCCCCTCCCAGGTAGTGGAATTTAGAAACAAAACTACCACTTTTGGAAACGCAAATAGCCCTGGGGTTCACTCAGCCTACACCAGAAATGAGAAAAGACGGTCGGGCACGGAGCTGACATCCCCATCCCATCTAGTGCCGATGTCACAAAAGGTGGAAGCCTCTACCTTCCACTACTCCCAGGGCCTCCATGGCATGTACGGAGTTGACTTTGCTTTGCTAGTAGGCTATTATTATTACAATAATCGATTTAATGGTGCTCGAGTACTTGGTATGACATGAGGGAGATAGTCTCAAAAAAGTGTTTTTTTTTTATATCGTATGGCCTCGTGTGCCGGGTGCAAGCTTTGTTATTTGACACCCAGCGGGCAGCTTGCATGTCAAATTGTGCTGTTCCTTGAAGCACTATGAAAGTCGAGGAGGTTAGATATCTAAGCTCCTTGACATTATAGCTTTTTCTGGTAGAGAAATGAGAAACTTTGTGTTGGCGGAAAATCTCGAGATTAATTTTGCCATTATGTACACGGCCTACTGAATTAAAATGGGTTCTTTAACATTCCAACATCGTATGCGTGTCGTTATTTTTGCCGCCTTTCAAATATCACTTACCACGGCCAGAAAAATCACTTACCATGGCCAGGAGCGAACCTGCAAGCTTGGGGTTGGTAGGCCGACAGGATAACCACTCACCCACTGTGCCAAGCTTAAAAAATAAAAATAAAAATGAGAACGCCTGATTTAGAGGCTTTGTGACATCATTGTCATGTAGCCTACTTGGGTGTGTCTGGGATTCCCTACTTACCTGTGCCATTGTGGTGGCTGTACTACCCCGTATATGTGCAGTTGGGGTCAGGATTTGGGTGGGAAGCTGCCGTACCCTTATTTAAGGTAGGCCTACCATCCCAGCATTCGTCTGAAGTAGAATTTGTGCCCAATTCCTTTTATCACCTAAATTACCACAAGAACGTTATAGCCTACTGAACAAGTAGCCTACATCCATGGGGGCATGATGAACATGATACATTGTTCTTCCATAGGCTATTATAACTTGGCTGAATCCATTATTTGCACATCGTTCATCGGTAGTGACTCAACAAAGTGGTATATGATCGGTATATTGCCTTTCACGGCCAGTGAATTAAAACTCAGCAATGCTTCTAGGTTTGTTCCGTATCTTGTGTAGGGTTTCGCCTAGGACATCAAGCTGGCTCATCAGTGGGCTCTTTCTTGGTGTCCCCGCCTGGACCCCCACAGAAGTAGTGAGCTGCGCGTTGCCTCCCTTTATATGAAGCGCACCTGTGCCTCTTAACTGCGAAAAATAAAAGTTGAAGCAGCTATAACCTCCTTATGAAGGCTTCCAAAAAGATGGTATATTGGCTCTCACGGCCAGTGAATTAAAACTCAGCAATTCTTCTAGGTTTGTGCCGTGTCTGTGGGGGTCCGGGCGGGAACACCAATCGCCCGCTGATGAGCGAGCTTGGTGTCCGAGGCGAAACCCTATACGAGACACGGCACAAACCTAGAAGAATAGCTGAGTTTTGGTATAGGCCTATGATTATTTTAACAGTAGAAGTTAATATGATATAGCCTACTTCATCCAAGTCACCAAAGTCATAATGGCGGCTGAATGGTCAAGAAAGTCAAACATTTTCTTTTTAAGAAAAGCTATATCGATATTACAAATTACCAAATAAAATAAATGGAAGTTTCATAAGTGAGGAACCACTTTACATCGCCAAATTTATATTGGTCAACAATCTCAATGGTTCTCCCAGGGGTTCGCAGGTGACCACAGTACCCTGGAACTGAATATGGCCTGGTTTTACAAACACTTGTTCATGTTCAACCTTTTGAACAATTCTGCTGCCGAATTTGGAGGTATTACGGTACCCAAAGTACAGGGTGCTTTTCATGTTGTAACGTGTTTTTCGAGGGGTTTTTATGCAACTGGCATAAGTCAGTAGGAAGCCATTCTATATTTATTTACGCGGCAAATTGTTCAGCCAAGAGAATTTTTCATGTTAATTTATTATTATTATTAATTTATTATAATTATTATTAAGATATTTTCGGAGCATTTTATAAAAATTATAAGCATACAGATAGGTTTTCTATGTCTTAGAAAACGCTATCAAGCAAATTATTACGAACGACAATATAATAGAAAATTATGTGATTACGGAATTTTACGGAGTTTTCGTCAGTTAGGGTATATCGAGAGACGTGACTCACTGGGATTTCAAGTACACGCTTAATCTTGTCGGAAAGCATGACGCAATCCTGGGTCGCAGCGTCCAGGAAAGGCGAATTGTTGAAACGGAACCCTCCCGCCGAGTGTAATGACCCAGAGGAGGGGAAGATAGCGCGGCGTGCTCAGCCAATCAATGGAGACGACGTAAGCTGGAAGGCGGTACCGTGGTGGGGGAGCCAACGGGTGAATATATCGTTCGACGCGCCGTGAAACGGGGACTATCTGTGAAATACTTGCGGAGTATGGTTATACGCGGGGGACGCTCCGATGTTCAGTGGAGTTAGTGACTATCTGTGTAGAACTTGCAGAGTACGGTCGCAAGTGCGTGTCGCTCCGATGTTCAGTGGAGTTAGCGACTAACTTTTGCAAAACTTAACCAGTGCGGTTGTACGAGTGTTTGGGTCCGAGGTACGGACCATAGAATTATCTAATCTACCAGAATATCATCAAATTCCGACGGAGATGACGACGTCCAGGAGACTGTGGGAAGCTAACAGCATCATCAAGTACGAGGGAAATGCTTTGGCAATTTCCAGTGGTAAGCGCAAATGACGCAGAAATACGCAATCTCTCATTTTTCTTTGTTTTACATTTCATATTTCAGTAACTTCATAGCTTGGAAATAAGAGTAAAATCAATTTATCAGACTCCGTTTTCACGTAATTTTCTATCGGTAATATTCAAATCACAACGCTCCAATTTAAATTTTGTACTTATTATTATTATTAATTTTGCTATACTTGTTTTATATAATAAATTCATTTCTTTTACAATGCAATCTTTGCTTTCAGTAGGTAGCATTAGATATAGACCAATTCCTTCTCCTGATACAATTGTTTGTTGGGTTAATGATCAAATCATACCACGATCTGAGTGAATAGTGTCTTGAAGGTGTTCTGCCAGAGCTAGACGTTCTTAAATACAAATTTAGATTTCAACATTGCATTGAGGTCTTGGCGCCCATTAAAACAACATAGCTTAGGCAAAGGTAAACAATTACATTTTCTCCCAACAGTGTGGGCTAGCAAAACGTTACACTTGTCGCTCAAAGTGAGGGCTGTAGAATCCATTACATTTGGCGCCCAACGTGGGGCACTAATTAATTACCATTACATTTGTCGCCGACAACTTGAGGCTGAAAACCTAATAACATTTGTGGAAGGAGAAGGGTATATATTTCTGTGCCTGTATTTTGGGGGTTATTTGTCTTTATCAGTGTATATCATTATGGGGGATGAGAAAGAAAGACAGATGAGGTTACGTAGTGGTCATCAACTGGAGAGTGATGATACGAGCAGTATGTCGAGTGATGGTAGTACCGGGGTAGCGGAGGTAAATCCCGATACTGAAACAGGGGGTGTAGGCGGCCAACCAGAATTAAAAACTTTACTTCTCGAGTTCATGTATCAGAACAAAGTTAGTAGTGATGCCTTAAATGCAAAATTAGAACAGAATAATGCAAAATTAGAACAAAACAGTAGGGAAAATAAAGAAAGTACAGAAGCCTTAAATGCAAAATTAGAACAGAATAATGCAAAATTAGAACAAAACAGTAGGGAAAATAAAGAAAGTACAGAAGCTTTAAATGCAAAATTAGAACAGAATAATGCAAAATTAGAACAAAACAGTAGGGAAAATAAAGAAAGTACAGAAGCTTTAAATAAAAAATTAGAACAGAATAATGCAAAATTAGATAAGAACAACAAGGAAATTAGTGTGAAAATGGAGCAGATTAGAGGAGAAATCAGAGGAGTAATGGAAGAGAAGGTTAAAGAGATCATTGCAGATGTAGACAAGAAATTAGGTAAAGTACAGGAGGAGTTAGAAATTAGAATCAGTACACAGGCTGAAAATTTAAAAGAACTAGTGCAACTGGAAACACAGCAGGTCAAAAAGCAATTGGGGGGAGAAATTGACAAAATTCAGGTAGCAACTAAAGAGGTTAAGGAACAGCTGGGGGGTAGAATTGAGAAAGTCCACTCGCAAATAGTTGCAGAAGTAAATGATTTAAGAGAGAGTAATAGAGAGAGCATTAGCAAGATTGAGGAGAAACAAGCAAAGCTATATGATAAAGTAGAAGAATCAGAAGGAAACATTAAATTAACAGTAAACAGTATTGAGAGGAAGGCTGAGGAGAAAATCGCAGAATTAGAGTTAAAATTAAAAGCTAGGATCAGGCAAGAAAATAGTCAGAATAGGCCAGTTTTTGTGAATAGCACACACAGGGAGGTAGAACTGGGTAAGTTCAGCAATCGACAGGGGTGCCCAATGGAGTTCATGAACACTATAGAAAATAAATTCGGGGAAAGGTTGGAAAATGGTAGTATTGAGTGGTGCCAGGTAGTCGAAATTTTAGAACAAGTGTTTGTGGGGGAAACGAGGAATTGGTTTGCTGTCTACAGAGACAAGTTTACTGATATCAATGATTTTAAAATGAAATTCTGTGAAAAGTTCTGGAATGAGGTTATTCAGTCGCAGCATCGTGAGGGAGTAGTGTGTGGTAAATATAACCCTAAAGGAAGCTCAACCATGACCGAATACTTTTTAGGGCAGGTATTAGTGTGTAAATATCTGGATGGCTTGAAGGAGGAAAGTGATGTGGTGAGGTTGCTACTTAGGCACTTTCCCTATAGGATCAAGGAGGCTGCTTGTATCCAGAATGTAAAGACAATATCACAAGTAGAAAATTTGTTAAGCACATTTGATGCACTAGGGAGAGGGGGTTATGAGGACAATTTCAATAGGAACCCGGGTAATAATAATAATAGACCTAACGAAGCCAGGCATCAGGAAGTTCAAGGGAACGGTGGCGAAGGGGCCAACGCTCAAAATAGAAATAATAGTAATCAGCTAAATCAGAACAGAGGAAATGGCTATGGTAATCAGTATCAAGGGAGGAATAATGATTTCAGGGGAAATCAAGGGAGGAACAATGATTACAGGGGAAATCAAGGGAGAAACAATGATTTCAGGGGAAATCAAGGGAGAAATTATAATGACAATAATTACAACCAGAATAGGGGTCAAGGAAGAGGACAGCCTAGTGGTAGTAATATACAGCCAAACAATGACAACACAGCCCAGAACAACCAGACCAGTTTAGTAGTTAGTAGTACTACGGCCAGCTGTAGCGGTTCTTTAAACGCGAACCAGGCTGCGAAGTAAGGTCAGAATCTCAGTCTGTAGCATGCCCTGTCCATACAATTATACAGGAACCCTATGACCTAAATGTAAGAAATGAATTATTACATGAACTAAATGATGAAGGTATTATTCAGGAAGTGGTTAGTAAGAGCCCCATAGTTAAAGTTAACGTGTCCGAGGCGTACACAGATGTTTTAATTGATAGTGGTTGTATGAAGAGTTGCATAAGTAGTGCATTTTATGATAAAATGAAAGGAACTGGAGTAAATTTTGAGGAGATGCCAATTAAAAGCACTTTTGTTATCACAGCTGTTGGGAAGAGGTCTAAAGTAATTTCTAAGCAAGTTTTAGTAGACATTAAAATTAATAATCATGTAGAGAAGCAGATTTGCCTTGTAATTCCAAATTTAGTATTCAGTGTTATCTTGGGTTCAGAGTGGCTAAGTAGAGTGTCTGGTAACTTATGTTATGATGTAGGGAGTTTGAAATTTAAATGGGGAGATTCTGAAGTAGAAGTAGCGTTCAATGACCATATTCAGAGGAGTAGTATTGTAGGTGTGATTTGTACTTTAAATGAGATATCGCCAGCCGTAGAGCGGGGTTCTCCATGTTTTGTGGGCAGAGTGATTACGAACGGAAGTCTAGAGGACTCGTTACGTGAGGCTGCATTTCAGGGAAATATAGAGGATGAACAGTGTGTTCGGCTCTGTGATGTGTTATGGTGTAATAGGAGAGTTTTTGAGGATCGCATTGGTATGGCCAATTGCTATACACATTCATTGAACGTTATTGATAGGTCAGTATTCACAGGACATAGATATCCTGTACCTTTCGCTTATCAGAGTGCAGTTGAGGCACAAATTAACCAGATGCTTGAAGATGGGATTATTGAGCACTCTAACAGTCCGTATGTTAATTCTTTGATAACGGTACCCAAGACCGACGGCACTGTTCGTATTTGTTTAGACGCTCGTTTGGTTAACAGTAGAATTAGTTCAGATCAGCTGAAATCTATGTCAATAGAGGAATTAATGCAAACATTTGAGGGGAAGAAGTATTTCACTTGTGTAGATTTGAGTTCCAGTTTTTGGCAAGTGCCACTTATGTACGAAGATAGACCATTTACAGCTTTTAGTCATAAATATAACCTTTATCAATTTTGTAGAACACCTTATGGGTTAAAGAGTAGTTCAGCAGCTTTAATTAGGGCTTTAAACATCGCATTAGGGGATGACACAGGAGAGTTTGTAACCATTTACATAGATGATATGGTAATTAGTTCACGCAGTTTTGAGGAGCATCTACTTCATTTAGATATAATTTTTCAGAAGTTAGATCAGGCAGGGTTCACTTTGAAGCTGTCTAAGTCGTCATTCTGTCAGTCAGAAGTGACATTTTTAGGTCATAGAGTGTCAAGTAGAGGTGTAACACCAGAAGAAAGTAGGGTTAATAAGATACTTAACGCAGAGGTGCCACAGAATGTTAAACAGTTAAAAACTTACCTGGGAATTTGCAACTTTTTCAGGAGGTTCGTTCTTAAATACTCAGGGTTGGTAGAACCATTCAGGGAATTGCTTAAAAGTGGGACTCGGTGGAGATGGGAGTCCAAGCATGATCAGGCTTTTAGAGCGCTGAAGGAAGGATTTGAGAAAGCTGTAGTGCTGAAATATCCGTTAAAAGAGAAGGAATATGTGGTTATGACAGATGCTTCACATATAGGCATTGCTGGAGTATTATGTCAGAAAGATGATGAGGGTAATCTGTGCATTGTATCTTTAGCCTCGCGAGGACTGACTGCAGCAGAGAAAAGATATACGATTACTGAGTTAGAGCTTTTAGGTATTGTTTTCAGTTTAGGGAAATTTAGAATGTATTTAGTAGGGGGAAATTTGAGATCCACACAGATCACCATGCATTACTGTATATGAGGACTTGTAAACTCAGTTCTAACAGAGTTAGTAGGTGGATTCTTGCTCTGCAGGAATACGAATTCACAGTAAAATATATTAAAGGTAAAGATAACATTCTTGCAGACATGCTATCGAGGGACACTAATTTATGTAGGGATTATCCTGTGGTTAAAGCAGAGGACGGTATTTTAATATGTGCATGTGTGGACAGTAGCAACAGGGCATCGTTACAGACACTGAGAAATATGCTAGGTAGAGCAACGTGATGACGTTCATTTAAGGGAGCCACTTGCAAGGATGGAAGCAGGTGACGCAGAAACATTTATAGTTTCCAAACGTATTGGGAAAACAGCATATGTGCTGGAGAATAGTGAGGGAAACAGATTATACGGGACGTATAATATACATAGTCTCCGAAAGTATGTGTCATAAAGTAAGGATGTTTAGCTGGCGAGCCAGCCTATCAAATGAGTAAGTGTGGTATTTGGTGCGTGGGAGGAGATGGTCTTCCAGGCAGGCGTATCAGAAGTCACACAGGGGGGTAGTATGTAAGTAAATGAGAGTTTTTAAGGTACAGGGAAATATGACGGGATTGTCGGATGCTGTTGAGCACTAAATTGTCTCGATGCACCAAGGCCATTTTGGCAGCGCTGATGGGTTCCCATTTATCTCCAAGAGATGGGGGAGCGCTTGTATAGGGCTTGTTAGCTTAAGGCGTCCACGAGATAAAAGATGGGCCATCAGAATGCGAGACAGTCCTTCATGAAACTCATACATATCAGCACACGTGATTTCTGTTTACGGCCTCGCCATGTAAGATTTGTAAGTGTGTAATTTAAGGCAATTTGTACAATGGTATTATTTGTGTGAGGAGAAATGGTCTGTGTTGAGAACTAGTATTAAGTAGAATATGGTTAACGGGAACTTAACAAGACAGGGCGATTACGGCACAGAAATATTTGGTGTTATATGTAATGCACATTTAGTTGTTTTTTTTTCAGAAGTCAATATTAATTTAATCATCTTTAAAGAGAGATCATGTATTATGGTCACGAGGCGCTGCCACAATAGTGTGATCGTGTGCTCAGTGATAAGTGGAATTAAATGTCACCATAAGGAGGGGACCTCCAGTGAAATTAGGAAGTTCTATGGTGATATAAATATATCAGAACACCTTCAATGCGTGTGATATGACATCATAAATACATAGTGCTCACACATTAATTATGTCTATTTCTCCAACATAGAGGAATTTGAGAGGCGGAAATATCCGTGAAACACTATTTTATATGAGAAATATTGGACTGGTTGCAAAGTGCAATCCGTAGTGACAACAAACTTTGACGCAAAGTGCGTGAAGAAAAATTATGAGTGTATATACTGTATCTGTAATTTAGGGTGATTTCATTTATGTAATATGTATTTTGGATGGGGTTTATTAACGTGTCTGGGATAATCGGATAATGGACCGTCGTCACGGTAAATCATCCGATGATCCGAGGCGAATATGTAACGTGTTTTTCGAGGGGTTTTTATGCAACTGGCATAAGTCAGGAGGAAGCCATTCTATATTTATTTACGCGGCAAATTGTTCAGCCAAGAGAATTTTTCATGTTAATTTATTATTATTATTAATTTATTATAATTATTATTAAGATATTTTCGGAGCATTTTATAAAAATTATAAGCATACAGATAGGTTTTCTATGTCTTAGAAAACGCTATCAAGCAAATTATTACGAACGACAATATAATAGAAAATTATGTGATTACGGAATTTTACGGAGTTTTCGTCAGTTAGGGTATATCGAGAGACGTGACTCACTGGGATTTCAAGTACACGCTTAATCTTGTCGGAAAGCATGACGCAATCCTGGGTCGCAGCGTCCAGGAAAGGCGAATTGTTGAAACGGAACCCTCCCGCCGAGTGTAATGACCCAGAGGAGGGGAAGATAGCGCGGCGTGCTCAGCCAATCAATGGAGACGACGTAAGCTGGAAGGCGGTACCGTGGTGGGGGAGCCAACGGGTGTATATATATCGTTCGACGCGCCGTGAAACGGGGACTATCTGTGAAATACTTGCGGAGTATGGTTATACGCGGGGGACGCTCCGATGTTCAGTGGAGTTAGTGACTATCTGTGTAGAACTTGCAGAGTACGGTCGCAAGTGCGTGTCGCTCCGATGTTCAGTGGAGTTAGCGACTAACTTTTGCAAAACTTAACCAGTGCGGTTGTACGAGTGTTTGGGTCCGAGGTACGGACCATAGAATTATCTAATCTACCAGAATATCATCAAATTCCGACGGAGATGACGACGTCCAGGAGACTGTGGGAAGCTAACAGCATCATCAAGTACGAGGGAAATGCTTTGGCAATTTCCAGTGGTAAGCGCAAATGACGCAGAAATACGCAATCTCTCATTTTTCTTTGTTTTACATTTCATATTTCAGTAACTTCATAGCTTGGAAATAAGAGTAAAATCAATTTATCAGACTCCGTTTTCACGTAATTTTCTATCGGTAATATTCAAATCACAACGCTCCAATTTAAATTGTGTACTTATTATTATTATTAATTTTGCTATACTTGTTTTATATAATAAATTCATTTCTTTTACAATGCAATCTTTGCTTTCAGTAGGTAGCATTAGATATAGACCAATTCCTTCTCCTGATACAATTGTTTGTTGGGTTAATGATCAAATCATACCACGATCTGAGTGAATAGTGTCTTGAAGGTGTTCTGCCAGAGCTAGACGTTCTTAAATACAAATTTAGATTTCAACATTGCATTGAGGTCTTGGCGCCCATTAAAACAACATAGCTTAGGCAAAGGTAAACAATTACATTTTCTCCCAACAGTGTGGGCTAGCAAAACGTTACACTTGTCGCTCAAAGTGAGGGCTGTAGAATCCATTACATTTGGCGCCCAACGTGGGGCACTAATTAATTACCATTACATTTGTCGCCGACAACTTGGGGCTGAAAACCTAATAACATTTGTGGAAGGAGAAGGGTATATATTTCTGTGCCTGTATTTTGGGGGTTATTTGTCTTTATCAGTGTATATCATTATGGGGGATGAGAAAGAAAGACAGATGAGGTTACGTAGTGGTCATCAACTGGAGAGTGATGATACGAGCAGTATGTCGAGTGATGGTAGTACCGGGGTAGCGAAGGTAAATCCCGATACTGAAACAGGGGGTGTAGGCGGCCAACCAGAATTAAAAACTTTACTTCTCGAGTTCATGTATCAGAACAAAGTTAGTAGTGATGCCTTAAATGCAAAATTAGAACAGAATAATGCAAAATTAGAACAAAACAGTAGGGAAAATAAAGAAAGTACAGAAGCCTTAAATGCAAAATTAGAACAGAATAATGCAAAATTAGAACAGAATAATGCAAAATTAGAACAGAATAATGCAAAATTAGAACAAAACAGTAGGGAAAATAAAGAAAGTACAGAAGCTTTAAATGCAAAATTAGAACAGAATAATGCAAAATTAGAACAAAACAGTAGGGAAAATAAAGAAAGTACAGAAGCTTTAAATAAAAAATTAGAACAGAATAATGCAAAATTAGATAAGAACAACAAGGAAATTAGTGTGAAAATGGAGCAGATTAGAGGAGAAATCAGAGGAGTAATGGAAGAGAAGGTTAAAGAGATCATTGCAGATGTAGACAAGAAATTAGGAAAAGTACAGGAGGAGTTAGAAATTAGAATCAGTACACAGGCTGAAAATTTAAAAGAACTAGTGCAACTGGAAACACAGCAGGTCAAAAAGCAATTGGGGGGAGAAATTGACAAAATTCAGGTAGCAACTAAAGAGGTTAAGGAACAGCTGGGGGGTAGAATTGAGAAAGTCCACTCGCAAATAGTTGCAGAAGTAAATGATTTAAGAGAGAGTAATAGAGAGAGCATTAGCAAGATTGAGGAGAAACAAGCAAAGCTATATGATAAAGTAGAAGAATCAGAAGGAAACATTAAATTAACAGTAAACAGTATTGAGAGGAAGGCTGAGGAGAAAATCGCAGAATTAGAGTTAAAATTAAAAGCTAGGATCAGGCAAGAAAATAGTCAGAATAGGCCAGTTTTTGTGAATAGCACACACAGGGAGGTAGAACTGGGTAAGTTCAGCAATCGACAGGGGTGCCCAATGGAGTTCATGAACACTATAGAAAATAAATTCGGGGAAAGGTTGGAAAATGGTAGTATTGAGTGGTGCCAGGTAGTTGAAATTTTAGAACAAGTGTTTGTGGGGGAAACGAGGAATTGGTTTGCTGTCTACAGAGACAAGTTTACTGATATCAATGATTTTAAAATGAAATTCTGTGAAAAGTTCTGGAATGAGGTTATTCAGTCGCAGCATCGTGAGGGAGTAGTGTGTGGTAAATATAACCCTAAAGGGAGCTCAACCATGACCGAATACTTTTTAGGGCAGGTATTAGTGTGTAAATATCTGGATGGCTTGAAGGAGGAAAGTGATGTGGTGAGGTTGCTACTTAGGCACTTTCCCTATAGGATCAAGGAGGCTGCTTGTATCCAGAATGTAAAGACAATATCACAAGTAGAAAATTTGTTAAGCACATTTGATGCACTAGGGAGAGGGGGTTATGAGGACAATTTCAATAGGAACCCGGGTAATAATAATAATAGACCTAACGAAGCCAGGCATCAGGAAGTTCAAGGGAACGGTGGCGAAGGGGCCAACGCTCAAAATAGAAATAATAGTAATCAGCTAAATCAGAACAGAGGAAATGGCTATGGTAATCAGTATCAAGGGAGGAATAATGATTTCAGGGGAAATCAAGGGAGGAACAATGATTACAGGGGAAATCAAGGGAGAAACAATGATTTCAGGGGAAATCAAGGGAGAAATTATAATGACAATAATTACAACCAGAATAGGGGTCAAGGAAGAGGACAGCCTAGTGGTAGTAATATACAGCCAAACAATGACAACACAGCCCAGAACAACCAGACCAGTTTAGTAGTTAGTAGTACTACGGCCAGCTGTAGCGGTTCTTTAAACGCGAACCAGGCTGCGAAGTAAGGTCAGAATCTCAGTCTGTAGCATGCCCTGTCCATACAATTATACAGGAACCCTATGACCTAAATGTAAGAAATGAATTATTACATGAACTAAATGATGAAGGTATTATTCAGGAAGTGGTTAGTAAGAGCCCCATAGTTAAAGTTAACGTGTCCGAGGCGTACACAGATGTTTTAATTGATAGTGGTTGTATGAAGAGTTGCATAAGTAGTGCATTTTATGATAAAATGAAAGGAACTGGAGTAAATTTTGAGGAGATGCCAATTAAAAGCACTTTTGTTATCACAGCTGTTGGGAAGAGGTCTAAAGTAATTTCTAAGCAAGTTTTAGTAGACATTAAAATTAATAATCATGTAGAGAAGCAGATTTGCCTTGTAATTCCAAATTTAGTATTCAGTGTTATCTTGGGTTCAGAGTGGCTAAGTAGAGTGTCTGGTAACTTATGTTATGATGTAGGGAGTTTGAAATTTAAATGGGGAGATTCTGAAGTAGAAGTAGCGTTCAATGACCATATTCAGAGGAGTAGTATTGTAGGTGTGATTTGTACTTTAAATGAGATATCGCCAGCCGTAGAGCGGGGTTCTCCATGTTTTGTGGGCAGAGTGATTACGAACGGAAGTCTAGAGGACTCGTTACGTGAGGCTGCATTTCAGGGAAATATAGAGGATGAACAGTGTGTTCGGCTCTATGATGTGTTATGGTGTAATAGGAGAGTTTTTGAGGATCGCATTGGTATGGCCAATTGCTATACACATTCATTGAACGTTATTGATAGGTCAGTATTCACAGGACATAGATATCCTGTACCTTTCGCTTATCAGAGTGCAGTTGAGGCACAAATTAACCAGATGCTTGAAGATGGGATTATTGAGCACTCTAACAGTCCGTATGTTAATTCTTTGATAACGGTACCCAAGACCGACGGCACTGTTCGTATTTGTTTAGACGCTCGTTTGGTTAACAGTAGAATTAGTTCAGATCAGCTGAAATCTATGTCAATAGAGGAATTAATGCAAACATTTGAGGGGAAGAAGTATTTCACTTGTGTAGATTTGAGTTCCAGTTTTTGGCAAGTGCCACTTATGTACGAAGATAGACCATTTACAGCTTTTAGTCATAAATATAACCTTTATCAATTTTGTAGAACACCTTATGGGTTAAAGAGTAGTTCAGCAGCTTTAATTAGGGCTTTAAACATCGCATTAGGGGATGACACAGGAGAGTTTGTAACCATTTACATAGATGATATGGTAATTAGTTCACGCAGTTTTGAGGAGCATCTACTTCATTTAGATATAATTTTTCAGAAGTTAGATCAGGCAGGGTTCACTTTGAAGCTGTCTAAGTCGTCATTCTGTCAGTCAGAAGTGACATTTTTAGGTCATAGAGTGTCAAGTAGAGGTGTAACACCAGAAGAAAGTAGGGTTAATAAGATACTTAACGCAGAGGTGCCACAGAATGTTAAACAGTTAAAAACTTACCTGGGAATTTGCAACTTTTTCAGGAGGTTCGTTCTTAAATACTCAGGGTTGGTAGAACCATTCAGGGAATTGCTTAAAAGTGGGACTCGGTGGAGATGGGAGTCCAAGCATGATCAGGCTTTTAGAGCGCTGAAGGAAGGATTTGAGAAAGCTGTAGTGCTGAAATATCCGTTAAAAGAGAAGGAATATGTGGTTATGACAGATGCTTCACATATAGGCATTGCTGGAGTATTATGTCAGAAAGATGATGAGGGTAATCTGTGCATTGTATCTTTAGCCTCGCGAGGACTGACTGCAGCAGAGAAAAGATATACGATTACTGAGTTAGAGCTTTTAGGTATTGTTTTCAGTTTAGGGAAATTTAGAATGTATTTAGTAGGGGGAAATTTGAGATCCACACAGATCACCATGCATTACTGTATATGAGGACTTGTAAACTCAGTTCTAACAGAGTTAGTAGGTGGATTCTTGCTCTGCAGGAATACGAATTCACAGTAAAATATATTAAAGGTAAAGATAACATTCTTGCAGACATGCTATCGAGGGACACTAATTTATGTAGGGATTATCCTGTGGTTAAAGCAGAGGACGGTATTTTAATATGTGCATGTGTGGACAGTAGCAACAGGGCATCGTTACAGACACTGAGAAATATGCTAGGTAGAGCAACGTGATGACGTTCATTTAAGGGAGCCACTTGCAAGGATGGAAGCAGGTGACGCAGAAACATTTATAGTTTCCAAACGTATTGGGAAAACAGCATATGTGCTGGAGAATAGTGAGGGAAACAGATTATACGGGACGTATAATATACATAGTCTCCGAAAGTATGTGTCATAAAGTAAGGATGTTTAGCTGACGAGCCAGCCTATCAAATGAGTAAGTGTGGTATTTGGTGCGTGGGAGGAGATGGTCTTCCAGGCAGGCGTATCAGAAGTCACACAGGGGGGTAGTATGTAAGTAAATGAGAGTTTTTAAGGTACAGGGAAATATGACGGGATTGTCGGATGCTGTTGAGCACTAAATTGTCTCGATGCACCAAGGCCATTTTGGCAGCGCTGATGGGTTCCCATTTATCTCCAAGAGATGGGGGAGCGCTTGTATAGGGCTTGTTAGCTTAAGGCGTCCACGAGATAAAAGATGGGCCATCAGAATGCGAGACAGTCCTTCATGAAACTCATACATATCAGCACACGTGATTTCTGTTTACGGCCTCGCCATGTAAGATTTGTAAGTGTGTAATTTAAGGCAATTTGTACAATGGTATTATTTGTGTGAGGAGAAATGGTCTGTGTTGAGAACTAGTATTAAGTAGAATATGGTTAACGGGAACTTAACAAGACAGGGCGATTACGGCACAGAAATATTTGGTGTTATATGTAATGCACATTTAGTGTTTTTTTTTTCAGAAGTCAATATTAATTTAATCATCTTTAAAGAGAGATCATGTATTATGGTCACGAGGCGCTGCCACAATAGTGTGATCGTGTGCTCAGTGATAAGTGGAATTAAATGTCACCATAAGGAGGGGACCTCCAGTGAAATTAGGAAGTTCTATGGTGATATAAATATTGTGCCCAACTGGTCACGGCAGTCTGGTATCGAACTCAGGGCCTTATCAGAGAAGACCAGGCAAATGGTTATGCCTAAGGTCGAACCAGTGGTCTCTAAGGGGGAGCCATTATATGGAACCCACAGAGCAATGAGAGGTCTACTGACACATAATAGTCTAGCGTGATTTCACGATTATTTAAGTGCAAATCATAGCAATTTAAAGGAGAAATTATAAGCAAAATGCAAGGAAATGTACGTTTTCAGTGCATACGAAGTCAAGAGAGGCTAGTATTGAAGTCTGACAAATGACTTTTAAAAGTAGGCGGAGTAGCCTTGGCGCCTACGGAACTATTTCTGTCTAGGGCGGTCAGACAGCTCAAAATTAATGACCCGGGAGTTCACCGGTCGACAACGGGCGAAGCTTTGGCGGGACCAAGCCCACAAGAAATTAATTAATTACAGATAAATGGAGCATTGTAATGCAATGGAACATACACATAGATGAATGTATTCACGGAGGAGTAATTTAGAAGTGGTTTTTCACCTAAAATTACGCTTATTTCTCAAAATGACCGCATTACAACCTAACTCACGCTCGAGAGCATGAATACTTTAACCAACCAGCGGGAAATCCCCACCGTAGCGTCCCACGCGCTGAACTAAGGCAATTAATTGTAATTAATTGGCCGAAGCGATCGCCGGCACGCGAGTGTTTTTAAAACCTCCACGCCTAGATAAACAAGATGCAGTTGTTATTTCGGCTGAAGACGGAGTATTTCAAGAAGGGAGTCGCTCTCACGTGTCCCGTGAACTATTTTGCGCAAGAAACCAATATAAGGGGAGAGCACCCTACGCCAAGGGTCAGTTATGGTCAGTCGAAGTCAGTTACACGTCTGTTATGGTTCAGTGGAAAGCAAGTGAAGACGTCAGACGGTCGCTCGAGTTGGAAGTTAGTTCTTTGTCTACAAGCGCTCTGCAGTAAGCACGCCAATTATTAAAATATCAGCGTACCGCCGTTGAAGACAATGGAGGCAAATTGTAAGCTTCATCAGTGATAATGAAGTGCATAAGGTAACAAAGTGCAGATATTGCTTTATTATCTGACACAGATATAAATTCGCTACAGCGAATAGGAACTGATAATGTTTGGAACAGTTCGTATACCGGAAGGTATTGTCAATTATATGACATCAGCATTAGGAACACTCCAGTGATGGGAGAGTGGAAGTTATTGCCACCTATCCAGGACAGTGAGGTAAACGGGAGTGCAGGGAACTAGGATCGAACATCTATGAAAACGCTACTAGATTTCACGGAGACCAGCGGTTATCGTAAGTCATCGCATCTCTGAGGTCAAGCGTAGGTGAAATCCAGATTAAGGATCAACATGTGAAATGATAGATGAAGTGTATAAATTGTGAAATAATAATTTAAAGTGTTAATGTGTTTAATGTTTAATATTCAGTGTTTATCAGTGGTAAAGGCCACTTGTGGTAATATGTGCATCATGTGTAAAAAGTGTGAATCTCTGTGTTGTGTATTGGATATCATGATGGATTAAGTCAATCGTCATGGTAGAGCTCAGGCGGAGATACTGGTACTTTCCAGCCAGAAGGAAACGTGAGTAAACATGCAAATAATAACATTATAATGGCATAGTTCACCATGTAACGATTAATCACTTTGAAATTAAAGAAGTAATAGTCACTTACTGAACGAGTTTTCACCACTCGTCTTGAATAAAGTATGACTTTGAAGGTGATTTGCTTAGGACCATGTAGGTCAAAAATAGTGATGGATCTAAACGTTAAAATAATAATAATAATAATAACTGGGGTCGGCAATCATAAAGTAAGGGCAAAATTAGCCTAGGTAATGTTCAAATAGTGTCATGTCTAATTTAAGATACTGTCATTTGGTAAACAGTAAAGAATGTAGTGTGGAATATCGCGAATACGAGAGCTTTTCTCAGTGTCAGTGAAAATTTTGAATGAATATGTGAAATTAAAGTAAGCCAGTATATTTATACATTTGTGTTAGGAGCTATGTAAAGCTTTGGCTTAAATAATATAACATGAAGAACGCAGGTACCTTGATAATGGAGTCATATATGTGAAATATTGTTTAGCCGCATATAGCGTGCAGATTAACGTAGAATCCAGTGATTTACGTAAGATAAGCACGGGAAAGACTAGTATAGCTTGCGCGTGAGGTGAAAATGGGCTTAATCTTCGAGAAGTATCGCCTTTGTGCATACTGTATGTATTACGCAGCGATTTGGATAGAGTCTGTCTATTGCCAACGCTTGCATTGAATTATAGCCACTATGGACGCCCAGCGAGGCGCGGTGAGCATTTTTACTTATGGTCTGCCCGAGAGGTAGAATCATATTCGTCGACGAGGAACGTGGTTCCAAAATATATATATGTAATGACAGCTGCTGATGATAACCATGGGGTTTCATTATGATGCGCGTCTTTAAAGCCACAAGTAATCACCTTAGAACGGCAAGGCTATCATTAGAATTCCACCCCTGCCATGAATGTTTAATAGGAGCCATTTGAGCCCAAATACACTGTAAAGTTAGGTGTTAATTAATTAAATGACTCAATTACTTAGGACCATGCCTAGCGGATCTTTATTGTTATAAAATTGTAAACAAGGATGGCCTTGACGGTAGAGAGAGACAGGAAATATAGACCATTTCCGTGGCAGCCATCTTGGAGAGCTGTCTGGAACTAATTTTATGACCTGCTGAGGGGAGAGAGGTCGCTCGACCGATCCCTTGTCAATTACGGTCACAATAGGACACTGAGAGGTCTCGGTATTCAATAATGCAATTAAAATATGAGTATTTTAGTGATGCAAATGGAATTAATTGGTGTATGGCAACTCACATACGTGGTTGAACCATAGAAATCTGATGATATTTGGCGAAGTTATCCTCTGAGGGGGAAAGCTGAACCAAAGTAATGTAGGCATCTTCTTTAAAGTGCATTTTGCCAGTTTATGCTAATTTAGGAAAAACGGGTATGTGTTTTTCCCAGAACATGACACAGTTGTATCTATAATAAGTCCGACAAGACCCAGATAATCGTTATATGGTGAAACTATAAATATTCTATCCATGTTTATGTTTATTTTATAATTAAGAAGCATGACTCATTTTCCTAGAGCGTTCATAGGGATGGAAAGAAGGAAGATGATTCGCACGACACAACAAAATATTTGCTAATAAATGTAGGAAACATTGAAGTAATGATAATTAAAGTAAATGTCGTAGAAGACGGAATAATGTCTTAGAAATTCATGTTTATGTGACATGTGGTTTTTGTGTTAAGATACTTCCATTAAATAAAATTGCGTCACATGACGGACACTATGAAAACCTGGTAATCTGAACTATTATTGACAGGATATTAGAAGTAGGTTTGAGTGCATTGTAGCGCTATTTTTAAGGAGAAAGCTCACAGAATAACCCTATTTATTTGTGGGAATTAAGTGTAATTTGTCCTTTGTTTTTGTATTTGTTGTACAGCCATGATTTTAGACCAGTAAATATTTTATTCATAGGAATGTTGTGTATTTACTGTAGAGTAGTTACCTGGTAGACTCAAATCCTGAACATGTGGTCGTATTGTGGGCATGAACGTCCCATACCTCGAAAGACCGTGAGCTAGTTGGGATACGAACACATGGTCCACATGGTGACAATCGGGTACAATATATCAGAACACCTTCAATGCGTGTGATATGACATCATAAATACATAGTGCTCACACATTAATTATGTCTATTTCTCCAACATAGAGGAATTTGAGAGGCGGAAATATCCGTGAAACACTATTTTATATGAGAAATATTGGACTGGTTGCAAAGTGCAATCCGTAGTGACAACAAACTTTGACGCAAAGTGCGTGAAGAAAAATTATGAGTGTATATACTGTATCTGTAATTTAGGGTGATTTCATTTATGTAATATGTATTTTGGATGGGGTTTATTAACGTGTCTGGGATAATCGGATAATGGACCGTCGTCACGGTAAATCATCCGATGATCCGAGGCGAATATGTAACGTGTTTTTCGAGGGGTTTTTATGCAACTGGCATAAGTCAGTAGGAAGCCATTCTATATTTATTTACGCGGCAAATTGTTCAGCCAAGAGAATTTTTCATGTTAATTTATTATTATTATTAATTTATTATAATTATTATTAAGATATTTTCGGAGCATTTTATAAAAATTATAAGCATACAGATAGGTTTTCTATGTCTTAGAAAACGCTATCAAGCAAATTATTACGAACGACAATATAATAGAAAATTATGTGATTACGGAATTTTACGGAGTTTTCGTCAGTTAGGGTATATCGAGAGACGTGACTCACTGGGATTTCAAGTACACGCTTAATCTTGTCGGAAAGCATGACGCAATCCTGGGTCGCAGCGTCCAGGAAAGGCGAATTGTTGAAACGGAACCCTCCCGCCGAGTGTAATGACCCAGAGGAGGGGAAGATAGCGCGGCGTGCTCAGCCAATCAATGGAGACGACGTAAGCTGGAAGGCGGTACCGTGGTGGGGGAGCCAACGGGTGTATATATATCGTTCGACGCGCCGTGAAACGGGGACTATCTGTGAAATACTTGCGGAGTATGGTTATACGCGGGGGACGCTCCGATGTTCAGTGGAGTTAGTGACTATCTGTGTAGAACTTGCAGAGTACGGTCGCAAGTGCGTGTCGCTCCGATGTTCAGTGGAGTTAGCGACTAACTTTTGCAAAACTTAACCAGTGCGGTTGTACGAGTGTTTGGGTCCGAGGTACGGACCATAGAATTATCTAATCTACCAGAATATCATCAAATTCCGACGGAGATGACGACGTCCAGGAGACTGTGGGAAGCTAACAGCATCATCAAGTACGAGGGAAATGCTTTGGCAATTTCCAGTGGTAAGCGCAAATGACGCAGAAATACGCAATCTCTCATTTTTCTTTGTTTTACATTTCATATTTCAGTAACTTCATAGCTTGGAAATAAGAGTAAAATCAATTTATCAGACTCCGTTTTCACGTAATTTTCTATCGGTAATATTCAAATCACAACGCTCCAATTTAAATTTTGTACTTATTATTATTATTAATTTTTCTATACTTGTTTTATATAATAAATTCATTTCTTTTACAATGCAATCTTTGCTTTCAGTAGGTAGCATTAGATATAGACCAATTCCTTCTCCTGATACAATTGTTTGTTGGGTTAATGATCAAATCATACCACGATCTGAGTGAATAGTGTCTTGAAGGTGTTCTGCCAGAGCTAGACGTTCTTAAATACAAATTTAGATTTCAACATTGCATTGAGGTCTTGGCGCCCATTAAAACAACATAGCTTAAGCAAAGGTAAACAATTACATTTTCTCCCAACAGTGTGGGCTAGCAAAACGTTACACTTGTCGCTCAAAGTGAGGGCTGTAGAATCCATTACAATGTTTTTACTACGAAACTGCATGAGAACTAGGAACTCTTCCTTAACTGGGGTCATTACCTCGATGTGAAGTTCTGGAAACTAACATCAATAGATCGATTGCTGACACTACGATGGTTATCAAAGTCGTGTTGCGCACTGGCCTGGCACAAGTCTTCGAATCGACGCCACTTGGGTGACTTGCATGTCATCGATACCGTTCCAGTACATCAAAACATAATTATATTTCACGCCTCGTGACGCAGTGGCTAGCATTCTTGGCTGTCACCCCTGAGGTCTGGGTTCGATACCCGACTCTACCAAGCAATGTACTTCTGGTCTGACGGCTGAAACGGGGTAGACTCTGCCCCATGAGGCAGAACTGAGAAGTTCAGAACCTCAACCATCCTAGAAGTATTTTCCAGTGAGTTTGCCACTACTGCTTAAGGCGAATGCCAGAATGGCACCTAAATTTAGTCTACAGCCGCCTTCTTAACAAATACTAGCCCAATTACAAATACATACATTGGTACAGCCATCACAATGACACAGGTTATCAGACAGTTTCCACACACACACACACACACACTCAAGTACACGGGTCTACATGACCACGATATGGGAAAGCCCTTAATGAATCAACAACAGAATTATATTTCAAGGCAGAGCTGGGAATCCAACCCGGGTCTTCGGGATGGGAGCCAACAACAATAAGACGTCAGTAATACCAGTAATGCCAACCTTAAGAGGCCCCTAGACCTATATGAATATCACATAAGTGGCATTGCTGCTGTTGTCTCATTTAGGTCTTGGATGTCGGGATCATCAGCTCTATGTAATTGGATGTGTGTGTTATTGTAGTGTCTGTAATATGTGAATTTGTAATTGAGACTAGCGTTATGGAGGAAGCAACCGTGCTCTTATGTTGGAAACCATCCTGGCATTTGCTTGGAGTAGAAATGGAAAACCACTTCCAGATTGATGAAGTGAAAACCACACCCACCTCCACTTAGTCCTGCCTCACAAGGTTGATTGCACTCCGTTCCAACGCTCAAACACGCATTTAATTTTCTTGACAATACCATGAATTGAAGCCAGACTTCATGGGTGGCAGCTACGAGTAGGTCACTTGATAGCCATACCATAGAACAATACCAGATACGTGAAAGGTCACTTATTGTTACAGAATCATCCAGGCGCCAACGATATCATTCATGAATGGAACTCCTTCCATAGTTCTGTAGGTCTAGCTAATTGAGGTTTCATTCTATTGATCGCCATCTTTTGTTGAAGCATTCAAAGAATGTGTTACCGCACCACAAGTGAAATTGTGAACTAAGAAACATGCCGCTTACGCTCTCGTTTAATGACTGAAAGTCTCATAACTCCAGTTATGTGGCACAGTGGTGGAGATGACATTATTAAGAACATTCTGTGGTGAGTACTGTAAGTAGTTTCCTTATTTTTTCTGGAGAACACACCAATGAAACTTCAGATCAGCTCTGAATCCTGTGGATATGGGACCATGTCAACAAATGATTTTCTTTCTTTGTAGTTGCTTATCTCCTTGTTAAAACTATATCCATAGTTTAACGAGATCTCTAAACATCAGAACTCTGTACATGCCTCATTGCAGTATTCCAATGCTAGCGCTGGAGTGTAATATGATTATTATTATTATTATTAGTATTATTATTATTATTATTATTATTATTATTATTATTCTCATACATACACGCCTATATTTACGGAAGGCAGGAATTATCACAAACGGCATTCTACTACAAGTTATCTTCTATTTCATTTATGTGCTGAGAAGGTCTAAAATCTTTCGAAACTGTGTGCGCAGCTCAGGTTTTGTGCCATCAGGCAACGATCTCGCTCTATAGGCATTTCAAATACAAGCCATACTTACTGTATGATGTTGTTATTTACATACTGCTATCACATTACTTTTGGCACTTGAGTACAAGAAATCAGCACCGGAACGCGGGGATATTAAGCTAATAGGCTCGGAACAACTTAAATTTATTCCGTTTCTGTAGTCCTGGTAATTTTAGAAATACAAAAAAGAGTGTATGCAAAATATTGAAAGGAAAGTTTAAAGTTTTGTTACAGCAAAATCTAACAGATAAAGGAGTTAGGCCTATGTATAGCCTAATGATATAGGTGGTTGAGCGCTTGAGGAGCAAAGAGATTTTACTGAAATCACTCATATGCATGTCTTATTTCATACACGACTAAAAATCGTTATCAGTTTTCTTGTCTAGTGCATGTTATTTTATCCGACATAACGCAAGCTTGAAGCGTTGCAGTGCCAAATAATTATGACGAAATATAAAAACGACGGTAGGCTATATAAGAACCGATGGAATACAAATGTGCAAACTGTAAATTCCATAGATCATCTACTTATCTAAAGATGCATTTTCACATTTTGGTAAGGAGAACATGTTACTCAAGGAACTTAAATGCAGGTGGCCCGACAAGGTTAGTTTCAGGGCCCTCGGTCGTTATGCATGGGTCTGCCAGTTACAACCGCACTTCCATGAGACATCATTCATCCGACCACCAGTTTCTTTTGATGTTCCATTTCTCTCATATCGAATGAGAAATTACATCTCTTATTCTGCACTTAGTTTAACAAACTCCTCCAGCAGTAATTAACGGATAGTTTGGACAGTCTTGTTATGGAATGAGTTGCACAGACACTATCTTGAAATGCATCCCAACGAGAAAATGCTTACTACATTGCATCTTGACACCACAGCACTATGCAACGCCCTGACTCATGATAGCGATGCTTCTTTCTCATGAGAAGTTGTTCGTCTTTCCAAGGACATCTCCTTGAACTTGACACCTCAGTTTGATACGGCAGAAGAGTGACTGTTCTGACAGCTATGCCATCCATGCAACCGAAGCTTTCATAAGTTTGAGTAGGTATCAGTTGAATACTCAAGTTAACAAGTCAGCGGGTGGGCCTATAGACTGCTAGCTTATTTGAGGTAAAAATAAACCCCCAAGAGAAGTAATTCAGTTTGGTGTTTTTATATTGAACTAGCTGGTTCCCCGCCCTTCGTGCGGTTAAAAATGTACTTGTGTTTGTGTCTTCCACTCTGATTTTTATTGTTCTAGCCTGAGTAAAGAAACTCTGAATCGAAAGTGAAATTTAGCAGCGAGAAGTGTGGGCAAGGATGAATATATGCAACCTGCCATGTACTCCTGTTCGCCGGGTGGGACGTGACTACGCCTGCTGCCGAAATGAAACGTGACTTTTGCCTCCATATTGAAACGGTGAAAACATTCCGTAACAGCAATAGTCCTATGTTTTTCCCTGGTATATAAATTATTTTCATGCAAACATTCAGCTGAACTGGTAGAATAGTTCTTGCGTGATAGAGTAACGGACAGACACCACTAGACTTTCTTACTGTAGGCCTATATGAGTATACGGTACCTAGGAGATATGAAAAATCCAGTACCAAAAAGTTTGTGAAATCATTAGCCTATTCCTACGATTTTGCATGAGGTGGGGTCAATTAATGATTTTTTAAATCTTCTGTCTTATTACACACCATGTGCAGACTGGTACAAGAAACTGTAAATAATGCGGAGTTTACAATAGAATATTGCGTGCTTGATGGAAAGGTTAGAATTTAATTAACAGTGATGTTTTAGTAGCCTACTTTTGTTTCATTACACGTTAATTTTATGATACTATCTACTAAATGGGAAGATATTCCCTAACTGTTGTTTCTATGTATTTTTTTAACATTCTCAAAGCACTACTGTATCTTGAATAACTCAGTATGATTATGATTGTGTTGTCCTACTGAGACTGCTATGCTATCAACACTGGAACCATTTCTTGACGTTATTCAATTTATTTGTTTATATATTTATTTATTTATTTATTTATTTATTTAGATACCGTACAGTATCTATCTATCTATCTATCTATCTATCTATCTACCTATCTATCTATCTATCTATCTATCTATCTGGGACAGATGACCTCGCTGTTACGCCACTTAAAACCTCATTAACTATTTATTTATTTATTTATTCTTCTTCTCTCGAATTGGCCTACTTAGGACATCGCTTATTCAACTGGAGGGTCTTAATCTTTGCCCAGTATTGACGCACTTTCTGTCGGAGTAACTCCTTCCTTTCAGTAGTCCAGGGTGTACCTTTCTTCCGAGGTTTCTCCTGAAAACCATGGACTTTCTTCAAAGCCTGTCTGTCATGCAGATCTGATATTTCCAGTTCGTTAATGTCCTTTACTTATTTATTTATTTATTTATTTATTTGTATATATATTTATCGTCAGTGGCGAAGGTAGAGATAAGAGTGTGATAAACAGCAGGCAGTATAATAAATCCTCAGTCTTTCTTCATGGATTAGTTCATTTTTACATTAGGTTACCAATGTAAATACAGGAGGCCTCCAATTATTCGGAATAATTGGAACCGAACCCGATCCAGATAATTGGATAAATCATTAAAAAAGGGTAATTTCTGAGACTGATGGCTTATCGCCTGTGTATGTATTAGCTGTTACACTACGTTCGCAGTAGGAAGGGCCCAACACGGCGCGCAACTTAACGGTATTCATTGTTCGCACTGGAAGATCTTGTCTTTTAATACATTCGCTGCGGATTGATTTTAGAATGATAAAGAAAGGCTTAGTGCTTTACAACTACCGCAATAACTGTCGAACAATTCCTTGGTTTGATAAAATAATTTTAGTCATACAATTGTTTTCCTCAACGCGATCCGGTTAATTGGCAGTCCGAATGGTTGGAGTTCGGATAATCGAAATTCTACTGTATTTGTATTCCCCAAGATTTTGTGCGAGGAAGTTGTGTACAGGATTCTTTCAGGAAATATGAAATACACACATGGAAATACACACATCAAAGAAAAGTTTTGCATATTGTCATGGAGCACAGTGGGATGAAAGTGAGGACGGACTTATTTATTAAGCAGTGTCCACTCCTGCTCTACACAATTGAGATCGGGAGAATAGGCAGGCCTTTCCATTCTGTGAATACCATTCTCCTGAAGAAAGGCATTGCGGGCGAGCGTTATCGTCCACGAAAGTGAAATTTGGGCCGAAATTGTCAGCATAGACTTTCACTACAGGTGCCAGGATAGTATCCCTGTAACGTACGCCTGTCAAACGCCCTGCGATGGACACAAGAGGGGTTCGGCGACCATACATGATGCCACCCCAATACATTGCACCACCTCCTCCCTGTTGGTATCGGTCTCGGATGTATTGGCCGTGCATAGTTTCACCGGGTCGTCTCCACACTCGCACAGATCTATCCTCATTGACACAGGCGAGTGTACACAGCCGATATACACACGCACGTAACAACGACTAATGGGTTTGAAACCACAACGACTCTTGGCCATCAATATGCAAAACTTTTTTTGAAGTGTGTAGATGAAGGAAGGGATGGAAAGGACTAAGGTACGGTATCTGAAAAGAAATCTTTCATATTACATCTCAATTCACAATTTTCTTTTCTTCTCATTTTATACGGCTCTTGTAAATTCCAGTAGGCCAACATCAAATCTGAAAGGATACAATATTGAAATGTTTATTGCATTATAAACTGTTCTTACGAAACATATTTACAAAATTTAAGGTTAGTTTGCGCTAAAACAGATCCTTTTAAATTCTTGTAAATGACTCCAATTGTTAAGAAACATCTTTCGCTAGTCAGTGTCTAAGACGGGGGAAACAAAAGGAAGAAAGAGTGCGCTCGTCTAGGGGTGATCGCGTTAAACAATTACAATGAGCAACTGAAAGTTCTGATATCCGAGCTTCAAATGATGTCACTGCCAGCGGTGTGGGTTTTTCATTTTCGTTTTCTTTACATTTTTTCCAGACAGATGCCACCCACTATGGTACTTTATTTCCAGTCCAAAGGCAACTATCCAAATTTTTGACTCTACACACACTACTACAGTCACCACCAAAACACAGGTTATCAGACAAATTCATTGCTCACACATACACAGAGCTGATGACAACGTGTCCAAACCCTCAAATGAAACAACAACCAAATTATTAAGAGTATAAGATACACTATAATACTGTAATTTTATTGAAGTAACTAACTAACTAAAGCGGCTTCGGTGGCGTAGTTGGTAGCATGCTGAGCTTCTATGCCCAAGATCGCGGGTTCAAACCCGGCCGAAGTCGTCGGATTTTTTCAGAACGTTAAAAATCCCTCAGTATGCCTTCCTTCGGAGGGGAAGTAAAGCCGGCGGTCCCATGACATAGATTTATGGCATGTTAAAGAACCTTCCATTAATTACACCTGTGTGAAGCTAAATTATCTATAGGTTAAACATTTGACTAACGTTCTTAGGTTCCTACGTTCGTCGTCAAGAGCCGACTGCGGTGGCATCTGGTAACTAAGTTGTGAACTAGTTAGTCGTTGACGGTGGCGTTTGGCGGCAAAAGTAGGAACTATTTGAAAAAAATCAATGTCTGCAGTCCTTACTTGAATTAAAAACAGATGCATACACTAATACAGTCATCACTATTAACACCGGTTATCAGACAGATTCTACACACACCCAAAGTACACGGGGCTACATGACCGCGTTGTCGCAGCCCCTAAACTGAGGAACCAACCAACCTAACTAACATTATTTTTTTAAGGGTTTGAGTAGGTCGGTTGGTATGAGGATGTCCATTGTTAGACTCGCTTGGTTGCCATGACTACGGCTACAACAGAATCATTAAGTTACTACTGTAACACAGAGCTTTAAATTTCTGAAGTTATCACGATCGCCAGCTTAATGGGAGTATACAGTAGCATTATCTGGTCTACGCCTACTTGGTCACCCCTAGGAATTTGCGCTTGCCAGATTTTTATGTTTTACCTCGGCAATGTTATGTTTATGATGGATGGAGCTGGAGAGACTCCGTACAGTACATGAGTTCCTTGTCACGTTGAAAAACATAGTCTATCCCATTTTAGCCCTGAAAGTCCTCTCAGCTTTGAAAGCCATTACAAAAAAAGTACATGCATTTACCCTCCATATTTCGTTCCTAAAATAACACAAAGTCTCACAGTTAGTCATAAGATGATTACAGACTAGTAAATCACAAAGATGAAATTTAATGTACTTGGTCGCTTTGTTAGTTTGTTGAAGTCAGTAAATTCAATTGAAAGACAACTAATATATTTAAGTCATTATGGCAAGAATCTCCTATCAAAAACAAGATGTTCAGTAAAGAACATATACCCTACTTTCTCCTAAATGCATGGGTATAGTTATAACTCTTTGTCCTTCTCAAGTAGTATAAATGAATGTTGGTTGTAGAGCTTGTTGAAATACAACGTGCTATACGGATATTATACTTTGATTGATTGAATCCTCACCTGAATTATACATAGGCCTACACACACTAATAGGCTACAACCATCACAATAACACAGGTTATCACAAAATTCAACACTCACCCAAGTACACGGAGCTAAATGATCATGATGTCCATGCATCTCAAATGAAACAACAACAACAGCTTCCTACCCAAATCATTTCTCGTATAAAACTACGCATAGGTCTACTAGTACGCCTATCTAGACATCACAGTGACACAGGTTATCAGACAACTTCTACACACACCCAAGTACACGGGGCTACAATACCATGATGCCGCAAAACCCCTAATGAATCAACATCAAAAGCAACAACAACAACCATAGACTCTACCGCGGATCAAGGACAACAAATTGTAATCGCTGTAGTCGAGTGTTGAAGTATGTGGTGTTATAAGTATATTTATAACTTTTTTCATTGCAAATACACACTATATATGCTTAACATCATAACGTGTTAGTAGTTATAAATCAATAAATACAAAACAGCGAAGTAAAATTATTTGAACCTGCTGGGATATGATCCACGAACCTCCAGACTATGAGTCCTGGTCGCTATCAGTACGTCACACATGCCGTACACCAATACATGGTTAGCAACTGGTAAATACACATAACTCCACAATATTTTGTCTTGCAATAAACGATTTCATTAACGTCTTCTGCCGTTTCTATAAACCATTTAATACTAATTATGTATTATTTTCTTCAGTACATTCCTAAATGAATATAAACCTACGAAGTTACGGAAATATATGGATGTACGAGCAAACAATAGTGGCCATTTAACCCAAGGGGACGGCATGAACAAGCGCGATATGGCACGGTCAGCCTGAACTGTTAGTCACTACTACGGTTACATATCCTATTTTAAAATGCTAGTATCCTACCGGCCACCTCCTTGAGGAGAGTTTAAAGCTCTCTATGTACGATGATCGCATTTGGTAAGGCCCGGCCTTGTTGAATCGAAAGTTACGGTTTGGCTATAATACTTGCATGATTCATGCATCCGCCATCTTGAAACTATTTGGCTGATGACCTTGTAGTTTGGGCAAAAGACGCTTCTCACATTAAGGTGTATTGTTGAAAATTTTTGTAGAGATCGGATGATTAGGTTGATCGTAATTTGATTTAAGCTCAGAACATTTGGGTGGGCGCCATTTCTTTTTTGTATGTTGACGGCGATATACAACATGACACTGAGTTGTCCCTTGCTAGTGCTACCTCTGTACCAAAGGTGGTTCGATTTGGTTTCGTTGTGTTTGAATTGATAGGGGGATCGATTTGCACACATACACGGCATCATCTGCAAACTCTTGGGTTGATGACCATGTAGTTTAGTCAAAAGACGCTTCCCACATGAAGGTATGTTGTTGCAAAATTTGGTAGAGATCAGATGACTAGGTTAGTCGTCATTTATTTAAGCTTTGAACATTTGGGTGGCCGCCATTACGTTTCCATCAAGATGGCGGCGATATAAAACATGACACTGACGCGCCCTTTGCTAGTCCTATCTCTGTACCAAATTTCGTTCAGTTCGGTTTCACCGTGTTTGAATCGATGCAAAATCCCACAAACACTCACAAATGCACACACACACAGACTCACCCACAGACAGACACACGCACAAATTTTGGCCCTGTGTAAATCTCATAAGTCTACTTTCATTTTTTGCAAAAATCGAAAGTAGGCCAATAGCCTAATGGTTTATATCAGCCACAGAGAACGTATCCTACACACATTTTCATTTGAGAGCGGTTTGCCTTTCAGCGTCCAGCCTACTCTAGTCTGCAAGCCTCTGTTTGCGAACAAGTCACCTCCATGATCCCCTATAAGCACTGTGGCCTCCTCTGTCTCTACACCTCTCACTTTGAAATCGTTCAACACAGAATCTAAGCAAAACCTCCTAAGTCTTCCACTGCTTCTCTTGCCTTATAGAAAATGTCATCTTGATTGAAAATTAATGACCAATTGACTGAGGTTGGTTCGTATTGGGGGATTTTATTTAGAAACATCAAAGTGATTTCGCAACATTGACAAAGAATCCCTGAGAACGTTTAGAGAGAGTAACTACAGATTTGAACAAGTGATACCAAGTTTTTCTGAAAATATTTACTTTGTAAGTTATTTCGAAATCACTTCTCAACCTCCAAACAATAATCCTACAGCTTTCCAGTAAATGCCTTGTTTCTCTTACTTGCAACATAGGGAAAGGATTTCAACTTCCTTGGCTTGCTCTGCATTCTGTTCATAACAATAATAATAATAATAATAATAATAATAATAATGTGCTAATGCTCAAGTCCTGAGATCCACTGCTCTTGCACTTTCTTATTCCGTCGCTGAATATTGTTGCTCAACTTGGCTTAACAGTGCTCACATTGGACTAGTAGACACCCAGCTGAACCAGGCAATGCGTATCATTACAGGGTGCATCCGACCTACTAACACACACTTGCTTCCCACCCTAAGCCACATACCACCTCCATCCCTAAGAAGATCACAGTCACTGCTTAACTTATGGAAGAAAATAGAAAACAATCCTCAACTCCCTATTCATTCTGATATAGCAGCTTCTCCAACCAAACGACTGAAATCCAGACACCCTTCTTGGCGTACTGCAATGATTCTACAGGACACCTCCTTTAATGTATCGGACGCCTGGAAAGAACAATGGCATCTGCAGTCCTCGTTACCAAATCATCACATCATTAAGAACCCCTGCAAGTGCCCTGATGGATTTTCCCTTCCTAGACGACAGTGGAGGACGCTAAACCGTATTAGGACCGGCCAAGGTAGATGTGGAGCCACTCTCTTCAAATGGGGATGGAAGGCATCACCTCAATGTGACTGCGGAGAAGAGGAACAGACAGTGGACCACATTGCATTCGAGTGTCCTTTACGTGCATATATAGGCTCTATAGAAGACTTACACTGTGTCTCAAGCGAAGCCCTTCTCTGGCTCTCAACTTTAAACATGGAACTCTAGTTATGAACTTGATATGATAGTTGTACTGTATATATTGTATATAATATTGTATTCATCATACGCTAAATAAATAAATAAATAATAATAATAATGTTATTAGTTTTCGCCCTTTTATCTACTGGAGCTATTAGGTAGAGCCCTGCTCGGATAAACAAAACGTTATCCGCATCCGCCCCGCATCCGCACGACTGTTATCCGCATCCGCATATACTGGCATTCTTCTTCTTCTTCTTAGCGTGCCTGTCCGTTTCGGACGCTGGCGATCAGCATGGCTGTTCTGGCTTTATCTGTGGCAATTCGAAACAATTCTTCAAAGCTTTTGTTGAACCAGGTTCTAAGGTTGTCGAGCCAGGAAATTCTCCTTCTGCCGGGCATTACAATTATATTTTAATTCGATAAAGTATTAGACTAAACAACACATTTAGACATTTAAGGAGAAAGTCGTCCATTAGGCTATGCATGTCATGAGCTATGATTAAAATGAATGTTTTACACTCATAATTGCAACTCACTTCAGTTCGAAGTGTTAGGCTAATTATAAAATAATATGTTTATTGCAGCAAAATTGTCATATAAATTAAGTGTTAATTATGCTTAATGACGTACTTTGAATACGATTAGCTTAAATCATCATTTACATTTGTCATTAAAAAACAAAAAAACAATGGAAAAATATATGTCTTAAATGTCCTGGTCGACAAGTCCGGATTGTATTCTAAAAACTAACAGCAAATTTGCTCCAAACATTATCCGCAGCTTATCCCGCTATCCGCACAGCCATGCAAACTATATCCGCATGGCGAAAATATTTGCGGATATCCGCATCCGCGCAGGGTTTTACTTTTAGGGACGCCGGGGTGCCGGAATTATGCCCCTAAGGGGATCTTTAACGTACCTGTAAATCTACTGACACGTCTCCCTCGCATTTGCGCAATCCTCAAATGCTAACTGACTGCGCCAGGATTCGATCCTGCAACCTTGGGAACAGCGGGCGAGAGCGTTACCGCTGAGCCACGCACCCAGTCGCAGAGTGTTCAAATCGTAATGTTTGATCAAGTAGCCTATATATCCCTTGTTGGCTGTTGGGTCAAGACCACATTAGACCAATAAATCATATCCATAATTCCATGCCTTGATTCTGCACCACCATAACATAAGCATAGGCTATTACTAGCAGAAACAGGCTACCCGTTCTTCGAACGACCTTTGGTACTTAGCCCTACCGGCCGATAACTATTCCTAATGTACTTTACGTTATTAAAATTATTAGACCTACCATGCTATCAATTAAATTCTTAACTTCACCTACGGCACCAGGATGAATGTTATTAAGAGAGCATAATAGCAGTGATTTGATACCGTTTAGTGGCATTGAGACCGACTGTAGTGGCTACGCGCGCTAAAGCGCTGCGTTAGGTCAAGGGGCCAAGCTCTCTGCTGACTCGGTAGACGCGTGGGTTCGAGCCCCACCGTCGGCTGTCCTTGAAATGGTTTTCCGTGGTTTCCCATTTTCAACACCAGGCAAATGCTGGGACAGTACCTTCTGACAGGCCACGGCCGCTTCCTTCTCCATCCTTGCCCAGTTTCATTCATCTTCATCCATTCCATCTCTCATCCCGACGCGCAGGTCGCCCACGGGCGTCGACTAGAAAGACCTGCACTCGGCCTCTCAGGAGGCTACTCGACAAAAAAAAGTGGCATTGAGGAAGAGAAGAGAAAACTAAGTTGTTGTTAATGATTTAGAGGCGTTGCGACATGGTGGTCGTGTAGCCTCGTGTACTTGGGCATGTATGTTAATTATTTGGTAACTTGTGTTATTGCGATGGCTGTATTAGATTGTGCATTTGCCAAATGAGGATTGGGAGGGAGGTGGCCGTGGCCTTAAGTTAGAATCCATCCCAGCATATGGCTGGAAAAGAAGTGGGAAACCACGGAAATTCACTTCCAAGATATCGGAGAAGGGAATCGAACCCTCCTTTTCTAAGTTTTGCCTCACAAGGCTGAATGTGCCCTGGTCCAGCCCTCAGATCAGAGCCTGGAATCGAACCCGGACCGTCAAGAATGCTAGCCACTACATCAAGAGGTGATCCATTAGTTAGTCTTCGATTAACAATGATTTTCGGAACTAAATAAAGAAAGAATTGCAACACTTAAAATCAAGAAAGCATGCCCGCTGAAAGGAAAACTACAAGATCAACGACAGCACAATAAACAAAACCGAAATACCAATTAAATAAAGCACTTTGAACTAACATAATTGAAGGATTATAAACTTTAAATATACAATGTATGAAGCACCCAGGACTGCCTTATAAACAACTCCTTATTCTCCTTTGCATTAGCCGGGAATCGAATCCAATCAACCTTGCAGCCTTACCGCAGCACAATCACGCATTTATAACTGAGTGGCTTCTGCTGTTTGCCATCTCTTGATGAATACAGTACATTTGCATTTGTCAGTTGGCACAGGCTAGAGTAAAAGGTGGCTTTTCACCGATGTCTCAGTCTCACTCATGGCTGTGATTATATGGAAGCTACTGAGGTATGGGTGGTTCTTAGTAATGGCATTCAGGGCACAGTCAGTGCCTGTGAATGCTGTGAAAGGTTCTACTCATAGGGTTAGGACTACTGTTCTGACTCAGTGAGGAAAGCAATGGCAAACTACCTCACTCCTCTTCTTGCCTAGAACGCCTCAATATAGCGCTGCCTTGGGTTTTTGTGGGTATCTACTCACATAACGTAACGGCGGTGCTTTTGAGGATCCAGCCAGCCTTCCGGCTGACTACCTAACAGACAGACAGGCTTCTGCTAATATAATTAGATATGAATTGCAGACGAATGGCAGGGTATTTTAATTGAACATCCATGGCCTCCCAACAAGTTCAATTTCAAGTAGCCTAGCCTAGTTCCAACTTTGGATACCAGATGCTACTGTCACTAACACCTAACTGCGAACCTTGGAACTTATAGAGCGTTTCTAACCATCCAAATATAACCTACAAATTTTGCTACACACTACCAATTGCAGTGATAGGTTCTTTTACGTGCCGTAAATCTATGACATGGGCCCGCCGGCTTTACTTCCCCTCCGAAGGAAGGAAGGAATGTATCGGATTTTAACGCTCTTAAAAACCCAACGACTTCGGCCGGGTTTGAACCCACGATATTGGGCTTAGCAGTTCAGCATAAATTGTGCATTTGTGGCTTCTGCTTATCTATTCACAATGCCTCTACCTAATCCACAACTGAGAAAAATTTACCAACGAGGCTATACACTCAGTTGATCTAGAAAAAAGAAAACTCGAAAAATGCTGCACCGTGATGATCGCATCACTGTTAAATTGTAAGAATGATGGTAAAACATGGTGAGTCATAGTGTCTTCAAAGTATACGAATGATAATTAACAATTACAATGTATCGCGAATAACAACAACAAATACTAGCCTATTCATAGAACAAACTAGAATATTCTGCGAATCTGAAGGTCTTGGCTGATTTCCAACATGAAAGAAGGTCGATATAATTACACACACCCATCAATAAGACGTTACAGCCTAAAGAAATAAATAAGGAAATCAATGACGGCCGTAATAGCCCAGTGCAATTAGAGTTTAACCCGGAAATTTAGAATATCAAGTCCGGATATGAAAAAATAGTTGTAAGTACCTTTAAATAAGATAATCCTAAAAGTCCCACGGCCTCCTTGATGGGATACCTGAAATATCCTGGAATACACCTTGAGAAACCTGGAATTTTCCTGGAACGCTTGTAAATCGCGAACGAGTGGTCAGAATCTGGTTGTTTTTGGGCTTATTAATATTTATTTGTATGCAGAATAATATTTTTTGTTACCCAAGAAAAAAGAATTGGTATACTGTAAAAAGAATTCAAAAATTATGAATTTTTGGCGCTTTTTTAGGTTAAAAAAATCAGAATTTTTATAACATAGACTATGACCAGCTTCCATGCCAAAATGCAGTCACATACACGCAGATGATCAGCGATGATAAAAATATTTATTCACTGAAAAAAAAGCCTAAAAAGTCCGAAAACACGGTGTTCATTGCCTGGACTATGGCTACAATGGGCATAATTCGCGAACCCCGGAGTTACCGAATGTATCTTGTTTTTGTTTTCCTAGAGATGCTTAGCCTTGTGTTAGACCTATGATTTTTTTTCTATTTTCTTCACAAATAAGTACGGCACTCCCTCCCCATTCATCCCCCCCCCCCCCCCCCCCCCCTTACCACTTCTCCACCTCAACCCTGCCGCCTTTGTTCCCAACACTCAAGTCCAATCAATGTACGCTTCTTACGACAATTTTATGTTAAATAAAATATAAAAAAATCTCTATTCAGAAGGTCTGTGAAGAGGATCTTCAGGTTTTCTTTGAGATCATCCCACACGCCAGATTCAAACAGCAGTGTGAGAAGCGCCAGATGGCCTAGTTAGTGCCCTCTAATTGCTCTCGCATATGCATCGCCAGATAGCATGTGATGAACAGTCTTCTTCACGTAAACTGTCTCCAAACACTCTTCTAGGACACTTCCTGCCATCAAGGTGCCAATGGATCCAAGGAAAGACTTCAGTAAATGGAAACCCTTAAGTCTAACTACAATACATTTCAGAGGACTATCTGGAGGTGCCGCAAGGACCATCGGCACAGCTTTGGAGTAGAGCTGCTGATCAAACGTCACCCGTAAAGTGAAAGAGGATTACAGTACTACACTGTATAAAACGCAATTCGAAGCTGCAAAAATTTCGCAACCCCAAAATTTTGGAAATATTTTTAAACTTTTTTCGTTTTCCGTGTGGAAATGCAATGATTTTATTTTTATACAGTGCTCTACTCGCCATGCGATAGGCTTGGTTTTGCTTCTGACAGAGATCAGCTGCGTAGATTAAAGCCGTGTAAATACAGGATGGATTGGTGGGCTCAAGATTGATGATCGAGAGTGGCGTCACAGAGGACACTGCGTATAGCACTTCGTGATGAACAGATTCCATGTAACCGCTCCAACCAGGTCGAGCCGATGCTCCGGACCAAAATCCCGACGACCACAGGAGATTCAGGGAAGCAGCTTGGGCGACACTGCTTTCATTAAGCTGCATAGTGGAGACATCCTTTGCAGTTATCTTGGAGTATCCATTGGAATCTGGATCAAAATAATGAGTCACGGGAAGAAATCCTTTGGGAGTTGACCTGACATCTTCACTTTCCATGCTTGGAGACCGAGGAACAGGAGAGTCCGCGTGTAGAGCGGATTTTGGAGTGACGCATAAGACACCTCTCATTGCATAGAATGCTCCGTGCCCATTAAGAGTGTTTACATTATGGTCAGCGTTGTGAAAGACCACTTGGAGGTTTGCCTCAGGATCAATAATTGGTGGCGCACTCTTTGATAACGAATCTTCAAATTTCCTTGCTTCCTTGTAAGATGCACAGGCGCCTAAGCTGTGAAGAGTGTCAATGAGGGATCTGGAGCCGCAACGCCTATGAAGAGCGACGCTTAAACCGACATGAATCGGAAACAAACAAGATGTTCAGTAAAGAACATATAGCCTACTTTCTCCTAAATGTATGAGTATAGTTATAACTCGTTGTTATTATCAAAGAGTATAATAGATTCATTTCTTGGTTGAAGACCTTAGAAACTATTTACCTCTACCAAACGCCACAACCTAAAAAAAAAACTACTACCATCATTGAAGAAAGATAGATAAGAAGTATCTCAAGAATGTTATGGATCTGGAGACATAATCGACCGGACTGGCTGCGTGGCTCTGCGGTAACGTTCTCGCTTGCTGGGCCCTAGGTTGCAGGTTCGTATCCTGGCGCAGTCAGCTGGCATTTGAGGGTGCACAAATGCGAGGGAGCCGTGTCAGTAGATTTACTGGCACGTTAAAGATCCCCTTCGGGCCAAAATTCCGGCACCCCGGCGTATCTAAAAGCAGCAGTAGTTAAAAGGGTCGTAAAACAAATAACATTATTATTATTGTTATTATTACATAATCGACCTGCCGTGGGCAACATCCAACTTTGAGTTGAGGCATGTCTTTACACGTCTGGTTGTGCATGGCTTTCACAACCCTAATTGAATTAACAAATCTTTCCGTGTCCCTACAGAGACGTGTGTATACAAACTATGTGGATATTTTCGATTGCTATTTGCCTGAAATAAAAGTATTAATAACCTGAACTAGTACCAGCGGCTAGAATTCAGTTACTATGTGAAATCGTTTTGTTCTTTACTTCAAATAACATTTTCAAATAACGCACAATAGGCTGTAACAAACCCTTTAAAATAAGAAGTAAAAATGTATCATAGTATCATCCTGTCATTCTTCAAATTCGATGCGCATAGAATGCCAATGGTATACTATCAATGGAGTCCGATGTAGACCAGTCGTGAAATCTAGTGGAGAAATATCGAACAATATAATCCTAACAGGGCGAGTGCATTCTAGCGGCCATAAGAAGAAACTTTTCAATAAAATCTGGAAGTTAATAAGTAGGCCGGCGTGCAGTTACCTTTTCGGCTGCTAGATGTCTCGAGCAAATCTGCTGGCGAATTATGTTTTAATTAAATATATGTTTTGCACCGTAATATGCACAATATAAGGCTTAATTTTAAAATGTCTGAGTCATTACAAAGCAACAAATATGTAAAATTTCAAGCAAAAAATCAAACTCTGATGGGGTTTGAACCATAGGCATATGAATGACAGACTAACGCTTTACCACGGAGCCATTTGTGCCAACGAACATTGTTCTATATAAAATGACTTACATAGAACTTGTTGGCAAATAATGATTTAGACCTAACGATTTCATCAGTGGAGTATATTATTTATGTATAAAGCATTTCATACTAAGTTTATTTATTTTGTATCAGTACGCTATATTGCATGGAATACTTAAATTAGTGAAATATAAGTCAGGCACAAGATATCCGCTGTCATCTTGTCTTCTTACCGAGACGGCTCAGTTTTTAAAATCACTTCTGCACTATAGTATTACAAAATAAACTTTTAATTTCAAACGTGCCTCTTCCTTTAGAACAGTTAAATCGATTCTCGGCTCGATAATCGGAACTGGCGGGTCCCATGATATGGATTATAAAGTTTGCATAATTCGCACGGCCGCCATCCTGAAATGGTACGGCGGATGACCTTGTAGTTTGGTCACAAGACGCGTCCTATATGAAGGTATGTTATTACCAAATTTGGTAGAGATCGGATAATTTGGTTAGTCGCTATTTGATTTTACGTTTTGAACGTTTGAGTGGCCGCCATTCAGATTTGGTAAAGATGGCGGCGATATAAAACATGACACTGAGGTGCCCTTTGCTTGTTGTACCTCTGTACCAAATTTCGTTTAATTCGGTTTCACCGTGTTCGAATTGATAGGGGGGGACAGACATTCAGAGTACACACACTCACACACACAAACACACACACACACAGACTCACACACACACATACACACACACAGACAGACACACAATTTTTGGCCCTGTAGTGATCTCTTAAGTCTACTTTCATTTTTTGCAAAAATCGAAAGTAGGCTAAAAATGAGCCAGGACGCACAGCTGACACGATTGAGTGGCCGATCGACTTAACTATCCGCGTACCGTCAGTGTCACAAATAAGATCTTCAATGAATGCTTGAAGGCTTGCTGGAATTGAATCTTGGCCTCCAGTAGCCATTTCTTCGACTGAGGAGTAGACGGTATCATCATACCCGCGAGATTTAATGTATTTTAGAATCAGCTTTGCAGCAAGCGATATAATCCGAAGTTTCTCTTTTTCCGGGTCACCTCTTTTTGCAGTGTACCAACTGTCATTCAGAATTCTATGAGCAAAGCCCGTAAAACACACAATACAGCATTCACCGGGTAGCTCCGTAAATGTTATGGGGTCACCATACTTTTCTTTTAATGTAGATTTTAAATGTTTTACAGTGTACATCTCCCCGGATTCATGATTTTCCATTACTTCCATGAATGATGCTAGTGTAACCTGGCAATCAGCAGATTCTTTTTCTAGCTCTTAGCGCAAAAAATCAAATGCTACCAAATCCGTCAAGGCACTCAAATTTAATTCAACATTTCGTCCCCAGTCGTCATTCCTCTTCTTAGCTTCTCCACGGAGGCCGTCAATAAACTCAATGTTCTCTACTTTGCTGAACGGATTGCTATCAGGATGAGCGTAGTCTATTTTTTCTTCACAAAAAAGACACTTAGTTTTAAAATCGAACACAAAGTCTCCTGATTGTCGTTTCGGTTGAAAAACTTCTTTTTTTTTCTTCTCCTTCTTCTTCTGCTTCTTGTCTGCGCTTCGGGAGGTTTTGGTCGTTTTGTGTAGATCTTCCTACATTCACTGTGCAAGGACGTTAAGGAAATGCAATATAACACAAAAGTAGCGTACGTTTCAGCATTGGCTATAACACGACAATTTAAAAAAAACATGAGAAAAAGTTATAAATTGAGCATTTTTCGGACTTCGATTTACACCCATTGTACCCATATTCCAGGCAATGAACAATGTGTTTTTGGACTTTAAAGGCTTTTTTACAGTGAATAATTAATTTCATCATCGCTGATATTTTTTCGTGTATGTGACTGCATTTTAGCATGGAAGCAGATCATATTTTTTGTCAAAATTCGGATTTTTGACCTAAAAAGCGCAAAATAATTCAAAATTTTTGAATATGTTTTACAGTGTACCAAATTTATTTTCCCGGGTACCTAAAAATATTATTCTGCATAGAAATAAATATTAATAAGCCAAAAACGTCCAGATTCTGACCACTCGTTAGTGATTTATAAGCGTTCCAGGAAAATTCCAGGTTTCTCCAGGTTCTTTCAGGATATTTCAGGTATCCCATCAAGAAGGCCGTGGGACGTTTAGGATTATCTTATTTAAAGGTACTTACAACTATTTTTCATATGCGGACTTGATATTCTAAATTTCCGGGTTTGACCTTTTTTCGTCTAATTGCACTGCGCTATAATAGAACTCCTAATTAACAAGGATTAAAACGCAGCACCTCCAGCAGGCATTACATGAAACATAATTATTAAATATTGTACGCACTAATACGAGCTAGATTGTCAAAATCCCCTATAAGAACAGTGTTACCACCAGTATAAAAATAGATCCCAAATGACATTATGGTTTCCGTCCCCATAAGGCAATGAAATCAAATAAAAGTATGCATAAAAACACGAAACAAAATTATTTAAGCTCGCAATGAAATATTGCTCACAGTGGGGGGTGTAAAATGAATTGTGTCTGATCATTCTACGACAACCTCCATATAGTGACCATTTTACCCAGCTTGAGAGACAAAGGGCGAATCATCAGAGAAATATGCTATATCTCGAAACAGCAATAGAGCTATGTTCATTCCTGGTTTAAAAACTATGCTCATTGCAAAATTTCAGTTTAATCGGTTGGGTAGTTTATGCGTGAAAGAGTAACAAACAAACAAATGTTTATACTGTATAGTTTACTAGCAGTAGTGCCTGGCTTCGCCCGGTGGATGCATTTGTTTTATGGACGATAATGAATACTACTAGAGAACTAGAGCGCTCAAGGATAGGCTAAGGATCGGAAAGCACCAAAGTTTATTGCAGTTGATAGCCTAACCTCAGTATACTGAACCAACACCATCGCCCTTATACAGAGGCATACTATTGTCAAGATGATAACTGTTTTAAGGGTCCTAAGAAATCTTTTTGCACTAATTACTCCCCGTGACTGCAATTTATAAGCAGCTCGCAATTCTGCACCAGAACACTGGTAGGGGCGACGTGATGCAGCCTGCATTGCCAGGTAACAATAGACTTAGGTATTATTGAAGCTGTTCGGGAGCGCTTGTTCTTCCGACTTACTGAACATAAATCAATCTCTAGGGTAATCTGGGAGGTGTAGTCTAATGCTATATAGCCTAAATTATTCCTCTTGAATCTGGCTATCATATACAAAAAGAATTTTTCGAATCCGACTGGTAGTTCCAGCGACTAGCACGTTTAAACACACAAACAAACTCTTCAGCTTTGTTATATTAGTATGTAATAGGCTATATATTTATAATTCAGAATTGGTTTTGACAAACGATTTCATATCTAGGTTTTCAGAATGGAACTGCGTCGTATGTCGGTGACCGAGATGACTTTTCCTCATAAGGTAGGCAAGTGTAGACATTCGTCGACATACTGTACCTTACGACGAGGCTCCATCCTTAAGAGCTAGATAATAGAATACAATATTATTTCTATGCACATTTAATGAAATTATAATCCGTGCATATTTGTCAGAGTTTTCCTTAAAATATTATCTAGTTGTGAGTTCCACTGTGTACATGACCTACATTAAGACCCCGGTTTTTACTGAGACTGTGCCCTGTAAACAGTAATTACGTGTTGCGGTCAATGCACGACCTATCGCAACATGTCGTGCTGGAGAAAGTGTTGCTACTAGGTTACTGCGGTGGCTCGCTCAGTACCGGAAGGCGACTTTCGCTTCTTTTAATACATTAACATATTAACATGTTTCCCTCATAAGGTAGCTCGACCAACTCGTTCCACGGGTACTAGTGCTTGTAAGGCAACTACCACTCGAGCACAAGTGGCCCACGTTCAAATTCGCGAGCTTGGGGATTCCAGAGCAGCTTATTTCATACAAGCTGTTTTTAGGAGATACTAATTAGGCTATATCGAAAATAGGTTTCATGATCAAAATTCTACAGTACATTCCTATGGGCAGTGTGACTTGTTTGAGTCAAGGATTGTGAAAAAGAGAAAGCTAATTTTCTCTCTTGTCGATTTAAAACTAATCTGGTTGTTATGTGGCATTCTTGGCTGTCACACCTGAGATCAGCCATACTAGAAGTGGTTTGCCGTGGTTTCTTACTTCTACTTCAGACAAATACCGCGATCGTACCTGACTTTAAGCCAAGGTCGCCTTCTTCCCAATCCTCACCTGAATTACAAATACACACACTACTACAGACAGCACAATAACACAGGATATCAGACACACACAAGTAGCCTACACGGAGATTGGTTTGACCACGATGGCCAAGCCCCTTTAATCAAACAACAACACATCCTGTTATTATAATATTGATGAGTATAATTTTTGGTTGACGATAATGTGGAATTCAAAACAATCGCGTTTTATGTATTTTAATGTTCTAAGACACATGCGAGTGAACTTTTGCGACTTTAAATTAGCGGTAAAATGTGGGCCGACCCCGTGGTGTTGGGGGTAGCGTGTTTGCTTCTCACCCTGGTTCGATTCCTGGCTCCGTCAGAGAGTTTAGAAACTGACTTGAGGGTTAGAACGGGAAGCAAAATCTGTAGGCCGAATGGCTGGGCAGCTGTCGCTTGGTAGGCTAGGACCCTTCATAGGCTGTGGTGCCACGGGGTTTGGTTTGGTTTGATCTAATGCGATATTTGTTGACAATGTGTAATGATTCGCTATTTGCTAATTATAAATGCGATGTTTTGGATTTGTCGCAAAATAAAGCTATTTTAAGTAAAAAAGAACGACATTCCTTCATAAAACGACAGTCTAGAGAAAATGTTTTAAATATTTTCCCCTAGCTATAAAAATTGCTTCCTTATAGTTGAACCGCGTTTGGAATAGGCTATTTCAATGTAAGGTAGTCTATGTCTTTTACCGTTTTAGCGATAAAATGCTTATTTTTTGCAAATTTGAATGTTTGTACGTAGGCTACATAAACAGTGTCAATTAGTACATTTTAAGGAGTTAGGTCATGCTGTATGTTAAGTTGTTTTATCTTTATTTTCTGTATTATTCAGTAAATAGTCCTAGTATTATTCAATTATAATATTTTATACAGCTTCGGTGGCGAAGTCGGTAGCATGCTGAGCTGCTATGCCCAAGATCGCGGGTTCAAACCCGATCGAAGGCGTCGGATTTTTAAGAGCGTTAAAATCCTTCGGAAGTTAAGAATCATCCCGGCATTTGCCTGGAGTAGAAGTGGGGAAACCACGGGAAACCACTACCAGGATGGCTGAGGTAGGAATCAAACCCCTCCTCTTTTCAATTTTGCCTCGCGAGGCGTAGGAGTGTACCTTATTCCAGCCATCACACCAGAATTAAAGTTTCTTGGCTGAGCCGGGAATCGAACCCGGACCTCCGGAGCGACAGCCGAGAACGCTAGCTGTTACACCACTTAAGTGTACTGCATATGGGGTTTTTCTTTAGACTCAAAGCATTGTTTAATTATTTAATTATTATTCGGTACTCTTTGTACCGACAGTGTTAGCTACGCTCGCTAAAGCGCAGCGTTAGGCCATGGGGCCATGCTCTCTGCTGACTCGGGAGATGCGTGGGTTTTCCGTGGTTTCCCATTTTCAACTCCAGGAAAATGCTGGGACGGTACCTTCTGACAGGCCACGGCCGTGTTCTTCCACATCCTTGCCCAGTTTCATTCACCATCATTCATTTAATCTCTTATTAACTGTTCACATGAGGTTGGCGTCAGAAAGGGCATCTGGCTGTAAAAACCATCCGCCACAAAGACTTCCGTCGCATCTTATCCCCGACCTCGTTGGTAAACGGGAATAATAAGGGGTAGACATGCATACATACCCGGTATTCTTTGTCAAACGGCACCCTGCAAAAATTGCGGGAAGGTTGTAAATTAAAACAACAAAGCATTAAATTCTGAATAATGCAACAGCAAGAAGTCAAGGTTGTGGTGTAGCAGAACCAAAATATGGCACCATGAATATGTTTTTATTTGTCTATTCGTAGGCCTATTATAAGTATCACGCAAGGGGCAGATGACCTCACTGTTCCTAACTAACTAACTAACTAGTAGGCCTATCGCGCACGCTTCAACGAGTGGGATAAGTGTGCTTGTCCTTGTTGCCATGGTAACTACTGTAGGTGTCGGAAATTTCCACGCTAACGTGTCCCGCTTAACAGTTCTGTCCTCGAATCCAGATAACCTAAATCCTCAGCCCCAAAACATGTTCATGTTAAAAGCATTTGAAGTGTGGTGTCGGTGTCATATGTAGAATAACAAAGAAAAAACTAATATATTCAGAAAATTAATACCTTACAGTACGTAAATAAAAAGTTGTACTTTTAATCAGAGTACCGGTTTCGGCCACATTGTGACCTTCCTCGGCGGCAAAATATAATATAGGCCTAAGTAGAGATGCAAGTCTTACATTCAAAATATTTTCATATCAAATGTTGTTATCAAAATTATTTCTAAAAAATACTACTTGTCTAAAGGCAATAAACATATTAAAATTTTAACATGTAATTCCTTAAAGAACTATATAGCCCATTTTCCCATATCCTAGGTACGGTAATTGCCTCCACCAACATACAAAATGTCAGTTTGATTGATGTAATAGATTCGTAGATATTGAAAACCGTCTAAATATTACGGATGGTCGCCATGTTGGATTATTATGTGTGTAGGCCTTAGAGTTATGTAGCCTACTATTACATGAAGATTATTGTGTAGGTGTATAATTCAAACTTCAATCGCATGATTAGGACACAAGATATAAAAAAGAGATTTTAAAATTTCGCACAACCGCTAGACTATCTTGTTGTTATGAAAGCAAATGAAATAAATTAGATGCCAGTGGATTAAAATTTGTATAACCATATACCGTACCAAGCTTCACTGCGCTCGGATGGTTAATTCGCGAGAAACGTCCATTTAAATATTTATATTTCGCGTCGCCGCCATGTTGGATTTGTGCTCACCATGTTATTGAACGTCCCATAGGTGAACTTATGTTTATAGCCTCTATCAACATACAAAATTTCAGTTTGATTGCTGTCATAGATTAATAGATATTGAGAACCGTCTAAATATTTCGGATGGTCGCCATGTTGTATTTTAATATATATAGGCCTTAGAGTTGTGTACTATTAGATGAGGATTATTGCGTAGGTTCATTATTCAAACGTTGACTTCAATTGCATGTTTAGGACACAAAAAGCAAAAACTTAATTTTAAAAATTTGCTCAGCGGCCAACTTGAGGGTATGTAAGCAATTGAACTGAATTAATTATCAGTGCATTACAATGTGTGTAACATTTGCTGTACCAAGTTTCACTGTGTTCGGATGGTTCGCGAGAAAATACAATTTAAATGTTTTAACTTCGCTTCGCCGCCAAATTCGTTTGATAGTTAACAGTTTTTTTTTAATTACATAGGTGAACTTCTAGTAGTGCCCTTTATTACCGTACAAAATTTCAGGGTGATATTGGTAATAGTTTCAGAGATATAGAATGCGGATGAATTATTTCGCACAGCCGCCATGTTGGATTGGTGAGACGTAATACAATTTGAAGGACACGGTCGGGGTCGGACGAAATAGTACTATGTCCTTTCCGAGTTTCATTGAAATCGTTCCACGCACACACACATACTGTACACACACACGGACAAAATGTGATCTCATAAACCTTTTTTTTTTTTTCATAAATGAAAATAGGCTAAATAAACAGTTTGAAGTTGAATCAATAATCTAAAAAGAAGATTAACATAGAAGTGAGAAACAAATTATAGTAAGTCAGAAAGGAGAGAGAAATATAAACCTTGAACACTTCCGCGGACATTATAGGCCTACATGCGTTGTAATTTATAGGTTAGGATTGATGTGATCATGTATTAAAGTAAGAGTATAGGCTTTATCATTGTGATGATGATACCTGTGTGAAGAGAACTTCTTGAACTGAAATATTTTAGCTATTATTATTATTATTCTTTTATTTGGGAATTGAGGCATTTTAGTCATAAGCTCCATGTAGCCTACTTGGCTGTGTGTAGAATTTGTCAGATAACCTGTGTTTCTGAGGTGACCAGAGTAAGTTGACCTATGTGTAGTTGTAATTATTTAGGATCAAGGATTGGGGTTGGTGCCTCGAATGTGCGGGTTCGATCCCCAGCTCTACCAAGAATTTTAATTCTTGTCTGATGGCTGGAACAGGGTGCACTCAGCCTCGTGATGCAAAACTGAGAATAGGTGGATTCGATTCCCTCCGTAGCCATCCTATAAGCCTACGTTGTTTTCCGTGGTTTCCCACATCTACAAGAGGTGGATGCCAGAATAGTTCCTAACTCAAGGCCATGGCCACCTCCTTCTCAATCCTCTCACTCACTACTACAGACACCACAATAACATAGATTGTCAGACAAATTGCACATACACCCAAGTGCACGGAGGAAAATGACCCCTTTGTCCTAGCCCCTCAAATGAAACAACAACTATCCCGGCTATCGCTTGGATGGGGTGTGGAAAACCTCGGAGATAAAACCACACTGACGTGAGGATAGTGCCGGAATTCGAACTTAGGATCTCAGAGCATTTAGCTCCTATTGCAGACGTGGAGTATGACTTAGCATCCTCCGCTACGCCGCTAAGTAGATAAGGAAGCTCCTCTATATTTACAAGTTCAAGCGATGAGCCTTGAATTAAAATTTGAAGAAGATTTCCAATATCCGTAGCCATATAGCCTACCATAACATGAAACAAAAGAGTCAGTTTAATGTAGTGTGCCCGGTGATAAGGACTTGCGTGTTCTATTTAGAGTGCATTGACTCCAGTTGGAACGAACAGAGAGGCGCGCGAGTCTGGCTGTCGCTTGTCTCTCCCTAGAGTGCAGCACTTGTGCTAGTCCGTCTGCCCCCTCCACTTTCCTTCACCCGTTCGTTCGCAATGCATTTCGTCGCGTTGACATTTCGCCGTATGGGTTGCACCAATGGTGATTAGATGATAATCCGTTCGCACTACTCGAGTGTTATAGGGCGAGCTGATGTGTATACTTCCCTAACCATAGACTACTGCATCTACAATTTACGAACGACAGATGGAGAAAGGGTAACCCTTCATACCCAGCAGTGTCTCCATAACTTGGAGTTCTGTAACCCACATACTAATAATTTGGAAGATGTAGGTCTGTCGTCGTTTATTTAAGATCTAACTACACTAACTGAACTACACTACTGGCCACAAATTTAGAATTAAAAAAAACACGCTACATTTAGGAAAATGTAAGTTGTCGAAAAGGGTTTCATAATTACGTCCAACGTAAAAACACATATAGTGGGCGATATATGAGATATGCTATCGCGGAATTTTCTGTAGAACTTTTCATGCTGAACAATTCTTACACTCATAGTAGGCCTGTAGGCTATAGATATTTGTAAAAGGTGCACGATCGGTAGGTTTTACTACTGTAGACTCAATTTACTAAAATTGTTACTGTTCGGCTTCCTTTGGTCATAAATGAAAGTTTTTCTACAGAAACCTTCCTCGAGAAATCCTTTACAGAATGGAGAAACCCGCATAAAAATATCCAGTGGTTCTTGAGATTACCCGTTACATCCAAGAATAGGGGACTTTTTTATACTATGTCGAGAGGACACATACCGTACTATTGTGTACGAATGATAACAAATTAGTTGTTCAATTTACACTATCATATATGTAAAATAAATAGACCTTCAAGCGAAAGTTGTATTTGTTATAAAAAGAAAGGAAATAGGTAACATATGTTTCACCATAAAATAATAGGCCTATGTTATGGAGGCAGTGTCCGTCTGGTTCAAAATGATACGTCTTTAATTACTGTTCTTATTTTCATCTAACAGGAATCATTTTTAATTACCCTGATCTTTAACTGGGTCTTATATGGGATCTTCCAGCCTCGTGATGCCAATAATGGGAATCTGCCGAATGCTGTAACAACAGGAGCCGAAAGGAACTGGCCAACCTACAGCACGTAAAATTAGATCAGGATGCCTGGTTAGTGATTCTCGACTTTGATCAATTTGCCTTCGTCCTTAGTGACGATGAAACTCACTTGATGATATTGATGATAGTATTATTATTACCCATTATGCCCAGAAAGGAGTGTGTTTAAGTTAACTGATATGTTAGCTTTTTTTAATTTCCCAGAGTCTCTTCATATTCCACATGTGGAAAGTTCCGTTCAAGAAGTGGGAATTGTCTCAACTCCCTAAGTAGACTGCATATTTCTCACTGCAGTAAAGGGCACATTCATAAAAAGGATAGTGATTTTTCACGTGGAGGGATTGTTTCAAAGACATTGAGAAATGGACATGTCGTGGTGGTGGTTATTTTAAGAGGTGGAGCATCAAGTTGTGTCCAACAATTCGTGTCGTTTACAGCTATCGGCACTTAATTACGTTTACAAACAAAGGTATAAATGGCTTCACACCAATAATTTGCATTCTTGTATCTTCGGGATCTTTAGTACCGAACTCATATTTCCAGCGATCGCTTACGAACGAATTAAGGTGAACGTTTGGCAGATACGACAGCTACAGCAACTGTCTCCTCGTTCTGAGCGAGGTCTGTCTTTTATGGAACCTGATTCAAAAGCTTTTCTTCCTATCGTAAGCGGCTTCGGTGGCGTAGTTGGTAGCATGCTGAGCTTCCATGCCCAAGATAGCGGGTTCAAACCCGGCCATGCCTTCCTTCGGAGGGGAAGTAAAGCCGGCGGTCCCATGTCATAGATTTATGGCATGTTAAAGAACCTTCCACTAATTACACCTGTGTGAAGCTAAATTTGATAGGTTAAGAATGTAAACAACGCTCTTAGGTTTCTACGATCGTTGCCAAGAGCCGACTGCGGTGGCGTCTAGTAGCTAAGTTCTGAACTAGGCCTAGTAGTCGTTGACGGTGGCGTTTGGCGGCAAAAGTAGGAACTATTTGAAAAATTCAAAGTTGCAGACCTTACTTAAATTAAAAAACAGATACACACACTAATACAGTCATCACAATTAACACCGGTTATCAGACAGATTCTACACACACCCAAATCACACGGGGCTACATGACCGCGTTGTCGCAGCCCCTAAACTTAAGAACCAACCAACCAACCTCACATTATTTTTGCTCACACTATTTTGGCTCACACTATTTGTACTTGTCTACTTGTAAATGGGTATTTTTATGAGAATAGGCTATATCAATTTGCATTATTATCGTAGTAATCTCTTTTTGGAGTTTTCAACCCTAATTTCACCCTGACGTAGGGTACTTTAGGTAGGCTAGTCCCCAATTGCATTTACTTGAAGATTCGCAAGTTACATTTTTTGTAAGGGTCGTATTTTATCCGTTCGTATCTACAGTAAATGTGACTGGAGCCCAGAATCGAATAGGACAGGTATTAGGTGAAACCACTTCCACCATATTTCAGACCAATTGATTTTGTAATAATTCTGAATAAAATCTCCCAAATATTGTTTCAACAAGAAGTTCTGTGACGAACTAAAGAGCCTACTTTACTCGAAATGTAAGATTCATTCCAATGATTAATCTATGTGGACCAAATTAGAATAATGACGAAATTGAGTTGGTAATATCGAAATATCTAATCATTTCGAAATATAACTTGCATAATGTAGCCTAATAGAGCACTACAGTTGGCAGCCCTGGTGACTGAATGTATTCTTAGTTCCATCTCTTCAGGTACAGAATACAAAATTTGGTTGAAGTCCAATGGATAGCATGGACGTTGCATGTAATTAGACATTGGACCTATCAGCGGGCGTAAAATCATGTTGGCAACAATGTCATGCATGTGTTGGTCAGAAATAATCTAAACTATTATGATCTCTTGCTGTGCCAATTTTGGATGAAATCCCTTTATTTGTATAGAAGTTACATGTATTATAAAATTGGACCAATCAGCAGGCTAAGAAACATGTTGGAAGCACTGACGTATATTAGTTACTCCAAATTAATCTGGAATGTAAGGTACCATACGTGTGCAAAGTTTAGAGCTGTTGGCTTGAATACTTTCTGATATATTGATATTAGGGTAACAAATAGAGACAGCTTATATTAACAGTTGGCAGCCCTGGTTGCTCATAAGAATACGCATAGTCCTATCTGTTATAGTACACATAGCACATACGAAATTTGGTCGAAATCCAATTGATAGTATAGGAGTTACATGTATTTACAATTGGTCCTATCGGCAGGCTTAGAATCATGTTGGTAGTACTCAGGTCCATTAGTTATTCCAAATTAATCTAGAATGTCAGGTACTATACGTGTGCATAGTTTAAAGCTGTCGGCTTGCATACTTTCTGATATATTGGTGTTTGGATAAAAACAATAGAGAGTGCATTTATTAACAGTTGGCAGCCCTGGCGACTCTTAAGATTACGCTCAGTCATATCTGCTTATCTACCCATAGTACATACGAAATTTGGTCGAAATCCAATTGATAGTGTGGACGTTATATGCATTTAAAAATTGGACCTATCAGCAGGCTTAGAATAATTTTGGCAACACTGTCATATATGGCCTCCTGGAAATTAAACTAAAATATTATTATCTATACGTGTGCCAATTTTGGTATAGCTGCCATGTATACCTTCCAAGATATACAACATGGAGCTGAAATTTCAATTGCGATTCTTCAGCAGTTGGTAGCACTGACATCATTTTCAAATACGGCCGTGAGATATTCAGGTGTTGATCTTTACTCATACCAAATTTGGGTTCGATTGCTACAGCCGTTTAGGAGTTGATAGGGGGGGGACACACAGCCAGCCAGACAGAAAGACAGACAGACACACATTTTCCCGGATCGATCTCATAAGTCTACTTTTTCCTCATTTTTACAAAATGCGAAAAGCAGGCTAAAAATGGACTCACCTGTATCCTGGGATCTTGCATGTCTGATATACTGTAGATCGGTCTAATAGCTACTGTAACATTAATACTGTATTACCTTATATCTTAACGTTCTTGTTAATTACATTGGTAGTGTGCTTTCAATTTTATTTCTAGTGTTAATATATTGGTCAATGTGAGGAATAATAACATATCACATGCACTCTTGGGATGAACCACTTTGCTCACCAGCATTCATTGTACTTTTATTTCTCGAACAAACTGTATTCATCGTAAAAGCTTGTTAATGTGCAGTTTATGATGTAATGATTGAAAATAGTTAAGTTCATTTCTCATATCTAGAATGTACTGGAAGTAATTACAGTACTTGAATAGCTCTTGTGTACTTTGTCTCGAAGGTATTTGCATGACGTAGACCTATTCATAGCATTTATTATACATACTGCCTTTCAATGAAGGTAGCCAACACGACCCAGTACCGTATAACTTACTCTAAACGACACAATATAACAAAATGCCAGATTATTGCGATGTTACAGCTATGTATGACTGAAATGATTGTCCGAAGTTCGGCAAAACTTCAGTACAGAAATCACAATATTCTCTCATACCAGTGGGCAAGTCAGAGCGCTCCCGATGACACTCAAACAATTTTGAATAGTTCCCTGAGTCCTTACGTGGGTACCCAACACTTCAATTCTCCAGATAGTACTTCTGCTTTAAACATTAGCCTACATGGTAGGATTATAAATAATCTTCTTTCCACGACAAGGTTAATCAGCATTTCCTTCAAAGCGTTCTATAACAATGTACTAATGGTTTTGTTACTATATGCTTACATTTAAATACGCCTTGATGTTCCATACTATAGAAGACACAGCGTGTTTTCTTTACATTTCTCACCCTTTACTTTATAACGTGGCATCAATCTTAAATCTTAGCAGATGATGTGGATCATATTGTTCCCAAACTTCGCCAAGGATTTCTTTCTCTGGGCATTTATTTCAGCATAGAGTACTATCTTGGGACCTACATGGGATGGCTCAACATTCACATTCATTCTCATACATTTGATCCATTCTGATGTAAATAACTCACTCTCATTGAATATGTCCCATTCGTAACCTCACAGAATATCTGACCTCTCTTACCCTTTTAAATCAGACAATTCCAGGTTTCATACACATGGCTTTTAACATTTTGTTCGAATTATCACACAATTTCCAACAATTTATTAATGCGTTATTTTCATAAGAAAATAAAATGAAACGACCTGCACATAATATGTTATGTAGGATTCTTTATCCACTTATGCCCTGTTGTGTACCGTCAACAAATAAATAAGTCGCAAGGAAATGTACGGAAGGGAAACACACTGTGATTACAGGCTTCTGTATCTGTTATATCCACTATATTGTAATGTTGGAGATCCGTCCAAGAGGTCATTTTACCTAGACTACTTTTCACATTTTGCAAAAATGAGGAAAAAGTAGACTTATGAGATCGGGCAAATGTGTGTCTGTCTGTCTGTCTGTCTGTCTGTCTGGCTGTGTGTGTGTGTGTGTGTGTGTGTGTGTTCCCCTATCAACTCCTAAACGGCTGCAGCAATCGAAACAAAATTTGGTAGGAGTAAATATCTGTACCTGAATATCTCACGGCCATATTTGAAAATTATATCAGTATTACCAACTGCTGAAAAATCGCAATTGAAATTTGAGCTCCAAGTTGGATATCTTGGAAGGTATGAATGGGAGCTATTTCAAAATTGGCACACGTATAGATAATAATATTGCAGTTTAATTTCCAGGAGGCCATACATGGCAGTGTTGTCAAAATGATTAAAAACCTGCTCATAGGTCCAAATTTTATATGCATATAACTTCTACACTATCAATTGGATTTCAACCAAATTCCGTATGTGCTATGTGTACGTAAACATATATTAATTATTAAAGATTTCCTTTATTGAAACAAAGAACTGTAAGTTACATCCTAACTGAAAACACAATGAAGGAAAAAGGATCACCCGAATGGGCATTAATTTTTACCATAATCACTTAATGATTTTAATCTTTTGCGGCACGTCGTAATATGGTATCTGGTACACCTTTCGTTGCATAAAATGCAAACACAATTATCATTCGGACTATGGAAGGATCTGTTGGAGCATATCTTTGACGGATCTGTGAATGGCGAGTCTCGTTATTACGTGTCTTTGATCTTGATTCTCGTTAGACCACGTTCTGTTCATCATGGCATCAGTAATATAAAATTCTGGATCTACCTCTTGTCTCTTTGCTCTTCTAGCCTCCAAAAAGTCAGTAGAGGATCTTGTAGCCGGCAAAGGAACTTTCAGTCTGAGGTCTTCGATGAAGAAGGTTTCCTTTGCTAACTCATAGACTAATATTGTGGGAGCCATCTTTCCAACTCTTAGTATATACTTTAAAAACCTCGACTTAACATTCTCTATTCTTTCTAGATCGCTAAATGTGAGAAAATCCCATATTATTTCAAGACCATACGTAACAACTGGTGAGATGGTCGTATGGAAAAGGGTCAGAGCTGTAACTAGCGATAACGCTGGTAGATTCTTAATCTTGTAAATGGCACTGATAGCTGTTGCTGACCTCTCTTGTATATGATGACTGAAGGATGTGGCTGTAGTCTGCAGGGTTATGCCCAGGTATTTGAACTTGTTCACTACGTTTAATGGTTCGTTGTACAATGTGAGCGTGTCTTTAAGCGCAGGTTTACCTCCTTTTCGAAATGTCATTTGAACCGTTTTTTGAAGGTTAATATCAAGGTGATTTTCATTGACCCATTTTTCTAGTTCAAACAATACACTCTGTAATTCTAATTTGTTTGATGACCCTAATACCATGTCATCCGCATAGAGTAAGAGTGTGGTATTGGGAGAGTCCTTTATTATGCTGGTAATGTCTGCCGTAGTAATATTAAATAGAAGCAGGCTTAAAGGATCTCCCTGAAAAACTCCGTTCGTCTGTCTGATATAATGAGATATGGTGACACCGTCGTCTATTTCTAAGAGGTTGTATGCCAGTATATGTTGTAAGGTCGTTATTGGTCTTAATTCATTGGTCAATCCTATGATCTTCTGGATACGTAGTTCCCGATGTAATGAGTCGAATGCTTTTGAATAATCCACAAATACTGTATAATATTTTCCTTTAGGTTTTCTTAAAGATTCTTGCACTTCACTTAAAAGATAAGTTACTGCCTGTGTTGTGCTTCTTCCTTGCATAAAACCAAATTGGCAATCTGGAATTTCTGCTATTGGTGTTAGTTTCGTTGTGAGAAGCTTCATAAATACCTTGAAGATGTTGTTCTCAAGTGCAATACCTCTGTATGAATTGGGATCACTGGTGTCCCCTTTTCCCTTGTAGAGAATTTTGATGGTGGAAATTCTCCACCTGTCTGGAATGGTCCCGAATCGTATGCATGCATTAAAGAGATTGGTCCAAAATGGTAAGAGTATGTCCTGTGACTGCTTTAGTAGTTCTGTGCAAATGAGGTCTGGTCCAGGAGCTTTCTTGTTTTTTCCGCAATCTATTATTGCTTTGATTTCTTGCAAGGATATAATTAACGTATCCTCATCTGAAGAAGATCTATCTGATGAGAAATTACATCTCTTGGATTCTTGATTTAGAAGGGACTTAAAATGTTCTTCCCATTCTCTCATGGTAATTTCATTTGGTCGGAATGTTACAGGTCTTCGTAGAGCATGAAAGGGATCGGATTTGGCCTTCCTTGTTAGATTTTTTGCTTCTCTTTCAATGTGTTCTGATTTTTTTGTTTGTAGGAGTTGTTTATAGAATTTCCTATGTTGTGCATATATTTGGAGATTTTCGTCCATGACTTGAGTCCTTGCCTTGTAGAGTGCTTGTAGAGTTTCTTTTCGCTTGGCATAACATTTCTTATCAACCCAGATTTGAGCCCTTCTTTTCTTCATAGGAAGATTCGCTGATTGTATTAAATCTGTGACTATTTTCAATGCTTCATTTATGTGACCTTCATTTGCGAGGCGTTCTGCTCTGATAATATCTTCAGGGATGATCTGATTTTGGTCAATTAATCTGGATATTTGCCTTCTGTTGCGTTGTTTCGATGTCTGATCTATTATAATGATGTCAGTTACTATTGGAATATGTTTTCTTATGGGAGCTGCTCCAGATCTCCAGAGTCCTTCCTGTTTCTTGATGTATATTCCATTGCCTTTGTAAAATACAAGATCAATTGCGCTCGCTCCGTTGTTGCAGAAGTAGGTCATTTCTTCCTTTTTGTTCACTAGTGAAAATCCTTCCTCAGTCAGCATTTTTAGTAGCCTACTAACTCTGTTTTCCGGCTTGGTTTATCAATTCGGCAGTTGAGGTCACCGGCTAGGATAATATTTTTGTCTTCTCCAGTTGTGTTTGAAATGGCTTTAGCGAGCGTTTCAATGACGTCGTTTATGGAGGCGTAGGGGTTGATATACAATGCAATAATAGTGATGTCGGTAGTCCTTATAACGAGTAAGTTTTCTTCCTTATATGTTGCTTTTATGGTGCCAATTGTAGGTTTCAAAAAACAAGAGACACCACCTTCCGGTCTCCCTTTCGTTGGTTTTGCGAGCATGTGTATACTATAATATCTAGGGATATCTATAGGTTCTAATAGGAAGGTCTTAGTCGTTATCAGGGCGTCCGGTGTCTGTCATTTCTGGTGGAATAAACTGAAGAGCATTCCTTAATCCTTCTGCGTTCCATAGGATGAACTTGGTAGATCTATTTTTATTCAAGGGAGGGGGGATCAAATTTCCTACGGGAGAAACGAAATCGCCGTACTAAAACCCTTTTTGGCCAAAATCCTGAGTCTAAAGTTGCCTCTAAGTATTGAAAAGGTATTCCAATTTTAAAGGCCTTGTTATCGCCTTGAGTATTAAGTTCTTCGCAAGTTATTTGACCTTCAACTCCGCCTTGGTTGAGGTAAGTCTTGATTAAATCCATTGTGGCGGTGTTCTTCAATTTACCTACGTACAGCCAAGCCCTTTGGTCAGCGGCCTGCAGGTCAACGCCCAGTTTTGTTCCAATAACTACCGGCGGACGTGATGTTTGCTCTGTATTTCTTCTTCTTCCAGCAACTTGAGACCAGGGGGTGTTGTCCATTGTGACTTTCTGTTGGTCCCCTTCACTCGTGTTAGTTTGTCGACTGTTGAAGGTGTTCTTTGACGACACGTCCATGTTTTCTCCTTGGTGAAGCGCCTTCATAATGTGAGTTTGTATGACATTACTGATTTTGTTGGTTATGAAGTCCATAACCAAGTCTACTTTATGATTTAGCTCTTCTATGCCTACAACTTTGTTCCCTTCCATGGGGCCATGAGACTCTGCCCCATCATCCTGATGTAGGTGATGTTGGTCACCAGATGTCTCATCTTCTCGAACATTATTCAGAGGTGTTTCCTGTCTTCCGCCAGAAGATGGCGCCACCTGTCCGTCTCCACAACCGGGAAAGGCTTGAGTTTCCTTGCTTCGTTCCTGATTTTCTAACCTCTGTGCGTTAGACTTCAGTTCAAGAATTTCAATGTCATTTGATCTTATATTATCTTCTAACTCTGAATGCTTTTTTTAAAATACTTGCTGACTGTATGATGTCATCACGTAAGTCATCACATAAACAGATATGACTGAGCGTATTCTTAAGAGCCACCAGGGCTGCCAAGTGTTAATAAATGCTCTCATTTATTTTTATCCAAATACCCATATATCAGAAAGTATGCAAGCCTACAGCTTTAATCTATGCACACGTATAGTACCTGACATTCTATAATAATTTGGAGTAACTTATATATGTCAGTGCTACCAACATGATTCTAAGCCTGCTGAGAGGTCCAACTTTAAATACACGTAACTTCTATACTATCATTTGGATTTCAACCAAATTTCGTGTGTACTATAACTGATATGACTATGCCGTTTCTGAAGAGTAACCAGGGCTGCCAACTGTTAATAAATACTGTCTCTATTTTTGTTACCCTAATATCAATATATCAGAAAGTATGCAAGCCAATAGCTCTAAACTTTGCACACGTAGCCTATAGTACCTGGCATTCTAGATTAATTTGGAGTAACTAATATACGTCAGTGTTGCCAAATTGATTCTAAGCCTGCTGATAGATCCAATTTTAAAATGCATGTAACTTCTATACTAACTAATGGATTTCATTCAAAATTGACACAACAATAGATCATATTATTTCAGATTATTTCTGACCAATACATGTATGTCATTGTTGCCAACATGATTTTACGCGTGCTGTGGATTCAATGTGTAACTGCATGTATCGTCCATGCTATCCATTGGACTTCAACCAAATTTTGTATTCTGTACCTTAAGAGATGGAACTAAGAATATATTCAGTCACCAGGGCTGCCAACTGTAGTTCTCCATTAGGCTACATTATGCCAGGTATACAGCATTTCGAACTAATTAGAAATTTCGATATTACCAACTTAATTTCGTCATTATTCTAGATAGATCCATATAGATTAATTATTCGCATGAATCTTAAATTTTAAGAAAAGTAGGCTCTTTAGTTCATCACGTAACTTCTTGTTCGAATTTCGCTTGTCTTTCGTTTCTGACGTATCGGGCCAGCCGCGCATGTTGTATGGTGTGAAATAAGTTCTTTGTGTCTAGTGCAATATGTTACTATTCATTCAGGAATATAAAAAGTGGTGACGAGCATCGGTACGAACCTTCAATCTAGTATAAAAACAGACGAAATGAGTCAACTGGAAAAAGACTTGAAATCCCTTGCTGCGATCGTCGCTTAACTCGTTCAGGCACAGACGAATGCTTTGGCGCATACTTCGCCAGCCAATGTGCCACACGTGAGTACAGAGTTTTCTTTTCACGAACATCAAGAACCTGAACAAGTTGATGAATACTTCAAATTATTCAAGCTCCAACTTCTATTATGCTGCGTTAGCGAAGAAAAATACATAGGCTATCTGCGAGTTCACATGGGCCCTAACCTCAACGTCGCTCTCAACTCACTTGCATTTCCCAGGGATGTGGACGAGCTCACTTTTAAACAAGCAGATGAACTTTTAGTACGTCATTTCGTGAAGTCAAACAATAAGTACAGTGAAGCCATCAAATTTCAGCGTATTGTACAAAGTTCAGAAGAGAACATATCAGTGTATGCATCTCGAGTAAAAGAAGGTGCTCGATATTGTGAATTCTGAACCTTTTTGGACTACTCCCTTATCATCCAGTTCATTCACGGCGTAATCTCCGACAATGCTCGTGACAACATTGTTTCCAAAAAACCTGCCAAATTTGCAGAAGCAGTTCAAATTGCACTTGACATGGAAGCTACCCGTGAGGCATTTGCTGTTTTGTAACCCTTTCAAGATCAGCTTCATTTCTTCCATGAGAATCGTCCTCGTTTTAAAACTAATCAAACCCGTTCCCGGTCCAGTCCTCGGTTCCAGTCGCATCGTTCACCCTCTCCCCACGTAACTTCGAGCCCTCAACATCGCCTGTCTTCTCCTAATCCTAACCGCACCCCAAGATTTCCTTGCAATGGCTGTGGTGCCCCTCACTGGCGATCTGAATGCCCACACAAACATTCCCAATGTAGATTATGTTTCCGGTATGGGCATATTGCAAATGTATGTCGGTCATCAGCCAGTGCACGACATAGCTCCACGTCTACTGTTCACGAGGTTTCCAAAATTACTGGTATCCCAGTCCTTCCAGTTCTGTACACGGTCACAAGAATTTTCTCTCCAACTCTTTTGAATGTCTGCAGGATTCCATGCATTCCTTGGAAATGATTACTGAGAACATTGAAGGCACCGACATTCCAAAGGAACTGGACACCGGGGGTGCATGTTCTTTCGTCAGTATTGAAACTCTGCAAAAGATTCTTCCCGATTACAGATCCACACGCCCGATCGTATATTCCGCAGCTTCACCAAGGAGCAATTTAATTGCCTAGGTTTCTGCAAAGTTCAAGTTACATTCTGCGGGCGATCCAAGCCGCTAGATGTCTTCATAGTGAAATTTCCCGCTGACAGTATATTTGTGAGGGAATGTATAACCCACTTCTCAGACATCATCTCACTCCAAGAGCTTTTGCAGGGCTAACACTTAATTTTACCCAGTAATGGTGTCAACGCCCTTGCAAATCTACCTCACCAACTGTCTTTGGAGGCCCTTCTAAGCAAATACTCCCATATCTTCAGTGATACATTTCGCTTGTCTTTTGTTTCTGATGTATCGGGCCAGCCCCGCACGTTGTATGGTGTGAATAAAGTTCTTTGTGGCTAGCGATTTCTGTTACAATTCATTCACGAATATAATAGTATCAGTAAATGTTTAGTAGAAATAATAGGGTTTTCAGGGAGATGCATTTTAGATAAAGGGATGGGATCTGGCAAACTAAGTTAATACTGCAGGACTGCAAAAGGAATATATTGGAAATGTAGAATAGTTTATAAAATCATGCTTCGATATTCGCTACAAAACACAGTTTTACGTTTAGCTTACCGGATATTCAAACAAACGGGCATACCCGCTGATATAGACTACCTCGGCTACGGAAATCTCTGATTATACGTAGATATTGTACTAATAGGTTGTAAATGACGAGGAAACGCTTTAAACTGTATAGTACTGTAATTGTTTATTACAGCAGAATTTCTTAAAATTTACATTGTACACTTTATAGAGTTTAATTAAAAGATAAAAAAGATTACAATATTAAAAAAAGAGAATATTGCTTTTTGGATGAGCCTTTCATAGTTCTTTTGGCGAACTTTTTTCCTCTCTTGGACGCTACCATGTAACGCCAACGCTAGGGACAGTAGAATTTTCTTGATGTTCAATGTAAGCTATAGCAACTTCGATCACCTACAGTCCTTTGGAATGTGACATTCTAGTTTTTTTTTTTTTTTTTAGTTGGGGTCGTGTTCTTCATAATTTTCCTCAGGATTGATGATCATATCAACAATCGCGTCGTCAGTCAGCTTCATATGTTGATCTTGGTTTCACCAGTCGAGAACGTCTTCATTTTCGATTGGCGTTTCCACTGGTAGTCTAGCTTATTAGCTAGCTGAACAAGTTCAGAGACATTCTCATTGTTCGATCCCAGCAAAGTTTCCCTGCATTTCTCCAAACCAAGCAATATTTCCATGTTTATTTTCCAACAACTCCCTCGGTTAACCCGGAGCCTCAATTAATCGCGAATCAACTGTGCTGCGTATGTATAGACTGACGTTACCACCGTCAAGCGAGTTTAACATTCTTAAAGTAGAAAAGATAGTCGGGATGGAATGGGGAGAACCATAGGATTGTGTTAACTGTGGCTGCTGACATGTGAGTACCGTTCAGAGAGGAATACACTGAACTGTAGCCCACTCGCATGGTGCTTATAGAGATCTCCCCACTCTTATTAGTCCCCTACTGTACCACTCAGCTCTTGGAGTGGTATTTGTAGGGTGGTGATGGCGTCATGGAGTGCGAACGCACTTCTGTTTCAATTTCTCCTAGTGTAACCTACTCTATAGTTCACTGAACGTGACCTCTAATCACGACTTTTTGTTTCAGATGTCAACTAGACCGCAGTAATGAAGTTATGAGGTAAGTCCTTATTCAGCTTTGTATACATACCGATCTTGTTACTTAATGTTTTACTAACAACTTGTGTTAATTTGGTGGAGAATCCAAGTATTTCTGATGAGAATAATAACTCATGATATATTGCTAGAAGTGTGAGCGGCTTAAATGTGTCTGCGAATCTTCTCTGTCATCCACTAGATACCATCGTATGCACAATAAGAATGTTGTGCCAATCCGTACATTAGGTATTTCATCTCAACTTGTAAAGGTTAATAGTTTACACAGAGTCCGTGGGCGAGGTCAGATGGCAGAATAAGCGATACAAAAATTATTAATGTTCTCTACCACAAAATAACCAGTGATGGACGAAGCAAAGAGGGTATAAAAAAGTAGATTAGCTCAGGCGAGGAAAGCATTTATACAGAAAAGGACTCTGTTGACATCGAATATAGATTTAGGTATTAGGAAGTCATTTTTGAAGGCCTTTGTCTGGAGCGTGGCACTCTATGGAAGTGAAACTTGGACTACTGGTGCAGCAGAAAAGAGGAGAACTGAAGCGTTTGAAATGTGGTGTTACAGGATAATGATGAAGATCGGATGGCTGGATAGGGTTACAAACAAAGAGGTATTAAGACTAGTGTGAGAGGAGACATGTTTCTGGCGACTGCTCATGAAAAGAAGAGATATGCTGGTAGGACACATACTAAGACACCCAGGAATAGCAAGCTTCGTTATGGAAGGAAGGGTCGAGGACAAGAACTGTAGGGGTAGAACAAGGTTAGAATATGTTAAGCAGATTGCCTCGGATGTAGGGTGTGGTAGCTATGCAGAGATGAAACGATTAGCTCAGGACAGGGAGGCATGGAGAGCTGCATCAAACCAGTCAAAAGACTAAATACTCAAACAACAACAACTCCCACATTGACGAAAATGGAGACTTTTAGTTATTACGTGGTGTATTGAACAAAATGATAAAAGCCAATTGGAGACTAGAGAATTTAAATGCCTGACACATGCAGGACTCGAACCCATGACCCCAGGCTCATACGCCGTTGCTGTGTCACTGAACGAATGACGAGCCACTTTACTTCTCATGGTAGGTGTTCATCTATGTCACTGGTTTGTGCCTGTGTGTACGCTAAGTTACCAAAAGAGAAAATAACTACTGTAGGCCTACTGCAGAGCGTCCGCAAAGTCTCTCCGCAGCAGCGAGCTACGCAGGTCTCGCCTTGCGGGACGTAAGAGATTGGCAGCATTCATGTCGCTGTATACGCAAAGTTTCACCGCAGCGGTTGGCATAAGCATGCACTTGTTCCGTGTCAAACTGGAGAGATAGGGTGGAGAATACCGTTTCATTATTGCCGACAGTGAGTGCCTGTGGGTGGCAGTGTTGTCGCTGTAAGTTGTGTTCTTGTCATATTCTTGTGTAAGCTTAGTCTAGTGGGAATGCTTACAACTGAAGAGCGTGTGTGTTTTGTGGAAGAGGTTTTCCGTGCTGGCAGAAACTTTACGGAGCACAGTGTGATAGTGGTGAGTACTGTATACATAATAGCATTACTAAATGTAATTGTTTTTCTTGTAATAACATAACATGAATGTACTACCAACCCAATACGTCCCACATGGTGAGACACGCGCTGCGGAGAGTCTTTGCGGACACACTGCATAAAGATGTGGATAATGAATACGTAGTGGAAGAAGACTACAAACTGTTTTGATGTTACCTGGCCGAGTAGCGCAGTTAGTTCGATCTTGGCTTAGCGCGGTTGCAGTTAAGGGTGTTTAAATGTGACATCAGCCTTGTGTTGGTAGATTTACCGGCATTTTAAGAAACCCATTTCGGACTAAATTCCGGTATACTGGTATTTCTAAAGCCATAGCAGTTAAAAGGAATGTCAATGCCATAACATTGTTGTGGGAGCGTTGGAAGTAAGCTCTGCGGTTCTGTAACCTGACGGAAGTCTGCGGCTTACCAATTGTACCACCTAGGCAGGATAGAATGTGTTCTTATTTCGTTCAGAATTAGCCGTCCAGTTTCTGCTCTAGCATAAGACACGCAAATTGTGAGCGACTGAGCACTTAGAACCTCGTTAGTACTGCGTTATGTTTCGATTACCACATAGCCTAATATATCGTGGCGCATGAATCAACCTGGGTCAGCAGATAACTGGTGCTATTTGCTGTGAGAAAAAAAAAAAAAGACTTTAAGAGTGCTATCCTTAACGACTGCTCTGAAGCATTCCGAACTCAAAAACTCACCTACAGTGACGTATGGAATAAATAAATAATTATCTGGGAAACATTCTCCAAAAGAGTTGTTTCTTTTAGGGGCTTACTGTAGGCATTGTGGTCAATTCAGCCCCATGTAGGCCTACTTGGGTGGGTGTAAATATAGAAATTGTCTGATAGCCTGTGTCATTGTGATGTCTGTAGTATTGTGTGTATTTGCAATTTAGGCTGAGATTGGGAAGGAGGCGGCCGTGGCCTTAAGGTAGGAACCATCCCGGCTTTTGCCTGAAGTAGAAGTTGGGAAACCACGAAAAACTACTTCCAGGATGGCTGAGGTGGGAATCGAATCCAACTCTCCTCAGTTCGGCTGAGTGTACCCCGTTCCAGCCATCAGACCAGAATTACATTTCTTGGTAGGGCCGGAAATCGAACCCGGGCCTCCGCGGTGTCAGCCAAGTATGCTAGCCACAACCCAACTAGGCGGTCAGGTGGCTAAGATGATAGCTTTCTGCATGAATGGTGCACTGCCGTCTATCTTCCGATCCTTAATGTGTAGTGTAGTGGTCAAAGAAACAATTCCCGTAGCCGGCAATATAATAGGATGTATCCTAAACTTAACCGGGGAGCGTGAGTGGCTAAGCTGCTCGTCTTTCATCCGGACGGCCGGGGTTCGAATCCCGGTGACAGCGGGGTGGAATTTTCACCTGAAAAATCACGTGGCGTCAGGAAGGGCATCCGGCCTTACATCCCCGGCCAAAACCAAAATGAGCCTGGTTGGCTCCGGCGACCCCAATTAATTGGGAAAAGCCGAAGGAAGAAGAAGATGTATCCTAAACTTAACCATTTCCCACATTTCCTTATAGTTATATCCTAAGCTAAATCTACAGATTTATCGATCTTGAGGTTGTCTGCTTTGGATATATTTATATCGAGGGGAACTGCAATGTCAATCAGACCTGTTACTTAATCTTCCCTGTCAATGAGGACTATGTTTGGTCGGTTCACAAATTTGGTTGTAAGTGACGATAGGGCCAGTTCCAATACAGTCTATGATGCTTATTTTTGAGGACAGAGGCAGGTGTGTTCTTGTAGAAAGGTTCATATTTATCATCTAGTAAATTGTATTTTTATCCAATTTTATTTGTGCAAGATTTTTGCAGCATTATTGTGTCTGACAGTGTAGTCTGCTCCAGCTGAAGTTGAACATCCCCAAATCACATGATCATTTGGATCATGATAAGCAATAGTGATCCAAGCACCATAATACCAAACAGAGATATTGATCAATTTGTAAACCATCTCATTATAAAATCTGTGTAACAGGTATCGTCTCCAAAACTGAGGGAACATTCAGTAATTGTGTACATTTTAGTACGATTGTGTTACATCCTAAAAAAATATTATAGCATTTTGTCGTGGTATGGCAATAATGTCACTTGGATCATTTACGCTTAAATTAAAAAATTGTATGCTGGGTTTAGCAAAAATGAATCGGTCACTACAGTTTGAACATTGTACTGTTGGTTATATAATGTAACATATTTCAACAGTATATTCATTTCACACCAACAGTATGAAGAAAAAAGCTTGTAGATTAACGTGACCGTTAATATCGAGATCATGAGCCACGGGACCTCCTTTTTACGTGGAATCCGAACCACAGGACATGGCATTTCACTTCGAAAATCTCACATGCATTGACCGGGAAGCAACAGTATGAAGAGAGGTAACATGAAACAATCAGTACAGTGTCCTGTTGAGCACACTATTCAGCATTTGTGCTAAGTAGTTTCATCTTCTACAAAATCGAAGACACCATTAAACCCTCATTCAGTATGTATCTCCGATCTTTCTTTGTAGCGATCATGGTGAAAGTGTACTCACACCATGGCGCAGTGGGTCAAAATCGAAATCTAGGAGGACAAAATTATTTATTTTCATAATTAAAAAATCAAAGTGTATTTCTTCTACAGCATTCTCATACAATTGCCGCTCACTATTCTGGGATGTAAACGCATCTCATTGTAAATCTGTCACCACTGTTTGAGCAGTCTGAATTGGAGGGTGAATGTAAGTGGCTGGGGTTAGGTTGTCTTCGTGGTTAGTGTGATGCTTTAAGATGGAACATGCAGCTGAAGGTATGATCTTCGTAACGTGTTTCAGTTATTAATGGGCGAAATTGTTACGTAATTTTAGCTATATTTGCATTATATAATGCCTATTTGACTATTATTTTTAAAATTATGGTTTCACTTAGTTTTTTAGTATGTCGCGTCACTCTGCGTCACTTTCTACTTAATGTTAAAATGTAGATAAAGTGTTGTAGTTTAGGCCTGTTATAAGAGTTTTTGCCTTTTTGCAACTTACTTAGTTATTTCATGTTTTAGAAGATGCCGCGCAACTAGTTCTCACACGTTTACAACTGTTTGAAGCACTGGATTGGACGATTATGTCAAAAGTGCAACTTTGTGACGTTGTTAAAAGTAAATTAGGGGTAGAAAATTGTTCTGAAGAGATAACTGAATACTCTATCCAACTCCTAGTCATAGACAATTTCTTGCATGTGTAGACGAAGCTTAAAAAAAGGTCTTAACTGATGTTTATTATGAAATAAACAAATTATATACGTTGCTTTCACTCTAAATTCATGATTAAAACGTAAAAATAATTTTGTCCCCCTAGAATTCGATTTTGACCCACTGTGCATATGGTAGCGATTACCTTATCTTGACTGGCTTGAATGGCACGTTGTAGTCATTGGTTTGAAGATTACTATTATCATCATGACCATCATCGTCATCATCATCATCATCCCACTCCTAAAAAGTAACGTGATGCTGGTGGGTGACCTTGTCTGGTGTTCCTAATGAAATGGCAGGTGTGGGGAGGTCCAGACAGAGGCCAGACATCCAACATCCTTGACACAGTATAGCACAACCTCTCACGTTCGCTTGCACTGAGCACGGCTAGCACTGTCACTTTCAACATTGAGCTCTATCAGGAGCCAGCCTTACAGACTGAAACTTGAAATCTGGACCGGTACTATCCCAGTTTCTTCAATTTTTGGGGGAAGTGCTTTTAAAGGTTTGACCAGTCAAAATGAATACGAATCCTATTTATTTGTAAAATATTATATTTCCTGTAAAACTCATGTGTTGTTAATGCCTCTCACAAACACATAAGCTTCACGCACTACCTTACACGTTTTACTGCAAAACGTGATAGAGTATACAGTACCTATCACCCCATATATTGTATGGAATAACACATCAAGTTCATTCCAAAGACTAGCTTATGCAGAATGTACATTGAGTAAGCTATAATAGTTAAACGAAAACCCCAAAAATTAAAAGAGTGAGAGAACAATACTGACGCTAGCTTAGGCTTAAACCTATGCCATCCCTTCCTATACATTTTCCTTACGAACGCATCATCAATCGTATCTCCAACAACATCTTCAACATTCCCAAAAAGACTAGAAATGCCTGAGTGCAAAAATTGTAGTAATGAACTCTAGGTTAAAAATGCAGCATATATTTATAACAAAATAATGACTTAAATCGTGTTTCCTGTACCTGAAGGGACGCAAAATCATTAATATTTTTCTAAGTACGGTAAGCCTATAGATTTTGTGACCAGGATATTGCTTTTTAAATTGTCTAACAGGTAACAATAACTACAGTAATAGCCTATGTGTTTTACCAAGATACGTAGGCCTACTGTAGATTGTCTGAACCCCCCGTCAAATTAAAATCGTAGGACCAATCAATGCCCTCAAAGGGCCAAATTATCTCCAATCTGGCAAAACATTATTAATAATTGTAAAGCTACGTCGTTAGTTACAATAATAATAACTTAACTTAGGCCTAAGTTATAGGCTACTGTTCTCTTCAAGTTAACACAGAAGATTGTTAGGTTGGACGAATTACATTGGGACAGGTGGGTTATTTGTAGTATCTGGGCTCTATATTTTCGCAAAATTGCAGTATTGTGAAACAGGTGGGATCAAGGTGAATTCTCATTTGAAATCCACTGTTTCTGCAAAAAAGACGTTAGCGCAGGAGTTTTCAGGACGAATTTGCTGTATGGGAATGAGGGAGGAGTGGCTTCAGATTATAGGCCTACTGTACGTAAGTCGTATGTAGCTCATATGAGGGTAGCCCATGGCACAGCCGATTACTAGGACGAGCAGGTTGCACCCATAGCAGGAGAGTAATCGTACATTGTGTGGAACTGAATTTTTCCGTGAAAAAATTCACAACCTTTATTCAGAAAATATTCCATTTTTGTTTCGTGATTCTCGAAGAGTACAAGTTCCTGGAACTGTTTCTGGCTCTCGGTCATGCTTCTCCGGCTCCGTGGTTAGCATTGCTAGGCTTTCACCCAAAGGGCCGCGGGTTTGATTCCCGGCCTGGCAGTGGGGGACTTTAATGACCAATGATTAGTTTTCTTGGCTCGAAAACTGGGTGTTTGTGATGTAATTATTCGTTTTATCCTCATCACACGAGCAGGTTCCCTACGTGCGTCAATTTCAAGAACCTGCAGCATGGCTTCCCCTGAAGCAACACCACACCATCATCATCATCATCATTAGAAGTTGTAGTAGTAATCATGGTTCTATGAAGGCAATGTAATTTCTTACTTCGGTCAAGGACGAGTGATTAGTATTTTGCAATAAATTCATCCATTTTTTTTATAATTGTAATTTGAAGTAGGCACACAAAATAAATCGCGGAAAAATTCCCATTTAAGGTTTTTTGAAAATATTATATCGTATAGCCTGGCTGAGATGAAGAGGCCATGTAATGTGAGTTAAAACGGAGGGTTTGCGTAGGAGGCTAATAACTAAACTAGCCTATAGCCTATACTGCATGGTAACAATAGCAGAGGTAGATCTAGGAGGCTAGGACTAGACGCGATAGGTAAAACTTGTAGATGCTACAAGGCCACAGTACTAGGCCTAACTGTTAATTGAGGTCTCGTTCGCTTACAGACGCTTGCAGACTAGACTGGACGCCGGAAGCCATAAAAGTCTTCTACCAAAATCGTATGAAATTATCATTATTATTATTATATAGACTATAGGCTATATGATAGGCCATTTACATAAAAATACCGTCCAACTTCTTGCGAGCCAGAGACACTGATGGTAGAACTGGATCTCAAGCCTTTGCTTTATCCCAGTCCTTTGTGACTAAACCATTCACAGAGACTGGGATAACGAAAATTTCCTTTGGCTTATTATTATTATTATTATTATTATTACACCTTCTACAATCTCCGATTTTATGTAGATAGGAAAACTTACAAAACAATTTATAGTGCTCTGATTGAAAGCAAATTAAGATATGCTATAGCAGCTTGGGGAAATCAAAACACAACTTTAATTAATAATCTTCAAGATAGCCAAAACAGGTTCTTTAAATATTTCACTGATATCCCTTATTTTAATATTAAAGAGTTGTTCCAAATTACTGTACTGAATCTCTACTACCATGATCCAAGATTCAGGCATAAGGTCTCTCACAACATACAAACAAGAGCCATAACAAATACTAAATATGTAAAACCCTTATGTATAAATAGCTATGGTTTCAAGAGACTAGATTATATTATACCATCACTACTTAATGAACTACCACCTGGATTGACGAACATTAACAGCAAACAACTAGCTATAAGCCGCATTAAAAAATATTACTTAACCAAACATTAACTCATAACATAAATTTATTAATATAACTACTATAGTGTAACATTTTGTGTCTTTAATTATTTACATTAATACTTTATCATTAGCATAACAAAAAAAATTGCATGCACTCTTGTATTGAAATATAATCTATATATATGTTGTAAATAATAATCAATATGTCTCACAGATAATCTGTACTGTCATCAGATTCGTGAGACATATCACAATAATGTAACAAATAGTATTTAATAAATTAAATTAAATTAAAAAAATTAAATTAATTATGTACCTCGGATAGAAAAGGGAATCTCAATTTAAAATACTTTTGAATGTGAGGGTAATTACAGTTTATGCAGTGATCATTAGCGAAGCGTTTAACGGTCCGTTAGTGTTAACTACCGATGGTGGAAGCAAGAATGTGCGGTGTTCTTTTTCTCTTCCCTTGCCGTGTGGGTTGCAATTCGCTCGTCTCGCGTTCACTGACCTACGATACGCTCTCACCCACCACGGTCTTGCGCAGCTGCGCGCAACACATGCGCAATGGCGTTCTCTAGCAGTAGGCAATCCGACATTGCTTGGCCTAGGTCAGTACATAACAGACTTCCTTGTCGAAAAAAGCGCTCGCGTTGCTATCTTACCTGTTGTACAGTTGTGTTGTTACATAAATTGTCTACGTGATATGGAAGACCAATTTGTCTAGGTAAGAAACGAGTGTGCTGGTTGGTTGTCTTGTCTAGGAATAGCTAGCTCAGATGGTGTGATTAATCTATATAAGGTGATGTGGTGTAACTAGATCAAGCGCAAACAGTTGAATCGAAAGTGAAGTGGTGTAGGATTGAGTACTCCAACTAGTTTGATGAAGACATATTGGCCTCGACATGTTTAACAATGAACTGTTGACAGGTTTTATTATGAACATGAAGGACTATGATCAATCAAGATTAGACGTATGAAAGCACAAAAATAGTTCAAGTACACACAGTAAGTGAGGTCATATTTGGGAGGGGGTGGAAGCGATTTTTCTTTCGGGCAGACCAATAGTGATCAATAGGCCTATGGAGATGCATACTTGGTCTATAGGCTATCTTTTATTCTCTTTCGTATATAAAATCAAGTTATAACAACATCTAATACTTTCCTTTCCCTTTTGTAGGAATCATTCTTTGTCGTTACTTTATTTTAGGATTTGGATCAACAAGATCATCAGTTCCCTGTGCTTGATATAATCTGTGATATACTGCATAGTTCATTTTGTTGTTACCTCACTTAGGAACATGGGACATCTTAGTCGTCAGCCCCGTACACTTTGCTGCAGCCTAAATTGAATTTGTCAACCTGTGTCTCTGCGGTGACTGTAACTTAGTCTTAGTCTATGTGTAACAAATTCTTGGGGTCAAGTATTAAGGTAGGTGTCCTCGAATTTGAAATAAAGTACCATTATTTTCTATGAAGGAGTGGAAACAGCGCACTGGGGATGTCCATTATATGTGCCGGGATTCGAACCTTGTATCTACGAATATGGAACTGCTCTCTATTGCAGTCGTATCGCATGACTTAATAGGCTTCGATACCCTGCTGGGTGAGTCTTGTCTGCTACATAACATGTCTTATTGTGGTTGTTGATTCATTAAGGGGCTTTACAACATCGTGGTCATGTATCTCCGTGTACTTGTGTGTATGTGTGTGTGTGTGTGTAATTTGTTTGATAACCTGTGTTATTATGATGGCCTTATTAGTGTGAGTATTTGTAATTCAGATGAGGATTGGGAAGGAGGCGGTCGTGGCCTTAATTTACGACCATCCCGACATTCGTCTGGAGTAGAAGTTTGGAAACCATAGAAAACCACTTCCAGGATGACTGACATGGGAATCGAACCCACCTCTTCTCAGTTTTGCCTCACGAGGCTGTGTGTACCCCTTTCCAGCCCTCAGGCCAGAATTAAATTTCTTGGCAGAGCCGAGAATTGAACCCGGGTCTCCCCTGTGATAGCCAAGATTGCTAGCCACTACGGACTATTGTGATGTTGTCGAGTGTGTAACTGTAATCTATGTGATCTAGGAAAGAGAAATATTCCCAGGATTTGAAGAAGGTACCACTTTAGCATTGTCTGGAATGAACTTGAGGGAGGGAGAACCGGTCAGTACTGGATTCGAACCTCGGATCTCCTAATGGTACATCATCTGTTTGACGGGATCAAGTCCTGGGGACTGATGAACTTGTTATTCCAAATCCCAAAATAATGTAGCGACAAGTGATTCCTACAAAGAAGAAGGTCTGTGAAGGGAAATAATTAGATGTTGTTATTACTTGACTTTATAGACAAGAGAAAAAAGTTGTAGGCCAGATTTAATAGAGAACCAATCTAACATTTTTATATTTCTTCATTTACTCCCATATAAAGTTAATGTTAATTCATTTTAAGGGGTTGGTCAACAAAATGTCGCATAAATTATGTAGTTTGCCTTCTGTCCCCAATCTAGCCATGTCTCTGGGTCTGTACTATATTAACATTTCTTTGGTGACTTTCAAACGCCCTAAATGTAACTTTGGTTATAAATGCTAGAGGAAACATAAAGTAATAGGCCTATATTATATTACTTGGTTTCGCGATTAGTTTATGCAAAGAAGAATGATATGGTCTTTGTGCGTGACAATACCAGTATTTACCCGGAAGTAGACTTGGCAGTCTTTATCAAGTGAACTAGGTCATTTGTGGCGTCAGGAATATATTGGGAGGACGATGTTTTTATTGTAGTTTATTCAAGGGAGGGGAGGTGCGTTAGCGTCATGGTAGGAGAAGGTGCGACAATCAATGGTCTGAATGTCGTGACTTCAATCGGCAGGTGTCAAGCGAGTTGCACCATTCCATCATTTAATGCTAATTCTGTTCCGATTGTGGTTGATTGTTGCTTCATTTAGGCCTATAAGTTGTCTTGATAACCTGTGAATATCTGATAACAGTAACAACAATTAAAACTCAGCTATTTTTCTAGGTTTATGCCGTGCCTTGTCTGGGGTTTCACCTAGGGACGCCAAGATAGCCTCATCAGCGGGCTCTTGTGTCCGTACCCAGACTCCCAGAGGAGTAGCGAACTGGGTGCTACCTCCCTTCTCATGAAGCGCGTGGACACCAAGAGCCCACTGATGAGCCTATATTGGTGTTACTAGGCGAAACCCCGCACAAGACACAGCATAAACCTAGAAAAATTGCTGAGTTTTAAATCCTTGGCCGTGAGTCAAAAATACGTTATGGAGGGTACGTATATAGCCTAATTAATGGAAGTTAATGTACTGTTCCGAAGTTTGAAAACCTCCTAGACTATCTATTTTATTGTTTCGTATTTGATTTCATCATTATTTGTTGTGTTGTATGTGCACATATCAATGTTCAAATGCTTGCCACGGTGAGTGAGTGGTCAACGTGTCGGTCTACTAACCCCAAGCTTGCAGGTTCGCTCCTGGCCGTGGAAAGTGATTTTTGAAAGGCGGCAAAAATTACGATTCCATGTCATACCATGTTGGCATGTCAATGAACCCACTTGAATTCAGTAGGCCGTGCTCATAATGACAAAATTGATCTCGGGAGTTTCCGCCAACACGAAGTTCCTCATTTATCTACTAGAAAGCGCTACAGTGTTCAAGGAGCTTAGATATCTAACCTCCTTGACTTTCATAGTGCTTCAAGGAACAACGAAATTCGACATGCAAGCTACCCTTTGGGTGTCAAATAACAAAGCTTGCACCCGGCACCCGAGGCCACACGATATTATTATTATTAGTCTATTAATAATAATAATAATAATAATAATAATAATAATAATATTCAAATGACCAAAAAGTAACAATATTGTTGATATTAAATTATTTAGTCCAGTTTTCTTCACGAAATCATTTGGCCTTTTGTTTTCCCCGTCACTATATAGGCCTAAATAGGCCTATTCAAACACTACAATTTACAACCAAAGTTTAACTTAAATCATCAAAACAGCTTAACACAATACAATTTACTTTCCAAAATGACTCTCACACTCGGATACTAAGTGAAAAACAACCCTGTCACGTTTTTGTCGAAAACGAGTTTATATCAATGTACGTTTGGCATCTGTTTATGCTAATGGTTTCTAGAAAAACTGCCCTGGTCAAAGAATATAGCCGTCAATAATTTCAGTGGTTCTGGAAAATACAACCTATGTCAAGGCTAACTCTGGAATGAAGCTGTAATGTTTTTTTCACTCTCCTCAAAAGAGTTGAAGGCCTATTGACAAGGGTTGTTTTTCCTATCACCCCTTCTTGGTGTAATTTTGGAAAGGGATGAGGAATACACCTAACTCACTGCCACCGCTCTGGCTAACTGAACAGCTTACTATTTTGCTCATTCAATAAGTGTTAAGTTAGGGTAACACTTATTTTATTCTCGTGTTGGAAACATACAAATGTACAGTTGCTAGGCCTATACATATCACAGTAAAATTGCCCAATACTGAGCTACATCCCAGGCGCTCGGAATGGCTTGCAGGAGATCTTCCTCTGCACAAGATGAAGGGCACAGTGGGCAATGAAGCATGTGTTTTGTGGTTTGTTCTTGTCCACATTCGCAAGACGTGTCACCTGTACTGAGGCCCCATCTCCTCAGATTGTCTCGCGATCTTCCAACTCCTGATCGCAACCTGTTCAGGGACTTCCACACCAACCAGCTTTCGTTGTGTCTGGGTGGTAGTTCTTCAGCTTCTGGCATCCAACCGCAGGGGTGAGGGGTCGTCTTCTTCCACAAATCCAGCCTTGTCTTCTCTGGTGTGGCGGTAAGCATCTCGGATGTCCTCAGGTAGCTCTTTCGGGACCTCAGCCGTTGTTGAGGAGAATCATATCCATGCAGTGAGTGGGCGCTGGCTGTTCTCTTCCACTCAGCCTCTTCCTGTTGATAGCCACCTCTCTGCGTACACAAGGTGGTGCTATTCCAGACAGGTAGAGCTCGCGTCAGCCCGGAAGGCTGCCGGCTCTCTGGGATTTGCGCAGAGAGAGAAAAAGATACATGTCCACTGTTGCAACAGGTCCACCATGTCCGAGCCCCACACCGCAGGCTGCTGCCATGAGTTCCTGCAGTATGGCAACACCGTCGCTTAGCTCATCGAGCCTCTCTCTTTCACGCTGCTTTACACTTGGCTTTCCTGACAACACACTAGCTCAGATTCTCAAGACAGACTGACTGTGACTGGTGGGATGGATGTGAGGCATGACGTAATGGCACTGCCAGCTGGATCGCATCCCTCCTGGCTGCTTTAGACTGCCTGCCCATTCAACGATTACAGCATTGGTTTATGCGTACAACCTCGTTTCCAAATAGGCCTATAGACGCTAAGAGCAGCACCAACCCTCTGTGATCGCCACTTTTTCAAGTCGCTGTTGCAGACATTTGTTTTGTATTGATGTTAATGGCGTCAATAATAATAGCCTGTTCTTTATTCGGTGTTAACTGTATTGCAGAAGCATAACTTTTCTGGGATTTCTTGTGTACATTGTGGGTAGAACTGTCGGTAAGGTTAGGTACGGTCTGACTTCCTTGGTAAGAAGCCATTGCTTTGAGTGTGAAAGGCTTTGGAGCCTCGCTGAATTACGATGTTCAACCGTTTGTTGTTAGTTTTCCGGGAAGTTGTGTTTTGGATTTTTGAATGCCGTACTGCTGCGTGCTCTTTTGTAAATCAGGAATGAAATCTGCAATTAATATATATCTTGTACGCCTCCAAGTGTTGAATGGGCAGGCAGTTTAAAGCAGCCAGGAGGGACGCGATGACGCTGGCAGTGAAAAAGCCGCGGTGATGACAGTGGGTTGGTGCTGCAACCTATCGTGTACGCCTATGAGCGTTGAATGGACAGGCAGTCTAAAGCAGCCAGGAGGGATGCGATCCAGCTGGCAGTGCGCAATGGTAGCGTTGTGTTCTGCGCACCGCCTTCCCGGCTGGCTCGAGCTCTAGTAGATCTTATCTGGTTTGGGGTAGGCTTTAAGCAACACTAAAAATGTATTCAATGATCATTAATGTTTTTCTATCGTGTGTGCATATTATATTCAGTATTCGTGATGTCTTTTTATATTGTTTTAATAAATTTGTGGAATGTACTGCGATGTCTTGGATAGCTGCCATGTTGTTTATGAAGCGTTGATTGGATATTTTCTTCAGTAGTTCTTTGCTTCAACAGGGTCATGCCTTGAAATTCCAAAGCCGCGTATGATGAAGAGCACTCGGGCCTACACCGCTTTCTATGCACGTTTATGTGAGGTGTGTGATCTTTGCACTTGACAATCAATTACCAGTTTAGGTTATGTACACACCTTTTTTTATTATCTTTAGTATTGATAGCATATTTTTACATGAAACGTTTTTAATAGATATCTGGCCGGACAACCCGCTACAGTAATGAAGTAGACCGTACAGCCAGCGTCTCAAGGCTGAATGTCCGGCGGTGATAAATAACTCGACCCCTAAGGGTGTCAACGGCTTTGGGTGGATGAGCCCCTTTAGGTGGGGTGATGGATGAACGAAATGTCACCCGAATTCATGAAGCAGCGTCTGTTTCCCATGTTAGGGGCGGCTGCGGGTCCTATATTGGGCAGCAGCAGTATGGACAACATCTGAGGCGGATGATCACTTGGGTCACAACGCCAAGGATCACTGCGTGGGAGAAGTCAATGGTAAACCACTCCTGTATACTACCCTGGGATGGGTAGCTGCGTTCCAGTACGATGATTGGTGTTAATCGATAGATGGACCAAACAGTTACCACCTAATAAAGCAGAGGCGTAGGTGGAGTAACCACCAAAAACGGCGAAGCTACAGCGCGTGGAAAGCAACGGAAAACTACCATGTATTGTTTCCTAGTACAATCATCATGGCTGAGACAATTAATATATCGGCCCTCAGTCCCCGGCAGGCCTTCAGTGGTCAGAGGCTGCTAAGAATCTCCGGGTCAGCCATTAAGATTGCAACTTGGAATGTTCGAAGCATGTAGGAGGCAGGCAAGTTCCACAATGTCAAGCGTGAAATGGAGAGAATGGAAATAAGCATTCTCGGCGTCAGTGAAGTGCGTTGGCCAGGAAGAGGACAATACAACAGTGACCATCACACCATATATTATTCTGGAAATGACGATAACCACCATCGTAATGGGGTCGCTGTAGTCGTATCCAAAACAGTTGGGAGTTCCATCAAAAATTCCATACCATTTTCGGACCGGATCATGATGCTCCAACTGATGTCAAAGCCTATCGATGTGAATATCATTCAGGTTTATACACCTACGTCAGATGCAGATGATGACGTCGGGGAAGCGTTTTACGAGGAAATAAAATCTATCTTGAATTTGACTAAGGCTCACGAGGTCAACATCATAATGGGAGACTTCAACGTTAAAATAGGTCGAGGGGGAGTAGATAGATTTGTAGGACCGTTCGGTCTGGGACTTCGAAACGAAAGAGGTGATCGATTGGTACATTTCTGTCAAGAGGAGGAATTTGTTGCCATGAACACTTTCTTCAAATTACCACCTCGGAGGCTCTATACCTGGAAGTCGCCACAGGATGATGCTCAACATATTGTCCGTAATCAAATTGATTATATTTTGGTGAACAGACGGTTCAAGAATAGTATTCCGACAGTTAAAACCTACCCAGGAGCAGACGTCTCATCGGACCATAATCCTCTGGTTGGAAAGTTGAATGTCAGATTACGTTCGATGCAGAAATTACCTGTCAAAGCCAAGATTGACGTGACTGTGCTAAAGCAGGATGCTATTCGAGAGTATGTCCAACAAGAACTGATTTCAGAACTCGGTAACATAGAGGACTGTGCTGACGTTAATGTTCAATGGAATCAGGTAAAGCCGGCGCTTACTTCAGTGGGACAGAAACATCTGAAGGTTGATAAAAAGAAGCAACACAAAACCTGGATGACAACGGATGTTCTTGAGCTAATGGATAAAAGACGAGAATACAAAGGAAAATATCAACAGAGATACGATGCTCTACAGAGGTCGATTCGAACTGAGATCCGAAAAGCCAAGGAGAAATGATTGGTGAGCAAGTGCCGCGAAATCGAAGAGCTTCAGAATAAACACGACACATTCCACCCGCACAAAAATATCAAAGAACTGATTGGGAGACAGCCTAGCCGAAGCATCGGGGTGTTAATGGACGATGAAAATAACTTGGTTGCCACGACATGCGACAAGATCAAGCTATGGGAACGGTATGTGCACACGCTCTTCGATTATGGCCGAGTTGCTGATCACGGCATTGATGAGACCGATATTGGACCAAGTATCCAGGGAGGCGGTGATGAAGGTTATTTGTGAGATGCAGTCTGGCAAAGCTCCTGGACCAGACGATGTTCATGCTGAGATACTAAAGGTTCTGGACAATGAAAACATAAATGTTCTCACATCCCTCTTCAATAAGATCTACCAGATAGGCCTGATGCCTGAAGACTGGCTCAAGTCTACTTTCATTCCACTGCCAATGAAGCCTAATGCAAGGCACTGCGAAGAACATCGAACGATTAGCTTGATGACTCACGTCCTCAAGCTGTTTCTGAAAATAATTCATGGAAGAATCTTCAGAAAGTGCGAAGAATTTATGTCGGACACACAATTCGGATTCCGGGGTGGATTTGGCACCAGGGATCCCTTGTTCTCGATACAAGTCCTTGTGCAGCGCTGCCAGGATGTGAACAAGGATGTATTTTTGTGCTTCATTGGTTATGAGAAGGCATTCGACCGAATACAGCACACTAAAATGCTAGAACTCCTTCAACGAGTTGGAATTGACAATAGTGTCGTACGAATCATTGCCAATCTCTACTGGAAACAACGAGCGAACATTCGGGTGGATAATATGTTGTCCGATGAAGTAAAAATTCGACGTGGTTTTCGACAAGGCTGTGTGCTGTCTCCAATGCTCTTCAACTTATATTCAGAGGCAATCATGTCGGAAGCCTTGGATGGGTTTCATCATGGCATTGTCATCAACGGCACAGTCATCAATAATTTCCGATATGCAGATGACACAGTCCTGATCGCCGGAAGCATTGAAGATCTCCAAGCATTGCTGAATCGCGTGAACGCAGTTAGCAATATGGCTTAAGGATGAACATTCGCAAAACAAAATTCATGGTTGTCAGCAAAGAAGTAATTGATACCACATTATCAGTTACTGATAAATCCATCGAACGAGTTCATTCGTATAAATATCTAGGATGCTACCTGAATGACAAATGGGACTGAAGCCATTAAATCAAAGCTCGCATTGAGCAAGCCAGGGGTGTCTTTATCAAAATGAAGAAAATGCTGTGTCACCGAGATCTTAGTCTGAGAACGAGACTACTTGCCCTCAAATGTTACATAATTGCCATACTAATGTATGGACACGAGGGGTGGACGTTAACCAAAACCTTAGAGAAGAAGTTGGAAGCATTTGAAATGTGGCTGTATCGTCGCATGCTTCGTATGTCGTGGACCGACAAGGTGAGAAACACCGAGGTGCTGGATAAGATGGGCAAGTAGATGGAGGTGCCCTACAACATCAAGCGACAGAAGCTACAATATTTTGGCCACGTGATTCGAAATAACAAGTAGCCTACCGACTCCAGCAGCTAATCATGGAAGGCAAGATTGAAGGACGGCGCAGACCAGGGAGGAGAATTTGCGGGAATGGTTTGAACTTGACTCAGCATCTCTGTTTCGAACGGCAACCTCGAGGCAAGGGATTGCAATAATGATCGCCAATCTTCGACGCGGAGACGGCATATAAAGAAGAAGAAGAAGAAGAAGAAAAATATTACACGAGTGAAAAGAAATGCTTTCAAACACAATCTAATTATTTCTCATCAATCCGAAGATTGATTTTAATCAAACTTAAAAACTTCAACAAATTTCATATTTTTAGCCTGTTTTTATTTTATGAAAAAAAAAAAGTTTATGAGATCACCTTTTGTTCGTGAGTGTGTCTTCCTCTAATAACTTCTAAACGGCAGGAGCGATGTCTAAATACATTGTAATGCACTGGCATCTATTTTAGTTCGTCTACATAGCCTCAAAATGGCGGCTGTGCGAAATATTTCACCTGCTTTCTATATCTCAGAAACTATTACTGATATCACCCTGAAATTTTGTACGGTGATAAAGGGTAGGCTACTACTAGAAGTTCAGCTATGAGACTTCCAAAGACCTGTAAAATGCAAAACGAACATGGCGGCCAAGCGAAGGTGAAACATTTTAATAGACTTTTCTCGCGTTTTAACCATCTGAGCGCAGTGAAATATGGTACAGTAAATGTTTATACACATTGTAATGCACTGGCATATAATTTAGTTCAATTGTTCACATAACCTCAAGATGGCGGCTGTGCGCAATTTTAAAATTAGATTTTATTTAGTCTATTGTGTAGACTATTAATCATGCGATCGAATAGAACATTTGAATATTGAACCTGCGCAAAAATCGTCATCTAATAGTACATACTCTATGGCGTACATATACTCTGGGGGGCGTGGTGGCGCAGCAGTCAAGCTGTTGGCCTCTCACCACGGCAGACCGGGTTCGATTCCTGGTCAATGCATGTGATATTTTCAAAGTGAAATGCCATCTCCTGTGGTTCGGATTCCACGTAAAAAGGAGGTCCCGTGGCTTATGATCTCGCGATTAACGGTCACGTAAAACTACAATCTTCCTTTCTACATATAGTCTATAAAAATCCAACATGGCGAGCAACGGAAATATTTAGACGGTTCTCAATATCTGCGAATCTATTACAGCAATCAAACTGAAATTTTGTATGTTGATAGAGGCAATTAACATAAGTAGGATATATATATATAAAATAGGCTGTATAGTTCTTCACGGAACTACTTGTTTATTATTTGGCTCTTGGCGGGTATTGTTACCCCTGAGCACCCCCTGTAGTTACGCCACTGGTTTGGTGTCATGGGATTCGAAATAAGGTAAATCTACCATTCCTAGTAAGTGTGAAAGAAACGCCCTCAATATGGCCGTTGTCAAACAAGGTTTCGAACGCCAATACAAAATAACTTCTGAGCAAGCGGTAAAAATACTAATATCCACGCATAGCACCTATAGAGGCCATCATGGTAACCAAGGGTGAACGAGTGCCATTTGTTAGCTTTTTATAAACACTGCTCTAGGTAAAAATGATGATAATAATAATAATATTAATAATCGTAATAAGGTGGTAGGAGGTTCTTTTCTACCTTATCTGTTCTGAGGGTTGCTTATTCTTCAGGAAAAGCTCATACTATACCTCCCCAACGCGTGCCCTTCGGACGAGGGCGTCCTGTATGTAGTAGACTAAGCTCAGGCTCGACATCAGATTGTCTGCACTTTGTTGCACCCTGACTTACCAGCAAGTGAGGCCTGCTCTGATTGATACTGAGCACGATAGACCATCCACTCTCTCGTACCAGGCACTCGCTTGGCTCAATCACAGCTGATCTGTGGGCAGTTGGGCTAGAAAACCTTGGAATAAGTCATCTAATGCCATTCTCTTGCGCCGGGCACTCGCTCAGCTCACTCGCAGCTGATCATCGGGCAGTTATTTTTTCAAGTAGTTTTATTGGTTTATTTGAATAGATTATACAGAATCAAAAGATGAATATTTATAACATGGCTTCAAAAGACTGAGTGAATGACATTAAGACAGATTGTGAAGAACAAAATAATAATTAAATACTGTAGCACATTTCTCATCACATCTGTCAATTTAGATTCCGTGGTAGGCCTACATTTGATTTGAAGCAGCATCCCAGGAAACGTCATAAATGAAACCTACCAGGGGACTGATGAAGACATGTTATTTAAGGGACACTGGGACTGAGTTTTCATATTTCTGTAATTATCAATGGATATTGTTCTAATTTTGCACATATCACTCAAATACTAATATACACTATACTACTGATTTACAGTTTTCTATCTCTAACCGTTTAGGAGATATGATTTTTTTATATAGAAATTATGCAAATTTTGAAAATGGTCCTTGCGTTAAACAGATAGAGGTAGCTCATTTATCATGACTTTCCCATATATATATTTAGTATGAAAGCAATCCTAGTGATTGGTTTTGAGTTCATATGAATATTTGTTGAGATATAAATTAACTCATTTCACAATTTTTTTTATCCCATTAATTGCCTATTATTTAAAATTAAAATATTTTTAGTGGCAAAAGTAAGAATACTACAGTAAAACTAATCACTGAACTTATGGATGCATTAATATAGAATATGAATACAAATTTGCAATATTATAGCAGCAAATAGATGCGCAAGGACCAAATGTTGTATCAAACAAGAAGTTCCGTGAAGAACTATACAGCCTACTTTTCATGCCAATGATTACTCTACAGTATATGAACCTATCTAGAATAATGACGAAATTAATTTGGTAATATCGAAATATCAAATTAGTTCAAAATATACCTGGTATAATGTAGCCTAATAGAGCACTACAGTTGGCAGCCCTGGTGACTGAATATAGGCATATTCTTAGTTCCACCTCTTAAGGTACAGAATACAAAATTTGGTTGAAGTCCAATGGACGTTACATGCAGTTAGCCACTGGATCTATCAGCACGCGTAAAAGCATGTTGCCAACAATACCATGCGTGTGCTGGTCAGAAATAATCTGAATTATTATGATATCTTGTTGTGCCAATTTTGGATGAAATCCATTTGTTATTATAGAAGTTACATGTGTTTTATAATTGGACATATCAGCAGGCATAGAATCATGTTGGCAGCACTGCCTTGTATTAATTACTCCAAATTAATCTAGAATGTCAGGTGCTATACGTGTGCAAAGTATAGAGCTGTTGGCTTGCATACTTTCTGATATATTGATATTAGGGTAAAAAGAATATAGACAGCGTTTATTAAAGTTGGCAGCCCTGATTGCTCTTAACAATACTTATAGTCATATCTGTTATGGTACACATAGCACATACGAAATTTGGTTGAAATCCAACTGATAGTATAGAAGTTACATGTATTTAAACATTGGTACTATCAGCAGGCTTATAATCATGTTGGTAGAACTGACGTATATAAGTTACTCCAAATTAATCTAAAATGTCAGAATATACGTGTGCATAGTTTAAAGCTGTTGGATTTCATACTTTCTGATATATTGGTATTTGGCTAAAAAATAGAGAGAGAGCAATTATTAACAGTTGGCAGCCCTGGTGGCTCTTAAGAATACGCTCAGTCATATCTGTTTATGTACAGATATTACATACAAAATTTGGTTGAAATCCAATTGATAGTGTAGAAGCTATATGCATTTAGACATTGGACCTATCAGAAGGCTTAAAATTATTTTGGCAACACTGCCATGGTTGGCCTCCTGGAAATTAAACTGGAATAGTATTATCTACATGTGTGCCAATTTTGGAATAGCTCCCATGCATACCTTGCAAGATATCTAACATGGAGCTCAAATTTCTAGTGCGTTTTTTCAGCAGTTGGTAGCATTGACATCAATTTCAAATATGGACGTGAGCTATTCCGGTGCACATCTTTACTCATACTAAATTTGGTTTTGATTGCTGCAGCCGTTTAGGAGTTGATAGGGGGGGGGGACACACACAGCCAGACAGACACACATTTTCCCGGATCGATCTCATAAGTCTACTTTTTCCTCATTTTTGCAAAATGTGAAAAGTAGGCTAAAAATGGGAAGCTGTGATAAATGGACTTTTATAAAAACATGCATATTTTTTGGTTATCAGCTTTCAATTTAAGGTAATTATCAATGGATATTGTTATAACGTTACACACAGCACTCTAATAGTAATATACACTAGACTTCTGATTTACACTTTTCTATCTCTAACCATTTAGGAGATATGATTATTTTAATATGAAAAATATGCAAATTTTGTAAATGGTCCTTGCGTTAAACGGATAGAGGTAGGTCATTTATCTTGACTTTCCCATATAGATATTTAGTATGGAAGCAATCCTAGTGATTGGTTTTAAGTTCATATGAATATTTGTAGAGATATAAATTAACATGTTTCACAATTTATTTATCCCATTAATTGCCTATTATTTGAAAATTAAAATATTTTTAATGGCAAAACTATGAATACTACAGTAAAACTAATCACCGAACTTATGGATGCATTAATATAGAATATGAATACAAATTTGCAATAATATAGCAGCAAATCTAATGCGTAAGGACCAAATGTTGTATCAAAAAATGGGAAGCCGCGATAAATGGACTCTTATAAAAACATGCATATTTTTTGGTTATCGGCTTTCAATTTTAGGTAATTATCAATGGACATTGTCATAATGTTACACACAGCACTCTAATAGTAATATACACTAGACTTCTGAATTACACTTTTCTATCTCTAACCGTTTAGGAGATATGATTATTTTAATATGAAAAATATGCAAATTTTGAAAATAGTCCTTGCGTTAAACGGATAGAGGTGGGTCATTTATCATGACTTTCCCATATAGATATTTAGTATGGAAGCAATCCTAGTTCATATGAATATTTGTTGAGATATAAATTAACATATTTCACAATTTATTTATCCCATTAATTACCTATTATTTGAAAATTAAAATATTTTTAATGGCAAAACTATGAATACTACAGTAAAACTAATCACTGTGCTTATGGATGCATTAATATAGAATATGCATAAAAATTTGCTACATTATAGCTACAAGTCTGATGCATATGGGGCGAATTTTGTTTCAAAAAAAATGGGAAGCGCAGAAAAATGCACTTTTATAAAGCCATGCATATTTTTTTTAGTTATCAGCTTACCTTATCAGCTAAAACTGCCCAGCATCATATGTTAACACCCTCTTTCTTGCTTTTCTGAGCTCCTTATTAAGAAAATAAGTACAGAAATACTCGCCTCAATGAAAATCCATGAATAGGGGGCGTTTAAATACCATGCACTAGACATTTCAAGAATTCTCTGGACCTTTAAATATGGCGGAATTCGGAAAAGACTTTCACTAAATTATCCGCTGGAGTCAGGGACTAATTATATCAAAGAATAAAAAAATCAATATTTTTGTGATTTCTGACAAAAACTCAGTCCCAGTGTCCCTTAAGGAGAAAAAGGAGAAGAGAAGACCTATTGAATTGCCCATAATAAACATTCAGGTAGAAGAGGAGACCTCTAAGACGCTGAATGACACGGGTGCAATGATTTCTATCTTGTCTGAGGATTGCTATAGTAGATAGTTGAAGGGTAAAAGTATGATGGCTATGCCAGCGTCTACTGTACTGTTAAGATTGATATTATAAAGCGGCATTCCACATTTCTTGAAATTATTAAATTTAATCTTCAGACGGGTTACGTCTCCTCCATCCCCAATGGTAGACTAATATTGTTAATCTCCAGCAGTTCCAGACGATGCCAAACATTCATTTCGCATTAGTCTTACAGCAGTCTGCAGCCATTCATGCATTCGTTTATGTTGGGATCTGTCAAATTCCAGCGAATCCAGCCATGTTACCATTAGGTAACACTGCTGCCGCCTAGACACACCGAGTTGATCCCGTGGAAAGGATTAAACTAGAACCAATCAACGTCATTTTATGGGCTGCAGAACCATGCACTAAAATATCTAACGGTGTGAATGTTGTCTTATCTGCCACTGATAGTTATGAGAATGGAATTGATTTAGCTCTCAATGAATGTGAGAACTTGGAAGAATTAGGGTATGGAAGAGGTGAAAATAAACAGTGGGTCTGCCTCAATCAGTGGGAAGAGATATTCGATTTCAGCTCAAGAATTCCACGGGGTAGCCATTTGTTATCGTTAACTAGGGCACACCATGTGGAGTTGGGCTACAAGGCCTTTTAGTAACCACTAAAGAATCGCAGGGGATAAAATTGAGACTCAATTATTATTATTATTATTAATATTATTATTATGCCTATTATTAGTTTACGGATTTAAGACTGTGCGTTCGATTTGAACATGAGTCACCTTAGAGGTGACTTTTCATGGTTTCCTGCTTCTGCTCCAGGAAAAAGCTAGGATGGTCCCTAACAAAACGCCACGGCTATTTCATTCCTCAAGCCTAGCAAACAGATGCCTAATGTGTGCCCAATGATCGGTCCAAATAAATTAAGGTGTGAAGTACCATCTCTGACGTTTTTCTTGCCATCTGGCCAGCATATGTAAAAAGGTTTCATCGAAATCGGGATGTTTCCTTGTGAGACCCAAATAGGCTTAGGTCTAATTGCCGTTAGGCTTACAACCACTACTACAATAACATAGTAGCCTAATGGAGAAATCAACACACAGGATTGATGGCCAAAGAGATCCATAGCTCTTAACTTAAGCAACTTTAAAATGTCAATATGTTTCGCATTTAATTATGCAGGCCTAATAATTATTACAGTTGAGTGCGTAAAGTGAGATTCCACGGAAGTAATTGGAAGCTGAAAATTCGGAGATACGAAGTTCGAATCACGGTGTTGATAGCGGCTGTAATGATTCTTCTATTTCCCTGTTTTTATTCCACAATTCCTCAATGAAGTAACCGTGGCGTAATTATGCAAGCGACAGCACCATATTTTGAATCTCTGGACAGCTACCCCAATCCCAGATTCTAACAAAGGTAGGAAGCTTCTAAGTTTATGTGATCGTTAATCTCGCAATCATTTTGCCAGGCAACCACCACTTTGCATTGAATCCCAACCACCAGACGTGTCATTTCGCCTCAACAATCCCACATGCATTAACCGTGATTCGAACTCGGTCCATCTTAGTGGGAAACCAGCAGCTCAACCGCTGCACCATCACGTCCAGCTTGACTCTATTGAAATTTATAGTCATCACAAAAACACAGGTTATCAGACAATCAGATACCCCAAGTAGGCTATACGAAACTAACGACCAAAATATCCCAAGTCCCCAAAGAAGGCAACAACAAGAATTTTACAACTACTTTAATTTAAAATATCCTATTCCAATGAAGCCCTTTTTGGCGCTAAGATAGGCCTTACAAATAATAATCCGAATATGATCTGTCATTGTCAGTTTTTCTTGGAGGTCATATCTAAAACCACTTGCAAACAGAAAGAGAGCTGGCGCCATGCATAATGAAAGGAGGCGTTATTCATAGCTACCTGACAACATTCTAAAATAGAAATACACAAATGCTTTGGCAGGAATACATATGTTTAAAATTAAGGGGGTCACTCCTCAAGAACACACGCTTGTAGGAGGCCTACATAGGCCTAATGACTTGATAAACTCGGTGGTTCAGTTCCAAAACTCGACATCTGCGTATGTCAATACGGTTCACTATATTTTCCATATTCTAGAGCAATGAATTATGGGATCTTGGTTACATGTGTAAGCTTACTGAGACTTGAAGAATGAAACAGGGTAAACATAAATCAATTTATTGTCATTTGCAGATATTGGGCATTGTAAATATAGGCTACCACTCAATAGAGGGTATTAACCGGCTTTGTGACTTCCGCTGAGTGGCTGAGTTCACCCCGTTCCAGCCCTCATACATGAATTAAATATCTTGAGAGAGCTGGAAATCGAACCCGGACCTAAGGGGCGACAGCCAAGAATGATAGCCACTACACCACGACAAGTACTGGCATTTTGGGAGAGTCAGTGGCTAGCTGACCCACTGCCCAGTAAAGTGAGAGCGATCAAGGGAACTACTCGCGTGTGGCGGAGCTCTTTCTGGTCACGAAGGGAGTCCGTCATTTTATATAGGCTAAGGATAGATCATACAAGATCCACCCACTCGTACCTAATGAGAAGGGAAGACCCCCCACTTTGTACTTGTGGAGCCGTTTTCACCGTGGTCCACATTTTAACCGAGTGTGTGAAGCTTGCTGACTTACGAAGAAACCTTGGTTTGCAGATGACACTCAAACTTATATTAGCCGATGACGCGGTGGCTGCTGACCTCGTCGTCCGCTTTATAAGTGAGAGTGGGTTAGGGCCAGCAATCTAAATTTTCCAGTGAACTTTGACTCAACGACTTGTTCGTTTTTGAATGATGATTTTTGTTTTTCCGTAATTTTTGTTTATTTTTATAATTATTAATTTTATTTAATTTTTTGTTTTATTAATTTTCGGTCTTTACAAATTTATGTGTCCACCTAAAAGATTTAAATTCCATTCCAAATTTGTATGTTTTAATCTGTGTTAAGAGGGGCAGACGACCTCGTAGTTCTGCCCCTTAAAACAACAATAACTAACTAACCCCAATAGTAACCAGTGTAGCCTAGATAAAAAAAAAGGACCAGTTCTCGATTTCTAGTTAAGGTGATATTCCAGTTTAAACTGGAGACTGACAAATTTTTAAATCGATTTAGCATCTGTAGTCTATCTGCATTCTTCTCAGAACTAAACGCAGTCTGAATAATAAGGTTAAAGGCTAGCTCCAATATAAAACATATTTTTTCGAGTAACATTTCTAGGTTCTACTACGAGTTGAAAGTTCAATGTTAATTCTTCTAGATAAACAATTTTAAATACCGTAAACAACTATTGAATAGCCTACTTACAGTAGGTAGATGTGTAGGCTATACAGCCCAGATAATTCCTGTGTGTTGCTGACTCAATTCCAACCACCTCGAGGTATAGCGAATAATATTCTTGGCTGTCGCCCCTGAAGTGCGGGCTCGATTCCCAACTTTGCTTAGAAATTTAATTCTGGTCTGAAGGTTGGAACGAGGTACCGTACACTAAACCTCGTGAGGCAAAACTGGGAAGTGAAGGGTTCGATTCCCACCTCAGCTATCCTGAAAGTGGTTTAGGCCTACCGTGGTTTCCCACTTATAATTCAGGCAAATGGCGGGATGGTTCCTAACTTAAGGCTACGGCCGCCTCCGTCCAAATCCTCGCCTGAATTACAAACACACACACTAATACAGCCATTACAGTGACACAGTTAATCAGACAAAACTCCACACTCACCCAAGTACAGAGGATAAATGACCACGATGTCTAAGCCCCCTCATGTGAAACAACAACAACAACAACAAACTCAATTCCTGACAACTGCGCCTTTTTCATATGCACTCATATCAGTGAGGAGCAGGGTTCTTTATAAAATTTTGTATAATAATAATAATAATAATAATAATAACTGACAGGGGCTATGCAAGAAATCTCGCATATGTCTTTACTGTTATGCGGGCTCGACGCGTCTCAGTTCTGGCAATGATATCGTCTTTTTCTATTTGTTTAAACGCACTATATACAGGGTCTTTCATATAAAATAAGAGCGCCAAGCGGCGGCTTTGTTACCGCATCTGCGGTCACCTTGGCCGAGCTTGTGGCGTGCCAAGGCCCCCTGCTTTAAGCGCGTGTACAATCCTATATGATGCAGCGGCCTTGCTAGCGTGTGTACTATGCTGAAATCTTACTTTAGTTAGTTACAGTATTGTTGATGAAACCGAAACCCCTACTTGTGCTAATTTTGTGAGTGATTTATTCGGAGACCGTTCAAGATTCTCGCCAATGTCATCTAGCCCATCCTCTGTTAAAACTGTTCGTGTGCGGCATGTTTTTTATTGAGCACTGAGCCAGTAGTGTCAAACTTATTGGCAATTACGTGAATCTGTGCTAGTGAAGGTGGCACTTCATCAGGAAATTGCTGAACAAATGCATCACGTACCCGCCGAGCCGACTCGTACTTAAAATAAGTTTTACATAAAAAAATACGATGTTGCAATGATAACTGTCTCACCATGTTAGCGCTTGAGGTTTAGACTGGCGATTGAGCACCTGCACGCTTATTTCAAGGTCAAGTTTGGTAATATCAATCTGTTATTTTTATACAGTCCATCGGAACTTGAAAAAAAAACCAGCCCTCGTATGTACTATGTGCGCGCTTTCAGTACTACAGCAGGGGGCCGTGGCGCGTCACAAGCTCGGCCAAGGTGACCGCAGCTGCGGTTAACAAAGCCGCCGCTTGGCGCTCTTATTTTATATGAAAGACCCTGTAGTCTAAGCGAATAAAATCCTCGTATTTCCGTTGCATTTTTAAGAAATGCAAGAATTTTCCTGTACTATTGAGGCGTTTTGGTTGATTTTGATACAAACCGCTCCTTCTAATTCCCTCTGGTTTCTGAGCTTAAGTGTTGTGTAGCACACACCGTAGCAGCGTTTTAGATAAGTATGATAATAATAATAATAATAATTAATAAAAGAAGAATCATATGGTCTCAGCTACCGTGGTGTAGATCTTTGTGGGGCCATTGAGGTGATCTAATCTCCAAATTCAAGGATCTGTTTAACACTGCAATGAAAACCAGAACTCGAACTGGTGACCTGTGGTTGGTGTTTAATTATTGTTTGGTGTCTTGTAATCACCAATGTGATACAAGAGATTATTTACGAATTGACATTGGATGACTATAAGTGCCGTGGACTATTTTACCACCCTTGATAAATCCGACTTCCTCGACCGGGAATCGAATCCGCTATTTTAGAATTATATGGCTGACACTCTACTGGATCACTGGTCAATAGTTCGTATGAAAGGGTTTAGGGGTACTGACTACCTTAAAAATGTGCGACCGTATTTTTAGCCTACTTTTCACATTTTGCAAAAATGAGGAAAAAGTAGATTTATGAGATCGATCCTGGCAAATGTGTGTCTGTCCTTCTGTCTGTGTGTGTGTCTCCCCCCCTATCAACTCCTAAACGGCTGCAGCAATCGAAACCAAATTTGGTATGAGTAACTTAAAGATCTCTAGGCTACCTGAATATCTCAAGACCATATTTGATAATGATGTCAGTGCTACCAACTGCTGAAAAACCGCAATTGAAATTTGAGATCCATGTTGGATATCTTGGAAGGTAGATATGCATGGGAGCTATTCCAAAATTGCACACATATAGATAATAATATTATTTCAGTTTTATTTCCAGGAGGCCATACATGACAGTGTTGCCAAAATGATTCAAAGCCTGTTGATAGGTCCGATTTTTAAATGCATAGCCTATAACTTCTACACTATTAATTGGATTTTAACCAAATTTCGTATGTACTATGCGTAGTCTATATAAACAGATATGACTGAGCCACCAGGGCTGCCAATTGTTAAACAATGTTCTCGCTATTTTTTTTATCCAAATACCAATATCGGAAAGTATGCAAGCCTACAGATTTAAACTATGCACACGTATAGTACCTGACATTCTAGACTAATTTGGAGTAACTAATATACGTCAGTGCTGCCAACATGATTCTAAGCCTCCTGATAGGTCCAATTTTAAAATAAATGTAACCTCTATACTAACAAATGGATTTCATCCAAAGTTGGCACAACAATAAATCATAATATTGCAGATTATTTCTGACCAACACATACTTGACATGGTTGCCAACATGAGTTTACGCGCGCTGATAGATCCAATGTCTAACTGCATGTAACGTACATGCTATCCAATAGACTTCAACCAACTGTTGTATTCTGTTGATGGAACTATATTTTGTCACCAGGGCTGCCAACTGTGGTGCTCTATTAGGCTACGTTATGCCAGGTATCTTTCGAACTAATTAGAAATTTCGATATTACCAACTTAATTTCGTCTATATTCTAGATAGGTTCATATAGATTAATCATTGGCATGAATCTTAAATTTTAAGAAATGTAGCCTCTTTAGTTCGTCACGGGACTTCTTGTTCAAATTGTTAAGGAATCTTAAAATTAAGTGAAGATGAAGATTTCTCCTTGACCATATCACCACTACACAAACACCGCTTTGACCTGTCCTACTAGTCAGTTCCTGATACAGCGTAGCTTCTCCACTCGCCACCAGGGTGCTACAGCGCTCTCATAGGCATAGTAGGGAAAGGCATGCTATTTGCGTGCAACTGTTAAGTTAGTTCATTATTAATATTGACTATTTTCCCACCTATGAATGTCTGTCCTCAAAGGTTTAGTTTTAACTAAATTCTATGCTTTTTTAGAGTAGTTAATGTAGAATTCTGTATCACAATTCTACCCGGGTGCCTCGACTGCGAATTCTTCCTGAGGATGGTAAGTGTTTTGGCTAAGCAGGGTTATTGGGAAGCTGGGATCTATCGATCATGTGAGCAGAATGAACACAAGGTACAAGTAGGGCAAGGAATTAGCCTACATAGGTCATAGGTCAAGGTTACTATCGTGCTGCAACAATTACATTCCCAGTGAGCGTTGATGAGAAATAAGACATAAGCCCAGAGTTAATCGTTTCTAGCTTTTAAACATCTAAAATTCTGCGTGTTATTTCTAAACTTTAACATTTTGTAGCACGCATGATGTTTAAATTGTATACAAATTGTTAAAAAATAGGATTTTGTGCAATAGATAGTTATGTGTACATTCCGTAACAAAAAAATTAAGACCATTAGCTTATTTCACATAAATGAGGCTATAATGAGGCATAGGCTATTAGGCAAGATGAGGAGTGAGGTAGTTTGCCATTGCTTTCCTCACTGAGTCAGTGCAGTAACACTGATCATATGAGAAACTTTGACAGCATCCCTAGCCTATGGGGTTACGTCTCTTATTTCTCATAATCTGTTTAGTTGGTCTGTTGGCTTTTGGTTTTACTGTCAAACGCAGACGTCTAGCAGTGATCGTTATTTCCGCGACGTAGGCTATATAATCATTCGTTCCACATAATGAACAAGTTTTATTATTCGAGATGTTCTATTACGTAACTAGACTGTAGATTATTAAACACGAACAATATACTGATACAAATAGACGTGTGAACGAGATTGTGGTCTGCAGCTACCCTCAAATGCCCGTCTTATAAATGAATTCATTTATTATTGGGCATATTACACATTTCGTTTCAATGGATGTTGTTTTCAAGTGAACGTGATGTTTTAACGGGTGGTACATCGGAGTTATCTCCTAATATCGAAAGTCTTTTCTTGTATGTACAAGTAGGCTACTATTATTATTTTTATATGTTTTACTTTCGAATTGAACCACTATGGACTACGAGTTAACAATCAATATAATTTTCTGTGTGTTGCTCTTGTTCGTCTGTCCTGCCAGTATCTCTAGACTAGAGCCCATCACTTAGTCCCTTCTTCCGATCTTCTGAAATAGGCCCTCTCCGTTTTGTGGGTTCTTCGCCTACCCTAAAACCCCGGTAGTGTTTGATGATTTGTCTAAATTCATTCCTGTTCAGATTTATGTCCTCGAGAATACCGATTTCTGTAAGCTCTTTAGTACAACTCTTCATTTGATTTCAAACGTAGGCTATGTGTCCGTCAACCTATCTGTTGCCTAAATTTCTTCTCAATATCCTGCATTCTCTTTTGACTAATTGGTCGACCAGTTGTCGTCTGTTCATAGTCAAAGTCTCCGAAGTAAATAATCCTTCCGGTTCGACAGCCGTGCTGTAGTGTCTTAACTTGGCTCCAATTAATTGCTTCCTGTTCTAGGTCATTTTGTTGGATTATCTTACCTAGGTATCTAAATTTCTTCAGACGTATAATCTTCCCCTGGTTTGTGATCATCCATTCTGGTCCATCGCTGATGTAAGTTATGCCATGCATTTTGTCTTCTCAAAGGAAGCCTGTAACCCTACTTTCTCAGCCATCTCTGTCAACCGATTTATATTTACAGTTGATGGCTTAATATTGTTAGAACAAATAGCTAGTTCAACTGAAAAGACCAGGCAATATTGTAGCCTACACCCCTTTCAGTTTGGGCCCTAGTCTGAACCGTTCTTCATGACTTTCTTCTCGACTCAAGTGTCTTCCTCCATTCTCAAATGACCTTTTCCAAGACACAGTTAAAAAGGATTGGAGATAGTCCATCACCTTGTCTGACACCAGTTTTGATTAGAAAGGGATCAGAGATCTCACCAATAAATTTCACCTTTGACCCTGTGTCGGTCAAGGTCTGTTTAATCAGATTTCTGGGCGTGTCATTCACCCCATTCTCTTTCAGAATATTCAATAATGACTCTCTTAGTAAATTGAGTCCACGACCACGTAGTCATAGGCCTACCTGCCTATCGTCTTATAGGCCTACCTGATGATGTTTTTCAGATTGAAAATCTATTCCGGGAAAGAATGTCCTTTTCTGAAACCGGCTTGGTACTCCCAATCTCCTTATCAAGGTGATCTTCAATTCTGTTCTGGAGTGCTTAGGAGAGGATCTTGATATACCCCTGTAATTATTAACGTCCTTCTTGTCCAACTTTCTATGGAGAGGGTGGATTAAAGCCCATTGTAACTCAGAGGGTATCCTACCAGTTTTCCACATCTCCTTAAAAAACTCAGCTAGTATATTTAGAGTATCTTCGACAGTTTTAGCAGCTCTGCCACAATTGAATCCTCTCCAGCTGCTTTATTAATTTTAGATCATCCCATAATCATTTTAATTTGTGTCTTAGAATGTGGATGCGAGTTGGACAGTAGGCCTACTTGAGTAGGATGGCATATGGGTAACTTATCCTTTGTTTTGATTCATTACAATTGAGCAATTTCTTAACATACTGAGCCAAGATGCAATAGGCCTAGTTCTTTTTGTTGTTCAGGTCTAACTTTCCATTTTCATCTCTGAAGCTTGATAGCCTTCCAGATTAGACTTAAAAGTTTGATAGAAGTCCCTGACATTATTCTTCCTGAAATCCTAGTCATTATGTTCCATCTGTTGTTTCTCACCTTGCAAGTCGGAACACTAGGCTCTTTTGGCCGTCACATGATATTTTTAACTAACTAAAAAGTCTGTTTTTTTTGGTAATTTACAATCACCAACTATTTAGATAGTCTATGTCATTTTCACTAAATTATTCTATGTTTTCGTCGTTTTAAGACACACATTTGAAACAGATCTAATTTTCTGAATATTTTGATATAGGCTATTCTTTATTTATTTTCAAAGATTAAATTCCACTATAACAATCACATTGCTCGCAATTATATTTGTTTTCTTTCCTTTTCTTAAAAAATACTGAGGAGGGCCATAAAGTGGCCGAAACTAGTCTAGACTAAATAATAGACTATTAATCTTATTAATTTATTTATATTTACATTATGAGGAAATGAATGATTAAATACGCATTGTTATTTTATGTTAATTTGAACAGCAGTAGGGTAACTATTGAAATGATTAAGTTCATGTCAATACGATGTCATTCTTTCCATAAAATACCAAATGAAGTGTGAAACTAAGCAAACAAGCTGAAGAAGGACGCACTGAAGGGCCGAAAACATGTTTCAATAAGGAGAAAAACACACTGAGTATTAACAGGTGTCAAAGCAATGTCATAACTTAGCCTAACTTATATTAAGTTATTTATTCTGAAAACTTTAAATAGCCTAGGCTTATTAAAAATATTAAATTATTTTCCAGCTCGCTGTTGTGGCAGAGAATAGACACGCTACACTGTGGAGAGTACTTTTTTATCCTCTCCATTCTGCAATGCCAACAAGAACAAGTGCTTCACTTGGACTTTCAGTCCATGACAGTGTGTTGCGAATATGATTAGTGCAGTGCATGGCCATAGCCTATGGTGTTAATGTGAAACAGTGTTCAAGCTCCAATTGTAGTGTATCGATCTACAGTGGCAATAATACTTGGATAACGACAGTTTACATGCTTCTGAAGACAATGTTGATGTCGGTAAGTTGGTTGTCTCCTTCACCGAAATGCATGCCAATGTAGTCTTATTGATACATTGATACAAATCTAAATCTAACCATTCTTCTGCGGATGCGTGTTGACTTACAATATTTATATAGAGATTGATTTTATCTTTAAAAGTATTCCACCTTGGCAATCTTAGTTGGATTGTATTTGCTTTAATTAATTGTCTACTACATGTTTCAACCACAATAGTCTTCAGCAATATTTTCTGAATTATGATTCCAAGATTTGTGACTAAACAATCTATTTATTTATTGGTGTCTTTATTAAGTTGGGGCTCTTGGCCTTGGGTAGGCCTGTAGTCTACATAATTATACATAGGCTATATAGCCTATGCACACACACACACAAACAATAAAAACATTTTACATATAACCTGTGTTATTATGGCGTCTGTGGAATCTGTTAACATCGAATATAGATTTAGGTAATAGGGAATTTTTGAAAGTCATTGTCTGGAGCGTGGTGCTCTATGGAAGTTGGACTGTTAGCGCAGCAGAAAATAGGAGAATTTACGAGTTTGAGATGTGGTGTTACAGGAGAATGATGAAGATCAGATGGGTAGATAGAGTAACAAATGAAGAGGTATTAAGACGAGTGGGCGAGGAGAGATGTTTCTGGCGACTGCTAATGAAGATAATTCGGTAGGACAACCAGGAATAGCAAACTTAGTTATGGATGGAATGGTCGAGGACAAGAACTGTAGGGGTAGACCAAGGTTAGAAATGTTAAACTTATTATCTCGGGATGTAAGGTGTAAGAGCTATGTAGGCTACTGATAAAATGATTAGTCCAGGACAGGGAGACTTGGAGTGCTGCATCAAACCAGTCAAAAGACTTAAGACTCAAACACAACAACATTGTGGCGTCTGTCGTCGTGTGTGTATTTGTAACTCAGGTGAGGATTGGGAAAGAGACGGCTGTGGCCTTCAGTTAGGAACCGTCCCGACATTTGCCTGGAGTAGAAGTGGAAACTTCCAGGATGGCTCAGTTTTTCCTCACTAGGCAGAGTGTACCCCCGTTTCAGTCCTCAGATCAGAATTAAATTTTTGACATACCCGGGAAACGAACCCGGCCCTCAGGGGTGACAGTCATTGCACCACGAAGTGGTCGTGTATTAAGTACTTAAGGTTCCACAGGACGCTTGAGAAGAAAAGCTTTTAGTGTGATGTGCATTCTGAATGTACAGTACACTATGTCTATCATAACATTGCTATCGTCATGTCCACTATGCCCAAGAAACGGTCGTGTCCTTGTCTGAATTTGCGGCCCAGACCGAGCATGCTGTTGCCATGTGCTCTAGGACAGGCCACGTGGCCTAGACCGTCAGGGGAGGGGAGGCCACTCTTCAGGATGTAGGGTAGGATATTCAAAATGGCGGTCCTACTTCACTTATGCGGTGCAGTGCAGTGTCTGCCCTCTCTCCCATGTCATGGGTACTGCATTTAGGGCGGGGAAGAGAAGGGATAGGCGTGGTTTGGATCATCCTCGAGCACAGCCATTGGCCCACCTGCGTCGTCATAGCAACCAGGGCCAGTTTTTAGTCACCCTGGGCAGCCATTTTGGAAGCAAGGGGCTCGTAAGCAGAAATTTGAACCAAGTTGGAGCGTAAGGCAACGGCTATAGAGTTTGAAAAGGAGGCTTTGAAATACCTACCATACCTTAACCTGTAACGACCATTGCTAGAACACGTGGTGTGTCTACAAATGCATGACGCGAGCTGACATTCCTAGCCCACTTATCCCTAATCACATGGCCATGGCGCCTCTAGCGGCGTTATCACTAATAGAGTAGCAGCAGAAGCTTTTACGAACGCATTTCCTAATCTATAGTTTAATCAAATGAGGTGTTTGTTAATAAAATATTCTAGATTATTTTAATTTCCTATTATTTTTAAAGCTCTACCTCAGACATTAGAATATCCGTGCTTGTTACAGACATCTGAAGGTTTCTGTAGCCTACTAATCACAAATATTTCAAATATAACGACTTCTACATAAGACTCGAGTCGGAATGCATTTACATCTCCTATGATCTGTTTCTCATTAGACTATTATCGTAGATCTTAAGGTTATCTGATAGACCTACATCTTTGAATTTCCTTACCTAGACCTTCCCTTTCATTTGTTTCGTTTTGCTGGACGCCATTTTCTTTCCGACACCTCTCTCACATTCGTTATGGTTAATGCTGCGTGCAGGCTCAGTTAACGCACATTTGGTTAAATTGACAGTGTCTAGTTTTTAGGCTTACTTGTTAGTCATGTTCTTGTATGTTGATTATCGTAGTTCTCCAATTTCATTCATTTTATCAATCAGACAAATTCCAGATACACCCAAGTACACGGGGCTACATGACCACAATGTCGCAGAGCCCCGAAAACAAATAACAACAAAAACATCAATTGTATCTAGGCCTATGTTACGAAAGCAATACCTTAATGTTAGACGAAACCACAACTGATTATCATAGGCTTACACCCAAATCTCAAGAAACCTCGTTGATTAAAACTTCACAATTTAATCTAGGCTATTTCTAGTAAGTTAGTAACGAGGCAGTAAGAGAAATCCTCATACATAGGCTACATACATTTTCATTTGAGATTGTTTCGTCTTTCAGCGTCCAGTCGACAGTAGTCCGCAAGCCTCTAATTGCGAACAAGTCACCTCCAGGATCCCTCATTGGCAGTTAGCAATGTGGCCTGCTCTGGCTCTACAACTCTCACTTTGAAATCGTTCAACACTGAGTCTAACCATCGCCTCCTAGGTGTACCTCTGCTTCTCTTACCCTCTACAGCTGAACTCACTAACCTCCTCCTCCCCCATTCTTTTCACATGACCCAATCATCTGAGTTGGCTCATACGAACACCTTCATCTAGCGTGTTCATTTCTAACTTAGCCTATCTCTTCATTACGAGTACATTCCTGCAATTGCTCCCATCTATTAGTCCCAGAAATCATTCGTGCTACCCTCAGATCAGTTACCTATAGGCTAGCTTATGTATCAGACATCCTGAATCTACGCAGCTCTTCCATACAGTATGGTCGATCTAAGAGGAGGAAGTAGGAGAAGAAGAAGAAGAAGAAGAAAATATAACCAGAAGGGGGAAGTCTCTAATATGAAGAGAATCATATTCACTAGGGTAGAAAATCTGTTAAGAAACTTATTCGAAGCCAGACACATAGGCCTAGTCTAAGTTAAAGAGTTAGCGAACAGAGTCTCTGGGAAAGTAACAAAAGGAAACTTGTAGCGCTCTGAATACATGGCCACGTGAGACTAACATTTTCACTTCTAGCCACCGTACATCAATAAAATAAAATAATGAACTTCTTAGCATAGTCAAAATTAAACTATGTCATTCAATGCCTTGCAGGAAGTTTTTAGAGCTGTATTTCGGTACCCTACTGTAACATCCAAAGCTCAAGCCACGGTAGGCCTATAAAGAAGAAAGAATAGTCTAGGCCTATAGTCTATGAAGAAGACTTCGGTTCCAACAGAAAATATTGTCTAATAGCTTTAGGGCTGGGTATTTCCTAATTTGGATGGAATTTTATAGCGTCAGAGCAGGCAACATATTTGTATGTAGCCTACTACGTGTATCCATCCTAAAACGATCATTCAAATCCAGTAGTAGGCTACTTTTGAAGAAAAGACAGGTCTAATAGATTCGCCAATTTTAATAACATATAAGTTACAGGTCTCTGGTATGAATCTGAGCAATATAAAACTGAATTGAATATATATATATCACTATTTCAAAAAATATAGCCTACGTTAGTCTATGTTGAGCAAAACTCCGGCATAGACTATGTGCTGAATGTTTCCTCAAAGTTCATTCAAATCGATTTATTGTTAATATGGTTTTATGTATTAAGACGTAGAACAATGAAATGAACTGCATTTTAGATATCATAACTGCCTGAAGGATTACGTGTTTGGTTGAGACTGTTATTGCTATTCGACTAGGCTATGCCTACTCGTCTTGAATGCAAATTTTACCAACAATTTCAATAGCCTTGAGATCTTACGATTGATCTAGGGTTAAAATTCTCATGTCGACAAGAATTAGCCTAATTGAGCAGAGAAGAACGTTAGCCTATGTTTCTGAAGTAAGTCTGGCTGCGTGGCTCAGGGGTAACGTTCTCGCTTCCTGAGCCCAAGGTTGCAGGTTCGAAACCTGGCTCAGTCAGCTGGCATTTGACGGTGCGCAAATGCGAGGGAGCCGTGTCAGTACATTTACTGGCACGTTAAAGATCCCCTTCGGGGAAAAATTCCGGCACCCCGGCGTCTCTAAAAGCCAGGGTAGTTAAAAGGGACGTAAAACCAATAACATTATTATTTCTGAAGTAAAGGTTATCAGTTATCATCAACGATAGAAGTAACCATGTGTTTGGGTGCGTCTTTCATGAAACACTTGGGACTTGAATAGTTTGTTTGTTTGATTGATTAGACTGTATAATTTGGAATATCCAAGGAGAGATTAATATAGCCTACCTCGTTTCTCAAAAGGAATGGGGGTCCCATAAAGTATGGGTTAGACTGTTGGCCTATTGAAGATAACATTTTGGCATATTGAAGCAGACAGTACTCACCACCAAGGTGCACTGATCGAGAATTTAAACTTCTACAAGACCTATAAGGTCAAAGTCCAACTAATTTCTTCACAATAAACAGGAAAACGAATAGCAACATGTGAAATTGAAAATCGTCTCCTTAAATTCGTCATGGTAGTATCATTAGGAACTAATCAAAACAAGCTAGGCTAACCTATGTTCTGTTTCTCTCTTAGCTTTGACTAATGTTTCTCCCCACGAATAATTGAGGCTTTGGCATAATTAAACTAAGTTCTAATTATGTTGGATTGTTTCATATTTAGGCTAGGCTATAAAATTACATATCTGCCAGCAGATGAATAGTCGATAGTTCATTATACCAACCTACATTTACACTATAGGCATATTGCTTGATTAGGACACGAAAAATAAAAACGAGATTTAAACGATTTTGCACAGCCACCAGTTTTAAGTTCTCATAAAATGCCATTCAATTAGACGTCAGTATATTAAAGCTGCTATGATGATTTACTGTGCCGAGTTTTACAGCGCTCGGTTGACTAAGTCACGAGAAAACTCCAGTTATGTATTTAAATTTCATGCTGCCACCATGTTGGTTTTGTGATCATCAGATTATTGAAAGTCCCATAGGTGAACTTGTGTTAATAGCCTCTTTCAACATACAAAATTTCAGTTTGATTGCTGTAATAGATTCGTAGGAGATATTTTGGATAGTCGCCATGTTGGATTGTTCTATATGTAGCCTAGACCATAGAGTTAATTCTGTTGCGAGAGCTGGAAAGGGTTCACTGAGCTTCGTGAGGCAAAATTGACAAAAGGTGGTTTCGATTCCCTCCTCAGCCATCCTAGAAATGGTTGTATGTGGGTTTCCCTACATCTATTCCAAGTGAATGCCGCGCTGGTACCTAGCCCCTCAGTTACGCACATTAATGTACCCAGTACAATAACACAGTTTATCAAACAGATACCACACACCTAACTGTGTCACTAAGTCCCTCAACAGCAACACGACCCAGTAGTTTTCATTATAATTCTGAAGTTAGAGGATTGTGGATTATGGATGAATGTGTCTGCATGGTTTGACCGACAGATTTGTGACGTTTGGTTGCTTGGTTTTTTATTGTTTTACTTCGGTCTTGACAGCCTGCTGTAGTTTGTAGCCTATAAGACATGTTGCTGAGAAAGAAAGTAGGGATGTATTCCGTTGATATGAGACCCAATGAAGTCAAAAGACATGTGATAAAATAGATAGGGCTATAGAACTAAAGAACAATAATACTAATGCCCGAAGCAGAACTCGAACCAGTAGTCGATGCATCACTTAGTCCCAGAACCCACGCTTCGCCTGTCGGCCAGTGAGCAGCCTCCTTCGGTGACCAATTATTGAGTTAAATCAGAATGGATAAATAGGCTATTTTACATTGGATTTTCACCTTCTTTTTTATTCATTTTCATTCTTTGTCCTTGAAATGTTCTCTTGAAAGCTGCTGTAGTACCCTCGAGAGCAGTGGTGTACTGTGGTTTGCTTTAGGAGGGGTTGAGCTGAGTCAAAATTATATTGGGGGATGAGAGCTTGGACATAATGACACAATGAAAGCTAATATACGGTCCTGAAGTTTCAAAACCATCTGTCTATATTTTTTTAGCATTTGATTTCATTAGTAGGCCTATTTGATGCGTTGTAGACCTATTTGCACGTTTAAACAAATATAATTTTGTTGATATTAAATTATTAAGTCCAGTTTTCTTCGAGAAATCATCTGACACTTTTTAAATAGACTAGGTCTATTAATAAACTATAGTTCACAACTAAAGTTTAACTTAAAACAACTTAACACAAAATGGCACTTACACTCGGATACAAACTAACAAGTGGTGTATTTTTGGAAAAGTATGGGTAAAGATAGGCTAGTGCCACACCCATCTCACTGACCCACCTCTGGCTAACTGAACAGCCGACTATTTTGCTCATTCAGTATCATAAGTGTTAAGTTAGAGTAGCACTATAAATGTTACACGAGTGAAAAGAAATGCTTTCAAACACAATCCAATCATTTGTCATCAATCTGAAGATTGATTTTATTCAAAATTAAAAACTTCATCAAATTTCATATTTTCTGGGGGGACTTGTTCCCCCTGATCACCCCCCGTTTTAGCCCCATTGCTCTTCAATTTGTACATTCATGATTTACCAGTCACAGCATCAACTAAGTTCATATATGCTGATGACATCGCTCTTGTAGCACAGAGTAATAACTTTGAAGATCACCAAATCCTTACAGAGGATCTCAAGAAGATGTCAACTTTCTTAAGTCCTGGAGATTGATCCCCAACACTTCAAAAACTGAAGTCTCTTGTTTCCATCTAGTGAATCGTGCTGCAAACTACAATCCAAGAGTTTTGTTCAACGAACGTAATCTGAGCTACAATCCTTTTCCAAAATATCTTGGAGTCACTTTAGATACATCCCTGAGCTACAAAGAACAAATAGCTTTCCCACAAAGTCGCCGCAAGAAACAACATATTGCATAAGCTCAGTGGTACATCCTGGGGAGCCTCTGCTGACTGTTTACGCTTATCTGCCATCAGCCTTGTCTACTCGGCCGCTAAGTACTGTGCACCCGTCTGGTTGGAAAGCGTAGGCCTACATGTGAAGAAGGTAGACACAAAATTGAATGATACAATGCGTTGCATTACTGGTTCCATCAAATCAACTCCATGTCACTGGTTATCCATGCTGAGTCTCATCCCTCCACCTCACTTAAGGAGGAAGCAAGCTCTACTAAAGGAAGCTAAGATAATCTTTGCATCACCCTTTTTGCCATTGCACCAAGAATTCTGCCATCCATCACAGCAACGACTGCAATCTAGAAGACCAGTAAGTGTCACTGCGGGGCAAATCATTGCTGGTGGATTTGATCTAAATGAAAGCTGGAAGCATGAGTGGTCAACTAAAACATTGGGAACAAGTCCATCTTGATCCCACAAAGAAACCAAATGGCTTTGACTTACCGAGGAACTTCTGGTGCCTTATCAACAGGATGAGGACTGCTGCAATCCTGCAATTATTTCAGGTACCTACAAGTGGGGCTGGATCTGCTCACTAATGTGTGAGTGTAACCTGGAAGAACATCTGGGCCAACGCTGTCCTCTTTATTCGTACCCTGGCATTCCTGACGATTTGTTCGCTCTCACACCCGATTTAACCGAATGGTTGAGAAGGATGAACTTTAACGTTTGAATATACCTTGTTATGTATAATTGTGTATTGTAGACTATAAATTACCATACGATTAAATAAATATCCCCCTGTAATTTCGACACTGCTCGGGGGTATATGAACTAGAGTAGGACAACCGTTGTACTACACTCTTTAAGGCCTGTCGATTTTGTTCATACGCCTGCAATATACGGTCCTATTAAGAGCATTACGTAGACTTGAAGGCTCCTTAACAAACAGGTTATTCTCATTAAGAGACATCATAGCCTAGCACGTCTTGTCTGGTGAAAATATAGCTCTAGAGCAGGGATAGAGAACCTTTTTCTGTCTTGTATGTCACTTAGACTAAAGGTTGGCTCAAGCTATTACTTTCGACTACCCGCTGTTATTTGCATGACTTATTTGGAAGTACAATTTCGCCATGAATTGCTATTTCCTCTAAATTATGATATTTGCATATAAAATAATTCAGCTCCCACGGTACAATAATGGTGTAAGTGTAAGCACTTACGTTTTGGATGGATGTAACTTAATTGTGAGGTTTATTAAGAGACTAGAAATATTTAAGCACGAATCAAAAAAATTGCACCTCTTCTTTTTTATAAGCCTCAACAAATGATAGGCTATAGCCTATATTTCTGTCACATATCAACCTGTCAAAAATTTGACTATTACTCTCGTCTTTCCTTTCACCTTCTTCGCGTTATTTCTTTCATCCTCTTAGTGATAAATCTCCACAATCGGAATTACGTTAATGACCAGTCATTTCAACAATAGTAAATAACCAAATAGGCTACACGTTATGTCATTGAATATATTTCATGCATCTATGTGGTAATGGTGAAGTTGCCATCTGTTCTCGCACTACCGAAACTAGGACGTTACCCATTATTGCAGTTGGACTGCAAAAGCAAAACTTGATGCAATATTTTTTTGATGTGTAACATCTTTCCACTCGGTTGCTGGATATTTTTTGTGGGAGTGATTTTGGAAAAGGGACGGAAATGGGACGGAAATGTGTAAGAGAAAACAATGAGCGCGCGCGGTGGCGGAGATTGGTACCAAGACGTACTGTTGGCCAACATACAGCCCTATGTGGAATGTAGGCTATATCGCATACGGTTTACTTCAAGGTTTGGAGGCCCCATTAAAGATATTCCTATAATAAATCATCTTCAAGTTGTCGTTCTTTGGTGTGGCAATATTCATCCTATATGATATTTGCTGAAAACAATTATGATTTATTAAATCTTCATACTTTTGCTGTGGAATGTATATCGCATACGGTTTACTTCAAGGTTTGTAGGATCCATTAAAGATATTCCTACAATAAATCATTGGTAGTCTACCACGACGTACCTCGCGCATGCGCACCGGTCACGATTTGGCACTGGAGTTTTACAAGTAGTAATTTCAATGACCAACAGAGTTCACTGTTAACAAGGGATTTGCGCTCCCGGCAGACACAAGTTACCTGGACGAGACTTACATCATCGCTGAGCCATCAAAATTTCATAGCATGAGCAGAAATAATAGTAATGGGAACTTACCAATGGTAATAACACGAAGGAATCCTTCATGTTTTTGTGGAAGTGATTTTGGAAAAGGGACGGAAATGTGTAACAGGAAACAATGAGCGCGCGCGGTGGCGGAGATTGGTACCACGACGTACCTCGCGCATACACTCCGGTCAGGATTTGGCACTGGAGTTTTCTATAATTTTACATTTCTTCTTAGTTAGGGGTGTCCTAGGACTCGGGGTGACACCCCCGTTTTCCTATAGCCCCCTTAATTTAACCAAAGGACCCAAAACTAATAGGCCATCGGCATTTTAATATCTCGCGAACCAATAATGCTAGGGACTTGTATGAGGTGTCCTAGGAGTCGGAGTGACGCCCACCGTTTTTCTATCCCCCTCTTAATTTAACCAAAGGACTCAAAACTAAAGGGTCATCGGCTTTTTAATATTTCACGAACCAATAATGCTAGGGACTTGTATGAGGTGTCCTAGGAGTCGAGGTGACGCCCTCCTTTTTTCTATTCCCCTCTTAATTTAACCAAAGGACCCAAAACTAAAGGGTCATCGTCTTTTTAATATTTCGTGAACCAATAATGCTAGGGACTTGTATGAGGTGTTGTAATACTCTGGCTGACGCCCCTTTTTCATGTTTTTGTGATTTGCAGAGATGGGTAAATCCAGAGCAGAATATAGGCTATGCGAAATTATCGACAAAAGAAATGTGAGAAAAAAAAGTGAAGGAGTACAGCCGAAAAAAAAAGACTTTACGTATATTTCATCTCAATTTCATAGTAGGATAACATGTCAGATGACTTCACATATATTACATCTCAATTTCATAGTATGATAACATATCAGATGTTACACATCATATGCGACTACTGTATCTTAAGGCTCGTATCTTTTTTTCTTTTTAATAGGGGGTAAACAGATTCACCCCTTAATTGCACGTGGGTGCTGAGTTATTCAATAGCAATGGTGTGCATGTATTGTAATTTTCGGTTTGCCTATCTGTTTGCAAACACTATGCCAATGATTAACGTAGATTTTAACGAAGTCTACTAATTGGCCTGTAACACTGGTTGCATAATTCATTTGGCAATGTGTATGCATATTTTTAGCCTATTTCCAATTTTGAAAAAAATAGGCTTATGAGATCACCTTTTGTCCGTGTGTGTGTGCGTGTGTGTGTGTGTGTGTGTGAGGTGTGTGTGTCCCCCCGCCCCCCTAATAAATTCTAAACGGCTGGAGCGATTTCAATGAAACTCGGTAAGTTCATAGCACTATTCTGGGAGACCTCGACCGTGCCCTTCAAATTTTGTTACGTCTCACCATTCCAACATGGCGGCTGTGCGAAATATTTCACCAGCATTCAATATCTCCGAAACTATTCCCGATATCACCCTGGAATTTATTACGGTGATAAAGGGAACCACTAGAAGTTCACCTATGTGACGTTTGAAAAACTGGTAACTACAAAACCAACATGGCGGCCACTCGAATTTGCGACTTTTAAATAGACGTTTCTCGCGATTTAACCAACCTAACGCAATGAAACGTGGTACAGTATATGTTTATACACATTATAATGCACCGACATCTAACTTCGTTGAATTGTTTACATAACCAAAAGATGGCGGATGTGCGAAATATTTCACCGGCATTCTATATCTCTGAAACTATCAGCGGCATCACCCTGAAATTATGTACGGAGATAAAGGGCACTACTGGAAGTTCACCTATAAGACTTTCTAAAACCGGTTAACTACAAAGCGAACATGGCGGCCAAGCGAATTTGAAAATTTTAAATAGACCTTTCTCGCGATTTAATGTTCCAAACGCAATGAAATCAGGTACAGGAAATGTTTATACACATTGTAACGCACTGGTATCTAATTTAGTTCAATTGTTTACATAACCTCAAGATGGCGGCTGTGCGAATTTTAAAATTAAGTTTTTATTTCTTGTGTCGTAATCATGCGATCGAAGTGAAAGTTTGAATAATGAACCTACGTAATAATTTTCCTTTAATGGTACATGACTCTATGGCCTACACATTTAACAATCTAACATGGTGACCATCTGAAATATTTAGACGGCTCTGAATATCTACGAATCTATTATAGCAATCAAACTGAATTTTTTATGTTCATTGGGGGCTATGAACTTAAGTTCACCTATAGGACTTTAAATAACCTGGTGATCACAAATACAACATGGCGGCGACGCGAAGTATAAATATTCACATGGACGTTTCTCGCAATTTAACCATCCGAGTGAAGTGAAACTTGGTACAGTAAATCCTTATACGAATGTTAATCCACTGGCTTCTAATTTATTTCAATTGTTTCCATAACCACAAGTTGGCAGCTGTGCGAAATTTTAAAATCTCCTTGTTACTTTTTGTGTCCTAGTCATGCGATTGAAGTTTGAATGCTACACATACACAATAATCTTCATGTAACAGTACATAAATCAAGGACCTTCATATATAAAATACAACATGGCGACCATTCGAAATATTTAGTCGGTTCTCAATATCTACGAATCTATTACAGCAATCAAACTGAAACTTTGTATGTTGATAGTGGCAATTAACATAAGTAGGATATATGAAAATAGGCTGTATAGTTCTTCACGGAACTACTTGTTTTACTTAAAGAATTCAGGCTATATTAGAACCAAGTACAGTACAACTAATTGTAAGGTAGCAAAGAACAACAATTCTTGAATACTGTAATGTCCATTCTGCTCTTAAATTAAGGGGAAAAAGCAGTAGCCTACTTACTGATCAATTCAATACACCTTATGTAGGCCTACTTTACTTAAAATACAATCAAGCATAAGCTAATAAAATATTTTGAGAAACTTTCAAAATTGGCTATCTGCATCTGTAGTTAAAAAGTTAAAGGTCATGATGATGTCCTATAATTTACATTTTAATACAATGTTTCACAATGTCGGGAATTTATTACTGCAACGGTAATAGAAGTTAAGTGATAACAGCTGCTTACCAGCCAGTGTCACGAGTACGCTAGGCTTTCCATCCCTGGTCTACTGGTCCCACAGCCAGGAGCAGGGATTCAGCAACATCGAGTGCTTCAATCCAGGTATGTTCTATTGTTTTTTTCTGAGCACTCGTTCTAAGAACTCCAGTCCTCGCTAGCACATATCCTTGCGCCACTAGAGACACAATAGTATTACAGGCAATCACATAATATGCATACACACACAAATCTAGGTGGGACTGATGCCCATGATATCCATATTAATCTAAATGAAAATTGAAAACTACTAGGCATCTGACATGTTATCCTACTATGAAATTGAGATGAAATATACTTGAAGTCAATGTTATCCTACTATGCAATTGAGATGAAATATGGTCTACGTGAAGTCAATTTTTTTCGGCTGTACTCCTCCATTTTTAATTTTTTCTCACATTTCTTTTGTCGATAATTTCGCATATATTCTGCTCCGGATTTACCCATCTCTGAAAATTACAAAATCATGAGCAGGAGCAGGGATTCAACAACATGGAGTGCCCTTTAGGTGCTCAAGTCTAAAACAGAAACCTTAAGGGTGTTTTTAAATAACAGATAGCTGTCCTGTTAAATTATGTCAAGACTGAATGCGTGGCTCTGCGGTATCGTTCTTGCCTGCTGAACCCGGCGCAGTCAGTTGGCATTTGAAGGTGTTTAAATGTGAGGGAGCCGTGCCAGTAGATATACTAGCACGTTAAAGATCCCTCTCGGGGCAAAATTCCGGCAATCAGGCGTCTCTAAAAGCCGCAGTAGCTAAAAGGAACGTAAAACCCTCAACATCAATTATTGAATTACTGTATGTCAAGTCATTTTCCTCCCTTGAACCCTTCAGATAGCTGATGAATATTGTTATTTATTTATTATTTTTACTAATGTTTTATTTATTCTTTTATCTATCGTGCTTCTAACATGTTACAATCTAATTATGAGAAACACATATCAAAATGATTTACTTACTAAGTTTCTTCCGCTAAAATAATAATGATAATAAGAATAATTATAATATTACTTAAACTAATTATTATGGTGGGTACTATTGTAGAGCAATCTAGTAAATGTATTTCTCTTCAGTCGGTCAACACGATAATGTGTCAAATTAAATTGAGCGTGGAACAACACTTGTCTGATCACATCCACTAACCTGAAAAAAAAATTAATTATTTATATAGTCATGACTTGGTGGTAGGGTTTAGTTGTCAATTCGTCAGGGTAACGCCATTACATCCTGTTCACTTAATCTTTTTCTATTGCAAAGCAGGAACTCTAGTCCGAAACTCCATGTTGATGACCTTAGTTGATGACTAAGCTATATTTGCCTTTTATTGAATATCACAGCACAGAAAATCAATTACTGGCATTAAATTGCTCCTAGGACGTGACACAGTTTCATAGGTTGTATGCTATGTACGTTATCATGATATCTATCTAGACTTGTTACATTAAACTCAAGTGTATGTCATAAAAACAGAAAGATAACATATTATGGAGTGTGTCAGGGTGTTTATCTCTTGATAAAATTGATTACATCACTCAAATAGAAATAAATTAGACTGTTTATACGAAGTTAACGCACGCAATGCTCATAATAGTTTGTTAATAAAACGTCCTAGTTAGTAGGCTACTTCATGGCTATCACTCAGTCAGGTGGTTCAGATGTGGTTCAAATTCAGTGTAAACTGTAGGTCTCGTAACTTATGATCACTAAATTTACTAAACTGAAATCTTCGCTCAGAGTGTTTTTTTTTTCACGAGTAATTGTGGAACATCTTACATCAGACGCTTGAGGAGAGTCCGCAACACTTTAAGTGTGTGGAATTCCTTCCCACTAAGAACCACACACCCTTTTCATCCTGACATTCCGTCCTGGAACCGCTCTCGCATAACTTCAAGACGGTGTCGATTTAATAAGCCTTTCGAGCCTCTTCTTTTTAATTCAATATAATGCTGACGCTAATGAACATCCTGTTTTCTCTTCATAGACGTATTCCCAACATTGACGATCGTCTATCCCAACCTTGCAGCCATTTCCAATATAGGCCACAACAGCGTCCAGTTTTCTCTTCATAGATGTATTCCCAACATTGACGATCGTCTATCCCAACCTTGCAGCCATTTCCAATATAGGCCACGACGTTCCCTGGAATCTATTGTATAGTCTATCTGGTATGCCCCATCCCAGCATCTTAGCATTGAAATCACCAGCTACCATGAAGTTATTTTCCATAGCCTACCTCATAATGTGTCCTCAAAACTATCCAACGTCTTCTGAAAATAATAAATGGACTCGTTCGGAGTGAAGTAACAGCTCATTTAGGCTACGTAAGCGTACCGCTCATAATCAAATCAAAATCATCTTCAGTTCCTTCATTTTTCACTGGATATTTTCCCATATATTCCTATGAAAGCCATTACTGTTGGTCTACTGCCACTGACGTAGCCAAGGCATACGGACCCCTCCCAAAAATTTTGGACCAATAATTAATAATGAAGGTGAATAAATACTGTGGTTAAAACGACATTAAACCACATACTGGAAATAAAGGCTTACCGTATATGGAAGAATAAAAACTACAGTATGAGTCAGTAAATGTGTGATCATCAGAGCTAACTGCACCCATTCGGGCTCTGGTATATGAACCAAGCCTGCTACGTGCTATCCCCACCAGGACATGAGTTTACTTTACTGTTTAAACCTACTTATTTCACTACATAACATATTGTTGCTTCATTAAAGAGCTTCGGGCATTTTTGGTCATCAGTCCAGTGTAATTGTGTATAAATGGTGTTTGCCTGATAACCTGTGTTTTTGTAGTAAAAATAAACTTGTGTAGCCCAATAGCGTGATGCAAGTCTTTAAATTTGTCACAATTTGAGTGACTTGCATTCAATGATGCCGTTCCATTAACACAAACCAGAATGTAATTTTCTTGACAGAATCGGGAATAGAGACATGCCTGCGAGCTGATAGCAAAGAATGCTAACCACTACAACACGAGACGCACTGCTATTATACAGTGATTGTAGTAGAATGTACAATTCCTAAGTCTAGAATTAGGATCTTTGCCCCTGACTACCATTTTGGCGTTCGTCTGGAATGAGAAAGGAAGTAACCACCCTCAAGGTGTAGCGTAGCGTAGTGAATAGCATTCTTGGCTGTCACCGTGGGGGTTCGAATTCGATTCTAGACTCTTCTAAGTAATTTAATTCTGGTCTGAGGGCTGGAACGGGGTTCACTCAGTCTCGCCAGACAATATTTGTGATTACAAATGTACGAGACAATAGTACATTATGCAACGAGCCTATAATGGCAATAATTAGGACACGAGTAGACCTATGCTTATAAAACGTATGCGAGTTTTATAATTTCCATACGAGTGTCTTAATTACCATTATAGGCAAGTTTCATACGACTGTTTATGTTCGACAATAATTATTATACTGTAACTATTTTATGTTCGAACATAAATATTCATAAATATATGTCGATATTTCGCCAGTTTTATGTACTGAACAGAGCGCATGGGACGCATAGAATGCATTGTATTTGACAATGGCCTCCTCGATTACCCCACTATGACACTGGGTCACGCAGTGAAATTTAAATTAGAAGGCCTTGGAACTCAGCGCAGGTGCGATGCTATCCTTACATAATTGGTCAAACAACTGTTTATTGAGCTCTGTGGTGGGTGAAACTGTCCCAAAATGAAAACTTGTACTATGACGAGCCTCATTATAGTACAGCTTTCTGACATATAATATTTACATTTCCACATCGTCGAACATAATAGTACATTATGCAACGAGCCTATAATGGCTATAATTAAGACACGAGTATTTGTTTATAAAACGAGCGTATGCGAGTTTTATAATTTCCATACGAGTGTCTTAATTACCATTATAGGCGAGTTGCATACGACTGTTTATGTTCGACGATAATTATAACTTTATTATATGTTTTAACATAAATATTCATAAATATCTGTTGAGAGTCAGCTACTGGAATTTTGTGATCGCAGAGCGAGCGTTGGGTGTTATACCTTCGTCTTTCAAGAGCTTTGAACGGCCGACGCATGCGCTCTGTGGGCTTGCAATGCCATATGGAGCCATATGTTTACATCAGCCGTCCCTCAGTAATATTGTCACCGCAGTCATTTGAAGACAATGCGCTGTGTAGAAATTAGTGTTAGTGATTTTAAGGTACTGTGCTATTTCTTGTCTCATATTCGCCAGTTTATTTACGCGAACATATGGACGGTGGGTATTCCATGTCGGTAATTTATTATAACTTAGTTCGATGTTGTGTTTATGTCCGACATGTTGGATTTTGAGCGCATGCGCGAAATTATCGTTACCTAATTGGTCAATGAACGAGCTCTGATTGACTGGAGAAACTGTATCGTAATGAAAAACTGTGTTATAATGACCATCATTATGATACAGTTTTCAAACACATAATAGTGAGGGTCGAACATAAAGTTACTTTATAAAACACTACCAAAACCGACAATACTAACCACGAACGTTCGTGGCCCTCCAACACCAACAAAATGCAGCAAGTAAGTTACTGCCGGAATATAGGCTACTAAAGCTTTAAGCGCCCTTGAAAAGAGAACTGTTTATTTTAAGATCTACCCGGTGCCATCCACAAACAAGCGCCCTTTACCAACTAATCCATGATGGTGTGGCTAATATTACTGTGATACACTTAAGCTTTGATTTGTATTATTTCTGATTGGTTTAAGTCTAGAGACTTTGCGACATCGTTATCATGTTACCCAGTGTACGAGGATGGGTAATTTGTCTTATAACCTGTGTTATTGTGATGGCTGTAATAGTGTTTGTAACGAAAAAGTTTAAGTTGGCCTTTTTTTATGACCATTGGATATCCATTTTATTTTATTTTATTTCAAACTGATTCTATTATTTTACATTTTACACGAATACTTATCCATAGATTTATATTTTCATCGTTATTATTCATTGTTTTTCCAGTTTCTTCATTTCATCCTGGATATTTTTTACTTAGGCCTAATTTCATTTCACAACAGTTTTATTCAATTAGTTTCTTAAGGTTTGATTATAATTTGCTGAAGAAACAAGTCCTAATTTGTATTGATTAGCTGAGCATTTTAATTAGGCCTAATTAATTGACCATTGTTTGCAATACATTTCTTGTTGTTGTTGTTTCATTTGGGGGTCTTGGGCATCGTGGTCATTTAACCCATGTACGTGAGTGTGTGTGTATATAGTCTATAGGCCTATATGGAGAGAGATATAGATAGAATGTGTCTGATAACCTGTATTATTGTATGTGTGTGTAGCCTATGTAGTCTAGTAGCCTACTGTGTGAATTTGTAATTCAGGTGAGGATTAGGAAGGAGGAGGCCTTGGCCTTACGTTAGGAACCAACCCATCATTTGCATGGCATGGAAGTGCGGAAACAATGGAAAACCACTTTCAGTAGGGCTGAGGTGTGAATCGAACCCTCCTCTTCTAGTTTTGCCTCACGAGGCTGAATGTACCTCGTTCCAGCCCTCATCCTAGGATTAAAATTACTTGACAGAGTAGGGAATCGAACCCGGGTCAAGAACGCGAGCCGCTACGCCACGATGTATTATCACATAATTAGGACTCTGTCCTATTATATGTTGCTTATTGAAGCCTATCGAACTCGCAGGAAATTTGAGGTCTTTGAATTGCTGAAATGTTGCGCCCAGAAAGTACTGTAATTGTTGTTGGCATTGTGATGCTTTGGCTGTCTGGAGCCCACTCGCACTCACTCTCACAATGACCGTGACCCGATTCCAACAGACGACCTCCAGACTGCGGCTCCTCGCCATGTCCTGTCCTGTTTCACAGATCATGTCATATTTACTTACAAATTCAGTATTGGCCTACATCCGCAATAATTCTGTCACATTTAAATAGTTCTTCAAGGTGATGCTAACATCATTTCAGAACTGGGGCGTGGTGGCGCAGCGGTCAAGCTGTTTGCCTAATCTATCACTAAGGTGGACCGGGTTTTATTTCCGGGCAATGCATATGAGATTTTCGAAGTGAATTGCCATGTCCCGTAGTTCGGATTCCACGTAAAAAGAGGTATCGTGGCTCCCGATCGTAAGATTAACGATCACGTAAAACTGCAAGCTTCCTTGCTTCCTTTCAGAGTTGTTTCGACACAGAAGCGTACATGAACACACTTGTTGAGTCTCAGAACGAATACACTTTCCAGGCTTCCTGTTTTTGGTCTGTTCACTTTGTACCATAGTGACTAGCAATCTTACTGTCACCATGGGGACCTGGGTTCGATTCCCAACTGTGAAAATAAATTTAGTATAATTCTAGTCTGAGGGCTGCAACGGGGTACACTCAGCCTTACGAAGCAGAACTGAAATGAGATGGGTTCAACTCCCACCTCATCCACCCTAGAAATTGTTTCCCGTGGTTTCCCACTTTTACTCCAGGCAAATGCCGGAGGCAGATGACCTCGCTGTTCCACCGCTTAAAACAATAACAATAATAATACCAACAGAAATGCCTGGATGGTACCTAAATTATCGTCATGACCGCCAGCTTCCGGAATTGTAGCCCCAATTCTGAATACAGATACTAACTTAGTCTACAACCATAACCATGACACAGGATAGGCCTATCAGTCAGATTACACACACACAAGTAGGCCTACATGGTGTTACATGATCACTTTTTGTTTTATGTTTCTTTTCGTACTAATCCTAGAAGAAATATTTCATCGTAATCGTTCTCCATTTTATCTCATGTTGCTGTTTTTCTTTATTTATCTTAGAGACTAGGGATATCGCGATTAGGCCTATCAGGCCCGCGTAATATAGTATTTGAAAATGAAAATCCACAGCCTGCTTCCAGTATTTGCATGCTGTCTAATAACCAGCAGGGGTTGGTCTGCATGCATTTTAAATTAGTCAATTTTGTCCGGAATCAGGAAACGTAATTTTTCATAACCTTTTTGAATGAGTGTGGAAGAACGTATCGAGGAAAGTTGCTGACTAGTGCCCAGATTAATGATAACCTACGCCAGTGAATCCTCCTTTTCCTTAGGTCTGATGAGTCATACTGTATATGCCTCGTAATAAATAGGCAAGGTTAAAAACTTGTTTTAAAATATGGTTTAGGCTAGGTCAAATGTTTCATGATGTTGATTTAAATCTGGTGTAGCAATAATTCTAGTTATCTTACGTTATTTTGTTTAGTTGACCTTGTTCACTCCGTTCATTATACGATTACGAACAGTTATCGAAGATTCCATCTGTTGCCAAACACTACCAATAGGCCAAACGCTGCATCAGTTAAAGGAGATGCTATTCCATCACGTTACTACGTCACTATTATTATTATTATTATATCATTTTTGTCCTGATGGTCAGTGTTGGAACTTAAATATCTCATAATGACACTATTTTCACTTCTCTCCCTTCTTCCTCTTCTCTTCCCAAAATCTCTTCATCCTTTAACTGTGCACCTGATTCCGTTGTACTGTCCACAACCTGCCTTCACCTTTTCATCCGTTTTAAATTTTGCATTCTTAATTTTGTTTCTGACGTGACTATTATTATTATTATTATTATTATTATTATTATTATTATTATTATTATTATTATTATTATTATTATTATTATTTCCGATGTGGCCTGCTATGGACCACACGCCAAGTTTAATTCTTCACTCTTTGTTGTTTTCTCTTCCGTTCTTCCCAATATTTCTACATTCTTAATCTATTATTCTTTCTGTCCTCAGACTACTTCGCCCCAGATTTCATTTCCACTCTTCCCTGGAATCTTTCCATACTTAACACCTTCTTTCGAAAAATCTCTCTGTCCACAGTGTTGTTTTCTCATAGGCTATAGGCTATTATGTTTTTCTAAATCTTTCTTTACCTCTTGAATCCAACTAGTAGTTGACCATTTCTTCCAAAGGTACTTTAATATCCTTTTTGTTAATCTGGAATCATTTCCAATTTTAGACTGTTATTATTATTTTCAACTTTATCACTTAGCTATTAAATTGTAAAGGATCGCTCCTCAACAATGAATTTGTTTCACCGAAATATGAGAAATTAAAACCCATTCCGAAAAGGAAATGAGCCATCTAACCTTGAAGCAATATAAACTAACTGATGTAAGCTTAAGTTGCGTCGTGACTGCGTCTCATGTGGCGAGTATTTCGAAGTTGGCGGGCGCAGTACGTCACAATTCCCCTCTCCCACCCTACCATTCCCGCCAGCCAGCGCCTTGGTGTGCTGAGGTATGCTCTGCTTCATCACTATTTTACTGGCCTACGTACGTGCTTTGGTGTCCACCGGTATTGAGTACCCATCAACAGTATCCCAGGTGAGTGAATGCCTTTCTCACACTGCCGGAAATAGGCTCTGGAACACACGGTCAGTCATCGCCATCATGCTGCTGCAAGTTACAGTACATACGGTAGTCCCGACATAGGCTACAGTATTTCTTTTACCTGGTCACTTGTAAATACTTGGGATATGCAAATTATTACTGCGTACAATAAATACGGAATTCTGCTTTGGTATGTTCAAAGGAAGGTTTTATTTTCACTTTGTTTTGCATTGCGACTCAATTACTTGTAGATTAGTCAGAACTTCCAAGGTCGTCTGCCATTATGTGCACTAATGGAACTGAAGAAATGTGCCATTTTGTGACCATTTTATATGATCTGTAAGTAAGCAGCTCCCCAAAAGCTACATTATTATCTTAGCGTAGAACGCATCGTTCATCAATTCAGTGCTACCAGACTTGAAAAATCATTAGAGAGCTAATGCGTTATTGGCTGTTAAAAATAATGGCATTTTGTATATCACCATGGTATACCTTAGAAAGCTTATCTTGATAATCATGCCATATCTATTTTGAAACTCCACCCTTAGCTCAAAAGGAAATATTTTCGAAATTGATTGTTTTGCTAGCTCCGTTATTGCCGCTTCTTTCCATTTTCAGGTAAACTAGATGTTACACAATGATAATTACAACATGGAAACATTAGTGGATATAAGCTAGCCAAATTCTTTAAACATAAACTATTTTGCAAAATCAAATGATTTAGTGTCTTCAACTAGAATTGAAATAGATATCACTAAATTATGACTGTAAAATTAAGAATTGGGCTTGGTTAATGTTTTTTTCTTGCATGATATAACAACTGTATCATGGTGCATGGTAAGTTTTTAATACTATAATTATGGTATAGTTGGCAGCGGTGGGCATTTTACGTTATTTGCTACATCTTGATGGCCACGAGCCTAGGATTTTATTAGACCTATAAGCTATAAGATGTTTTTCTGTATTTTTTTATATATTTATTTATTTAATGCAACCAATGGCTGTACGAATATGACAAGAAATCTCACAATGTAGGATATACTCGTATTCTCAAATGATTAGCCTACTTTTTCATTTGAAGAGCGCCATTAAGGAGCACTTCCCTTCACTGCAAGTGTCGCTTGGTATCGCTCACAGGTTCATGCAAAAAACACAAATACACTGAACGTTTGGCTCATGGTATTTGTCATTCCTATTTTTAGCCTATTTTCAATTTCGAAAAAAAAATAGGCTTATGAGATCACCTTTTGTCCGTGTGTGTGTGTGTGTGTGACGTGTGTGTGTGTGTGTGTCCCTAGTAACTTCTAAACGGCTGGAGCGATTTCAATGAAACTCGGTAAGTTCATAGCACTATTCCGGACGACCCCGACCGTGCCCTTCAAATTTTGTTACGTCTCACCAATCCAACATGGCGGCTGTGCGAAATATTTCACCAGCATTCAATATCTCCAAAACTATTCCAGATATCACCCTGGATTTTTTTACGGTGATAAAGGGAACTACTAAAAGTTCACCTATGTGACTTTTGAAAAACTGGTAACTACAAAACCAACATGGCGGCCACGCGAATTTGCGACTTTTAAATAGACTTTTCTCGCGATTTAACCAACCAAATGCAATAAAACTTGGTATAGTATATATTTATACACATTGTAATGCACCGACATCTAACTTTGTTCAATTGTTTACATAACCACAAGATGGCGGATGTGCGAAATATTTCACCGGCATTCTATATCTCTGAAACTATTAGCCGTATCACACTGAAATTTTGTATGGAGATAAAGTTCATCTATAAGACTTTCAAAAACCGGTTAACTACAAAACGAACATGGCGGCCAAGCGAATTTGAAAATTTGAAATAGACCTTTCTCGCTATTTAATGTTCCAACCGCAATGAAATCTGGCACAGGAAATGTTTATACACATTGTAGGCCTAATACACTGGTATCTAATTTTGTTCAATTGTTTACATAACCTCAAGATGGCGGATTTGCGAATTTTATAATTAAGTTTTTATTTCTTATGTCGTAATCATGCGATCAATGTGAAAGTTTGAATAATGAACCTACGCAATAATTTTCCTTTAATGGTACATGACTTATGGCCTGTACATTTAGCAATCCAACATGGTGACCATCCGAAATATTTAGACGGCTCTGAATATCTACGAATCTATTATAGCAATCAAACTGAATTTTTTATGTTCATAGGGGCTATGAACTTAAATTCACCTATAGGAATTTAAATAACCTGGTCATCACAAATCCAATATGGCGGCGACGTGAAGTATAAATATTCACATGGACGTTTCTCGCAAATTAACCATCCGAGTGCAGTGAAACTTGGTACAGTAAATCCTTATACGAATGTTAATCCACTGGCATCTAATTTATTTCAATTGTTTCCATAACCACAAGATGACAGCTGTGCGAAATTTTAAAATCTCGTTTTTATTTCTTGTGTCCTAATCATGCGATTAAAGTTTGAATGCTACACGTACGCAATAATCTTCATGTAACAGTACATAACTCTAGGACCTACATAGGCTATATAAATACCAAAATGGCGACCATCCGAAATATTTAGTCGGTCTTCAATATCTACGAATCTATTACAGCAATCAAACTGAAATTTTGTATGTATTTATTTATTTATTCGTGTCAGAAGTACAAAGTATGTGTTAAACAGACGACTTCAAACAGTTTCTGCCCAGAACTTAGCCACTTCGATAGCACTTGAATTACCTTCAGTCAAGTCATTCATTGTGCAGCTGTACGGGCACAATGGACAGGAGAAGAGGTGTTGTGTTGTCTGGGTTGCGCCACAATCACACAGGACTGTCTTGGTCGGAAAATGCCACTTATATAAGTTGTCCCTGGATCTTGCAACTTCCACCCTCAGTCTGTTCAGGGACTTCCAGATTAGCCAGTTCTCTGTGTGACCAGGAGGTAGAGATTCCTTTGGTTCCATCCATTCAAACAGGTTGCTGGTCCTCTCCTTCCACACGGCCACTCGAGCTGTTGCTGCTGTTCCTTGTAATGGTTGAGTAGTTGTTAGGAAGCTCTTTCTCGATTTTAATCTCCTCTCAGCAGGTTGATATCCGAAGAGTGGGTGTGAGGCCATAACAGATGATTTACTTCTTTCGTTGTTTGCAGCCACTTCTCTTCTGATGTCAGGTGGAGCAATCCCTGCAAGATTGTGCACTTTACTGATGAGAGTTGGCCTCAAGCAACCTGTAATAATCCTGCAGCTCTCATTTAAGGCTACATCCACCTGCTTTGCATGGGCTGACTTGTACCACACAGGACTGGCATATTCTCCTGCTGAATAGCATAAGGCCATTGCTGTTGTCCTTAACGTTTGGGGATGGGTGCCCCAGTTAGTCCCTGCCAGTCCACGGAGGAGGCTGTTCCTCAGTATGTAGATAAAGGCAATTAACATAAGTAGGATATATGAAAATAGGCTGTATAGTTCTTCACGGAACTACTTGTTTATCATTATATACTAATGGCATAAAACATTCCATCTTATTGATTAAGACAGTACAGTATGCAATTCAGAACAGAAGACATGTAGTCTACTGTATGTTAAGACAGTAAATTATAGTGGACACTAGCAATGACGGGGTTCGTTAGTGTGGTTTATGCAGTTTTCTTCAACCAGGCCACAAATGCTCAGGTGATCTGCATACATTCTAACTCAACTTGAAAATATATAATTCCAAATAAACCGCAGCTCATTTCTGACAAAATGAAGTCAAACCAATTACAATAGGATTCATAAAAAATACATCAACAAAAATGACTCCAACCTAAGTTTGTCTTCTAAAAATAAAATTCAGTAATTTAGGCTATGTATGCCTAGGCCTAAATCTTCCAGATATCAAGAACTACGACTGCATCAAAACCTTCAATTTTAAAGTGCGTTAAGTCTACATCGTGAAAGATAGCTGATAGCTGATATTTGATCCCTACAGCCTTATCGGTTTGTTTACTTCTGAAATCCAATATACATCCACTATGTCTCTTTCTGCGTCGAAGGATCGTTTCCGAGTTTGTTCTACTGTAACTTACTCCTAGTGACAGATACAGATTAATCTGAAATATCTTTCAACTTGCTTCAGTAAATTTTAACTTGTGAAATTGTGATGAACTGCCAATTTCATGGGATGCGATAGGTAAATATTTCCGATTTTTTCATCGTTTACTCTAAGTTTATCCTTACCAGCTCATAATGTTACAAAGCATTCTGTATTGTTTCTTCTACGTCAGTAGAACGTAGATTGCTGGCAATAGGCTAGTATTATTTACCGCGAATATTCCTATACAGAAATCCGCATCATATTTTTACAATGGATTTTGTCGTATTGAAACAGTCCATGGCCGAAGCAACAGATTTACCGAGTTTACAACGCAGATATATCGCCTACAATAAATAGTTTTTTTTAGCGTACGGCTTTTAGTGCCGGGAGTGTCCGAGGACATGTTTGGCTCGCCAGAGTTAGTAGCTGCTTCTATGTGGACACCCGTGGGGTGAGCTACATGTACCGTCGCGTGTGGAATGTTGTCTGGGGAGGAAAGTGTGAATGTAAGGGCTAGGAATTGGAAGGTAGTGGCTGTGGCCTATAGTTAGGGACCAACCCCAGCATTTGCCTGGAAGGAAGATGGAAAACCACAGAAAACTATCTTCAAGGTTGCCGGCGGGGGGATTCGCCTCCCGGATGAGAGCGACTGCCTGCAGCCATGTCGTAACGACCATGGCTAACTCACCCGGTATAATTTGTATAATTTGCATGCTTATGAGAATTGATATCACTCAGTGCTCAGGAGACACCTACCTCATCCCTGTCCCTAATACAGTTACACACAGTCATCACATAAATACGGGTTATCAGACAAATTGAACACACAGCTAACTACATGGGGCTGATAACCAAGATGTCCCAAGTCGGTAAAATAAATGAACAACAACAAAATACCATGAACATATTCACAAAGTACTTCACAACTACAAGATCTGTGAATAAAACATATTCATAGCCTAATGTCTATGGCATCGATCCTTTCCAATTTCCAAATTCTGTGGTCTCAGGGTACGTATTGGGACTCCCATCGCAAAGACCCTGGGTGCAATTTCTGGTTGGCCTAAATATTAAATTATGTTCTGAGGGTTAGAACGTTGTAGACCTACAACTCAGTCTCGTGAGGCAGAATTGAGAAGAGATGGGTTGGCAATTCCCACATCAACCATCATAGCAGTGGTTTTTCATGGTTTCCCACTTCTATTCCAGGTGAATTCCGGGGTTGTTCCTAACTTAAGGCCACGGCCACCTCCTCCCAAATCCCAGTCTCAATACAATTACATACACCACAATAACACGGGTTATCAGACAAATCCTGAATAGGCCTAACCACGATGTCTCAAAGCCCCTAAATGAATCAACAACAACACTTTGGCAGAGGATAACATAAAATTTCCCGAATCTCACCGTTCAAGCGGTTTTTTTTTTTTTTAGGAATGGTGCAGATGTTGGATTATGGAAATAACGTAACAAAGCAGATGTCGAGATTTTGAGATAAAGTCAAACTTTAATATTGATTTTAACCACAAATATCATGTTTTGTAACATTTTACACCACCCATGCGTTTCTCCAAGAGAAATACGAAATCAACAATATCTATTTTTTGTAAAACATGTCAGATGTTGACTTTTGGAAATAGGCTCCACTGATGATAAGCATGCAAGACACATTCATTCACAATATGTTGTAGCCTACTGTCTGACCAGAGACACTACCGTCACACCGGGGGGTATGTAATATTTCCCCCCTTGAACAGGGAGTAGGCACAGACAACAGACCCTATTCTACGTTATCTTTGTTCTTCTTTGAAATTCGATTCCCTAGGATATATTTTTTGTATTATTTTTATTTTATTTTGCATTTATCGTATGGCCTCGGGTGCAAGCTTTGTTATTTGATATCCAAAGGGTAGCTGCATGTCGAAATTCGTTATTCCTTGAAGCACTATGAAAGTCAAGGAGATTAGATATCTAAGCTCCTTAAACACTATAGCGCTTTCTAGTAAAGAAATTAGGAACTTTGTGTTGGCGACCTACTGAATTCAAATGAGTTCTTTGACATGCCAACATCGTATGACATGGTGTCGTAATTTTTGCCGCCTTTCAAAAATCACTTACCACGGCCAGGAGCGAATCTGTAAGCTTGGGGTTTGTAGACCGACACGTTGACCACTCACCCTTCATGAGTTGGGTAGTAGCCAGAGCTGAGGGTATGTTTTTGGCATCCAACCTCTCTCCACTGTGTACTGGGATTGAAACTGTTTGCAGATACAGGGGGTGTCCCATAAGTACTGTCCCTAATAAAGAAAATTTCATTTGGAAAGTTTTCTAAGATCATCAGATTCAATGGTTTTGAGCCATCTTTCAGCGAGGTTTCAAATCTCATGACGGTAATAGTCTCTGTGTTTTGATACGAAGAATTCGACGAGACCCACTTCCACAGCTTCAATGTTTTCGAAATTTCTTCCACGCAAGAAATTGGCCATGGATCGAAAAATATGGTAATCTGAAGGCGCTGTCAGATTTATTCGGAACCAAGACATCAAAAAAGACAAGAAACCTCTACGTTCCGTCTCAATAGTAAAATTAATATTCGGATGCTGGTTGTTCAAATGATGCTGAAATACCGGTATGGTTAATGTGTGTTCATAATGAGATCACATAATGAAAGCGGCCGATTTAGATATAATGTGTCTGTTCTCTAAGGCTAAATGGCATCATCCCTAGTGATAAGACCAACTGATTCTTTTTGAACAAACGCAAAGATTTGTCTATGGTGACATTAGGCTTGAATAGGGTCTTGATATTGTGTCTTCTGAGACTATTACTATTACGTCACATACGTCAAAAAGGGCAAGTTCGCAGTAGTATTCTGCGATAATATGTTTTAAGGCTTAGGATGTAGCATTTCATAAATCTGTATTATCAAGTAGTTATCATTCTAAAACGTTTTCATCACCAGGTATTTCACTTTTCGTACTAAAACCTTAGAGCAATATGAGGTGTCACTAAAGAATCGCCGATATCCCCAGTCATCATTTCCTTTTATTATGTAGTACTCTGATGAGCGTTAGCTTCAGTTTTGCAACCTCAAATTTTCCAACTGGCTACGAAACATTAGGTATCTTGCAGAACCAGTGAAATGCGTACTTCGAGAGTCAAAAACGTAATTATTGTCTTTTCGAAGTGGAATTGGAAGAATACCTTGATAATACTTCGAAGTATTCCAAAGAGTACACACATAATGTGAAGACTGGAAAGTACGAAATAATCCATCATTTCAATGCGAAATAACTTATATGTTTACCCATATGTATGTTATATGTTTCAGAATTGCAGACAATTGTTGAAAATAACGTGTTAATTTCTTTTCTGATATATCTAGAACAAACATTAAAGATGTTGTGGGGTTTCCGCTTCCACTCATTTAATGTTCACCAGAGGGGGTAATTAGGCTATCTCGATGCCTTTTTACCCTTAAGAAACTCACACCCCCTCCACCTACACATTTCTGGGATCTTATATTTCACTCTTGGCAGTGACGTAGCCATGGGGTCCGGACCCCATCTCCCAAAATTTTTGGAATAATGAATAATTATGAAGGTGAATGAATACCGTTATATTAAAAGCACGTGCTGAAAAAAAAGCGTACTGTTCATAGTTTAGAAGAAGAATTCTGGTTCGTGCTATTTATTAGTAAATATTTGATCATCAGCGTGAACCGCACCCATTTGACTCTGAAAATAAACTAGTGTTACTGGACGGTACAATTGACTCGAAAAGATCGTATTTTGACCGTAACATAAGCCTTCTTGCCCCCACCACTCATTTCAGTTTGAATACATTTTAAGGTTCATAACCATTTGTCTGCCATTTTCAATGTGTATTTGCATTGATTTATAGGCGATGTCAGTGAAGGAATTTGTACGTTGTGTAGGAAGACGATGGGACAGGTAGACGGGGGGAAAGACGAATTTAACTTTCATTTAAGTCCCTCTCCCCTCCCACGAAATGCCATCCTTCCTACGTCACTGCTATAGACCTATTTAAAACGTGTGTATTTAGGACCTACATACTCTATACTATAGACCACGTTCCCTTCCATTATAAAATCTAGTTTTAATATTAACTCCAATCACCCACACTTACGTTTGATGTTAGAAATGATGCTCTACCCCCTTACCTTTCCGAACATACCACAAGTTATTTGGCACTGGAGCCGCAAAATTTAACTTACTTAACTATTTTGTGGCGAAGACTACAATTTATCCAGGAACTCACGCTTTGCATTCTAGTTCAAGGATAATGTCTCGCCTAGAATAGCTACGAGGCTCTAGTTCAGTGAAGGAATTTGTTTTTCAACTCGATAATCGCAATAGGTCAACGGAGTCGTGCAGCTCCAGAATTAGAATTGAAGATTGTTGTAAGAAATGTGCTACATGCTTTTCAGAGATCTCCCTTAATCAAACTCGAGACCCTTTGGTCAAAGTCTAGCATGTTAACCACTTAGCCACAGATGTAAGTGACAGGGTGATGAGCCCTTAGTATTTAGTAATTAGACCTTTCACGTTTTGCAAACGGTCATAAAACTTAAAAATGCAGTTTTTGAAATCGATTTCAGAAAATAATTCATAATCCAACAAATATAGCCCTCCTGGTTTTGTGTTGTTGTCATGGCCCTAATCCTAGCTGCTTTATCCTACTTGACAACTAGCAAGAAACTGTGGGTTTTCTAATCCCCATGTAGCAATCAGTTCCTACAGTTTACCCATGTTTGGGATGGCATTTGTGTAATGATTTATCGTCGGTAATTGATCCTTGCAATTTATGATACGAATGCATATACATACACCCTGTGTATAATATATGAGTTCAAGCATTGGCATCATCATCATCATTTTCCATCTCCAGTTTCCCGGGTGTGGCAAACAAGCGCTCTCCATCTTGCCCAATCTTGGTACACCATTTGTTCTTGGACATCGTCCCAGTTAAAACCATTCTTCTCCACCTCTGATCGAACTGTCTCTATCCATCGTCTTCTTGGTCTTCCTCTTGGTCTCTTCCCTCTGACATCCAGGTTGAAGTATTTTTTAGCTGTTCTAGAGCTATCCTTCCTCAGTACATGGCCATACCACTGAAGTCTGCGTTTCCCCAGAAAGTTGGTAACAGGGACCCTGATGGCAGCTGTTGCTCTGTGTACCTCATTTCTGATCTTGTCTCTCCTGGTACTTTGGTTCATAGTCCTAATAAATCTCATTTCTGTGGCTTGGATTCTACTGTAATCCTTACTTAGCAATGTACATGTTTCCATACCATAAGTAAGGATTGGAACAAAGAGGTGTGATACAACGTTGCCTTTGCTGCCAAGGGTATATTTTTGTCCCAAAGTACGTGCCGAACTTGATTATAGAAATGTGATGCTTTCTGTGGCCTATTTAGAATTTCTTGTTTGAGAGTGTTATCTTTAGAGACTATACTTCCAAGATACTGGAAGTGAGAAACGGATTCTAGTTTTGCTCCCTCCAAATATATGTTTGAACTTTTCCTCTCTCTGCTAATGGTCATTTCAACAGTCTTGGCCTTGCTGATCTTCAGGCTAAATTCTTTAAATTTGTTGTTCCAAGCAGTCAGTCTCTCCTGTACTTCCACTTCTGTTTCTCCCCATAAGACCACGTCATCTGCAAATACCAAAGCTCGTGATTCATTTGCAGTTTCCTTAATAGATTTTAAAATTCTGTCCATAACAGTGACAAACAATAGTGGTGACAAGGCACTTCCTTGCTGGACTCCCCTTTTAGTCTGAAACCATTCAGAACGACCATTTCCTATTTGGACACAACTATAACAACTCCGATACAACATCCTTATTTTGTCAACCAGGTAGTAGGGCACTTTTAACTCTCTTCAAGACATTTCCAGATCTTAATTCGGTGAACACTATCGTAGGCCTTTTCAATGTCCAAAACCACCATCACAAGATCCTTTCCACGTTCCCAATATTTCTCAGCTAAAATTCTTACTTCAGCAAAAATGAGATCAACAGTGCTTCGACCTTTCCTGAAACCATGCTGTTCTTCTTCTAATAAGGGTTCAACTATCTTCCTCAATCTGTTTTCTAAGATCTTTTCCAACAACTTCTGAGTATGCGATAGCAGAGTAATGCCCCTGTATTTTCCACATTGGCATAAGAGAGTGAAAAGTTACAGTACTGGCTACCGTGCAGAATCGTTATCTAGATGTTTTCTTAGCCGCTCTGATAAGCACATACAATACTATATTTAGACTACCACTGCACGCGATATGAGAAAATCAAATAACGTTGGAGACATGTTGTTAACCATGTTTGGGTAGCGATGCATGCATAGCTAACTAACCGTTTGAGACTATCCCATAAAACTTTAGTCGACTCTAGTAGACTCAAATTTCTACTTCAGTTCATCTCGATGTTTCATGTAACCTTATTTGGGTTATTAAATATATTAACTGGAGGAAAATACCATGAAATATTACAGAATACCAATAGGCTACCTCACACACTACGCCATCCATGTATTGGTGTTCTCAACGGCAGAGCTGCTTGATCATGATCACTATTGGACTAGGATTGGTTTTGGTTACCTACTACCATCACACCATCTGGCCAAAGTGAGTGTGGGAAACCGTAGGGATAAACCGCACTTACACGATGCTCATTTTCAGCACAAGTATTTGAACCTTGAACAGTGCAGCTGTGTTTACCATCAAAACTTCGGCAGTCTGCTCTCATATGTTAAATTAAAGCTCCCATTTTACTCGTAGGTACTTTCAAACACCAATCCCTGATCCTAAGAGTCACACCCACGCTCTATATTACGCAACTTAAGTGTATAGTCACTAGAGTGCAGCCACAAAACATAAAACCCATTGCCATATTAAGCCCTTTCAGGTTTTGTAAACGGTCTATAAAACTGAAAAGTGCAGTTTTTGAAATCGTAATAAATGATTAAAAAAATTATGCATAATCCGACAAATATAGTCTACCCTCCTGTTTTGTATTGTTGTCATGACTCGAATCCTAACTGCTTTAACCTTCTGTCAGGCACGGTATTGTGCGAGACGAGATTGGGCGTCGTGTATCAAAATGATCACACAACATATTATCTTAACTTAAATTGTGTTTAAAATATTTATTAAGCAGTGCAGATACATAGAATAGATTTTAATACTGTAACATTTTTATTTAAGAAACGACATTTCTTCTTTGAACACAGAATATCTCAAATTACTGAAGGTTTTTATATCACAAGAATGTATTGAATGTCACTGACAGAAACAGTAAAACAATTTGATTTTTGAATATAAAAGAATAATAAAACGACCCCTCCAAAAAATACTCATTCTACATTTAAAGTGGTGTTGTATTACTCACCGTGTGGTGTAGATAAGCAAATAAATGCATTGTTGCAAGGAAGACAGGAAGGGACGCAATGCTTCAAATTGATCAGTTAGCAGATATCTTGAGAACAGGGCAGTCTGTCACTTTCTGCAGTTCATCATAATGAAGAGGGATTGAAGACAGGAAGCTATTATCGAGAAGGAACTTTTATTCCCGATTGTCGACAATCGACAGAGAATGTCAACTTGTATCAATCTGATCAGCCGCACCCGACAGAAGGTTAAGTTATCCTACTTCACAACTTGCAAGAAATTGTGGGATTTTTCATTCCCCTTTAGCAATCAGTTCCTACAAATTATAGGCTAGGCCTAGGTAACCTATAGTTAAGCGATTACAACATCGTAATATGTAGCCTAATATGCGTGATTGATGTCCATTGTTTCATTGCGAGGGTTTTCAGTTCTTCTCTTTTAAACAGAATTACTAAATTGTGTTTTTAATTAATAATGATATTTTTTCTACTTCAGTTTCCTTTTTGTCATAAACAAGTGCTCGCTATTTCTTCCTTTCGTTGTAGCCTACAGCTTTTGTTCTTCAACATCTTCCCACATGAGTCCCTTTTTTTTCCACCTCTTCTTTAAGTCAACGTTTCCTAGGTCTTTAAGAAGCATTTCCTTGCTCTTTTGGTGTTAGGCTTCGTTCACGTTGTAAGCACAGTTGGACAAGCAAAATGGCGGTACATGCTTGAGGAAGCTTGTTTGTGGAATGAAAATTTGTAAAAGAGCGTCTGGAATAAGCGTGGGCGTGTCGGCGCTGTTTACATTGTCCGCCACTCGCTAGAGTGTACTTGCATTATCTCGCCCATCGCCCACCAAGAATCAAATGAAAGTTATTTTTCCTGGCAAGTGTGCTCATTTGGTTCACAAACAGCGATCGTCTAGTGTCATATCTGGTGTGCTTATGGGCCATAAGTTTTTCTTGGGATGTTACACAATTTCGGAAATTAGAATGTTTATTGGTTATTTTTCTTCGGGATGTAGTAGAATGTATCGTGTATCATTCTAAAATATTCATAGAATTTACTGGCCGTAGGTCAGGAAAAATTTGTGGTTAGGCCATTCTCCATTTTCTCTGTCCAAAAAAGATTCACTCGCCCATTCTCCCCAACTCGTTCCGCGTCTAACATTTACATCTTTCAAATACCATTTCCTAGACTAACCTCTTCGTTTGACGACTCAATTTTGACTGGTCAAATGGAAGCAATCACTTTCACTTCCTTGCACTTAGTGTGACCATATTTCGATTTAGGTACCTCCATTTTTCATGCCCATACCTACAAGGTACTAAAGTGTAGGCTACGCTTTCCTATATAACATTGTAGCAGTTACCTGCAAGCCAGTCTTTTTTGAATTTATTTCACTTCTTACCTTGTGTTTTCTGGTCTTCTGATTCACAAATAAATAAATACATTTCATTTCTGTTGCTCGGATTTTGTTTGTCCAATATCGTACATGCTTCTAATTCATACACCAAAAGTTGGATCAACGTAAGTGTGGAAAATGGTTAATTTGACCTTCAGGGATATATTCCTGTTCCACTGAAGGTTTTTCACGATAAAAAATGTGACGATTTTGATGTCCTGATGAGTATTTCCTGCTGAACAATGTTAGCCATTGAAATTATTATTCAAATGCACAGTACAGTATTTTAGTTGGAGACAGACTCTAATTAACTGTAGTTCCTTCCATAAATATGTCTGAACTTTGTTACATCCTGTTGGTTGTCATTTCTACTGTATTGATATTGCTGATGTTTTGTTGCAATTCCTTAAACTTGTGTTTCTAAGAATTGAGCTTTGTTACTCACCATATCGTAAAATGATCTGCAAATACTGTACGTGGGCTTGCACTGTAAGTTTGTTTTTGAATATTTTAATATCCGGTCTATCAATGTAATAAGAGGGGTGATAGGTCACATCGTTCATTGTTGAACTACTATCTGTGTTTCAAATCATTCCGACCTTTCATTTCCTATCCGGACACACAACTGTGGTGCAACGTATTAACGCATTATTATCCTCCACCATATGGTAAAATGGGTTTGCGTATTGACGTGCATCGCCTTGGACTAATTAAGAATGACATTTCAACAACATATCGTTCATTTGCTGTAACAATGGCATAATTAGCAATCTGTAATTGTACAGCTTTTATGACATTGTAGTAGCCTACTGTTAAATATTCATTATCGATTGATTACATCGGCTCAGCTCTATCGTTATTCTTGGCGACATGAGACAACATAATTCGTTGTACTAGGTTTCGCAAATATTGTAATTAAATCAAGAATACTGATATTCCTTAAATTGCGTTAGTGTTTGTTGCACACATTTGAAGCAAAGTGGTAAATTCCCAATTCAATATGGCGTCAAAACCTTCATTTTTAAAATAATCCACAGGTTTTTAAATACCTTAAAGTCTTTAAATGTAATTTACGACAAAGATATTTTGAGTTCTATCACTGTTGCAGCAAATGAGCGACATGTTAGCTTCTTATTTTCTTGTCTGTCTCCCTTTTTCTCGGTAGCAAAATGATCCCAACAAAGCTTCTCCTTTTCCTCCTCGACCAATCGTTTGACAGCAAGATTATGTGCAAGTCGTTCAATTTCAGCTTCGTTTTGACTATTAGTCTTTTTCTATTCTTTTAGTAACTGCTTTCGTTTCTTCCCCCTTTCATTCCACACCGGTGTTTCTTTTTCTCTCTGTGTAACACTCGTTTCATCTTCCGAAACCAGTGTCTTTTTAACATCCATTCTTCATGCCAAGTCATGTAAATTCCACTTTTGAATTTGCAATTGTACATAATTTTGGTATATTGGCTTTCACAGCCAGTGAATTAAAACTCAGCAATTTTTCTAGGTTTATGCTGTGTCTTGTGTCTCGTGTCTTCCACGGCATGAACCTAGAAAACTTGCTGAGTTGTATATGATTCTATTTAACTTCTATGCAGATTTTGTACGTATTTAAAACTATTCAATCAGGAATATGTAGGCCTAATACACGATTGGTGTCTTTGTAAGTCGAAACTATTAATCGTTTGCCGTGAGTGAACGAAAGAGTAATATTAGGCTATATAGGTAAGAGTTTTATTTAGCCCAATGCTTCCCATACGTCTGGATTGCGTGAAAGACAAAGTATGCCCTTACAATTGGAGTTTGCAAAAATAACTGCATTTATAAATTGAGGAATGTTTTAAAATAATTGTTAATGCTCCTCAGTGGCAGTGATCACGGAAAATAGAGATAGATCCTTTCAGGACCATCATAGCGATCTTCGTTAGTATACTCCTGGGTCAAGGGTGAAAGATCTCCAAGATGTGTTTAAAATTATAAAATAATAGTTAGTTATTGATGTTTAAAGGGGCGGAACAGTGAGGTCATCTGCCCCTTATATAAAATAATAATAATAATAATATATGTCTACCCCTTATTATTCCCGTTTTTCCAACGGGGTCGGGAATGAGATGCGATGGAAGTCTTAGTGGCGATAGTTTTTATGGCCGGATGCCCTTCCTGACGCCAACCTCATGAGAGGAGTTAATGAGAGATGAAATGAATGATGGTGAATGAAACTGGGCAAGGATGTGGAAGGAAGCGGCCGTGGCCTGTCAGAAGGTACCGTCCCAGCATTTGCCTGGTGTTGAAAATGGGGAAACCTCGGAAAACCATTTCAAGGACGGCCGACGGTGGGGCTCGAACCCACGCGTCTACCGAGTCAGCAGAGAGCTTGGCCCCATGACCTAACACTGCGCTTTAGCCAGCGTAGCCACTACTGTCGGAAAAATAATAATAATAATAATAATAAGTTCAGAAAGATCTACGTGAAATGGAAATTTCCCCTAAAGATATCCAGGAGCGTGTTCCACTTCAGGAAAAACTACGTACGCACAAAGGTTTCCAGGAAAAGCCGAAGCTGAAGACAGGGTAGGTGTGGTCCCAAGAGAGAAAAGAACAACACCGGATACGAATGCGGGAACACTGGGCGGTAGTTAAAGCTCGGAAGAAGAGACAGTTGAACTGACGTGGCCCCTAGTTGGCCGAATCGAAGAAAGAATAATAATAATAATAATAATAATAATAATAATAATAATAATAATAATAATAATAATAATAAATTTGCTAACACGGCTCCCTCGAATTTGCACACCCTCAAATGCCAGCCGACTACGCTAAGATTCGATCCTGTAACCTTGAGCACAGCAAGCAAGAACGTTACCACTGAGTCACGAAGCCCGCCAATTATAAAACATATTTTACGATAAATTAAGAATAAACGTAGTGCTAGCCATTATTGAATAACTATTCCCATATAGGCCTATGGAGTTGATAGAGTTGAGTAAATACCATGATATTTTACCCTGATAAAATAATCACGTAAAATACCTATGATAGACCTACAGTGCATAGTTTTTCAATTTTATCGTGATTAGTGACTGAATGATATAAAGTCTATAAGTAAATTTACCACATTAATAAATTGTTTACAGAAATTCCATTAATTTTGTGAAATATAGCCTAATAAAAAGACAACTTGTACTGGTAAGTTATGTGCTAGAGGAATGTTGTGCACCTGCACTGTTACTTCTTGGTACTTAAACTACTTTATTTTAGTAATGCGAGAGACTCGAGATATAGGTTATAGTCTGCCACCACTTGTAGAGTGATGTACTTTCAGTGATAGTGCAGCTTTTTACAGCATACGGCAGGTGAGTGGGATCCCACCTGCAAAACTACTTCAGACAAGCTATCCCCAGCATTGCATCCAGTCCATAAAATCACATAAAGTAACGTATATTGCGCTACTATTGCTTCACCACTATACTGAAATCACGAAAACACTTCACTTAATTAGGTTATTATTAAACTTTTTTTCTCTTTTTGTATCGGAGAGCTTTCAATCATGAGAATGATTATCGTCAAAAACTGTATACGGAGATGTGCTGGTCAGCTGTTTTGTATTGCGTTGCCACGTTCAAGTTTGATTTATGCCTAGTTGGAAAGGCGGATGCTGTGATTGAGCAGGGTGTCTGATCTGAATTGTGTCTGTTTAAGATGTTGTATTTCTGATTTACCGTGTCTTTACATGTCTAATATTGTCCTCGTGTATTTTGATCTTATCCTTTGTTCGTAATACGGAATGTGTATAAATGTTGTAGGTCTGTACAACTTCCTCTCCCTCTAGATTGAAAATCATGGTATAGATCAGTGGCGTAACTAGGATTTGCTCCTGGAGGGGGATGAGAGGAGTCAAATCTGAGCTAATAGCGTTTCTGGGTCTTTGTCGTTTTCCACTTCTTTCTTCTCGCCTTGTGTCTTTTGTTTGTATTCTGCTTTTGCTTTTTTGTTTGATTGTATTCTTTGTTTTTGATTTTGTATTTGTTTTTTGATTTTTCTTTTGAATTTTAATTTTTGTTTTTGATTTTGTGTTTTTTTCTGCTTTTGCTTTTGTTTTCGAATTTTACTGATTGTTTTTGATTATGTGTTTGTTTTGTACTTATTATTTTGAATTTTGCTTTTTGCTGTTAGGCTATATTATGTGTTTGTTTTCTGCTTTTGAATTTTACTTTTTGTTTTTTGATTTTGTGTTTGTTTCCAGCTTTTTTCTTTTAAATTTTACCTTTTGTTTTTGATTATGTGTTTGTTTTGTGCTTTTTATTTTGAATTTTGCTTTTAGCGGTTTGATTTTTTGTTTGTTTTCTGCTTTTTCTTTTGAATTTTGCTTTTTGATTTCTGTTTTGGTCATGTGTTTGTTTTTGCTTTTTGCTTCGTGTGGGGAGCACGTTTACAAATTTGATCTCGATAACTTACGTTTTATTTGCACTTCTCAATATGCCTAACACTAAATATTTTACACAAGTAAAGATAGACTAAATGTTCCCAAATTATAAACGTACGTAATCCAATCGTTTATCAACAATCCAAAAATTGGTTTTTTGAAAATACAAATTTCATCAAATTAGTTTTTTTTTAACTTTTTGGCTCTGGGTTGGGATTGATCCTCCTAATCACCCCCGTTATTACGCCACTGGCATATATTGTGTTTGAATCTTCAGTCTTTTGACTGGTTTGATGTAACTCTCCATGTCTCCCTGTCATGAGCTAATCGTTTCATCTCTACATAGCTACGACGCCCTACATCCAAGGCAATCTGTTTAACCTATTCTAACCTTGGTCTACCCCTACAGTTCTTGTCCTCGACCCTTCTTTCCATAACTAAGCTTGCTATTCCTGGGTGTCTTAGTATGTGTCCTACCAACCTATCTCTTCCCTTCATTAGCAGTCGCCAGAAACATCTCTCCTCTCCCACTCGTCTTAATACCTCTTTGTTTGTAACATTATCTACCCATCTGATCTTCGTCATTCTCCTGTAACACCACATTTCAAACGCTTCAATTCTCCTCTCTTTGGTTGCAACAATAGTCCAAGTTTCACCTCCATAGAGCACCACGCTCCATAAAAAGGCTTTCAAAAATGACTTGCTAATACCTAAATCTATATTCGATGTCAACAGAATCATTTTCTGTAGAAATGCTTTCCTTGCCTGAGCCAACCTACTTTTTATATCCTCATTGCTTCGTTCATCACTGGTTATTTTGCTTCCTAAATAACAGAAGTCTCCTACTTCCTTTAGTTTTTTACCTGCCAATTTGATGTCCTTAGAGGTTTCTGATTTATTTCGGCTGCATTCCAAAATTTTTGTTTTACCTTTATTAATTTTCATCATGAATTATTTCCTCAGTACGGAGTCCATACGATTCAAAAACTCATTCAAGTCCTCAGGCTTGTCGGCCAAGATGACGATGTCATCAGCAAATCTCAGAGTTGAAATTATTTCTCCTTGAATCTTCACTCCATAGATTACAGGCATTTTATTCCTGAAACCTATATCACAAGTGAATGTGTTTGCTTGCCTACTGATGCATTTGGGCTGTTTTGTTTTCGTTCCCACTAACATGTATGCTAAACAAAACTCGACACCTACTACGCTCCATCATGAGCTGTCCCAACATCTGCAGTATATCGCACCCGAATGACTTATCCGTCTAATGTGAGGCGTGGAACCACCTCAGTGGTTTAACACAGTGTTATTGGATGTTGAAAGCATCAGGGTCCGAACTATTGTCGGATATCAATCGCGCTCAAGGATGCAGCATCTGGGTACAGGAGCTATTGTGGTCTATATAAAAACACTAACAGTAATGGAAGAGAAAATAAATATTAATAAGTTTCGTGCCTCTCAATAATAAATAATAAATAATAAATAATAAATAATAAATAATAAATAATAAATAATAAATAATAAATAATAAATAATAAATAATAAATAATAAATAATAAATAATAAATAATAAATAATAAATAATAAATAATAAATAATAAATAATAAATAATAAATAATAAATAATAAATAATAAATAATAAATAATAAATAATAAATAATAAATAATAAATAATAAATAATAAATAATAAATAATAAATAATAAATAATAAATAATAAATAATAAATAATAAATAATAAATAATAAATAATAAATAATAAATAATAAATAATAAATTTAATATTCATACCAATGATTGATCTATCCATAATATTGACGAAATTAAGTTGGTAATACTGGCATTTATGATTTGTTCAAAATGAACCTGATATTTGTAGCCTAATAGAGCATTAAAGTTTGTTTGAAATATAGTAGTTTTCTTCCATGGATTCTGTGGTACTGAGGTCCTACGGCTCAAATGCTCAAAGGGAGTTATTAGATAGTTGGTATGTCTGCTACCTGCGTGTCACGAAAGCCTTGTCATGTCTGGCGAATAGAAACGTATGTAGATTGATGGTTATGATGATGCTGATGATGATTTTTTGTTTTTTCAAAAGGAGGAACAGCAAGGTAATCTGCCCCTTGGTGTGGATTGCGTAAATATCTGCCTTCTCGGATGAATGATCGAAGGGACGGATAAAGACTATTTGAGGTTTTCTTATTTCCTCTCGCCCCTTTATATTACTTAAGTCATGTTTATTTTTCATTTAGAGACGCCTTGTATTTGAATATCAATTTTTATGCAATATACTCCAGTCGTTTTGACGCTAATGCATAGCAAACGGAAATACAAAAATTAAATTGGAGGTATGGAAGATCATCCGGAATAAATACACACTAATAGTCAAGAGTTCTGAATGTACAGCTGAAAGACAATTTTATAGGCCTACAGGTTAATTATAGAAATGATGTATAAAAGAAAAAAGTAACCAAATCTCCTCAATCTTACGCCCACTCTTGAGTCTCTTCAAGGACAGCGAACTGCAGAGTGTAGGTGTGTATACATTAAGTTACGTTATAATGAAATTCATTATGTTATTTGAACTTGGGAATTGAGTGCCACACAGCAGGGATGCATTTGCTGCCCGCCTGTCCTTCGTACAGGCTGCATAATGGCTTAAGATTTAAACCAGATGTATAACGACTTGCGTCCACTAGTCTGCAAACATCGTTCCCAACTCTGCTAAGAAATTTAATACTGGTTTGAGGGCTGGAATGGGGTCCACTCAGCCTCATGAGGAAACAATTAGAAAGGGTGGGTTCGATTTCAACCCCAGCCATCCTGGAAGTGGTTTTCATTGGTTTCCCATTTCTACTCCACGCGAATGCCGGAATGGTTCCTAACTTAAGGATATGGCCGCTTCCTTCCTATTCCTCACGTTAATTACAAATGAAATGCAATTCCACAGCCTGCTTCCAGTCTCCGACTGGGTCAGGAATGGAATGAATGAAGCCCCCATCTAGCGGCGAGGATATGAACTGTGCCGGCTGCCGAGGCCTGACGCACTCCTCACGTTAATTACAAATACACACATTAATATATCCATCACAATAACTCAGGTTCTCAGACAAAATTCCACACTCACCCAAGTACACGATGTACAGCCCCTCAAATGAAACAACAACAACAACAACAACAAAATATCCGCCTTCAGTCCTGCGGCGTAGCCGTACTCGTTAAATCGTGCATCACAGCCGCGAGGGCAGCTTCAGCAAGTCTGGAGACCACAGGTTCGAATTCCGGCGCCGGCAGTGGTTATCCTGACTATGGTTATTCGCCGGTTTTTTCTACACTCCCTCCAGGCAAATGCCAGAATAGTACCATACTTCAAGTCCCAGAACGCCTATCACATCCATGTCCCTAATACAGTTACACACACTACTACAGTCATTACATAAATACAGGTTATCAGACAAGTTCAAAATGCACTCAACTACGCGGAAGCTGATGATCAAAATGCCCCAAGCCACTACAATCAATTAACAACAACAATCTCTGCCTTCAGCATCACACTTCTCCTCGCAGCAATACGAAGCGTCCCCGTCATTCGAGGACAGCATCAAGCACTGCGCATTCAAGTTGGCTGTCAAAAATGCAATAACATCCTATAACGACAAATTTTTTAAGAGCGTTAAAATCCCTCAGTATGCCTTCCTTCGGAGGGGAAGTAAAGTCGGCGGTCCCATGTCATAGATTTATGGCATGTTAAAGATCTTTCCACTAATTACACCTGTGTGAAACTAAATTGGATAGGTTAAGAATGTAAACAACGCTCTTAGGTTGCTACGTTCGTTGCCAAGAGCCGACTGCGGTGGCGTCTAGTAGCTAGTTCTGAACTAGGCCTAGTAGTCGTTGACGGTGGCGTTTGGCGGCAAAAGTAGGAACTATTTGAAAATTCAAAGTTGCAGTCTCTACTTGAATTAAAAAACAGATACACACACTAATACAGTCATCACAATTAACACCGGTTATCAGACAGATTCTACACACACCCAAAGTACACGGGGCTACATGACCGCGTTGTCGCAGCCCCTAAACTAAGGAACCAACCAACCAACGACAAAATGTTCAACTCCTTCCTCTCAACCGCATCACCAATTCCTATATGTTAATGTTTGCGATTGTCATGGGGGCTCGCCCCGTGTTCCATTATCATCACCATAACCAGGTGAATCAGCTGCCCCTAATAATATTGTCTTATGCAACCCAACTAGCGGTGCTTTCAGGTAGGTCGATATTTTTCTCGTTTGCATCCCGTATGGTACTAATGTGTACAAGCATATACTGCAAACTATACTGAACACTATTCTCATTTTTAGCCTATTTTCGTTTATAAAGAAATAGGCTTATGAGATCACCTTTTGTCTGTGTGCGTGTGTATGTGTGTGTGTGTGCCCCTCCCCCTTAGAAACTTTTAAACGGCTGGACTGATTTTAATGAAACTCGGTAAGGTTATTGTACTATTTTGGCTGACCCCAACCGAGCCCATAAAATTTTATTACGTCTCACCAATCCAACATGGCGGCTGTGCGAAATATTTCACTGGGGTTCCATATCTCCGAACCTACCGTATTACTGATATCACCCTGAAATTTTGTACGGTGATAAAGGACACTACTAGAAGTTTATCTAGGAGGTTTTCAAAACCCTGTTAAATAGAAAACGAACATGGCGGCCAAGCGAAGTTGAAACTTTTAAATAGACTTTCGCCACGATTTAACCATCCAAACGCTATGAAACATGGTACAACAAATTTTTATACACATTGTAATGTACTGGAATCTAATTTAGTACAATTATTTACATAACCTCAAGATGGCATCTGTGCGAAATATTTCACTGGCATTCTATATCTCCGAAACTATTACTGATATCACCATGACATATTGCACGGTGATAATGGACACTACTAGAAGTTTTGCTATGAGACTTTCAAAACCCTGTTAACTAGAAAACGAACATGGCGGCCAAGAGAAGTTGAAACTTTTAAATTTACTTTTGCCGTTATTTAACCATCCAAACGCAATGAAACATGGTACAACAAATGTTTATACACATTGTAATGTGAAAATGAAAATCCACAGCCTGCTTCCAGTCTCCGACCGGGTCAGGAATGGAATGAATGAAGCCCCCATCTAGCGGCGAGGATATGAACTGTGCCGGCTGCCGAGGCCTGTCGCACTCCTCTGGGGCAATGATTAAATGAATGGCAGATGAAATGAAATGATAGTGGAGAGTGTTGCTGGAATGAAAGTTTGACAGGGAAAACCGGAGTACCCGGAGAAAAACCTGTCTGCCTCCGTTTTGTCCAGCACAGATCTCACATGGAGTGACCGGGATTTGAACCACGGACCCAGCGGTGAGAGGCCGGCGTGCTGCCGCCTAAGCCATGGAGGCTCACACATTGTAATGTACTGGAATCTAATTTAGTACAATTATTTACATAACCTCAAGATGGCATATGTGCGAAATATTTCACCAGCATTCTATATCTCCGAAACTATTACATATATCACCCTGAAATGTTGTACAGTGATAAAGGGTACTACTAAAAATTCAGCTATGAGACTTCCAAAAACCTATAAAATACAAAACGAACATGGCGGCCAAGTAAAGGTGAAACATTTTAATGTACTTTTCTCGCGATTTAACCATCTGAGCGCAGAGAAATATAGTACATTAAACTTTTATATACATTGTACTGCACTGGAATCTAATTTTGTTCAATTGTTAACATAACCTCAAGATGGTGGCTGTGCACAATTTTAAAATTAAACTTTTATTTCTTGTGTATTAATCATGCGATCGAAGTGAACGTTTGAATAATGAACCTACGCAAAAATCGTCGTCTAATACTACATAACTCTATGAGCTACATAGTCTATATAAAAATCCAACATGGCGACCATCCGAAATATTTAGACGGTACTCAATATCTATTAATCTACGATAGCAATCAGACTGACATTTTGTATGTTGATAGAGGTTATAAAGATAAATTTACCTATGGGACTTTCAATAACCTGGTGAGCACAAATCCAACTTGGTGGCGACGCGAAATATAAATATTTAAATGGACGTTTCTCGCGATTTGACCATACGAGCGCTGTAATACTTGGTACGGTATATGCTTGTACAAATTTTAATCCACTGGCATCTAATTTATTTCAATTGATTTCATAACCACAGGATGGCAGCTTTGCGAAATTTTAAAATCTGTTTTTCATTTCTTGTGTCATTATTATTATTATTTATCGTATGGCATAGCCTATATACACAAAAACAGGAAAACAAGTACATTATATTTTAATGTCCAATGTTCTTATCCAATTCAGAGCCTCTGTAGTGGCCTCGAGAAAATAAAACCAATCTCCAGGATAGGCTCTTCTACTACATTCCCTTACAATGTGCTCGATGGTTTGAAGAGAGGCACCACAGTCACACTTGGGGGATTGTATCTTTTCCTATTTGTAGAAAGGCGCAGCACAGACTCCATGACCACAACGAATCCTGTTGAGGAAGGTCGAAGTTCTTCTTGGAAGATCAAACCTTGAATTAGATGTGAACAAAGGCCAGAGATGTTCATCTGTTTTTAAGATCCATTCTTCCTTCCATTGGGCATAGGGGTCGAAATTATCTTCTGTGAGCTTCTGAGAGATTGAAGTTTGAATAGTCTACTACAGCTACACAATAATCTTCATGTAATAGTGCATAATTCTAAGACCTATATTATATAAAAATCTAACATGGCGACCATCCGTAATATTTAGACGGTTCTCAATATCTATGAATCTATTATAGCAATCAACTGACATTTTGCATGTTGATAGAGGCAAATAACATTAGTAGGATATATGAAAATAGGCTGTATAGTTCTTCACGGAACTACTTGTTTCCCTCGTGTTAATCTCTGGTCACATCGAGGGAAAACTAATAGTGTTCAGTATCGTTTGCGGGATATGCTTGTAGTGCATTAGTACCATACGGGGTGCAAGCAGAGAAATATCGACCTTCCTGATAACAACGCTAGTTCGGCTGCATAAGACAATATTATTAGGGGCAGCTCATTCACCTGGTAGGCCTATATAGCCTAAAACGCTAGGGTTGTGTTTCCAAAACTCAAGCTCTTAAACCAGAGGGAGTTGCAAGATGCGGTTTGTACCAAAATCTTCCAAATCACCTCAAAAGTACTGGAAAAAACTTTGATTTCTCGAGAAAGGAACGGAAATATATGTATTTGTTTATAAAGTGTGTTTAAACAAATAACAACGTAGCCCCTGCCATATCTGTGTCGCGTCGAGGCCGCTTAACAGTACAGCTGCAGTGGGAGGGGTATATACGCATGGAGCGCTCACAAGTAACCGATTATAACAAATGGACATTCAATAGATAGATAATTACCCGCAGCAAATAGATAGGCCTATGAGGTTTTAAATGCTGAGCTTCTATGCCCAAGATAGCGGGTTCAAACCCGGCCGAAGCCGTCGGATATTTTAAGGGCCTTAAAAATCCCTCAGTATGCCTTCCTTCGGAGGGGAAGTAAAGCCGGCGGTCCCATGTCATAGATTTATGGCATGTTAAAGAACTTTCCACTAATTACACCTGTGTGAAACTAAATTGTATAGGTTAAGAATGTAAACAACGCTCTTAGGTTTCTATGTTCGTTGCCAAGAGCCGACTGTGGTGGCGTCTAGTAGCTGAGTTCTGAACTAAGCCTAGTAGTCGTTGACGGTGGCGTTTGGCGGCAAAAGTAGGAACTATTTGAAAAATTCTAAGTTGCAGTACACACACTAATACAGCCATCACAATTAACACCGGTTATCCGACAGATTCTACACACACCCAAAGTACACGGGGCTACATGAACGTGTTGTCACCGCCCCTAAACTTAAGAACCAACCAACCAGTGACAAATTTCACTCTAATTTCATAAATAGCGACAATTTGTTTAAAAAGTGCGTTTAAGCTTATAAATAACGTAGCCTACTCTCTTCCTTTCTTCGGCTTTTCCTAATTAATTGGGGTCGTCGCAGCTAGCCAGGCTCATTTTGGTTTTGGCCGGGTATTTAAGGTCGGATGCCCTTCCTGGCACCATGTGATTTTTCAGGTGAAAATTCCTCCCCGCTGTCACCGGGATTCGAACCTGGGCTGTCTGGGTGAAAGACGAGGAGCTAAGCCACTGCGCCATCACGCTGCCCAAATAAATAGCGTAGCCCCTGCCATAACTGTGTCGCGTCGAGCCCGCTCAAAAGTAAAGCTGGACGGGTGGTTTATACACATGCGAATTTATTTTTAAAACTTTCTAGAAGGACATCTAACTTGCCATGGTTGTAGAAAAAGCCCTAAGTGGACAGTTCACAACAGAGCAAGCCATTATGCTGCGTGATTTCTTCTGAAAGGCAAAAGGAAGCTTGTAGTTTTACGTTACCGTTAATCTTGCGATCATGAGCCATGAGACCACTTTTCTTACGTGGACTCCGAACCACAGCTCATGGCATTTCACTTAGAAAATTTCACATGCGTTGACCGGGAATCGAACCCGGTCCACCTTGGTGAGAGGCGAGTAGCTTGACCGCTGCGCCACCACGCCCTCTCTTCTGAAAGGAAACAGTAAAATTTTAGTGCATGTTTTTGCACCAATATAAGGAGAAAACTAACTTCGGTTTTACGATTCTTCCCCATGTTTACGATGTAAACCTTCCTATGCACGTAGTGAAATAAACCGGAGCCGCTCCTGTTTTATGGTGTAATTTGGAGACGGGTATGTTGGAAGAGACAGCAATTAAGTATTTCAGTTTCTACGTCACACGAGTAAGGGTATATTGTCCGTTTATTATCTCGTCGTTTAGTAATTATCACAGTGTCGTAGCCAGTGGGGTTATAGGCCTACTGGGGGGTTAGAATTCCCCCCCCCCCCCCTCCCCTTTAAAATTTTACAAACAAATAAGAATAAAACTGATAATAAACATTAAGCTAAATAAGCATTCCCTTCGAAAATATAATGACACTTGCTGATCTCTCTATATACACACATCAAAAAAAGTTTTGCATCACCTCGGTTCCCAGATCTCCGGCATATAGACGTTGACTGTGTATATTGTATCAAAGATACAGTCCCTTTGACTGTTCATAGATGTCACTAAAACTGCTCAAAGATGTAAACAACCATGCATGAGCAGGGCCTATTAGACGGAGGGGGTACGACAGCCGATCAGTTCCAGTCATTCCACCAGGACGAAGGTACGCTGCTCATGTTGTCTGTAGTTCTACCATGCCTAGAAGGTCAATACCGCAGTTCGATCGCGTCCGCATTGTTACTTTGTGTCAAGAAGGGCTCTCAACAAGGGAAGTTTCCAGGTGTCTCAGAGTGAACCAAAGCGATGTTGTTCGGACATGGAGGAGGTACAGAGATACAGGAACTGTCGATGACAGGCCTCGCTCAGGCCGCCCAAGGGCTACTACTGTAGTGGATGACCGCTACTTACGGATTGCCGCTCGGAGGAACCCTGACAGCAATGCCACCATGTTGAATAATGCGTTTCGTTCAGCCACAGGACGTCGTGTTTCAACTCAAACTGTGCGCAATAGGCTGCATGATGCGCAACTTCACTCCCGACGTCCATGGCGAGGTCCAGCTTTGCAACCCCGACACCATGCAGCGCGGTACAGATGGGCCCAACAACATGCTGAATGGACCCCACAGAATTGGCATCACGTTCTCTTCACCGATGAGTGTCGCATATGCCTTCAACCAGACAATCGTCGGAGACGTGTTTGGAGGCACCCTGGTCAGGCTGAACGTCTTAGACACACTGTCCAGCGAGTGCAGCAAGGTGGTGGTTCCCTGATGTTTTGGGGTGGCATTATGTGGGGCCGACGTACGCCACTGGTGGTCATGGAAGGCTCCGAAACGGCTTTACGATACCTGAATGACATCCTCCGACCCATAGTGCACCCATATCGGCAGAATATTGGAGAGGCATTTGTCTTCATGGACGACAATTCTCGACCTCTTCGTGCACATCTTGTGAATGCGTTCCTTCAAGATAACGACATCGCTCGACTACAGTGGCCAGCATGTTCGCCAGACATAAACCCTATCGAACATGCCTGGGATATGTTGAAAAGGGCTGTTTATGGACGTCTTGGCCCACCAACCACTCTGAGAGATTTACGCCGAATTGTCGTTGAGGAGTGGGACAATTTGGACCAACAGTGTCTTGATGAACTTGTGGATAGTATGCCACGACGAATACAGGCATGCATCAATGCAAGAGGACGTGCTACTGGGTATTAGAGGTAGTGGTGTGTACTGCAATCTGGACCACAAATGCTGAAAGTCTAGCTGTATGATGGTACAACATGCAATGTGTGGGTCTCATGAGCAATAAAACGAGCTGAAATGTTGTTTGTGTTGATCTCTATTCCCTTTGTATTTAAAGGTTCCGGAACTCTTGGAACCGAGGTGATGCAAAACTTTTTTTGATGTGTGTATATAAAAATGAAAGTTTGTCTGTTTTTTCTGAATTTCCACGGAAATTTGCGTTATTTGCGCGTTTCAGACTGTTTTATGACGGATGCGCGCAAAAATGAAATTTTTGTCTGTCTGTCTGTTTGTTTGTCTGTTTGTGGACAACTTCGAGTCCTTATAACTTGAGAACGGCTGAGTGGATCAACGTAAAATTTGATACAGATATCCATCAGAAGCACCACACTAATCATTGATGTAACTCATCTCCGTACCTCTCATAAAAGGGGGCCTACCCCCTTAAAATGCATGCTGAAATAGGCGTAGAAGGACGAGACAAAGCTTATTTTCAACCCCTCGATGTGAGAAACAAATCTCGACCACATTTTAAGGCCCTAAAACCAACAGTTTTTGAGATATTCCCAGAAAACTAATTTCATTTAATAATCTAATGAAAGAATACAAGCTGGTAACCATGGCAACAAAATCTCAGAGGACCATCTATTTCTGTAAGACGCAATGCAATTCCATTTATTACATTACTGTGAAGTTTGCATCACGGAACCAAGTTAAGCTGTAAAATTCATCAATACGTAAGTTATAATGAGATTAAGGGGGTCAAGGGGTAGGCCTACACTAGAATTTTGTTACGCGATTTTCAGGTGCGGGTGTGATACGGAAGGTCTTTCATATCCCTATCCCTGTATTGTATTTAAAACATTATCATCATCATTATTATTATTATTATTATTATTATTATATTTTGACATACAACGACGAGACAAAGCTCATTATTAGCCCCTCGGTGGCAGAAACAAAACACGAGGGTTCCCGAAAACTACATTTTAAGGCTCTAAAACCAACAGTTTCTGAGATATTCCCAGAAAACTAATTTAATTTAATAAACTAATGAAGGAATGCAAGCCGGCAAACATGACAACAGGTTCTCAAGATAAGACATCCAACGTTCCATTTATTTCTGTAAAAATCAATGCCACTCCACTTATTACATTTCTGTGAAAGTTTGCAAATGGCTATAAGGTTATCACGGAACCAACTTAGACTGTAAAATTCTCAATGCGCATAAGGGGGTCAAGGGGTACACTATAATTTTTTCACGTGATTTACACGTGTGATATATCGTACAGACTTATATATCCAAACAGCAACATTATTTTCAAAAAATACTCAATTGAAATAGTATTTTTTTGCGGCTAAGGAATTTGGGCCATTGGAGGCTAAAAAAAAACTGAATATCCATGCCCCACAAGCCTTTATAATTTGTTAAAGGTGTCTTCCTGTGGATGGGTACTTTACACAACGGTGAGGGTCAGTCTTTATGTGAGGTGTATTGCGTTTCGTCGACGAGGTTTTCAATTTTATTTTCTCGTCAGGAAGTACACGTTAGGTGAATTTAGATTGAGCACATTCTAACTTTTTTTTTTCCGACAAACGGGTTCATCGTAAGGATGATTTTGTTTGAAACTGTGTGGTTGATATATCCATATTCGGACTTCTGGGTGATATGGTGTAGGTTGGTTTGTTGGTTCCTCAGTTTATAAGCTGCAACAACGCGTTCACGTAGCCTCGTGTGTGTAGAATCTGTCTGCTAACCGGTGTTAATTGTGATGGCTGTATTAGTGTGTGTTATCCGTATTTCAGGTAAGGACTGCAGACGATCAATTTCCAGTAGTTCCTACTTTTGCTACCAAATGCTACCGCCAACGACACCTATCTGTGACTTGGCTACTAGATGCCACCGCAACCGGCAAACTTTGGAACTAATAGAGCGTTAATCAAATCTAACCTACAAATTTAGCTTCACACAATTGTAGTTAGTGGAAGGTTCTATTACATGCCATAAATCTATGACATGGGACCGCCGGCTTTACTTCCCCTCCGAAGTAAGGCATACTTAGGGATTTTCGGCCTTTCTGTGTATCTTTATGTACGCCTATAACTCGTGTTCGAATGTTTGGAGCATCGTAAAATTAGGTATCCATGAGAGTCAATACACCAATCATTTATACAATTCTTCACCGTACTTCTCATAGAAGGATTGGTATAGGAATAAACTTTTCAAAATACATGCTAAAATAGGCAAAACATAACAATTATCCTAGAACAGGCTGTTCCAAATCCACGAGTATGCGTACACGCGAGTACTCAGCAGTGATGCTCAGAGCACGGCTGGGGCGGGACTGGGGGTGATAGCCAATACGTCACTGGGCGAAGGTCATAACACAAGTGCATGCGCTTCCTGCCAGTCTTGATGTATTCACCGCGCAGTGACGGCAGCACCCACGGCAGAGCTGTATTGCATGTTGCAGGTTTACTCACGCAAGGCGGCGAGTAATCGACTGCTCACTGGCGAGCTGCTCGCCTGGAACAGCCTGTCCTAAACGGACGACCAAAGCATATGTTGCGCTTCTCAATGTGAGACACAAAATTCGGGAGTCTATAAAGAGTCTCCGAAAACCACATTTTAAGGCCCTTAGATTAACAGTGTGTGTGATATTCCCAGAATACTAACTTCGCTCTGATAAACATATGAAGGAATAACAAGCCCCTAACCATTGCAATAGTAGCTCAATTGATAACGTCTGGTTATTAATACCGAAGACCGTTCGAAGAGCGGGTAGACCTACTTCTGCTAGTGAGTCTATAACTCTAGCTCTGTGGGCAATGTGATTTGTGTCTGCATCACCAAATCACTGTACTGTACTAATGTCCCCGTTGTTGTTGTTTTCGTTGTTTGGATCTTCAGTCTTTTGACTGGGTTGATGCAGCGCTCCATTCCTCCCTATCCTGAGCTAATCATTTCATCTCTACAGTAGACCTACATAGCTACCACGCCCTACATCCGAGGTAATCTGTTGAACATATTCTAACATTGGTCTGCCCGTACAGTTCTTATCCTCGACCCTTCCTTTCATAACTAACTTTGCTATTCCTGGATATCTTAGTATGTGCCCTACCAACCTATCTCTTCTATAGCAGTCGCCAGAAACATCTCTCCTCTCCCACTCGTCTTAATACATCCTCATTTGTTACCCTATCTACTCATCTGATCTTCATAATTCTCCTGTATCACCACATTTAAAACGCTTCAATTCTCCTCTTTTCTGCTGCACCAATAGTCGAAGTTTCACATCCATAGAATGCCGCGCACCAGACAAAGGCTTTCAAAAATGACTTCCTGATACCTAAATCTATATTCGATATCAACAGATTCCTTTTAGGTAGAAATGCTTTCCTTGCCTGTGCCAACCTACTTTTTATATCCTCCATCACTGGTTATTTTGCTTCCTACGTAACAGAAGTCTCCTACTTCCCTTTAACTTTTCACCTGCCAATATGACGTCCATAAGGGTTTCTGATTTCTTTTTGCTGCATTCCAATATTTTTGTTTTACATTTGTTACTTTTCATCATGAATTCTTTCCTCAAGACAGAATCCATACCATCTCATTCAAATCCTCTGGTGTGTCAGCTAAGAAAACGATGTCATCAGCAAACCTCACAGTTGTAATTATTTCTTCTTGAATCCCTACTCCTACTTTGAATTTTTCTCCATCTTCTTCATTGCTTGTTCAATGTATAAATTGAATAATTTGGTTGATAAGTTGCCGCCTTGCCTTATACCTTTATGTATACCAGCTTCTCTCTCATTCCTTCGGCTCGAATAACTGCTGTCTGGATTATGTATACATTGAAGAGCACCCTCCTACACCTGTACCTTATTCCAATCGTTTTCAAAATGACAAACAACTTACTCCAATCAACGTTACCAAAAGTCAATTGATGTCCCCATTTCAGGCTAAACGCGTCTTCATCACAACACAATTAGTACAGCCTGTATCAATTCAACACGAAACTGTAAGATGGGTTGCGTACCTACCCGCAATCGGCTTGAATTCTGCTCGCAGCGCGCTACCGACGGGGCTGAGTTCGATTTGATTGATTGCCGCTTTCTTATGCAGCATCCCAAAGTATTTTGCTCTTTCGAAATAAATTTACACGTAAAAGATCCCCTTCGAGGTAAAATTCTGGCACCCCGGGTGTTTAAAAGTCTCAGTAGTTAAAAAAGAAGTACAATCAATAACATTAACATTATAAAAAAAAATCGTGCCTAGAATGAGCCCTAAGTGGAGACAGTTTCGGACATCTTGGTCATCAAAATCGTGCAGTTAGATGTGTGTTGAATTTGTCTGATAGCCTGCATTTCTGTAGTGATTCTAATAGTATTTATAATTGTAATCATTAGGGTAGGCTACAGCCTACCGTAGTTTAGGGATAGGTGCCCGGAACTAAAATGAGTTAATATCCCTTCAAATACGAATGGAATTATTTGTTGAGTAAGACTTCAAAATGCAACCGTAGTCGAAATTAAATTTCGCAACTCCATCTGTCCGGGCAGACTCGTTTTGGGGCCAAGTTCCAACCACCATAGTCCATAGAGTACATTTTGAAGTGAGATGGTTGTCTTACTCAACAGATATAGGTACCCTAAAGCCAAATCAGTGATTGAGGAATTTTGTTCATTATCTTGATAAATCCAATATTCCACCTGCCCCGCATCTCCTTAGTAATACGAAGACTGACAAATGACGTTAAACTACTGCTCTGCGAGGATTTATTATCCCACGAGAAAGAGAATAGGCCAGATGGTGTTATCTGTTTTTTTTTTCCTTGTCATGGCTAGACTCCCTCGTGTGCGGATCATCATCATTCCAGAGTTTGCACTGACGTCAGTGTCGGTATCATGAAATAAACGGCGAAAGTAAGGAACTGTACGAATAAAAAAATCTGCCACTTTTTGTGACCTTTGCTACTGCGATTAAAAGTCTCTGTAAAGTGTGATGGTTTACCCGACATGCTCATTCTTAACACAGAGCGATGGAAAAGATGCATTTCTTCGCATTCCATCCTGTTTCCTACGGGAACAGATATTTCCAATAAAGACAAGCGAGACCGATTTATTTTAGGGAAGCTTGGATTGAGTTTGTTGTTGTTGTTGTTGTTTGATTTGAGGGGTTTGGGAATTGTGATCATCTATCCCCGTGTACTTAGCTGTGGGTATAATAAAATACAATGTCATTTACATTTTAGGAAAGTTTCAACGTAATGTATCAATAATGCTTTCTGATATAGCCTACATTATCAAACATACGAAGCGGCATCTTTATGTCGATGCACATTTCCCGGTCTTCGTAATTCTTCTTCTTCTTAAGACGCCGTCTCCAAACGAAGGTTGGCGCTCCACGTAGCCAGCTCTGACCTTGACATTGCAGTATGAAATGCTTCCTCTGATATACATCTGTGCCATCTTCTAATGTTCTTCAACCATGAATTTCTGCGTCTCCCAACGGATCTTTTTCCTTGTATCTTTCCTACAATAATTAGCTGTAATAATTGGTACCTCTCGTTTCGCATGATGTGACATAAGTAGGCCTATTGTGTCTTTCTTTGCTTTATAACATGTAGCAGTTCTTTTTGCTTTTTCATCCGATGTAGGACCTCGACATTTGAAATTTTCAATACCCAAGGTATGCGCAGGAGACGGCGATATAGACACATTTCAAAGGCATCGATTCGTTTTTCAATAGAAGGATCCATGTGTGATGGGGCGTATTGAGAGATATGTGGGAAATAAATTAATATAAAATGATGAATGAAATGAAAATGAGACACAATTAAAATATGCACTTTTGTTTTGTACTTACCTTGAATTGTACACTAAAAATGATATGATTTGGTATGGGCGCCAGACTAATTAGATAGTCAAAAGAAGGGGATTGCACAGCTACTCATTGGCAGAAAACACGATATCTTACCCCTGGTCGAAGTGAAACCGAAGTACTCAAACCGATTCAGCATTATGAAGGATAGTTGGGTTAGCCTTATATAATATTACTAACTACTATAAATGAGGGACCTGACATTGACTTAAATGAATTTAATGAATCTAGGTAACAAATATAAAAAGAAAAACACAATAAGAATAGTTACAAATTTGAATTTAAAGAAAATTTACTGCGGCTCAACAGATAAAGGATAATGAATGGATTGAACTAAAATGAATACAAGCTTGATTTTACATGGCCTGAGAGACGTGAGATAAATCATGATCTTCGCTCACCTCTTGAAGTATTGTCATATATATAGATAATATGACTGATGTCCTCGTTGATCCGTCCCGTAGTTGACATGTTGTAGTACTTCAGCATGATGCCTCGCTAATATTTTCCTCTGAATGTATAAAGTTGGATGGTCGATGCTCAGGGAACGACGGCTTGATGGCGACTCCCCACTCACGTTAAACTGACTCCCAGTACGTAGGACTACTGGCGTGACTGAATGAATAATAGTAAGTCTTCTTCTCTGGCTTGAGCTCCTGTATTTATATCATCTTCAAGTTTTTGTCGATAATATGGTTCTTAAAATCCACCCTTTCAATTAGACACAGTCTATAAGTCACTTCTCCTTCACGAACAATACTCATCAGGAATACTGACATTTCCATTATAGAATATGCCATGTCTTCAGTTATTTCGACACAGCTGCCAGGGTTTCTTACATTCATTTGGGGGTGCGAATGTTAAGTCCAACCCTTTCAATTAGACACAGTCTATAAGTCACTGCTCCTTAACGAACAATACTCGTCTGAAATATTGACATTTCCATTATTGAATAATGCCATTTCTTAAGTTATTTCTCCACAACAGCAAGGGTTTCTTACATTCATTTGGGGTAGAGAATAGATTTCCCACTACCGGCACTAATAGTGACCGGACACCGCATCGCCTGCCTTTGTCACGCGCTAGGACCTTCTTTAGGACATAACATCAATTGTAGAAATGTAAGCGAACCTGTCACTTCCCACGTCTCTCTGACAACTAACCTTACAACCATTCGTAAATGGAAATCTGTTCAGAATGATTTGAGCTGCTTACAGACAGATAAAATCTTGTAGCATGGAATACTACTTAATAAAAAATTAATATATATATATATATATAATAAAACGAAAAAGATTAATTATTATAAATATAAAAGCTTGGGGATCGAATCGTTACAAATCGCCCCTTGAAATAAATGATTTTACATGAAATGACAACATTATTTCTTTCAATGCACTCTGCCAAAAAATGTCTAAATACGTTACACTCAAAATGAAAATACACAAATACACTTCAGAATGACAACATAAAGAAAAATCTCCACCATCACAATATACAATTACACTACCACAAAATTATACATATAAACAAAATATACCCTTCATTTTATATTTGCGTTCCCCATTTCTCAACTTCTCAAGTGTTCATATAGTCTTTGGTTTTATTTAAATGAATTCCTGAAAGAAAGAGACATTGATGTACCCTTCACTTTCGCATTAGACGTAATTCGTCTTCGTTGCACTTTAATAACTGAGATATCGTATGCATATCATACGTGTTAGCTTTATAGCTAATGAGCGTAGAATTTTTCTGTCAGCCTAGTGTAGGAATACATAGTTGTTGTACTACTGACAATATCACTCGTTACACATCACTGCACACTAATACTTTCACGAATTACATAATTTATCTTTCGTCTCTTTAAAAGAATTACGAAGTTGCAATGAATCAATCTGGTGATGCTTAATATGTAAATGTAGAAACAAGGAACAATTAGCAATACTCATAAAACAACCCAAATGTCAGTACATATGTATTACTCATGAAGTTACCCCACATACACATGAAATTTCCGTCAATTGATATTATATTTACCCAAGTATTCTACTTGCTCTTATCCGGACACATAATAACACAGGTTATTAATAACTCTTTCTCTCGTACAATTATACGTAGAACCCTCACTTACCTTTACCTGTTTTATCCGTAGTTACCTGCCTTAATACTCTTTAATTATTATCCTTCCGCGAAATCCGCCTGATAACATGAGATTTTAATTTCTCCTCTAAAGAAATGACTTACCTTTAAATCCAGAGTACCGTGATTACCTCACTATCAATAAATGTAGCATCGCGCACCCCTTATCCCTTTAACTGATTTAAAATTATTAATAAATGATTCCTCCGAAATCTCTTCTGACAATAAGTCTCAATGCTTTCTCACCCAATAAACTACCAGTAAAACCGCCCCTTCATTTTAAATTTCACATGAATTAGTCCCACTTTGCATACATTAACTTCTTCTCCGAATACTTCAACCATTCAAGCAATTATTTTTGAATTATAACAAATTCCTTTCAATAACTTCCGAATATTATGTCAACCAAATTATAATTATTATTATTATTATTTTTACTTTTAAACTTGCGTCGAACAATAACACAATATACCATTAATTCCTTCTCGCTCATCATCAGCAATTTATGTTAGAAGTGGTTCAACTAGGTATTAAGCTTTGTAATCTATTTGGTTGTGTTCATAAATTAAGTATAACGATCTATATCAAAAACTTCGACCAACTCTCATCTGTACTCCCTTGCATACAACATTGCTTCTTCCTACTCCAAAAACTCCCAGCATCACCTCCACGTGTTCCTTAGACACCATAAAAACTCTTGCTCAGAGATACCAATCTACTCTGGCACACTTATTTCTTCAACTCTCACTCATTTGGCCAACTACCAAATCTTAAACCCCAAATGCTCAATGGCACTAAACATCGCTAGCCTACTTCCTCCTTACACCATTTATGTGACCTTACACATCCACATATATTCTTCTCCACGTATCCGACGTCCTATTAGTCCAATACTCTCTTTTCTCCACCAGATGTTGGTTAATTCACTATGCGTTACCTTCGTTAACTTCAAACCACTTGTACATTTCTCCACTTATAGTACCTGATGACCTCGATGTCCTCAACTGAAACTTAATTACTGTATATCAATATTTACTTAATCAACTTATTAATTTTATTCTCACTGTACCACCTCAACGTAAATCAATTAACCATCTCTACTTTATTATTATTATTATTATTATTATACTTCTTCGTATTATTATTACTCTCATTATTATGGTTGGCATAATAGTTATTACTTTCAATATAGTCTAATCATTTCTGTTTTAATACACTTAAATACTTCTTCCAACTACGCACATATTAATAGAAGCTACCTATCGTTAAGCAGTTCACCATGTTTACCTATCCCCCTATCAAGAAGCACAGGTATGTGCGCCCCTCGCACTCTAAATTCTACGACTTAGTTGAATTTATTACTAATTGGTTCCTCTGGTACTTCACATAAATCAAATAGTAATTCATCACGAATATTAAGGTCCTACGGATAATTAACACATGGTACTACACACTTAGAACTACTCTCTCTGTTATTTTAACGTTCTCACCACTTTCTTCTTCGATTCTACCTTTCTTACTAGTTATACATCCTTCTCTCTTTATCACAATAGATTCTATCTCATTACAATACATCGCTGCAGTGAAGCTACCCTTAACCCCTCCTCCTAACTTTTCGCCTAATATCTCTACTTCTAGCCTCCATTCCAAATAGTAATCTTCATTCTTATTTTTACATATCTTTCTAATCTCATCTAACAATGTGACCTGGATTTTCCGCTTTGACCTACCCCTAGAGACTTTAACTCCTAGCATCTGCATTCCTCGTTCACTGTAATCTGCCGCCTGCTCACCTTGTTCGATAACCATGTCTTTATGACTGTTACTTAACGCACGCCTCTCTGCCTCTAATAATTTTATATTAATTTCCTCTATACCAATTTGGAAATCTTCCCTTGTCTGCCTCTTCTCTTCATATATGTTTTTCTGCATTTCTATTTCTTGAGTGCTTAGTACTTTCTTTATTTTACCTACTTCCCTTGCTATATTTTCTTTACACTTCTCCCCTATCTCATTACGTTCTATAATCTCTTCTACATCTATCCTGCTTTCACCTATTACCTCCGCTATCTCCGCTGACTGTTGTTCCTCACCTACGCTACTTTCATTTAAGTCTTCCGTTTCTACCAACTCTACTATGCTTTCTTCTACTATCTCTGCTAACTGGCGTTCCTCTTTTAAGCTACCTTCATCTACGTCTACCGTTTCTACCAACTCTACTATGATTTCTTCTACTATCTCCGCTTCCTCTTTTAAGCTACTTTCATCTACGTCTACCGTTCCTACCATTTCCACCTTTTCTTGGAAATTACTTTCTTTATTCATTAGTTCCCTTCTCAATACCTTCTGTTTCTCTTGAATCTCTTGATAATTCTCGGTATTTTTCAAGTGATTTTCCTCTACCTTCCTATGAAATTCAGACTCGACTCTCTCAATCTTGTCCCCCAGCTCTATTCTCACCTGCCTAGTTTCTGCGTCTACTAATTTGCTAACAATCTCACCTTGAGTTGCTATTTTTTCCTCAATTTGTTTAACTATTTTCTTTTCAATCTTACTTTCTACTGCTTCTAATTGTTTATCCATTTTCTCTATGATATATTTAGCCGTCACTTCTATCATCTCATTAATTTCACCTCTGATTTCCTGTTTCATCCCCTCAATACTCTTCTGCAATATACCATATTTCCTATTTAATTCTTCATTATTAAGTTCAATTTTAGCATTAGTGGCTTCTAACTTATTACTCAGATCCTGATTATTACTCTTTATATTCTGCAACGCCCTCATGATTGCCTCGAATTTATCTTCCGGAATATCTGGAGATTTCTGTTTCTCATTCGCCATCTCGAAGTACACCGTTTTAAAAATTGCCCTTCCAAATTCACTTCACTCCCTCAAAATCACACTTGCACTGACATTTATACCTTCCCTTCATAAATACTGAACAAGTTTTCGAGCGCCACGTTAAGGTGCCATAATGTAATGGGGCGTTATGAGAGATATGTGGGAAATAAATTAATATAAAATGATGAATGAAATGAAAATGAGACACAATTAAAATATGCACTTTTGTTTTGTACTTACCTTGAATTGTACACTAAAAATGATATGATTTGGTATGGGCGCCAGACTAATTAGATAGTCAAAAGAAGGGGATTGCACAGCTACTCATTGGCAGAAAACACGATATCTTACCCCTGGTCGAAGTGAAACCGAAGTACTCAAACCGATTCAGCATTATGAAGGATAGTTGGGTTAGCCTTATATAATATTACTAACTACTATAAATGAGGGACCTGACATTGACTTAAATGAATTTAATGAATCTAGGTAACAAATATAAAAAGAAAAACACAATAAGAATAGTTACAAATTTGAATTTAAAGAAAATTTACTGCGGCTCAACAGATAAAGGATAATGAATGGATTGAACTAAAATGAATACAAGCTTGATTTTACATGGCCTGAGAGACGTGAGATAAATCATGATCTTCGCTCACCTCTTGAAGTATTGTCATATATATAGATAATATGACTGATGTCCTCGTTGATCCGTCCCGTAGTTGACATGTTGTAGTACTTCAGCATGATGCCTCGCTAATATTTTCCTCTGAATGTATAAAGTTGGATGGTCGATGCTCAGGGAACGACGGCTTGATGGCGACTCCCCACTCACGTTAAACTGACTCCCAGTACGTAGGACTACTGGCGTGACTGAATGAATAATAGTAAGTCTTCTTCTCTGGCTTGAGCTCCTGTATTTATATCATCTTCAAGTTTTTGTCGATAATATGGTTCTTAAAATCCACCCTTTCAATTAGACACAGTCTATAAGTCACTTCTCCTTCACGAACAATACTCATCAGGAATACTGACATTTCCATTATAGAATATGCCATGTCTTCAGTTATTTCGACACAGCTGCCAGGGTTTCTTACATTCATTTGGGGGTGCGAATGTTAAGTCCAACCCTTTCAATTAGACACAGTCTATAAGTCACTGCTCCTTAACGAACAATACTCGTCTGAAATATTGACATTTCCATTATTGAATAATGCCATTTCTTAAGTTATTTCTCCACAACAGCAAGGGTTTCTTACATTCATTTGGGGTAGAGAATAGATTTCCCACTACCGGCACTAATAGTGACCGGACACCGCATCGCCTGCCTTTGTCACGCGCTAGGACCTTCTTTAGGACATAACATCAATTGTAGAAATGTAAGCGAACCTGTCACTTCCCACGTCTCTCTGACAACTAACCTTACAACCATTCGTAAATGGAAATCTGTTCAGAATGATTTGAGCTGCTTACAGACAGATAAAATCTTGTAGCATGGAATACTACTTAATAAAAAATTAATATATATATATATATATATATAAATAAAACGAAAAAGATTAATTATTATAAATATAAAAGCTTGGGGATCGAATCGTTACACATGGTCCAGCATTCGCAACCAGGTAGAAAAACAGAAAATATGTAACAACGAATCATGCGGATTCGCAGCTGTAGACTGTTCAATTCTATATTTTATTTTTTGTCGGGAGTCAAGTTGCTCTTTCAATATGGTGCCCAAGTATTTGAAGAAGGGCACGTGTTCAACGATATTATTATTTATTGTGAGATTTGCTCTTATTGTCTTCGTAATTAAGGTAACGTAAAATATGTCATCAATAATACCAAAGGGTTTAGACATTGTGATTATCTAGCCCCGTGTACTTTTCTGTGGGTGTAATAACAAAAATATAAAAAAAGAAATTTCATTTACATTTTAGGGAAACTTCAAGGTAATATATCAAATGCTTTCTGATATAGCCTACACCCCTACATTATCAAATATAGGAAGCGGTATTTTTATGTCGATTCACATTTCTTGTTCTTCGTAATTAAGGGATCGTAAAATATGTTATAAGTAAATTTTCCTTGTGGTGGAATTAATAATTAGAAGACAAAGCATAAAGAAGTTGCAATATTTAAAATATACACCGTTATGTCAAATTGTACGGTATAGGCCTACTATAGTAAGGCATGAATTACAAGATATACCAGCGTGGCTTGTTACTCCACTGATTTACTTTTCACACTATGTGATGGGGCTAATGGCTCTCAACACTCGGAAAAAATGTGATATCACCACTAGTTTATGTGTATAATTTCCGTGTAAGATCTCCAGTAAATACAAAATAATCGTGTTTATAACTTATTACCTAATTGTAAGACTGAGAACTGGTGTGAGTCGGTGTAAAAGCAATTTATTGAAGTGGGGATACAGTGCTGAAGAACTTTGTAGGTATGGTGAAAGACAAGACCCTGAGCACCTTCTGAATTGCAGCATGTTATCAAGACCATGTGCTATGTAGGACTTGATAGAAGCTAATGACTGTGCCATTCTAACAGTTGAACACTGGAGAAATGAAATTTAGTGCAATTTATATGTATATTTGAATGTGTTTTGGACTCGTATAAATAAATAAATAAATAAATAAATAAATGAAAATGAAAATCCACAGCCTGCTTCCAGTCGACCGACCGGGTCAGGTAATGGAATGAATGAAGCCCCCATCTAGCGGCGAGGATATGAACTCTGCCGGCTGCCGAAGCCTGTCGCACTCCCCTGGCGCAATGATTAAATGAATGACAGACGAAATGAAATGATAGTGGAGAGTGTTGCTGGAATGAAATTGTGACAGGGAAAACCGGAGTACCCGGAGAAAAACCTGTCTGCCTCCGCTTTGCCCAGCACAAATCTCACATGGAGTGACCGGGATTTGAACCACGGACCCAGCGGTGAGCAGCCGGCGTGCTGCTGCCTAAGCCACGGAGGCTTCCAAATAAATAAATAAATAAATAACCTAATTGTAATATTACTTAATTGCATCCACAGTAGAACGGTGATGGAACTAGTTTTAAGTTTCGTGCATCATATGATGTGGAACTACAAGTCCTTTCATCCTCGAATATTTACATATTTTAAAAAGCACTGCGTATGATTTTGTTGGTTATATTTTCGTTTTCCATATTGTTAAGCTGGAATTTTTCGAATCTGAGTTACGACAATTTTGACACCATTTTACTCTCAATGGGCGGTTTGTCCATGGTCTTACTTAAAAGATAAGTCATATTATGATAATGCATATGATACATAGGCCCTATGCATCATAGATACATATAGGCTAGTTACTTAGTTATTGTTGTTTTAAGGGGCTGAACTACGAGGCCATCTACCCCTATATTGTTACTTAATTGTTAATTGACGTGCAATATTTCGTATCTCACACTGCTCTTCTTTTCCAGTATTTTTTTTAATGATTGGTCACTCCTCCCATCCGTATGTGGATGTGTCGTCAGACAGAACAATTAGGCCTATTCACGGTAGGTTAATTTTCCTGTGAATAAATATGAAGAAAACTGAACCGTAAATATTACTGTACCCTAAGAGTGCATAACTACACGAAATATACGTCTCTACAGTACAATGAATTTAAAGCTCATTTTAATTAATGCTAATTATTTTCCAATATTTTCCTTATGTTACGCCTCCCAATAAATATTGGAAAATAAGAGCAGTGTGGGTTACGAGGTAATGCACAATAAGGATTGATATAGGCTAATTTAAATTTTCAAAATTTGCTCTCCCGAAAAGTTGCTATTTTCTATTTTCGAAACACAGCTGTTATTCACTAGCCCTAGCAATACCAACTGGTGAAGGAAAGGGGGGGGGGGGGGGGGGAATTTCGTGCCCACCAGTTACATTTTTACGGGTTATTCATGGTATTCCTTTTCTACGCTTACTGTACAGAAGTTATTGTCTATTTTGAATCCGGTTACCTAACCACACATTTACTTTTTAAATTTTAATTCTTGTATAAGATATTAACAATTTTCTTTTGGTGGGCACGGAAATCCCCAGTTGGTAGTTCGTGTGCCTCGTCATACTGTCACTGTGGTAAGGGCAAAAGTACAACAAAGTTAACAAAACCACTATAATTTGTTCTGGTTGCAGGAGGTAGACATGCGGAAAACACAATAAAGAACAGTCGTTTGTTCCACGTGTGTTAAAGATGGCGAAGAGTATGATCAGTGAATAATTTACTTTATGTTCGACCCTCACTATTATGTGTCAGATAACTGTATCATAATGATGGTCATTATAACACTGTTTTCCATTATGATACAGTTTCTCCAGCCAATCAGAGCTCGTTCATTGACCAATTAGGTAACGATAACTTCGCGCATGCGCTCAAAATCCAACATGTCGGACATAAACACAACATCGAACTATAATAAATTACCGACATGGAATACCCACCGTCCATATGTTCGCGTAAATAAACTGGCGAATATGAGACAAGAAATAGCACTGTACCTTGAAATCACCAACACTAATTTCTACACAGCGCATTGTCTTCAAATGACTGCGGTGACAATATTACTGAAGGACGGCTGATGTAAACATATGGTTGCATATGGCATTGCAACCACACAGAGCGCATGCGTCGGTTGTTCAAAGCTCTTGAAAGACAAAGATATAACACCCAACGCTCGCTCTGCGATCACAAAATTCCAGTAGCTGACTCTCAACAGATATTTATGAATATTTATGTTAAAACATATAATAAAGTTATAATTATCGTCGAACATAAACAGTCGTATGCAACTCGCCTATAATGGTAATTAAGACACTCGTATGGAAATTATAAAACTCGCATACGCTCGTTTTATAAAAAATACTCGTGTCTTAATTATAGCCATTATAGGCTCGTTGCATAATGTACTATTCTGAACTTCCTTTTGCATGATTTTTTGATTTTGTTTGCAACTGTTGTTAATTAAGTTACATCTTTGCATTTAAGGTTCATTTATGGTTCAAAATACAAAATATGGTGATTAAAGGATAATGCAAATCACATAACAAAATGGTGGTCATAAAATCCCCCCCTCCGTGGGTAGCCCGTGGTTTGACAAATAGCATGGTATTGCTTTGCGGTGAATGAGCAGCTGAAATACCACAAGTGGTTTATTGAAAATGCATTCGAATTCACCTGGAAAGGATGGATATTTCAACAGCTTCTTTACTTATTCTACAATCTACACAAAGACATATTAAAAAAAAAAAGACAACTGTTTGAAGGGTAAACAAACTAAAAATAGAAAATAAAATTATGCAATTATATCAATGTCACACATGCATAAAATTATAATACTAAAATGAAAGGGCCGACAACGGTACTTGAACTCCTGCCCCAGTCGTTCCTGGCCACACAGCTTAACGGCCTCGACTACGCTACCAGCATTAAGGATTGCATCACTCACTCATTATTCATGGCTCCATGTTATGAAAATTAAGACCCATTAGCATCCATGCATATTTGAGCTAGTTTCATCTCTCCATGTTTCATCCATTTTGGAGACTAGCGGAGTTGGTCCTCTTCTGGTGAGTTTCACTTCTCTGAATATTTTATTAAAACTTAACTTGTAAATCTAATGGACTGCAGATAAACAAGTTTATTTTCACTGAGATATTTTAAGTGGATATCTGATGAGAATTCTTTTCGGGTATGGTTCAGTTCCATCTTTAGATACCGCGGGTTCGTTACAATTCCACTCTTATACAAACAAAAATTGTGTTTACAATTTGCAGACGTGGCTCATGTAACAAAGTGTGTACAATATTATTTTGGAACTGTATTCTTACAAACAGGAAGCCTCCGTGGCTTAGGCGGCAGCACGCCGGCCTCTCACCGCTGGGTCCGTGGTTCAAATCCCGGTCACTCCATGTGAGATCTGTGCTGGACAAAACGGAGGCAGGCAAGTTTTTCTCCGGGTACTCCGGTTTTCCCTGTCAAAATTTCATTCCAGCAACACTCTCCACTATCATTTCATTTCATCTGTCATTCATTTAATCATTGACCCAGAGGAGTGCGTCAGGTCTCGGCAGCCGGCAGCCGGCACAGTTCATATCCTCGCCGCTAGATGGGGGCTCATTCATTCCATTCCTGACCCGGTCGGAGACTGGAAGCAGGCTGTGGATTTTCATTTATTTCATTCTTACAAACAAGTAATATTCAAACACATGTCATTAAAAATGAACTTGGTATACGTTATAGAATTTGCGGATTTTTTTATACTGTAATTATTTCAATTGTTCAATTTCAATTATTTCAAAGTTTTAATGTTTGTCACAATATTATAATTTATAAACTAATTGGAACGTACTAATTTCCCTCTGTTTCAACTTCTCAAAACCTATGCATGACCGTGTGTGTGCGTGTGTGTGTGTGTGTGTGACACCCTTATCACTTCTCAACGGCTGGAGCGATTTCAATAAAACTCCGTGAGGTCAAAGCACCATTTTGGCCGACCCCGACCGTGTCCTTCAAATGTTAGTACGTATCACCAATCCAACATGGTGGCTGTGCGAAATACTTCACCGGCATTCTATATCTCCGAAACTATTACTGATATCACCCTGAAATTGTATACGATAAAAAGGCACTAGCCTACTAGAAATTAATCTATGAGACCTTCAAAAAACTTTTAAAAACAAAACGAGAATGGCGGCCAAGCGAAGTTGAAACTTTAAATAGATATTTCTCACGATTTAACCATTTAAACGCAATTAAACTTAGTACTGCAAATGTTTATACACATTGTAATGCACTGGCATCTAATTTCGCTCAATGGTTTTTATAACCTCAAGATGACGGCTGTGCGAATTATTTCACCGGCATTCTATATCTCCGAAATTATTACTGATATCCCCCTGATATATTGTACGGTGATAAAGAACACTCCTAGAAGTTTAGCTATGAGGCTTTCAAAATCCTGTCAACTAGAAAACCAACATGGAGGCCAAGCGAAGGTGAAACTTTTAAATAGACTTTTCCCGCGATTTAACCATCCAAACGCAATGAAACTTGGCACAGCAAATGTTTATACACTTTGTAATGCACTGGCATCTAATTTAGTTCAATTGTTAACATAACCTCACGATGGCGGTTGTGCGAAATTTTAAAATAACGTTTTAATTTCTTGTGTATTAATCATGCGATCGAAGTGAACGTTTGAATAATGAACCTACGCAATAATCGTCATCTAATAGTACATAACTCTATAGCCTGCATATATAAAAATCCAACATGGCGACCATCGGAATTATTTAGACGGTTCTCAATTTCTATTAATCTATGACAGCAATCAAACTAAAATTATGTATGTTGATAGAGGCTATAAACATAAATTTACCTATGGGACTTTCAATAACCTGGTGAGCACAAATCCAACTTGGTGGCGACGCGAAATATAAATATTTAAACGGGCGTTTCTCGCGATTTAACCATACGAGCGCAGTAATACTTGGTCCGGTAAATGCTTATTCAAATTTTAATTTTCTGGCATCTAAATTATTTCAATTGTTTTCATAACCACAAGATGGCAGCTGTGCGAAATTTTAAAATCTCGTTTTTATTTCTTGTATCCTAATCATGTGTTTCAAGTTTGAATACTACACCTACACAATAATCGTCATGTTGTCTAATAGTACATAACTCTAAGCTTTGCCTATATAAAAATCCAACATGGCGACAATCCCAAATATTTAGACGGTTCTCAATATCTACGAATCTATTACATCAATCAAACTGAAATGTTGTATGTTGATATAGGCAATTAACATAAGTAGGATATATGAAAATAGGCTCTATAATTCTTCAAGGAACTACTTGTTATATTTACAAAAGTAAACTATAAATGTCAGTTTTTCAGTTTCTAGGGCCATTCATAACAAATAACATTACGAACCTTCACTATCACGATTTAATCTGCGAGAACTTGTTACATACATTGAGAAAAGCCATGTAAATCAGAGTCCACGTTAGCTCAGTGGTAGAGCAAAGCTACATACATCATGACAGTTTAACTCCCTATGTTACATTTATGTATGGCTTGTGCTCAGTGAACATAACAATACAATATTTAATTAAATGTGATGAAAAATCTCACATTGTATGTTTTACGATGTAAAATAAGCCAGTCTTCCCTGTGTTCAAAAAGTATTTTAACACATATATAATTGTGTTATTTTCTATTTGCGTTTGATTGATTGATTGATTGAACATTTGGTTGACTGAATGGTTGATTGCTTTTTTATTTATTTATTGAATGTACGAGCGACTGAATAATGTATTTTTTGTTTGCTGTTATCTAGATCCTAGAATGTCACTCTAATATTACTTTTTTTTCCAGTTTCTGAACTTTTTCTTCTTATCTTTTTTATGTTTTTGTCTTTTTCCGTTTACTGTAGATAGTTTTGATTTTTCTGTAATAATTTGTAATGTTTCATGAACAAAGGGATTGTATGAATGAATGCTAGAGTTAGGATATTTGAGTGCGTGTCTGTATGGTAGTGGTTGTTTATATACTGTATAATGGTGTAACTTATTTCTATTTTTGTTCGTGTCTGCGGTTTTCGTTTTGTTTATACTTGTAAATTTCATTGTGAATTATTATATTGTAACTAATTGAGTTTGTCTGACAATAAAGAATACATACATACATGCATAGCCTATATACATATACTTATGAAAATCCACAGCCTGCTTCCAGTCTCCGACCGGGTCAGGAATGGAATGAATGAAGCCCCCATCTAGCGGCGAGGATATGGACTGTGCCGGCTGCCGAGGCCTGACGCACTCCTCTGGGGCAATGATTAAATGAATGACAGATGAAATGAAATGATAGTGGAGAGTGTTGCTGGAATGAAATTTTGACAGGGATAACCGGAGTACCCGGAGAAAAACCTGTCTGCCTCCGTTTTGTCCAGCACAGATCTCACATGGAGTGACCGGGATTTGAACCACGGACCCAGCGGTGAGAGGCCGGCGTGCTACCGCCTAAGCCACGGAGGCACATATACTTATATACTTTTTTAATATCCCTCGGATCTTTGGAAATTCTTTGCAAGCCACTCTTTTCAAAGTTTTGAAACCCCTTTTTATTATTAGCATTTCTCTGCTGTAGAAATGAAACAACGGAACAGGAGGGAGGTAGAGCAGAGTAGAGAAGGCTTCCGTATATGAACCAAAAGGATTTTAATTTTACTAATTTCTCGCTATCTTTCTTGTGTTTCCCTTTCTATAAAATACTTCTTGTGGAGAAGCTATTAAGATAGACTGATAAAACTGTATACCGAAGTTCATAAAAGTACGGCAATTAAAACATTCTCTCAAAGATTATTATAAACTTTTCAGTCGGTCAACTCGAACGTGTCCAAATTAGATTTGGAGGGGAGTGAGAAGTTTTTTATTAAGTGTATAAATAATTTATGTATTTATGTGACACACTAGGAAATTAATTGTAATTCCCTGCCCAATCTAATAGGGATATCTTATGCGAAACTTTTCCGCCAGATGTCATAACTGTTCTATGTGGGACTCCATTGATTTGCCTTCAGTTGTCATTCTATACGCATCGAATTTTAAGTATGACGAGTTAATAGTACGATAAATTTTGATTCTGAAGCGTTTGTAACAGCGTATTAGGTGTAGCGTTTTATGAACTGACGAACAAAATGATCTCACATATTACCTGTGCGCTATCTGTTGGTGCTAGTTCAAGATATCCCCATTTGATACACTCGTGTTGACCGACTGAAAAGCACCTACTAATAGATTGCTTAGGAAAATTTAAAAAAAACTTCAAATGTTTCAATTTATTAAGTATTGCCCTGGATGTTATTGTGAAAAGAATATAATTTTAATTTTAATATTGAAACCATTTTTGAATGACACTAGACCTAGGAGCATTCAGACTATAGGGGTCCAGTTTAGCAAAACCGTAGTTAAGCTATTTTGATAATTGTGTCCAAAGTTGAAAAGCTAGGAAACCCAGAAAAGGAGCAAAATGCGTGCGTGTTTTGAAAAGCTATATCGTGTTTCAAAATAAAATTTTGAAAATTACTTTTGGCTTACCGCTTGCTTTTAAAAAGGAACTTGTTCTACAGATTTATATGAAATAAAAGTTTGATTCTTTTAATCTATTCTTTATCTTTAATTTTTGGGAAGCAGATTTTTGAATTTATCAAAACGAAAGGAGATATTTCGATTTTGATCTGACCATGTAGCCTATGGGTCGACACTGGTGATCATAGTGATAGATTTAGGCCACAAAGGATGTGGTCTAACTGTTGGAAGTGCATGACTTGTCAGTTTAGTGTGCGTCACCATGCCGCCAACACTTAAGAGGCGTTTGGTTTATACATATAATTTTCAAAAGTGGAATAATAAAATTAGAAAGATTCTGCGACGAACCTCGAACGAGTCGGAAACAAGGTGAAGACATTGAAATCATTGAACGATCACAACTACAAATGAAATTACTTCAAATAAACGAAAAATGTAATATTCTGATTACATGTCACTTTTTCAGGTTATTTTTTGCATGTCCCAGTAATTGAGATTACATTATGATGACCGACTGAAAATAAGTAATATCAATGATGTTTCTATCACACATTTTGGTTAGATATTTCTCCATAATATAAGGTGGGGGGCAGAGGAACTATGCCACTTACCAAAGGTATGCTGTTAACTTTATGGGGACAGATGACCTCGCTGTTCTGTTCCTTAAAACAACAGTAATAACAGTTAACTAAATGCAATATCAATTAAAAGTGGCTTCAAAGCTATCTATATACACAATATTCCATCAAATTGGGGAGAAATTGGCTGGGATGAGTTCCGTGCTCAGCGTTCTTGGTAATATAGCCCATCGCAATTCTCTCCCCTTTTCTGTGTAACCTAACGTAGTTTCAAGAGGATAGGTAAGCATTTAACTTGCGAGGATTGTGGTTAGCTTCTCGCTTGTGTGATGTAATTAGCCTTGTGGGCAATTACTGGAATTAACGCGAATAATGCTCTTTGTCTGCTGTCGACATGTCAGCGCACTATTTTAGTTATTAACTAGCCACAACAATATTCACAGTGACCTGCGTTAAATAGGTAACGAGGGAATACGTCATGGGAACTAAACCATCATCTTCAGCTTCCGCGCATCTCCAAGTATCTTAATATGATACATTTTAATAAAATTGTGTTACGTTAAGAGAATTACCCAAAAAACCTTAGCTTGTAAAAGGAAGCGTTGTTGTGTCATTTGAGGGGCTTTGACATCGTGGTCATTCAGCACAGTGTACTTGGGTATGTGTAGAATTTGTCTGACAACCTAATTTATCGTGGTGTCTGTGTGTATTTGTAATTCAGGTGAGGTGGGAAGGAGACGACCGTGGCCTTACGTAGGGCACCATCCCGGTATTTGCCTGGAGTAGAAGTGAGAAACCACGGAAAACCACATCCAGGATGGCTGTGGTGGAAATCGAACACCCCTTTTCTCAATTTCTCTTCACAAGGCTGAGTGAACCCCGTTCCAGCCCTCTGAACAGAATTATATTTCTTGGCAGAGCCGGGAATCAAACCCGGACTTCCGGTTCAACAGCAAAGAACGCTATCCACTACACCAAGAGGTGGAATTAAAAGGAAGCGAGCGATTAGGTTACATAATACATAAGCTACTGAATCTAAAACCTTTAGTGTGCATATCATGAAGTTTACAGTTGAAATTTATTGCTGTGTTCTTTATATCGGTTGCATGTATCGTTTGGATTCCCAGCTGCCATTGCTAATTCAGTGGCCAGTGCTGTAGTGATATACGGTATAGATGCCCTGGAGGTCCAGGTTCATCTCTGTATATAACCTTGCAGTAGGCCCTACTTGTCCACCGTGCTTATACATCCAAAAGCTTCTCATAATGAGCTAGATCGTATGTCTGAGGATGGGTTATTGATGTCCTGGAGGTTACTTAAAGAACAGTCATATTTTTCATGGACTTCCACGGTTAAATCTTCCTTCCCTATTAGGATATAACGTCTTATCACAGTTAGTATTTGAAAGGGTGGAGAGCATACCTTGGGGTATCAAGTTATAGGCCGATAATAGATCTGTTAGGGCTGTTTCAAAATATTACTTTCAAAAGATAAGATCGTATTAATTCATGATAATTTTTCAGTGACTTCCACGGTTACTTCTCCCTTTTTTAGGAGACGGAGTCATATCTCAGCTAGTACTCGTATGGTTGGAGAGCATGTTATAGACTGATAATGGGCCTGTTAGGGCTATTTCTAAATAGGCTATACATTCAATAATAAGATCGTATTTATTTTCATTAATCTCGTATTGCTTTTAATCGTACGTTTCTTCTGTTAAGTCTCACTCATGGCATAAAATGTATTTTACCTTTCATGGTAACGAAACCTTGATTTTGAAGGTCGCTACTTAGAAGTAGGTCTACAGTAATTCCTGGTGAAAATCCAAAGCTTCTCGATCTGGTATTGATAGTAGCCTAATGTTTGTCAGCACATTCTAATTTTGGAAAGAAGGAAACCAGACCTAGTAACAGTTATTGATTATTGTTCGTATATACTCACACATGATGTAAGACATTTCTCTTTTCATTCCAGATGACCGACCTAAGTAACTCCATCTCTGAATATAACCATAGAGATCTGTAAGTACAAGATTCACTTTTTTCATTTTTTTCATAAATTTGAGGTTGAAAGTTGAAATGGGTTCATTTCTCCTCGTTGAACCTTTAACTTCCTTTTCACTCAGTGACTCTGCTTTATATTTGACTGGTCAGATGGCTTTTATGGAAGAAACAGTGGGTGTCATCTTTGGTTGTAGAAAAACTGCAGATTTTCTTCCCCGTCTCTACAGTCACGGTGTTGTAGTGTTAAACCAAGAATGTCGTCAAGTGAATTACTGTACAAGTTAGAAAACGTACCTCTTACTGCTTCCAAAATCACAGACCGAAAACTTTGCTGAGACTCCAATGTAAACTGTGAGCAAAATCAGATCAAAGATTTAGTGTACTTTAAAATATGATCCCAATGCCTGAGTATTGTTGATCACTGTGGATATTTATACCTAGTTCGAGCATATTTTTCTCTGAGACCTATCGCGCCTACACTTCACTAAGCTCATGCAATGTGATAATGTGTTAGTAACAGGAACACTATTATCTCCGCATGAGCTCATTGATTAGGCGGGATAGGTCTCAGGATATAAGGGAAGAATGTGCTCGAACTATATAAAAATGAATTATCTTTGACTGTACTTCATTAAAACACTGTGATAAAAGACTTTGAGATCTGCCTCCATTAAAAAGGTTGATATTTTGGCAATGACAGTAATTATGTGACCTTTATAAACCCTCCTGCCAGCAATAGAAATGAGAGTACGAATAATCACTGGAGACAAAAGCGATCGTGCACAGAACTAAATTCTCTAATCCATACTGAGCCAAAGGTTTAGTGAGCTGAGATCCTAAGTTATACTCCATCGAATGACAGAACAAGGCTACTCTTTCTAAGTTTGTGGTCTGAGTGCTGGAACGGGGTACACTCAGCCTCGCGAGGCAAAATTAGGAAGAGGTGGGTTCGTTTCCCCCTCAGCGATCCTGGAAGTGGTTCTTCCGTGGTTTCCCGCTTCTACTCCAGGCAAATACCGGGATAATTCCTAACTTAAAACCACGTCCACCTACTTCCCAATCGCCGTCTGATTTACAAATACACACACTAATACAGCTATCACAACAACTCAGTTTATCATACAAATTCCATAAATATATAGTATATATATATATATATACTAAAGTACATGAGGTTACATGACCGCGATATCGTTAAGCCCCTAAATCGATCAACAACAACAATCTAAGTCTGCGTGGCATATTATAAGTTATGTCATACAATATTGTGCAAACGTAACTTACTCAGCGATTTATTATTTGTTACCTAACTCTTTTTCTGATAGTCTATGGGAATTGTTCAAATTTTATGGACTCATAAGCGCTACTGTTTCATCAGTTTGTTTCCCATTTTATTTCCCAGTTTATTAAAGATATTCTGTAACTATGGCTGCAGCTGAGAGTGTATTAAATTTCACGATATCTCTTCATGTCGTAGGTTTACTTTTCTCTGAAAAGCAATAAATAAGAGTCAATTTATCATGTTATCATGTTGAATCTTGATACATCAGATACATACAGTTAAACAACAGCTAGGCACCGTTGATTTTATTCCTTCCCCATGAAAAAAGAACTCATACCTTCTAAACGATTTTGAATAACGTAACTAAAATGTGCCTTTGATTTCCTGCTGTCCAAATTCTTACCCCTCACCCCTTGCATTCAATGTAATTATTTCCTTATTTAAAGATCTGATAAACTGCAGTGTATTTAAAAACAAAGGACAGCACAACCGGCTGTTTGCAGAAAGAAATCATTATAAGAAGTTTGAGCTTGTATTTTGATTCTAAATGAAAAACAAAATATGTATATAATCAACCAGAATTATGTGCTTAACAAAACCAGTCTTGTTGACCAGTGTGAACCCGATAATTAAAGAGAAGCAGTATAATTTAGCTGCAGTCGTGTGAGTTAGTGGTGTGTATGACATTTCTTTGTGGGGTGGAATAATAATGTGTGCATCGCCAAACTTCCCGTGCATAAATCACTATGCGTGTTCTGCAAGAGTTATGGCGACAGTCCTTCCATGCGCTAAACCGGTTACTGAATCTTCTTCAAATTTATCTTATAAATTATTATTGTGCAATGACACCATCCTAGAGAACGTGAGCATCTCTTTTAAGAGTGCTCCCAAGAAGTTCACCAGAGGTTCAGAATCAATTTCGGGTTGTCACCTTAATTAGGAGAAAAATTCAAAGTAGGAGTAAAGATTCAAGGAGAAATAATTTCAACTCTGAGATTTGCTGATGACATCGTCATCTTAGCCCACACGCCAGAGGATTTGAGTGAGATTTTAAATGGTATGGACTCTGTATTGTGGAAAGAATTCATGATGAAAATTAATAAATGTGAAGCAATACTATTGGAATGCAGCCGAAATAAATCAAAAACCCTCATGACGTCAAATTGGCTGGTGAAAAGATATCATAAAGGAAGTAGGAGACTTCTGTTACTTAGGAAGCAGTGATGGACGAAGCAAAGAGGATATAAAATGTTGGGTGGCACAGGCAAGGATAGCATTTCTATAGAAAAGGAAGCTGTTGGCATCGAATACAGATTTAGGTGTTATGAGGTCATTTTTGAAAGCCTTTGTCTGGAGCGTGGCGCTCTATGGAAGTGAGACTTGGACTGTTGGTGCAGCGGAAAAGAGGAGAATAGGGAACGTTTGAAATGTGGTGATACAGGAGAATGAAGATCAGATGGGTAGATAGGGTTCCAAGTGTAGAAGGATTAAGACGAGAGGAGAGATCTATCTGGTGACAGCTAATGGTAGAACACATTACTAAGACACCCAGAAATAGCAAGCTTAGTTATGGAGGGAAGAGTTGAGAACAAGAACTGTAGGGGTATACCAAGGTTATAATATGTTAAACAGACTGCCTCAGATGTAGGGTGTGGTGGCTTTGTACTAATGAAATGACTATCTCAGGACAGGTAGGCATGGAGAGCTGCACCAAACCAGTATGAAGACTCAATGCAATTTAATTTACTGAAATAATTATTGAAATATCTACTCTGGGTCCAAATATATACTGGAAATTATGACCACCTGTCAGTTGAACTTTCCTGGTACAAATTTAGACTATTTTCATCTCAAAATTGTAATTTATATCATTTATATACAACAAACTGATCCCTACACAGATCAGTAAAGCTTTAATTAGCCTTCCTATAAAATATTTGTACAAATCAATTGCCCAAGTTGCCCTGAATTAATACACTGTATGTGTAAATAACTGATGTTTATTTATGAGTTGGAGGTTTTAAGTACACTTCGAAAATGAAATGTCAAAAAAATCTATAAACATGGCAGTTACGAGGAAAACAGTGTAGGACAGCCCAAAACAGGGACACATTTTCAATATTGGATAAAAATAGTTAGGATTCGAATTCTGGAAATAGGCCTATGTTTGTTTCTGACAGCTTTGATGTCTGCGTGTCTTTGGAACTGTGTGTTGTACGTGATTTATGGCAGGCATTGCTTTCTTTTGTTATTGTTTGCCCTTTAAGCTGAAGCTTCCCCTAAATATGTTAATGTCATTTCAGCACAGAAAGATAAATTATGCTAACTGATCTTATAGATTCAGTTAATGATACTAATGAGTAGACGAGCTCTAAAATTAATAATGTATCATTATAATAATTGTATAGTAATTAATTATGTATTATCCTATTGAAAGCTATTTTTCAGTGTAGCCTTAGTAATCGAAATTTAATATTTTTCAGTCGGTCAACAAGATTGTACCCAATTGTAATAGTTGGTTCCATAATCCTGAAAAATATTACATGAGATTCATCCTACACTTGGATGACCAGTTTCGATCGTCAAGCGATCATCATCACATCTTTTACAGTTAGGCTATTAAATCTATGTTTATGAGATATTGATTACTGTAGTTATGCTAGTTCAATCACTTCTGCAACTAGATTACGGTATATATTTTAAATATCATAACCCGTAGTCTACTTGTACACATAGATTTCATAGTCTTACTGTAAAGGATCTGATAATGATCGATTGACGATCGAAACTGGTCATCCAAGTGTATTTATGAATCTCATGCACATTTTTTCAGGTTTAGGGAAACACCCATTACAATAGGGTATAATCGTGTTGACCGACTGAAAAACATTAAATTTCGAGTAACTTATTAATTAATTAATTAATTAATGATGATGACGATGATAATGATTGTTATTTTGAGGTATGGAGCGTCGAGGTCATAATTGTTCTGAATTAACTCACTGTAGCAGTAAGTAAAACTAAACCATGTTCTGTAGTTCAGATTCCACGTAAAAAAGCGGTCTCGTAAGTCATGATCGCGAGATTAACGGTCACGTTAAACTACAATCTTCCTTTTAAAACTAAATTCGTGTGGTCCACTAGTCTGATGCACATCTTCAAAATAAACATCAAATGGGCGATTCTCATGTCAACGATAAACTAGGAATAAGTAGGCTACTTGGCAGAGCTGAGAATGAATCCTGAACTCTGGAGGTGACAGCCAATTGCGTTGACTATTACACTTCCAATAGTAGACTAGTAAAATTAGGTGGTTTATTGTATATAAACATGTTTTTATTGCTGTGGAGAAGTAGGTTATTTACAGGTGTTGTAAAATTGTGTAGTTTATAATGTAATAAATTACCCCGTAAACATGTTTATTATAACTTTTTAATTAAAGAATTGAGGAGGTACACTGTAATTGCTGACCATAGAAATTCCAGTTTTATATGGAGTATTAATAAAACAATAAATCATAATAGCAGGAACAAAGCACCAGGCATAGATGATATACCGATTGAGTTGCTACGCTGCATAGGAGATGAAGGTCTGATCAGGTTATTTCACACGGTGTGTAGGATTTATGAGACAGGTGAGGTACCCTCTGATTTCAAGATGAATGTTATCATCCCTACACCGAAGAAAGTGGGAGCTGACAGATGTGAAGATTACCGTACAATCAGCTTGATTACTCATGCTTCAAAGATCCTCTCTAGAATAATTTACAAGAGGATGGACAGCCAGACAGAAACGGAGTTGGGTGAAGACCAGTTTGGTTTCAGGAGAAATGTATGAACGAGGGAAGCTGTACTATGTCTTAGGCTGATTTTGGAAGGTAGAATAAGGGAAGATAAGAGAACGTTCATGGCATTTGTAGACTTAGAAAAGGCTTTTGATAACGTTGATTGGACTGAATTGTTTGACATTTTGAAAACGATTGGAATAAAGTACAGGAATAGGAGGGTGATCTACAATCTATACAGAAACCAGACAGCAGTCATTCGAGCCGAAGGACATGAGAGAGAAGCTGGTATTCAGAAAGGTGTAAGGCAAGGTTGCAACTTATCACCCATACTTTTCAATCTTTACATTGAACAAGCAATGAAGGAAATTGGGAAAAATAAAAATAAAGTGGGAGTGAAGATTCAAGGAGAAATAATTTCAACTCTGAGATTTGCTGATGTCATAGTCATCTTGGCCAGCACGTCTGAGGATTTAAATGAGATTTTGAATGGTATGGACTCCGTCTTGAGGAACGAATTCATGATGAAAATTAATAAAGGTAAAACAAAAATATTGGAATGCAGCGAAATAAATCAGAAACATCTATGGACATCAAATTGGCAGGTGAAAAACTAAAGGAAGTAGGAGACTTCTGTTACTTAGGAAGCAAAATTACCAGTGATGGACGAAGCAAAGAGGATATAAAAAGTAGATTAGCTCAGGCAAGGAAAGTATTTCTACAGAAATGGAATCTGTTGACATCGAATATAGATTTAGGTATTAGGAAGTCATTTTTGAAGGCCTTTGAATGGAGCATGGCAATCTATGGAAGTGAAACTTGGACTATTGGTGCAGCAGAAAAGAGGAGAATTGAAGCGTTTTAAATGTGGTGTTATAGGAGAATGATGAAGATCAGATGGGTAGATAGGGTTACAAACGAAGAGGTATTAAGACTAGTGGGAGAGGAGAGATGTTTCTGGCGACTGCTAATGAAGAGAAGAGATAGGTTAGTAGGACACATACTAAGACACCCAGAAATAGCAAGCTTAGTTATGGAAATAAGGGTCGAGGACAAGAACTGTAGGGGTAGACCAAGGTTAGAATATGTTAAATAGATTGCCTCGGATGTAGGGTGTGATAATTATGTAGAGATGAAACGATTAGCTCAGGACAGGGAGGCATGGAGTGCTGCATCAAACCAGTCAAAAGACTGAAGACTCAAACAACTACAGCAATATTCATACAGGTCTGGTAGCGTCCTGCGTGTTTATTGTTAGTCAGTAAGGAAGTAAAGGTAAATGAAAAGATGAGGGTCTTCGGGATCATGTGGTATTCTGGCATTTGCTAACGATTTCTTTAAAGACATTGAAGCCAATGTAAATGGAAAATTAATTGATAATATTTCAATTTTAAGTTATCATTAAGAGGTTATTTATTCGAGAAATAATCACAGTAGAGAGAGGTGACATTTTAGTTGCTTACTTGGACTGAAATTTTCTTAAAACTCTGTTGTAAAATACAAAATGAGTTATTGCTAATTAATTTCGTACGTTGAAGATTTGTGAAAACCATAAGCAGTCAGCATGCCTGGCAACTGGAAGAACTCTGCACCTGGACGTATCACGTTCTACATTTAATTAATAACCAGAAATTGACCACTTTAACAAGATTCTTTGCGTTGTTTTTTTTCATGTGTGGGGAAAAGAACTTCAGAATGATACCTCATTTGTCGGGGTTTGAAGATATTACGTTAAGGAAATTTGCTGAACCGAGAAACGGGTACTAGCTAGGAGAATATCAAGGAGAGTTCAGGAAAGGTCGTTCATTTGCAGAGCAGATCATGAGTCTTAAATCTGTTCTTTCTTATTTGAAGCTCAGAAACAGGAAGTTCGTAGTTGTCTTCGTCGACTTCAAGAAAGCTTATGACTCTATTGATCGAATCACACTCTTCCAAATCTTAAAAGAAATGGGTTAGTTTAGGGCGACAAAACACGAGCAATTATCCAGCAGACCTTGGCTAACACAAACTCCAGAGTGAAATTTAGAGGAGAAATTTCAGACGATTTCAAAATCAGGACGGGTGTGAGGCAGGGAGATGGACTGTCACCTTTACTCTTCAACTGTGTCCTGGATAAAGTAATTGGTGAATGGCGCAAGGAGATGGGTAAAGAAGTGTTAGAAAATGGCTTCAGAATGGGCTGCAGGAGCTTGGACCTGACAATTGACTGCCTAGCTTTCGCAGATGATCTAGCAATCTTTTCTGATTCCCTAGACACAGCCGCAAAACAAATCAACCAACTCACAGTCAGAATACAAGCATCAAATGCAGGCTTACAGATTTCTTTTGAGAAGACCGAGTTTATAACTAATATTAACCCTGCAGTCAAAGAATTAAATGTTCAACATGGAAAGATCTGACAGGCAAAAAAGTGTAAGTACCTAGGGGAGTGGATCGAGCCCAACATATCAGAGAAGGAAGCCTTCACATCAAGAATGAACAAGATGGAAGTGGCCTACCAGCTAACGAAAGGAGTGTACAACAAGTGAACAGTGTCCCGCAATGCCAAACTAAGACACTATCGTACAGTTATCCGACCTGAGGCGCTGTACGCAGCAGAATGCCTGGCAATGAATAGGATGGGTCTGGTTGAGAAATTCGAAGCCAAGGAAAGGAAGATCCTAAGGAAGATCTTAGGGCCGTTGAGAGACGATGGTGAGTACAGGAGACAGCATAACAATGAGCTCTACCATCATGTAGAAAGGATATCTCAAGCAATTCGCAAGAGAATAATATCTGTCTATGGCCACTTAACTCGTAGTCTATGAAACCCGAGAGAATCGCCAATCGGATATTTACCTATTTTCTTAACAAGAAAACCAAGGACCCCTGGTTTTGTGAGGTAGACAGGGATTTGTAAGAAGTAGGGATCACCTACGCAGACATTATGGAACGTGATCTTTTGGAGGAAAAGCTTGGAGCACACCACCAATTCCAAGAAAAAGCGAAGTTAAAAACCGGCAAGAAGTGGTCTGATGAAAGAAAGGAGTCTCAGAGGCAGCGAATGCGTGAACAATGGGCTAAGATCAAGGCCCACAGAATGAATCAGTTGAAATTACGTGGACCATAGCTGGCCTAAACGAAGAAAGAAAGAAAGAAAGAAAGAAAGAAAGAAAGAAAGAAAGAAAGAAAGAACAATAATGGGTAATCGAAATTGTAAATGACTTTCAAGAAATCAACGTAGCAGACGAAATTATATGGCACAGATCGTTGTTGAGCAAACATCACTTTGATGCAAACTCTCAGATGAGAGCTACCACTGCATAGACAGAAGAAAGGAAGAGAAAATCATTGTGAGAGAATGAAGATATTTCGGGAAGTGAAGAAAGCAAATTCAATTTCATCTGCTAAATAAGTTCAATCGCGCTCTTTATTTGAGAGTCACGTTGTTTAAAAAAAAGAAGTAATATGATGCAGGTTTGTGTCTGTTAGCCTCGTGGTTCACCATTGTATTAATTTCGTGTGAAAGAGCGTGATTGAATGTGAAATACCAATTTAAATGATAGAGCTACTTAATAACGCTATCATCCAGTTGTTGATTGAAGCAGCGTACAGTGAGTATCTTCCCTACCATCGTGAGAGATTGCATATATTTATTTGATTCTGTTTCTTGTAACAAGCAGCTAACCTATGTGGTTTTCCCAGATCTGTTCAATTGTTATTGTTTGAGCCACGAGCCCCCCTTGTTACAGACCACAAACCCAGGAGTACAATAGACTTCGTGTTGAAGAAACAGAGAACAATGGCTGTTTATTGTGTGACAAGTAACGCCCTCTGTTCGTTCTTACGAAATAAATTCGTGGATTTATTTTTATCTAATTTTTGTTATTTTATTTTTATTTTTAATTTTTATTTTAATTCTTTATTAATTAAATTCTAATTATATTTCTTTTTTATTTTATTTTTGATATTTTATTGTTTCTTAATATTTTAATTTTTAATTTTATTTATTTTAATTATTTTTTATTTTTTACTTTGTATATTTTATTTTATTTTTATTTTTTATCTTTTAATGTTTTAAATTTGTAATTTTCATTTTTTATTTCTTTATTTCTTCATTTAAGTTTTTAAATTTATATTTTTAAATTTAAATTTTATTCGTGAGTTTCTTTCTCCATGAGCTATAAAGCACATGTATGGGAAGCATTGAGTGTTTCTTAAGCAGTGTTGTTCATGAGAGTTTTAAATTATTATTGTATCGAATGTAAGCATTCATCCAAACCGAGAATGAGAAATACTGAGAGCCTTTGAAAACTAGTACTATTTGCGTTTGTTTCGCATATCATAGATTGGCAATTGAAAGCCTCCGTCTAGAAGACTGTTATAACTTATTTCGATATTACTTAAGAGGAGAAGAATGAAATCATCTGTGGTTATTTCAGAGCAAAAAATAGAAGGAAAACGTGGCCTCGCAGACGAAGATCATCATGGAGTAATTATATCTGAGAGCACAAATTTACTCCTCGGTGTTGTAAATATCCACGTCGAAAGTGTCAAGATGATCACCAACTTTCGTATGAGACAGCGTCTTAAGAAGAAGGCAATTCATGACACATTAAAACTGCATACTGTAGGGCCTACATTAGGGTACGAGCACGTTCAAGATGTCAATCGTATTTTGAGCTTCTACCGAAATGCTTAAGTAGGCCTATCTAAGCAATAACAAGATGGCGTGTGCAATTTTCCATGGACAAGAAAGAAGAAACATCAGTTGATTGTAAAATTTAAGTTATATTTTTCCTCTCGCCTAAGGGAAAGTTAATATCCAGCTAATCATATCGCGTATCATGCAGAAAACTGCTCAGCATGGGAAATGTTCTCCGTTCACTTTACATGATAAGCATTTTAAAGTTCGCAACATTAAATGTACGAAAGAAATTATTATAACTTGCCTTTACAGAAAACAATACGTAAGATACAATAAGTTGAAATGCTAAGGTGGTTACATTTTGCAATCAAAACGACAATTTTTAATACAGATTGAACAGTTCCAGGTTTTTATACTTCAGAAATGTTTTCATGGAGATATTTAGGATAACACATTCGTTTTATGTTGGTTCCTCTTAGGTCTCGTATGAGAGACAGATGTCTCCAATAAGATATAACTAATTCTATTTTTTTTCACTAGTTTTACACTAGTTTTCAATAGGAACAGAAATTTCTGTAGCTTTTAGTGTAGCCTATTTATTACATGAACTATTCGTTTTGTTATCACACAGGTTTTGTGTAGGTGACTTGGAAGTGGTCGAAAAATTTACGGCTGCCCATCTAGGACCAAAGGGCACCAAAACATTCATGATTTTCATTTACTACTTTAAAAAAATCGGAATTGATTATAAAATTTGAGACGTTGCAACAACTAGATCCAAGAATTATTCTCATTATACTTTTAAAATTAAGTAGGCTACACTCTTGATTGATCTTAGTTTTAATTTATTTTATTGATCAATAAGACATACTGTACTATCTCTAAGAACTCAAATAAATGGAATAGGCCTATAGACTTTCATGATAAACCAATTCATCACTGGCAAATCTCTTATTATGTTTTGCCGAGTATTTCATCCTGATGCACCATGATGGACTACATCGTGTCTAGACCCCAGAGGGATAACAAACTTTGTGTTATGCCCTATATTTAGGCAGACTTTAGTGCCTCTTTATTGAGCAAAGTCTCTGTAGAGGTACCAATAAGATGGAACAATTACGGATCTTCTAAATTCATTAGTCAAGAAGCACTACGATGTTTTTCAAATCTGAGACATAGCACAAAGTTTGCTATCTCAGCAGGGTCCATATGCGGTGTGACAAATGTCTGCTGATGAGTCCAGTTTGGTACATCAGAGCAAAACTCCGACACAAACAGTAGGGGCTCAATCCTCAATGTTAAGAGGTTGATGATAAACATGAGTTTCAAAACATCAACATAGAAATTAAATTTCTACATAGTCTATACTCGTATTTGTGACAAATTCAGTTCTTAATATTCCATCTGGCATGGATTTTGTAGTTCCATTAAATACACTTTGGAAGAAATTTGAATATACTGTAGTAACTTGTGCTAAATACGCTATATAGCTTGTGTAAATCTGCAATATGGTAAGTCTAATAAATAATAGACCTACGCTTCATTACTACTACTACCTCATAAATGAATCACCGAAATACATGTGATTTTATAAATACATCTCAAACAAAATAGAACACAGTTTTCATGATTTTACCGCTAGTTGGCAGCATTTGTTGTTTCAAAATTCCACACTAAAGAGAAACACAAATGGTTAGACGAATTCGTATCTTGCGCTGGGGTAACTCTGCAGAAAATGTATATTCCTAGTACTGCGGAATTAGCCGTACCACGGAGTTTGAAAAGTCTCCCTAACATGTTAAAAACCTAAAAAATGTCCTGGTGTTCAACTCGTCTAATCCTCAACGTTGTGAAAATATATCAAATTTGTAATTGGGATATGTTTAGCCAAGCACCAGTGGTGGATGTTATATTTACAAGGCGTAGTTGTGCTTTTTGATGAATATGGTCAGGTATCGTTTTACCATCAAGCCAAAGCTGTGCACATGTTTTAAGAGGCATTTGAACATTATTTTGAAACTATTATATTTTGTAGATAGACAAATTCTGATCTACTACGTACCGGTACAATCCTTTTTCAAATGCATGCATTATAATACGATCAATACGTATAATAGCCTGTAATAGCTTCTTCCCTGTTTTGAACGATTGTGTTCGTGCAACATGAGCGGGATAATCAGTCACTATATCTTGTAACCCGCAGCACAATACATTGTACTCGCCAATTATTTAAACATGCAAACCGTACTTGTATCACCAGGTGCACTTTCGACAGTCCACTTATTTACAATGTTGTTTCATAAGCAATATATAATTATGAAGTTGTTAGGCTAAGAAAACAAGCTGAAGAAGGCCCCAATGAAGGACCGAAGACATGTTCCAATAAAGTAGAGACCATATTTAGCAGGTGTCAACAGTTTAATAAGATACAATGTTTCAGTACATAAATTCATGGGATATTGTAAATATTAGCATGATAAGCACAGGTCAGTCCCAAAGCAACGTGAAAGAATAATCTTGGGCTAAACTTAACTGGAAACTCACAAAACAAAAACATTCAACAATTATGATGAAACTCGGGCAGTTCTATGGTAGTGATTATCATAAAGAAAATATATCAATGGAAGCCGGTAAAGTTCCGACCTGTCTGATTAAATTTGTGTAGTGCTCGAAAGACGTCTTGGCTAGTGTTGAACAGCTCAAAGAATGCCACTGCCGGCATTCCGTCTTTATGTAATTGGAGACCTTCCAAGTAAATGCAGACAAACTTGGTGAGTATATAAAACAGTTCATGGTTTATTTCTCCATCCCAAGAAGACATTCATCTAAATAACCTCCCTTTCCTACACGCAAACATTAATATAAACTCTCTGAGAGAAACAATTGTGGACGATGCTGTGTTAAATATGTTTCATCAGCAGACGAGAAAATCTGTTATTGGATAAAAGAAACAGTGTGGATGTACACCCTTCTGATGCCAAACCTTCGATGAATGGTTATGTTAAAAAGTTTAATGAAATTACAAGTCTTTCCTGAAGCAGGTAAATATAATTTAAATGGATTAGTTGCTAAATTTTATTTGTTTTCTTTAGAAATAATTAAAGAATATTTTTATTTTCAAATTTAAATGTTGAAATATCTCTAAGTCGTTCTCATTATTCGATAATGTACTCTCACACACTTCACTAAGCGTTAAAAACATTTATATTTCCTCTTCCTTCAAAGAACTAGATATATTTATTTTCACGTATCTTAATTAGCTGCGAGCACAAAGGTAAACAAATACTACTTTAAAAGATAAAACGCGTGGGAAGTCAACTGATTCAAAGAATGCGGTACTTATTATGAATACAGTTATTTACGGAACTTACACACATTGATATAGCCTATCCAGAGAGAGAATGATTCTTGCGTTGTCTTGGTCACAATAATTATAGCACTGCGTGGCTGAAAAAAATTAAAAAAAAAATTTAAAAAACAGGGCTAGATTCGTTTGTAGCATATTTAGCAAATCCTCCGTCAGCCGATATATCGGCTCCCTGACACTTAAAGGGTTAAACAATTTCGTTGTTACTTTGATTACTAATAAATGCATCATATGTAGTTAACTGTAAATTATAGGGGATGATAACCTAGATGTTAGCCCCCCTTAAAAAGCAATTATCATCATCATCATCATAACTGTAAATTATTCATGCTTTATCTAGTACAATCATATACAGGCTGAAACAGCTGCCCCTAATGATATTCTTTTATGCATCCCAACTAACGCGTGTTGTCAGGAAGGTTGATATTTCTCTGCTTGCATCCCGTATGGTACTAATGTACTACAAGCATATCCCGCAAACAATACTGACGATACTAAACACTAATATTTTCCCTTGTTTTAGCCTGTAGTCACATCGAGGGAAGAATAATAGTGTTCTGGATATGCTTGCAGTGCATTAGAACCACACGGGATGCACGCAGAGGAATATCGACCTTCCTGATAACAACGCTAGTTGGGCTGCATAAAACAATATGATTAGGGGCAGCTGATTAACCTGGTATATAAAACGCTAAGGTGTATATTTCACAAAACTCAAGCTCTTAAACCAGAGGGAGTTAGAAGGTGCGGTTTGTGCCAAAATCTTCCCAATTGTCTCGGTAATACAGGTAAAATCTTGAATTTGTTGAAAAGTTAACGGAAACATATTTATTTGTTTTTAAATTGCGATTAAGCAAATTAACAAGACGATAGCCCCTGCCAGAACTGTGTATATTGTATGCCTATATTTGCGTGCTTAATTAATATCCAAGTTTCGCTCTTTATTTAAGTTATGTGTTTTAAACACGAACACTATCGTAGAACAACAATATTAAATATAAATTCTATTTTACATTTAAACAATAGAATAAATAAAAAATATGAACCTTGATATTAAAAGTTTACCCTGGTTAACGAATAGGCTACACTGATTTAGTCAAAGTGGGAGATAAATTATTCTAGATGCTACATTAAATACTTAAAAATACTACATGATCTGAAGTGCAATTTTGTTGGTCCTCGTGATGCAATGACTAGCATTCTTCACTCTCACCTCTGAGGTCCGAGTTCATTTTTCCTGGCTCTGCCAAGAAATTTAATTCCAGTTTGAGAACTGGAATGGTGGACACTTAGCCTCGTGAACCATAACTAAAACAAGAAAGGTTCGATTCCCACTCACCATTGGTCACGAACAATTTGTTCAATATGGAGCCATAAGTGTTTATATGCAGTTGCGATACAACTCTTGTCAGCAAATCTATTTCAGGGTTTGTGCGCGTATTCTGAATTGTGATTCAATTCAGACGAGATTTTTGGGCCAAAGAAAATACTTGTTAGCCTACAAATAGCCCACCTCCTCGACAGTCAAGTGGAGCGGGTTGTGTGCCTGAGGACCCAGCAGGCGCTTTAATTGGCTCGAAATGCTGTTTCTCGTTTATTACCACCTAAGCCTTGGAAATGTAGAGTATCTTGGTTCAGTCGTGGCTACATTGATGTGAGAGGCTTAACACACCTGCTCAGATAACAGGAGATTCGAGTTCGAATCCCAACTGTGGTTACATTTTCACGTTTGACTCAACAGTCAAGATCACCATTACGTAGGTACACATTACTTTCTTGATCTGCTGCTGGCTGTCACTTTGTAGACTGGACTTCAAATTACTTAATGACGTTTGGTTCTCTTAGTCCCCCCAGCAAAGGGTTCACTATCCCAAAGGGGTCCAGGTAGGGCGTACCAGAGCCTGCTGATGAGTCTAACTTGGCACACTTAGGAGGCAAAACGCCGCAACAGACACGCTAAAAACGTAGAAGATTTGCTGGAATTAACTGCATTAATAACAGAGATCAATCTATACTCACCATGGCCGCGTGGGAGGTCGCAGGTTCGAAACCTTGCGCTGACAGGGCCTATCCTGAGTGTGGTTTTCCCCCGTTTTTTCCACAGTCATTCCAGGAAAATGCCGGGATAGTACCTTACTTCAAGTCCCGGGCTGCCTAGCCCATCCCTGCCCTGAATACGCACTACTCCAGTCATCACAGGAATAGGCTACAGGTCATCAGACAAGTTCCACACTCACGCAGGGCTGGTGACCAATTTGTCCTAAGCCCCTCAAATGAATTATTAACAACAATAATCTATACTCAAGCACTACCAAAAACATTTTAGAAATTGATGTAGGCTGCAGTACAGTATATTGCATCTTATCTTTATGAAAACCAGGTGCTGTACTGAGAGCTCAAAAGGAGAGCAGAAATATTTCCAGAGCTGTGACACACCGTTACTTGTGGATTTATTGCCAGCTCTATGGTAGCATGTACTTTGTTATCTTCTGCGACTGACAGCTGAATAATAGTGGGGCATGACATTAGGCCAGTTATACATTAATATGTCTTAACAGAACTCAATTGATTATTTGTATAGGCCTATACACAGTACATATTTAACACCACACATAATATGTAGGCTAAATATTAATACGTGATTGCTACAAATTCAACCAATTTATTTAAAAAAATGCAAATAAAAGCCTATCACATCTGTAACGGAACAAGTAATGTGTGAGTTATGCAGCCTGTTTGGCTCGAGTGTTCTGTGTTTTAATAATGCTGTGCTTATGATTCAGTTACACATGTTTAGATATAGAATAAATTTAGGAATCCATTTTAATTGTGAACTGTCACACCAGTACCGTTTGAATGACGAAACCAGATAAGATACTATTGACCCAAGTCTTTTATGAGCTGGAAATATGTAATCGAAAGAGAAATTCCTGTATAGATAAATAAAGTTACAGAAAGCTAAAGGCAAGTGAAAAGTTTAAAGCCTATTAGGTATACTGGAATTAATACGTTAAAAATTAACGATATAGGGCTATATTTTTAAACTAATAGTATTTTAGATCTATTTATGTAATATTAAGCTTGGAACAGAACATTATAAAAATAGATAAAATTTATGTGTAGAACATGGAATTGGGGATTGAGGCTTAACATTAAATATTTTTATCATATTTTGTGATGGTATAGCTTTGGGATCTTTATTTTTTTTTATTTTTGTTCAAGGGCAGGTTGGAAGATTTCCAAAATGTTCATATTAATCATCATCATCATCATCATCATTTATTGTACCTAGCAGGCCATTTAGGCCCATGACAGAAAGCAAAGAAACATAACACACACATCAAATATACAACATTGCATAACACTATCCTACTCAATCACTCAGGAAGGATCGTTATCCCAATCACAATCTCAAGTATTTGTTACAAATGCCATTCCATTTACTTCTATCCATTGCATCATCCAGTGCTGCTGTTGGTTCCACCTGCTGCAACGTGCTCATCATCCTATCCTTCCATCTTGTCCTCGGCCGGCCTCTTGGGCGTCTGCCAATCAGTTGAGCATTAAACACTCTGTTAGGGATAGATTACACAGCGTTTACCTGTTCATATTAATACAACATGAAAGCAATATGTCAATGTACAGTGCACAAGCGTAGGCTACTTAGTAGACAATTATTGTTTAGCTAAGTTCCAATTTATAAATATTAATTCATTCGTCGTAATTTGCGAATGCGGTTTCCATCCAGAAATGCAAAATGACCTCTCTAAGATATTTAAAAGAAAAAGTTAGTCAGTCTGAAAGACTAGACTTTATATCATTTCAAATGATGCATGCTACAACTGCCTTCTCGCTTCGCTCGAAGCCCCAGGTCGCTCGACGCCCCAGGACTCTTTCAACAGACTCCATTACCCATTGACTTAGGCTTCCCGCGTGACTGCATGACGTCACGCACTCGCCGTCCATTACCCATTAACTTAGGCTTCCCGCGCGGCTGCATGACGCCATGCGGTCGCCGTCTCCGTAACGCATAACGTTAGACTCAAGCATAACGATGAAGTCGACAAGATCATTTGAAATGATAAAAACTTGTTCCATACATTAAAATTTAACTCGGCAACATGCTACCTGTTGCATACTATTTTTTTATAAAAACTATTTTGCTTATGCAGTTCCCATCAATCACATAAAAAGTTGTATCTTATGTTAATTTCTTTGACGCGCGGTTCGGAAGATACTGTAGGTATTGAACTGGGCGTTTAAGAGTTATGTATTAAAGCAGAACGTTCCATGAAATTTCCTCAAAGAACTAAAATTCTAAAATTTTGCGAACAATTTAAAAGAAGTAAATAATGATTAAATCTTAAATACTTACGAAAATTATCCAAAGGGTTTTCTAATACTTTCAAGAATCAAATAAAAATGTTTTTAAGGTTTTATTACCTAGGAATTACTCACATAAAATTCGTTTAAATTATAATTTCGAACCGTACAAAGGCTGAAGACGTAAATTTTATCTCAAATTTCCTCAAAATGAGGAAGCTTGGAGAACGTAATAGAATTTGTTATTGTGATGGAGAAGAGGCAATCAATCTGAAGTAACAGTAATAATTTTATGACTCCTCTTCATAAATCTCACGCAACGATGATTAAAGCCTGGGCCTACATATTTCTAAGAAAGCACATACATCTTAGCTAAGAGAAACAAAGTTGTATTTTTTTAATCATAATTTCAAAATTTGCTCTTGCTTTGAGTTATCATTCGCTGTTTCCTTCATACCGCTCATGTTATAGGAATGTTTTAACTTTTACTTTTGTTTTAAAGTTCGCATGTGCAAATAGCCTATATCAGATACAGGAATACTGGCTAGAATAAACATATCCTTCCTTTAGATACACGTCTGTTAGATATATGCTATATTCAGTATGCTTGAAATTGTAATTTTTTATTTATATCTGGCCTGTTGGCATCTATTGGTGAAGGCAGAAATTTTTGGCATTTGTCTGTTAGCGTAGGTTTGATAAAAATGTGGCGTTTCATCTTCGTCTATGTGTTATTTATGTAAACTACTGAGCCATGGGCGACTCTGAATAATGACTATGGATGCTGTGGAGAGATGCTACCCATACAGTCTGTGCTATTGAACTGGTTCAGTGAGAAAAGCACTGACAAACGTCCTTACTCTTCATCTTGACTTCAGTTTTTTTTGGTTTCTCTCCACATAACCTAGGACAGTGCTTTTGAGGATCCGACCAGCGTTTGGGATGAAAACTTAACTGACGAAAAGTTACATCGAAATTCTCCAGTGATTTTTCACTTAAATAACTTGTTCTCTCTCTAATTTGAAATTATTATTTTTGTTTCATTTTTAAATCTAGATCTTTATTATTTCAGACATTTTTGTTACTATAATTATTACTTTTTATATATAATTTATATTAGGTGCATATTCACATAACAAAGATAACAATAACACGTGTCCTCAGGTTCACAAATGTTCAGGGGAAATGACACACAGAAAACTCAGAGATATTGCTGAAGAATTGAATAAAGTGCGATCGGAACGAATGAAGAGATACGGGGCGGATCACAAGAACCAAACACTACAACCTTCTAAGGAAAGTGCATGTAATGACTCAAGTGGTCCAATGTGACCAATAAAGTTAGTAATAATAATAATAATAATAATAATAATAATAATAATAATAGCCGCAAGAACCAGACTCCATTTGAAAAGACGCAGTTTATGGAAGGCACTAAATCAAGATTTGACAATTATCTACCAATCACCAAAATACGGAGTACAGTAATTTCTCAAGTAGACAAATTCAAGTACCTAGGCGAAATTATTCAGCCAGCAGGGTTAAATCAGGAAGCTAACAAAGAAAGAACTGTTAAATTGCAAAGGGCTTACAAAATCACATGGAACAGATACAGTACAACAAAAGATGTACCTCAAAGAATGCAAAATTACGACACTACAACACAGTCACCAAACCAGAGGCACTGTATGCATCCGAAACACTGATAATTGGGGGGCAGGTCACAAATGAAAAGCATCGAGAAACAAGAGAGGAAAATTCTCAGAAAAAAATCCTAGGACAAGTTCGAAAATGGAATTTGGATGAAAAAGAAACCACAAGAATTTTTTCAATCCGCAAAAATATCACAGATACTATCAGAATACAACGATTAAAATTCTACGGACACCTTCACAGAATGGATAACGACAAGCTGACAAAGAAAATTCTAAATCTAGCGCTAACGCTGAAAATTCGCAAATTGGTTAACAGAAATACATGAAGATTTACAAGAAATGGGTATTGCTGAGAAAACCATTCCAGATAGAGTAAAATTTAGAAGCCTAGTAAACAAACATAAATTTGCAGAGAAACCTAAAAGTAAAAATACAGGCTGGACAGAAGCACGCTGAAAGGAACACAGCGAACGAATGAAGAGATATTGGGAAGAGAAGAAGAAGGAACATTGTGCAAAATAAGTTCAAGCGCGCTCCGTAGTCGGGCATAACGATTTAAAAAATATATTTAGGCCTATAATTATTATTATTTATTTATTTATTTATTTATTTATTTATTTCTTTCTTCTTCTTTCTTCTTTGTTCGATTTTGGCCTACTTTGGACCACGGGAAACAATTGACATTGCTGATCAGTCCTTTTTTCTGCTCCCAGAAACTCTTCATACTTTCACTGTGGATTCTCTTCCTTTCTTCCGACCAGATGTTCTTGGCTCTTCTCCCTTGCTTTTCCCGGAACCCCTCGAATGCATCAATCGTACCTCGAAACACCTCTCTAATCCAGATCTCATTTGGACTGACCCCAACTTCCTCCATATCCTTTCTTATTTCATCTACCCATTTTGTAGTCGCTTTTATCTTGGTGATATAATTAGTCTAAAGATCTTCTTCGTTAGTCGAATATCCCTCTTTCTCGTAAGGTATCCATAGAACTTCAATCTTCTCTTCCGTATAGTATCTGTGATTTTTTCTGCTTGTCCGTAATGATCTTTGTTTCGCCTCTTCCGCCATGTACCATCGTTTCTATTTTCGGGTCCTAAGATCTTCCTCAAGATTTTTCTTTCTTTCTTCTCCAGTTCCTCTAATTCACCTTTCTTGTTCAGTATCAAACATTCTGAACTATACAATCTCTCTGGCTTGACAACCGTGGTATAGTGTCTTATCTTCGCTCTGTAAGATATTGTTCTTTTGTTGTACCTATTCTGTACTAATGTATATGCTAATTCCATCTTTCTGATCCTCCCTTTGTTTGCTGCATTATCCAGTCCATTAGGCTGGATCCATTCACCAAGATATTTAAACTTATCCGACCTCTTGATCTTCCCATATTTTGTTTCTAAGTGCTTTTCGTTATCATGTTTGTATTCCATGTATTCTGTTGGTTTTTTTTTTCATACGAGATCCTGAGTCCCGTTTTACCTGCAATTTCGTGTATTTTTTCAAGCATTATTTTAATTTCTTCTTTATTTTCAGCTAGCAATGCCATATCATCCGCAAACGCTAAGCAATCAACCTTCACACCTTGCTTCTTTGTATCTAAACATATTCCTTGTATCCCTTCTTCCCTCATGGCATTCCTCCATGTTCTCATTATTTTTTCCAGGACAACGTTAAACAGAATCGGTGAAAGCCCATCTCCTTGTCTGACTCCTGTCCGAATTTTAAAGGGCTCCGAGATTTCCCCCTGAAATTTAATTTTGGAATCAGTTTCTATTAATGTTTGAATTATAATCGCCCTTGTTTTGCCATCAATTCCAAATTCTTCCAAAACATAGAATAGGGTTTTCCAGTCTATGGAGTCGTAGGCTTTTTTGAAGTCAACAAGTCAACTACCGTATTTCTACTTCGTAAAGCTCTTACTCTCAAGATGCTTTTCAAATTAAAGATCTGCTCCACACAAGATCTGCCCTTTCTAAAGTCTCCTTGATATTCGCCTATTTGATGGTCTACCTGAACTTCAACTATGTGTAATAGTGCTTTAGATAGTACTTTGTACTATTTATTTATTTATTTATTTATTTATTTATTTATTTATTTATTTGGGTGCGTTGAATACAAACAGCTAGGGCCTACGGCAATATGGAGGGATTTAACCTCTGTCAGTATATTAACCACCTAAACTTACTATGAGGACAATTTATATTGCTAGTTCGTTAGTTATTGTTGTTTTAAAGAGTGGAACAGCGAGGTCATCTGTCCCAATTTATATTGTCAAAGATGCTGATGATTGTAACTTTCAGACATATTTCGCTGAAATTTCTTTATAAGTGTTAATATTTCTGAAGCCAAATATTATTTCTTTATCTCCTTGACCTAAGGTGGTTGATATAAAAAGAAACAGTTAAAATTAAGAAGATAAAAGTAAAATATAATGAAAAATAGATTTATAAATAAATAAGCATGATAAAATTGGTAATAAATAGGGTCTATACTTATATAAGTTACAATTTTAATAATTTGATAATCACTAAGAATGAGATAATGAAAATAATATAAAAATTAAAATTATGAAAACAAACATGAACATTATAATGTAAAAAGATAATAATAATCATAAAAATTAGGCTGAAACAATTAAACTAAATTTCAATAAATACAAATATAATAGGCCTACCTTATCCTTCATAATATTCTGCCCATAAAGGGTTAATATTTTGTTCTACCTTATTAATTTCTGAAAATTATCTAATAATCATTATTCTTATTTATTGTTATGTCGTTTCATTATTTGGGCAACCATCTCCAAACGTTTAAATAATGTATGGTATATTAACTGAGTTACTAGGGGCAGTTGACCTCGATGTCTCGCTCCTTAAAACAACACAAGTCGTCACCATGATTAGACGCTTTTTATTGCATCACCTTGCGTTATGAATAGGCCTATCACACATCAGGTGGTTCCGAATCCCAGAGTGTGCCGACAATAATCGGCCATGTTTAATCTAGAATGAATAATAAGTTATTATGATGTAGTAAATCACAAACTCACAAGCAACTCATATCATTAATTTATTGGTCTCTGTTTAACAGTGAAACGTGGCCTACGTTTCGCTCAAATAAGAATGCCACGAATATGGACAAAATTATACCTTTTATTATCTGACAGCCCTGTGGTGTTGGGGTAGCGCTCCGGAGGTCCCGTGTTCGATTGCTGGCTCCATTAGGGATTTTAGAAACTGACGTGAGGGCTGGAACGGGGTGCACTCAGCCTCGAGAGGACAACTCAGTAGCTGTCTGACAGTGGGGCAGCACCCCGGTCACGAAAACCATGATTAACGGCCGAGGGGACCCGATACGCTGACCACGCGTCACCCCAATATCTGCAGGCATAATGGCTGGGCAGTGGTCGCTTGGTAGACCTAGCCCTTCATGGGCTGTAGTGCCAGGGGTTAATTAGGCCTATTTGTTATCTCAATATTTTAATTGGGCACACCAAAATAAGCATCCAGATCAGTAGAAAAATAGGTATTTTTCAAAAATCTATAATTATTAGAAGTATTTTTTTTTTACTTTAAATTTTAATGTAAATTTATCTTGCAAATATTCTGAAAATATATTAACTAAAAGAACTTGGGACCATTATTGTCTTATTCTACTTATATGTGCATTTATTTGCTGCATTTTGACACTCTCCTTTATATCGATATATTTTTTTTACAAAACTGTTATAATTTCTATTTAATAGTCATTGTTGTTTTAAGGGTTGGGACATCGAGTCATCTGCCCTTCAGTTATACCCTGTCATTCATACAATAAGTTACTGCCATCAGTTAACTCATTTTGTACAAAAGAAAATAAATTCGGGGCGTTTCTAAATAGATTTTGCGAAACATATTCAAATTAAATGAATTCCATAAAAACATCATTTGTTTCTTAATAGTTCTAGTGATATTTTAATAGAGTTGGCCGTAGATTTAGACAACCATCGCCAGTGGCGTCCAACGCCGTAGTTGGATTAAGTAAAGTAAGGGAATTACGTATTCATCAGCCTAAGACTGTCTACCTATAAAAAATAAATAGTAGGCTACCCCATTTGATAACGTGGGTTATAGCCTACAGTTATCGATAAAATGTAGCCTATGTTGGGAAGCGAACTAGCTCAGGAAGTGCCTTTATCCTATGAATTTTTGGCCTCCCAGAGTTTAAAGATTATTCCCTTACTGAACTTATTTTGAAAGGTGTAGGTTCAAAATCAGAAGAATTCAAAATCTAAAACCGTACTCATCTGCATTGTCAATGGAGTAGGCTATTGCTTAACATGATTAACCTGTAAATGTTAGTATACATAACCTCCTTGTAATAAACAAGAAGATCCGTGACGAACTAAAGAGCCTACTTTTCTTAAAATGTAAGATTCATGCCAATGAATAATCTATATGGGTCTATCTAGAATAATGACTAAATTAAGTTGGTAATAGCCTATAGAAATTTCAAATTAGTTCGAAATACTGTATACCTGGCATAATGTAGCCTAATGTAGCCTAATAGAGCACTACAGTTGGCAGCCATGGTGACATGAATACATTCTTAGTTCCATCTCTTAAGGAACAGAATACACAATTTGGTTGAAGTCCAATGGATAGCATGGACGTTACATGCAGTTAAACATTGGATCTAACAGCGCGCGTAAAATCATGTTGGCAACAATGTCATGCATGTATTGGTCATAAATAATCTGAAATTATTACGATTTATTGTTGTGCCAAATTTGAATGAAATCCATTAGTCAGTATAGAAGTTACAAGCATTTTAAAATTGGACCTATCAGCAGGGTTAGACTCATGTTGGCAGCACTGACGTATATTAGTTACTCCAAATTAATCTAGAATGCCAGGTACTATACGTGTGCATGGCTTACATACTTTCTGATATATTAATATCAGGGTAAAAATAGAAACAGCATTTATTAACAGTTGGCAGCCCTGGTTGTTCTTAAGAATAAACGTAGTCATATCTGTTATGGTAGACATAGTACATACGAAATTTGGTTGAAATCCAATTGATAGTGTAGAAGTTATATGCATTTAAAAATTTGACCTATCAGCAGGCTTAGAATCATTTTGGCAACAATGCCATGCATGGCCTCCTGGAAATTAAACTGAAATATTATTGTATATATGTGTGTCAATTTTGGAATAGCTCCCATGCATACCTTCCAAGATATCCAACATGGAGCTGAAATTTCAAGTGCGGTTTTTCAGCAGTTAGTAGCACTGACATCATTTTCAAATATGGACTTCAGATATTCAGGTATAGCCTATATCTTTACTCATACCAAATTTGGATTCGATTGCTGCAGCCGTTTAGGAGTTGATATGGAGGGGACACACACATAGCCAGCCTGCCAGACAGACAGACAGACAGAAGGTTAGACAGACAGACAGAAGGACAGACAGACAGACATTTGCCCGGATCGATCTCATAAGTCTACTTTTTCCTCATTTTTTTTTTCAAAATGTGAAAAGTAGGCTAAAAAGAATTATCCTTCAGAAGCTTTAGGTTATATAGGCGTAGGCCTAATAGTTTTTAACAATATTTGCCCTGTGTTGACTATTCACCACTAGGCTATAAGCCGATATTTCATTCTATTTTGTGACAGGGTGAATTCATCAAAATGAGTCAACAGGAAGTAGTAAATGCTGATGAGAAGAACATTTAGGATCCAACAGTTGATTACTTCAAACAAATGTTCAATTTGAAACACTTGAAAGTAATAGGACTTCCCAGGGTCTCCCGCAATGTCATTACAAAATGATTTGGATGTTCCGAAAAGAATTCGGCCTGCTCAAGTGTTAAATAACGAAATTGCTCACGACTTTGTCCAAAACATCCTGCCAGATAATAATTTACTGCTGTATAAATAGCACAGTGTGTTCATAATATATAGCCTAGGCCTATATTTTAAGCACTGAAAAAGAGCACTGAAGACTAATGTAACAATTTTGAACAGTAGTACAGATCTAGTTGAGATAAACCACGAGAAGTGGTTGTTTGCTTTTGATTCCAATGGTAGAAATGTTATATTCTTCACGGAGCATCGAGTTAATCCTAATTTACTCCACAACTGGCTGACCTCCAAGAGACTGTCCCTCATTTTTCTATCATAACACTTTTATTTCTTGTCTTCTATGTCAGGCAGATAACCAAGAAGTTGTCTTTATATACTGACTTCCTTTTACTCTACGACCCCGTCAGCGATGGGTAACCAGAACTAGTTCTAAATAAAGATAAAACCATTGTAAACCATTTTAGGAATACCATAGGCTACTCATTCTTAGGCCTATGTTCTTTAAAGCAATTAATACCTAAAAAATATTGTGTAGATCTGTAGGTTATAATTAGACATCGGATCTTTTAGTCATAATGAAATAGGCTATGTTTTCGGTGCATTTGGGCTATGGGTGGGAAAAAAATAGAAAATATGCTCTCATTAAAACGCAATAATATTTACTACTTTAGTAAAATAGGAGTTTTGACAGTCTTAATTCTAAATACCAGTTGGTTTTTAATAAATGTATTAGGCCTACATCTTAGTCAATAAATATTAAATTGATAGACTATAACATTCATTAATAAAATGCACTAGTTCCGGCCATATCATGGCCTTCTTCAGCGGTGTTGTTATAAAGAACTAAAGTAATTGCGACCAAACCTTTTTTTTGTGTGTGTTAATATTCCACATGAGTTTTTAAATGAAAACATGATGGAAATTAATTCTAATTAGGCTTATTAGTAGAATATGTTAATAAAAACACTCTTAAGCTTGAAAACAGAATTTCCAATTCAAAGAATTCAAACCTAAAAAGAGAATATTAATTTTAAATTTGACCTAGGCTCTTTACTAAAAAATATTGGAGTTCTAATATTAATGTAGGCTATGAATTATCGTATAAAGATAGTTTAAAATAGATCTATAAAAAAGTTGGCTTCAATTTGATGTTAATATGAATCATATTGCAAAAATGACATAGGCCTATGTGTAAATAGTTGTTATTATATAGGCCTCCTCCTATTCTGTAAATTAGTCTAAATAGCCTATGTCTTTAAAAATACTTTGGAATTCATCATGCCGATTTTTTTATTATTTTTTTGTCCACGCCATATACAATACTATCTTGAGATGGTCAACAGGAGGTGAACTGTGTTCTCTTCGTGAATAAAGGCTCTTAGTGGAGTGGAGCCTGCAAGCAAGATGAGTTGCCGTGAAAAAACGAAAAATCAGGAGTCCATTCAGGATAAGAAATGAAAGTATTAAAAGATACATTAAAAAGAAAAATACAAGAATACATTCCTGTAATTATAATTTACAATAGGCTACAAAGTTTGGATTATGCTTTTGTGTTGTTGCACCAATGGGAATTTAAAGTTTATAAAGACAACTTCTTGGTCATGAATTAATTAATAGTAGGCCTATTGACTTGGCAGATATTATTGGAGTAAATATAATATTATGTTCTTATTGTTTTAAATTGGCGCGATGACGTTAATGGAATACATCGGAAGTTATAGCCTACAAGTAGAAAAACCACAGTGTGTTCATATATTTTTTCGAACACTGAAATAGAGCACGTCCTAAATGTAACAATGTTGAACAGTACAGTAGTAGGCCTATAGTTCTGGTTGAGAGGAAATCATGAGAAGTGACGAATAGCTAATCAGCACAACAACAAATCGGTCATTCGTAAGATTTGTGTGCCATAATTTTGAGCACTGTAAATCACTTCCAACATTGTCAAATGTTGTGGTGTAAGTAGCCTATTTTGATGAGCTGGATTAGCCTGTACGCAGAGAAGAATATTTCATCATCTACTGAAGTGATTGGAACACACTGTGATTGAACATTAGCCGTATTCTTCAGTAATATTCTGTAGGCCTATATAATTATAAAATAGAAAAAATATCATGCTTATTTTATAAAATATATGATATTTATAGCGAATTATTTAATTGTTACAGGCCCATAGAAGCAAAACTATATCGTAAAATTATATAGGTGCACTTGGACACCATAAAATTTCAGTACCTACTGTTTCTGTAGGTGCATTTTACAGACAGTTATTACTGATAGGATCTTATGGAAAACAATGAATAAAAACCTAAAGATCCTGTGTCTAGTTATAGTCTAACTTAGGAAGAGTCTTAACTGATAGGCTACCTAGAAACCCCAGGTTGACCCTAGTGCAATACATTGTATGGGTTATAAAGCAAAGTTTTCAAATTCTTTTTTTTTTTTCGGAAATTTTAATTCATTATTGACGAGCAAATTTGCAAGGAATAAGGATCCACTTACATTTCGTTTTTAATCTTATCCTAGAAGACCTAGTACGGGACAAGTTTAATACAGAATCTTCGCGGCTAGGTATATAACCTAATCAATAAATTACATGCCAAGATTTCGTTCGCCACTTTGTTAATCTACAACGTTTCTCGCGCGATTAAAACGTTTAGTCAGTAAAATATTAAGAACAGTCTCCTGCTGAACAGATTTGAGGCGCGAGTACTGCTCAACGGATGCTGACAGGGATTTAAGTTATTAATCTAAGATCTCCCCCACTCTGTGGTATTTATTTACCCTCGGATATGTCGCCTACGGTTCTCACACTGTTCCACGTGCTTTCAGGGCCTTTTCACATCTTTGTGTGTACACGTTGCAGTCTAAATAACACTGTTTGCATCAAATCGTTAAATCATTTTCATATCTTTTATATTTCTTCTATTGAAAAGCATACATGCTACCACGTTTTCTTGATTGTAAAGTGAATATACTTAACAAGTTTGCGAACCTGTTTTGCACACAGTGCGATCAAATCTGCATTGCACACTTTGCAAAAATTACGTCAGTGCTTTCAAGAGAGGGAGGGAAGTATGTGGGGGAAGGAGAACACCGGTTGAGCGATTCAAATTTTAAGAGCTCTCTCAACTGCAGGTACACAACTCTGATGGATGGAATTTATTTCCAATCTTTCTTTGAATTCTCTCGCTAGTCTATTTGCTTTAACAAAGAAAGAAGTAAGGGAGACCCATTTGCGCGGGTTTTTGGTTCCAACAACGACCTATTATGGCGGTGGGTGCGCGATCTAGTGGGAAATCCCCGCAGCAGGACTTTTTCTATTCCTATCCACCAATGCCTAAGACCCAAGCTTGAAGTTTCTTTCTAACCAGAACCAATCTCCTAGTTGTTGTTTTTCGCGTGTTTTCTTCCTTTTTTTATGTTTCTCAATCTTGTAGTGACGCTTCAAGGTTTTGGGTTCCCACACCCAACAGACATACATCTTTTTTGTTTTTTCATTTTGCTTTATCTGTCGTTCCTCACTCCACATATATAATATATAAATAAAACTCCCCCATATACAATCCACTTTTATTTCCCCCCCACAAGAATCGTTTTTCCTCCTTTTCATTTGATAGTTGTATGGATTTCAAAATTTTAACTCCGCCCATTGGTACTGTGGGCAATGCTCCGCCTACCGCCTGTCCAGAAGCCACGCCTGCCATGGGCGGAGTTAATAGTAGTGTGCACAATGTCCGCCAGGGCGACGCTGTGATCGTTGCGCGCTTCTTTGACTGCTTTAACGAACGCTGGCGAAGTGGTGCGCCGACGCCGAGAGTGAGTCTGAAGTGTTAGTCAGTATAGTCTGGACGTGTGGGCCAAATGTGAGTGTCTTAAGGAGGCCTGGTGGGTCTCCTGATGATCTTAAGACGGTGGGACCCAACAACGACCTGCTACTGTCCACCTTGGTGACTGACGGTTGACATGAGAGCAATTCAAATTGATCGTGCCTTAACTAGATACTTCAAGCAGTTCTTGTAATGGCAATTTAATTTTCACTAATTTTGTGAACAGTATAAATTATTTAAAACCATATTTCAAGAGTAAAAATTCTATATTTGGTGTTCCAAAATTTTATAAAAAATAAATAAAAAATTCGTGTGATTTGTTTCTTGCATCATGTGTTGGTGATTTGTTTGGAGCTAACCTTATATATAAAAATAGGATTGTGAAAACATTGATTTCAAACCGCTGAGACCGCCTGATAATGAAGTGGTGTGATTTTGTGCGAATAATATTTTTTTTGCCAGTTTGCGAGATTTTGGTTGCAAGTTAAAAAATTGAAGATGGCGGACTACAAGACGTGTGAAGGCGGGAAAAGTGTATTTGGATTTACTGCAATGTTCCTGTCAGATTGGATAAGTGTTCTCTGTTTCATGAAGACATGTGTGGCGGCTCTCCCCGATTGGTAAGTGTGTAGTTTGCAGTCCTATGTCAGTGCGTGTAGTGAACGGGTTGTAGTGACTAGCTTGGCCGTTGTACGGCTGGAGTATTGATCTGAAGGGATCTTCTCTCTCTGTCGCACTCTCGCGTCTCCCGCCGCGCCAGCACAGCTATACTAGGAGCGACCTCAACCTAGATGCTGCTAGTGTTCATATCGACCTTAACCTAACTAGTGTAAAGAAAGCAATTGCTGCATGAACACGAGACTAGTGTCAGTAGACCATGACTCTCCATGATAGCACGACTGAGGTGCCATGATCCCTGATAACAGAAATCTGTGTCCTTGACGATGAACTTCGTCGTTAACTTGAAGTGGGGGAGTACTTAGGCTACGTTATTGTCATAGCTATTTAGTTTGATAACAATGCCCAAAATAAATAGGCCTAGTCCTACTTCTGTTTACTTCTGTTTTATTACTAGAATGTCATAGGCCCTTTCAAAGTTGTAATGGCACATCGAAGAGAAGAACCACCCCCGCATCCGACCCACTTTCTCAAAATAATTTCGTATCGTTCCATAGTGCCAACTGCTTCAGATCCAGCTTATTAGGCTACTGTGTAGAATATATTATTTTACGGGTAAAACGTAATAGCCTACTTTTTATTCCTGCTGAAGATATGAATGATCCCCTCTTACATTTGAAGTTAGCCTACTAACTTGCATAAATAACTCTTCAATCCTTACTCTGAGAATTGTACACTATTCAAATGCTAGGTTTACAGATTCGCCACAACGCTTGTTTGACACATTGCGTTTGTGCTTCAATCAGTGGATCGAGTTTTTAAAATTTTAATTTAGCCAAAATTAGAAGGCTAAAACAGTGAAGTTGCGTGAAAAATATGTTCCGTTTCTTAGAGCACTCCGCCTTAACATAGTCTACATTCTACTTCAATATGAATGATTTATGTTTACGTGATAAAATTGAAAAGTGAAAATTGCTTTTGTACTATTGAATTTTCACAAAAACTGCCAAATTGCAAAGAATTTCAGATAGGCTACAATGAATAGTGTTCGTGAATTTCGGGGAATTTCTTCTGATCTGATGCAAATCTCACCGAGAAGATAAGTGAAGGTTTAGGAGGTTTGGAAATTCTGAGTGTAAATTCCCCTCTTAATGATTTTGAAGTGCAGGAGAGATGGTGTGAATGTAGCAGCACCAACGCGCGTCATCTCTCGCCTTTACCTCAACATCCGAATACACAATAGATGGTTAGTTATTGTGACACTGTATAAGATATGGCGCTGTATCCCTGGAGTTAACGGCAGTAGTGTTTTATTTCCCAAGGAAGTTTCAATTTTCCCTCCGCAATGAACACAATAGAGATTGGAAAATGACTTCCAAAAATTCTTTAACTGTAGGGTAACAAAGGGTTAAATTTTTAAACTCATAGACACATCAGATTCAGATCAGACACATTAAGAATGAGTGTGACTTATATCGAACATGTGAATATTTTAGTATAGACTACCACTTCTCGAAACTAATTTCCTAAATTGAGTAATTTGTGCTGACAAAATAATTACCGATTTTGGTCGGAGAATCCGTTTCAACCAGATAACATTTTCTTGAAAAACATTCTGTAAGTTCATAGTTGCCTCAGTATTTGAATAATATAGGCCTACTATTTGCCATTTTTAAATTCTGACTAGCTTATATGCTTCTTCCGTGTGTTTACAAGCCAGTTCTAGTAGCCTATGATTAATGTTGACAGACTGGTATGCTGACTTGGCCTACTTCAAGGAAACCTCTTATGAAGACCTGATGATGTATCTTTCCAACCGTGAAACGTAATAAGGACCATGCCTATACATTTTTGATGTGTAACATCTTTCCACTCGGTATCTGGATATTTTTGTGGCACTCGGTAGCTGGACATTTTTGTGGGAGTGATTTTGGAAAAGGGACGGAAGTGCATGGGACGGAAACAATGAGCGCGCACGGTGGCGGAGATCGGTATAACGACGTACTGTAGGCCATGTGACTATATGGAATGTAAATCGCATACGGTTTACCTCAAGGTTTGGAGGCCCCATTAAAGAAATTCCTACAATAAATCATCTTCAAGTTGTCGTTCTTTGGTGTGAAAATATTCATTATATCATATTTGCTGAAAACAATTACGATTTATTAAATCTTCATACTTTCGCTGTATTCTTATTTAATGTAAGCACTCGATACCTCGAGTGCTATAGGCTATCGCATCAACAAACACTCCAAACAACGTAGGAATTCAGTGTACTAACACCAACTACTAACAATAATTGAAACTTCGTTGGTCTAAACGTATCACTAGGAGAAACGCATTTAATATACCTACTTCACACCTAATTTTTAATCGCGCCGATACTTGGCAGTGGCTTCTATCGGCAAGAAGAGGCCATTTTCAATAACACCGCTGGCATGAGTTCACTAACTGACCGGTATAAAGCGCAGCTCGCATCAAGTAGGCAGTGGATTGCTCCCGCATACAGTTGCAGGTGAAGATGCATTGGAGAACTTTGTTTTAATTAAATATATATTTTCCATTGCAAAATCCACAATATAACGCTCAAATGTATAACGCCTCAGCACTCAAAAAATTATTTAATGTAAGCAGTCGAGGTACTGTCGCCGGCCCCGTTGTGTTGGGGTAGCGCACTGCCTCTCACCCGGAGTCCCCGGGTTCGATTCCTGGCTCCGTCAGGGATTTTAAAACTGACGTGAGAGTTGGGACGGGGTCCACTCAGCCTCGTGAGGACAATTGAGTAGCAGTCTGACAGTGATGCAGCACCCCGATCACGGAAACCAAGATTAACGGCCGAGGGGATCCGATGCGCTGATCACGAGTCACCCCAATATATGCAGGCCAAATGGCTGGGCAGCGGTCGCTTGGTCGGCCTAGGCCCTTCATGGGCTGTATTATGCCAGGGGTTGACTTTATGTTGTTGTTGTTGACTCGAGGTACTGTGGGCCAAAATACAGCACTATGTGTAATGTATATAGCATACGGTTTAATTCAAGGTTTGGAGGCCCCATTAAAGAAATTCCTACAATATATCATCCTCAAGTTGTCGTTCTTTGGTGTGAAAATATTCATTAGATCATATTTGCTGAAAGGATTTGGCACAGGAGTTTTACAAGTCGCGCGCGGTGGCAGAGATAGGTACATGTGGCTATGTGGAATGTAAATCGCAGACGGCTTACCTCAAGGTTTGGAGGCCCCATTACAGATATTCCTACAATAAATCATCTTCAAATTGTCGTTCTTTGGTGTGAAAATATTCATTATTTCAGATTTGCTGAAAACAATTATAATTTATTAAATCTTACTACTTTTGCTGTATTCTTATTTAATGTAAGCACTCGAGGTACTGTCGGCCAAAATACAGCACTAGACTATTATATTATATTTGCTGAAAGGATTTGTCACTGAAGTTTTACAAGTAGTTATTGCAGAAATAATAATATTTCTAATTTTTTATTAACTTTTCTGGAAGTAGCGTAAGTTATGATAGGATTTCTTTTTTAATTTCTATTCCTGCAGTATTACTATTTAGCATTCATGACAGCGAACATTCCGTTCTTTATTATGACATATTAATGCTTGTTTGTTTAAGGAATCTACTGATCGTTTGACCCATTCGTCTCGTAACTTTCGACCAATATAATTGCTGTTGAAATTCATATGAAAAGCTAAAGAACTAAACCAACATAGCCAAATAATTCGTTGGGCGTGGGATTGAGACAGACCTCTTCGCGCTAGGCTAGTTGTATTTTTGCCGTGCGTAGGCTATTTGATATTATGAAAGCTTTTGTTTATCTGATGGCGAAATGGTCAAGAGACCTTAATTACATAAAACATCGATATTATATCCTCAAACATTTTGCCATGGCCACATTATTAGTCTATTATTATTATTATTATTATTATCATCATCAATGAGTAGCTTATAGTCTATAAATTATAATAATAGACTAGTATATTAAGGCACTTGTTAGCCTATTGGCTAATTCTTTGAAGAGGTTCATTGTGGGGTATAGAGACGGGAGGAGAATAGTAGCCTATAAGATGTGACTTCTAGTTCAAGTCGTTACTTGCCTGGAGGATATTAAATCAGCAGCTGAACACTGGTAGCACTCCTGCCCATATGCAAAGCTGTTTGATTTTAGGACATTTTAAATAGTGTTCTTCAGAAATTAGATGGCTGACTCATAAATGAGTTACAAAACGTTGTAGGTTGTTATAGACTAATGCGAAGATAATAACAAAGAAATGAGGAATTTAACTAATCTAATCAACCACTGTGTCAGGTGTCATTAACAATGGATGATTTAAACCGGTTTAGAGTTCTAGTTCCTTACAGCTGCCTCACTGAAGACGAGAATCTGCCTTAGATTTAGAGTTGACGAATCTGGATCACTCTTTACTATGAACCTTGAATACCTGTTCACTAAACACTCATAAGAGTGCTAAGTGTGCTTTTCTATTCTGAGAGAAAACAGCCAGCTACACACATTTCAACTCAAACGAGGGGGCAGTGGTTTCAATGCTCTCGGTAGAGCTCTATTCCGCATCTGCAACACCTCCACGATTGTCTGCGAATATTAAAAATACATCGAGTCAGCAAGTAGCCTATTTATACATAAACTATTCATAGTAAGAACTTGGAACGTCGTAATTACTTGAGAACAATTTTCAGATGTGCTTTTTCATTTGGACATGAATTCTTACAGTTATAATAGACTTATTAAATACTTTCTTAGTTTTAGACGCTTAAGTACGGCACTGCAAGTATCCATCCATCATTGAATAGGAATATTTTAAACGAGGGTATTAAATAATTAAGCTAATTTAACAAACTACTATAGTCTAGTCGAGCCATGCTAGCGGATGTCAAAACCTCGAATGTCCCTCCATGTTTTTATAACTAGATCTAGTGACCTCATTCTACCACGGGTATGTTACACAGGAAGAATGGTGTGAGAAATATCGATTTGTGTATAAGTGATTTAACCGGAACAAATTACTATTTACCATCATTATTTAGCTATTATCCGCTATCTGCAGTGCTAAGTAATTAATTTTGAGGATATCTGCATCTGCGCAGAGTTCCAGCTATAGGTTGTATCTCTCTAGACTGTACACCTGGACTAGTCTGATCAGGTTCACTTCCGTGTTGTGTATACTACAGAATTAGGGACACTGAAACTGCTTAAGATTGCCATTTCTTAAAATCGATTAGCCTATATTTACGTGAACTCTACTTTGAAAGATCTTTAAAATGATAACTGCCCCACTTCCCCTCCTTAGGCACTGAAATGATTTACAGAGAATGAAACGTAGGATATAAAGAACTTCCCGAGCGTAGCCTATCGAGTCTTCTAGGGTAATTTGATTATCGCTGTTTTTAATTAGTTTAGGGGCTTAGGACATCGTGGTCATCCGCCCCGTGTAGTTACCAAGGGGAGTGTAGGTCTATGTGTTCAATTTGATGATTTTGTGATTGTTATAGACTACTGTAATTGTTAGGGTTGGGGATAGCGTAAGAACCCGGTGCTTGAAATAAGGTACCATCCCGGCATTTTATGAAGGGAGTTTGAAAAAAACTGAGGAAAACCCACACTCAGGATAGGCTCTGTCCGCGCCGGGATTCAAACCTAGCCTACTGTATAATATCCAGACTTGCGGCTCCCCCTCGCAGTCGTGATGAGCGATTCAACTAGGGTGAAATTATCCGTGACTCTATAGGCCTATAGCATAGCACAACAAATCGTGGTTTCTTTAAATTTCAAAGAATTTTAAAGTTATAAAAACACATATTCTCTTTGGTGCCTATAAAGTGACGTTACTTTAAAATGATGTTATGCACGGTACACAAGTACAAAAATTAAAGATATGTCCCCACTCCATTGTGCCTTATCTCATCAAATGTAATTGGCTAAAATAATAAACTTGTCCTGTAAGCGGTAGAAGCACCCTGGAAATTCAATTATTGATACTATGTAAAATAAATTTGCATATTCATTTAGACTAGTTCAGCTTTCCTTTGTGAAAATACGCATAGGCCTAGCCTAGTTATAAAGAAATATTATTTATATGCACATGGTTGGAATGTTTCAACGGAAGGGCTGCTTCCCCCAACCGAAGATTAAAATGTTTAATTGAAAGTTTGTAGATATTAAGTATGTCGCAAATTAGTATATATTATTTTAAAATGTAGGCTATTTGTGTAGCCTATTCCTTGCAATCTTGCCTTGCTAAATTTGCTGCTTTGTTTTTACTTCATTTTCATTAGTTTCTTTTTAAAGTTATGTAGGCTACCTAGCAGTCTTGTGTAATCAAACGACATTATTTAAATGCGAATTGTTGAATGTTATATTGCATATATTTTCATGTTTGCTACAACACGCTAAATTTGAAATATCATATCATAGATATCGTACTACAAAACCTTAAAACTTATGTTTAGAATAGACTATTGCGTAGTGCAAATCCTCATCTGCGAATCAAATTCCAACGAAATAATGTTTCTTTGCTACCTAAATAAATATTGAATTCGTAGGAATAGCATGACAAAAAGAAAAAAAGTATCGCTTTGTGCACTTTGGTATAAGAGTACCGTAGGCTGTTATCCGCGAATGAAGTGAGTATGTGAGAAAGGCAGAGGAAATCTGCTATAGCCTAATGGAAAACACTGAACTCATATTCTCCACTAAGTAATAACATTAATAAGTATTAACAATTAATTGTCAAGAAAACTTATGCAGTCAGAATAATTGTGAAACGGAAAGCGAAAAGGGACTCCTTGCGGTTTTTTTTTTTAAATTTGGTAGCCTATCAGGTATTTGAGAAATAAATATTAAATTTTAACATAGCACGACGTTTAAATAATAATAAACTCCTTATAGGCTAATTTATGAAACTTGTCATGAGTGAAAAATGGCATGAAGGCCTAACATAATTATCCTACGTATTCAATGCTTTTTCTTTTTCTTTCTGATTGGTGAGTCACGAATTATGGCTGACTTAAGTTATCAAACGTAGACTACTAATGCATCGTGCATGGTTTAGCTGTGGTTTAATGAATTTGAGACAAAATGTACTTAGCAATGTTTCTTTGCTACCTAAATAAATATTGAATTCGTAGGAATAGGATGACCAAAAAAATCGCTTTGTGTACTTAGCCAATTAGCCACAATTTTTAAAAAATTCTTAGTTAAATCACTTGCAGAGGCTAAACATCTAGCCTACTCTACTCTAATCAGAAGTCTTCAGTTAGATGTTGTGTGAATGTTAGCCCTGGCCTTGGCCACCTGCCTCAGGGAATGGCTCGCTCGCTAGCTGACTGCCTCGAACGCTCGCCAACTGACTTGTACATTTTCATAACTGACACTGAACATTGAGCTATGAAACTGGAGGTAGCGCTATTCAGTAAAAACGCTCATAAATATTATCTCGTTGTAAATCTAATGACATTGTGATTTATCGAAAGGAAGTTGAAGCCGAGCAATATTTAAGTTTTTTTTAGCGTATGGCTTTTAGTGCCGGGAGTGTCCGAGGACATGTTCGGCTCGCCAGTTTTGTAGCTGCTTCGAGACGGACACCCAATGGGTGAGCTACAAGTACCGTTGAGGAGGGAAGTTGGAATGTAAGGACGAGGAGTTGGAAGGTAGCGGCTGTGGCCTATAGTTAGGGACCAACCCCGGCATTTGCCTGGAAGGAAGATGGGAAACCACAGAAGACCATCTTCAAGGTTGCCGGCGGGGGGATTCGAACCTCCTCGCCTCCCGGATGTGAGCGACTGGCATCAGTCATGCCGTAACCACCACGGCTAACTCACCGGGTAATATTTAAGTGAAAGTGGTCGATAAAAAAAAAACACCGTCTGTACGCTGGATAAACTGTTAAATATGTATTGAATATTTATCAATATTAGCCAATTGTTCATCAGAAAACGTTCTACAAAATAAAAGAATTCACGACAGCACAAGCTATCTTAAATACGTAACCCACTATAAAAGTATTTATGTTATAAGTTTAATCTGGTTGGTTGGCTCCTTAGTTTAGGGGCTGCAACAACGCGGTCATGTAGCCCCGTGTAGGCTAACTTACTTTGGGTGTGTGTAGAATCTGTCTGATAATTGTGATGACTGTATTAGTGTGTGTTATCTGTTTTAATTCAACTAAGGACTGCAGACTGTAATTTCAAGTAGGCTAGTTCCTGCTTTTGCTACCAAATGCTACCGTCCGCGATATTTAGCTTGCGGACTTGGCTACTAAATGGCATCGCAGTCAGCACCTGGCGGCGAATGTTGGAACTAATAGAGCGTTATCAATTCTAACCTACAAATTTTGGCTTCACACAATTTTAGTTCGTGGAAGTTTCTTTTTCATGCCATAAATCGATGGCATGGGACTGCCGGCTTTACTTCCCCTTCGAAGGAAGGAATACTGAGGGATTTTTAACGCTCTTAAAAAATCCGACGACTACTTCGGCCGGGTCTGAACCACCTTGCTATCATCTACGCCACCGAAGCCGCCTGTTATAATTAGTAACAATTTTTTAACGTATTGTAACTTAAAACATTTACAGAGGGCTTTGAATTTAAAGATAGATGAATTCAACATTTTAATATACCAGCGTATTTCGATCATAGATCATAGACCTAGTACTAGTTCATGTTATCAACAGGTGCTACGATAGGATCAATAGACGTTAGTTAGTTATTGTTGTTTTAAGGAGTGGAACAGCGAGGTCATCTTCCCCTGTCAATCAATAGACGCTAAGTAACATAGTAGGCTAATGTAATCGCTTTACAGTCGTTCAACACAATAAGTTACTGTGCCCAAATTAGTCAGTTATTGTTGTTGTTTTAAGGGACGGAATAGTGAGGTCATCTGCCCTTCCCAAATTAATTGGGTGGGGCATAACATAGCACAGTTACTAACCTGGAAAGAAAAACACGGATTAATAATAATTTAATTATACTCCGATGCATTTTTCGAAATATGGGCGTTAAATTTGATAACATGGCTCGTTCAACAGGCGAACACCATCAGATCTTTATCAAGGAGAAGGAGATAAGTATACAGGGTCTTTCATATAAAATAAGAGCGCCAAGCGGTGGCTTTGTTAACCGCTGCTGCGGTCACCTTGGTCGAGCGTTTGGCGCGCCAAGGCCCCCTGCTTTAAGCGTGTGTACAATCCTATATGATGCTGAAATCTTACTTTAGTTAGTTAGTTAGTTATTGTTGATGAAACCGAAACCCCTATAGTACTGAAAACGCGCGCATAGTACATACGATGGCTGTTTATTTTTCAAGTTCCGATGGACTGTATAAAAATAACAGATTGACATTACCAAACTAGACCTTGCAATAAGCGTGCAGTTGCTCAGTCGCCAGTCTAAACCTCAAGTGCTAACATGGTGAGGCAGTTATCATTGCAACATCGTATTTTTTTATGCAAAACTTATTTTAAGTACGAGTCGGCTCGGCGGGTACGTGATGCATTTGTTCAACAATTTCCTGATGAAGTGCCACCTTCACTAGCCATCATCGACCTTATAAAATGAGACTGTCCATGGTTCGAGTATAACTGGAATAACAATCACGATGATTGTACAATGTACGTAGTCCGCTAAATCCAATTTTCTGTTGATTTGCATACTTCTATCACTAGCATTGCTCTTCGTGATTGAAAAACCCTATGCCATATTATATTCATAATGTTTTCATGTCCTTCATACACAGTATCAGATGTCCAATGATGGGGTAATTAAGTTACCAGAAAGTCTAAATTGAGTTAGCCTATCAAGTACACGGAAATTCACTAGGCCTACATGTCGATATTTATAAGGTGCGTTCAAAAAGTAACGAGCCGGAGGCTGGAATGCGCAAACCGGTGACGACATCGGCTAATCGTGGCGTGTGTAACGAGGTGTGGTTCCAACCAGAGCGTGGAAGGTCACAGCCCGTCGCTAGAGGGCACGCGTGCACGTCACGTGACGATATAAAGCGAGCAGCATCATGCATCAATCGTCCAACCAAGACCAATCCACTACCGTAGGCCATTCGACATGTTTCCTGGTGTGGTTGAAGACTGTGGGGCACCCATTGGGCACACACTTTCCGCAAGTTCAGTCGTTCCTTCATGATGGTGTGCACACATCCGACTCTCAATCCGACCACGGTGGCTATGGCGTTCACTGTAACTCGGCGCGCCTGTGTAATGAGCGCATCAACCAGCTGAACGTTGTCATCGGTAATGCAGAGGGGTGCCCCAGACCGGGCATCATCGACTAACGACACCCGTCCTTCCCTGAAGCGCTTGTGCCACGCCTTGACCCTTACAAGGGACATGCAGTGTTCGCCGTACACTTGTGACATTCGGCGATGAATGTCCGTTCTCCCTACTCCTTTCGCTGTCAGAAACCCAAAAACACCTCTTTGCTCTTCGTTTGACGCCTCCATGTCACAGTTTGCAATGCGACTGGCAGCGCTGGACGATTGATGCATGCTGCTGCTCGCTTTGTATCGTCACGTGACGTGCACGCGTGCCCTCTAGCGACGGGCTGTGACCTTCCTCGCTCTGGTTGGAACCACTCCTCGTTGCACTCGCCACGATTAGCCAATGTCACCGGTCTGCGCATTACAGCCTCCGGCTCGTTACTTTTTGAACGCACCTTATACATCACCACACAGAGAAAATGAACAAATGGTTTAAAAATTGCTTGATTTGGGTAAAGTCGTAAATGGTCAAGGTGGTTATTTCCAGGAAAAAATGACCTGAAAGTGAAATATGACCTCAATGTTTAAATTCAAAACTTTTGTTTCCAAGCTAGTGAGATGGCTGCTTCCCCCGGAGGGAAATCTCTCAAGTCATTTGATGTTTGTTATATACCTACCTGAAAAGCAGTGCTATCTATAAAGCTGACATTCTCTGATTTTGGAGCAGATGAACTCGCTGTTCCATCCCTTAAAACAACAATCAATCATTCTCTGATTTTCTTTATACGCCATCTTCTATGGTTTTGAAGATATTGAGTGCTAATTTATTATTTCACGTGGCTTGGTGAGAGAAAATAAATTTGGAAATGTGCGATTGAGATTTCCGGAGATAGAGCCAACTTACTACCAAAATTCATTATCATCGGACCAGTGGATCAAATGTTTTAATGGGGGACGGACACACGACAAAAATGTGATGCCATAAGCCTATACAGTATATCAAATGATGGGGGCAGCGTAGCAGAGTCGGATAGAGGCACTGCGGTACTAACTGAAAGAGAGTAGGTTCGATTCCCATCTAGGTAGTGGATTTTAGAAACACTTTCAGAAACGCTTATGACCCTGAGGTTCACTCAGCCTACAACAGAAATGAGTTCCAGAATAATTCTTGGAAGCAAAGGCGGCCGGTCATGGGGCTGACAACTACATCCATCTAGTGCCGATATCACGAATGATGGAAGCCTCAACCTTCGACTACTCCCTGAGCTTCAATGACCTGTAGGTTAGGCTACGTTGTTGATTTTCTTTTCATAAGTTGACTATCTTGTGGTGTCTCTTTCACGTAAAATATTCTCAGCTAAGTAGGCTAAGCTGAAATGTTGGATAAACATAGTTTCTATACTTGGGATCAACATAGCCGAAAGTTCGGGTTCGATTCCCGGCTCTGCAAAAAAAAAAATTAAAAAATAATCTGATCTGAGGGCTGGAACCGGGTATACTCAGCTTCGTGAGGAAAGACTGAGAAGAGGTGGGTTCGATTCCTACCTCAGCCATCCAGGAAGCCGTTTTCCGTGGTTTCCCACTTCTACTCCTGGCCAATGTCAGGATGGTTCCTAACTTAAGGCCACGGGCCGCCTCATTCCCGATCCTCGCCTGAATTACAAATACACATTTCTACGGACAGGGATGAGGTATGTGCCTCGGGACTTGAAATGAGGTAGTCTACTATCCCGGCATTTGTCTGGAAGAAGTGTGGAAAATCTGGGGATTAATTATACACTTTTCGAAAAGGGAGTTAGATAACTAGATAGCTATTCCACATTTCTTGTCAAGAGAAATTCTAACGTTTTTTGTTATTGACTGATTTTTAATCACATTGGCATAACCTTCCTCTATAGTTTAGTAAGGTCTGCAATAGTTACCTGAGTGTACGATCATCGCCAAAATACCAAGGACAGCATAAATAGCTTTAGTCGTCACAACAAGAGTTGGCAAATGAGCTATCAGTGAGCTTGAACCATTCGTAGTGAAATCGGTTGGCGCATATGCCAGGAATTTGGGTTCGAGTCCAGACGCTATCTCATATTTAACTCTTACACTTTGAAGTAAGCTTTTAAGGAAAGGCTGCACTCTAAACTCTAAAATCGTTCCTTTTTATTTATTTGTTTTTATTTTATTCATTTTAAATTTTAATTAATTTAATTTATTTTTCTTTCAAATTGAGCCTGTATGATTGCGTATTAACAATCAGTCTCAGATTTTTAGTTGCCGTACTGTAGGCCTAGATCTTGTTTGTCTGGTGGTTTTGACATCCTCTCAGTATCCCTCGTGTTCGTCAATCCATTTATTATTATTATTATTATTATTATTATTATTATTATTATTATTTTCAAAGTCAGAATATTTCTTAGAATCAAACCATATTATAGCTCTCCTTATTCAGCAAACAGTAGTCTACTGTATATGGCGTTGAGGAGAAGGAATTTGGAACTTGATGGACCGTGGTCGTTAGGAGCATCCGCTGATAAGCATGCCGTCGATAAGAAAGTGTTAACATCTGGTGCGGAAGCACATTGTGTTAGGCTATGGTTTACAATGATACGATACACTGGAAAACAAACATCACAGTTTTTAAGCTAAGCTATTCTTGATGAGTCCTTCTGCCGGTTAGCAAGTATCGCAGAATGGCGAGATTACGAGCTGTAGCATCACCACAAAGATAGTCTCCTCTTGAATGGGCTGCAGTCTATATCACAAAATTAGGCTATAGCCTATCTCCTTCTCTCCTCAGGAGTCCTATGTAGCCTAATGGTTATTGTAGAATAGCCTACATGACGAGGGAAATTTCATGGATCGTACTGGGTAGGCTAATAAAATAAAATAATGTGTCTATTTTCTTTTTCACATATAACAGCGTTCTTCAAACTACTTCTTTGTTGTTGCTTAAATGCGGCAACCTGTAAGAATTTAGGCTAGTTTCTTGGTGAAGGGGTTACATTCTCGCCTGATGTACCCAAAGTTGCAGGTTCGTATCCTGACGCAGTCAGTTGGTATTTGAAGGTTCTTAAATCCCGGGAGCCATATCAGTAGATTTAGTGTCACGTTAAAAATTCCCTTGGAGGGCAAAATTTTCCAACACTTCGGTGTCTCTAAATTGTTATTTATTATTATTATTGTCGTGTTGGAAGCTATTTTTCAGCGTTGCCTTATTAGCCTAATCGAAATTTAATGTTTTGAAGTCGTATTAATCTCATGTACACACATCAAAAAAAGTTTTGCATCACCTCGGTTCCAAGAGTTCCGGAACCGTTAAATACAAAGGGAATAGAGATCAACACAAACAACATTTCAGCTCGTTTTATTGCTCATGAGACCCACACATTGCATGTTGTACCATCATACAGCTAGACTTTCAGCATTTGTGGTCCAGATTGCAGTACACACCACTACCTCTAATACCCAGTAGCACGTCCTCTTGCATTGATGCATGCCTGTATTCGCCGTGGCATACTATCCACAAGTTCATCAAGACACTGTTGGTCCAAATTGTCCCACTCCTCAACGACAATTCGGCGTAAATCTCTCAGAGTGGTTGGTGGGTCAAGACGTCCATAAACAGCCCTTTTCAACATATCCCAGGCATGTTCGATAGGGTTCATGTCTGGCGAACATGCTGGCCACTGTAGTCGAGCGATGTCGTTATCTTGAAGGAACGCATTCACAAGATGTGCACGATGAGGTCGAGAATTGTCGTCCATGAAGACAAATGCCTCTCCAATATTCTGCCGATATGGTTGCACTATGGGTCGGAGGATGTCATTCAGGTATCGTAAAGCCGTTTCGGAGCCTTCCATGACCACCAGTGGCGTACGTCGGCCCCACATAATGCCACCCCAAAACATCAGGGAACCACCACCTTGCTGCACTCGCTGGACAGTGTGTCTAAGACGTTCAGCCTGACCAGGGTGCCTCCAAACACGTCTCCGACGATTGTCTGGTTGAAGGCATATGCGACACTCATCGGTGAAGAGAACGTGATGCCAATTCCGTGGGGTCCATTCAGCATGTTGTTGGGCCCATCTGTACCGCGCTGCATGGTGTCGGGGTTGCAAAGCTGGACCTCGCCATGGACGTCGGGAGTGAAGTTGCGCATCATGCAGCCTATTGCGCACAGTTTGAGTTGAAACACGACGTCCTGTGGCTGAACGAAACGCATTATTCAACATGGTGGCATTGCTGTCAGGGTTCCTCCGAGCGGCAATCCGTAAGTAGCGGTCATCCACTACAGTAGTAGCCCTTGGGCGGCCTGAGCGAGGCCTGTCATCGACAGTTCCTGTATCTCTGTACCTCCTCCATGTCCGAACAACATCGCTTTGGTTCACTCTGAGACGCCTGGAAACTTCCCTTGTTGAGAGCCCTTCTTGACACAAAGTAACAATGCGGACGCGATCGAACTGCGGTATTGACCTTCTAGGCATGGTAGAACTACAGACAACATGAGCAGCGTACCTTCGTCCTGGTGGAATGACTGGAACTGATCGGCTGTCGTACCCCCTCCGTCTAATAGGCCCTGCTCATGCATGGTTGTTTACATCTTTGAGCAGTTTTAGTGACATCTATGAACAGTCAAAGGGACTGTATCTTGGATACAATATACACAGTCAACGTCTATATGCCGGAGATCTGGAAACCGAGGTGATGCAAAACTTTTTTTGATGTGTGTATTTTTTCAGGATTAAACCATGACAATTGGGTACAATCGTGTTTACCGACACTGAAAAACATTAAATTATTATCATTATCATTATTATTATTATTATGCTTGCCACGGTGCGTGAGTGGTTATCGTATCGGTCTAGCAACTCCAAGCTTGCAGGTTCGCTCCTGGCCATGGTAAGTGTTTTTTTTTTAAAGATGACAAAAATCACGACATGCATGTCATACGTTGTTGGCATGTCAAATAACCCATTTGAGTTCAGTAGTCCGTGCTCATAATGGCAAAATTAATCTCGGGATTTTCCGCCAACACAAAAGTTCCTCCTTTCTCTAGACCAATTAGAAAGCGCTATGGTGTCAAGGAGCTTAGATATCTAACCTCCTTGACTTTCATAGCGTTCCAAGGAACAACAATAAATTTTGACATGCAAGCTGCCCTCTAGGTGTCAAAATAACAAAGCTTGCACCCGGCACCGAGGCCATACGATATTATTATTATTATTATTATTATCATCGTTATTTAGAAGTTTAGACAGGAGTGGAGCAAAACAAAGGAATGTTTGGCTGGAGAGTATGGGAGCAAGGTCAAAGAGACTAGAGAAGTAGGGCAATAGGACAGACAGCGATAGGCGCTAAGCAGGGTGGCACGGCCGGCCCGATGTATCGAGCGTGGCGTGGCTCCTAGTGGTGCTAGGCTCGGCCACCCTCACAGCAGACCTAACATAGCCTACCTTGTCGCTCCATACAGATTTTCTAAGTTAATAGTTAATACTATTCACACTCTCTTCGAATTTTTGCACACGATGTTGATCTGCAGTACAAAAATTGATTGAGGGCATCCAATAAGATTTCCTGGTTGAATTTGTAAATTGATTTTTGGAATTTACATAAGTCATTCATAATGAATGATTTTCCTTTTTATTATTATTATTATTATTTTGTAAGACGCTATTGTTGCATTCTCTATAGGCTACCAGGATGAGCAGGTGAGCAACTCAGGAAGGTTGCTTACAGTCGTAATCCCAGGCTCACGCCAGCAGATCAGACAGGCTTCCTCCACTCTGCTGATAGTGGTAGCCTACAGATTAGAAGGGGGAAAAGAGATACTGTAGTCCAAGAACAGACCACATTTGTTCATAAGGCTTGAGCAGAGGAGCTCTCATCATATCGCAGCGGGTAGAGGTGTACTGTTTACTCCTACTTCGTGAGTAGCCTAAATGAGAGTGCTCTTTCTTGCTCACTATAACCTACGATTTATATGATCTTTAAAACCCGACCTCCCTAACCGAGTGCATGAATTTATGCGCTATCGTGAGATAACTCAGAAGCCGAAGTTGTGTGGATAAGGATACTGAAGGTGAACTCCCCCTCGCCCAGATTTTTGCAGAGGCCTACTCAGCTCACTCAACTTCTGCACTACCGCCTTCAAATTGAAGGCTTCATGGATTCAAATGAGAATCGCATTGTCAGGTCGTCTTGTGTAGTCTCTGGTTATGTCCTGAAACTCCAGATCCAAAGGTCCTGGGTTCGATTCCCGGTTCTGCCAAGAAATTTAATTTTCGTCGTAAGGTTGGAACGGGGTAGCCTCGTGTGTCAAAACTAAGAATAGGTGGGTTCGATTCGCATCTCAGCTATCCTAAAAGTGGTTTTACGTGGTTTCTCACTTCTACTCCAGGCTAATGCCGGGATAGTTCCTAAGTCCATGATCACCTGATTCTAAATCCTAGCATCAATTACAAATATAACTTAAACACTAATACGGCAATGACAATCATATGTTGTCAGACACACCCCAAGAACATTGTGTTATGTGACCATGATGTCACAAAGCCCCTAAACGAATCTACAACATAATAACTAGCCCCGTTTTTTCCATACAAGCTAAAATAATATGTAATAAGAACCATTTTTTTTGTACGAGGGTACCATTGCTGAAAATAACCTACGTAGCCTAAGCCTACTCAAAGTAAATTGTAAGTTCCTCTGCTGCACTGAGTAACACCGAAGTTGCATATGTTTCAGGTCTACTTGTTGTCATAGTAACCATAGACCTATAGGAGGCCTAGGCCTAGATGACAAACACTTGTTGCCATGGTAACAATCTGTCCGATAACCTATGTGCTCACGTTAATCACAGAGGGACCCCCTAGTCCTAAAACATAGGCTGTCCTTGTTAAAATATTAGAAGAAAATGAGAGCATAGTATGGGAGTGGAGAGCTAGTGGGCGTGTTAACTGTTATATGAATGATATAAATAGAGACGGCGTGAGACGTGGAGCACACGAGTCGCATCACCCTCACAGAGTAGCCTATGTTAGTCAAGTGTAACTTGCGCATTTCGTGGATTAATAACTAGCTAAGCCTACCTGTTGACAGACGCAAACAGAGCTATTTTGCTGATAGCATAACCATCCAAAATGTGCTATATTTTTTAATTACAGTAGTTGTATTATTTTCGAATGCTGACTGGGGTAGTTTTGCGCGTTTGTTATGGGGTCAGACCATTTCCGAACTTGGATGACTATGATAGTCGGCCACCCTTAAAAGAGTTCCCCGTTGTTGTTTATTTCAACTCTTGACACATGTCGGGACAGACCTTCCAATAGTCCGCGGACGATTCCTTTCAACTTCACTCCCTCATTTTTCATTAGCTTCCCTGATTAGGTTGGTGTCAAGAAGAACATCCGGCCGTAAAAGCCGTCCGTCACATTTAATCTCATCTTGTCTATCATGTTCTGAAATATTTGAAAGTTCTCCACACCCAATGGTTTTGCTTAAAGATGTCACTTTCATAGAACTCAGAAAACTTTCAGTGTAAGCCATTTTAAAAACGAAAGCAATGTTTAAAATAATGGGTCAATACCGTTTTTAAAATCAACAACGTTTGTTACTTGATATCTGATATCAATTAATTGATAATGAAAGCTCTAAGTCGATCTACACTTATTTATGCCCCATGATACTTGGCGGAAAATATGTGACTCTATCTTGATTAATTATTTGCACAGATTACAGGGGAGAATTTAACTGTAAATTATGTAAATAATAAGTAATAATTTGTAGATATTTGGGAGTGCATACGAAGGCGAGTGTAAAAGAGTGTGTTCTGCGCACAGTGAAACGGAGTCATTCATTGCGATGTTGCCAGACTGTCTCTCTCTGCCCTTGCTAGGCACGTGACGTACTCAACTGTTCTCTCCTGACATTCGGCAACGGGTGCACCCCGTTTCAGTCCTCACGTCAGTTTCTAAAATCCCTGGCGGAGCCGGGAATCGAACCCGGGTGTGAGGCAGGCTTGCTAACCCAGAGTTACGTGTAAGCTATGTAATTGGAAAACATTCAGATTTCTTGTCCTAAAATCTGTTCTAGTTCTAGGCTATGTCATTTTACAAGAGGTTGGGAATATTTGTGTACTTCCATCTTGATTCCCAATATTTTATTTTATTTTTGCAATAGTCTATACAGACTACATTGTATTATCCGGCCAACTAAACCCTATCTCATTAATCACCTGTAATTGTCTGCACTGGACTGAATTCAAACCTGCGTGGCATTTGGAGAAGCTCAATATCATGGTTTTGATTACGACTTGAGTAGGAAGCATTTAAGGCTGTCCCGAAAAATGAATCCAGCTTCTCGGTGTCTTGGAAATTCATTTACAGTTATTATTATTACTATTATTTACTTATCTAAATTTAATGTTTTTCAGTCGGTCAACACGATTGTAACCAATTGTAATGGGTGGTTCCCCAATCCTGAAAAAAATACCGGTAGGCCTACATGAGAGGAAATAGCCTACACTTGGATGACCAGTTTCGATCGTCAAGCGATAATCATTAGATCCTTAGGCTATTAATTCTATGAAAAATGCCTTCTAATATGATAAAGTTTATTTATTTATTCATTTTCCCAAAAAAATTGTATCTAAATGTTATGGATGGTAGTGTCTCCATCTCCGTTTGTTTAATAATAGCCTATTCTAAACAAATCTACATATGTTACAAAGAGACATTGTTAGGACATTAAAGTAAAACTCTTGTATTTGTGGCCCTATTGTTATAGAGCATACACGTAAGTTGAAGTGCTGGTTTGCACTTGTCATACTGGTTTTAAAGAAGTCCATTCTTGTAGAAAATGTGGCCTTTTTCCTAACTTTGCTTGATCATAAGTAAAATCCGTTAAAATGTGAAATGCAATTGAGATAAAATCTGGTAATGATGAAACTTCAATGGCTCCTCTTGATCTTGTGAAGCAGGCCTAGAGCTAAGGGTGGCTCTGCTCAGGCTTCTGGTCGCCATAGGAACAGCGCATGCGCACTGCGGCCCGCTGCCCTCCCTCGTCAGCACTAAGCTGTGCTCCCCTCCCCTACCCAGTTGCCTAGGCCTTATGTCTCGGCGAACATCGCATAGCGTAGCATGGGTAGAATCGTGCGTGTTGGAATAGAACAACTTGTTTGTTTGACTGCGTGGTGACTGCTGCCCACCGCACTTTTTTATGCGTCTGCGAGCAGGTTCGCGGCTGTCATTTTTTGTGTTTTTAATTTGTTGTCTGAATTGCGTGTGTTGGGTAGAGGGAGGTTAGGTTACGCGTGCATATTAATTGCTCACATTCTACAATGACGTTTGCGACATGTGTGCCTTGCTGAAAAGAAAAAGAAAACCTATATAAAAAATCAACCAACCCGACCATTACTTTGCATGTGATAGAAAAAAGTTTTGGGAAGGCGGGTTGGTTTTAAATAACCCCCGTGTGAACAGTTTTTTTGATCGTCTGCATGATGGATGACAAGGTAGGTGGATGCCGTTGATGGTGTTTGTATTGTATTTGAAGGGCTCAGGTGTTCAATGTATAACCTACTCACACTCGATGGCTCGTCTGTACATGCCTGTGTCATCCGGCAGGTTGTTGAAATATTTGTGTATGCTATCTTGTTGGATATTGTTCTACATTGATGCCTTAAAGGTAACATTGGTTGGCGATATCATCAGTACTTTCCAATAAATTTGATATAGCCTAAGGGCCTATGTGTATTTGAATTATTTTTTAAAACAAGAAATAGGCTACTTAAACTTAAATATTTTGCTTACAGGCAAATTTTATGTTGGTGTGCCGAAAGCGAGATTCAAATACATTTAAATATTGTAATACTTTTAACCAGACATATTGATGTTTGACTGCCCATTTCTTAGGGTATTTGTGTCATGCCTAAGCAGTGAATTAATTAGTGCAAGATGGTCGCTTGAATACTCCGTGACTTGCCATTGATTTGATCCGGCGTATGCAAATAAGATTTCCAATTAGGGAGAGAGGTCACTTGAGTCTCGCAAATATACACTTTATTATTATTCACATAACAATCTTCTTAAAAATTGATTTGAATATTCAATACCCCATGAAACACTTATGTATCGCTCGTTTGTGCTTTCTTCGGAAAATGAAATTAATAACTGGATGACTGCTGATAGTTTGCGAAGCTTTGTTGTCATAGTGTGGTAGGTTATGCCTGCGATAATTACAACTACCAGCCGTGCTTAGTCGATAAGCCGGCCGGTGTTGCGTGCTGTAGGCCTAACTCTCACTTTCCTTGCGCTCGGTGTTATTGATGAATGAATCAATGAAGAACAAGCAAGTGAACCATGCGCTCATCAGCTGATCAGCTGTGATGGAATGTCGAACGAATTTTACTCATGTAACATATTTCTTCTTGAACAATATTGGAGTTACATAATGCCTAATAATTCTTACGCATTGTCACTTAGGCCTATACAGTATGTATAACAAAGATCACAACTGAATTTTGAAGAAGTTTTGATACTTTTTTTTCGAGAGAACCTTTGCTTTTGTAATTTGATGTTGTTTCAATTGAGGACGTGGGCCACGGTGGTCATCATCCCAGTGTAGCGTACTTTGTGTCTGTAGAATTTGTCTTTGTTAACTTTTTTTTTTGTATCTATAATAGTGTAATTGGTTTACGAACGAGGTGCCCATAGCATGAAATTAATGTACGTAACGATAGAAATGGGAAACCCCTGAAAAATATTTCAAAGATGGCCGAGGTGTGAATCTGTTGTCCTCACGAGGCTTTGCTCCATTTCAACTCGATCAGGATTAAATTTCTTGGATCTTCAATCTTGACTGGACGGCAATATTTCATGAACATAAATAATGTGTTTGTGTATAATCCAGTTACAGGCTACAGGTTTATCACATCCATTCTACCCCTCCCCTCACTAATTGATTTCTTTTCTAATTTGACCTAGCTCATTTGTTCAGAATTGAATTAGAGTACAAGTAAATAGACAATTAAATACATAAATGCTCATATTCGATCCCATTGGTTTTGTTATATTTTAATCGCGTGGAGTATCATGGCCACAAGCTCGTACTAGTGTATATGTCTGTGTGAAAAAAAAACATCTGATAAATCGTGTTGTTTTAGTATCTGTGAACGACTATGTAGGCTACTTGTTGTAACAGCGTTTAGAATTGGGATAGAGGTGAATTTTGGCCTTAACCTAGAAACTATACAGGTCCACATCCTGGTGTAGCGGCTAGGATTCTTGGATGTTGTCCCAGAGGTCCGGGTTCAATTCCCTGCTCTGCCAAGAAATTTAATTCTGGTCTGAGGACTGGAACTGAGAAGAGGTGGGTTTGGTATCCACCTCAGCCATGTGGTTTTCCATGGTTTCCCACTTCTATTCCAGGTAAATGGTTTCTAACTTAAGGCCACAGCCGCCTCCTGGTGATTCTCACCTGAATTACACTATGGTAAATGTGCCATATATAGCCAATTTAACGTTTAAAGATTTTTTTTTGTATTTTTACCGGAAGGGGGAAAATCTGAACATTGTCCTGGATTTAACATGAAGGCCGGCAGTAATCAAAACATAGGTTGATAAATAGAATCTCTCGAAAATATTTCTGTAATAATACAATAGGCTATAAGACAAGAGTTTAGTGCTTTTCAGTCGGTCAACACGAATGTACCCAAAAGAGATGGGTTATGCCCTAATCCTGAAATAAATTACATGAGATTAATAAAACACTAGGATGACCAGTTTCGATCGTCAAGCGATCATCATCAGATCCAATACACTTAGGCTATCTCTTTTGGGTACATTCGTGTTGACCGACTGAAAAGCACTAAACTCTTGTTTACTAAGGCAACACTGAAAATATGGCTTCAAACACCACAACAATAGGCTATTTAAAATGTGAGTAATGGGCCTCATATGGAGCACCTGTTCCAAATAGGGCCCACTACTTGTTCCAAAGGAGGTCCATATGTAAACGAAAATCGATAAATAAATACACATTAAGCGGAAAATATCAATACAGTAGGCTATATTAATCTACAAATCGCATTCTTTGAAATTATTTACACTAGGTTTAACTTATGTATGTTAAATTTCAAACACATGAAGAAGGTTTATTGAAATACCTAGAAATGGTAACAATAAAAGCTTCGGACGCCGTTTACTACTCGACTGAAGCAAACATCGCGGAATCGTTCGCTTCAACAGTTGTAGTTTCTAGGCTAGTAGCGTTCAGAAATACTAAGAATCTTGTAGAATTTCGAATATTCTGTTAATAAAATCACAGATGGGCCTTATTTGGCTAAAGTACCTTACTACAACTAAATGCACAGTTATCAATACTACTACAATACCACAATTACACAGTTTATCAGGCAAAGAAAAACAACCAGCCTGCACGGGGCTAAATTACCATGATGTCCAAACCCCTCAAATGAAACATCCACATTGAAACTATGCATGCTAGCTCCTGTAGTGAATGGGGATTCGAACCAGCATCTCTTCTCAGTTGTCCTTAGGCCATGGAACTAAGTGCGTTATTTTCAATTCTCATGCAATGATTTATGGCCGGCCCCGTGGTGTTGGGGTAGCTCGCCTGCCTCGCTCCCGGAGCCCCTCATGGGCTGTAGTGCTACGGGGTTCGGTTTGGTTTTTTCTTTGCCAGGATTTATATCATCCTTGGCATCAATCTCATCCGTCTGCATTGAACAGGGCTTCTGGTTCTCCGTTTTTCCCCCTCGACCACAGACGTCGCGTTTAATGCTGACGAACATGGGGACCCTCGTTAAGACAAAGCATGTTCTTGGTCAGGAATGGTTGATCTGGGTCGTGCCATTCTTTGTCCAGGTCTGGAATTGATCTGGCGCAATTGTGCTCATTTCACGAAAAAATGCTTGCCATGGTGGGTGAGTGGTTATCGTGTCAGATTACTAACCCCCCCAAGCTTGCAGGTTCGCTCCTGGCCGTGGTAAGTGGTGGTTTTTTTTTGAAAGGCGGCAAAAATGAAGACACGCATGTCGTACGATGTTGACATGTTAAAGAACCCATTTGAATTCAGTAGGCCGTATTCATTATGGCAAAATTAATCTCGGGATTTTCCGCCAACACAAAGTTCCTCATTTCTCTACTAGAAAGCGCTATAAAGTCAAGGAGCTTAGATATCTAACCTCTTTGATCTTCATAGTGATTCAAGGAACGACGACATTCGACATGCAAGCTGCCCTCTGGGTGTCAAATAACAAAGCTTGCACCCGGCACCCGAGACCATTCGAAAAAAAAATGATGAAAAATGTAATGATTGAGCTCCAGCATTTGCCTGGAGTAGAAGTGGTTAAACCAAAGAAAACCACTTCCATCATGACTGAGGTGGGAATCGAACCCACCTCTTCTCAGTTCTGCCTCACGAGGCTGAGTGTAGGCTACCCCGTGTCAGTCCTCAGACCAGAATTAAATTTCTTGGTAGAGCCTGGAATCGAATCCGGACCTCAGGGGTGACAGACCAAAGCAATAGGCCAATTAGGCTATTAGATTTCATACAGATTGTAGGCTACTTTCTTGAACTTCGAATGCAGCTATTTGAACAAGCCTTCTCCATTCAAGTAGACTAGTGTGAAACGTTTCTAACTTGGCGTTGCTGATAAAGTCAACCTTGGAACTCTGTAGATATAGTCTACATTTATAAAAATAACTAGTGGATCCATGCGAGGACTCCTGCATGTAGACTATATAAACCATCCGCCCGGCTTTATTAATATGCGGGTTCGAAGCGACAGAGTTCTGGCAGGGCCTTGTTTATTTGTTTAAACGCACTTTTTAAACAAATTGTCGGTACATATGAAATCAGAGTGCACACTTCCTCACTTACTGCGGGTAATTATTTTGAATGCTTCGACTATTTATTACGATCGGGCGTGGTGGCGGAGCGGTTAAGCTGTATGCCTCTCACCAAGGCGGACCGGGTTCGATTCCCGGTCAATGCATGTGAGATTTTCAAAAGTGAAATGCCATGTCCTGTGGTTCGGATTCCACGTAAAACGGAGGTCCCGTGGCTTATGATCGCGAGATTAACAGTCACGTTAAACTACAAGCTTCCTTGCTTATTTATTACAATCGGTTTCTTGTGATCGCCCCATGTGTAGACTATAGTCCACCCGCCCGACGTTACCGTTATGCGGGATGGACGCGACATCGTTCTGGCAGGGGATATCGTCTTGTTCATTTGTTAAACGCATTTTATAAACAAATAAATAAATGTCTGTTTGCTTTTCAAGAGATGCAGGATTTTTCCTGTACTATTGAGACGATTTGGAAGATTTTGTTACAAACCTTATCATCTAACTCCCTCGTGTTAAAGAGCTTGAGTTTTGTGAAACATACACATTTAGGATAGTCTATATAAATGTAATAATAAGTTAATAATAGGTCTAACTTTATTGTTTTACGTCCCTTTTAACAACTGCGGCTTTTAGAGACACCAGGGTGCCGGATCATTCTACTAACACGGCTCCCTCGCATTTGCGCGCCCTCAAATGCCAACTGCTTGTGCTAGGACTCGATCATGCAACCTTGGACACAGCAAGCGAGAACGTTACCGCGGTGCTACGTAGCCTGCCTTATATAAATGATGATGATTGAGCTGCTCTTGAAAGTAATGTTATGTTTTACTGGTAGCTGCTTGTGAATATCGATTGGGCCGTGATGTTGCGTGTCTGTGACGTGCGTAGCGCTAGCCACGACCCTGTGATTAATGAAACATTAACACATGACTACTGGGTTGCTGGTTGACCTAGTTCCATATGCCAGCCAATACTTGCTTGCTTTGCAAACATTTGACTGCAGTCCACAACCTCATGGTACAGGTGTGCAAGTTCCTTTTCTTATGTCGTCCCGTGGCGTAGCCGTGCTCGTTAACTCGTGCACCAAGACCGTGTGGGCAGCTACAGCAATTCCGGAGATCGTAGGTTCTAATCTCGGTGTTGACAGCGGCTATCCTGAGTGTGGTTTTTCGTCGTTTTTCCACAGTCCCTCCAGACTAATACCGGGCTAGTCCTTATTTGCTTGATTTCAATGGAATACAGGATTCCAGAAAACAGAATGAATTGGCAATAACTGAGATATTTCCACGAAGATGGCCTGAGTTTGATTCGCGCCGCTACGCTCTCCTGATTTTAGTTTCTCACTTCTGATCCAGGCAAATGTCGTAATGGTTCCTAACCTCCTTCCCAATATTAGCCTCAATTACAAATCCATGTAATTTTTATTTTACATACCCTCTGGTGGTGCCTTCTACTTAAATAAGCCTATCAGTTCTTTCGTCATTCACTTGGGTCCTTTGGTCGTGAATCTGCAACAGTATTTAACATTCATATGCACCTCTTTTCCCAACACATGACACGATCTTGATGACTCACCGCTCCTCTGCCACACTGTATGACGAGGTGAGAGGGACATCTTTTAAGCGTCGCGTCTGTAAGTCACAACCGAGCTCGTAATAAGAGCTTATTAGGAATTATTCACTTTAGAGGACCACAGGCTCTGGCGAAACAACGTCGATTAACTTTATTCCGACAGCCTAGCCCAGGCAATGCCTCATCCTCGCCACTCTCGGTAGCGTTGAGGTCAGATGAATAAATTAATTACTTTTCGTAATGATATGATATTGATTGGCTTAGGGGCTTGGCTTGATTGGTGTAGTCCCGTGTACTTGGGTGTGTGTGTGCAATTAGTATAATAACCTGTGATAATATGATGGCTGTATTAGTGTGTGTAGGCCTATTTGTAATTCAGATAGAGATTGGAAAGGAGGCTGCTGTGGTCTTAAATTAGGAACCATCCCGGCATTTGCCTGTCAGAGCAGAAATGGGGAAACCACGGAAAACCACTTCCAAGATGGCTGAGATGGGAATCGAACCCTCCTCTTCCCAGTTTTGCCTCACGAGGTTGAGTGCACCCCGTTTCAGCCCTCAGACCAGAATTAAAATTTCTTAGCAGAGCCGGTGAAGCCTCCGTGGCTTAGGCGGCAGCACGCCGGCCTCTCACCGCTGGGTCCGTGGTTCAAATCCCGGTCACTCCATGTGAGATCTGTGCTGGACAAAACGGAGGCAGACAGGTTTTTCTCCGGGTACTCTGGTTTTCCCTGTCAAAATTTCATTCCAGCAACATTCTCCACTATCATTTCATTTCATCTGTCATTCATTTAATCTCTGCCCCAGAGGAGTGCGTCAGGCCTCGGCAGCCGGCACCGTTCATATCCTCGCCGTTAGATGGGGGCTTCATTCATTCCATTCCTGACCCGGTCGCAGACTGGAAGCAGGCTGTGGATTTTCATTTTCATTCAGCAGAGCTGGTAATCGAACCCATGCCTACGGGGCAACAGCCAAGAACGCTAGCCCCTACACCTCGAGAATGGGATTTAGGAATGAGTTGGGCTGTGAAGGGTAAGAGAATTATATTACACCTATGAGGCGATGGTTGGAATCTCTGAGTTGAGAGGTGTAGAAGCATACGAGGTCGCAGTGCTAACTGCCAGTGAGGGATCGTGGAGGCGACTTGTTCGCAAACAAAGGCTTGCAGACTAGACTGGACAACGAAAGGCAAATGAAAATGTATGCACTGCATTTCACTTAGGAATACATTAAACGTACCTCTACATCAGCGATTGAGTTTCATGCGAACACTAGAACTAGTGTCACTCGACAATCTTGGCGGCCGCGAGCAAGGCCAAGGTCTTGGAGGTTGTTATTTGGAGAGTGGATTCATCGTGGGTTGATACTGGACCACAGCGATCCTGGTGGCAACAGCCTGAGCCTCTGATCTGGACTTTTCTCTAAGTGCAGACACAGCAATGACTTAAACAGTGGTTCCTGTTGGTGCGGCCAAAGTGTGACTTGAAAATGACAGCATTCGGCTTTGCAGCCCGAATCTGTTGCATTCCTGTTAGGCACTGTACCGTGACCTCGCCACGACCAGGACTCGTTACTAAGTCTCAGTTCAAGAGACAACTGTTCGAATCCCGATTGAGGTACAGTTTCAAGTCTTGCTCAACAGCTAAATTACTGACATTGATGAGTTTTTGTTGGTCAACACGAGCATTAAATTAGGCGGTAAATACGAGATTCTACCTAACAAATTTACATGTGATTATTTATGTGCATATATTACAACGGGGGTTACCAAATTGACATGTTTCGTTCATCACGCTAACATCTTCAAACCGGGCGAATCATCAAACATATAGCCTATACCAGACTAAGTTATCAATCAATTATACGTAGGCTTACTTATGCAGTTAAATGTTCCCAACAGGTGCTTGATCATGATCACTCTCTTTGTCATCCCCTACGCTGAAAGATATAAGATATAAAGCATTGTGTGGAATGGTGACCTCGACGAACAAAGTAAACCCTATCACCTTAACACACCTTTGCTTACAGAGGCTTCATGAATAATGCAAGGCAGGGCTGTCGCGTCTGGCGTATAGTATTCCTTGAGGAGAATTGCAATACGCCAGGAAGTGTAACTAACTGTACATGGATCTCATGGTCACTAAACATCATGCAAGTGTGACTTGATTGCATCAACCAGACGTTGGTTAATATTGGTTTATCAAGCCCTGGACTCTTAGATTCTGTCCTATTTTATACCTGACCTCTTACTGTCCAAATGCCAGTTTATTTTAATGTTTCAGAAACCAACCAGTAATATACTGCAATGTTTATAGAGCCTAAATTGACCTTAGTTAGTTATTGAGGTTTTAAGGGACGGAACAACGAGGTCATCTGCCCCTTAAATTGACCTTATTTTACGTTAGGACCTAATACAGTAATCCCAATTCTTCTTGATAGAACCTGAAACACCTAATAGACTACATTTTTTTAGGCTATATAAAATATTTTCAACGCTAAAGGAGACTGTTCGAATGAGGAAAATGTTAAATAACTGTGTGTGTGGTCTTATGATATCTTGCGTAATATTCCGGCATAATAGGCTACTTACAATAATAAACTGTAATCAAGGTCAGACCTCAGTTTACATTATTTTACTGATTTAGGCTATTGTTGAATTTTGTTGTCAGAGGCACACGCAATTTCTGAAACGTGTGATGTTTACATGTCGCAACAGTAGGTTAAAACTTGAGGCAAACATTAATAGCGCTATTGGGTATGTATTGTCGCATCTTTCATTATATGGAGTTACAGCAATTAACGTGACATGCCCAGTGATTTGTACAAATATATACCCAGGAATTCCTAAATTGAACATATAAGATCCTATAAAATCCTAACATACTGACAGAATCTAATTTTAACTTCTTCGAACAAAATGTCTGGGGCTTGGTTATCACTTTCAGCAACTCTTCCTTAAGGATTTTTTTCGAATAATAATTTAATCAGTGATGTTATACGAAAGAGATAAGAACACATTTGGCAAATATCAACGGTAAAGATTTTATTGCACAGAATTTTGTGTTAGAGTATTAAGTTACTGTACTTCAAATCATCAACAAAAGGTTTAATTAAAGTAAAATATCTGTGTCTCAGATATGAAGCAGTAAATATGTAACCATGTTGATAATAAGATACTGCCTGTAAGATTGACTCAGCTACAGATGGTACCTATAATACGATGTTTGGCTTATAGGCCTGTTAAATATGTTCAGTAAAAACTATTACGAGCCTCGGCTACACTGAGAATCATCAAATCATGGATTTCAGATTTAGATGATGAATACATGTTGCCTTGGTAACCTTAAGTTAGAGGAGTCCTAGATGATGAACACTTGTTGTCATGGTTACCATATATAAAGCCTCGATTATGAGCGCGTGTTGCCTTGATAACCATATAGGCCTAGATCACAACTGTTATCATATCCACATTAATTTTACAGAAATATGTTTGAGTACATTCCACAAGTTATACTAAGTAATTCACTGTAATTGAAAAAAAAATGAAACGTACTGTTGGATTGTTAAGTTGATTACGTGTCGACCAAACAGAGCATCAATGCTCGTAGTGGAAATGGCTGAGGCGTTGTTTAATTCGAGGGCAAACGTATCACGCATCCAGGAGAAAAACTCTCGCCCAGGTGCTGCTGACTTCAGATCGATGTTCAACACACCGAAATCACCTGTAAGTAAATGGTACTCATTCTCACGATCAACTTCGAAAGTTGTTTGGGGCTCATGCTGTGGTGCCTGTTGAAATGTGTACAGCGACAAGGAGAACTTGTTTATCATCGATGTGAGTCTTAACAGCACAAATATCTTCAATTCCATCATGTGGAGTAGTGATTCGTTTCACTTGTACAGATTGGCAGTCGTGCTTTGAGGATTGTAACGTATAGGAACATTCTTCCTTTACAAACATAGTGATCCCGCCGGCTTGGGTTGTGTTTTCTAGACCTAGATGACGAATAGTTGTTGCCATGGTAACCATATAGGAGACTTATAGGCCTAGATGACGAACACTTGTTGCCATGGTAACTAACTGTTGGATACGAGGAGCTTGTTTTCAAAACTGAATATCTCCACATTCATAAATTTTACAGGAGAGAGGAAAAACATATAGCCTACCTTCAGACAGGATTATCAAAATGGAGTAATATATAGTTTGAATGATAGCTAGAAAGAGCAACATACTATTACCAAAAGTGCACCAAATTATATAGTACATAAAAAGTTATTGATAAAAGATTGATAAAATGAATGGATATATTTAGTTAAAAAAATGGTGGTTGTATTCAGCTATGGAAAGTCAGAATATTTCACATAATCTCAAATATTTATCCTAATTCGTGATATATATGTTGAACATAATATTAATATGTACAATTAGAAATTAAATGTCTAAATTAAAATATTTATATATATATATTTAGTTCAATATATTGTAAGTGATGGATATATTGAGTTTTGAACGAAAAATATATTTTCTCACAATGGGAAATATTAACATTTGATGAAAAGAGATTTTACCATCCTATGCAGCTGAGACACATGTTACCGAATCAACTCACGCTATTATCACAGATAGACCCCCTGCCCTAAAACATATCCATATTAATATATTTTGAACAGGTTCAATTGTTTAAGGCCATTTCTACAAGTTCAAGAACAGCCTGACTTGGTAACCGTAATGTCACACAAGGCATTGACGAAGATAATATTATCCGCTATGTTTGTGCACTGCATCCTAAGATGTAGGCGATCCCTTTATATCCAGGCTACTGTAACATCAAGTGAGGGCTATTATTTATTTTTATTTCTACCCCGCAGTAAGGTGGGGTGTCATCTTTTGTATGTCTTTTAGAACCGGAATTTCTAGCCCTTTGAGCACAACGTTCTCCCCTCCGCCAACGTCCCACACTTCAGCCCCCACACTTGCATAATTAATTCCACATACCTTTGAAATATGAATCTTCACTTGAAGTCGGTGTGATCTACTTTAGTGACACAGATACACAATTCAAATGTGAAATTGTCCTTCGTTTTCTTCAGGAAAAGTTTGAATTTCGATGCACAAGTCATAGAATTTGCTGAATTCCTTACGCAATGATGAAAGGAAAAGGAAGGAAGCTTTTAGTTTTACGTGACCGTTAATCATGCAATCAAGAGCCGTGGGACCTCCTTTTTACGTGGAATCCGAACCACATGACATGGCATTTTACTTCAAAAATCTCACATGCATTGACGGGAATCCAACCCGGTCCACAATGATGGCATTGAAATCCTTCTCACAACTGGCATCAATATTTGTGCTATGAGTTTTAAAACATGGTGTGTCTTGAGGGGACAGCATGCGAATGGTTTCTTATTAGAAGGTCCAGGTACCCTTCTTAATCCTTGCCCTCAAAATAACAGTGGTTAGTTAGTTAGTTAGTTCTATTGTTGTTTTAAGGGGCGGAACTACGAGGTTATCTGCCCATAACAGGGGTCACCAGACAATTCACATATTGGGATAATACAAAGGCTGGGATTGATACCCGCGATACTCAGACTTAAACATTACTGAATATTATTTTCCAACTCATAGCTGATAAATTCATAGCAGAGGGGTAAGTTTTGAAGAAAAGTAGAGTCTAGAGTGTGTTTTTTTTTGCACACGCCTATCCTTGTAAGGAACTAATTATTTGGTTATAAAGAGTGAAAGATATGAAGACTGAAGCTTTTTATGTCATTATTAATCATTTTAACATGTCATTCGAACATAGGAAGGGCATCTGCGAGTAGCATATCTTTTAAGAGATGCATTAGCCTACGAATGTTGTATGTTCATTAACAGACTCCAAACACCGTAACTTCATACCCTAGTCATAGTTCTGTCCGGTGCAGTATAGGTTCGAAATATATGTCGAAGGAAATATCAGTATAATACCAGTACGAGTTTCTTAAGAAGAAAACAGAAATTCACACTGTGGATTTTATTTTTAAAAATTTTCCAAAAGTGAGTTTGTCCCGGTAGTTTAGAGGTATCGTCATTTGCCCATAAAGCTAAAGATTGATTCAAATATGGCACTTAGCATTGTCATTGTGCACGCCAGAAGGAGTGGGAGAAAGGAATTGGTCCCTTCATCCTACTCCAACTGCTAGTCAGATTATTTTAAGTTGGTTTGTTGTATGTTAGTATTTCCTCACTGATTAAGAACATTGGTCAAGTGACATTACTTCAATAATTGAGTCAATTATTACAAATTTAGATTTAAATGAAAGGTAACAACCTACTAGCTATTAGAAGGAATTCTATCACTGTTGTAACGTCTGCGAAAACGAAAGTGTGTTTTTGAAAGAAACGGTTGTCGGCTATTTTAATATTCATTTGAGGACAACACTTGAGTCGTCCAGTTGCAAAACTCGTTTAATCCACTTGTGAATAAGAATCATTTTCATGAGAAACGTTTCTCTGGACTTTGCCTCGCGTATTTTTTTTTTTTTTAATATTACTTTTTGCTTTTATTTCTTGGTTTCGTGTTTGTTTTCTGCTTTTGTTTGTATGAATTTTGCTTTGTGTTTCTTGTTTTTTGTTTTCTGTTTTTGTTTTTGAATTTTTCTTTTTTCTTCGTGTTTATTGTTTTTGGTTTTATGTTTGTTTTCTGGAAAATACAAAACAAAATAAACAAAACAAACAAAACTGAATAAAATAAAACAAAATGAAAAAAATAATAAAACAATTTAAAACGAAATAAAATAAAACAAAACAAAATCAAAATAAAAAATAAAATAAAATTTAACAAAACAAAATAAAATACCATAAAATAAAGTAAAATAAAATAATAAATAATTTTACGACATTATCCTTACTCACTAGTGGATTAAACGAGTTTTGCAACTGGACGGCTCACTCTTGTGAACTACTGTACAAGTGAGTGTAAGCGCCAAACAGCTGAAAGTGATGCGTGGCTACATGGTGAGTGGAGCTGTTCGCAGACAGGAGAGTGAAGGTCATTCAATTGGACTGGTTCAACTCCCCAATCTGTGTGTGGAGGGGGCCTCCTGCTCATCTCCACGTATGGATTTCCGAAAACTAGCTCAGGGTCCTCTCAAGTAATGGTATATTCAATGCAGTAGCAGTATCAATCAAAATGCACAATGGAAGCCATGGTAAATAAGTAAAGCTAACAAAAACAAAACAATGAAAACCCGCAATTCCAGTAACTTAAAAGAAACATCGCTATGGAAGATAAGCGTGCAAACGTGATGCTGCTTGTTTTGCACATGAAAGTTTGGGAGAATCATATTTACACGGTATAATGTTATAATTAACTTTTCAGGAATGAGGAAGTTAGAGCCTACCCTTTAGTGTTGGAGTAACACGCGTGCCTCTTAACTAGGAGACCCCTAGTGCAACTCCCAGCTCCAGCATGGGTTTTAGAACAGACGTGCTGCAATCAGTTTCGTAACGACAAATGAATAGCTCTCTGAACTGAGAGGCAGTGACTCTAGTCAAGAAGGCCAAGATGAACGGCCGACTGGACACGTCGCGCTGACCACGTGCCACCCCGTAATCTGCAAACCATATGGACGAGTAGAGGTTACTTAGAAGCAAATACCCTGAATAGGCTGTACTGCCAAGGGGTTGTGGTTGTTGTTGTTCTTCTTCTTCTTATATATAACTTCTAGGTCATTAACAGAATTTATTCTGGTTTTCAAATAAGCTAATAATTATCATGTCCGGGTTTTCGTGGTTGTGATCGCCATTTCCTAGTTAGGCGTACTTCCATAAGTAGCACTCAATTCTTATACCCAGATAATTTTTCCTTAAAATAATTTCACCCATTAGTTTTATATTCCAGGAATGCTAATGCAGAATGTCATTTTGTGAATGTAGGCTTGAGATACATAATTCTACGGTCACAATAAAAAAGTGAATATGTCAAGAGTAAAAAACACTTATGTTTGTTATATTCTTTCTTTAAAATACAACTTGTTAATTTCAACACATAGACTACGATAAGCCTAAGTTCTTAGAAACTACAACAATCTTAAGTGTCTAATGTAGCATTCCCTATAAGGCATCCAACGTTTAGAATGAAGCACTGGTTAGATAGGGATATTCTTCTTTCTTTCTGTTGCACGCGAGACATGTATGACGCTGTCATTTTCTAGCACTCCACTGTTGCCATATCATTCAAAAATTTTTCTTTGTCGAAAAAACAGCATATTTGGATAAAACTAAGTTTTGCCGATCTTTTTTGTCCTATATTAGAACTACGGAAACTTGATAGAAATGCTAGAAAAATTAGATATCCATATTTTAAAAAAACTATAAACTGAGTCCCCTTTTTAGTAAAATCGATCTTACATCATGTTGCATTGACTTTGTGATACCTATTTTTCACACACATGTAGCTAAATGTGCCGTCTTGATGATGGATTATTGAAATATTTTATACTGGCAATATTACAATTTTCATGTAGGTAAAACTTCTGAATATTCTCTCATAACCGCATAGCTGCATTGAAAAAGTTCGTATGCTGCCAACTTTTCTATTTTTAAAGATAACCATGTCATGTCAGTTTGAGAGTTGTAGAAGAATGTTGGAAGAAGTTTTCTACCTGCTTACCCAGAGTGTAGGTTTAATTGTTTACACAGGCCGGCCTGTTCATTGACCGCGGATTATAAAAATGAGGTTTCGAAGGACAGCGGGGTGCAGCATGCTACTCAGAGATTTATTACTGTGGCCTTCGAGCTTGAATTTCAGTAGTTCGGCTGTCTCTATCTTGAGTGCGTGTGCAGCAGTTCTGTTAGATTGAACGTGTTGTGTTTTACGTATTTCACATACAACAATGGATGGTTTTGTGAAAAGAAAGCGTGGTCAAGTGCTCAGAAGGAGGGAAAACAGGTCGTAATTAATGTGTTCAGTTATTTTAAGAATCTTAAACCCAAAGAAAGTATAAATCATGAAAGGTAAGCCAATGAGGAGTATTTTCTTTAATAACGTACTTCAACTTTAACTGCAGTCGAAACTTCACACATTTCCTTGTGTTTGTACTTTATTTATTTTATTTTGATTGTTTTCTTTATGTCTCATTGAGCATACGTTATAGTTAATTTAATTTAATTTCGTTGTATGTGTTATGTTAACCTACTATTAGTATTATTATACAGTAATTAATTCAAGTCTTCGTCAGTGCACAACCGCTGAATATGCGGAAAGTGTACGCGAAGCGCTTTGTACTGCCTCCTCTCATGGAGTGGCAACCCTGTCGTAACGCGCCATAAGACCAATGCTTCATTCTAAACGTTGGATGCGCTGTAGGAAACAAACAGTTAACTTACTGTATTTGTCTCTGCTGGAAAGTTCTCTTTATTTTTTGTTTTTGTTTTTATTTTCGAATTTTTTTTTTTGTCACCCTAGAATTTATCTGGTGAAATGCTTCGGTAAATGTTCCAAGTGACGTACAAAATTACACCTTGTTTGTAGTAATGTTTGTAGCCATTCTTTCAGTGTTGCCTATACATTCTGTTATTTGTAACTTTTTCAGTCGGTATATAATAGTATATAAATAATACTCATGGAAAAAATGTCATCACTATTTACTCATTATAATTATATGCATTGTACTCTGCCCAGTCAATGGGTAAACCCGTGATGACGAACTGAAGAGTTACAGATAGCAGTTTGATTATTTGTAGTAATTGTCTACGCTTATTACGTTGGGGATGCATTGAATGACTTGAGTTAAATTAGGCCTTATCTGTTTATTGTCCTTGTCGGTAGAAAACCTGCTGTGTTAATGTTCTTCCTTAAGCTATAGACTACCTGGTTACCCACTCCTTGACATGTGTAGGCATCCAGCGTCGCACTTCATGTAAGGTTCATTTTCTACAATGTCAAAAGAGAAATCACTTCACATATCACTGTGTATATAGCCTAAATTAATTCATAATTCAGGTCAATACGGAAGCATGAGAAAATAAGAATATATTTATCATGTCTGTATAAGACCGTGTATTCCTGATGACCAGCATATGGGACTGAATGAAGCGGAGCATATAGCCTACTGAAGTAGGTTTTCCACTGGCAGTAGAATATGGAACTCGACGCGATGTTGACGACTCTCAATTGAGTTCGTAAATCATTAACATTGCTAAAGTGTTGGTCGTTTGTAGCTGTTTGATTTGATGAAATGAATGACAAATGAAACAATTGGGCAGAGCGTAGTACGTGGTTGGAAGGATTCACGTAATTAAAAAGTACGGGAATCAGTAATCTGGCAATAGATCTTCAATCATGCTAAATTTGACTTTAGTCGATACTGCCTTTCAAGAGTTTACATGTGTCTGCAGTGGTGTGTGTATTTATAATTCAGGTGAGGATTGGGAAGGAGGTGGCCGTGATTTTAAATTAGGAACCATCTCGTCATTTGCCTGGAGTAGAAGTGGGAAACCACGGAAAACCACTTCCAGGTTGACGGAAGTGGGAATCGAACCCACCTCTCCTCAGGCTGTGTGAACCCCGTTTCAGCCCTGAATTAAATATCTTGGCAGAGCCGGATATCAAACCCGTACCTCCGGGGGCGACGGCTTAAAATTCTAGCCCCTACGCCACTAAGCTGGTCTATTTATTTAAACAAATATTTATATATCTTGTGGAATGACAAAGATTTTAGTTTACATTTTAATCACAAAATGTCAAACTACTAACTTAATTCCATTCAAAAAATAGGCCTACATTTTATTTTGCGGTTCCTGAAAAATTAGTTTGTCTGGACAAAACGAGCTTTGCAACTGGAGTGATGACTATTAGACTATTTACTACTCAAGAAATGATAACTCTACCCAACAACTACACATTTCATCAACACGGAGAGATTAGCTTCAGAAGACAGAGCTGAACTCTGTCGACGACTACCCCACGCTCACTTCAGGCTAATAGCGGCATGTGCCGGGACGCCACGTTGATACTCCCACCGCAAGTACGATGATTGCTTTATCCCTACAGCTCCAACAGATTATCGCCTCTATGCGATAGGCATAGCATTAGTGAGAGATGTGTGAAATTTGTCCCAAGCAAGTCAATTGATCTATTTATGTTTTGGGTTTTACTTAATGGTAGGATGCGAAATTGACTCGAAGTGCAATTTTTCGTTTTATGCTAAATAAAATGTAATATGCTACTTTGGTTTTGTGCAAAACTTTTTTTCTTTCAAGTGCCTATGTTAAACGAAATTGGAAATTTATTCCTTGTGTTCACTGTACTTATATTTTTCAGCAGGAGGCGTTTTTAAATTTTTAATGCTAAGTAGTCGATATTTGCGTTTTTAAACATGTTGTAAATGTGTATATTTATGTCTACGGCTACATACAGTAGGCCTAAGTGCTTCTCCCGGTCGTATCCTGCGGTTCGTTTGCAATGACAGTTTTTTTTTCAGTTTCCATATCTACTTTGTAAATATAGGTCTAATATGACCGATAACCTATTATTCTAATTCAAATTGTTTATTTTAAATTAGTTTCTTATAAAATGCTATAGCCTATATCAGTTTTTCTAATGTTACAAATACAGACTGGAAAAATTCACAGGTGCAGTGCCTTAAGGCTTGATTCTAAGGTAGTCCACGTACTTAAAGTTGATAGCCTGCATTTAGCCTATTGGTTGCTGCATCAGTAAAAAAACATTTTACTGGTAACTGGGTTGCATTTGCGTAGCCTATGATTCCCTTAGGCCTATTCTGTTGTACAGTGTTTATTATGTTGCCTACTTGAATCTTCCAGGGCGGATGAAGTAAACTGTGGCCCAATCACAAGACCAGCACATATGTATTTGTGTTCAAATTCTAACATGTCACCGAATGAAATAGCAATTTTTCCCCCTCTGACCCTAGCTACAAAGAACTTAGTATTACGCTACAAATACCTACATTTCTTTTTCTTCGAGCGAAGTTTTCTCAGTGCCCAGTACTCCATTATTATTATTATTATTATTATTATTATTATTAGGGTCTATTATTATTTTGCGATTGCGATTATTCTCATTTAGTATATTTTCTGGAAATGCATCATCATAATCCCAAATATTTAGTAGGCCTATAGTCTTTTACAAAAGATGAGTGAAGGATGAGTTTCTTCAGTTTCTTCAACCCATTACTTATTATTAATCTATTATTATTATAGTTTTTAATAATACACCTCGTGATGTAGTGATTTTCTTTATCCTAATTCAACTGCCTTTGTGTTTAAAAAGTGATTCGTGGTAGGAAAAGGAACTTACAACATTGAAAGATAGCCTATAGGCCTATTCAGCATATTCGTGTCCAGGTGGTAGGTACAAGCTTCATCTACAATCGATTGCTATTAGAGATCACTTGATTTCTCTTAAAAGTTGAATTTATTTGTAGTCTTATAGGCTATCTCGAAAACTTTAATTATTTGTGTTTTATTAATTCTAAACATCTTTTGATATTAATTTCACATAAAATAATGCCAGATCTTGTAAATACAGAAAATACTCGTGGACTGGCTGCGTGGCTCAGCGGTAACGTTCTCGCCTGCTGTTCCCAAGGTTAAATGATTGGATCCTGGCGCTCAGTTGGCATTTGATGCTGCACAAATGTGAGGGACCGTGTCCGTAGATTTACTGGCACGTTAAAGATCCCCTTTGAGGCAAAATTCTGGCACCCCGGCGTCTCTAAAAGCCACAGTAGTTAAAAGGGACGTAAAACATTATTATAATAATAATTATTATTATTAAACGAAGAAAAAATTGATGGAGCATATTTTAGGATAAAATAGGATTTTTATAGCATAGAATGGAAGTTGTTCTTGCTTGTAAATCCTGGTGATAAGAACTGGCCCTGGAACTCTTGCACTGTGCTAGACGGTATAGTAGGCTTGCGCGCATCACGCTGCTACACCCCTGATTGATGCATTAGTATGCTGCAGAAGCAGCGTCCAGAGATGAAGGCAGGCTACGAGATGCGAATAACAGGGTCAAGGAACCTGCCTGACCGGCGTAGTGGGCTAGGCCCGGGCTAGCAGTGTGCTAGGCGGAAGCAATGAGGCATCCAACTTACAAAACATCGAATTATTCTTGTACTTACTGTAGTTATTATACACTGCTATGTAAAAATTTAATTTTCTCTTGGAAATTGTCTTTTAGAGTAGCATATCAATATAAGTTACAGATGAAGCGTAATCGTGAGACCGGACTTGCCCTGTTGGTTTCTGCTAGGGCGGTACATATCATTCGAATATTCGATTAATTCAACTATTTCAAATATTCGCTAATTCAAAAAATATGAATAACTCGAATCGTATACTTTGGTTGTTCGAAACATTCGAAGTTATCGAGTATTTCGAATAGTCGAGTATTAAAATAAATCGAACAGTTAACATATTTGAATTATTATTCGAAGATGATAAATACCCGAAAATTAACAGCAACTTGTGTAAAGAGATAGGCCTACAGTAGTCTATGTCTAGTGGATGAATTGTTCAAAGCAGGAGCGAATCCAAGAGGTCGGATGGGGATTTACCTCTTCCCCATTCGGCCTGATAAATTATTATAAATAAATAGCCTATCATTCAAAACAATCATCACGTGTAATCTATTTTTTTCTTCCGTTTCGAAGTTTATTATAATCATTCGAACATTTGAATGATACTGTATCAAAGTAAGGGGAGAATCTTTAAGAACATTCCTGAATTAATTTGATTAGTTCCTCTTAATAGTTTGAGACAAGAAGGTAAATAACAAAAATGGAAATTAGCATGGGCCCTGCGTGGATAACGGATAAGCGGCGGATAATGTTTGGAATAAATTTACGGATAGATTCGATTGACTAAATAGTTATTCAAGTTGGGTTATTTCACTAATGCAATTATTTCGAATAGGCTGCTTGAATGTACGAATAATTCGAATCAAATATTCGTATTAGAAATTAGTATTCCAACATGTACAGTTATTTTGTTCTGAATTGTACCGGAACGGGGTAGACTACAGTCATCCACGTGCTAATAATTAAAAAGATCATGCATCCTAGAGATGATCCTCCTCTTCTCCCGCCCCCACCCACCCTCCCCATTAAATTACAAATGCAAATGGTTGATCTGAGTAGAATAAAAGTTCCTTTGAGAACAGGTGTGACAACCTCGCGAGGTCTGGGGTTGATTCCCGGCTTTGTCAAGATATGTAATTTGGGAGGTCTACATTCAGTCTCGTGAGGCATAACAGAGAAAAAGTTGATTCGATTCCAACCTCAGCCATTTCGTGGTTTCCCACTTCTACTCTAAGCAAATGCCGGGATGGTTCTTAACTTAGCTTCAGTCACCTTCAGTCCGCCTCGTTGCGTAGTGGCTAGCATTCTTGACTGTCACTGCGGAGGCCCGGGTTCGATTCCTGGCCCTGCCAAGAAATTCCATCTGGTGTGGCCTACTGTAGGCTAAGGACTGGGACGGGGTACACTCTGTCTCGTGAGGCAAAATTATTTGCACCTCAACCATTCTGGAAGTGTTTTCCCGTGGTTTCCCACTTCTACGCCAAGCAAGGACACGGCTGCCTCCTTCCCAATCTTATCCCCCAATTTACAAATACACACACTAATTTAGGGGCCGATAACCTAGATGTTTGGCCCCTTAAATCAAGAACTAGGCCTATCATCATAATCATCATCAACACACACTATTACTAGCCCAATGCTTGCCACGGTGGGTGAGTGGTTATAGTGTCGGACTACCAACCCCAAGATTGCAGGTTCGCCCCTGGCCATGGTAAGTGATTTTTGAAGGCGACAAAAATCACGATACTCATGTCATACGTTGTTGGCATGTTAAAGAACCCATTTGAATTCAGTAGGCCGTGTTCAATGGCAAAATTAATCTCGGGATTTTCCGCCAACACAAAGTTCCTCCATTCTCTACTTGAAAGCGCTGTAGTGTCAAGGAGTTTAGATATCTAACCTCCTTGACTTTCATAGCGCTCAAAGGAACGACGAAATTCGACATGCAAGCTACCCTCTGGGTGTCAATTAACAAAGCTTGCACCAGGCACCCGAGGCCATACGATATTATTATTATTATTACTAGCCCAAAATACATGGGACTAGCCTATATGGCCATGTTGTCGCAGCCCCTTAAATAAGCAACAACAACAGCAGAATTTAAAATATTTAGTCATTTTGTGTAGGTTAAGGCTTCCACAGCCCGGAATACTATTACAGTAGTATTATCCATATTTTTGGGATTATGCCATGTGAAATAATAATTAATTACCAGAAAACAATATTAGGCCTATAATACAAATCCTCCCTAATTTGCCTTGTCCAGGAATCTATACCATCGAGTTTATCTGTCCTTCCGTGATTTAATTTTGGATAAAGTGGCCCAGGCCACGTCATGATGTGCATTGTTTTATATTCCACCCCTAACGCCCCAGATTCGATTCCAGACTGCCAAGTAATTATTTATTATTGCACACGACATAATCCCAAAAATATGGATTAATATTAATAGTATTTAGTCATTTGTTTCTGGAAGCAAATATGATGGGAATTTGAATAATTGTTGGAACAAGATTTGCTACAGTCACATTCATAAAATAAATAGCCTATTGTTACTCCTTGGCACTAAAATCTGTATCTCTCCCCTTAAAGACTGGTTATTTTAAGAATCTCAACAATTGCAGTAAAAGTCGTAGCCTATTGTAGTTTACTTGCATGCCACAGACTTAAATACGTATTGTTCTTGACAAATGGCTCTGTGCATTCCCACAACAATGCTTGTGATTGTGCCCAGACAACAGGCTATTAGGTGTTGAGACGACCTTGTACGAGGTCATAGCCTGTTATGAATTTTATGACTCATGTTACCTTATCAAAGGCCAATTGTAAATCTAGAGTATGGGTTAACGTTCTAAAGCCAATAAGAGCTAGGGGAACAAACAAAGATCTAAAAATGGTTCAACTGTACTCCTAATTACTGTAGTCGGAGATAAATGTAGCCTAAGAGACTCCGGAATGTGCTATAGTTAGAGCGATGTGTGGCTAAATAAAACGTTATCTGCAACCGGCCAGCATCCGCACGACTGTTATCCGCATCCGCCCAGTATCCGCATCTGCACGTTTGTTATCCGAATCCGCTGACTTTACAATCATATTTTTAATTTATTACATAAAGCGTAAAGTATTAAAGCAACACATTCAGGCATTTTAGGAGAAAGTCGTTCCCCTAGGCCAGCAGCGTCCAGAGTGCCTCACACTGTGCAAAGTCGCATAGTTGCATACCTGTGAATGCACAGTGCAGAGTCGTGGTTGGCGTGGTGTCTGGTCGGTCACTGTAGACAACGGTGCGCGCACATTATGGGAGGGACGTATCCTGCAATGCTACTCGTGTCTTTCATTATCAATTCCTGAGCAGACCTCTCCCTTGCACACCCTACACTGTCTGCACAGTGCGGCTAGACCTTGGACAGTGCTGCCCTAGGCTATGTTTAAAATAATGTTACCCTATTCAGTCAGAATTGCAACCCTTTTCAGTTCGGAGTTATGCTTAATGACATAATTTGAATGAGATTAGTCGAAATCATCTTACATTATGGAAATAACGTAACGGAGAAATATGATATGTAATAGCCTAAATGTACGGGTCCTAGTAATGACATTCAACAAGTTCGGATTGTATTCTAAAAACCATCCGTAAATTTACTCCAAACATTATCCGTCACTTATCGGTTATCCGCGCAGCTAATTTCCATTTTTGTTATTTACCTTTTTGTCTCAAACTATTAGCAGGAACTAATCAAATTTATTCAGGAATGTTCTTATAGACTCTCCCCTTACTTTGACACGGACTTTTTGAAAATAAATGTAGGCTATTTTTGCATTTTCATGAAGCTTTTAAAAAAATCATAATTCTTTCAACACTTTCAAGAACATTTCCATCTGGAAAAAATACTAAAATATAATAACAAATAACGAGCAATTACTTCTATAAATTTCAGCTTTGCAAGTTGAAAAGTTCCAATAAAAAAGGGAAATTTTACATCAAGGGAAACATCCCATTACCGTAGGCTTCATCTTCTTCAATTTGAAACACTAGCATCCATTTTGCTATTGTTCCATGTTCCTTTGCCCTTGCTTCGCAGCCTCTTTCTTATATTTGTTTTTTGTATCTATCGTCTAAAAAAATTCAGACCAAGATTTCTTTTCCCTTGTAAGTGCTATTACCGGGAAGGACGTAGGCAACCTGATTAAATTAGAAACCTTGATTACAAAGCTTGTAGTTTAACGTGACCATTAATCTCGCGATCATAAGCCACGGGACCTCCGTTTTACGCGGAATCCGAACCATGGGACATGGCATTTCACTTCGAAAATCTCACATGCATTGACCGGGAATCGAACCCGGTCCACCTTGGTGAGAGGCATTCAACTTGACCGCTGCGCCACCACGCCCCCGAACCTTGGTTATGAATGCCATCCTGCGTTAAAGTTAGTCTGCGGTTGGATGGGCAATTCCTTTTTCGCTCCTATTCCTCCGTTTACCTTCAAATTCTTTGCATTGACATCTGGAGGTTGGTTGATTCGGTTCAAGACTTTTAAATTCTTTGTATGGGCTTCACGGGGTTGGGAGACCCCGTTCAAGACCATACCAAGACTCAAATTCCATGCATTGACTTCACGAGGTCGGGAGACCCTGTTCAAGACCATACCAAGACTTACATTCCATGCATTGACTTCACTAGGTTGGGAGACCCCTTCCAAGACCACACCAAGACTCAAATTCCATGCATTGACTTCACGAGGTTGGGAGACACCGTTCAAGACCATACCGAGACTTACATTCCATGCATTGACTTCACTAGGTTGGGAGACCCCTTTCAAGACCACACCAAGACTCAAATACCATGCATTGACTTCACGAGGTTGGGAGACCCCGTTCAAGACCGTACCGAGACTTACATTCCATGCATTGACTTCACGAGGTTGGGAGACCCCATTCAAAACCATGCCAAGACTCAAATTCCTTGCATTGACTTCACGAGGTAGGGAGACCCCGTTCAAGACCATACAAAGACTCAAATTCCTTACATTGACTTCACGAAGTTGAGAGATCCCGTTCAAGACCCTGTCAAGACTCAAATTCCTTGCATTGACTTCACGAGGTAGGGGTGACCCCGTTCAAGACTCAAATTCCTTGCATCGACTTCACGAGGTTGGGAGACACCGTTCAAGACCATGTCAAGACTCAAATTTCTTGCATTGACTTCACGAAGTTGGGAGACCCTGTTCAAGACCATACGAAGATTTACATTCTTTGCATTGGCATCTCGAGGCTGGGAGACCCATTACAAGACCATGTTGGCTAAATAATTTTGAAGTAGTTAGGCCTACATAGTCGGGAATCGAACCTGGCACCTTTCGGGTGACAACCAATAACGCTTCCTACTAGGCTATACCATTGAGATGAATTAGACCAAGACTGACTAAAGTTAGGAAATCGAACCCCCTTTATTTTAGACATCAATCAATGATATATGACAGCGTAACCGGAAGTGACTTCCCTCCGAATGATGACGCTCTGTACACGTGGAGCAGTATCCAGCGAAGAGGGGTGGGGGAGGGGTTGAGATTCAGTGGGGTGGGCTGTAGCGGGCGGTAGGGAGTACAATAGATCGACCCAGTGAACAAAATGGCCACTGCATTGCAAAAATTCTGCGCACGCCGCGCCGACCATCTTGTACCGCATGATTCACCCCAACAGAGCAGGGGGAATGCCATTCAGAATCTGGTTCCCCTTTCCTTAAGCTTCTAAAGGTTCCTAACAGGCCAAGACAAATTCCACTTCGATTCTTTTTAAAACAGAAGGCTATGCAAAATTCTTTTCTTTGCTAACAAAGAACACATGATGAATATGCAAACATGAACGCCGAAGAGTACCGCTCGGAAGCTGAGTTTGTAACATACTGTAAATCGGTCGAAAATATTGTAAAACCCAAAAATAACGTACACAAATGAATGTAGAATGAATCTCTCCTGTCTCTCACACAGAGGGTTAACTACGTAACTTACACATGTCCAATACAGTTACTGTGGCTTCACAAACAGTATTAGATATATCACACCAGACAACATTTGAGACAAAGAAGTAGTTCCAAAAAGAACTACATATCTTGTCTATTTTCCGAATTCATTAATTTCTCTGAAAAATATAGGCCTACATCCAAAGTCATTTATAATTGACTCCATTTAGCACAGACTTTAACAAAAGTTACAAAAGTTAGATGTTGGATGAGAGAATTTATCGGCTACTGTAGACCTAGCCTACAAAGATTGAAAAAAAGGAATGTTCAAAAGTTAATGTGTGCGGTGAGGGGCTACATGCGCCTACAGTAGGCTACATTCATGCACACTAGGTTTGCTTTGTGTTTTTGGTTTTGTGTTTGTTTTCTGCTTTTTTTTAAATTGCTTTTTGCTTTCTGTTGTTTGTATTTGGTTTTGTGTTTTTATTCTGCCTTTGCTTTCAAATTTTGCTTTTTGATTTTCTTTTGTTTGTTTTGTGTTTGTTTTCTGCTTTTGCTTTTGATTTTTGCTTCTTGATTTTTTGTTTTTGATTTTGTGCTTGTTTTCTATTTTTGATTTTGAATTTTGCCTTTTGCCTTGTAGGCATTTTTTGGTTTTGTGTTTGTTTCCTGCTTTTGATTTCGAATCTAGCTTTCTGTTTTTTTTGTTTTTGGCTTTGTGTTTGTTTTCTGCTCTTGTTTTTGGATTTTGCCTCTGGCTGTTTTTGGTTTTTGATTTTGTGTTTGTTTTTTGCTTTCGTTTTTGAAGTTTGTTTTTTTTTCCTTGTAGGCATATTTGGTTATGTGTTTGTTTTCTGCTTTTGTTTTTGATTTTTACTTTTTGCCTTGTACAATTGTATTTATGGTTTTGTGTTTGTTTTCTGTTTTTGCTTTTGTTTTTGATTTTGCTATTTATATTCTGTTTTGATTTGTTTTGTATTGTTTTCATTTTTGCTTTGTGTTTGGGGCAAAATAAGATAATCAATGAAAGCAAAGCTACACGTTTGCATGTTTGATCACGATAGCATTTGATACGTTTTTTGGCACCTCTCAATGTGCCTAAACACTAAATATTTCACACAAGTAAAGTGTTCTCAATCCAATCGTTTGTCATCAATCACAAAATTGGCTTCTTTTTTTCTACTTTTCTTTCTTTTTCAAAATAAAAATGTCATCAAATTACGTTGTTTTATTTATTAGGTTCCTGGGGGGGGGGGTTGATTCACCCCCCCCCCCCTAGTTACGCCACTGGCCTACACACACACACGCATCTCATACTAGGTTAAAATAGAGAAAAGTAGGCTAATAAATCGTTTTACTTGGGTTATGATATTTGCAATATAGTCTAGGCCTACCTGTATAAGCTACAGTTATTTAGTTGCAGTAGGCTAATGATTAAACTTGCTAATTCAGCAATTATTCATCGCGTGGGAGGTTGCTGTGAATGCTATAAGATGATATTGTACCATTTCTTAAACTAGCTAGTTTAATTACTACTGCAACTAAATATGTGAATACAGTAGGGAACAGTCACACGTTAGAAACTGAGGAGAAAATATTAATCAGAGATTGTAAAATTAACTTCCGAGGGCACCTTAATAAATTATAGGCCTATAAGTGTATAATATAGGCCGATTGTAAATGTCATAACCCATGCTTATAAAATAGATTTAATAGCCTAAGTGCAAAGGATCTGATGATGATTCCTTGACGATCGAAATTGGTCATCCAATTTGTATTTATTTATCTCATGTATTTTTTAGGATTAGGGAATCACCCATTACAATTGGGTACAATCGTGTTGCCCGACTGAAAAACATGAAATTTCGATTATTAAGGCATCACTGAAAAATGGCTTCCAAACGACCACAATATTTATTTTACCAATAGACTATGTTAGAACATTCTTCAATGTCTCATTTTGAGTAATGTTTGTCTGTCATTGGGGGTTCGATATTTACTGGCTATGAGTGACGTTCTGTTAGGAATAGAGATTTCATGGCTTGTTGGTTCCAGCTCGTTTGTCGCAGGTAACGCTTGGGTGTTGCTCATATGACCCGTACTATAATAATTAATCTCTTGGGAGCACACGTGGCAAAGGGGTAAGCACGCACAATATCGCGTCAAGGGAACAACTTCCGGAATTACTTCCTAACGTACTTTCCCGGTTCGGCAATTATTCATCGTGTGGGAGGTTGCCGTGAATGCTATAAGATAATGTTGTGCCATTCCTTGTACGAGACTCGATAGACTAGAAGTCGCACCCAGTTGTAGAAATAGGCCTATCTATTAGGCTACATTCTACTTTAAGCAATAAATATACAGAAGTTGAATTTACAGAGATCAAGGACCAAATTGTGGCCGGCATTTAATTTATCTCTTTCACAGGATGAGGAGGGAGTGGCCCATTACCTTGAAAATGTTACCTTTTAATTCCTTAAATCGTAGTTTTCGGTATCCTTCTGTTCATCAAGGTTTGTCTTAAATTGGGCCTTGTTCAGTCCTTCTAAGGCAAAGAAATACCTTTATTTTTGAAGTTTTTTCATATTCTACCCTCACCGGTTTTTTTTTCAACATGATAAATTAGCCTACTGCATATCAATGATTTCAGTTACGTCTGTAATGAATACGTATTATTTACCAAATTAGCGGCTTCGGTGGCGTAGTTGGTAACGTGCTGAACTGCTATCCCCAAGATAGCGGGTTCAAACGCGGCTGAAGTCGTCGGATTTTTAAGAGCGTTAAAATTCCTCAGTATGCCTTCCTTCGAAGGGGAAGTCGGTGGGCCCATGTCATAGATTTATGGCACGTAAAAGGACCTGCCCTGCAATTGGTAGTGTGTAGCAAAATGTGTAGGTTATATTTGACTAGTTAGAAACGCTCTATCAAGTTCCAACGTTTGCCGCTAGGTGTCAGTGACAGTAGCATCTGGTAGTCAAAGTTGGAACTACTTGAAATTGAACTTGTTTGGATCCCTCGGGCGTTCAATCAAAAAATACCCAGCTATGCCATATTGGCTGCAATTTACATATAATATTCTTTACCATTTTTCGCTGCAAGATACACAGCTGTTCTCCAGATAAAATTGTGCAAACAAACAGTCATTTTAGCACTCCTTCGACGTTTTGCGCAGTCTAAAACGCCTTAAAGAACAGGTTTTCCTGCCAAATTTGTATGAAACAGACCTAGTCTACTTTCATTTTTTATAAATTGAGCCGTAAATAGAAGTATTATTGTGTGGTCTTGGAGTACGTATTACATCACAATGACACAGGTTATCGGACAAATTCTACACACACCCAAGTACACGGGGCTACATGAGCACGATATCGCAGAGCCCCTAATTAATCAACAACAACATACATATAAGTTAACATAGCCTACACTTTCCAGTACATCTACTATCTACTGTACCTAGGAAGAATGTCAATGTGAAACTTTAAAGTAAAATATTGCATTTGGGCTACATTGCCGGCTCCGTGGTGTTGGGGTAAGGCGCCTGCCTGTCACCTGGAGGCCTCAGGTTCGATTCCCGGTTCAGTCAAGGATTTTAGAAACTGACGTGAGGGCTGGAACGGGGTGCACTCAGCCTCGTGAGGACAATTGACTATCTGTCTGACAGTGAGGCAGCGCCTCAGTCACGAAAACCAAGATTAACGGCCAAGGGGACCCGATGCGCTGACCACACGTCACCCCAATATCTGCAGGCCAAATGGTTGGGCAGCGGTTGCTTGGTAGGCCTAGGCCCTTCATGGGCTGTAGTGCCAGGGGTTATTATTTTTTATTTAGGCTACATTGCAATTCGAATTACTTTGAAATATAAATATTAATAATTTTGTGTCTAAAAACTAAAACTGACAGAAGCAAAATGTTACAAGATTCACATATTAGACTACCAACCAAAATTAATAAAAGAGCTAAAGGAAGGGGGTTCTCTGCTGCATGCAAGAAGTTAACATCTGAGAGGATGAAAACCTATTGGCAAAATAGAAGTGCTATATTGGCTAAGGCTATGCATAAGTGGTATAAGTGGTCCAATGTTGGCCATCTCTACTTAGTATAAAACAAAATCCCCAATTTTTGGATGTCACGGGTAATCTCGAGAACCACTGGATGGATTTTGATGCGGTTTTCACTATTCTGTAAAGGATATCTGGAGGATAGGTTTTCTGTAGAAAATAATTTATTTATAATCAAAGGAAACCAAGCAGTAACGATTTCAGTGAAAAAATCGAAAAGAAAACCGCGTCCGTGCGCTTTTTAAGCTTACGCTGGGCAAACCGTTAATAATACCAATATACTATGAGTGTAAGAATTATTCAGCATGAAAAATTCTACAAAAAGGTCCGCGAGAGCGTATCTTTATCTTCAATACATCGCCCACTATAAGTGATTTTACGTTTTCATTTCTTCCAACAATCTCCATTCAATTACTTAGGCGACAGTTTACGAGCCTTCTAGGGGCGAGCCTATTACCCCAGATACAACCAGCAGCAAACTGTCGAGTCGTGTTGAGTTAAGACTTCAGAGAAGAGTGGTTGTGTTTGGAGTGTCCCTGGAGATGCAACTCGGTTTTTCTTCATTTTGCATGAGAACTTCTCGTTCCAAAATATACACAGTCAAGTTAAGATTGGACGGAAGGGGGATTTGTGTTTCATGCACCTCGCCATTCTTTAATTACGACTGACAAGAATTCGTTGCACATGCATCTCCATGATAATATGAGACGTCCAGTTGCAAAACTCGTTTAATCCACTTGTGAATAAGGATAATTTTCATGAGAAACGTTTCTCGGGACTTTGCCTCACGTATCTTTTGTGTTTGTTGTTTTCTACGTTTTTTTCTTTTTGCTTAGTGTTTTTGGTTTTGTGTTTGCTTTGTGCTTTTGCTTTTGAATTCTACTTTTTGCTTTTCTTTCTTGGTTTTGTGTTTGTTTTCTCCTTTGGCTTTTTTCAATTTTGCATTTTGCTTTGTGTTTCTTGTTTTTTGTTTTCTGCTTTTGTTTTTGAATTTTGCTTTTTGCTTCGTGTTTTTTGATTTTGTGTTTGTTAAAAACAAAATAAAACGAAATAAACAAACAAAACCCAAATAAATCAAAACAAAGTAAAATAAAACAAAATAAACAAAACAAAACCCAAATAAACAATAAAAAAACAAAAAAAATAAAAAAATAAGAAAAACCAATTTAAAACAAAATAAAACTAAATAAAATAAAACAAAACAATATAAAATAATTCAAAACAAAATAAAATAAAGTGAAACGAAATAAACAAAACAAAAATAAAATAAAACAAACTGAAATAATAAAAAAACAAAAAGTAACAAAATAAAATTAAATAATTAAATAATTTTACGACATGATCCTTATTCACAAGTGGATTAAACGAGTTTTACAACTGGACGACTCATATAATTAATAGTCCAGTTAGTGATTTTAGCCCATTATGCCGAGACGTAAAACAGATAGCCTATAGGTCGTGATTCATTGACATCGAAAATAAAAGCCCTTATCACGTAATGCATTCATAACTGTTCCCGGGCGAAGCCGGGGTGGGTTGCTAGTAGAATATAAAATGAATAAATGTTGAGTGTTATATTTTACTTTAATTTAAGTAATTTTTAAATGTAACCTGTACCTTATAGGCTAAGTTGGAATAGGAATAGGATAAGTTGGAAACCGTCTAGATAGAAACTAATCTGGATACATCTTGCTGATTCATTGGAGTCGTCATCGTCAACGACAATAGAGGATTGCCGCCACTGCGGCCTGGTCTCTGTTTTGATCTGTGCAAAGCCTTTAATACTTGAAACGAAAATATGTTTCTTTTACTGGCTGATAGTAAAACTACCAAATTTTCCATCTTTAGAAACGGTCTGGACTAATTGACTCACAAGTATTCAGTCTGGATCCATAATTGAATTTCCCTCGAATGTGACAACACAGTGGCGCTAATGAAATTGGTCACGCTCTCCGGTGAAATAAAGTGATGTGTAATGTAATAAACGAGCTGGAATTGAGTTACACGATCTAAATCGTAGGAATGCTAAAATTGCCTCGAGCACACGAATTGTTCACATACCACAAGCCGAGTAGTACATTGCTAACTTTGATTTGTGGCTTCATTATTGTAGTCTGATGTTGGAAGGAATTTGAACAGTTTTCCTTAAAAACTCCTTTACAAGAATAGTTCTTGAAAATTATAGATGATACGTAGGCCTAGGTTATTTTCTAAAAGTTAACATAAACTCATTGACATTTGAACCAATCACAGCGGTAGTTGAAAAATAAAGGCGTATGAAAAACCAATTTATTTATTTATTTATTTATTTATCTATCGTATGTATTTTAGTGCCGGGAGTGTCCGAGGACATGTTCGGCTCGCCTGAGGCTGTAGCTGCTTCCAGCGGACATCCTTAGGGTGAGCTACAAGTTCCGTTCAATTTCAAGTAGTTCCAACTTTCGCTACCAGATATCAATGATACCTAGTGGTGAACGTTGGAACTTGGATAGAGCGTTCTGACGAAATCCAACCTAACAATTTAGCTTCACACAAGTTTAGTCTGTTGAAGGATCTTTTACATGCCATAAATCTATGACATGGGACCGCCGGCTTTACTTCCCCTCCGAAGGGAGGCATACTGAAGGCTTTTTAACGCTGTTAAAAATTCCGACGACTTTGGCCGGGTTTGAACCCGCAATCTTGGGCACAGCAGTACAGCCTGCTACCAACTACGCCACCGAAGCCGCTAAAAGTAATAATAATAATAATAATAATATTGTACTGTATTACATCGCCAAACTGAAGCTTGCGGATATTAGGTCGTGTATTGTACAAAGGGTACAAGCTATGTAATTGATATTACAACTTTTCCGTCGGTCAACGCAATATAATTCCAATCACTGGGATATGTGAATAATAACCTGAAAAACAAATACATCTGATAGACTATTTTCCCCCCAATAATTGGGATTATGGACCATTATGTTGACCGACTGAAGAGTTACAATATCAATAGTCAATAAGGCGAGGGCTTTTTGTTTTGTTTCTTAAATCACTTATCTTTTCGGTTTGGCTTTACCCTCTAACTCTGCGAAGGATCATTCCTCTACCGTCGCAAGGACGGTGTCTGGGAGCTGAACACACTGAGCCAGCAGATACAACTGGGGATAGTGGCTGGCGACTGTCTAATTAAGGAGGGGCCAGGGAAGAGATTTTTGAAGGAAGTCAGCCGTGGACCTGTTGAAAGGAACCATCCCGGCATTCGCCTGGTGGTGAAAATGGGAAACCACGAAACCCACTTACAGGACGGCTGAGGTGGGATTCGAACCCACGCTCTCCCAATGTCAGCAAGGCACGAGCTAGCGCGGTAGTGCTCTCGGTCACCGTGGCCGGTGTCAATGAGGCAATATTGGAAAATGGCTTCAATGCTATGTAGGTGAAAGGTAGAGAATTAAAATATCTCACTCATACGGGACACGAACCCGTGATCCCAACCTTTGTGTGCCGTTGTTCTGATAACGGAGCTAAGGTCTTTGTTAAATTTCTTTGTGAAAAGTACAACGTAAAGCCTGCATATGCTTGGCACAATCACATTATGCAGTTAGGTCCTTCTCTATACGACGGAGTCTTACAGGGATCACGTGTATTAGATCGCTCGGCTTCGGAGGTTTGTTGTTACAGACCTGTCTACAATTCGTAGGAGGTTCAGTTCAAATGATGTCCACTCATCCTGATAGAGCTTGTGTGGTTATCGTGATGGATTACTAACCCCAAGCTTGCAGGTTCGCTCTTGGCCGTGGTAAGAGATTTTTGAAAGGCGGCAAAATTGACGACATGCATGTCATACGATGTTAAAATGTTAAAGAACCCATTTGAATTCAGCAGGCCGTGTTCATAGTGGCAAAATTTATCTCGAGATTTTCCGCCGACACAAAGTTTCTCATTTCTCTTTGAGAAAGCGCTATAAAGTCAAGGAGCTTAGATATCTAACCTCCTTGACTTTCATTGTGTTTCAAGGAACAACGAAATTCGACATGCAAGCTGCCCTCTGGGTGTCAAATAACGAAGCTTGCACCCGGAACCCGAGACCATACGATATTATTATTATTATTATTATTATCCAGATAGAAATACTCTGTCCATCGGTGTGAATAGATTGCTATTTTCGAGGCATACTGTGACTGTAGACCTACGTATGGAATACTATTTCCTCAGCTGAAGATTTATGTAAAATTGGCAACTTGACGATTGATATTGCTGTATTTATGAGAGGATGTGTTTTATCCGTCTGTGTGTGTTTTCCGAGTAGTAGTTTATAGATCGTCAAAGTGTAGAGGAAGTCATTGTTCACGTAGGCTACAATTACCGGTGTTCATAAAAGCCTACTTAGATTTTTATAGCTATTTCTACTCAACAGGTGTGCGATGAAGATACTGTATGAGTTCAAATTAATACTGTAGTCCAGCACAATGGATACAGCAGAGGCAATTCTCACATATGATGTCAATTTTATTAGCCTACTTTCGATTTTTGCAAAAAATGAAAGTAGACTTATGAGATCACTACAGGGCCAAAAAATGTGTTTCTATCTGTCTGTGTGTGTGTATGTGTGTGTGAGTCTGTGTGTGTGAGTGTGTGTACTCTGAATGTCTGTCCCCCCCTATCAATTCGAACACGGTGAAACCGAATTAAACGAAATTTGGTACAGAGGTAGAACAAGCAAAGGGCACCTCAGTGTCATGTTTTATATCGCCGCCATCTTTACCAAAACTGAATGGCGGCCACTCAAACGTTCAAAACGTAAAATCAAATAACGACTAACCAAATCATCCGATCTCTACCAAATTTGGTAACATCATACCTTCATATAGGACGCGTCTTGTGACCAAACTACAAGGTCATCCGCCATACCATTTCAGGATGGCGGCCGTGCGAATTATGCAAACTTTATAATCCATATCATGGGACCCACCAGTTCCGATTATCGAGCCGAGAATCGTTTTAACCGTTCTAAAGGAAAAGGCACGTTCGAAATTAAAAGTTTATTTTGTAATACTATAGTGCAGACGTGATTTAAAAAGCTGAGATGTCTCAGTAACAAGACAAGATGGCAGCGGATATCTTGTGCCTGACTTATATTTCACTAATTTGAGTATTGCAAGCAATATAGCATACTGATACAAAATAAATAAATAAATAAATAAATAAACTTTGTATGAAATGCTTTATATATAAATAATATACTCCTCTGATGAAATCGTTTAGTATAAATCATTATTTGCTAACAAGTTCTATGTAAGTCATTTTATATAGAACGATGTTCGTTGGCACAATTAGCTCGGTGGTAAAGCGTTGGCCTATCGCTCATATGCCTATGGTTCAAACCATCAGAGTTAGTTTTTTTTTGCTTGAAATTTTATATATTTACTGTTTTGTAATGACTCAGACGTTTTAAAATTAAGCGTTATATTGTGCATATTATGGTGGAAAATATATAATTAATTAAAACATAATTCGCCAGCAGATTTGCTCGAGACATCTAGCAGCCAAAAAGGTAACTGCACGCCGGCCTACTTATTAACTTCCAGATTTTATTGAAAACTTTCTTCTTATGGCCGCTAGAATGCACTCGCCCTGTTAGGATTATATTGTTCGATACTTCTCCACTAGATGTCACGATTGGTCTACGTGGGACTCAATTGATTACTATATCATTGGCATTCTATGCGCATCGAATTTGAAGAATGACAAGATGATACTACAATACATTTTTACTTTTTATTTTAAAGGGTTTGTAACAGCCTATTGTGCGTTATTTGAAAGTGTTATTTGAAGTAAAGAACAAAACGATTTCACATAGTAACTGAATTCTAGCCGTTGGTGCTAGTTCAGGTTATTAATTAATACTTTTATTTCAGGCAAATAGCAATCGAAAATATCCACATAGTTTGTATACACACGTCTCTGTAGGGTCATGGAAAGATGTGTTAATTCAATTAGGGTTGTGAAAGCCATGCACAACCAGACGTGTAAAGACATGCCTCAACTAAAAGTTGTATGTTGCCCACGGCAGGTCGATTATGTAATAATAATAATAATAATAATGTTATTGGTTTTACGTCCCTTTTAACTACTGCTGCTTTTAGAGACGCCGGGGTGCCGAAGGGGATCTTTAACGTAAATATACTGACACGGCTCCCTCGCATTTGTGCGCCAGGATACGAACCTGCAACATAGGGCCCTGCAAGCGAGAACGTTACCGCTGAGCCACGCAGCCAGTATTCTTGAGATACTTCTTATCTTTCTTCAATGATGGTAGCAGTTTTTATCTAGGTTGTGGCGTTTGGTAGAGGTAAATAGTTTCTAAGGTCTTCAACCAAGAAATGATTCTATTATACTCTTTGATAAAAACAACGAGTTATAACTATACTCATACATTTAGGAGAAAGTAGGCTATATGTTCTTTACTGAACATCTTGTTTATTTCATACTATCTAATCTAGAGACTGACGACCTGGAAGCTTTGGTGATCTACTGACATTTCTCACATTTGTAAATACAGTAATCTACCGTTCTACCTATGATCGTGGTATTAAGAAATATTTAGGCTAATGTGGCGATGATGGAATAAATATTTTTACAAATACCGCAAATGGGCCTATCGGGTGTTTATGAGTAGTGAAACCTGCTAGCTCGTGGGTTTGAATTCCACCTCAGCAGTCCTGAAAATGGTTTTTGGGTTTCCCAGTTTCACCACCAGGAAAATGCCGAGACGATTCCTTTCAACAGGTTCTCAGCTGTCTTCCTTACAAAATCGCTTCCCTGGCCCTTCCTTAATTAGACCAGAGTTAGCGGTAGCTTGGCCGATCAACCTGTCACCATCCCCAGTTGTAGCCTATCTGCTTACAAAGTGTGTTCGGTCAGTCGATATTATTAATACTAATAATAATATATCATATAAAGTGCCTCATATGATTTAATTCTTGAGGGCTACAAGCATCCCCCTCCCCCAGCCCGACCCCCTGTAGTTGGCGCTATGATTGTAACACTCACATTTTAAATATTTTATTATCTCTTGCTATTTATGAGGCATAAATTTATGATTTTAATTTTTAACGTTATTTTTCTTAAGTCCATCGAACTGTTTTCGAAAGTGAACCGAATGAGTATTGAGTTTTTGGGAATCCTTTTATTGGATTTTTATTGAATGTAGAGACTGGCTTTGAGGTGATAAAATGTTTCGTGTGTGACCTGTTCCGTTCTCTATACACAAAGCCAGATGTGCATATAGACTAATAATAATAACAATAATGATAATAATAACCATAATAACTATAATAGGTTAATAATAGTGATTTCGTTGGCGTAGTCGGTAGCATGCTCAACTGCTATGCCCAAGATAGCGGGTTCTAACCCGGACGAGGTCGTCGGATTTTTAAGAGCGTTAAAAGCATTCAGTATGACTTCCTTCGGAGGAGAAGTAAAACCAGCGGACCCATGTCTTAAATTTATGGCATGTAAAAGAACCTACCACTACAATTAGTAGTGTGTGAGCCAAGAATTTGTCGTTTGTTTGGTTAGAAACGCTCTGTCAAGTTCCAACGTTCGCCGCTGAGTGTCAGTGACTGTGGCGTTTCGTAGCCAAAGTTGGAACTACTTGAAATTGAACTTGTTGGGAGAGCCTACGGGCGATCAATTGAAATGCCCAGCTATGGTCATTGGCTGCAATTCAAATATAATTTTGAACAGTTATAATAACAAATAATCATAATACAAATGAGAATCAAACGACAAATGGTACTTCCCGAACACGCAGAGAGCTGGAATTTGCTTTGTTTGTAGACTTACTATAGGTAGCAACCAAAGGGAAAAAATCGGAATACCAAACATACTGTATTTTAAAAGTTTGAATGCTCTTTTTAAGTATCGATAGTAGGTCTATTATTTAATGTTATAACAAGCTAAGCTTGACCAAAGTATTCCATAAGCTTCATCCAAGTTGGCAAGCAAGGAACAACAAAATGAATAACATTGAACACTGTATCTGAATCTCTGACGATGTGTAGCCTAATTGAAGTCATCGACCTTGTGCCTACTGAGCAGCCCAGCAAGCACCCACGTGTGGTTGTTTTGTGGCCCCTGCTGTTCTCTTGGGTAACAATGGCGGCGAGCTGGCCTCACGAGGAAATTCGGCAGGTGTCAGCTGTACCCTCTTATTTACGGACCCACGCAGTCAATTGTTTAGCTTTTGGGGAGGGGGAAGGAGAAAGGGTAGGGGAAATTACTCGTGTGTGCGTGAAGGGTGAGAAACTGACTTCCATACACATATTCTTTCTGTTTTACGTTATCTCTTCGTAACCTCGGCCGCTTATGGAGAGACAAAACGAGTTCTTGTATTTAGGGTAGGGGTTTGGACATGTTTGGTCATCAGCCTCGTGTACTTGTGCGTACATGCATGGTACACCACCTGTGGTGTTCTTTAGAGGAGCAGAGCGAGAGAAAAGTTCGAATTAAGATTCTCAATATAAGTTCACAGGACTACTTGGATGGTGCATTGGTTCCACTTTTCAAGTCTGCTGTACCTGTACTCCTATTTCATATTTCAGTTACTTAGTCAGATAGCTAGTTAGGTAGTTAGTTAGTTATTGTTGTTTACGGGGCATAACTACGAGGTCATCTGTCCCTCTTAATACAGACTACAGTAAAGTAGGCTATAGTCTACACATTTAGCGGCTTCGGTGACGAAGTCGGTAGCAAAAATCAGATAGCGGGTTGAAATCCGGCCGAAGCCGTCGGATTTTTTAAGAGCGTTAAAAATCCCTCAGTATGCCTTCCTTCGGAGGGGAATTAAATCATAGATTTATGGCATGATAAAGAACCTTCCCCTAATTACACCTGTGTGAAGCTAAATTGGATAGGTTAAGAATGTAAACAACGCTCTTAGGTTTCTACATTCGTTGCCAAGAGCCGACTGCGGTGGCGTCTAGTAGCTAAGTACTGAACTTGGCCTAGTAGTCGTTGACGGTGGCGCTTGGCGGCAAAAGTAGGAACTATTTGAAAAATTCTAAGTTGCAGTCTGTACTTAAATTAAAAAACAGATACACACACTAATACAGCCATCACAATTAACACCGGTTATCAGACAGATTCTACACACACTCAAAGTACACGGGACTACATGACCGCGTTGTCGCAGCCCCTGAACTGAGGAACCAACCAACCAAGTCTACACATTTAGAATGGAATTAAAATTTAGAGGTGGACACCTACATATGAAAAGACCGAAAATTAATAAATCAAAATAAAATAATAAAATAATAATTATAACAACAAACAACGATACGGAAAAACAAAAATCAGAATTTCAAGAAAGAGCAAGTCTTTGAGTCAATATTCAGTTGTAAATTAAGATTGCTGGCCCTAACCCACTCTCACTTATACTGTAAAGTGGATGACGAGATCAGCAGCCATGGCGTTATCGGCTAATGTAAGTTTGAGTGTAATCTGCAAACCAAGATTTCTTCGAATTCAGCAAGATCCACACACTCGGTTAAAATGTGGGCCCCGGTGAATACGGCACCAAAGGTACAAACAGGCGGGGTCTTCCCTTATCATTAGGTACGAGGGGTGGATCTTGCATGACCTATCCTTGGCCTACACAAAATGACGGACTCCCTTTGTAACCGGTAAGAGCATTGGCATTAAGTTTCGGTAATGAGGGGTCCAAAGTCTAAGCCTGAAGCCCGCCTTGTTGCGTAGTGGCTTGCATTCTTGGCTGAAACCGTGAAGGCCCGACTCTGCCAAGAAATTTAATTCCGGTTTCAGAACTGGAACGGGGTACACTCAGCCTCCTCAGTCATTCTGGAAGTGATTTTCCGTGGTTTTCCCACTTCTGCTCCAGGCGAAGGCCGGAATGGTTCCTAAATTAAGGCCACGGCTGCCTCCTTCTCAATCCTCATCTGAATGACGAATTTCAGACATCTCAGTATGACAGGTTATCAGACAAATTCCATACACACACAAGTACACGGGGCTACATGTCGCAAAGCCCCTAAATTTAATCGACAACAAATTATATGTTTCACACAAGTACACGTTGCTGATGACCACTCCAGTTCCTAACTGTGTTAGAGGGGCTCTAAGGAAGGATTACATCACATCAAGTGAAGTCATGCCCTCTGGACCTTACAAGGGAGGCTAGGGGAGAAAACACGTTATGGAAATACTGGTTCATATGCACTATTGTCCTTCAATGAAAAGAGTTTACAACACATTATGTTTCCGTAGCCTGTGTACGCCAACCTACGACCCGCCAGCGAGAATCTTATTACAGTGGCATGTTTTATTCGATTTGCAGTGTCGAATCAGCTAAATGAGAGTAAATGTAAAAATGTTGGCTACTTCTCAAATATTTCAAATAGTATTAAGCGAAGGATAGAAATTTGTAAATGTATTAAGTAGTCTACGTACCCTTTACAGTAAACTAACTGGATCTTACTGATTATTTTCTTGTAATATTTGATCTTTGAATTACACTGTAGTACCATTTCAAAAATGATTATGTTTCAAGTAACATAATTTTGTCAAATATAATTCGTGCTAATTGTTTGCCTTAAAATTTGGTTTCTCCTTCTGAATGCGCAAGATAACATCCATTGAGGCCAACACATTCGATCTGTGATACTTTGAGCAAGATGGTCGGGCTATCGCCTGCTATGACACAATATAGAACATTCTAGAGCAGGTCGGGTTCTGACTGAAAATCGTGAATGAAGCTGCGTGGTTTCTGAAAAAGACTCCACCCGAACATTTGCCAGGGTTTAAAACGTGAAACTCCCAAAAACTATTTCAAGAAGGCCAATTGAACATTTGATGTGTTGTGCAATAGAGGTGATGTTCAGGTTGACGATACCTCCTGTACAGTAGTGGCACCACCGGATCATGGACTACCACACACATTCTGATATGCGAGGTGCACATCCTGGCACGTATGGCAAACTAGAAAGTCCAGAACCGATACTCCGTCTGATTATTACCCCCTTTGACTGATTAATATGTCATTTGTAACACCACACATTGACAACAAAATGAATGGGAGCAGACACGCTAGGCGAACGTTTCTCTAGTTAAATATGCTGATTTAGGGTGTTCAAACCATTGGCCGCGTGAACCTTGCCTCATCATTGAATAACATATTTTTTTAAACGAGTCTCAAAATTGGTCAAGATTTCCCGATGACATCGAATTTTAAATTTGCGGCAAGAAAAGGTAGAAAGGTACGTTTTGATTTGGAAGTTATGATTCTACATGGTCCAAATATGTTGGCAATGTTAGAGATGTAAATTGAACAAAACGTTTTCAATAAATCTACAATGCTATATTGTTTGGTTTTAAAGTGACGTACAACACACAACATAATTAATGTCGGATATACCGTAAGTAGCCTAGTAGTGTGTTACACTTCTAACCTACGATATGTTGATTATTTTAAGAATATCCACCTTTGTAACATGTATCAATAACAGGTTCAAAAGAAATGTTTTTTTTTTTAAGATCATGCGTACGTTTCTTAGTGTTTAGAAAGGACGTAACTGTGGTTTAGGCCTTAATAAGTGAATATGCTTTGTACTGAACCACCGCTATCTCGTTGAGCTGAAGACACCTTTCCTCACAATAGCTCCCACTTCCTCCTCCTCCAGTCCCCTCCTCGAAGAGACAGGTTGGAAGACAAGGGAGTTCGGATAATTTGATTTATGTGTTCAAGTAGAACACAATAATGCGGTGATAATACTACTTGATGAAATCACCCATTTACATTACAATAACACGTCTAAACCCCTTTCATTGACCAAGGAAACAGGGAATCGCAGGAAGGCTACGTACCTTCATTGTTGAACGAGGTTTACTATGGAGCCCATTAATAGCTCGTCTTAAAACATTATACTATCATCTTCGCTGTCCTTTGCCCGTCTCATTAAAAAAAAAACTCTTGGCACGCCGGAAGGCGGAGGTAGATTTCACCGAGCAAAGATATGTATTTAGAATTCACTAAATTTGCCAACTGTATTAGGCCTATACCAACAACATTTCCACACATTTATCATATAAGTTACATTAAACCCTATCTCCTTATAATTCCGAAAAGATTTTGGTCATATCAATAATTCTTTCAGACAAAAGGTTATGGCAACATTTAGAGGACTATTGACCATTTTAAACGGTTTTGGTATTGTGCCTATTAAGGGAGGTATGATTTTCTCTTTCAAAACTCTATTTTTCCCACCCCTTTGGTGAATGGTTGTCCCTCCGCTCGTTGTTCATTAGTTAGTGCTATCAAAAAACTTGACTGACATACGTTTTTGGCCCTTATCCCAAGAATAGTACGAGCTTTGAATGGATTCGATTTTTCACATACTTAGAAATTTGGTTGGTTGGTTCCTCAGTTTAGGGGCTGCGACAACGCGGTCATGTAGCCCCGTGTACTTTGGGTGTGTGTAGAATCTGTCTGATAACCGGTGTTAATTGTGATGACTGTATTAGTGTGTGTTATCTATTTTCAATTCAAGTGAGGACTGCAGACATTGCAATTTTTCAAGTAGTTCCTACTTTTGCCGCCAAACGCCACCGTCAACGACTACTAGTTCAGAACTTGGTTACCAGATGCCATCGCATTCGGCTCCTGGCGACGAACGTCGGAACCTAAGAGCGTTTGTCAAATGTTTAACTTATATAATTTAGCTTCATACAGGTGTAATTAGTGGAAGGTTCTTTAACATGCCATAAATCTATGACATGGGAGGGGAAGTAAAGCCGGCGGTCCAAAGTCATAGATTTATGCCATGTAAAAGAACCTTCCACTAATCAAACTTGTGTAGCCTAAAGCTAAATTTGCAGGTTAGATTTTGTTGAAACGCTCCTTCAAAGCTCCAACGTTCACCACAGTGAAATCTGGTGGCGAAAGTTGGAACTACTTGAAATTGAACGGAACTTGTAGCTCACCCCATGGGTATCCGCAATGAAGCAGCTACAGCCTCTGGCGAGCTGAACATGTCCTCGGACACTCCCGGCATTAAAAGCCATACGCTGAATAAATAAATCCCCACTTCTACTCCAGGCAAATGCTGGGATGGTTCCTAACTTAAGGCGACGACCGCTTCCTTCCTAATCCTCATCTGAATTACAAATACATACACTAGTACAGCCATCACAATAACTCAGGTTATCACACAAATTCCACACACACCCATTTACACGGAGCTATATGACCACGACGTCGCATCCCCTAAAGTAAGCAACAGCAACTCTATGTGGACTGGCATATCACCAGTTGATGAAGGAAATCTTTTCTAGCATAATAATGCCCATACAGAAAGTAGAATAACAATTAATATAGAATTAACCGCCCTCCATCTGCTAGAAAAGCGTGTTAATAAGCATATACATAATTTATGTTGTTGTTGTTGTTGTTGTTGTTCATTTTTTAGGGGCTGATAATCTGTGTTATTCTAATGCCTGTACTAGTGTGTGTATTTGTAATTCAAGCGGTATTTGGGTAGGAAGCGGACGTGGCCGTAAGTTAGGCAGACTACCATCCAGGCATTTGCCTGGAGTAGAAGTGGGAAACTAACGAAAATTCCTTCCAAGATGGCTCAGGTAGGAATCTAACCCGCCTCTTCTCAGGTTTGCCTCACGAGGCTAAGTGTACCCCGTTCCAGCCCTCACACCAGTATTAAAATTTCTTGTCAGAGCCGGGAATCGAACCCGGACCTTCGCGGTGACAACCAACAATGCTAGCCACTACGCAACGATTCGGACAATGATTTATATAACATTTCTTCTGTGTAGTAGGGTGATAAAAAAAATATGAAGCCTCCGTGGCTTAGGCGGCAGCACGTCGGCCTCTCACCGCTGGGCCCGTGGTTCAAATCCCGGTCACTCCATGTGAGATCTGTGCTGGACAAAACGGAGGCAGACAGGTTTTTCTCCGGGTACTCCGGTTTTCCCTGTCAAAATTCCATTCCAGCAACACTCTCCACTATCATTTCATTTCATCTGTCATTCATTTAATCATTGCCCCAGAGGAGTGCGTCAGGCCTCGGCAGCCGGCACAGTTCATATCCTCGCCGCTAGATAGGGGCTTCATTCATTCCATTCCTGACCCGGTCGGAGACTGGAAGCAGGCTGTGGATTTTCAGTAGGGTGATAAAATAATTATTTCCCGCCCAATCTAATTGCGCACACTAGTGTTGACCAACTAAAATCCAATTCTGTTAATAGATTACATTGGCAACACTGAAAATGGGCTTCAAAATGAGTTTTTGGCACATCGCGTGTTCCAGTAAAGAGTGTTTTTGTTTCCACGTCTGCAGTTACTCGTGTTTTTGTGTGTCCGTCAAGGATGTGTGCATACCGTTCTGGTTAGGCAGCCTTGGCCCTGTCTGGTGTCTGGTCTAGCCATAGTCAAGGCGGGTAGGATTCCTGCCTGGACTTGGTGGGCACGCGTTTCCTGTTACAGGGACAAGAAATAAAAAGCTGTTTCTTTCTCTCATTATGTCTTCCAATCTTGTACATACATGCTCTCTCTCTCTCTCTCTTCCATGATGAAGTGCTGAGTCGTTTCGTGATTTACTCAGCCCTGCAATAATTGACTGCCTTGTTCGATTTTTTTAAAAATCCGACCGTACGTTGTTTTGACCTTGAACTGTCTCGAATCTGAAAGCACTTTCGGTACAGGACTTACAACAATCGTTAATGGTTAATGAGTAATGATTAGACTATGTATTACGTTGTATTAATACGATGTGTTAAAAAGGAACATCACTTTTGTTGCCGTACCTCGTCTGAAGGAAGGACCCAACGGATTTGTATTGGAATGTGTTTGAGACTTCAGTGTTTTGACAGATCTCCACGCCTCCCTGTCCTGAACTAATCGTTTCATATTTACATAGTTACCACACCCTACATCCGAAACAATCTGTTTAACATATTCTAACCTTGGTCTACCCCTACAGTTCTTGACCTCGACCCTTCCTTCCATACCTAAATTTGCTATTCCTGGGAGTCTTAGATGTGTCCTATCAACCTATCCCTTCTCTTCATTAGAATTCGCCTGAAACATCTCTCCTCTCCTATTCGTCTTAATACCTCTTCATTTCTAACTCTGCCAATCTAATCTTCATCATTCTCCTGTAACACCACATTTCAAACGCTTTTATTCTCCTCTTTTCTGCTGCGCCAACAGTCCAAGTTTCTCCTCCATGGATTGCCACGCTCCAGACAAAGGCTTTCATAATGACTTTTGACTGGTTTGATGCAACTCTCCATTTCTATTGCCTAAATCTATATGTGATGTCAACAGATTTCCTTCCTGCAGAAATGCTTTTCTTGCCTGAGCCAACCTTTTTTTAATCCTCTTTGCTTCGTCCATCTCTGCTTCCTAAGTATCAGAAGTCTCCTGCCAATTTGACGTCATGGGGGTTTCTGATTTATTTCAGCTGCATTCCTCTTTATCGCCAATGCTTTACTCAGCTTGCTAAACTATGAAAGTGGATCAACTCGCAAAAACAGCAGCAGCATCTAATATGCAAGCTTTATATGGCAAGTCCCCAGTACAGTATGTTATGCAAAGAGACAAATTAGAAGTCACATAACAAGTCAGTGGAACAACTACTGGACCCGTTCTACAAAAGGATATGTCACAAGAAATATATTTTTTCCAGAAGTTCACCATAGGCCGAATTTTGAACTTAGGCCTACTCAATTCTTAACTGGTCACGGGCGTTTTAAATCCTATTTCGAACGTTTTAAAATTAATATTGTAGATGGTTATTCCGGTTTTTGTGATTCTCCTCAAACATTAGATCACCTGTTGTTTGAATGCCCTGTGTTTGGTGAAGCCAGATACAACTTGAACTGTCACATTTCTCCAACTTGAAATTTTCAAAACCACTTTATCACATATTCACGAAAAAATGTTGTTATATGCAGTTCTTAGTTTTTATTCATCTTATTTTCAAAAATTAATCTCATAATTTAAGATGTAATTAATATTTTATTTTGTATCAAACTACAACCCTAATGTACTATGTGTAATAGGGTTCCATTTACTGTAATGTATATTCAATAAATAAATAAATAAATAAACTATGAAAGTACTGTAAGTTATGTTGGAAATGTTGACTGATAAAGAAGAAGGTAGAAGTGACGCGGAAGTTATAAGGAACCGTTACACCAGTTTAGCAAGTATACATTCCACCCTGCTTTGAGTCGCGCCCTCAGGCGGTGTCCCAGTTCCGCCTTCCCTTACCGCCCTCTTCCCTTCAGGTAGCTGTGACCTGACCCCAGCCGACCCCTCACGACCCATCTTTTTGTCCAACAAATGAAGTTTTAGTTGCCGACTACTTTTTACCGTTCTTTGAAAGCATTGATAAAATAATACAGCAATATCCCCTCCGACTCGTCCTTTTTATGCATTTTAGCCATTTTTTTTTTTGAAATCTTGGCTTGTTATATTCAGGTGCAAACTTTAGTATTCCGACTAACAGATGCTTTTAAATGTTTCCCACAATCTGGAATATACAAGAATAGAGGTGTCCTCTTTTGTGCAGTTTTTTTTTTAAGGATCAAGCACCTATACCGATTTATCATGTCTTGTCTCCAGGCTTGAGAATTAAGTTGGAGGTTAACGAAGGAGGGGAAGCATAAACACTGTAGAGAATAGCTCAATTCTAGATGTGCTTTGCTTGGGTGGGAACAGCCTCACGGTTTTGTGGCTACCATGGCTAGTAATATAGTGTAGCCTATTCAAAATTTACAAAAGATTCAATCAGTTTGAAACCAAGCAGTATTGTATGATTGGTATTATTGTTAGAGCAGTTAAACCGACACCAGTACTTTCCATATTTTATTTTTTTCACTATCTGCATGTATACTTGTGAACTATCGAGAAATCTATATCTGAACCATCTGGAGTTGTGCACTCTGTATGGGTTCACTATTGGAGATGAAGTGATGTGGCGATTCCAATGTGCTTGTTGTTGTTAGGGGTTCCAATTAGTCCTGTTATTTCTCCACTACTTAGTGTGATCCAGTGGCGAAACTATGGGGAGGGGGTGATTAGGGGGATCAATCCCCACCCGAGCAAAATATTTTTTAAGCGTAATTTGATGAAAAGTTTTAAAATAGAATGCCAGTTTTCGGATTGATTAGGCCTATGTACGTTTATAGCCTACTTAGTCTACTAATTTGAGAACATTTCTCTTTGTGTAAAATAAGTTATTTAGTGTTAGGCCAATAAAAACTATTCATTTCCGAGCTTTTGCACATTGAAAGTTAGTTAGTTATTGAGGTTTTATGGGGCGGAACAACTACTACTACTACTACTACTACAATGAGAGGTGCAAACATGAAAACGTGTAGGTTTGCTTTCATTGATTGTTTTATTTTGCCCCCTCCAAAAACATAAAACTCAAAGCAAAAAGCAAAATTTGAAAACAAAAACAAAGCAGAAAACAAACCCACAACAAAACCATAAAACACAAAGCAAGAAGAAAAATTCAAAAACAAAAACAAAACCAGAAAATAAACACACAACAAAAAACATAAAACACAAAGCTAAAAGCAAAATTCAAAAAGAAATGCAGAAAACAAACACACAACAAAAAACATAAAACACAAAGCAAAATTCAAAAACAAAAGCAGAAAACAAACACACAACATAAACATAAAACACAAAGCAAAAAGCAAAATTCAAATACAAAAACAAAAACAGAGAACAAACACACAACAAAACATAAAACAGAAAGCAAAAAGCGAAATTCAAAAACAAAAGCAGAAAACAAACACACAACAAACAACATAAAACACAAAGCTAAAAGAAAAAAGTAGAAAACAACAAACAAAATCAAAAACGCAATTAGTTCAGATTTGACTCCGCTCAACCCCCTCCAGAAGCAAATCCTTGTTACGTCACTGGTAGGGTCCACGATTATTCTCAAGCCTACTCGCCGTAAATAGCATGTATAGTTGAAAACATCCTAATTTTCACCCGGCTGTGTGATTTCTATATTTCCCACTTTCCTTAATTCACTTCATAATAGTTGCTTTAAGGGGCTCCAGAATGCTGAAAATTTAAAAAAAAATCAAGACTTTATTTTTTAAACGTAACATTAAGCTACGGGTCATTGGTTTTCTAACGGGACAATTATTTTCTTCATGGCTCATGTTTAATACTACTTTCCCACAACTGTGCGTCCTATTAGTAAACCCAGATTTTTTTCTATTTTTCACCAGATTTCTCTCTAGATTCTTTCATTTTAAGAAAACAAAACGGGTGTTGCTGAGTCGGAGCATAGACTAACTCGTCCTAAAACGGAAACTATCGCCTTTTTCTCAGCTAGTGGAAAAATCTTTGATTTCAGTTTCTTGTTGAAAATAAATTTCTTAATATAAAAAGTCCCATTTTTTCCGCAACTTTCCAATATACTGCACAAAGCTGAATGTTTTAGAAGTAATTCCTCCTTATAGGCCTATGTGTTATATTTTGACACAGCCGTTCTTCAAAATTTACTTAAGTTTATTTTTTCCTGATGGAAAAGAACCTTTAGTCAGTAAAATTGTTATTTATGTAATTCAATGTAAGCCCTACGTGACTATTAAGTATTATTTTAATATGAAAATAACATTCGTCATTCCAACCTCAAAAGTCAAAATTTTCACTGTAGACTACCTATCCATTGTGTCCACGTAAGTATTTAATGTCATCTATTTTCATTTTTCTGTCTGTTTTAGTACAAACCTCTATCTCATTTCAATGTTATCTCTTTACAACATTGACAATATTCCTACGTCGAGCTGTTGTCAAGAAATATTTTTCCATATTAATCAAAGTTGTAACAGAGGTTTTATTAGTTTTTAGTATATTTTTTAAAATAATTTAGATAATTAGCATTTTTTGAAATAGTTTTCAACCTAACCTTTTTATAAATTTAACTAGCATCCCGCCTCGGCTTCGCCCGGTATCTTTAACGCTTTACCCAGCGTAAGCTTGAAAGGCACACAGACGGTGGGTAGGTCCCAGACGCAATTCAGAAAAGACGAGGTGAACAGCGAAACTCCAAACACATAAGCTCTTCTGTGAAGTCTTAATTCGACACGACTCGACAGTTTGATGCTGGCCGAAGCTGGGGTGATAGGCTCGCTCGCTAGCTAGTAAACTCGCTCCGAATTTCTGCTGAAGAAATGAAAAAATAAAAACACTTATAGGGGGGCGATGTATTAAAGTTAGAGATATGCCGTCCCGGACGTTTTTATAGAACTTTTCATGCTGAACAATTTTTTCACTCATAGTAAGCCTATATATATATATATATATATATATATATTTAACGGTTTAGCCAGCGTAAGCTTAAAAGGCGCACAGACGGCAGGGTTTTCTTCGACTAGATTGACTGAAATCGTTACTGCTCGGATTCCTTTGGTCATAAATGAATGATTTTCTACAGAAATCTTCCTCGAGAAATTCTTTACAGAATGGTGAAAACCGCGTCAAAATCCATCCAGTGGTTCTCAAGATTGAACGTTACATCCAAGAATCGGGGACTTTGTTTTATATTATGTAGGGACTGAAAGGGTTACTGGGAGGGTTAACACCCGTTTCAGGATTATCGCGGACGGTCCGCGAGTAATGAAATTCGTATCCTAAGTCCGGACCAATTCAGAATTATTCCAGTTCTAATTCGAATTTTCCACCGATTACTGTAGCTGAGTCAACAGTGTGCAACTTCTATACTTACTTAAATAAATTAATAAGGCTGTCATCATTGCGAACATCCAATTTTATTGCATAAATTTAGACAACTATATGTTATAAACCTACATATAATACTTTGCGACTAGTGTATGTCAAATTTTAAAATTTTTCATACGTATCTCCATAACTCGAATTTTCGAAAGGTCGAATTTGTTTTGACATCCTCTAACGATTCGAGATATCGAGGTTCGACGGTATTTGAATAACTGACTTCGCAGATCCGTTCTCTCTCAAAGTACGTTTACGAATTCCTGTTCCCTTCTTGTTGCCTGGTGACATGGCGCAGGTATCTCTGATTGAAACGGGATGGCAACGTGTTAACGGAACATACGAGGATCTCGTATGAATACCTTTACGTGAATTGAACAAATATTCTTAAAAAAGAAAGGTCGCATATTAATATATTGGTTCCCATGGCAGGCTTGTCATAAATCTTCCTATTCTCTTCTCTCTGCAGAATATCGCGCGACGTTTCCCACGATCTTGCATAGATGTGTCGTTCTGATGTGAGCTCCCTCGTTTTTTAAGAGAAAAAGTAGTTTCTTCCGGTAAAAAAGAGGGACAAAGTATCGAGGCAATTTACTGTGTTTCCTCGCTGCTTCCTTGCGTTCTTTGTGTTGAGACAGTGAGGTGAGGACGTCCCTATACGAAAACCTGTTCCGTGGTAATCCGAGGGGTCGCACCCTCCTTCCACAGATCTGCAGAAACTTTTTTAAGCTCTGCAGCAGCCAGCGTTAAAAAAAAGAAGTAGACCTAACTGTCTTTGACCTCCTTTTCTCCAGAAAAAAAAAATGTGATGTAGAAAAAAATGTTTTATTCTTTCCTCTTTTCCTCAGTCTTCCCCAAAATAAGGGTGGAAACAACCTCTCGCTCAGTCTCACCCATTTTTCATCTCCTTCCCAGTTTTTTAATCTCTCTCTTGCTTGCATTCAGCCCCCCGTCACACTTCAAGGTTACACAACGGAGTACAAAGTGGCGTAGCCGTGCGAGTCAATGCGCTCACCACAACCACAGTGCGGAGCTGCTGCAAGTCCAGAGATCGCAAGTTCAATTCCCGGCGCTGATAGCGTTTACATAAAATTATCGGGTTCGCTGGTAGTTGGCAGTGAATATGGAACGTTGACATTTGTATGTCTTTTGAGTTTATTTACTTGTTTGCTATACTGTTTCTGTCATCCCAGAACAGCAACTAGCATGTGATATGAAATATATGCTAATCCTAAGGTTGCAGGATCGAATCCTGGCGCAGCCAGTTGGCATTTGAGGGAGCCATGTAAGTAGATTTACTGGCACGTTAAAGATCCCCTTCGGGGCAAAATTCCTGCACCCTGGCGTCTGCAAAAGCCGCAGTAATTAAAAGGGACGTGAAACCAATAACATTATTATTATGAAATATATAGTATAGCCTACTCTAAGGAAGCTTCTGAGTTACTGAACGTATTGTAAATCTTGGTCTTTGGCAGATGACCTAGCTGTTCCGCCCCTTAAAACTCCATTAATTAACTAAATCGAAATTGTTTGTGCAAGATGGGGCTTTACAGAATAGTAGCGGGAAGAAAAAGCTTATGTTGTTGTTGTTGTTGTTGATTTCATTAAACGGCTCGGGCATTGTGGTCACTTGAGTCCCGTGTAGACGGGTGTGTGTCGAATTTGTTTGATAACCTGATGTATTTTGATGTCTGTATTAGTGTGTGTAGGCTATTTGTTATTGAAGCGAGGACTGGGATGGAGGCGGCCGTGTTCTTAAGTTAGGTACCATTCCAGCATTTGCCTAAAGAAGAAATGGGATACCACGGAAAACCACTTCTAGGATAGCCCAGGTGGGAATCGAACCCACCTCTTCTCAGTTACGCTTAACGGGGTTGAGTATACCCCGTTGCGTTGGTAGAGCCGGGAATCGAACCCGGACCCCGGCGTGACGCCGAAGAATGCTAGCTGCTACACTACGAGGTGGTCACTGTTTTTTTTTTTCAATCTGCTAGTACTGTGCTGTATTATATCTCTCCTCCTCGTCGTCGTGATGGCTTTACCAGTCGTTGAACTACAGGGCATTATGTGATGTTCAGATCATACCATCTGTCGTTTGGGGCTTCTTGTCAAGATTAGCTCGTATACATGATTTTATCAGCTAGTCCATTTTACGTAAGTTATAATAGCTTAACTTATAGTTAGGTAGTATTTATTAACTTTCTTCAATTTAACTCACCGTAAGTTACAAGTTGTTTGCAAGAAGTAAACTCAATAATGTACTGAGCTGAACATAGATCACGCCGTTTAATATTTCGTCGCTTACCGTGCGTTGTCTTCCGTTCATATAAAAGAGATGATCAATTCAAATATGGATAAGGTGGTTTTACTCAATGTTCGTGACTGAAAATCGCTCTTGTTTTTCTTTGCTTTGTGCCTTGGTCAAATATGTTGACAACGGCATCGGTTCAAGTCTAAAGGAAAGAGTATAATAAAAGCATATTTGTTACTAACCTATGTTATTCTTCAAAACACGTTCGTATCTTCAATCATTCCACTAGTACCTCTTCAATGCTATTTGTTCCGTCCCTTACGTGCTATCGAAGCATAGCAATATTTCATAAATGTCAATAGAATTCAGAGAATGCCAGGTGTTTACGTCATAATTCATTCAAAATGTCCGTTTTTATTCCTCGAATATCACATTAGCTAGCGTCTTCCGAAACTAGGACGCTGTGTTTCCATCACTTGCGGTGAAGTCGTGCTATTATACAGGGTGTTTAAAACAGTGTGTAGCACCTTTTCAGGTCGTGTTAGGTGGGAACTAGCTTGCCACGGTGGGTGAATGCTTAACGTGTTGGTCTACTAACCCCAAGCTTTCAGGTTCGCTCCTGGCCGTGGTAAGTCATTTTTTGAAAGGCGGCAAAAATTACGACACGCATGTCATACGATGTTGGCATGTCAAAGAACCCGTTTGAATTTAGTAGGCCGTGTTCATAATGGCAAAATTAATCTCGGATGTTTCCGCCAATACTAAGTTCCTCATTTCTCTAGTGTTCAAGGAGCTTAGATATCTAACCTCCTTGACTTTCCTAGTGCTTCAAGGAACAACTAAATTCGACATGCAAGCTTGCACCCGGCACCAAGGCCATACGATATTCGCTTAATAGGTGGGAACTTATCCGTCCAAATCTGAAATTGTGTAGATCATTGACGTGTCGTGGCGGAGATAGTTGTAGTATCTTATATGACCGTCTGGGTAACCGACGTGTTCCAACTTTTAGGTCTATTGTAGCGATGTTGACGAGAATAATTATGCCCTTTACAGTGCTGAAAATGCTTTCTTAATTCAAGAAATATTAATGCTCAAACTTTGACATTATTCGTCGCTGAACTGGGAACATCTTTTTGTTGCATCTTGTGTGTAAAAGTTCAACTTGGTAGCAATATTAGGCTAGAGAAGGCCTCGTGACATGGTGACTCATGCAAGAGTCAAGGCCGCATTTGTATACATTCGTTTGCTGTCCCACTGTTTTTAATTGTTACGCATGTTTTAGAAAGAAAATAGCAAATAGCAAATAGTAAAAATATATAATTTTGTTGTGTATGTCTCTGCTTTAACTGAAGTGCTACAACGCCATTAGACAAATAATTGTAGAAAAATCAATTTAAATGAAAGTCATTGAAAATATGTACACGACGTAAAATACGAGATGGCTTTCCCTTAATATAACGCAGATATTAGCTAGTTTCGACCTTCCTCACACTTTTATAGCCTACATATGAAATAAATTATAGCCTGGATTTTATTTTATTTTATTACCAAGTTTCGAGATGCGTGACCTGACATACAGTACAGACAGAATTCCAACGAAAGGACATTTCGTCATTGTTGTTATGGGAAACAAAATATTTTAGTTCTTGAATTTCCAAAAAAAAGAACAGGCAAGATTATAAATTACGCTATCTTTATAGATAGTTAAGGGCTCTGTAGATGATAAAACCTTCTACTCCACGATCTATTGGAAGAGAAGGGGTACTTGAGATTGTTTACCTTGTAATGAAACTTGCTGTGGTGCCCTTGCTATCTTACTGTTGTCAGTCTGGACTCAGCGGTAACGTTCTCGCTTGCCGGGCCCTAGGTTGCAGGTTCGTATCCTGGCGCAGTCAGCTGGCATTTGAGGGTGCGCAAATGCGAGGGAGCCGTGTCGGTAGATTTACTGGCACGTTAAAGATCCCCTTCGGGGCAAAATTCCAGCATCCCGGAGTCACTAAAAGCCACAGTAGTTGAAAGGGACGTAAAACTAATAACATTATTATTAGACTATTATAGCCTATATGTTGTCAGTCCTGCCACAGGACGAGGAATAGCCTACCAGAACTTGCGTCTCGCCAGTTCCTTGGTATTTCACCTGGGGTTCAACCCATTTACCTAAGATCTTCATTGCCCGTGAATGTGCTTCTTTTTAATCCAGAGAAAGGTGTATTCAGTGTCAGTAGTTGGGCTTGGAGTGGGGGGTGGAGGTTGATGTGTGTGTTAGATGTTCTTATTTAGTGACGCGTGTTAGAATCCCGACATTTAAAGTGATGTATTCACGAGGAACATCACGGCACGTCAGGAAGGGCATCCGGCTTTACCACCAGCCTGTGTCCATAATGAGCCAGGTGGTTACGGTGACCCCAATAAGTTGGCAAATGGCAAGGGAAGAAAATGTTGGTCTTCCCAAGTCAATTCTTAATAATGGAAAATTAATTGACGCACTTATTGTATATCGCATTCTTTTATATTTGGTGGCATCTAGTAGCCAAGTTTTCGGCTAGGTGTCGTTGACGGTAGCATTTGGTAGCATAAGTAGGAATTACTTTAAATTGTTCGTCTGCATTCCTTACCTGAATCACATATAACACACTCCTCACAATTAACACTGGTTATCAGACAGATTCTTCACACACCCAAACTACACGGGGCTACATGATCGCGTTGTCGCAGCCCCTAAACCGAGGAACCAACCAACCTTCTATATTTTAAAAGAATTTTGAGTTCCACTTTCTCATAGATACACAGTACGTAATATATTTAGCATTGTGAATCTTGGGGCCGGCCCCGTGGTGTTGGGGTAGCGCGCCTGCCTCTCACCCGGAGGTCCCGGGTTCGACCCCCGGCTCCGTCAGGGATTTTAAAACTGACGTGAGGGTTGGAACGGGGTGCACTCAGCCTCGTGAGGACAATTGAGTAGCTGTGAGACAGTGCCCCGATAACGAATACCAAGATTAACGGCCGAGGGGACCCGACGCGCTGATCACGCGTCACCCCAATATTTGCAGGCCAAATGGCTGGGCAGCGGTCGCTTGGTCGGCCTTAGCCCGTCATGGGCTGTAACTTATAGTGCCAGGGGATGACTTTTTTTAAATTGTGAATCTTGGAAGTCTTTGTTGCCTGTATAAACTGTCAATTAATACTTTTCAGTCGGTCAACACGCACTTTACCCAATATGATTGGGCGGGGGTTGATCTACACCATATAGGCCTAATATTATTAATGCAGCCAATGGCCATTTTTTTTCTGGGTGGGTCAGGGAAGGGATTTTGGAAGGACATGTTGAAATAAACCATCCCGACATTTGCCTGCTGGTGAAAATGGGAAACCACGAAAACCATTTTCAGAATGGGATTCGAGCCCACGCTCTCCTGATGCCAGCGAGGCAGGAGGGATGGAACGGGGTACACTCAGCTTCGTGAGACAAAACTGCGAATAGGTGGGTTCGAATCCTACCTCAGCCATCCTGGAAGTGGTTTTCCATGATTTCCCAATTCTACCAGTCAAATGCCAGGATAGTTCCTAAAGTAAGGCCACAGGCACCTCTTTCCCAATCCTACACAAATTTACAAATACACACACTACTCTAATACTCCATTAAATAATACAGGATATCAGACATATTTCACACAGAGAGTGCTCCATGACCGCGATGTCGCAAAGCTCCTAAATCTATGAGCAATAACAAGAAAGCGCTGAACGCGTGCTTGTTTCTAGTCGCTTGTGTTCCTAAAATGGAACGCGATGTTGTTAAATGGATGAACTGTTCGACAATGAGTATGCTACATAATTGTGCGTGCTGTTGGACCAGCTGTGTGGCTCGTCAGCCGGGCCGGGCTCTGTCTTCTAGCGAAAGGGATCTTTCATTCTTTTTTTTCTTCTTTCTTATATGTGGAGAGGTTAGCCTGGGGTTAGTGGAGGGTGAGCATTTCACTTGGCTGCTCCCCTTCTCTGCGTTCCCTTAAAAAGCGCGGAGGAATGTGCGAGGTGTGTACAGGTCACGTCACGCACTGCTCCACGGAGACTTGGGCTCACACATGTTGCTGCTACGCAACTCACTATCACTCGAACCCGGATCATGGGGCGACTTCGGTGGCGTAGTTGATAGCATGCCTAAGGTCGCGGGTTCAAACCCGGCCGAAGTTTTTAAGAGCGTTAAAATCCCACAGAATGTCTATGCCTTCTTTCGGAGGGGAAGTAAAGCCGGCGTGCCCATGTCATATATATATTTTACGGCATGTAAAAGAACCTTCCACTAACTACAATTGTGTGAAGACAAAATTTGTAGGTTAGATTTGATGAACGCTCTATTAACTTCCAACGTTTGCTGCCAGGTGCCGGTTGCGGTGGCATCTAGTAACCTAGTTTGCGGCTAGGAGTCGTTGACAGTAGCATTTGGTAGCAAAGGTAGGAACTACTTGAAATTGATCGTCTGCAGTCCTTACCTGATAACACACACTAATACAGCTATCATAATTAACACCGGTTATGAGACAGATTCTACACACACACGAAGTACACGGGGCTACATGACCGCGTTGTCGCAGCCCCTAAACTGAGGAACCAACCAACCAACCGGATCATGGCAAGTTCGGACCTTTGGGGCCATCAATCCCTTTAAATAGGCCTATATGGTGTGGTACTTTTACGCTACCCATCGTGCCAACCTTCTCGATGCTATCTCAATATCTTCTTCTTTAATCGTATCGGCCTCCTAATGACCATGTCATTTTAACTGTCTTCTCTGGGCTTTGATCTTTGCCCAGTGCTCCTTCATACGTTGCCAGTGTTGCTTTTTTCTTTCTTTCGTCCACGTCTTTCCCGTCTTCAACTTTGGTTTTTCTTGAATACCCTGCAGGAGAATGATGAAGATCAGATACAGTAGGTAGATTGAGTAGCAAATGGAGAGATTTTAAGATGAGTGGGAGATAAAAGATGCTTCTGGCGACTGCTAAAGAAGAGAAGAGTAGGTTGGTAGGACACATAGGCTACTAAGACACCCAGGGTCGAGCATAAGAACTGTAGGGGTAGACCATGGTTAGATTTTCCTCGGATGATTTGAAACAATTACCGCGGGACAGATGTCACGGAGAGCCGCATCAAACTAGTTAAAAGACTGAAGACTCAAACTAAAACACTCAGAAAGAGAAGAATTTCTTGGACCCGGAAAGATTGACCATTTTGACAAAAATCCCAAACCAAATTAGTTGATTCATCGAAATAGAAAATGGCTTAACATAAATGTAAGTCAAAATAGAAAAAAATATTGACAGGCATACATTTCGAAATGAGGTTTAAAACAATCTGGGGTTTTCAGGAAAAGCACAAAATCGCTGAACTGTTTGGGCAGATGAAATTGAAAGAAGAAAAGAACACGGTAAAAGGATGAAGAAATACTGAAAAACCTCAAATCAAGAAAGTAGATAAACTCATTAAGAAGTTATTTCACGTGGTGCATAGATGACCTAAGCACAAGGTCACGACTTCCGAGCTCGGGAGAAGAGAGGATACAAGTGCCACCGTCAGCAATCCTTGAACTGGTTTTCCGTTTTCAACTCCAGGCAAATGCCGGGATGGTACCTTTAAATTAGCAACGGCTGTTTACCTCCTACTCCTTAGCTAATTTCATTCATTCGACATTCGTATTCATTACAGACAGTTGACCTCAATGTTCGACACCGTAAAGCAACAACCACCTCCTCGTGGATGTGCCGTTTTACTGTAATGGCAAATTGCTTTTTTGCTTAGCAGAATGTGGCGGAGGTTAGTTATATTTTGTTTTTCTTAGTTGTCAACACTGAGCTGGGCGTTCGTGCGGCAAGCGAAGAGTTGAGTGTTGTCCAAATCGCCACCCTACGCGCCCCGATTGGCCCCAACTCGACTCGTATGACGCTCGGCACAACAAGGTCACGCAATCAGCTGATTGACTAGGCAGCCGATCATAAATATAGCTTCCAGCTCCCTGACGATAGCCTTCTCCGCCCTGTCCTTGCTTCTTTTCGTCTGAACAAGTTGCTCTACTTGTGTTCAGTATGATGACCTTTATTCGGGCGACAGGACCGCATCGCAATTCTTCGCTAAGATGCCCTGGAAGTGTTTAAACTTGAAAACTAATTTCCCGCTGATCTTGATTGAACATGTATGTTCAACGTGTTAGAAATCTGGTATGCAATGAACCCTTCTTAATACTTGAATGCTACACATTGAATGTATGCCAGTAACGCACCCTCTATCAGCACATCATTTCTTATTTTCTTTCTGGAGGCTGGCACCATGTCGCAGCGTTAACGTTCTCGCTAGTTGAGCCCAAGGTTCTGGGTTCAAATTGAGGTTGTACGAAAATCGCGCCCAGGGAAAATACTGTCCTTTGAGAAACGTGCGTAAATCGCGCCCAGTCTAGAAATCGACCTCGTGCCAATACTAGCCTATTCTACATACAAAACAAACCTAACCAGGGGCTTACGCCCCAGACTTGCTTAAAGTGCAATCAGTAATTTTTGTCCAGACAGTCATATAACCAAGTAGCGACCAATGATTTCGTCCAGACAGTCGTCTAACCAAGTAGTGACCAATGGTTCCGTCCGTATCAGCCACAAATACTCCAGGTCGAAACCATGCTAGGCACGATTTACAGGACAACCAAATTCCGGCGCAGTCTATTGGCATTTGAGGGTGCTTAAATGAGAAGGAACCGCGTCAGATTTTCCTAACTTAATGCCACAGCGGCTTCCTTCCAGATCCTAGCCATCACAGTGACACAGAATTATCTGTGTAGACACACACAATTACACGGAGCTATATGGACACGATGTTGCAAAGCAAGATCAACAACAAAACTTAGACTAATGTATTAAGATAGTGAATAATTTACGGGTTTGATGATTGGAGTGGCTCCGTCTTACGAAATGCAGCATCATCAACAACAACAAAGTGTATTTTGTAGAAGTCGCAGAGGAAGCTGTTGCTATACAGAGTTCTTTTGTTAATGGTCGAAATGGAAACTGGTTCCACCCATGAGCACTTATTTTTATCCACGCTGTCGAACTCAGCTCTGGTTTCTGTTACCTTGGAATTCGCAAGTGAAATCCAAAAGCAGTTCCTATTGGATATCACCAAGTTTACCATATCTGTGAGGTTTAATGTTTGAGCATACAGTATATTAAATTTTTGTGATCTACTTTGTAAAAGATTTTTGTACGTATAAAACCATAATAAATTGTCGGATTTTTAGGTTTTAAAAATTATCTTAAAATTGGCTCCATTTCTATATCAAACACAGTGCGTTCTAAAATGTCAAAATAGGTTATCAAATTTTTTGATTATATTTATACCCCGTGGTGTAGCCGCGGGCGTTAAATGACTCGTTACAGCGATGGGGCGCTGCAGTAAGTCCAGAGATCGGAAGTTCAAATCCCGCTGCTGACAGCGGCTATCCTTAGTGTGCTTTCCCCATGTTTTTCCTCCCTTCCTCTAGGCGAATGCTTGGGTAGTATCTTATTTCAAGACCAGGGGTGCCAACCCCAAATCCGACCCTAATAATTAAAGTTACACACACTACTACAGTTACCACAGAAACACAGGTTATGAGACAAATTGAACCCACATCCAATAACACAGGGCTGATAACCAAGATGCTCTAACACCTAAAATGAATTAAATGAACAATAATAATAATAGCAACTTTCAAACGTGCTTGTAATGATTGGTTTGTTGGTTCCTCAGTTTAGGGGCTGCGACAATTGTCGCGGTCATGTAGCCCCGTGTACTTTGGGTGTGTGTAGAATCTGTCTGATAACCGGTGTTAATTGTGATGGCTCTATTAGTATGTGTTATCTGTAATTCAGGAAAGGACTGCAGACGATCAACTTCAAGTAGTTCTTACTTTTGCAACAAAATGCTACCATTAACGACACCTAGCTGCGAACTTGGTTACTAGATGCCACCGCAACCAGCACATTGCTCTGAACGTTGGAACTTAATAGAGCGTTAATCAAATCTAACCTACAAATTTAGCTTCACACAATTGCAGTTAGTGGAAGGTTCATTTACATGCCATAAATCTAAGACACGGGCCCGCCGGCTTTTCTTCCCCTCCGAAGGAAGATATAAGTTACTGAGGGATTTTTAACACTATTAAAAAAATCCGATGACTTCGGCCGTGTTTGAACCCGTGATTGAATGAATGAATATAGTAAAACTTTGTCCAACCTTCATCATCTGTTATTACCGGATGTACATTTTCATAGTTCAGTTAATATCACATAATTGCCACTTTAATTCTAATATTTAAGTTTGTCCATCTCCTTGTGTAGCGGCTAGTATTCTCGCCTGTCACCCCGGAGGTCCAGGTTTGATTCCCTGTCATCCAAAAAAAAAAAAAAAAGACATTTCTGGTCTGAGGGCTGGAATGGGGTACACTCAGCCTCGTGAGGCAAAACTGAGAAGTGACGAGTTAGATTTGTACCTGAACCATCCTGGAAGTTGTTTACCGTGGTTTCCCACTTCTACTCCAGGCAAATGCCGGGAAGGTACCTAACTTAAGACCACTTCGAGGATGGCGGTGGAGGTGGGAATCGAACCCACCTCTTCTCAGTTTTGCCTCATGAGGCTGAGTGTACCCCGTTCCAACCCTCAGACCAGAAATACATTTCTTGGCAGAGCCGGGAATCGAACCATCGCCTCCGCGGTGACAGCAAAGAGTGCTAGCCACTATACAACGAGGCGGTCCCGGTGTTAAAAAAGAAACAACTGTCTGGTTAAAAGTAAAAGGGCCATTCAGCCCATATCATTAGCGGCTTCGGTGGTGTAGTCGGTAGCATGCTGAACTGCTATGCCCAAGTTCGTGGGTTCAAACCTGGCTGAAGTCGTCGGATTATTTAAGAGCGTTAAAATCCTTCAGTAGACTATGCCTTCCTTCGGAGGGGAAGTAAAGCCGGCGGGCCCTTGTCATAGATTTATGGCATGAAAAATAACCTAACAAATTTGTAGGTTATATTTCGTTTGAAACGCTCTATCAAGTTCCAACGTTCGCCACTAGGTATCAGTGACATCTGGTAGCCAAAGTTGGAACTACTTGAAATTGAACGGTACTTGTAACTCACCCCATGGGTGTCCGCATAGATGCAGCTGCAAACTCTGGTGTGCCGAACATGTCCTTGGACACTCCTGGTACCTACGCTAAATAAATAAATAAATAAATAAATAAATAAATAAGCCCATATCATTGTAAGCGCCTGCGCTTTTGGCTGATGACCTCGATGATCCAAGCCCATAAATGAAACAAGTACTGTACAGTATAGCTCCCGAGTCCACTTGGCACGCACCTCGCCGCGCTGCCTGAAGAAAGTGCAAGTGTATGATCGCGGCTAGCAACTGCTCGCTCGGCCTAGCCAGACGACTCGACACCCGTTTACCTTGGTTTTCCAGGAATACACTCTCACATATCGCATACATTGTAATCTAAAACTAGGCGCCGTTGCGTCATGGCGAGCGAGTGAGTGGGATGTGTGGCCTGACCTTCCATATCCTCCTCCTAACCGGCAAGCTGACTGGCTCTGTTTATGGATCTAATAGAACAAGATTGGATCGAGCGGAAATAAATTTGTGACGTGGCCAATCGATACGTTATTTTTTTAAGTTGTGTTATAGAGAAAGGAATACTTTGTTGTTCCCTTGTAAAATTTATGACGGTAAGTGGGTTATTTTCGCTCCCGTCTGTTAGGAGAGTCGTTACTACATGTTGGAGAGCCATCAGATGAAACTATTCCTTTGAAACTATGTAATTTACAAATGCTTTATCGGTATCTTATTGATTTCCACCAGAGTTAGTACAGTAGGTGAAAGGCTATTCATGACAAAGCATTAGAGAGGACGTCTGAAGACAGAAGAAACACGACTCTTTGATTGTAGCCTAATGTAGGCCTACAATTCTCACAACATTTCTATTGTGCGTAGAATAATTCCTTGAGTGCAATAATTGCCCGTTGGTCGTCTTATGATTAACTTAATTTCCCTTATTTTCTATTTACCGAGTTCTCTTCACGTTCTTTTCATAAAATGTATGCACATTCTTCATTCATTATACAAACACCTCGTTGCGTAGTGGCTAGCACCCTTGGCTGCCACCGCGGAGGCCCGGGTTCGATTCCCGGCGTTGCCAAGTAATGTAACTCTGGTCTGAGGGCTGGAAAGGGGTACACAGCCTCGTGAGGCGAAACTGAGAAGTGGTGGGTTCGATTTCCACCTAAACCATCCTGGAAGATGTTTTCCGTGGTTTCCCGCTTCTACTCCAGGCGAATAACGGAATGATTCCTAAATTAAGGCCACGGACGCCTCCATTCCAATCATCTTCCGAATTAAAACTACACACACACTAATACAGTCATCGCAATAACACAGGTTATCAGACAAATTCTATACTCGCACACCCAAGTACACGGGGCTACATGGCCACGATGTCGTACAGCCCCTAAACTAATGAACAACTAAAACATTTATTATACGGCCCCCGTAGTGCAGGGATAACACACTTGCCTCTTATATAAGAGGTTCCTGGTTCAAATCAAGACCACTGCGTTCTTGGCGGTCGCCCTGTAGATCTGGGTTCGATTCCCATGTCTGGCAAGAAATTTTAATTACGGTGTGAGGGCCGGAAGGGTACACTTAGCCTCGTGAAGCAAAACTGAGAAGTGGAGGGGTTTGATTCCCACCTCAGCCATCCCGGAAGTGGTTTTCCGTGGTTTGCCCACTTCTACTCCAGGAAAATGTTGCGATGCTACCTAATCTAAGACCACGGACGCCTCCTTCCCAATCCTATCCTCACTTTACAAATACAAACACCAGTACAGACATCACATAATTACAGGTTATCAGAGTTGTTCAACACACACCTAACTACACGGGGCTGATGACCAAGATGTCCTAAGACCCTAAAATGAATTAACAAAACAACAACAACTTGCCTTCTGGAGCACTTAGGGTAACATTAAACAGTACTGGTATTGAGCAAGCGCCTTTTCATTTGACATTGAAGGTCCCTAACCCCACCCATATTATTATAGAAGGCTGGAGTCTAACAGAAACAAGAAGAACGATAATTCATAAGACCTAACGTTTTTCTTGTCATATTTACTGAGAAAGGTGGGCATTAACCACGTCTCTGGACTCGAGAAGTGGAAGTGTTTCGCCCCATAAAGCGCCACACTCCAGACGAAGGCTTTTAAGAAATACTCGTGGTTGCTTTTTTGCTCCAGTGTTCTGATCTCAGGCTCGCCTTGCTACATAGCCTACTAGGTTAGTTGAGTTATGGGTTCTTCAAATCACCACGGAATGATCCGATCGCTGTGTAGCTTGGTATAGACCACCACTTCTTAAGTCTAAACGAACAGGGATGAATTCTATATAATATTTATCATCATTATTATAGAGAGGGTGCATGTCAATCCTCATTCATGAATTCACCTAACTCATCATCGCACTCGGAAACTTGGTATAAATGACTATTACTCTAATCTAAACTTACAGGAATATAATTGTATTGCTTCCTTTTCCGAGTTGTGGAGGGCGTGCATGCCCATTTCTATTTTTTATATTCCATGCATTAAGGCCCGATTGTTGGAAATAATACGTGATAAATACTACTGTTATGTTAACCTTCTGAATTCTCTTGCTTACCATTGTTTAAGGAGGTAGTACATAGGGGTCATCTGCCCCAATTTTCTACTGTAGGAATAGTAAATTACTGTATATTGATTATACGCGTGTTAATTTCTGACAATGAACATGTTCCATTGAACCGGTGTTTGGGAAAGTTGGTAAAATGACACAGTACCGTTGGTCACCAATTCTTTATTGTTGTATTCAAATATTGTAGGTATCACTTTATCATGTGATTTTGCACAGTAGAGGTTTGTTGATGCCAGTTATCTTCAGAAAAAATATTTGTTTTAATCATAAGAACCTGTGCCGTCTGGCCTTTCGCAAGATGTAGTTCGCAGTGGAAGTGTGTACCGATTAGCCTGGCGCTGGGCCCATTAAACCGGACTAAGGTTATGAAGGTATCAGAGGCGATGGATTGAACGTACATTCACTGCCATGTGAATGCAAGTTCTATTCGAATGCGCTTTTCATTATGGGCCTAGCTTAGCTTAGCCTAAAGAAATAGAGACTAAATAACGTACACGTACTCAACACATAGGCAAGGAAGAGGTAATGTATTGACCAAGGAGATAACATCAAGGAATGACGAGGAATCATTACATGCTATGAATGAGGTTAAGTGGACGACAAACATGTGATACTAGGTAAAAGACCTAAACGTAAATGTCAAGATCGATAGGGAGAAACGGTAAAGGGGGGAACACATAAGGGAAAGTATACTCGTAAAGAGTAAAATTACATTGTGAAAAATAAAGATTAAAAGGGCTAGACAACGAGTCGGGGAAAGTGAGTCTACCGTCAAAGCGCGAACGGTAGCTCAAATAGCCCTGAAGGAGATGAGGGAGTGCGGGAGGGACGGAGTATTAATAAAAGCGCGCGTAGATATGACGTAAAAGAATAAACACAAAAAGGGGCAAGAAACCGATATTAAAAATAATTACGAGAAAGGTATTGCAACACAAAATAAAAAAGACACCCATCAAAATAAATTACGCCAGAAAGGGATTAAGCCGTACTCATGGACTTGCATAAGAAAACGCAATCCTAAGATAAAAGGCAAACTAAAGGATAAAAGGCATGGCATAGGTCTTACTATTGAGCACACGCTACTCAGTAAGCTGTACCAAATACCAACACAAAAAGATACGACGAAATGGGGACAAAGAACAACGGGAACGAAACACATACTCCATGGACATACTAGAAATGGCGAAACGCCCTAGTATTCCATACAAAGAGCAAAGACAAAAAATACGTAACGTACCTTGATGGTGTCATCATAAATCCGGAATCACGGAATTAACTTAAAATGAACGAGAATCGCACCTCTACGCGCACATTTATAGAAAACACACACGAACGAAAAAGAAACGGATAAAAGCAAGGCATCTCGAAAAATGAGAGCGGGAACATGAATATAAAAGGTCCTACCATGATAGAAAAAAAAAGAAGACTGCCTAGAGAGTAACAAACGGTTGTCACAGGTGACGGAAAAAAGGAAGTTAAAAGGAAAGAGGTGTCACTAATCACGATTCGGCATAGTGAGAAATCACTACAACGAACCTTCATCAGCAATTATAGAAATGTCCACTGATCTGCTCGGCTACCCTGGCCAGTAATAACCAACAAGAAAAGAGAACAATTCCGATAATTGACACGCCCAAGAAAAGAAAAAAGGGAAGACTACAGGAGGAAAAGAAAAACGGTTCAAACCAAAAATAAGACGATTTTTAGCCTACTTTCGATTTTTGCAAAAAATGAAAGTAGACTTATGAGATCAACACGGGGCGAAAAAAAAGTGTGTCTGTCTGTGTGTGTGTATGTGTGTGTGTGAGTCTGTGTGTGTGTGTGTGTGTGTGTGTGTGTGTGAGTGTGTGTACTCTGAATGTCTGTCCCCCACTATCAATTCGAACACGATGAACGCGAATTGAACGAAATTTGGTACAAAGATAGCACAAGCAAAGGACACCTCAGTGTCATGTTTTATATCGCCGCCATCTTGACGGAAACGTAATGGCGGCCACACAAATGTTCAAAGTTTAAATCAAATTACGACTAACCTAATCATTCGATCTCTACCAAATTTTTCAACAAGATACCTTTATGGAGGGAGCATCCTTTGACCAAACTAATAGGTCATCAGGATAATAGTTTGCGGATGGCGGCCATCTTTGTTTGAAAATCGATTTCCCCTATTAATTCGAACACGGTGAAACCGAATGGAACGAAATTTGGTACAGAGGTAGTACTAGCAAAGGGCACCTCATTGTCATGTTTTATATCGCCGCCATCTTGACGGAAACGTAATGGCGGCCACACAAATGTTCAAAGCTTAAATCAAATTACGACTAACCTAATCATCCGATCTCTAAAATACTGCAACAACATACCTTTATGGAGGAAACATCCTTTCACCAAATTAATAGGTCATTAGCCTAATAGTTTGCGGATGGCGGCCATCTTTGAGTCAAAATCGATCCCCCCTATTAATTCAAACACGGTGAAACCGAATGGAACGAAATTTGGTACAGAGGTAGCACTAGCAAAGGGCACTTCAGTGTCATGTTTTATATCGCCGCCATCTTGACAGAAACGTAATGGTGGCCACACAAATGTTCAAAGCTTAAATCAAATTACGACTAACATAATCATCCGATCTCTACCAAATTCTGCAACAACATACCTTTATAGAGGGAGCATCCTTTGTCCAATTTAATAGGTCATTAGCCTAATAGTTTGCGGATGGCGGCCATCTTTGTGTCAAAATCGATTCCCCCTATTAATTCGAACACGGTGAAACCGAATGGAATGAAATTTGGTACAGAGGTAGCACTAGCAAAGGACACCTCAGTGTCATGTTTTATATCGCCACCATCTTGACGGAAACGTAATGGAGGCCACACAAATGTTCAAAGCTTAAATCAAATTACGACTAACATAATCATCCGATCTCTACCAAATTCTACAACAACATACCTTTATGGAGGGAGCATCCTTTGACCAATCTAATAGGTCATTAGCCTAATAGTTTGCGGATGGCGGCCATCTTTGTGTCAAAATCGATTCCCCCTATCAATTCGAACACGGTGAAACAGAATGGAACGAAATTTGGTACAGCAAAGGGCACCTCAGTGTCATGTTTTATATCACCGCCATCTTGACGGAAACGTAATCGCGGCCACCCAAATGTTAAAAGCTAAAATGTAATTACTACCAACCTAATAATCTAGTCTCTACCAAATTTTGCAACAACATATCTTTATGTGGGAAGCATATTCTGACCAAACTGCAAGATCATCAGCCCAATAGTTTGCAGATGGTGGCCATGTATGTGTGCAAATCGATTCCCCCTATCAATTCAATCACGGTGAAACCGAATTGAACGAAATTTGGTACAGAGGTAGCACTAGCAAAGGGGACCTCAGTGTCATGTTTAATATCGCCGATATCTTGACGGAAACAGAATGACGGCCACCCAAATGTTAAAAGCTTAGATCAAATTACGACCATCCTAATAATTTGATCTCTACCAGATTTTGCAACAACATGCCTTTTTGTGGAAAGAATCTTATGACTGACTACATGGTCATCAGCCCAATAGTTTGCAAATAGCGGCCATGTAAGTGTGCAAATCCATTCCCCATATCAATGCACACACGTTGAAACCGAATTGAATGAAAGTTTTTACAGAGGAAGCACTAGCAAAGGGCACCTGATATTCATGTTCAATATCCGTATAGCACGTTGTATTTCAACAAGCTACTACAAAAAACATTCAATTATACTATTATATTATTTAGGAGAAAGTAGGCTATATGTTCTTTACTGAACATCTTGTTTTGTCCTAGAATGTTCTATATTTTTATGACTAAAATAACTACAATCTTTGGATGTTAAATTCTGAGTTCGAAATTGTTGCCCTTTACTGTATGGGACATCAGTCCTTCACATGGACGATTTATTTAATTGACGGAGGAGTTTTGTGATGGAAAGGAATAATAGAAAACACGAAAATAAGGTATATTAACTATTTACGGAGCTATTTGTTTTTATCCCTGGCCGCATTCTGTGCTTGGAGAAGAATATTTCAAGTCGTGAATATGTGTTTTTATTTTCTTTACGTTTTTTTTACATTTTGTTGGTTGGTTGGTTCTTAAGTTTGGGGGCTGCGACAACGCGGTCATGTAGCCCCGTGTACTTTGGGTGTGTGTAGAATCTGTCTGATAACCGGTGTTAATTGTGATGACTGTATTAGTGTGTGCTATCTGTTTGTTAATTTAAGTACTGCAACTTAGAATTTTTAAAATAGTTCCTACTTTTGCCGCCAAGCGCCACCGTCAACGACTACTAGGCCAAGTCCAGACGCCACCGCAGTCGGCTCTTGGCAACGAACGTAGAAACCGAAGAGCGTTGTTTACATTCCTAACCTATCCAATTTAGCTTCACACAGGAGCAATTAGTGGAAGGTTTTTAACATGCCATAAATCTATGACATGGGACCGCCGGCTTTACTTCCCCTCCGAAGAAAGGAATACAGAGGGATTTTAACGCTCTTAAAAATCCGACATTTTGTTGAAGTGAGTGTTGGTAAATGGGCGTGTTCGATCGCGGATAGTTAAGGAGTTAATGCCAATCACAACACACAACACGTTTGCTACCTCTGGTTTACAGTATACAAATGAACCTGTATTTCTTAAGACTTTCCAATAATCCATATAATTACTGTAGAATGTGTCCGGTGCCAATCCTGTCTTTGGTGCACAGTGTTGTGGAATGCTACCCGCCGAGATGATGTCAGGACTAATCGATATTCCTGCCAGGCACTGCCGTCCCTTGCGCTCTCCTTCTGATATCGACGTTTATCTCTTCGAAGCCATACCGATTAGGATTTGGAATCCTTAAAAGTGTTTCTAATATTTCATCTTCGGTGTCATAATAGAAGACATGAGAGTATATGGACATCGGCAAGTCGACTATGCTGCATGTATCTCGGCAAGTGATATTGACTCATGCACTTAGAGTAAGTTTTATTTTGAATCATCGTGGGATATTTTCTCGCAGTTATTGATACAGTATTCGGTCATTCTGTTGTTAGCTCAAGGGAGGTTCATCTACGGAGGATGAGAAGGGTAACCAAGTGTGTTATGAAATACACTTGATGACTTAAAGATAAAAATAAATGCAAGAAAAGAAATGTGGATTTCACGACTAGAGAATAACTCTCTTCGGAAAGCCTCCCACCTGGTCATGAACAGAACTGGATCGTGTGAAGGGTACGTTCTGGGTTGGAAGATCCAAGAGTAATCTACAGAAATGGCACTTCCCCGTCGACATCACTAACTGCGACTGTGGAATGCTCCAGACCATGGAACATCTACAGAATTGTCTGCTGTGCCCTGGATTTTGTACAGCAAAAGATCTCCTCATTGCGACATCAAATGCTGTTGTTATTGTATGTTTATGGTCGTCCGTGGTGTGACTTGTTTAATAGTCACAATGCATGTAAATAGGTTAATATGTGTGTATGGCATGCAATTTGTTTGCTTCTGACTCGAATATATAGTATATACTAAAACTATGCACTTCTGTTTTTGTTGCACTTAGAGGCTTGTATCATCATGGTATTATCAAGGCATGTTTGAAGTCAGTCAGGTAACTTGTGTTACTGTGCCGTCTACAGGGCTACTTAATTTGTGAAGAAAATACATATTATAATGATGTTGTTATGGGCGTTACGTTCCTTTTAACTGCTGTGGCTTCTGGAGACGCCGGGGCGCAGAAATTTTGCTCTGTAGGTGATCTTGACTTGCCAGTAAATCAACTGACACTGTTCCCTCCACTGGGCCGGGATTCAAACCCGAAACCTTGGAAACAGCAGGTGAGAACGTTACCACTGCGTCAGACAGCCAGCCAAATATTTGAGAAGAAAGCGGCACTAGGACCGACAGGCACATATAGCCCGCGTAATTTCTCTGGAGTTGAAATGAAGAGTTGTGTGGGATTCGAATTCATGTCTTGCAAGTCATGATTATTTCTCCATACTGATAGGCATTTTAGCGCACTAACAGGATATTTTAAATTTAATGCAAAACTGATAAGCAGGATAAATGGGAAAAATACGAGTGTGGTGGTCTTTATGATTGGGCGCCGTAATCAATTCAAGATAACTCACGGATCATCCACACACTCGTATTAACTCTAAATATTCCCATCTTCTCTATTGAACCGTGTCCCTAGGGTTGACCAAAATAATGGGTTATACCGAATTACGAGGAGTTCATTTGTTTGAGACGTTATTTCTCGTAGTAGCCAATGACGAGTTATGTGATAATCATCTCTTCATTCACTTTGTGAGAGAAACAGGAACCTATTCAAGAGTTTGTGAATTCGACTGAGCACTGTTTTAAATGGCGGGCCCATGTCATAGATTTATGGCATGTAAAAGAACCTACCACTGTAATTGGTGGTGTGTACAAACTTTGTAGGTTAGGCTATATCTGGCTGGTTAGGAAACGCCCTATCAAGTTCCAACGTTCGCCGCTAGTGTTAGTGACTTGCAAATGAACTTATGGTCATTAGCTGCGATTCATATATCAATCAAATGGTGCTCTTTTTAGATTAGTGAAACCGCAGGCCATTACATGGAAAGATGGGCATTGTGCGGCCAGTTCAGGTATTTGTATCCAATATCCTAGACCTTCCTTGTACATTTATGAGCTGCTTTTTCAAGCTGAATAATCCAAAGTGCGAGCAATAGTACCCTCCCTCGTCAATTTTAGTTTCATCATGCTGTATTGAGAGGCTGCGTTGACTCAGTATTTATTTATTCATTTATTTATTTGTTTAGTTATTTATTATTTGTAATTCACACTATGCCTTCCTTCGGAGGGGAAGTAAAGCCCGGGCCCATGTCATAGATTTATGCCATGTAAAGGAACCTTCCACTAACTGAATATGTGTGAAGCAAAATTTGTAGGTTAGGTTTGATTAATGCTCTGAAGTTCCAACGTTCGTCACCGGGCACTGGTTGCGATGGCATCTAGTAGTAGCCAAGTTCACAGCTAGGTGTCGTGGACGGTAGCATTTGGTAGCAAAGATAGGAACTACTTGAAATTATCGTCTGCAGTCCTTACCTGAATTACAGATAACACACTCCAATACAGTCATCACAATTAACACCAGTAATTAGACAGATTCTACACACCCCAGAGTACATGGGGCTACATGACCGCGCTGTCGCAGCCCCTAAACTAAGGAACCAACCAACCATTTATAATTCAACCACAATACCTTACTTCTGCACACAAAACGATTTTCATATACAGCTTTTGGAAAGACAAATACAAAAACAAAGATACCATTATTATTTGAATCATATATACTGTATTTATATATTTGTCTTAGAATTAGAATCAAATATTTCAAGAGTAACACTGGTCAATTACAATCTGTGATTCCTGAGGTGCTCAAGTGGGTTCGAGAGTATCGAGAGTAAAGAACAAGAAAGAGGGTCTCATAGCCTATGTCAGGAGGGGAGATGAAATGATGATGTTAATTCATTCTGGGGGCGTGGGACATCTTAGTCATTAGCGCCGTTTACTTGTGTGTGTGTGTGAGCGCTCGGGTGTGGAATTTATTTACAAACCTTTGTAATTGTGATGACTGTAGCAGTATGTGTAGCTAATTGTAATGACATGGGCCTGGTATAGGAGTAAATGCTCGGGAATTGAAGTGAGTTCCTGGGAGAGAGAGTAGAAAAACCCGGAGGGAAGAGGGAGGACTGCTGTCAGCGCTGGGATTCGAACATTCAATGTCCGGACTTGCTGCAGCAGTCGTGGTGCGTGACTTAACACTTATGGCTACGCCGCTAGGTGAGATGAAAAGAAAGACGCGTTACGATGTATCTGGGTCTTAAGATGGAAAGGAACTTTACATTACTGAACTTGGGGCACTCCCAGTGACAGTAATCCAGATTCATGTCGACGGATAAATTTAATATACGATTTCATTCCTGCAAATAAGATAATGTAACCAGAAACGTCGAATGGAGGACGCCACCTGTCCTTTTTTCACATGGTAATAATAATAATTATGATAATACCATAATAATAATAATAATAATAATAATAATGGTTTTGAACTGCGATATTTAATTTTAACGTTTGAACATATTGATGAAATTAATGTACTCCGGACAGTAGACATAAAGCCAAAATATTATTATACTTTCCTGAGAAAAAAATGCAGTCTCCTGTGCTGTAATTTATATTTTGATACACACTTGAAGTAATATAGGTTTTCAGTGAGAAAAGAGGGAGGTGGACCGTCCCCGGCCACTGTCAGATGAGAAGTTGTAAACTGAAACATTGAGTACTCGATCTCGGGCAGTAGTAGAAGTTCTCCATGTGTTTGACCGAGAGAAGTTCTGTGTCGGAAGGCGCAATGATGTTCCAGTTGAGGTAACGGGTTTGTGTGGACTAAGCGATTTGCATGTTCCTCGCGTGACCCACGTTGACCCGCGCCATTCCGGCTCCTTCCGGGCTACAGGGTGACCATCCTGTCTTCCTTGATAGCATCCTTCAATCCTTAACATTTTTGTTTCCTTACAGCAAGGCTACTATTAGTATATCACCTGAAGGAAAAGATTCCGGTTATTTTTTTACCACAACTTGTGTCACATGGCTTAGCGACATTTACGCGCACTAGAACGCTGAATTTGCTAAATTTTCCCTGCCTCGCAATTATGAATTTACATTCTCAAAAGGTAATATCAAAAATTTAACAAACTTTAGGGTCAATTATACGCGATCTAGTCATTCCTATAACAAGTGGTCCCAAGCCCGTAATTGAAGAAACGATAACAATGTTCAATGCATTAAAATATAAACTAGACCTCGTTTCTAAATTGCAAGAGGGAGTGCAAAGCGTGTGATAATGCCCAAACTGTAAGTAAGTTATTACTATTCTTCTTCTTCTCTTTCTTCTCTTCTTCCTATTATTGAAAATCCACAGCCTGCTTCCAGTCGACCGACCGGGTCAGGGATGGATTGAATGAAGTCCCCATCTAGCGGCGTGGATATGAACTGTGCCGGCTGCCGAAGCCTGTCGCACTCTTCTGAGGCAATGATTAAATGCATGACAGATGAAATGAAATTATCGTGGAGAGTGTTGCTGGAATTAAATTATTGACAGGGAAAACCGGAGTGCCAGGAGAAAAACCTGTCTGCCTCCGTTTTGTCCAGCACAGATCTCACATGGAGTGACCGGGATTTGAACCATGGACCCAGCGGTGAGAGGCCGGCGTGCTGCCGTCTAAGCCACGGAGGCTTCTTCCTAATATTATAGGCTATATAAAATACTGTGGTGTATATTTCACAAAACTCAAGCTCAAACCAGAGGGAGTTAGGTGCGGTTTGTGCCAACATCTTCCAAATAGTAGAGGAGAAATTTGCATTTCTTGAAAAGTCAATGGACATATATTTATTTGTTTATATCTAGTAAAGTGCGTTTAAACAAATAAACAAGGCGATAGCCTCTCGAAGAACTTTGTCGCATCGAGCCCACATAACAGTACAGCCGGGTGGGTGGTCTATACACATGGATGTTCAAAAGTAACCGAACGTAACAAATAACCATTCACCCACGGCAGTGACAAAATGCATTCTAATTTCATAAATATCGACAATTTGTTTAAAAAGTGCGTTAAACAAATAAACAAGACGATAGCCCCTCGAAGAACTTTGTCGCATCGAGCCCACATAACAGTACAGCCGGGTGGGTGGTCTATACACATGGATGCTCAAAAGTAACCGAACGAACAAATAACCATTCACGCACAGCAGTGACAAATTGCATTCTAATTTCATAAATATCGACAATTTGTTTAAAAAGTGCGTTAAACAAATAATCAAGAAGATAGCCCCTGCCAGAAGTGTGTCACGTCCAGCCCGCATATCAGTAAAGCTGGATGGGTGGTTTTTACACATGCGAGATTTTTTGCACAGGCCCTCTAATTATTATTATTATTATTATTATTATTATTATTATTATTGTTATTAATATTATTATTATTATTATTTCTTTTTTCTTTTCTCGATCTTGGTCATCATAAGAGCACGTAAGATAACTTGATGCAGTCATTTTAGTTTGTTGCTTGCTTCCTTTCTTGTTTTTTTAATAGTTCTCCATTGCTTCACTTTGCTTTTTCCTCCTCTCTTCTGTCCAAATGTTATCCTACTCCTTTCTTTCTCCTAGAAATCCTTGAAATTTTGTGTTAATCTTCTAAAAGTTGCTCTGTCCTGTTTTAAGTCGGCTGTTATTCCCATCTCTGCATTCACTGATTATAACACTCTTGTAATGGGGCAGCTGACCTCGCTGTTCCGCCCCTTAAAACAACAATAACTAATACATATTACTCTTGTAAACATAATTGCAAATTTGTTTTGTTAGTCTGGTGTTATCCTTCCTCATTATGGGACCATAAAACCTAACTCTCCTCTTCCTGATGGTATCAGACATTTTAAATATTTTATTATTATTATTATTATTATTATTATTATTATTATTATCATTTGACTAATATTAGCCGATTATAATTGTTATTATTTCATAGAACTGACTTTGAATTTCATTTTACACCATTTTGTTCTTGTTGGCAACTCTGGCACTGTACATACTCTAATGACAGTTGGTCCCCCTGCTGGAGGGTTGTTGACCCATTAAGAGAAAGGGTCGTTTTCTTACCTGCGTTAAGCAGCACTCACTAGCAAGCAGGTAGCACTGGCTACCGGACATGGTGTCAGCGCATGTACTGTAATATCTACTGTACTTGTTCAGTGTTTAATCATGTACATACAATGTAAAATATATTTCTTTATACAGTCCACCACATCGTATTCTATGTATTCGACATAAGTTTTGGTCCTCCGGGCACGATTATATGGCAAGGAAAACAGTGAAAATTGAACTCGTGTGATCCAAAGACAGCATGGCTTCTCACAAATGGCGTGGGTGGTTACCAGCATGGCGACTACTGGACAACAGAATTCATCGTCTTGGTAAGTCACCGATCATCCTTAATTATTCCTTGTGACTCATATGCATTCCTTTGTTTCTCCATTCAAAACTGTTCGTTTGTACTTGCAATGTTTTGGTATTGCTAGTGATCAGACATGATTCCGCCCGTAAAACTGTATGTTATTTGTACGCAGTTTTCCCGCAACTCTTTGAAACAAAACCAGGAGTTCATCTTTGTATTATGTAAATATGTTAGGTATTTGTCTTTTCGTTTTGTCATTCTTTTACGTATATGCGTTTGATCTATTGTGATTTTATATAATTCAGCAGTTTATTGGGAATTGCTAGTGAAAAATGGAACAAAAGATAAAATCACTGTGTAGCAAAAGGGGTAGGTTAAAGGCTAGCTTATCTCGCATACAAGGTTTCGTAGAGAAATTAGATTCTCAATCTAAGGACGTAGATCAGTTGGAAGATCGACGGGCTCACTTACCAAAAATCTGGGAAGAATATGAAACAGTTCAATCACAAATAGAGGATTTGAAAGAGGATGAATCATTTCAAGCAGAACAAGAATCTTATCGCTCTGACTTTGAGGAGCAATACTTCAAAACATCTGGTCTTATAAGATCCATATACAGTGCAATTTCCAAGTCAGCAACTTCGCTAAGTGATTCTATTGGTGAATCAACGTCCAGTTCGCAAACACGTTCAGTTAAACTGCCTCAAATAAGTTTACCTACATTCGCAGGTGATTATTTAGAATGGCCCAATTTTGCCGATACCTTTAAGAATCTCATTCATGAAGATGCAAATTTGTCAAAAATACAGAAATTTCATTACCTAAAATCAGTGCTATCAGGCAGGGCGGCAGACGTGTTACAGTCTCTAGAAATATCTGCAGCGAATTAAAGCTAAACTTACTTCATAAGAAAGCGTGGAACCTGTTAAATGAAAGGTTCAATTACCGGCGAGCAATTGTTTCCTCCCACATTAATTCGGTCCTTCAGATAAAAAAAAAATAGAATTAGAATCTTCCAAGGCATTAAGAGACTTGTATGACGGCTTCAGAAGGCACTTACAGTCGCTATCAGCGCTTGGTCTGTCTTGTGAAGAACAATTAGATGCCATTTTGATACATTTAATAACGAGCAGATTTGACGCTGAAACGTTAAAAAAAATGGGAGACCTCGCTACCAACTTTTGATCTACCATCGTATCAGACACTGGACAAATTTCTACTCGAAGCATGTAATGCATTGGAATCGATCGAGACTAAGAACTGTGATCGCCCAAAACAGCTGAAGCAGGTAGGCGTTTCATCTAAACAGAATGCGTCTGGTTTCAAACCGAGGCCATTCACGAACCCAGGGAAAAATTGTTTCCTTTCACAGAAAAATCAGAAATGCCCGCTTTGCACGGAAGAACATCCCATATTTAGATGCAAAACATTCACTTCTATGTGTGTTTATGACAGATGGCGGGAGATCAAGAAGCATAAGCTCTGTGTTAATTGCCTGTCTGTAAATCACTTCGCTAACGAGTGCACTCGTTCATGTTGTAAGCTGTGCAAGGATAAGCACAACACCTTGCTTCACAGGGACCAAGGGTCACCGAAACCCATTAATAGTCAGACTTCAAACAAGAGTATTGTGTCCAATAATACTTCATTGTCCACCCATAATGAGCAACATAGTAGTAATGCTGTTTCATTGCACAACCACAACAATGATGTGTCCTCTCATGTATTGTTGTCGACAGCAGTAGTGAATGTCAACAATTCAGAGGGAAAAAAACCCGTCATGCTCGGGTTGTGTTAGACAGCGGCTCGCAACTCAACTTTATAACTAGGGAATTAACTCATCAATTACGATTGTTAAAGACTAAGACTAATATTCCGATACATGGGTTGCATAACACTACCATCAAGGTGGGGTCGGTGGTAAGAACAAAGATATCTTCGCGGTTCGGTTCCTTTGAACGAGTGATGACATTTCACGTAATACCTTCAATTACTGGTCAGTGCTTACCCAGTAAAAATATCAACATCACAGATTGGAGTATCCCTGAGTTTATTTTAGAAAACCTTGCGGATCCTCAATTTAATGTGTCATCATCCATAGACATTCTCATTGGAGCAGAATTCTTTTACGATCTTATCGGCGCAGAACAATTTCAGCTCGACAGCTTCTCAAGGAAACTACCGATGTTTCGCAACACGGCTCTTGGCTGGGTAGCAGCAGGTAGTGTTGGTTTGTCTGAAAGACATGCAGATAACAGTTTTTCCTGCCTCTTTGTGTCAGGTAAGATATTCAATGAGCCGGGGAAAGCACTGCTTGGCCAAGGACATTCCGAGCAGGAGATTAGTGAGCGACTATTTACTGACGGTCACAGACGGAATCCACAGGGTAGGTTCATAGTTCCACTTCTCCTTAAGGAGGACCCGAGTCAGCTAGGTAGCAATGTTAATGAGGCAATTAGACGGTTTCACAACCTAGAGAAGCGTTTTGAAAGACAGCCTCAAGTCAAGTCAGAGTACGTACAGTTTATGAGAGAGTACACTGACCTGGATCATATGGAGGAAATTCCCAGTAGTAAGATAAACAAACCATTACAGTACTACCTTCCGCATCATTGTGTATTTAAGGGTAATTCATTGACAACGCGCACTCGCGTGGTATTTGATCGCAGCTCGCAGGGCGATTCTGTTTTATCCCTCAATGATTTGTTATTAGTAGGACCGATCGTTCAAGATGATTTATTTTCAATATTGGCCAGATTTCGCATGCATCGCTATGTATTGACCGCTGATATAGAAAAAATGTATCGGCAGGTCCTCATAGAACCTGCACATACTGATTTTCAGCGTATCGTGTGGAGGGAGTCCCCTAAGGACGAGCTTAAACATTATCGTCTCAAAAGAGTGACATATGGCACGTCATGTGCTCCCTTCCTGGCCACAAAATGCCTATCTCAATTGGCGAATGACACTAAGGAGGAATTTCCTAAAGCTTCGAAAGTAATACGGCGGGATTTTTATGTTGACGATTTAATGACAGGTTGTGAATCAACTGATGGCTTAAGGACCACTCACAAGTGTGTTTCAGATATTTTATCCAGTGCGGGGTTTACCTTAAGAAAATGGTGTTCGAATGAGCCCAATGTGCTATCGAGCATTTCTAACCACGACGCTGATCCCAAGTACATTATTAAGGTAGATGAAGGTGAAGACTTGAAGTTGTTGGGGCTATCTTGGAAACCCATCACGGACACCTTTCAGTTTGAGTTGAGAAGTGATTTCAGTTCGACACAGATAAACAAATGAATAATTCTATCAGACCTGGCTAAAATATTTGACCCCTTAGGGCTTCTGACCCCAGTATTGATTAAGGGTAAGATTTTCGTCCAGCAACTGTGGCAAATGAACTTAAAATTGGGACGACGTTCTCACAATAGAACTTCAAATTAAATGGATTCGCTATATGCAGGACATTGCTAAATTGAAGGAATTCAAAGTGCCTCGTCATGTTAGGGCAGTAGAATTTGTGGAGTATGAAATTCATGGATTTTGTGACGCGTCTCGGATTGCTTACGGCGCATGTGTTTATGTGAGATCTCAGACAGGTGATGGTAAAATAACAGTTCACTTATTGTGTTCTAAGTCTCGCGTTGCGTCATTAGGCTCAGTAACTTTACCAAGATTAGAACTATGCAGTGCTGTATTACTTGCTCAGTTGGTCGAAAGAGTCATGAGATCCATAAACGTAACTAAAGACAAGTGTTTTTGTTGGACTGACTCCACAATAGCATTAGCATGGATTTTGGGCCATCCACACCAGTGGAAAACATACGTCGCTAATCGAGTGTCGCAGATTCAACAGTTGACAAATATTGATTGTTGGCAGCACGTCTCTACTCATCATAACCCAGCAGATATGATCTCGAGAGGAGTTACCGCGGAGAAGCTGTTAAATTCATCATTTTGGTTATCGGGACCATCTTGGCTTTCAGATAATAAAGACGAATGGCCTTCACAGCAGAGGCATAGCTCTCAAGAATTACCTGAAGTTAGGAAAACTAAAATTGTTCTAGTGTCATCTACAGAATCCCTTGGATCGAATCTGATTAACAGATACTCTTCCTGGAGCAAGCTGATTAGAATAACAGCTCTCGTGCTCAGATTTATCAAAAATCTTAAAACTAAAACAGAGAGACAAACAGGTGCTCTTAATCCTGTAGAACTAGAGCAGGCTATTTATGGTGTAAAATTGCTCAAGGTTCTGAATTTTCACAAGACATAAAGGCTCTCAAACAAAATTTGCCACTGCCCAAGGGAAGCAAATTACATGGATTAGCACCGTATTTGGATGAGCAGGGTCTGTTACGGGTAGGAGGCCGTCTGCAAGATACTAAACTATCGGTCAACAGAAGACATCCTATTTTATTACCTGGCAATCATCGCATTACAATAATGTTATTTGATCATTTTCATTTTGTTTTTCTTCATGCTGGAGCTCAGACTTTATTGACAATGATGCGACAGCAATACTGGCCTCTATGTGGGAGGAACGGTGCTCGAAAGGCAGTGTATCGATGTTAGACGTGCTTTCAATTCTCGTCTCGGCCGTATCAACCGTTAATGGGATCGCTACCTGAAAGGAGAGTAGTTCCCAGTCGACCATTTGCATCTTCAGGAATAGATTTCTGTGGCCCAGTATATTTACGGCCTTCGTCCAGGAAGGGCGCTCGGATTAAGGCATATATAGCTTTGTTTGTTTGTTTGTTTTGCCACAAAGGCTGTACATATTGAACTTGTAAGCGATCTGTCTACAGCTGCCTTTTTAGCATCACTGACAAGCTTCATGGCTAGACGAGGAACTTGCACCCACATATTCACTGACAACGCAACTAATTTCGTAGGTGCATCACGTGAGCTAAAGAAATTCTTTAATGATAGGAATACCAAGCAGTCACTCATAAGCTTTGCCACAGATAAGGGGATTCAGTGGCATTTTAGTCCTCCTGGTTCACCTCATTTCGGAGGGTTGTGGGAGGCTGCAGTAAAATCAGCTAAGTACCATCTTAAGAGAATAGTAGGAAATGCTGCATTGTCGTTTGAAGAAATGACTACAATGCTTGTACAGATAGAGGCAGTTTTGAATTTGCGCCCCCTGTGCCCACTATCCTCTGATCCCAATGATCCGGAAGTATTAACCCCATCCCACTTCCTGATCGGTGGCTCTTTTCATCTTCCTGTTGAAGAAGATTGTCGCAGACTCCATTGAATAGACTGAAACGCTGGCAACTGCTTCAGGCTATGTTCTAGCAATTTTGGCGCCTATGGTCCAAGGAATACCTCGGACAACTCCAACAACGTACTAAATGGCGGTCGCCTGGACAATCCCCACAAATTGACACTCTGGTGGTTCTGAAGGAAGAAGGCGTGCCTCCACTTCATTGGAAATTGGGCCGTGTCGCAGCAGTGCATCCAGGAGACGACGGAGTTACGAGGGTTGTTACCATCAAAACACCCAGCGGAGCTCTTTTGAAAAGAGCAGTGTCAAGACTTTGCCCATTGTTGAGTGAAGAGAAGTGAAGTGTTTAAATTTTTTGTGTTCATAGTGTTTATTTGAACTCTTATTCCAGTTAATTGAACAAAGTGACAATATTTAGTTGCTTGAAATATTTGCTATTTCAAGGGGGGGGGGGGGGGGTATGTTGGCAACTCTGGCACTATACATACTCTAATGACAGTTGGTCCCCCTGCTGGAGGGTTGTTGACCCATTAAGAGAAAGGGTCGTTTTCTTACCTGCGTCAAGCAGTACTCACTAGCAAGCAGGTAGCACTGGCTACCGGACATGGTGTCAGCGCATGTACTGTAATATCTACTGTACTTGTTCAGTGTTTAATCATGTGCATACAATGTAAAATATATTTCTTTATACAGTCCACCACATCGTATTCTATGTATTAGACAGTTCTGTTTGTAGTACTTGCCCTCCAATGATTAAAAATTCAATTCACAATTATATATGTAGGTGTAAACCTAACAGTTTTCCCTCAACATTTTTGCAGCCATGAGGGGGTTGAGGACCTCCTGCACACATTTTGTTGTTGCTGTTGTTACTATTTTTATTATTATTATTATTATCATTATTATTATTATTATATATGACATTTACATGAACATACAAAACCATCACCGTTGGAATCCTTGCGAGCCAAAGACACTGATGGTAGCACTAGATCTCAATGTTCAGAGTTACTGAAGAGATAAAAACCTTTCGTACTATGTTTGCAAGGGTCATATGACCTCGTAGTTTCACCCCTTAAAACAACAATAACTAACTAACTATGTTTGCAGTACCAAGGAGGGCAGCTTTTTACATTAACTGCATATGGTTCCTCTTCGCGCCAAGGCTCTCCTTTGCATTATCCCAGTCCTTTGTGACTAAACCATTCACAGAGACAACAACTGGGATAACGAAATCATCCTTTAGACCGTTTATTTGTCTGAGCTCAGCGGCAAGTGGCTAGTATTTGCGCTTTTTCTGTACGTTTTCATCGAGTGGAACAGCACATGGTAGCCTTGTGTGATTCCTTATCGAATATCACAAGGTCTGACCTGTTGGCTTCTACAGAACGATCAGTTATTATAGTGGAATCCCATAAGATCTTGGCTTTATCATTGTTCGTAACCTGATTAGGTCTGCATTTATAATATAGGACTTCCTTCTCAACAAAACCGAATCGCCGCGCAAAAGCTTGATGTACTACATTCGCCACGTTGTTATGCCGCTCCAAGTATTATTTTGGAGCAGCGTTTGGCATTCTTGTACCATTTTGCTCTGTTTGTGGTACTTGTCCACCCTCTTGCCGCCGTGACTTGTAGCCATAAACAACCGCAGAGGGTTGAGTCTCCTGCAGACTTTTCGCAACAACTTGGCGAATTGTTTAGAGAAGCGGTTATTCTAGCGGCAGTGTTTATATATCACTATTTATGGCACTTGTGCTCACACACACACCACACACATTTCCTGTGCCACTGGAGGCAGACCAGAATCTGCAGGCGACACAGGCCTTCCGCCGCCATTTCCTCCGCGTCACATAGCTGTTCAGTTTGGTATTTCAGAATGGTCATAAGCAAAAATTTTAGGGTGGTCCAGACAATGTTATTATTGTTTTATATTAAATATTGTTTCATATTTGACATCTATTGTTGCCAATATTCCCATTATTATAATTCCACAGAACACAACATTTGAAAAAAAAAAGTTCATGCATTAAACACCGTACTTATATGGCTCCTTATTTGTAAGTTATAGGCTATTCTCCTCTCATTTGCTTGACGGAAACAAATGTATCTACCCGCTTGGTTGATGAGGTCCTAATTTTTAATTTCTAACTTGGTGTTCAGATGTATAGAAGAATTTCTTAATAAAGATATCACTTCATTCATATTCCTATCAAAACAAAAACATTTACCATTGTAGGAAAATGTTGGAAAATCGCTGTATTGGTTCATAGATATTTATTAAAATGCTCCAGCAATCAATACAAATTATACTCAAATTACATGTTTCGGTCATCCTGTATATATTTTACTCAATTTAATTTATCCTTAGCTTTATTTAGTTAATGTTTTAATGTTTCATTGTAATTTGCTGAAGAAGTTCCCATTGTTGGACCGAAACATGTAATTTAAATATAATTTGTAATGATTGGTGGAGCATTTTAATTAATTATCATTTTCCTATGTCACCCACAATCAGCATATTAAATAACTACGTACCGTACCACAAAAGTTAACAAGTAGTTCCGTGAAGAACTATATAGCCTATTGTCATTCATCCTACTTATGTTAATTGCCTCAATCAACATACAACATTTCAGTTTGATTGCTGTAATAGATTCGCAGATATTGAGAACCGTCTAAATATTTCAGATTTTGCCATGTTGGATTTTTATGTATGTAGGCCATAGGGTTATGTACTATTACATGAAGCTTATTGCGTAGGTGTATTATTCAAACTCCAATCGCATGGTTAGGACTCCAAAAATGAAAACGTGATTTTAAAACTTCGCACAGCCACCATCTTGTGTATATAAAAACAATAGAAATAAATTAGATGTCAGTGGGTTAAAATGTGTATAAGCATTTACCGTACCAAGTTTCACTGCGCTCGGATGGATAAATCGCGAGAAATGTCCATTTAAATATTTGAATTTCGCGTCGCCACCATGTTGGATTTGTGCTCACCAGGTTATTGAACGTCCCATAGGTGAACTTATGTTTATAGCCTTTATCAACATACAAAATTTCAGTTTGATTGCTGTCATAGATTAGTAGATATTGAGAACCGTGTAAATATTTTCGATGGTCGCCATGTTGGATTTTTATATATGTAAGCCATAGATTTATGTACTGTTAGATGACGATTATTGCGTAGGTTCATTATTCAAACATTGACTCCGATCGCAATATTAGAACACAAGAAATACAAAATTATTTTTTAAATTTTGCACATCGCCATCTTCAGGTTATGTAAACAATTGAACTAAATTAGATGTCAGTGCATTACAATGTGTATAAACATTTGCTGCACAAGTATCAATGCGTTTGAATGGTTAAATTGCAAGAGAAGTGTATTTAAATGTTTCAACTTCGCTTGGCCGCCATGTTCGTTTTGTACTTAACAGGTTTTTGATTTTCACATAGATAAATTTCTGTAGTGTCCTTTATCACTGAGCGAAATTTTAGGGTGATATCAGTAATAGTTTCGGAAATATAGAATGCCGGTGAAATATTTCGCACAGCTGCCATGTTGGATTTGTGAGACGTAATAGAATTTGAAGGGCGCGGTCGGGGTTGGATAAAATAGTTCTATGACCTTACCGAGTTTCATTGAAATCATTCCAGCCGTTTAGATTTTATTATGGGGGACACACACGGACAAAAGGTGATCTCATAAGCCTATTTTTTTCATAGATGAAAATAGGCTAAAAAAAACACATCAATTTATAGAAATCAACTTCATTCACAGAAATCACCAACACACTTGTACTGTACTTGGGACAACAGACAACTGAAAATGTATGAATATATATTTGTGTAGAATCTCAACTTCAGCAAGCTGTGAACAATGGCTATGTTGAAGGGCGTAGGGTTGATCCATCTCCCGTAATCTAGTTTGACCTTCAAACAGAGACGGAAGTACGACATGTTCAGTTTGGCATACTCTACCTGATCTGCACTCACTCCTGGAAAATAATGAGATGGTCAATTACCTTATTTCGTTTCTGGGCCTCCTAGCCGAAAATCCCAATAACTACACATACAAACTGTACCACAGTCACTACAGTACGGCGCTGGTGGCCCAAGATCCAAAGCCCCAACTTACTGAAACAATAATTCTGCCCAGCACGCTCAAGAAATGGGCAGCACTAACGATGCCGACGGGCACAGGTCGTTATTGCGAGCTATACTTTATTGTGTTGTTTTTCTCACTTTTTCTTTATAAAGTGCGAATGACCCGTCAAAGCGTTGTCACCTTCAACCCATAATTGCAGTGTTCACAAACGGCGTTGCGTGTCGAACTTGTGCTCGCTAATGGTTGCAGAGGGGTTAGTTTGTCATTTAATGGCTGTTCATTGATTATTAAAGTGTTTAGACACGTGAGGAGGTAGGTCGGGCTACATTATTGTACTCCAGTGTAAAATATATGTTATAACTGGTAGGTTATGTTATAGGCACAATCAATCATGATTTTATTCCACCTCTGAAATATGTGTTTGCATAAGTGTGAAAAAGACGAAGATCGGGCATTGACTTAACACCATTTATTGGGTGTAATAATAATAATAATAATAATAATAATTATTATTATTATTATGTTATTGGCTTATTGGTTATAAAACAGTTATTCTTCCAGAAGCGACATATGCCACTGAAACAATAGTAATTGATGGTCATTCCAAGATTAGGGAACTGGAAATGCAGGAATGAAAAATTATCCGGAAGATCTACGGATCAAACAACAGAAACGGCATTTGGATGAAGATATCTAGTACAGAACTCTATCAAATGACCGATACGATAACAGAGGAAATTAGAAAACTGAAATCCACAGGATGGTCACCTCCAGATTGCCAAATAAACTACTTGGTATCATAACACAGAGTAAATGCGGGACAGAATGGCTTAAATAGGTACAGAGAGACTTAAAGTAATCAGCATAGAACATTTCGATGACCGAACTGAGTGTCAGACGAAAATCGCGAATGTTAAAATCGAACCAAGATCATTACGACAACCTGGGGAAAATTGGACGGATGAGAGGAAGAGGGAGCATTCGGCGGGAACGAAGAGATTTTAGGAGGGGCGGAGGAGACACACCTCCAAATTACATCATGTTATCAAGTGTAATCGCTCTCCTGTAGGGGAATTTTTGCTTAAATAATAATAATGTTATTGGTTTTACGTCCCTTTTAATTACTGTGGCTTTTAGAGACGCCGGGTGCCGGAATTTTGCCACAAGGAGGATCTTTAACGTGCTAATAAATCTACCGACACGGCTCCCTCGAATTTTCGTACACTCAAATGCCAACTGACTGCGTCAGGATTTAATCCTGCAACCTTGGGAACAGCAAGCGAGAACTTTACCGCTGAGCCACGCAGTCAGTCAGTCAGTCTCAGGATTGATAGTAGTTTTCGTTAAGTTGTTTGTCATTTAAGAAGGTTCTGTCGGTGGGGAAGAAGTCAAGAAAATAGAACACCAGGTAGAAGGAACTAAACTGGAGCAGGTGGACCTTTTAGTTTATGTACTTGGGCTGTGGATTTTCTCAGAATGGTAGTATGGGGAAGGAAATAAAGCCGAGGTGCTGTACAGCCAATGCAGTGAGTCCTCATTTGCGACCTACAGTATTCTCCAAGAAAGAAGTTAGTGTAGTGACGAAACTCTCACTACATCGCTCTTTATTTAGATCGACCTTGCTGTATGGAAGTGAGAACTGGGTAAATTCAGGATATCTGTTACTTAAACTAGAGGTAACTGATATGAGGGTAGCACGAATGATTGCTGGGATAAATATATGGGAGCAATGGCAGAAAGGTACTCGCAATGAAGTTATAGAGGCTAAGTTAGAAAATGAACACGCTATATGATGTTGTTCGTATGAACTGACTCAGATGGTGGGGTCATGTGATGAGAATGAGAATGGTGAACAGTTAACATTCTGAAGTTGTGTTCACATTTACTGAAATGCTCTTCAGTTTGTCAATAAACAAGGGAAGACGTAAGCCTTATTAGAAAGAATATGAGGTTCTTCGGTCTCCTATTCTAGACGTCATTCGTTAGAGTTGCCAACACTCGACTTAATCGGTTTTTAATGAATGTTATATGCTCTTTAAGTTGGGGAATTAGACCCAACTCGCGAGTGTCGATGTGCCTGGTTTTTAATTAAAAGGATAGTTTAGACTGTTTAAAGCACCACCAAAGAGCAGAGTGTATTACTTTGTGTTGCCAGCAGTAGATGTGAAGTGTGGGAACCACTCGCATTTCTCTCAATCTCTTGAGGAGTTGGTGCAGCCTAATTAGTTTGAATTCCTATATATTGAAGCACTTTCCATCTTCTTTATTCGTAGGAATTTTATTTCTGTTTCATTTGTATGAGAAACATTCGACACGTCGTTCTCACTTGGAGTGACAAGATGTTGTATGTGTTACTTCTACTTAGGTTAAGGCACTCTTTTCAAGTTGAAACGCTGGCTTATGGAACCCAAGTATTCTAAAATAGGCTTGGAAGATAGGTAGGTTTGAATTCCTCCATCGTCCATCCTTGAAATGACATTATATGAATTGCCATTTTCTGCGTCAAGGAAATTGTGCCTCAGTAAATGCCACGGCTATTTCCTTACCCCATTCAACATTCATCATAGCAAGACTTCTAATTCGACTAGCAAATCTCTGCTCTGTTATATGAGTTTACCTTTCATGATGTTACGTAATGTCTAGATGAAGAGCGTTTTACTCTTTATAGGAAAGATTTATTTTTTCCAAAAGTTTTAAGTTTAAATTTTCTACATGTTTTTTTGATGAGTTTTTCTTTCTTATTTTTAAATATTGCTTTTCTTTTGCTTTGTGTGTTTTTTATGGTTTCGTATTTGTTGTTTTCTGCTTTGGGTTTTGTTTTTGATATTTGCTTTGTGTTTTGCTTTTGCTTTCAATTTTGCGTATGTTTTTATATTTTATTTTTGCTTTTCGTTTTTTGTTTGTTTTTGGTTTCGTGTCTGTTGTTTCCTGTTTTGTTTTTGTGTTTTTGGTTTTGTGTTTCTTTGAAGTGGGGGTGGGGCGAGTCTTGGGCAAAATGAGAAATAATCAATGAAAGCAAAACTACACGTTTTCCTGTTTGATCTCGATAGCATTTTACACGTTATATTTGCACCCATCAATGTGCAAAAGCTCGAAAATGATCCGTTTTAATTAAGTAAGTGTCAAGTTTAGGTAACACTAAACGTTTTACACGAGTAAAGGGAAATGTTCTCGAATTAGTAAATATAAACTTACATAATTTGTCATCAATTCGAAGATTGGTTTTATACAAAATAAACAATTCAACAAATTACGTATTTTTATTATTTGGCTCTGGGGGAGAATTGATCCCCCTGATCACCCCTCGTAGTTACGCCACTGGCCATGGGTGAAACTACAAACTTTGCCGATTTAGGCGAGACTCTCCCGATTTTCCAAAGTTTCTCCCGCCTCCCAATTGTTTGTAAATTATTGGCAAACTTCAAACATTTTCCAGTATTATTTGAGGTGTTTATAGTGCGCACGCAATGTGTGTTACTTGAGTGCCTGAATTCGTAAATGGGTATTGTTTCAGTGTAAGCGGTTGTTTGTTGACTTTGCTGCAACATTTTCATCACATTCTAGTGTTTTTGCTCGGTGCTCGATTCTTCACTACTGTGTGTACAAAAAATACAATTCTGATTTTTGAAACAGTTTTTGGAACATTTTCCGTGCATTTTTAATCGAGCAAAGGCTAATTAATTTGCATTTTTTAATGTTTGTCGATGTAATACTTTCTATATCACATGGTGGGAAAAGTGATAGGCCTATTCCGAAACACGTGGGAACAAAGAAGCACCAAGAAAATGTAAAGTGTAGCAAAAAACTAAAAAAGAAAAGAGATTTTGGTATTAAAGGTGAAAGTAATAGAATAATACATAATTGATTTTGAAGCTTAGTTTGCCAATTCATTGAGCTGATATGCACTTTTTGCATCTCCTGCATTGTCGTTATTTTCATATCAAAATCTCATGATTTTTAGTTTTGTAAGGTTGGCTGGAATGTACTTTTTTCCTTCGGTAAGACAGGCATCCAACTAAAAACATTCCCTTATTGGAGTTTGATTATATAAATGAATTTGCTTCGATGCTTTTAGATTTTGGCTTTCGCTTTGGAACGAAGTTATTGCAGCGTAGCCTAATCACAAATTTCTACTATAAATAGATTAATTTCATTCACATGAAATCCGAATCATAGCATGTGACTTCGTATTTCGAAAATCCACACGCACTAACCAGGAATCGAACTGCTTGCTGCCCTTGTGAAAAGAGAACAAGGGGAAAACTTTGTTATCACATGTCTAATACGACTTGGCTATAACACTTTTATGATATTCTCAAACTTGTGTTGGCACTGAAGTAACTTGCACAAACTATGTTGGACAGTTGTTTCAATTAAGACCAAAAGTCAGTCTCTGAGTTTTTGAACACGCGAGGGTTTGAGATAATAATAATAATAATAATAATAACAATCAAGAAGGCGGAGAGAAAAATCATCCGGGAAATCTTGGGTCCTATCTCACAGATGAAGGATATCGTCTACAATCGCACACAATCACAGAGAGATACTCCAACATCGAGACAGATTTCCGCAAACGACGACTGAGATTTTGAGGCCTCATCATTAGACTGAATGACGACCCATTAACGAAGATAATTCTGCCATACTTCAGAAAACTTAAAGTGACAACAGTCTGGGTTACACAGGTCCAAATTAATCACAGAAGTGCCAATATCACACCAACAGACCTCGAAGATAGAATTACATTAAGACATAAGATACACAGTTGGGAAGTTGCACCTGAAGATTGACCAAGGAGATCGGGGAAAGAATGGACGGAGAACGTCGAGTTTAACATAGCAAAACGATGAAGGAGTTTTGAAAAACTTAGAAAAACAGCAGCAGATCATAATTTGTTTTATGTGATCCTCTGGATCCAAACAGCTTAAATAAATAAATAAATAAATAAATAAATAATAGGTCTACTGGGTGATAATGTTATTGGTTTAATGTCACTTTAAAATATTGCGGTCTTAGAGACTCCAGGGTGCAGGAATTTTCCCCAAAAGGGATCTTTACTGACACGGCTCCCTCGCATTTACACACCCACAACTGCCAATTGACTGCGCCAGAATTCGATCCTGCAACCTTAGACACAGCAGGCGATAACGTTACTGTTGATTTTGAGAGAGCACCAATGACCTTTGTGTTGTAACTTTCGTTTTATACTGCCTCATATCAACATTTCAAGTACGGTACCTTTGTCCTTTCAATACTAACAAAATAATGTAAAGTAAGCCAAGATTTTAGGAGCTTTACATTGCAGCTTCGTTTCGTTGGTTAAGTGGAATTTTCTCCACGTTCTAGTAGGCCCAGCCCTTTTTTTTCCTTCTCGTGGTACATTAAAGAAGTGATATGTGGAAGAACAACAGACGGGGTAACGTCCTGGCAGTGAGAGAGACGTGGCAACCGTGCGTCTGCAGAGGAGGTCCCGCCACGGCCGGGCCCAGCCGCGACTTGCTAGCGCGCCCTTGGAGCGAGACCTCCTGACAGCGGGATGAGCTTCTCTGTCTGGAATATGGATTATATCACACTGTCTTCTCTCACAACACTTGTGGTAAACTATTTTTTATCCAAGTTTCACTTCTTTACACTATAACCCTTCCACATAAAATCTCGCAAATCAAATACAATAATATCATATTGACAGGTTCACCTTTACAAACAAATACCTACTGTTGTAACGTAGCCTAAGTGTTCTTCGTATCTCTGCTAGTTTTATCTGCACAGTTAGTAAACCAATAATGAATTAATAGTGGCACTCGTGAAAGCTGAAATCACAAATCCTGTTGCATTGTCTCGTATGCACTAATTAATCAAAATTTCAATCTTACAGTACACGAAATTAAACGTTTTTCACATGTGAAGAGAATGGGACAGGAGAGATTACTTAAAAGGTTAATGAGTTCGGCTGTAGCCTGGAAGGTAAGAGAAGCAGAGGAGGCCGCAATGCCAACTGCTAATAGGGGATCAGAGGAGCTACTTGTTCGCAAACGGAGGCTTGCAAAACTGGTCTGAACGCTGAAAGGCAAAACAGTCTCAAATGAAAATGTATGTATGTTATGGAAACACTCGTTACAATTGTGTACAATCGTGTTGATCGACTGAAAAACATTGCATTTTGATTGCTAAGGTAACACTGAAAAGTGACTGCCGACACGATAATAAACGCACAATATAGACTATTTCAAATCAACATCTGTGTTGGGGTTTGTTTGGCTTCGATTAACTGGACACATTGATATTGTTCTTTTTTTGAAGGGCTTGGACATCGTGTCATTTAGTCCCGTGTATTTGGGTGTGTTACCAGGTGAATCAGCTGCCCCTAATAATAGACTATTGTTTTATGCAACCCAACTAGCGTTGTTATCAGGAAGTTCGATATTTCTCTGCTGCATCACGTATCGTACTTATGTACTGCAGCATATCCTGCAAATGATACTGAACACTATTAGTTTTCTCTCGATGTGACTACAGACTAATACTATTTTAGGTAAGGATTGGGAAAGAGACGGTCGTGGCCTTCAATTTGGAACTACTGTATCCCGGTATTTGCCTGGAATAGAAGTGGGAAACCACCGAAAACCACTTCCAAAATGGCTGAGGGAAGAATTGAACTCACGTCTTCTCAGTTTTGCCTCAAGAGGTTGAGTGTAACATAGAACATCATTTCATCCCCAACCCCATTGATGTTGTTGTTGTTGTTGTTGTTTCTTCATTTGACGGGCTTTGACATCATGGCCATTTAACCCCGTGTGTGGATTTGTGTCTGATAAACTGTGTCACTGTGATGGCTCTATCAATGTGTGTACTTGTAATTCAGGTAAAGATTGAGAAGGAGGCGGCCGTGGCCTTAAGTTAGGAACCATCCCGGCATTTGCCTGCAGTAGATGTGGGAAACCACGGAAAACCACTTCCAGAATGGCAGAGGTGGGAATCGAGCTCACGTCTTCTCAGTTTTGCCTCATGGGGCTGAGTGTAGCCCGTTCCAGCCCTCAGGCCAGAATTAAATTTCTGGGCAGAGTCGAGAATTGAACCCGGAGCTCTGGAACTACAGCCAAGAATTGTAGCTGCTACACCACGAGGTGATCCATTCAAACCGTTGAAAATGCAATAATATTGGCTAGATATTATTATTATTATTATTATTATTATTATTGTTATTGTCAGTACTGTACGTCTAATTATATTTGTATTGATTTAACCGAGATGAAACTCGTAGAAAATGTGGGTTTTACATTTCCTAAGAACTGTTTTCTTTCAAGTTTCTTGCTAAATTGTTAGCTGTTCACGGCTGGGTATTAATAATCCTTTACCCCGAACATAAAACTAACGAATGGTGTTTTAATGCTGTTTTGCGCTTCCCTGGATTCTCGATCTCTGGATGCATTGGAGGATGTTCGCTCCTCTGTATATTTAAGCGACCATTGCCCTTTTTCGGATGCTTGATTAGCCTTAACTGGAATGATTGAAATAAGTGCGAAACGCTTGTCCCATCAACAGTCCCGCTCTGTAACCGTCGTTTCTTCTTTTTAATAAAAAAGTTGAGCTGTGTGCCATAGTCGCCTACTCTCCCCATGGTTGCCTGACCGAATCCTGGCAGCGACCCTCGTCAGTCAAGCGAAAATTCTGCTGTCCCGGCATCTCTAAAACTATAATGGTTAAGAGTTGTTGAACCCGTATAATAATAATAATAATAATAATAGCCACGTGACACGAATGAACCCAGGCAGGATATCAAAACGGATATTGACGTACTTTCAAGATAAGAAAACCAAAGGGGCATGGTTTACGGAAGTTGAGAAAGATCTACGTGAAATGGAAATTTCCCCTGGTTGGTTGGTTGGTTGGTTGGTTGGTTCTTAAGTTTAGGGGCTGCGACAACGCGGTCATGTAGCCTCGTGTACTTTGGGTGTGTGTAGAATCTGTCTGATAACCGGTGTTAATTGTGATGACTGTAATAGTGTGTGTTATCTGTTTTTTAATTTAAGTAATGCAACTTAGAATTTTTCAAATAGTTCCTACTTTTGCCGCCAAGCGCCACCGTCAACGACTACTAGGCCAAGTTCAGAACTCAGCTACTAGACGCCACCGCAGTCGGCTCTTGGCAACGAACATAGAAACCTGAGAGCGGAAATTTCCCCTAAAGATTTCCAGGAGCGTGTTCCACTTCAGGAAAAACTACGTACGCACAAAGGTTTCCAGGAAAAGCCGAAGTTGAAGACAGGGAAGGCGTGGTCCCAAAAGAGAAAAGAACAACACCGGTGACGAATGCGGGAACACCGGGTGGTAGTTAGAGCTCGAAAGAAGAGACAGTTGAACTGACGTGGTCCCTAGTTGGCCGAATCGAAGACAGAATATGAAAATCCACAGCCTGCTTCCAGTCTCCGACCGGGTCAGGAATGGAATGAGTGAAGCCCCTATCTAGCGGCGAGGATATGAACTGTGCCGGCTGCCGAGGCCTGACGCACTCCTCTGGGGCAATGATTAAATGAATGACAGATGAAATGAAATGATAGTGGAGAGTGTTGCTGGAATGAAATTTTGACAGGGAAAACCGGAGTACCCGGAGAAAAACCTGTCTGCCCCCGTTTTGTCCAGCACAGATCTCACATGGAGTGACCGGGATTTGAACCACGGATCCAGCGGTGAGAGGCCGGCGTGCTGCCGCCTGAGCCACGGAGGCTTCCGAAGACAGAATAATAATAATATTAATAATAATAATAATAATAATAATAATAATAATTAGCCGGCCCCGTGGTGTTGGGGTACCGCGCCTGCCTCTCACCCGGAGGCCCCGGGTTCGATTCCTGGCTCCGTTAGGGATTTTAGAAACTGACGTGGGGGCTGGAACGGGGTGAACTTAGCCTCTTGAGGACAATTGTGTAGCTGTCTGACACAGAGGCAGCGCTCCGGTCACGAAAAAAAACAAAACAAGATTAATGGCCGAGGGGTCTCGATGCGCTGACCACGCGTCACCCCAATATCTGCAGGTCAAATGGCTGGGCAGTGGTCGCTTGGTAGGCCTAGGCCCTTCATGGGCTGTAGTGCCAGGGGTTATTTTTATTATTTTTATATTATTATTAATAATAATTATAAAAATAATAATAATAATAATTATATAAATGTTACTCAATGGTATTTTATCTGTTCATATACTGTAATACACTTTTGATATAATAATAACAATAATAATAATAATAAAAAAGAGAGAATTTCAAAATTACAGAAGGTCTAATGAATCACCTGGAACTGATGTAACAATAAATCAGTATCGAAGAACGCAGAATTAAGACATTATACCACAGTAATCAAACCTGAAGCACTGTATGCCTCGAAAACCTTGATCATTGGAGGCAAATCTCTTATTAAAGACGTAGAGAAATAAGAAAGGAAACTATTGAGAAAAATTCTTGGTCGAGCCTGCTCTGAAGGGATCTGGATTAGACAGAATTCTCAGGAGCTTTATCAGCATGCTAAAACGATCACTGACATCTTCAGAAAAAGGCAATTGAAGTTCTACGGGCACCTTCTCAGAATGATCAATGACAGACTCACCAAAAGGGTTCCCAACCTTGCTCTTCCAATGAAAGTTAAGAATAACTGGCTTAGTGAAATATAAGAAGACCTTCAAGAAATTAGCATTACAGAGGAAATTTTACAAGATCGACTCCAGTTCAGAACATTAATCAACTACCATCAATCCACTGAGAATATTACAACCCTCACCAAGAAATCATGGCCTGAGGAACGGAGGAAGATTTTCAGTGCCCAGATGAAGAGATTTTTTGAGACGAAAAGAACATCAGTAGCACAATAAGGTCTATCGAATAAAAATAATAAAATAATGGTGATGAAAATAATAATAATAATAATAATAATAATAATAATAATACTTCTCTTTCCGAAAATACGTTTTAATAGGCTGAGTGCTTGCTTAATCGTAAAATATAGGAATTAAAGTTTGTAGACATGTTTTTTATATCCTAGTTTGTAGACATGTTTTTTTAATGCATTTCACGAACGGATGAACAAACCAATTCGTAAATGCACGTATCTTGCTCAATATTACGGCAATTGATAAAGCATTTATGGCGAATGAAGTATTGATCTGTGTTTGCCATTGTAACACATACATCTTAAGGAAAATTAGAAAGTAATTCTTGACACCTTGCAGTCAATTTCAGACTGTGTGAATATACATAGGTAGAGTATATTATATTTGTATATACGCACGGATTCTGGAGAAGAGGAGGTTGCAATGGTTGGGACATGTCCTTCGAGCTGAGTATGTTCAGCTCGACACCAACCGGCAGACGCCCGAGAGGCCGCCCTAGAGCAAGATGGAAGGATCGAGCGATAATGTCACTGTTAAAGGTGGCACCAACAGCAACTGTGGAGGATGTAAGGGACAGAGAAAGGTGGAAGATCATCTGCGATCGATACTTGTGAAAAGTCTCAGTCCCTCCTGTTGTAACGCCTGTGTTATTTTATATATTGTTTTTTGTGTTTTATGCTCTTATTGTCTATCCTGGGTCTTAATGGTCTGTTAATACATAAATGATGATGATGATGATATACGCACGGTATTGACAGCAACCCCTTAGCAGTAGAAACCCTAATGTTGCAATGTGTGTAATGTGATGCTAAAATTCAAAAATTAAACTTTCAAACCTCTCAATTCTTGAATAGATTTTTGGATAGCGTAAAAATGTTTGAGTTATTATAGGAGGTAACAGGGCCACACCTTCTTTATTCTTTTTATAGAAACCAGTTCTGCATTTAAATAGTTATCAGGGTTGGAAGTAATGATAATGAAACTAATGATGCGATAATGTCGGGAATTTCGTTTAATGTTGTGCTTTTAAAGCTTCGCACTATAATAATATTCAATTCTATGCGTACTGAAAATTTGTGGCTAATACGACGTATCGCTACTTTCAAGGATTCCATCCAACAGGTGTATAAAATAGTAGTGCGGTAGGTTATTGTTGCTGAATCGTTATGAGTTACGTTGACGTGCCCTTGAGCTATTTCATGACGTTATTACGACATAACCTCGCTCTTCACATGTAGGCACCGTTATGACTGACCTCGCATGACGCAGTAACACTTCAGGACTAGGTATCGCTCAACACAAAGAGTGCTTGACAGGTAACTCTGTCGCACGACCTAGTACTACAGTCTAGCAATGCTTCAAATTATTATTATTATTATTATTATTATTATTATTATTATTATTGTCCAGCTCAATGAAAGAAACCAAAAAGTCTACTTGATAGACGTTGCTGTCCCACTTGGCCAAAATATGCCAACTACCCAGGCTAAAAAAAAAAAGTACTCACCGTTGACTGAAGAAATACGGAAACTATGGGGTCTAAAATGCGTGAGAATTTTGCCAGTGGTAATCTCTTTCACAGGAGTTGTTCCAAAGACGCTGGTAATGGCTTTGGAAGAAATGCAAATGAACCACCTGATTGCCAGAATACAGAAGGCAGTGCTGCTGGGTACGTGTCATATTGTTAGGCTATTGTTTTTTTTAATCTCAGTAAGGTTTACTCGTTTACAGGATACTTGATTCTGAAATCCGTATCTTGTAGACTGAGTTGTACCATATTTATGAGAAATTAAAGCAGATAATAATAATACCTAATACTGTCAGGGTCGGAAGAGAACAAGAGTTGGCCAAGGGAGGTCGACAGAAAGATGACATAGAGTAGCCCGTCACAAGAAAGTGGAGGCAATGCCGGACTCACCTGGAGTCCCGTGGTCGACATCCCACTAATCGTGAGAACCTGGGAGACACTCGACCATAGTTTAAGGCTACGTTAGGCTACTTCTCATATCAAGCAGCTGTTCAGCTTTTCTTCACGAGACACCCTGCTTCAGCCCTCACGTCAGAAGTAAAATCTCTGATGGAATCGGGAATCAAATCTGGGGCCACCTAGGTGAAAGCCAAGCGTGCTATCCCGGTGCGTTAAGAAAGGGCTCTGTCGGACGGTATTGTCTGGTATTGGTGACCTATTGCAAATTAGGTATTAAATGGGAGGCTACTCCGGATTCAAGTGATACCGTGCGTAGTGGATCAGAGGTATTGGATCTCTTTGTTTTAACTGAAGTTTAATTAGAGGAATGGCATGTCAGCTGGAGTGCTATTGGATACTCACACGTTCAGCACAGCACAGTGCAGTGCGAGCAGTGTTGCCAACCAAGAGAGGAATTCACACTCGATTGTTTAAGTTGGTCAGCGGAAAAGAAATTGCATTTAGTGGATAGCGGATTGACAGATTTTTATTTAGTATGTCAGAGATTTTGAACGGATTTTCAGAAAATATTATATTTGAAGTTTGATGTAGGCTAATTTAAAACGCTTGAAAATTTGCAAATTGCAGGCATTCTCGTAGCTGCAAATACTTGTCCAACAATGAGTCAGATCACCGTATTACAGTCTGTCTCTTAGGCCGTCAGCTCGAAGGCTGGTTGGATCCTCGAAAAGCACCACCGTTAGGTTATGTGGGTAGATACCCACAAAAACCCAATGCAGCGCTATATTGAGGCGTACTAAGCAAGATGAGGAGTGAGTAGTTTGTCATTGCTTTCCTCACTGAGTCAAAACAGCAGTACTAACCCTATGAGTAGACCCTTTCACAGCATCCACATGCACTGACTGTGCCTCTAATGTCATTACTATGCACCACCCATACCTCAGTAGCTTCCATATAATCACAGCCATGAGTGAGACCGAGACATCGGTGAAAAGCCACATTTTACTCTAGCCTGTGCCAACAGACAAATGCAAATGTACTGCATTCATCAGGAGATGGCAAACAGGCCACCGTATTACAGTAAGGTTCACTTAATACTCGTAGCTTTAGGCTATGTCCATTACTAATCAACCTTGTAACCTTCAAAACGCATTCTTTCATAACATTATTCTATCTTATGATATACAATTTACTATGTTTTTAAATTATTTAGATTAATGTATGAATCTTTTTTTTTTTTTTTTTTTCAAACTAATGACGTGCCTCTGACGAAGAGGTATTGAATCCTAACGCTGGGTGCGTGACAGGCCGGTAGCTCCAGGTCTCAAGCGGTGTGAACCTGTCAACATTAATGCTACAATCAATCCCCAGATTTAAATAATGCAGTGTGTGGACAGATTGGTTTTAAGGTAGGGCTTCATCATTCTACAACCCGTGGTCCTTGCAGTCTGCAGTGAAATTTAAAATGCACATGGCCTGGTCGCAGGCGTTCTCAAACTTTTGAGACTGTGAGTAGGCCTACCACCTGCAAGCCATTCCAATACTCGACCACCATTATATCGAATATACTGTAATAATAAAATTACGAGCCTTACAGTAGATGTGTACCATGACACATGGTCGACAGTACCTCGAATGCTTACATTAAATAAGAATACAGCAAAGGTATGAAGATTTAATAAATAATAATTGTTTTTAGCAAATATGATATAATTAATATTTTCACACCAAAGAACGACAACTTGAAGATGATTTATTGTAGGAATATCTGTAATGGGGCCTCCAAACCTTGAAGTAAACCGAATGCGATATACATTCCACATAGCCACATGGCCGATAGTAAGTCGTGGTACTAATCTCCGCCACCGCGCGCTCATTGTTTCCGTCCCATCCATTTCCGTTTCATTGTTTCAGTCCCATCCACTTCCGTTTAATTTTTCAAAATCACCCCCACAAAAAATATACAGATACCGAGTGGAAAGATGTTACACATCAATAATAAAGCCGTCATCCGTATGATCTCAGCCAAGAATATGTCGACATACATGCGTCGAACAGCTGGCTGACCCATGCGGATCTATTTCCTGAGACTGAGGGCTTCATGATCGCGATACAAGATCAAGTATCGGTAACAAAGAGCTACCTGAAATACCTATCATTAAGGCAGACATGCCAGATGACAAATGTAGGAGATGTCATCGCGAATCGGAGACCATCCAACATATCACAGGGGGCTGTACAACAATTTTATCTAGGCTACGTATTACTTGAAGAGGCAACACCAAGTAGCCAAGATAATCCACCTAAACCTGGTAAAGAAGCACTCGTTAAGTAATGATGTTCTGCTTTATTATCAATATATTCTGATACTGTTCTGGAGAACGATACACACAAGCTACTCTGGGACAGGTCAGTGATCACAGATAGACCTATATTAGCAAACAGGCCAGACATTATTCTTATTGATAAAGTGCAGAAGATAACTCTTCTAATATACATTGCAGACCCTAACTCGCATGATATCCAGCACAGTTATGCTGAGAAAGTGACGAAATACATGCCACTGGCTTAAGAGATCCGAAAGATGTGGCGACAGGAATTTGTCACTGCTTTGCCAATTATAATCTCTTCCACAGGGATCATACCGAAGTCGCTGAAGGCCAACCTCAATAAACTGGGGCTCCATCATAATCTGCATACCAGTATGCAGAAAGTAGTTATTTTAGAGACCTGCTCTATAGTTCGTTCCTTCCTCATCCTATCAATATAGAGAACTCCACTCCATCTTGCAACAAATGCCGATGAAATGGTGAATTGTACCCAACGATATGGTGAACATATGAATAAAGCAACAAGCATGTAATTGTCTACTTTTCTTTTATTTCCTTTTCTTATCTCTCTCTCTACCTCTGAAGTGCTCAAATAGCTAGGGATTCACCGCTCACCAGGAATGCTGCAACTATTTGTATAAATCATGCAGATAAGATACATTTAGGTGTCGACAGTCGATTCGAATCATTATCTTTTGTGTCCAATTATGTTAACTGTTGATTTAAATTTCACAAAATGATAACATTTCTGACTTTCTAAGCTTGTAATGAAAACACTATTGTTCTGGATCGTACAACAGAATTTGAATTGAAGAATGAATCTCAGGGAGCACCTTTTGACTCGTATGGTGGGAGTACCATCTTTAGCGCCAGGTCGAGAACGCCTGGCCTAGTGTATTCTTGGCGGTTAACAGATTGGGTGATGGATTTGCATTGTGGAGTTGTCACAGCTACACTTGGATGCCATTCTCTTATCATTATTTATTTATTTGTTTGTCACGATCTTGATTTCTATTGAAATAAACATATTACATTATTTTCCATTACCCCTTCAATAAGAAATAACGCATACATTAACACCTATTGAATCCAACTTCACCATAGATATATACGCAATATTCCTCAGCCAAAGACCATCAACTTCATCCATACCATATACAATATAACATTTTCAATTAAGCAAGGAATAAATACCAAAACAAATCCAAACCATGATCCCCTCAGCAAAGAGCCTTATTTCATCTTGTGAAAAATTATTTATTTATTGACAAAGGTGGAGTAAATTTCATAAATACTTACGGTATTTTACTTATGATAAATTTATGATCTAAAGATTATTGGCCCATCCTTGGAAACATTTTGATATCGATGTTTTGTTTTCTACAGCGTGGACAAGGCACTATCTTTCTCTTATAAATGTACATCCTGGAAGTAAGTTTTCACAGTAACGGTATTTGGGTACCATGGGACGATTTGGAAGTCAGAATTGAAGGGTTCGATCCAGACAGGCGTCTATTCCGAGTATAGATATTCTTGTTTTACTACTGAAGAAAACATTGGTAGGAAAGAAAGAATAGGTAGAAAACCGTGGATCACTCAGGATATACTAGAATTGATGGATGAAAGGCGGAAACACAAGAATCTAAGAGATGAAAAGGGGAAAGCAGAATACAGACGTCTGAGAAATGAGGTTAACAAGAAGTGCAAGGAAGCGAAAGAAGAATGGTTGAAAGAGAAATGTGCAGGTATAGAAAATTGTCTGAAATTAGGAAAAGTAGACACAGCTTATCGAAGGATTAAGAATACATTTGGGGAAAAGAAGACTAAGTGCTGTAATATTAAGGACACAAATGGAAAGCCTCTAACAGATAGGGAAGAAAAGATTGAGAGATGGAAAGCTTACATAGAGAGTTTGTATAAGGGAAAGGAGATTGAGAATCATGTAATGGAAAGGGAGGAGGAAATTGATGAGGATGCGAAAGGAGATTTAATATTGAGATCAGAATTTGATAGAGCTTTGGAAGACTTAAGCAGGAACAAAGCACCAGGCATAGATGATATACCGATTGAGTTGCTACGCTGCATAGGAGATGAAGGTCTGATCAGGTTATTTCACTTGGTGTGTAGGATTTATGAGACAGGTGAGGTACTCCCTGATTTCAAAAAGAATGTAATCATCCCTATACCAAAGAAAGTGGGAGCTGACAGATGTGAAGATTACCGTACAATCAGCTTGATTACTCATGCTTCAAAGATCCTGTCTAGAATAATTTACAAGAGGATTGAAAGCCAGATAGAAACGGAGTTGGGTGAAGACCAGTTTGGTTTCAGGAGAAATGTAGGAACAAGGGAAGCTGTACTAAGTCTTAGGCTGATTTTAGAAGGTAGAATAAGGAAAGATAAGAGAACGTTCATGGCTTTTGTAGACTTAGAAAAGGCTTTTGATAACGTTGATTGGACTAAATTGTTTGACATTTTGAAATCAATTGGAATAAAGTACAGGGATAGGAGGGTGATGTACAATCTGTACAGAATCCAGACAGCAGTCATTGGAGTTGAAGGACATGAGAGAGAAGCTGGTATTCAGAAAGGTGTAAGGCAAGGCTGCAACTTATCACCCATACTTTTCAATCTTTATATTGAACAAGCAATGAAGGAAATTAGAGAAAAATTTAAAGTGGGAGTGAAGATTCAAGGAGAAATAATTTCAACTCTGAGATTTGCTGATGACATCGTCATCTTGGCCGACAAGCCTGAGGATTTGAATGAGTTTTTGAATGGTATGGACTTCGTCTTACGGAAAGAATTCACGATGAAAATAAATAAATAAATAAATAAATGTAAAACAAAAATACTGGAATGCAGCCGAAATAAATCAGAAACCTCTATGGAGATCAAATTGGCAGGTGAAAAGCTGAAGGAAGTAGGAGACTTCTGTTACTTAGGAAGCAGAATAACCAGTGATGGACGAAGCAAAGTGGATATTAAAAGTAGGTTGGCTCAGGCAAAGAAAGCATTTCTACAAAAAAGGAATCTGCTGACATCGAATATAGACTTAGGTATTAGGAAGTCATTTTTGAAAGCCTTTGTCTGGAGCGTGGCGCTCTATGGAAGTGAAACTTGGACTATTGGTGCAGCAGAAAAGAGGAGAGTTGAAGCATTTGAAATGTGGTGTTACAGGAGAATGATGAAGATCTGATGGGTTGGTAGGGTTACAAGCAAAGAGGTATTAAGACGAGTGGGAGAGGACAGATGTTTCTGGCGACTGCTAATGAAGAGAAGAGATAGGTTGGTAGGACACATACTAAGACACCCAGGAATAGCAAGCTTAGTTAAGGAAGGAAGGGTCGAGGACAAAAACTGTAGGGGTAGACCAAGGTTAGAATATGTTAAACAGATTTCCTCCGATGTAGGGTGTCGGAGCTATGTAGAGATGAAACGATTAGCTCAGGACAGGGAGGCATGGAGAGCTGCATCAAACCAGTCAAAAGACTGAAGACTCAAACAACAACAACTACAATCTAGGTGCGTATCCAGAATTTTCTTTGGAATGGACTAAATGTATTAATATGAATCGGCAGCATCAGTAAAGTTACTCAGTCCACCTTGGCTGTCACCGCGGAGGCCCGGGTTTGATTCTGGTCTGAGGGCTGGAACGGGATACACTACCTTACTGGACGGATTTGGGGACTTTCTTTTCAACTCCTCCTCGCTCCTTTATTTTACATAAATACTATGCACCATAGTTTTATTGTACGGGTTCTTATAACTTAACAGTGGTGTAGCGGCTAGCATTCTTGGCTGTCGCCCCAGTGGTACGGGATTGATTCCCGACTCTGCCAATAAATTTAATTCTGGTCTACTACGGGGTACACTCAGCCTCGTGAGGCAAAATTGAGTAGAGTAGGGCTGGGTTTGATTCCCAACTCAGCCATCCAAGAAGTACAGTAGTTTTTGATGCACATATAAAGTAAAATGTCTTAATCGCGGACCATTTAAAATACAAAACAGCAGCAGTTACATCTTTGACCAAGGTATTCTCAACTCTATTTTTTCTTTCGAATCTTAAAAGAGTAACATCGATTTATTCATAAATCCATTTTGTATTTCAGAGTCTGAGATTCACAAAATCTCCCCATCCTTGCTAATGGAAATAATATAAATACAAAACCATTCGGGACTTTATGCTAAATTTAAAGATCATGTGGATCACGCACTTCTCCCAATTTGACCGAATTTTGGAAATATGTCCCTTTAGACCGGTTTCCTGAAATTCACAATCTTGCTCCAAGGCTCGTGTGCAGATTTGCCTCCACATACATTTGTGTTCAATGCTAATATTGGGAGATTGTTAAATGAAAAGCAAGTTCAAAACTGATATTAAATTAACATTACAGGTCTTCAAAGCTTCAAGACTTCAAGACTAGTTTAACAAGTATTTCTGTAATCGTTCAATTTGTTTCCTTTTATGACAAATTTTAGGAAATGTATGAAATAAATTATATCATTATATGAATAACTGATTTACTTTTAGGACATTATGTTTTATATATTGGCCTATAGACCGACAGCGGTGGCTACGCTCGCTAAAGCTCAGCGTTAGGTCATGGGCCCAAGCTCTCTGCGTACTCGGTAGACGTGGGTTCGATCCTCACCGTCGGCCGTCCTTGAAATGGTTTTCCGTGGTTTTCCATTTTTAACTCCAGGCAAATGCTGGGACGGTATCTTCTGACAAGCCACGGCTTCTTCCTTCCACATCTTTGCCTAGTTTCATTCATCTTCATTAATTTCATCTCTCATTAATTCCTCTCGTGAGGTTGGCGTCAGGAAGGGCATCCGGCCATAATAAGGGTAGACATACATATTGGCCTATAGCTCTACACTTACCCGAATACGTTTTTTAATAGGCTTCGGTCGCATAGTTGGTAGCATGCTGAGCTTCTATGCCCGAGATCGCGGGTTCAAACCCAGTTGAAGGCGTCGGATTTTTAAAAGCGTTAAAAATCCCTCAGTATGCCTTCCTTCGGAGGGGAAGTAAAGCCGCCGGGCCCATGTCATAGATTTATGGCATGTAAAAGAACCATCCACTAACTATACTTGTGTGAAGCCAAATTTGTAGGTTAGATTTGATAGCACTCTATACGTTGCAACGTTCGTTGCCAAGTGCCAGTTGCAGTGGTATATAGTAACCTAGTCTGCAGCTAGATGTCGTTGACGGTAGCATTTGGTAGTAAAAGTAGGAACTACTTGATAATTGATCGTCTGCAGTCCTTACCTGAATTACAGATAACACACACTAATACAGCCATCACAATTAACACTGGTTATCAGAAAGATTCTACACACACCCAAAGTACATGGGGCTACATAAGCGCGTTGTCGCAGCCCCTAAACTGAGGAATAAACCAACCTACCAGAATTCTTTACAACACACTGTAATTTACATTCAAAATAGTGATAAATATAAATTTAGTTACATGGCCCTTCAAACTTTTTGAAGTTAATTTACTGGCCCAAGCTCAGAATAGGTTGGCCAACCCTATTATAGAGCAACACTTTTTGGAGATTAAGATATGCGACCAAGGTCCCAAGACTTGACTTAGCGGCTATTTATTGAACACGTAACTGAAGTCTAAATTACGATCCATTCTACCCATCAACCTTGGGGTTGTTTACTTATGTATGTCGATGATTAGTGGCAGCACAATTAGCCATCACGAAATTAATTACCCCGTGACGTAAGTTAAGCCATGCACGTTAAATTACACACCATAACTGCGATGGGGAACTGCGCATTTGGAGATAGGTTGTTCGAATCTCGGGGCTGACAGGGACTATCTTTAAGTGTAGTTTGAACGTGGACATGTATTTTGGGCTGAGAGTCATGCCTATAGTGCGTGTTACACATTGAATGTGTGACGGTCTACCGCGCACCTTGCTCCTAAGCGGACGCTGAAATACTACCCGCGTCTCATTGCTGCCTCTGCCAGACAAAAGGAAGGAAGGAAGCTAGTAGTTTAACGTGACCGTTAATCTGTAGATCATAAGCCACGGGACCTCCTTTGTACGTGGAATCCGAACCACAGGACATGGCATTTCACTTCGAAAATCTCACATGCATTGACCGGGAATCGAACCCGGACCGCCTTGGTGAGAGGCATACAGCTAGACCGCTGAGCCACCACGCCCCTCTGCCAGACAAGAAGCAGCTGTACAGGGTAAGCCTCTAAATGAATTTACAGCTAAAATGATTATTTTTTAAACATGAAACTAATCATAACACAGTAGGCACGTGTGAAGGTGCTTATAATAACAAGCCCACTCCTTGCCCAGTTTCCTTCATCTTAAAGTGTCGCTAACATAGGTTTTGGCAGAAAAAATCAATCTCCTCTTTTTTGATGTTTTGGGTTGTCAGAATACCGTAGGAAGTTTGTTTGGAGCAAAAATATTAATCTATTTCCGAGATATGGGCTTGTCAACATCTAGTCATACCTTTTCTTTACTAATCCATTTGCTGACATTTCTTTGATAGTCATTCCTTGCAACTTGTATTTTTATGCAAATAAGGTAGCCTACATTAGCCTATGTCAGAAATTACTGCACCGATCTACTTGACATTTTCACAGTATATTTATATGCATATGTGCAATATTCTGACTTAGAATAATGGCTGCAGTATTTATGCATTGATTCAAACACAAAGCTCCTTTTAAACGTATTGATTGTAAATTTTTCTTCGATAAGTTTGAAGAACTAGAACCATGATTCTAAGTTGGATTTCAAGCCATGACATCTTCTACAAAATGTATTTACTTTCAAATCTTCAACTTTAAGAGTAAGGTCATAAATGTACATTTTGCTTAATATTATTAATATTGTTTTTAATAATGGATCAATTGTAATGCTGGTAACAGCGAATGATATTGCCTTTTCAGTAACTTAACTGTTTTATCTTATAAAGGTAAATGTTAATAAATTTTCATAACAATTGATTCAGTAGTTTGTGCGGTAGGGGCGTTTTAAGAAACCGAACTGTTTTGTTCAACTGTTCAGTGAACGCCACCTTAATTAATCTCATCTCTCATCAACCCCTCTCATGAAGGACATATGGTTGTAAAATTATACGCCGCAAAAACATTCATCGCATCTCCTCATCTTTTAACCCATTGAACAGCAATAATAAGGGGTATAGGGCTACCAAACCAAACCAAACCCCGTGGTACCACAGCCCATGAAGGGCCTAGACCTACCAAGCGACCGCTACCTAGCCAATTGGCCTGCAGATTATGTGGTGACGCATGATCAGCGTGCCGGGTCCTCTCGGCCGTTAATCTTGCCTCACTGTGAGACAGCTACTCAATTGTTCTCACGAGGCTGAGTGCACCTCGTCAACAAGGGGGAATACATGAACATAATGTGAACCGAGATAGGCTATGCGGTGGGCCGTGATGGTGCAGTGGTTAAGCTGCTTGCCTCTCACCAAGGCGGACCGGGTTTAATTACTGATTAATGCATGTACCGTAAAACGTTCTGAAGAGAAATATCACATGGGGTATGTTCGTGAAGTAGAGTCACAGATGGGCCATGTGACCTACATGCCACAAAACCCCGCATACATTTATACAAAACGAATAAAACATTTTCTTCCGAAGGTTTCAGAGTTTTGTATCCCTCCCACACATACTGATGTGGTTAAAGATATTTTTATTATTGTATTGTTATATTTCTGAATTATTGTAATTTTGAACCCTAACCTTTTAGACAGCTGTTCTTCCTTCATGCTTTGTGCCTATCAGTCGTGTGCTAATGAAGAGAAGAGATACTGTATGTTGATAGGACACATACAAAGACAACCAATAATAGCAAACTTAGTTATGAAAGGAATGATCGAGGACAAGAACAGCTGAGTTAGACGAAGGTTACAATATGTTAACTGCAAAGCCTCAGGTGTAAGGTGAAATGACCTGCTCAGCACAGGGAGGCATGGAGATCTGCATCAAACTGGTTTAAAGACTGAAGACTCAAACATAATTTTTATTGGAGTTTTCAAACATTTTGTTAGTACTGTATTTAGTGTCTAGTACAGTCATGGATATTCATACCTTGTTCGAGGATATTCTTCCTTTTTGTCCTGTGACCATCCCGCCTACACAGGATACAAGGGAAGAATATTTTGGGATTGGGCACAAATGAAGCCTCCGTGGCTTAGGCGGCAGCACGCAGGCCTCTCACCGCTGGGTCCGTGGTTCATATCCCGGTCACTCCATGTGAGATCTGTGCTGGACAAAACGGAGGCAGACAGGTTTTTCTCCGGGTACTCCTGTTTTCCCTGTCACAATTTCATTCCAGCAACACTCTCCACTATCATTTCATTTCATCTGTCATTCATTTAATCATTGCCCCAGAGGAGTGCGTCAGGCCTCGACAGCCGGCACAGTTCATATCCTCGTCGCTAGATGGGGGTTTCATTCATTCCATTCCTGACCCGGTCGGAGACTGGAAGCAGGCTGTGGATTTTCATTTTCATTGGGCACAAATATCCGTGACTGTACGTAGTAATCCCCAGTCTAAACTACAAATTGTCACTAATGACGTTTATGTTTCAGGTCTGTCATGGCAACTGGAGATGGCTAGGAGTGGAGCTTCTCACACAACCGGTGAGTTTCAATACGTTTATAAACTAGCGTTTATGCCCAACGTTGACCAGATACGTGTCAAATATTATTTTATGTTCCACCCTGACTATTATATGTCAGAAAACTATACTATAACGAGGCTCATTATAACACTATTTTTCATTATGAAACAGTTTCTCCCACCAATCAGAGCTCAAGAAACAGTTGTTTGACCAATTAGATAATTAGATGCACTGAGTTCCACGGCCTTCTAATTTAAATTTCACTGCCTGGCCTGGTGTCATAGTAGGGTAATCGAGGAGGCCATTGTCAAATACAAGGCATTCTCTGCGTCTCATGCGCTCTGTTCAGTACATAAAACTGGCGAAATCTCGACAGATATTTATGAATATTTATGTTCGAACATAAAATAGTTATAATAATTATCGTCGAACATAAACAGTCGTATGCAACTTAGACCAGTCAAAAGTGACAATAAATTCTCAAAACATGATGTATGTCTGATTTTTTAGTATATTGTTTGGACCCATTAGGGCTATGTATACCCAAGTTTGCAACTCCCAAAAAGTTGTGGAAAATGTTTTACACACCAAAAACCGCGAAATTTTTGGACTTGTTTCAGATTCATCTCTATATCTCCTAATCCATGCATTCTTCTTCAAAAGCTTTTCTATACATTTGTTAAGAGCATAAAATGTGTGACAAATTAAGCCCAACCGAAGCTCTGTAGGTCAATTGGTTACCGAATTACGACACTTTGAAAATAGGCCAATTTTCTAAAAATTGAAAATTTTAGTTTTAGACATTTTTTGGACTGATACTGCGTCGAAACGATCGATCCTACGAGTAGAACTTGCAGGATATAATTTGTAGGCCATTTAATTTGCTTTGAATTAAGCGCAAAGCGGGGTATGGAAGCCTCGTAGATCTCTCCAAATCTCAAAACAACCCATATAAGGTAAAATCGCATTTTCCAGAAATTTTCCATAACATTTCCTATCCTTTGTTTTATGTTTTGGTAAGGAAAAAGAAGGCATATAATCATTTAAACAAACAGTGAAATGTATTTTAATATAAAAGTAATATTATATAATAATACATATAATAAAATAAAATAATAATAATAAAATAAACATACGAAATTAAAAGTACAGTAACTTAATCAAACAATCAATCAGTCAATCAGATTTGACACATAGTTAAACTCGTCGCCTTATTTTTGATGGACCTGGGCCGACACTTTCGTTGCTCTCTTCAATAGGTAGGTCTTCCACAATTGGTGGCTCGTCGTCTTCGTCTCCTGTAGGTAGGTACTCCAGTATTGATGGATCGTGAAGGTTGTCCTGAGGCTCGTCATCGTCGTCTTCTTCAATGATGATAAGGGCAGCGTTATGGCACGTTTCCCCAGAGCAGGTAGCACACATCACAGAACATCTGAGCCCTGCTTTCAGGCAAGTGCAGCCACCTCTGCACCCCTTCTTGCATTTGCAAGAGAGGAGTTTTAGGAGCTCTGTGGGGGCAGGAGCTTGCCAACTGGTAATGGGGATGAGTCCAGCCGAGGTCAATTCCCAACCCCAGTCGGTGGCTTCTTTCTCCATCCCCAACCACTTTTGCACCTGGCGGTATGTGCGGTAGTGGTGATACGACGCAACCTCTGTGGTTGGGGCGAACGGGCCAGATTCGCTTTGGCGTTGGCTGCTGTCTTCACAAAAGTACGGAAGCGTACATCGTTGAGGGTGTCTGTCATTTGGTCTCCTCCATATAGGGCAACTAGGCACTTGTCACCGGCTGCTTCGACTTGTTGGTGTGTGGCATCTGTCTGGAGGAAAACTCTTGATTGATCCACTAGGGCTTGATTTTGTCTGAAGTGGCCCTACATTTTCATCTTCCCCTGCTAGAAGAGGGCAGAGGTGGTGTCGCACCCAGTAAATGCGTGGATGAAAAGTTCAAATCCAGGTGGTAGCTCCACTTCCCCTTGGTTGAATGAGATGGTGGAGAATTGGACGCAACCCGCCTCACTTCTGCCACTCTTCTGGAAGTATGGGTACGTTCGCTTTAGTGGATCCTAAACCGCGGAGGAGCACAAGCAAATCCACATCCTCTCCAAAGATGATGCCGTGGTCATTGGAGGTACTTCTTTGCACAGCAGTCACGACGATATCGCGGTCTGCATCTTCTTTTGATATTCTTGTCTCAATCCCCTCGAGAGCAAAAGCAGAACAGAGATGCTCAATGAGACGAACCTTGTTTTTTGTCATTCGAGAGCATCTTCTCTTGAGGGACTGTGATGATGGTCGATGCGTCAAACACAATTTCCGCTGATGCTGCAGAATACCATCGTGATCGCTCTGCAAATTTGGTGCTCTTTTGGGCGCCATCCTCAGGATACCCGTCGAAGACTACACACACATTTCTCCCAAAGTGGTTAAATATGTAGTTTAAGTAGCTTGCTGTGATAGCCCGTTCCGAATCATTCCGATGCCACACGACTTAATGGAGGACGTATCCTCCATCGACGACAGCAAATGATTTTTCCTGCACACTCACGTTCTCTGTGGTTTGAGTGAAGGCAGCGTAAAACGCTGATTTTGTGCCTTTACGCATCCCTTCGTCGGAAAATAGGGCCATTGGAAATGGAGTGAGCTCATATGTGAAGTGGGCCTTCAACTGTAGGTCTGACTGTTTCATGATACACATGCGCTGGAAGATGGTGAGTGGCTCGACATCGACTCTCTTCTTGTGGATCTTGACGGAGGTGGTAGGCGTTGCCAAAGAGAGGACTTTTTCTTTCCTAGAGAAACTTACATTCTCAAAGGTTTTTTCAATAATTCGGTTCACCCTTTTCAGTCCTTCTTCTCGGGCAGTGTGGCAATTTATGTGGGGGCCACCTACAGTGCCACTGCTGATAGATACGAGTTTATCTATCGATGGGAACGGTGGATGGTTATTGAACCAGGCTTTCAGTTTTTTCACGTCAGAGGTATCTCGTGCAATTTGCGTAGGTCGCATATCGACATGCTGTTCGCTTGTTTTGGAGGAAATATCCCAATACCCTTCTACCTCTTCACATATATTCAGCATATATACAATCCCGCCCGTCCATTGAGAGAGCACACTTGTAGAGATACCTCTGCCATGGGTTAGGCCACCCTGGCTCTTCATTGAACGCAGCAATATCTGTTCATTTGTCAAGACAGTCCACAGACCTGACCAAAATTTGTCGAATCTGCGGATGGTGAAGTATCCTTTCGTGAACAATTGATATTCGGTTGGGTCCATCCGATCTTGCAGAGTGCTCATACAGCATCTTGTAAATATAAACGAGCACTTTTCGCATGGAAGAAGTGTCCAGACCAGTGAAATAATGGGATCATTTGGCTGATTATTTGCAGGGGAAGGTTCCAATCTCCCATCCTTTCGCCTTGAATGAATTGCTTCATGAGTAAGGTCATTCGATAGTAGAGTACCCAAAGTTTTGCGGTCGGGCCTTCTTCTTCAAGTTTTTCAAGGGCGCTTTTGAATTAGGCAGTTACACTTGGTACATTTTCATTGTCTTCTGCAAACAGTATTTGTGACCTTTCAGTGCCAAGCAAGAGCCTCTGTCTCATGAGAGGTCATAGCTGCACTGAAAAAAGGAATATGAATTATAAATTAGTTTGAAAGGTACCGTATAATTAATTAATTAATTAAATTTAAAAAATCCATGGCGTGCCCCCCCCCCCCCCCTTCTGACCTCGGGGCCCTGGGCGGTCGCCCTCCTCGCCCTCCCCCAGATTCATAACACGTTTTGCATGTTTAAAACTCACTTCATGCAACAAAAATTGGTTAGGTGCATTTCTGGAAAAAATGCGATTTTTTTTCTTATATGGTTTTTTTGAGAGTTTGAGAGAAATACGAGGCATATAGGCCCCGCTCTGCGCTTAATTTAAAAATAATTAAATTGCCTACATATTATTTTCCGCAAATTCTACTCGTAGGATCAACGGTTTCGGCGCAGTATCGGTCCAAAGAAGGTCTAAAACTAAAATGTTCAATTTTTGGAAAACCTGGCCTATTTTCAAAGTGCTGTAATTCAGTAACCAATTGACCTACAGAGCTCCGGTTGGGCATAAATTGTCATACATTTAATGCTCTTAACAAACGTATAGAATAGCCTTCGACGAAGAATGCATGGCTTAGGAGATATAGAGCAGAAGCTGAAAAAAGTCCAAAAATTTCGCGGTTGTTGGTGTGTAAAAATTTTTCCACAACTTTTTGAGAGTTGCAAACTTGGGTGTACATAGCCCTAATGGGTCCAAACAACATACTAAAAAATCAGAGATACATCATGTTTTGCGAATTTAGCCATTTTTTGTGTCACTTTTGACTGGCCTAACTCGCCTATAATGGTAATTAAGACACTCGTATGGAAATTATAAAACTCGCATACGCTCGTTTTATAAACATACTCGTGTCTTAATTATTGCCATTATAGGCTCGTTGCATAATGTACTAATACAGTGCGTATTCACGCTGCAACTGACTGTGTTTTGAACATGCCTTTAATGCTATTTGAGGAAGATCAACTCTTTCTAAACCTAGCTCAACCGTGCTTAATAAAGCACATAAGACAATAATAAATTTGATCATTTGCTTTGTCTCATGTTTTGATCAACATGAAATGCTGCCAATTCTAGAATTGGGTTTTCACGACTGCATTAACAAGTGGAAGCTTTCAACTATCAAGTCCTAATTTGGACAGAAAAAACAATTCATTATGTAGGCCTAAGTGTGTAAGCTTTCGAAATTCGTTGTTCCTTGAAGCACTATGAAAGTCAAGGATGTTAGGCATCTAAGCTCCTTGAACACTATAGCGCTTTCTAGTAGAGAAATGAGGAACTTTATTTTGGCGGAATCTCTCGAGTTTAATTTTGCCATTATGAACACGGCCTACTGAATTCAAATGGGTTCTTTGACATGTCAACATCGTATGACATGCGTGTCGTAATTTTTGCCGCCTTTCAAAAAATTACTTATCACGGCCAGGAGCGAACCTGCAAGCTTGGGGTTAGTAGACCGACACGTTAACCACTCACCCACCGTGGCAAGTGTAATAATAATGTTATTGGGTTTCGTCCCTTTTAACTACAGCGGCTTTTAGAGACGTCGGGGTGCCGGAATTCTGTCCCAAAGGGATCTTTAACGTTCCAGAAAATCTAGTGCCACGGCTACCTCACATTTGCGCGCCCCCAAATACCAGCTGACTGCGCTAGGCTTCAATTCTGCAAACTTGGGCACAGCAGACGAGAACGTTGGGGCTAGGATTGGATAGAAGGTGACCATGGCCTTAAGGTGTTCCATCTCGGCATTAGCCTGGAGTAGAAGTGGGAGGCCATGATATACCACTTTTAGGAAGGTGAGGTGAGTGAGAATCGATCTCATCTCTTCTCATTTTTGCTTCATGACGCTGAATGCACCCTGTTCTAGTTATCAGACCATCCGCATCCTGGTGTAGCGGTTAACATTCTTGGTTGTCGCACCGGAGGTCCGGTTTCGATTCCAGGTTCTGCCGTGAAATTTAATTCTGGTCTGCCTTGTGAGGCAACACTGAGAAGAGGAGGGTTCGATTCCCACCTCATTTAACCTCCTGGCTAATGCCGGGATGATTCCTAACTTAAGGTCACGGCCTACTCCTTCCCAATCTTCACCTGAATTACAAATACACACACTACTACAGACATCACAAAGGAACAGGTTATCTGACAAATTCTACAAACACCCAAGTACATGGGACTATAGACAACGATGTCCAAGCCCCTCGAATGAAACGGACCAGAATTGAGGGAAATGTGCTTGTCCAATTTCCGGTAGTGGGTTGATGACTCTCATTAACCTGAATTAGGGGGACTCATTAAAGGTGTAGCAACATTTCCTCAGTTGAAACGTCCTCCCATCAGACTTATTTCTGCATCTCTTTAACGGAAAAGTATTGCGAACACCGGAAGTGCTTCGTTCTTTACCCCTTGAACTGCTGTTGTTGTTATTGTTCATGTAGGGACTTGGATATCGAAGTCATTTCAGCCTCGTGTATTTCATACTGACCATTATATTTTAAGTTAAACTTTCTTTTAACGGTAAGCTTACATTCATTTTGTGACTAGCGTCCACCAACAAGTGCGCACTCATCACTCATTTCTTATTTCTTTACAGCCGTGGAAGCAACATGGCCTACAGTAGCTTTGGAGCCATTTTTCACCGTTGCCTTATTAACAATTAATATTGTAGCTTTCAGTCGGTGAACCCAAAATACATTCCAATTACTGGAATATGTGAAACATAACCTGACATTAATTACATGAGATTAAGATTTATATACAGTATATGCGTGTCGCCTCCGAGGTGTAGTGGTCAGCGTACTTAGCTGCCACCCCAGAGGTCTGAGGTTCGATTCCCGGCTCTACCACAAAATTTGAAAAGTGACAGGAGGACTGGAACGGGGTCTACTCTGCCTCGGGTGGTCCAAATGAGTAGAGGGGGTTCGATTCCTCGATGATTTCCGTGGTTTCCCCACTTTTTCTCCAGGCAAATGCTGGGATCGTACCTAGCGTAAGGCCACGACGCCTCCCTCCCAATCTTCCCCTCCCTTTCCATCTCTCATAACAAGGCCCCTGTTTGCTTTGCAGGTGAGGCTACCTGGGCGATGTGCTTGTCCCACCTCACCAGTTGTATCCCCCGACCCGATGTCAAGTTCCAGGACACTGCCCAGGAGGCGGTAAAGGTGGGACCCCTCGCTGCGTCCGAGGGAAAGGTGGAGGGTAAAACGACTAAGAAGAGAAAAAAAAGAAATATTGTTATGGACTGTTGAAGAATAATAATAATAATAAGAAGGAAACCAAGGGGTGACACGGTTTTCTCGTCAAGCGAGCATCATCAGATTCAAACAAGCAGTCGAAAAAACCTACAGTGACACCCACAGACAGTCTCTGCCCTCCAAAATCAAAATACACACTTACTAAGTTTGCTGACGGACTTTCTTGTTGCAATATCAATTGTCAATAAGGCAATAATGATTGTTGTTGTTGATTCCTTTTATGGGCTTTGCGACATCGTGGTCATGTAGTAGGGTGTGTGTGTGTGTAGAAGTTGTCTGATAACATGTGTCTCAGTGATGTCTGTTCTAGTGTGTGTATTTGTAATTGAGGTAGGATTTGGGTAGGAAGCGGTCGTGGCCTTAATGTAGGTACCATCCCGGCATTTGCTTGGAGTAGAAGTGGGATACCACGCAAAACCACTTCCAGGCTGGCTGAGGTAGGAATCGAAACCTCCTCTTCTAAGTTTTGCCTCACGAGGCTGAGTGTACACCTTTTCATCCCTCAGACCAGAATTAAATTTCTTGGCAGAGCCGAGAATCGAACCCGGGCCTCCGCAGTGATAGCCAATAATGATAGTCACTACGCAACAATGAAATCTGGCTTCAAAGATATCTTGATTATTGGCAGCCAATGAGTTGACATGTAGGCCTATAATAATTAGCACCTGTTGTCTTGATACAAAAGCTGGTGGCATACGTGTGACAGTTAATCTGAATGTCGCAGGAAATTTCATGTTGTTCTTACGTAGTTTCTTTGCGTTGCGGTAGAGGCCCAGCTTGTCTTCGTTGTTGTGGATCAACACTGCCTTACACATTGCTCCAAATATTACAGATAACAGAAACGTTAATTTAGTATTAAGTTAACTGGCTGCGTGGATCAGGTTGCACGATCGAATCCTAGAGCAGTCAGTCGGTATTTGAGGGTGCGCGAGTGTGAGGGGGAGCTGTGCCAGTAGATTTACTGGCACGTTAAAGATCCTCTTCAGGGCAAAAATTCCCGCAGCCCGTCTCTAAAAGCCGCAGCAGTAAAACCGACGTAGAATCAATAACATTATTATTATTTTTAGTAGTAGTAGTACTGTAGTATGAAGTTACAGTGAAATTTTGTCTGATAACCTGTGTTATTGTGATGGCTGTGTGTATTTGTAATTAGGGTGACAATTAGGAAGGAGGTGGCCGTGGTCTTAAGGTGGGAAGGTATCTTCTAATAGACTACAGCTGCTTCCTTCCCAAACTCCTTGCTCAGTTTCTCATCTCTCAGTAACTCCTCTCGTGAGAGTAGTGTCAGGAAGGGCAACCGATTAAAAATCACCTGTTTAAATGGGAATAGCAAGGGGTAGTCATGCGTACCTAAATAAATAAGTAAATTAAATAAATAAATAAATAAATAAATAAATCGATGAATAAGTAAATAAATAATGCAATGAATCAATGATTGAATAAAACTTATATTCAAAATTTCCTTTACCGTGGTTGTGGTTTACTTTTCGGCCGTGGGCTTGAATTCAAATTGACAGGTGGACTGGATACGAATTGATACAACTTCGTGAGTAGAAATATTATGAAATAGCTGCTGCTATGGTATATGTCTGAGGGAAACGCATGCTACCTTAAATAACTTAGTAGATTTTACAATTGGTTCATTGTTGGCAGCCCACAAATGCGAGAATTTGATGCTTTTTTGAAAAATTTTTATAAAGGTTTTTTTTTTTTCAGGTAATAAATTTTAAATTTGGAGATATTGAATGTGTGGCGTAATAGTTTCGATGACCACCAAGCCAATGTAGGCCTAAATAGCGAGTCTGTTGAAACCGCACCGCAAATGAGATTTACTAAGTAGCTAGGTTTTCTCATAATCTGTTTTCAGTTTTGCCCACATAGTGAGCGCTGATGTGCAGGTCAGAAAATAATTGAAAGCTTTCTTTTAAACGGGCACATACAAGCATGACCGGCAGGTTAGCGGAATAAAATCTCGATGGTACAGCAGAGAGGGGTGGAAAGGGGAAACTTCAAAGAGTAGAGAAAAGCGTTTTGCTGGTAATGCTCAACCATCTGGCTTGCTTAAAGGAATAAGAATAAAAAATAATTTATAAAAGCGTTTTTGCTTGTCATGTTGGCAATACTGCTCGGGGATGTCCATCTATTGAACGTCATGTTGGGCCTCTGACCTTGAGAGGTTTGTAGGCTATACTGTATTCCCCACTACACCCTTTCCCCTCTCGACTCAGCGAGTGTCCCGTTCCGGACTTCCGGAGCTATGGACGGGCACACACGAAAATCACGGCAATATAATGTGTGCTTCACGTGGGATGATGACTGGTAGGAGTTTGATTGCGTTTTATTCTCTGTGGATAAAGCTGGCCTTAAGCCTTTTAACAAAAGGGCAGTTTATGCATATAATAATAATAATAATAATAATAATAATAATAATAATAATAATAATAATAATAATAATAATAATAATAATAATAATAATTGTTATTATAGTCTAATAATAATAATTCACTATTGTTTTGTTACTGATTTGGAATATATGTATTTACAACAAGACCACTTACCACCGTGGGCCGAAATACTTCTTTCCACCTCGTGATGTAGTGGCTAGTATTCATGGTTGTTACCAAAAAGATCCGCGTTCGATTCTTGGCTCTGCCAAGAAATTCGGTCTGGTCTGAGAGCTGGAATGGAGCTCTGTCAGCCTCATGCGGGTGAACTGAGAGAGGTGGGGTTGATTCCCACATCAATCCTAGGAATGTTTTTCGTGATTTCCTATTTCTACTCCAGGCGAATGCCGGGATGGTTGCTAACTTACGGACACGGCCTCTTCCTACACAAATCTTACACCCTTTTCCAAGTATACACATTCACAATGGCACAGGTTATCAGATTACACACATACCGAAGAACATGAAGCTACACGAACACAATGACGCAAAGCCCCTAATCAACAACGGAATATCGCATGGAGCAGAACAACAAACTGATCCCTCTTACCGTATCTTAAAAGTACGGGGGATGGGGAGGGTGGCCATATAATAATAATAATAATGATGACGATATTGGTTTTGCTTCCCTTTTAATTGCTGTGAGTGTTAGAGACACCGTGCTGGGGTGCCAGAGAAAGCCCCGAAGGGAATATCTAATGTGGCAGTAAATCTACTGACATGGCCACCTCTCATTTGCCAACTGACAGCGCCAGGATTCGATCCTGTAACTTAAGCCTCAAGAGGCGAGAATGCTACCACTGCGGCACGCGTTTATGTATATATCACTTTTCTGTGGACACGATAACTACCGTCATTTTGGATCGATCACTTTCACATGTATGCATAAATTATAACAGTTTAACATATCGGCTCACTTCGTTAATGGGCAAAATCGGACTAAGGGGCTGGGAATGGGGGTTCTCTTTCGAAAAAGTGAAATATCGTCATAACTATCTCAGTAGGCCTATGTGAAAAACCGAATTCATTCAAAGTTCATACTATTCTTTGGATAAGGGACAACCTTTTATCTAGGTAAAATTGTTCGTTAGCACGAAAGGGGTGGGAGAATGGAGTTTTGAGAGAAAACCTCTCTTAATAGGCACAATATCAACACAGTTTAAACTGGTCAATAGTGCTCTAAAAACTATCTAAAACTTTTGTCTGAACGAATCTTTGATATGACGACCATGTGATCGGGTCAGGTATATGAGCGAAATATTTTCGGAATTATAAGAAGATGGCGCTTTTCGTAGGCCTATACTAAACATGTGGAACTTTTGTAGGTTTACAACAATTGGCAAATTTAGTGAATTCAGAAGCAATTTTCTTTGCCTGATGAAATCTACTTCCGCCTTCCAGCGTACCGAGAGGAATTATTTTGTTGTATTTAACCACCCTCTGAATGAAGAAAGCTGTATAAAGAGGCTTTGTGGCCTCAGCGGTCTATTCAAGAGCAACAATAAATTGAAGCTCAAAATTCTTTTAATCCGTATAAATAACATGTAGTTTGGTATATTGGCTTTCACGGCCCGTGAATTAAAATTTAGCATTTTTTCTACATTTATGCCGTGTCTTGTGTGGGGTTTCGCCTAGGAACACCAAGCTGGCTCATCAGCGGGCTTTTGGTGTCCGCGCCCGGACCCCCACACGAGTAGCGTACTGTGCTCTACCTTCCTTCTTATGAAGCGCACGTGCGCCTCTTAACTGCGAGAGCTAAAAAAATCAGCCTTCCTTCTCCTCCTCCCCCCCCCCCCCCCTATAAAGGCTTAAAAAAGATGGTATTTTGGCTTTCACAGCCAAGGAATTAAATCTCAACAATTTTTCTAGGTTCCTGCCGTGTCTTGTGTGGGGGGGGGGGGGGGGGGGTTCGACCAGGAACACCAAGCTGAGTCATCAGCGGACTCTTGGTGTCCACGCCCGAACCCCCACACGAGTAGCGTACTGTGCTCTACCTTCCTTCTTATGAAGCGTACGTGCGCCTCTTAACTGCGAGAGCTAAAAGCAGCCTTTGATCTCCCTATTAAGGCTTCCAAAAAGATGGTACATTGGCTCTCCCAGCACAAGACACGGCATAAACCTAGAAGAATTGCTGAGTTTTAACATGTAGTTTGTTTCCCTTTTTTTACATTTCCGAGTAACTGGGATTTTGATTGTGTTGACCAACTGAAAAGACACAATATCAACACGTGGGAAGTAGGCCTACAGTGTTCTAAGGTCGTAAATGTACACCACAAGGAAGGGCCGAGGTTTGGGGTGGTTATTGTCGCTGAAACCTTGACTGGTACACAGCCTTATTCGCTCGCTAGACTGGTTTCGTCACTAATAGGAATTCCGGAAGTCAACGAGACACGGGTGAAACAGCAAGGCCAGACTGCTTCGATAAAAGTCAGACTCATTGTCGGCTTGCGGCATGTTTTTCGTCTGTTCATTGACGTGGGCTACTTAGCAATGCCAGAAATGTACCTGATAAGCGAACCTGACCAGGGCCACCATATCACAAGGACGTGACTTTCGTCTGCCTAACACGTAGGCTACATTCGTTGCTAATCTATAGAAATAAATCGATAGCATCGGATCTTTTGATCAATTTTATATATTTTTAAAATGGTTTAGACAAATGCAAGGCATTGTTTTATCCTGTCTATGTAGACTACTCGATCCACCAGAATACAAGATCCGCTAAGATAATGGCAATCCTTGTCTTGATTCAGTATTCAGTAAGCGGCTTCGGTGGCGTAGTTGGCAGCATGCTGAACTGCTGTGCCCAAGATAGTGGGTTCAAACACGGCCGAAGTCGTCGGAATTTTTAAGAGCGTTTAAAATCCTTCAGTATGCCTTCCTTCGGAGGGGAAGTAAAGCCGGTGGTCCCATGTCATACACTTGTGGCATGTAAAAGATCCTTCCACAGACTAAACTTGTGTGAAGCTAAATTTCTAGGTTATATTTCGTTGGAACGCTCTATCAAAGTTCCAACGTTCACCACTAGGTATCAGTGACATCTGGTAGTGAAATTTGGAACTACTTGAAATTGAACGGAACTTGTAGCTCATGCAAAAATGAGGAAAAAGTAGACTTATAATATCGATCCGCGCAAATGTGTGTCTGTCTGTCCTACTGTCTGTGTGTGTGTGTGTGTGTGTGTCCTCCTATCAACTCCTAAACGGCTGCAGCAATCGAAACAAAATTTGGTAGAAGTTATGATCTATACCTGAATATCTCAATGCCGTATTTGAAAATGATGTCAGTGCTACCAACTGCTGAAAAATCGCAATTGAAATTTGAGCTCCATGTTGGATATCTAGGAAGGTATGAATGGAAGCTATTTCAAAATTGGCACACATATAGATAATAATATTTCAGTTTAATTTCCAGGAGGCCATACATGGCTGTGTTGCCAAAATGATTATCAGCCTGCTGATAGATCCAATTTTTAAATGCATGTAACTTCTAGACTATGAATATGGAATTCAACCAAATTTCGTATGTGCTATGTGTACATAAACATATATGACTGAGCGTATTCTTAAGAGCCACCAGGGCTGCCAACTGTTAATAAATACACTCAATTTATTTTATCCAAATACTCATATATCAGAAAGTATGCAAGCCGACAGCTTTAAACTATGCACACGTACAGTACCTGACATTCTATAGCCTATTAATTTGGAGTAACTTATATACGTCAGTGTTACCAACTTGATTCTAAGCCTGCTGAGAGGTCCAACTTTAAATGCATGTAACTTCTATATTATCAGTTGGATTTCAACCAAATTTCGTATGTGCTATGTGTACCATAACAGATATGACTATGCGTATTCTTAGGAGCAACCAGGGCTGTCAACTGTTAATATATGCTGTCTCTATTTTTGTTACGCTAATATCAATATATCAGAAAGTATGCAAGCCAATAGCTTTAAACTTTGCACACGTATAGTACCTGGCATTCTAGATTAATTTGAAGTAACTAGTATACGTCAGTGCTGCCAACATGATTCTAAGCCTGCTGATAGATCCAATTTTAAAATGCTTGTTACTTCTATGCTAACTAATGTGCCCAATGGATTTCATTCAAAATTGGCACAACCATAGATCATATTATTTCAGATTTTTCACCAATACATGCATGACATTGTTGCCAACATGATTTTACGCGTTGTTAGATCCAATGTTTAACTGCATGTAACGTCCATGCTTTCCATTGGACTTCAACCAAATTTTGTATTCTGTACCTTAAGAGATGGAACTAAGAATATATTCAGTCACCAGGGCTGCCAACTGTAATGCTCTATTAGGCTACATTATGCCAGGTATACAGTATTTCGAACGAATTAGAAATGTCGATATTACCAACTTAATTTCGTCATTATTCTAGATAGATCCATATAGATTAATCATTGGCATGAATCTTACATTTTAAGAAAAGTAGGCTCTTTAGTTCGTCACGGAACTTCTTGTTATTATTTAACATCATTATGCCCATCTGTGAAGCCCGATAGAACTTTCTAGGTGATGTTGATTTTTCTTCTCCCAAAATCTCTTCATCTCGGCTCTGAAATTCTTTCTCCGTTCTTCAGTCCGTGATTTATTGGTCCTGGTATTTATTTTCTCAGCAAAATGATGATTGTTGATTACTGTTTTGAACTGAGTCGATCTTGTTAAGTTTCCTTTATGATGCCAATTACTGTATTATTATTATTATTATTATTACTCTCCAATTACGACATTCTGATTGAAATGTTATCCATCAGATAAATCGTAACTTGGCTAGGTGTCCTTGTGGCAAAGATTTAATTTTACTGGTCAGTCACCAAATGTAATTCGATAAATATTTTACGAGTCGATAGAGTACACTCGAAGTGACATGCATTCTTCTCTCCATTTAACATAATTCGGCTTGGAATCGAAGCCGCGATCGTAGGTCTGTGAGTGAGACGCAATATAAGCAATTAAGTGTCGGAGGATGATGACCATACTGTTCTTAGTCTCTGATAAGAAGCGAGAGAGTTTTATTTCTTTCTATCTGTAGGATAGTGTAACATTTTTAATGAGTTAACTATACGTGGTGATGACTATTGTGGTTCAATAAAACAAACATGATATGAATAAATAATATACACTGTGGTGTGACCTTACCTGTGATAGTGTAATATAATAAGTTGTTGAGCGCCAGATTCCTATTTAAGATAGTGAATCGAAATTTATTGATTTAACCTCGGCTATCAGCAGTAGAGTCGAGAACCACTTACCCGGGCCGTAGTGAGACAAAGTCATCTAACCAATCCGTATTTAATCAAGGAGTATGATTGCCTTAAAGTACCAACTACAATGAAAGAAATAGGCATTACGTTGAAGAGAATGAATTTATTAAATGCAAAAACAAAATATTAATAAAACAGAATAGTGATAGTCACACAATTGAATTTAAAATTACTCAATGCGGCAATTAATTATTTAAAAGAAAATGAATATTAAAATGAATTGAAAGTTAAATGAAGTTAAATTATAATAGAGACGATAGTTTTATTGAATTGTTGGCTCACCCAGTCGAAGACTCGTCATATTTAAGAAATGATCGATGATCTCGTTGTTACGTCGCTTATGTTTAAAAAAATGATGTGATATCTCAATTACTATGAAATATCCTCATTAAGTACGTTGCCATCTGTAGAAAGACTCTTGATCAGGGATATAACCCATTATGTATTGATATAGATGTCGGCAAGACATCGTTCAGTGTCGACTCTCGGTGCTCAGTCCATTAGGACCCAGAAAGCAAGGTTACAACTTCCTTCCTTCATTAAGAGCTGTAGATCAATGCCATTCTTGTCCGATGTCGCAGGTACTAATACTAATGACTTCCTTGTCACGTGGTGTCACAGCTTCCCTCTCTATTATCCTTCTCCATTCTTGACTCATAACTTGCAATATATATTGACGCGTATATACCGTAGAAAATGGCGTGTTGGTTACACCATAGTGTGTTTCTTAACATCTCAGGAAAATGACGCAGTTTGCCGTGGTGAAATTCTTACTACGTCGTTCAGTTTGTGACGCACAGGGTTAGTCCATATCGCCAGTCTTGTTGCAATATATAATACTTCGTCTCTTTACAAGTAATTGTTAATAAAAATCTAATTGAATATAATAATCAAAACCGCTTACAATTATCTGATATAAAAATCATCTCATGGATGTACTAGTTAATAATAATAATAATAACATGATAATAAATGAATAACCCTTTAAATATAACAGCTATGGGATCGAATCGTTACAATCGCCCCTGATATAAATAATTTAAAATAAAATGTAACATTATTTATATCACTACACATCCTACATAAATGAATACAAATTTAAATATTAATACCCCCATAACGACAACATACAAATAATACCCTTCAACAATACATAAAGATATACAAGAACATACTCTTTTCACTTTACATATTTGTACTATCATTTCTCATTCTTCCAAATGTTCATAATGTTCATTCTTCTTTATATATGTTGTAAAAAAAATATACATAAATGTATTCTTCACAAAAAAATCATATTTTAACTTTCATTCATCTCATTCTTCCAAATGTTCATAATGTTCATTCTTCTTTATGTATTAAACGAGCTGTAAAAAATATACATATAAAATGCCCTTCACTTTTATTTTTGACATATATGTCAACGCTGCACTCGTTTATATTTCGGTGATCGTATGCATGACATACAATTTTGGCTTCATCTCTTTTGAACGTAGTTTTTGTATATCAGTCTGGCGTAGAAGTACATTGTTGTAATACCAGCTGATTAACCCATAATAACTATTACAGCACACGATAATAGGATGCAAACAATACAATATTCCTTTCGTCTTTATAAAGGGATTACTCAAATGCAGTAAAATTTCAATAATTGAAGAAAAAAATAACTTAGCAAAATACCTAAGGCAATTCCTATTTCAGTGCATATGTCATACATGTAAATATTTCCCCAAATACATAATGACATCGAAATACCTCAAAGCAGTTATTAAACAGTTCATTTAAATATCCAAGTTACTACTCACCTGCCTTCGTGGCTTAATTCTTTCTTAGGCCACGGCCGCCTCCTTCCAAATTAATACTTCCTAAGTCTCCACGACTTCTTAACTTCTCATAAAACCATAATTCCTCTTTACTACTTCTCGAAAACAATAACTTGAATTTTTTTTTTTTTAAATCACCAATAAACATAAAATCTGACTTCTCGTTCACTTTATAAAATTTAACTTAGCGTCAAGATATAACTTTACCGTAACGTCATTCCTTACTTACCATAACAAAATGATTAAGACTTGGACAAAATACTACCGTTAGCTGGGGTTACTTTACACACTTTTCATGTGTTTTTTAAATTTTATTTGTCGTGATAGGTTGTTAAATTTTTGAGACATGTTTATGTATTCCTTAAGGGTACTTACAAAAGAACATAACGTCACCGAGAGTGCAAACTATCTCTCAGACACTTTTAAAAATAAATGAACACGTGTGTAAAGTTACCCCACCCTTGGGGTTACTTTACACAGACATGCACTTATCATGGCGTTTGGCTATACAGCCTCACAAGCTGTAACTTGACACATGCCTGGAACTTTTCTTTGGAAAGATAACACTCATTTGAAGTAAAGCGGATACTTTCATAGCTTAATTGAATTGTCTGAATACATTATAAAATAAATTATACGTGTGTCAAACATTTAATTTTATGTTTTGTAGAAAATAAGAAGAAAAAGAATGCTGCTGAGATGTTAGTCGTAGAAAGGTACCAAACTTTGTTTTCCCAGGAGCCTAAGGCATCATTAACAGAAATGTCACGTTAATAGACTCTATATTTACATCAGTGACTGCAGGTAGCTGGTTTAGGAAATTTTGAGTAAAATGCCTGTTAATAAAAGACGCTGCGAGCTGTACGAGTAAAAGCCCGTATTTGTGTTTTTTCTATTTCACTCCTTTGGATATTAACTGCAGCTATAAATGCACTGTACATTGTTAAGTTGTATAGAAACTTTCATTTCTATGACATGGTCATATTTTACTAGATGTTCTAATTTGTGACAGATAAATTTCCCTAAAGACTAGAGAGGCGGGAGGTGGATGTGGGACATGTTTCCTTGTTGAGTTACATTACTAGACTCTTACTAATCCGCAGCACTCAAATACTCTGGGATTCAAATATGAAATAGTAAACACTGGCTTTTGTGTCAAATAGCCTGTGTAAAGTTACCCCCTCCAAAGGGCGAGTCGTGCACCTTCGGTTATTTTAGGCTTCCTAGTAATGTGACCCAACAAGTAAACATGTTCCACATCCAATCTCCGCCTCTCTAGTCTTTAGGGAAACTGATTTGTCACAAATTAGAACATCTATAAAAAAATATGACTGTCATAGAAATGAAAGTTTCTATACCACTTACCATATGTGCAGATACTCAAGTGCACTAAGTTGCAATTATTATCCAAAGGAATGAAGTACAAATAACACAAACACGGTTTTCTTACTCGTACAGCCCACAGCGTCTTGTATAAACAGGCATTTTACTCAAAACTGCCAAAACCAACCACGTACAGTGCTCAAAAGATTTTAGCAAAAAGTGTGTAAAGTTACCCGGTCTGTGTAAAGTAACCCCAGTTGACGGTACTCAATACCTGAATTACGTATATCACTAAACTATTTCACAAAAACACATGACAAACTCCTCGGAATAAATATTTCGTTCCACAAAATATTAATGCTCTTATACTTTGAACTTAGTCTATTCATGATTTGACTTTTTGCTGAATGCCTAAAAACCCCCCTTAGTTTTCTCTCAAAACTCTTAATTAAGTACCGTGTCCTCCAAACACCACTTCCTACTTGTTCTGACCGCCTGGACTATAGCTCACTCTTGCTATACCAGAATCTCTCAAAACTCATCGTGACATCACACGTCACATACAAAAAAAACTCCCCTATTCGTGGTATAATCCCACATCTTCGTATTGTTACAGGTCACCTCTTACTGACCAATAACACATTAAATTTCAGCTAAAAAAAATCGTACATGCTTCGACTAATTCCTTGGAATAATAACATCACACTATGCTTTCCTAGCTATTGTCTTCCTAAAATAATGACAGTGTTCCTGTTGATAGTTAATAACACCGACACTCCTAATTAGCAAATATTCTCCCATAATCACTTCATAAAGCAAGTTCTGAGTTCTAACACAGTTCAGATACTTTCTTCTCTATCAAATTAAATGCGTAAATTACACCTGCCTTTAATTGAAACTTCATTATTACCCCTTAGGTATACACTTATCTTACCAACTTATTCTTCCTTCAAAATATTAACTTATCTTTACTAACTCCGTATGACATAAATAAAACTTTAATTTCCTGTCTACTAAAAAAAATGATTTACTTTTAAAATCCTCAAAACGTCGAATTATAACAAATTCCTTTCACTTCTAGAAAATATTATGCCAACCATATAATTATTATTATTATCATCTTTATTTTAACCTGTGTGTAGGACAACGATCTACCACATCATTAATTCGTTATTAGTCATCAGTAACTTTTTACTACAAAGTGGTTTAGCTCAATAACAAGCCTTGTAATATCTTTAAAACGTGCGTAACTGTAACAAAAACTTGGACAATCTTACCTTTGTAATCTCTTATTACCTTGTGTGCATACATCCATATATACTTAAAAAAAAACTCCCTTATTAACTTCACGTAGTCCCGTAGATACCATAAAAAATCTCATTGCTCAACGGAATATACCTTGCTGACCTACTTCATCCTCCAAAACCTTCTTAAAACTTCATTTGGCATCTTACCAAAACTTCCTCCATTATAACTCCATTTGGCATCTTACCAAAAACTTCCTCAAAAAACAACTTCATTTGGTATCTTACCAAAACTTCCTCCTTAAAAAACTTCATTTGGCATCTTACCAAAACTTTAAAACCACATTGCTCAACGGCATTACCTTCGTTGGCCTACCTCTTCAAACTCACGTCCATTTACGTGAAAATACACACATACACACACACATATCTGTCACCAAGTATCAGATGTCCTAATTAGTTACTACTCACCTTATTTCAACCCGATGTTGGTTAATTCATACAACGCATTACCATTAACAATTCTAAACCACTTATAAATTTCTCAAAATATATCCACTGATAATCTCGCTGTCCTCAAAATGAAACTTCTTTATTAAATCAATACTTAATTCTTCAACTCACTAGTTTTATTACCACTGTATCATCTTATCTTCACTCACTTTTGAATTAAATCTTTATTACCATTATATTCTTAATTATGGTTGCCATAATAATTATTACTTTCTTTCGATTACTTACCTATGTAATAACCTTCCTATTTTTAAAATTTAATTCTCACTTCATCCAACTTACCTGCAGTTTAAGGACCTACATTCAACTTACCTGCATTGCTCAATAGCACGACAACCTTTGTCTTCCAAATTAAATGATTTTAGTCAATCTAAATCAATAAGCGTAGGCACTACGCGCCCCTTACCATCCTAACTTCACGACTGAATTAAAATTACACACAGCAGGTTTCTTATCTACCTCTTTTAAGTCATATTAAACTTCATTACTTAATATTTAAGTCATACGGAAGAGTAACTATCGGTAATATAAATTTACATCACTACTTTCTCTGGCATTTCACCGTTCTTACCATCTTCATCTTCAATTCTATCTCTTTCTAGGGTTCCATTTTCCTCTTTTCTTATAACATTACTTTCTACCTCTTTCGGACTACACTCATCAACAGTAACATTATACTTCGGCTTTCCTCCTATCATTTCCCCAAGTCTGGCTAATTCATTACGCCACTGCACATCATATGCTTTCTTTCTCTCTTTCATTCTGATTTCTTTTTCCACTAACAACTTAATTCTCTTCTCTTTCATTTTACTTCTAAAATATCTACCTACATGTCTTCCCTTCACTTCTCCACTACTAATATTTAATTTTCTCTTTAGCCGTTGCCCATTGCTTCTCCTCTTATCTATCTCTCTCCTCCTCTTAACCTGTTTACTAATTATGTTCTTCTGACTATGACTTAACGCACGCTTCTCTGCCACTAATAATTTCATATTAACTTCCTCTATCACAGGACTAAATTCTTCCCTAGTTTGCCTATCTAATTTATCTATGATTGTCTGCATCTTAATCTCTTGGGTGCTTAGTACTTTCTTTATCTTACCTACTTCTATCCCTATCTTTTCTCTCATCTTCTTCACTTCTTTTTCGCTACATTCTATAGTCTCTTCTACAGCTATCCTGCGTTCATCTAAAATCTCCTTCAACTCTACTATGCTTTCTCCTACTATCTCCTCTGACGCTAATCTATTTTCACCTAAAATCTCGTCTGACTCTAATCTGATTTCACCTAAAATCTCCGCTATTTGCCGTTCCTCACCTAAGATCTCCTCCGATTCCAATCTGCTTTCACCTACAATCTCCAATGACTCTAATCTACTTTCAATTACAGTCTCCACTAATTCCAATTTGCTTTCACCTAAAATCTCGTCTGACTCTAATCTGATTTCACCTAAAATCTCCGCTAATTCCAATTTGCTTTCACCTAAAATCTCGTCTGACTCTAATCTGATTTCACCTAAAATCTCCGCTATTTGCCGTTCCTCACCTAAGATCTCCTCCGATTCCAATCTGCTTTCACCTACAATCTCCAATGACTCTAATCTACTTTCAATTACAGTCTCCACTAATTCCAATTTGCTTTCACCTAAAATCTCGTCTGACTCTAATCTGATTTCACCTAAAATCTCCGCTAATTCCAATTTGCTTTCACCTAAAATCTCGTCTGACTCCATTCTACTTTCAATTATAGTCTCCTTACAGGCTGTCTTTACTGATTCTACTGCAGTTTCCCCTAAAGTCTCTACCACCTGCCTAGTTTCCACTTCTACCAATTTGCTAAAACTTTCACCTTGAGTTGCTATTTTCTCTTCAATCACAGTTACTATTCTTTCCTGAATCCTACTTTCTGCTGCTTCTAATTTCTTATCTACTGTCTTAATAATATCTTTAGCCTTCATCTCTACCTCCTCCTTAATTTCACCTCTGATTTCCTGTTTCACCCCCTGAATACTCTCCTGTAGTACCTCATACTTCTTACTTAATTCTTCATTGACTTTAACCACACTGTCTAGTTTTACATTATTCTCTTCCAGCTTCTGATTTATTTTACTCATATCTTGATTTAGCCTACCCATCTCTTCTCTCATCTCCTTACTATTTTTATTCATATCTTTATCTAATTTCTCAAATTTACCATTGAATTCTAAATAATTTCTTTTATTCTCTTCACTATTTTTATTCATATCTTTATCTAATTTCTCAAATTTATCATTGAATTCCTTCCTACTTTCTAAATTATCTTTCTTATTCTCTTCCATATTTTGATTTAGCCTATCAATATTTTCTTTCATCTCCCTACTATTTTTATTCATCTCCTGACTATTTTTATTCATACTCTCATCAAATTTCGCACTTAAATCTCTACTCATCTGCCTTATGAGCGCAGTTAATGGATCTTCAGGAATCTCTATAGACTTTTCTTTCTCTAGACTACCACTAGTCTCAGGATGTACCTCTATATTCGTCTCGATATTTTCCTCTGAATTAGTGTCAGGGTTAACCTCAGGATTATTTTCAGGATTACTCTCAGGATTATTCTCAAGATTTACCTCCGACATCTTGGTATTATTCTCTACGCTCTCAACATCGCTACCGCTATCAACCTCCTTATAATTAACTTTCTTGACTGCATCCCTACTTCTCAACTGCCTCTGTTCCTCCTCCGACATCTTGAAGTACACCGTATAACAATTGCCCGTCCAAAATTTCACTTCACTTCACTGTCCCCCAAAAGCACTGACAATTTGCACTGAAATTATACACTCCTCTGACTAAATACCGAATGGTTTTCGTGTCCTACTTTGTGGCGCCAAATGTAACATTTTTAATGAGTTAACTATACGTGGTGATGACTATTGTGGTTCAATAAAACAAACATGATATGAATAAATAATATACACTGTGGTGTGACCTTACCTGTGATAGTGTAATATAATAAGTTGTTGAGCGCCAGATTCCTATTTAAGATAGTGAATCGAAATTTATTGATTTAACCTCGGCTATCAGCAGTAGAGTCGAGAACCACTTACCCGGGCCGTAGTGAGACAAAGTCATCTAACCAATCCGTATTTAATCAAGGAGTATGATTGCCTTAAAGTACCAACTACAATGAAAGAAATAGGCATTACGTTGAAGAGAATGAATTTATTAAATGCAAAAACAAAATATTAATAAAACAGAATAGTGATAGTCACACAATTGAATTTAAAATTACTCAATGCGGCAATTAATTATTTAAAAGAAAATGAATATTAAAATGAATTGAAAGTTAAATGAAGTTAAATTATAATAGAGACGATAGTTTTATTGAATTGTTGGCTCACCCAGTCGAAGACTCGTCATATTTAAGAAATGATCGATGATCTCGTTGTTACGTCGCTTATGTTTAAAAAAATGATGTGATATCTCAATTACTATGAAATATCCTCATTAAGTACGTTGCCATCTGTAGAAAGACTCTTGATCAGGGATATAACCCATTATGTATTGATATAGATGTCGGCAAGACATCGTTCAGTGTCGACTCTCGGTGCTCAGTCCATTAGGACCCAGAAAGCAAGGTTACAACTTCCTTCCTTCATTAAGAGCTGTAGATCAATGCCATTCTTGTCCGATGTCGCAGGTACTAATACTAATGACTTCCTTGTCACGTGGTGTCACAGCTTCCCTCTCTATTATCCTTCTCCATTCTTGACTCATAACTTGCAATATATATTGACGCGTATATACCGTAGAAAATGGCGTGTTGGTTACACCATAGTGTGTTTCTTAACATCTCAGGAAAATGACGCAGTTTGCCGTGGTGAAATTCTTACTACGTCGTTCAGTTTGTGACGCACAGGGTTAGTCCATATCGCCAGTCTTGTTGCAATATATAATACTTCGTCTCTTTACAAGTAATTGTTAATAAAAATCTAATTGAATATAATAATCAAAACCGCTTACAATTATCTGATATAAAAATCATCTCATGGATGTACTAGTTAATAATAATAATAATAACATGATAATAAATGAATAACCCTTTAAATATAACAGCTATGGGATCGAATCGTTACAATAGTAACCTTTACAAGACAAAGGAATGTGGAAATTTGTGTTAATGACAGAGACATTTTAATCTCTCTAGCGATGTGTTGGCAGTTCTGCCGCTAATTGTCATTTAGCGTCCCCCTCACTTCCTATTTTTGCTGACTTCATTCAGTCTCAATGTGTGTGTGTGTGTGTGCTCTTAGACGCCTCCGATTTTAAACCGTTTCGATAATAATCGAATCTGCCAGCTGCTTCCCCTCTCATTTTTTAACCCCCTCTCAATTCTCCCCCTTCTTCTTCCACCCCTATCTGTGAAGCTGGCCTATATTCTCTGTGTTCTCACTCAAAGAGAACTCCGACACCCTTCCACAGGGGTGCCCATTGCGGGATGCGCTGACAGCGCACTTTGATTGATACCTTCTGTTTTAATTGTGCCAATGTTGATTTCCTTTGCTTCTTCATCTTCGTCACTGGATCGAAGAAGGAGAAGAAGAAGAAGAAGAAGAAGGGGGGAAGAAGAAGAAGAAGAAGAAGAAGAAGTCATTCGCGTTACGTCTCGCACTACGATTGCGGTTGGCAGTTTCAAGGCTCGAGATTGAAGGTTCGAACCCCGGCGCTGTAAACGTCCATGTAGAGTTTGTTTCCCCCAGTTGTGTTTCACATTTCCTCCATAAATATTACGTCTGGTACCTTATTTCAATCCCGGGATACTTACTCCAAAACTAGACCCTAAAAATTAAAATTACTCCGACATTCAGCAAAAATAGGAAGTGAGTGGGACGCTAAATGTCAATTAGTGGTAGAACTGCTAACACATCGCTGGAGAGATTAAAATTTATCATGTAACATTTCTTACAGATAATAAAGTGATCAAATAATCGTCACTTTCTGTTCAATCTATTTGGGCACTCTTGTGTTGACCGACTGAAGAGCAATTATGTTCATTGATTATACAGGCAACACTAAAAAATAGCTTCTAACATTCAAAAGGATTCTCGAGTAACGTTAGATATTTCCTGGGTAAAATATGTAATTCTTGCTGATTTAAATGTAATTAAATGGTAATTACTTTCACCAATACTTTCTTACTCTCGTACAAAATGGAAGAAGTCCATTAAACTTTTACATTAAAATCATTTTCTGCCTCATAAACTTCACATTCGGAACACTACCATGAAGTTATTTCAAGGTAGGCCAGCGATGGATCCGTTCTACTGTTCGCGATTCTGCCTTGGTGTGGAAGTATAGGGTGTAAATATACAGTCGAGAGACGAAGGCGTTGTTACAACAAACCACAAAGCCTATCCGTGTGTACTGTACAAGTATCTGGGAGAAAATTGACACTGATGGCCTAGCAGCTGTGGAACTACCCTGAAGGGTAGAAACTTGATTTAGGGACGAGAGGGGACATGCTTCATGCATTTCCGGTTGCGGGAAATATTTCTATCATTTCACCCCTACAGTACAGTTCATCCAAAGAAAACTCATCGTATCGTATTGAAATTCTAAATGACGTAGTAATAATATCAGTTGTCCTTGACTCATTATTGTAATTATAATTCGTTGTTTTTGTTTTCCTTAGGGGCTTTGTGACATCGTGGTCATTTAGCCCCATGTACTTGGATGTGTGGGTGTGGAATTTGTCTGATAACCTGTGTTGGCTGCATTATTGTGTGTATTTGCAATTTAGATGAGGGTTGGGAAGGAGGCGGCCGTGACCCTAAGTTAGGAAGCATCCCGGCACTTGCCTGGAGTATAAGTGGGAAATCCAAAATAAAACACTTCCAGGATGGCTGTGGTAGGAATCGAATCTCGCCTCTTCTCAGTTTTGCCCCACGATGCTGAGTGTATCCCGTTCAACCCTCATCCCAGAATTAAATTTCTTGACAGGGCCGGGAATCGAACCCGAGCCTCTGTGGTGACAGCCAAGAATGCTACAATGCAACGAGAGATGAAGGCGTTGTTACAACAAACCGCAAAGCCTATCCGTGTGTACTGTACAAGTAACTGGGAGCAACATAACTAATAATTGTTATAATTTATAACACATGATAATGTGTTGTTACCCCTTACTATTCCGTTTCTCCGGTATAAGGGATATATTAAAGCACTATGTAACTTTTAGTATTTATGACCGGATCCTCTTCTCGACGACAACCTCATCGGAGGAGTAATGCGTGATGAAATGAATGAAACTGGACAAGGAAGGAGAGAGAATGAAAGACCTATTAGAAGGTACTGTCTCGGAATTTGGTTGCAATTGAAAGTGTCAAGTGACAGAAAACAAGTGTCAAGGATGGCAAACGGTATGGTTAGAACTATCTCCTCTCCCAGAGTCCTTGGTGCTATGGCCTTGTGCGCTGACCTAGAAGACTCACCTGTGTGTGCCTGAAATAATACACGTTGTAACTTGTCAGCTCCTCCCCGAGTGGATCTACCATTCTTTTCGGCCACTACAAGAAATTCGGGCAGAAACGTTGTTGCAAGTTTTGTTTTGCTTTACTTGTCCTCTGAGATCAACTGGCAAGATAAGAAATTCCTGAATCAAATATTTCAACCGGAGACGAAATTTGGGATCTGGGAGTTTCATGTCAGCGTACTGAAAAAATGTAAAAATGATAAACATTTTTTTTTTTTGGAAATGTAATTTCTTATGCCGAAACGTTCATCGACATCATAGAATTCTGCTAAAGAAAATAACACTAAGATAAGCAAGTTGGTTTAGTAAAACTCAGCAATTTTTCTAGGTTTGAGCCGTGTCTTGAGTGGGGTTTCGCCTAGGTCACCAAGCCGGCTCATCAGCGGATTCTTGGTGTCTCCGCCCGGCCCCCTACAGGAGTAACGAACTGCGCGCTACCTCCCTTTATATGCAGTGCAACTGCACCACTTTACTGCGAGAACTAAAAGCTCAAGCAGCCTAGGACACCAAGCTGGCTCTTTGGCGGGCTCTTGGTGTCCTCGCCCGGACCCCCACGGCACAAACCTAGAAAAATTGCTGAGTTTTAATTCACTGGCCGTGAAAGCCAATGTACCATCTTTTTGGAAGTTGGTTTAGTGTCTACAGTTTAATTCGCTGGAAGAAAAGCTTAATTGCTGATTATAAAATTTTCAATAAAAATCTTCATTGAAATATAAAATGTCTGAACACAATGGCTTTTACATAAACAGATGCATATGAGGCAATTCATATTTAAAGTAATCACAGGAACATCTGTGACAAAAGCGTATGACCAGGATTTTTTAATGTGAATTAAGTATTTGTTCTTAAATTTTTGTTAGGAACTGTACACCACAATAATGTAGGTTATCAGCCAAATTCTTTGTGTATGCACGCACACACGCCCAAGTACACGGGGATGAATGACTGCGATGTCCAAGCTCTCAAATGAAACAACAACAACAAACAACGACGACAGTTACTCGTTGCAAAGTTTAGTGGTATCTCAGTAATTTAAAGGGGTGTTCTTTTTCTTTTCTTTACGTATGGCCTTTAGTGCCGGGAGTGTCCGAGGACATGTTCGGCTCGCCAGAGTTTGTAGCTGCTTCTACCCGGATACCCATGGGGTGAGCTACACGTACCGTCGCGTGTGGATTGTTGTCTGGGGAGGAAAGTGTGGATGTAAGGACGATGAATTGGAAGGTAGTGGCTGTGGCCTATAGTTAGGTACAAATACCGGTATTTGCCTGGAGGGAGATGGGAAAACACAGAAGACCATCTTCAAGGTTGCCAGCGGAGGGATTCGAACCTCCTCGCCTCCCGGATGTGAGCGACTGCCTGCAGCCATGCCGTAACGACCACTGCTAACTCACCCGGTTAAACGCATATCATAAACGAAGGATTATTATTATTATTATTATTTATTTAATCGATTATTCCCCTTAAGGAGAGCGATTGAACTTGAATACATAATTACGTCTTCTGTCATTTTCCCGCTTCTCTTCCCAAAAACTCTTAATCCTCTCAGAATGCTCCTTCTTCCGCTCAGCTGTCCATTTTCTTCCAGGCTGTCGTGATGGTCTATGCTCAAACTTAACATTTTTGATTGTATTCCGGCACTCGGTGTGGTCCTTGAGATTATTATTATTATTATTATTATTATTATTAATAATATTATTATTATCATTATGCCTCAACCTGGATGGCAAACGTCCTCGTGGGCGACCTAAGAAGAGGTGGCTTGATCGCCTTAGAGAAGACATGCGACAAGTTAATCTGTGTCGATATGATGCCCTTGACCGACAGAAATGAAGATTGGCATGTAAAGTTGCGGACCCTGCTCCAAAGCGGGACAAACGCTATGAAGATGATGAGATGATTATCATTGTGTGAAGCACTGTATACTGTCGCAGCAAATACACATGGAGAAGTGAGATTTTGATTTGTTGACTACGTGAGCATGTTTCAAACTGGTGACAGCCTTTTTGCTGTATTTCTCAGGGCACAAATAATCGTTTGAACTCAACCTTTGACGCTTGTCTTCATATAATTGGCTCGTTGTCTGCTCTCGTTTGTTCTCCCATGTAGATCTTTAATCTGAGCGTGTTCAGTTTGCACGCGATGCAATTTAGAATGAGAGTGAGGTTTTGTTAGACGGGAAGTATGTTCCTCAAGTCAAGATCTGGCTAGACATAGTCATTGGGAACATATGTAGTAGTGCCTATATCATCATGTGCATTAATCCCGTGTTTATCAGTCTCTACTGCTCATTTTGCTATTCCCAATCCTACATTTTAAATGAAACTGCTGCGTTTCGATTTGACCTTGTACGCTACAGTCCCGGAATCTGAGGGAGTGTTGTAACACGAGCATGTCTAGGCTCTTGAACTCTTGCAAGGGTTAACTATACCATTGTTGTTGGCTTTTCATTTCAGCCACGTAGGTTATATTTGGTGTGTGTGTGAGAGGAATTTGTCTCATAACCTGTGGTATTGTGATGTTTGTAGTAGTGTGCTATATGCACTGTATATTTTGTGATTGAGACAATAATTGGGTAAGTGAACCCCGTTCTAGTCCTCAGACCATAATTAAATTGTATTTCTTGGCAAAGCCGGGAATCAAACCAGGATCCCGAGGGTGACAGCCAAGTACTGTGCCTCCACAATGACACAAGTTATCCGATTCCACACATCCCAAGTACACGGGGACTGCTTGACCACATTGCCGTAAATGAATCAACAACATCTTTTCAAAATCCGGATCAGTCTCAACCTGACCCGCTTGAGAACGAGTGAGCTCAAGTCACGTGTAATGCGTTCATTTAGAGAGCTTGTTAGATTAGTGCTATAAATCGTGCATTTTGTTACGTTTCATGTGCGTAGTTGGAATTATTGAATTATTGAACAGTAATGGAAGAAGTCGCTCTATGATGAACCCCTAGACTCCATGGCGTACGCAGGATTTATTTCTGGGGTAAGGGGTGGACCATTCATACAATAGTTGTGTATATTAATAAATTGATAGTTCGATTATTATTAATAAAAATAATAATTAAAAGTATTTAATTATATTTTCCATCACAATGTTTTTTTTTATTTAAACCAATATGAAAGACAGTGACTAAATATTAAAACTGAAATGATGCTGTGGTATCCTCAAGTGACTGCTTATAATATTGATATTATGTGAGAGAAAAATAATGTTTTGCTCTCCATGTTCTTACTGCCATCAGACTCTCAAAATCTCCCTACCTTGATGGCTTTATGTGTATCATTTATAGGAATAAATTGCAGAAACTCCTCATGTACCGAATTATCATTAACGAAACGGACACATAGTGACACAGATATGCACAATTAAACAGCACGAAGAGACGGGCGACGTAGCGACCTGTAAAACGTTATCGATCGCACACTTTAACAGCAAAAATGATCCATGGCTTCCTCCAACGCTGAAGGTGGAGTCTCCCTGCGAGTAACTTAGAGCGAAGGGCATTTACCAGGTGAAGAACGTGATTACATTTAAACTATACCATGTGAATTAGCTGCCCCTACCCACAGCAGTGGCTACGCTGGCTAAAGCTCAGCGTTAGGTCATGGGGCCAAGCTCTCTGCTGACACGGTAGACGCGTGGTTTCGAGCCCCACCGTCGGCCGTCCTTAAAATGGTTTTCCGTGGTTTCCCATTTTCAGCACCAGGCAAATGCTGGGACGGTACCTTCTGACAGGCCACGGTCACTTCCTTCCACATCCTTGCCCAGTTTCAATCATCTTTATCCATTCCATCTCTCATCCCGACGAGCAAGTCGCCCATGGGTGTCGACTGGAAAGACCTGCACTCGGCCTCTGAGGAGGCCACACGATAAAAATAAAAAAGCTGCCCCTAATAATATTGTCGTATGCAGCCCAACCAACGCGTGTTGTCAGGAAGGTCGATATTTCTCTGCTTGCATCATGTATGGTACTAAATGTACTGCAAGTATATCCCGCAAGCGATATTGAACTCCATTATTTTTCCTTTGTATTAGTCTGCAGTCACATCGAAGGAAAAATATTCGAGTTCAGTATCGTTTGCGGGATATGCTTGTCCTGCATTAGTACCATACAGGATGCAAGCAGAGAAATATCGACCTTCCTGATAACAACGCTAGTTGGGCTGCATATAACAATAGTACAAGAAGTAGCTGATTCACCCTGTATGCAGGAGTAGAGAAGCCTGACTGGCGGTAGTGTAAAACAGGTGATAGATGGAACAATATAAGGATTCAAGCAAATAAATGTCTCTGGGGGGCGGTTAAACCCTAAGGCCCCGTCGTCGTTACGCCTCTGCCTAGACTTATTACTGCTATTAAATGCTAGTTGCAATGAGAAGCTTAAATTTGTGAATTAGATTTCGGTAAAGCCGGAACAGCAGGGATTATCCGAAGTGGCGCTGCCAACCCCTTTAAACATGTCGCCGAGCATTGAGGCAGACTTCCTCACCTTCCCGCATGGCATACTGCATACTTACCCCTTGCAGGCGTTTTGGGTCGTAGGCTACTGTGAAGAGGGTGTGTACAATACTGCAGTATCTTCATCAGGTCATCAGGTCTGTGTGCCAAATTCGGCGAGTTTAGAAGCGTGGGTACTTATAAAAGCACCTACTTGTTTTCATGTGGTTGTAACTGATTTATTGTGGCAACTACCTCATTTGTCCAAATGTCTAGGCGTTCGCTGTACATAATTAATTAAACGTCTGAATGCCTCGATTTGTCGATCAAACACATGGCTAGAACCCCTCCTTTCGAACATGATGTCGGCTGTAATTATGCAGTTGTACATATAGAGAAAAGTCATAGTCATTTCCCAGATAATTTAATATGCATTTGGTACGTTCTTCTACAAGCAAAGACGATATTTTTCAGCTTTGCATTAGCATCTCGAGAGCAAAGAATTTCGAGTGATGTTTGAACCAACTTCAAATTCAGCTCCAAACTCTTTCAAAACTGTTGGAAATTTTATAAAATAAACATGGTGATCAAACTAAAATTTTTATTCAACATGGAAACTTCTAATTTCTCCAATATCCAGCCTCTCTAACTTACTGTAAACCTGTAGAATATTTACGTCAATCAAATACGTTCGGCACACTTTTAGGGAACACCCGCTATAATTTTACTATTCGACTTTCTTAGTGGCGCCGTAATATCTTGCTTGCCGTCACGTGTTAAATTTGCCTTTCTGGCACTAAAGCAGTAAACAAACATGGTTTTGCAATTTTCAGGACGGTGTATTTTCAAGGTCATATTTTCACGATATGCCGTAATTCTTGTTTTCATGGTCCTGACCGAGCTTCGATTTCTCAAACCTGGTGACTGAATCTTCGTTGGAGAAATGTTCCTGTAGGACAGTCTTGCTTGACAGGTATTTGAGATTGCAAGTGACAAAGTCTTTGCCCGATACTCTACCGACTGTTGGCGTGGACTGACACAGTCTGTCCTAACACCTGCTTCATTTGATCAGACTCCCAACATTTTTAATGCCTTCCAAACTGTATTAATAGAGTTCTTATGCTATTTATTATTTTTAATGGGCCTTACTATTTGAAAAATTTGTCAAGTGTGAAGTTTAGTAAACATTATAAAAAATAAGTCTTTTATTTTATTTTTACGTAGGCTAATGTTTAGAACGAATCTTCTAATCCCTTGTGTCAATCTTAAATGTGTGGGAGACTCGGCTAAATCCGCAATGTTAAGGGTGTGTTGGTAAACATGATAAATTAAGGGAATGGGTTTCAAAAAATTAACATATACATTAATACATATTTGTGACATAAATTAAATTCATAAACTGTAATCTGACATGAGTTGTCTAAACCATCTAATACCTAAAATAACACTTTGAAATAAATTTATATTTATTAACTCTCTAGGATTTTTGGTTGATAGAATTGGTACTAGGGTTACATTCCCGGAACCTTGTCTATTCCACAAAAATATATCTATACTAATATAATAAAGCTGAAGAGTTTATTTGTGTGTTTAAACGCTATAATCTCTGGAACTACCAGTCGGATTCGAAAAATTCTTTTTGTATATGACAGACAGATTCAAGATGAATAGTTTAGGTTACGTAGCCTTAAACCTTAAAGATTGATTTTTGTTCAGTAAGTCGGAAGAACAAGTGCTCTCGAACAGCTTCAATAATACCTAAGTCTATTGTTGCCTGGCAATGCGGGCTGCATCACGTCGCCCCTACCAGTGTTCTGGTGCAGAACTGCGAGCTGCTTATAAATTGAAGTCACGGGGAGTAATTAGTGCAAAAAGATTTCTTATGCCCCTTAAAACAGTTATCATCATGACAATAGTATGCCTCTGTATAAGGGTGATGGTGTTGGTGCAGTATAGTGAGGTTATGAGCTGCAATAAGCGTTGGTGCTTTCCGATCCTTATCCTTGAGCGCTCCAGTTCTGTAGTAGTATTCATTATCATCCAAAAAACAAATAAATCCACTGGGCGAAGCCAGGCACTACTGCTAGTGTGTACTAATGTGCTTCACTACTACCACTACTGCTTCACCGAAATACATGAGATTTTATAAATACTTCACAAACAAATAACACACGTTTACACGATTTTACTACTAGTTGGTAGCATTTTTGCTTTCGAAATTAAATATTTGACTCAACACAACTGATGAGACGAACTCGTCTCTTGCGCTGGGGTATCTCTGTAGAAGTCATGTAGCCTATTTAAAGTACAGCGGGATTAGCCGTATTGCGGAGTTAACATCGTCTCCCCTATAGTATTAAATGCATCTTATTATTGATGTCATAAGATAAAGAGATGATGGTTGTTGTTGTTGTTTTGAAGGGAGATACGTTGAGGTCTGACGGGAGTATAGAGGCTGCTGGCCCCGTGGTGTTGGGGTAGCGTGCCTGCCTCTCACCCGGAGGCCCCGGGTTCGATTCAAGGCTCCGTCAGGGATTTTAGAAACTGACGTGAGGGCTGGAACGGGGTGCACTCATTCTCGTGAGGACAATTGAGTAGCTGTCTGACAGTGAGGCAGCGCCCCGATCACGAAAACCAAGATTAACGGCCGAGGGGACCCGATGCGCTAATCACGCGTCAACCCAATATCTGCAGGCCAAATGGCTGGGCAGCGGTCGCTTGGTAGGCCTAGGCCCTTCGTGCCAGGGGTTATCTATTTATAATATAGAGGCTAAGTTACTCCCAAACGTTTCTACAGTAAGTGTACCACTTCAGTAGTAAATTTAAATTAACGATTTGTATTTAAATTCATTTCAGGACGTTACTTGTCTGTGATAGTTTGTAACTTAAGGAATTTTCTTAACAAGTGGAGTGCATCACGGTACCCATAGTATCGTATGTACAGAATCAAGTTTCCCATAATAGATCGCATTGGAGCAAAACTGGAGGTGGCACGCAACTTTTATATGAGCGCGAAAAAATGGCTCTCGTGTGCAATACTTGTTACATTACGTGTAATGCTATCGTTATGTGTGTTTGCGACATACCTAGATGGTGGCAGTGTGTCAGTAGCAGCACAGCTCCTCGTGGTGGAAGAGTTTGTCGCGGTCTGTTGCTAGTCGCGCCAGACGCTTCGCCTCGCCGTGCAGCCTCACTCGACCTTGAGACGCAGAGTAAACAGTCTGTCGTGCCCTTGCTTCGTCTTGACTTGCTTGCCCCGCACTGGCTAACTCTGCGAGTTTTTTTCACCAATTCCAAATAGGAAGTTATTCCGTTTAACAAAAGCAATAACATTTACCATGTTTGATATTTACCGTAAGTTATTGATTAATAGATCTTCTATGCAATTGTTGAATACCTATTCAATTGTTCAATTGTTGTACATGTTTGGGCTTGACAATGAAGCCTCCTTCAGCTAAAAGTTCAATTAAGTATATTAACCCTTGAGTGCATAAGGCGTGCCTCCGAGACCCGTTTATGGTAAAAGTGTTCGTACCTCTACTGTAGGGTGAAATTCTCAATATTCCCCTCACAGTTAAGGAGAAAAGCAGTAATTATTGCTTATAGTTGAGTAACAATGTAGCTTTATTTTAATTTACCACACCTTTCTGTCTCGTGTTTTAAAAACATCATGTTACTTATTCATTTTATGATACATGATGCGTGGATGTTGACAGAAAACTTGTCATAAACCATAGTTTGTTAATTTAGTGATGACTTCATGTGAGGACGTCATAGTTTCATGCTGTGTGATGGTGTTTTAAAACCACACTTTCGTATATATGTTTACACTTGATACAGTTATTTCCTCATTTCGAAGTTAAATTTCCATTTTAGAACCTAAATGAATGTAGTGAATTATTAACATTTCATTCGTATTATTAATATTGACCTCACACCAGTATTTCCTCTATAGTCCATACCCGAGCCTCGGAGGCCCGGCTTATGTAAATCTGTACAAAAGAAAGTCTTAAATTATGCACTGAAGGGTTAATATATCGTTATTTCGAACCTGAGGTTTAGTCATAGCAAATGATTGTTGTTTGTAATTTATAGATTTGACAAAACTATATCTTAAATAATATTCTTGATTGAAGTTCTAGCTGAAGAAGGCTTCATCAAGCCGAAACATGTACAACAATTGGACAATTGAATAGATATTCAACAATTGCATAGTTGTTTCTTAATTTGTATTGATTGGCGTAGCATTTTTAAGAATTGTTCGTTTGTCAAGCAACGAGATTTTTGGAGTACTAACAAACTTACTGTAGGCTAATTTCTCTGTAGCACTGTTGCGATGTCTATACGTGTTTACTGACTGAATGTTTGTGAACTCTATTACATTTCTTTATGAATCGTTGTATCATGTTTTCAAATTAATTGACTGCCACCTGAGACGCCAGATCCAGAGGCTCTGAGTTCGATTCCCAGCTCTGCCAAAAAATGCCAATTCAATTCTGGTCTGAGGGTATCAATTCATACCTTTTAGTCGATCAACGAGCTATTTTGCCCAATTTGATTTCGGTGTAATTTTATGTGTATGTCTACCCCTTATTATTCCCGTTTCCAACGGTGTCGGGGATGAGATGCGATGAAAATCTATGTGGCGGATAGTTTTTATGGCCGGATGTCCTTCCTGTTGCCGACCTCATGAGAGGAGTTAATGAGAGATGAAATGAATGAAGGTCGATGCAACTGGGCAAGGATGTGGAAGGAAGCGGCCATGGCCTGTCAGAAGGTACCGTCCCAGCGTTTGCTTGAAGTAGAAAATGGGGAAACCAAGGAAAACCATTTCAAGGATGGCCGACGATAGGGCTTGAACCCACGTCTACCGAGTCCACAGGGAGCTTGGCCCCGCTATCGGTGGGGGTAATTATGTTCCTGAAAAAAAAATATCACATGAAACTTATTAGTTGTTAGTTGTTTTAAGGGTCGGAACAGCGAGGTCATCTGCATTAATATTATTCACTGATAAAGGGGGAATTTAGTATTAGACTACTGTGAATCATAAACCTAATACTAACCAGACAAGTTATACTAAGTATAACAAGGTCACATTTTTAACAGATATTATATAATACTAGAGGGCCTGTGCAAGAAATCTCGCAAACCACCCGTCTGGCTTCACTGCTATGCGGGCTGGATGCGACACAGTTCTGGCAGGGGCTATCGTCTTGCTTATTTGTTTGAACGCACATTATAAATAAATACATATTTTCCGTTGACTTTTCATGAAGTGCGAGTTATTTCCTGTACTATTGAAGATTTTGGTACAAACCGCACCTTTTAATTAATTAGCCAATGGTCATGTACTTTTCTTTTCAGGACGGGTCAGGGAAGGGATATTGGAAGGAAATCGGCCGTGGACCTATTGAAAGCAACCGTCCCGACATTTGCATGGTGGTGAAAATGGGAAACCACGAAAACCATTTTCAGGACAGCCGAGGTGGGATTCGAACCCACGCTCTCCCGATGCCAACGAGGTAGCGCGTTAGCGCTCTCGGCCACCGCGGCCGCACCTTTTAACTCCTGGTTTAAGAGCTTGAGTTTTGTGAAGCATACATCTTAGCGTTTTAGCTTATACATATGCCTGTGATGATTAAACATCAACCGTAGTGATCAGGATTTGAAGATCTAAACGCGTAATATTAAATTCCCCCCTTTATCAGTGAATAGTTTGAATATCTGTTTTTTTTTTTTTTCATGAATAGGAATAAGCTGAGTGTTTCAACCCTTTTTTTTGTTTCTTTATTTTTTCCATTGTGCTTTTTCTTTTTATTCTATATTGAGTTTGTTTTAATGAAGACGTCACAAACACTCAGTCCTCAAGACAGGAGAATTAATCGCAGAAGATCAAAATCACCACGCCTGGGACGGTAATCGTACAGGGGACTCTTCTGGCCGAAGCCTAACACGCTAGCCAATCAGCTACAAGGCCGAACGTTCAGACCATAATTAAATTCCTTGGTTGAACTGAAGATCGAATTCAGGACGTTTGGGACTAGAATTTCAATACGTTTTTCGGGACCACAGGAGGCTCAGTAATCGCTCAACCCAGTTTACGGTGTTCGTTCATTCATTTACAATTTGGATAATAATTGCGTCCCTTTGCACAAGTTGGACATAAAAGCCTACAAAGAACCATTTCACTTATTCAGAAAACCTAAAACTATGTTTTCCTTAGCTAAAATAATTTGCCGAACCTAGAAAAATAATTTCAGTCAGCAGTTTATTGGGTTTACTTGGGCAGAGCCGGGATTGGATCAATGCGTACCCTAAAACCGCAGATGGCGGTGACAAAGTAGTGTGATTAATTGAATTTGGGAGCGCACTTCTTCATTTTTGGTCCAATTATGCACATTTTGGAATTTTAGGCAATTTTTTGTTAATTTCCCTTCTTCAGAAGCTCAAATACTTTTTATTAAGAACTCCTGTATTTATAATAATAAATAATAATGTTATTGGTTTTACGTCCCTTTTAACTACACTGGCTTTTAGAGACGCCGGGGTGCCGGAATTTTGCCCCGAAGGGGATCTTTAACGTGCCAGTAAATCTACTGACACGGCTCCCTCGCATTTGCGCACCCTCAAATGCCAGCTGACTGCGCCAGGTTTCGAACCTGTAACCTTGGGCTCCTCCTGTATTTAACCCACTCCCAATGTTACTCTCTAATGGTTTGTTTATAATCGCGCAGCAAAATGATGTTGCAAGATTAACACCAAATTTTATAAACTGGCTGATTTCAGAACTATTTCCGAAATACTAACTAAAATGATTAAAATACTCTAAAAGACTAAAAATTAGATATGTTACCATTTCTAGATTAACGATGAACATAAATTTCTTGAAAAGATAACTCGAAGTGAAAATGGCATTGCTTTGGAACTGATGTGAAGGTTCATTGAATTTTTTTCTATTCCATTAGCTTAAGAGTTGATTGCCTTTCTTATCGCATTTGTAGACTTAGAAAACGATTTAGATAACGTTGAATGGAGTAAGTTGTTTGACATTTTGAAAAGTATTGGAATATGGTACAGGGCTAGGAGAGTGATCTACAATCTATTCAGAAACCGGAGGGCAGTTAATCAAGCCGAAGTACAAGAGAGAGAAACTGGTATTCAGAAAGGTGTAAGGCACGGCTGCAACCTATCTCCCATACTTTTCAATCTGTACATTGAACGGGCAATGAAGTAAATTAGAGGAACAATTTAAATCAATACATTTAAAGATTGAAGGAGAAATAATTTCAACTTTGAGATTTGCTGATGATATTGTCATCTTATCCAATTCACCAGAGGATCAGGATGCATTTTTAAATGGTATGGACTCGAACGTAGGGAAAGAATTCATGATGAAAATCAATTAATGTAAAACAATAATTTTGGAATACAGCCGGAGGAAATCACAAACCCCTATGGACATCAAATTGGCAAGTGAAAAGCTAAAGGAAGTATAACTTCTGCTACTTAGGAAGTAAATTAACCAGTAGGCTATAACCAGTGATGGACGAAGAAAAGGGGATATAAAAAGTAGGCTGGCTAAGACAAGGAGAGCATTTCTACAGAAAAGAATTTTTTTGACATGAAATATAGATTTAGGTATTAGGAAATCATTTTTGAAAGCCTTTGTCTGAAGTATGGGGCTGTATGGAAGTGTAACTTGGACTGTTGGCGCAGCAAGAAAGAGGAGAATAGAAGCATTTGAAATGTGGTGTTACAGGAGAATAGGATCAATAAATATGGGTGTAGACCAAGGATAGAATATGTTAAATAGATTGCCTTGGATGTAGGGTGTGGTAGCTATACGCTGTAGACATGAAACGATTAGCTCGGGTCAGGGAGACGTGGAGACCCGCATTAAACCAGTCAAAGGACCGAAAACTCAAACAACGAGTTCCTCTAAGCTCAAATAAACTTGATGAAAAACAAAGTGTCGTTTCATTTTGTGCTAGACGTTATCTGTAAATGGTGCTTAATTTAATTGCATACTTTGGAGAACTGTGTCGTGGATTATGTGGAGTTCTGAGCTGCAAGGTTGAAGTCAGTGTGCGTATAGATTGTCTCTCCAGCTTTGTTTGGTTGGTGGATTTTTTTCCTTTCTTTTCCGAGTGACTCGCTCGCACCCACACGCTCCCCTCTCGAACATTTTTCAAATCTTACCCCTTTCCATAGCAGCCCGGACTTCTCTTCTCTCTCAGTGCTCGCCACAGGGCTTCAGATTGTGCCGTGCTGTCCGACGTTTTCTTCTTCTTCATCTTCGTCTTCTTCCTTTTGGCTTGGCGAAGCCGCCCCTGCCACCAACGCTTTTAGCTGTCACGTAAGAAGATGGATAAAAAAACGAAGAATAAGAAGAGAGGAGTGAGAGAGAGAGAAGACGCGTTTAAAGACGAGTCGTCGTCTTGTCTGATCGCTGTGTTCCTCTATAGAGTGTTCAAGCTGGATGATAATGTTTGCGTGTTCTCCTGTGACTCCACAGTCAACAGGGATTGCGATAAGAGATATACGGTCGAACTTCGATATCTCCAATCGTTAGGGGACGTCAAAATAAATTCGACTTATCAAACATTCGAAGTATGGAAATACGTAGGAAAAAAATATTAAAATTTGTAAATAGCCCAGTCAAATTAGACCAGAAATGTTGGGTTTGCTGCATAAATCATGGCGTTCCAGCAGGAATGTGTAGAGGGAGGTCCCCTGACAATGCCCAAAGACACGTCGATGTCGGGTGCCGTGGAAGGGGGGAGGGTAGCGGCTCAAAGGTCCCTTTTTTAGTTTTTGGTGCGTAAGTTTAAGACGGTGCGTTTTACAGAAACTTTTAAACTATTTAAACATAAAGCTAATTAAATTCCCTACAAAATGGATTATTCACATTTATCTTTGTGTGTGACCGTCTCCGAGATATGAGCCGGTAAACATGGAAAATTTCCAGACAAATTTGTAGCGCCTTACGTTTCTCGTCAAACTTGCTCTTTCAACCCGTTTGCCTTCCATTTTACAGGACCTTCGTGGGGGAAGAAGTTGTAGTGCATTATATTTTGCTAATTTATTTTCGAGCAGTCAAACGTTAGAGCGTGATGACGTATCGGGGTAAGTTTCGAGATTCCACTAGTGAACTGCTTATTATTTTACTTGTTTTCAAAGGCTTTAAAGTTTTCAATTTTTGGCCACTTTATGAATTCCAACAGTTATTATAAAAAAATCCGTGATTCATCGCAATCAGTATTGTCTTGCCACGATCCTCGGGCCCATTATCCTCCTAAGGTTCTTTCTCTCAAACTTTTCTGCTCCCTCAGACCGGCCTTTCCAGTAATCCAAATGCATTTATTATTATTATTATTATTATTATTATTTTTACATTAATTTCACCACATAAGCGGGACAATCAACATATCGTCGGCTTGTTTGCAAGACGGTATGGCTAAATCTCTTAAGGTGGCACATTAAGAAACGATCGAACAATGGAACAGGTCTCCAAGATGACGGCCTTCTGCATGGTGATATGTAGACCAGGATGTATTCCCAATATTTGTAGATTGCGAGCCAATGATTTGGGGATGATGCCGGTAGACGAAATTACTATGGGCAGAACCACTGCACTTTCCTGTCTCCACATTTGCCGTATTTCCTCAGCCAAGGGCAGATAATTGGTGATCTTCTCACAGCAGGTTTGTTGCAGATTATGGGAATTGGGCACTGCAGTATCAATGAGGAAGGTTCTCTTCTGCACCTTGTCCACAAGAACGATATCTGGCCGGTTTGCTGGTATGGTTTTATCAGTAATTACTGATTATTATTATTATTATTATTATTATCATCATATCACCGTTATTCTACCGGGTGAGTTAGCCGTGGTGGTTACGGCATGACTGATGGCAGTCGCTCACATCCGGGAGGCGAGGAGGTTCGAATCCCCCCGCCGTCAACCTTGAAGATGGTCTTCTGTGGTTTCCCATCTTCCTTCCAGGCAAATGCCGGGGTTGGTCCCTAACTATAGGCCACAGCCGCTACCTTCCAACTCCTCGTCCTTACATTCCAACTTCCCTCCTTCCCTCCCCAACGGTACTTGTAGCTCACCCATTGGGTGTCCGTCTCGAAGCAGCTACAAAACTGGCGAGCCGAACATGTCCTCGGACACTCCCGGCACTAAAAGCCATACGCTAAAAAAAAAACGTTATTCTCAGATGAAATAGAAAGGAATTATGCAGAATACATTGAATTAAAGCAATCTTTGCCTATATTTAGATCACTGCCAATGAATTTACGAACTATTCTAGTTTAAGCAAATATCACTGCCTTCTGCATACATTTATACAAATTAGTGTCCATATTAAGCTCTTTTAGCCCTTGCGGAAGATATCTAGGAACCACACCAGTGCTTTATACGACTATTGGTACAATTCGAAATTTCTTGACCAGCCATTGATTCCTGATAGGCTCCAACAGCTCCGAATATTTGGACACTTTTCCAGCATGTTTAACCTGCTGATTGTGTGTATTCGGAATGGCAATATCAATCAGTGTGACTTCCTTGAATCTTTTGATGAAGATCACTATGTCAGGCATATTATGATTCACTGTCCTTTCGGTGACCACAGTCGATCCCAATATAGTCTCAAATGTTCATTTTCAGTCACGTTCTCTGGAGCATACTGGTAGTATGGAACCTTGATCTGTTTTAAATGTTGGAGTTTCCCAGCTAGCTCTTGGTGCAAGAGTTTTGATACAGCATCATGCTGCGCTTAGACTATATTCAGTTATTATAGTTATATCATTATTATTATTTTTATGTTCGACCCTGGCGAAATGTAAATATTATGTGTCAGAAAACTGTACTATAATGAGGCTCATTATAGTACAAGTTTTCATTATGATACAGTTTCTCCCACCAATCAGAGCGCAAGAAACAGTTGTGTGACCAATTAGGTAAGGATAGCATCGCACCTGCGCTGACATCCACGGCCTCCTATTTTAAATTTCACTACGTGACTAGTGTCATAGTGGGGTATTTGAGGAGGCCATGGTCAAATACTAGGTATTCTCAACGTCCAATTCGCTCTGTTGAGTGCATAAAACTGGCCAAATCTCGACAGATAATTATGAATATTTATGTTCGAACATAATAGTTAGTTATAATTATCGTCGAACATAAACAGTCGTATGCAACTCGCCTATAATGGTAATTAAGACACGAGTATGTTTATAAAACGAGCGAAGCGAGTTTTATAATTTCCATACGAGTGTCTTAATTATTGCCATTATAGGTTCGTTGCATAATGTATTATTATTATTATTATACCGGGTGAGTTAGCCGTGGTGGTTACGGCATGACTGATGGCAGTCGCTCACATCCGGGAGGCGAGGAGGTTCGAATCCCCCCGCCGGCAACCTTGAAGATGGTCTTCTGTGGTTTCCCATCTTCCTTCCAGGCAAATGCCGGGGTTGGTCCCTAACTATAGGCCACAGCCGCTACCTCCCAACTCCTCGTCCTTACATTCCAACTTCCCTCCTTCCCTCCCCAACGGTACTTGTAGCTCACCCATTGGGTGTCCGTCTCGAAGCAGCTACAAAAATGGCGAGCCGAACATGTCCTCGGACACTCCCGGCACTAAAAGCCATACGCTAAAAAAAAAAAAATTACTAGCAGGTACCCGCGGCTTCGCTCGCGATCAAGACAAAGGGGACGATGCATTATTGCAATTGGTCTATTCTATTACAGCAATCGCGGCTACAGGTGGGTCCATTCTAATTCTGAAAATTCTGATACATACAGTATATTGATATGAGCAGCAAAGTGGGAATTTTATAGAGTTGTGAAAGTCTGCAGGGTACGATGTTACATTATGTGAACACATTTTAAAATTACGTTTTTTGTTTTAGTCGTTGTTTTACCATCTTCTGCACTGGAATGGCAAATCGATCGGAATATGGGGAATTAAAAGTATTTTTCCTTAAGCTATTCCGAGTGTAATTTTGCCACACTTATTGATGATTTGAACGTCAACATGTCGCTATTAATAGACCTATAGTAAAATATCTCTCACCTTGGCCGTTGATGTACATCATGCAGTCTCTTCCAGTGTTACATCCCAGGGATTGAAATTCTCCAACAACTCTTTTGCCTCACATGCCTCACATGCCTCTCTAAGTAATTAAAATTCCTGATTAGCCTATTGTTGTTTGAGTCGTCAGTTTTTTAACTGGTTTGATGCAGCCCTCCATGTCTCCCTCTCCTGAGCTAATCGTATCATCTCTACATAGCTACCACACCCTACATCCGAGACAATCTGTTAAACCCTGGTCTACCCCTACAGTTCTTGTCCTCGACCCTCCCATCCATAACTAAGCTTGCTATTCCTGGGTTCTTAATATGTGTCCTACCATCCTATCTCTTCTCTTCATTAGCAGTCGCCAGAAACGTCTCTTCTCGTCTTAATACCTCTTCATTTGTTACCCTACCTACCCATCTGATCTTCATCATTCTCCTGTATCACCGCCTTTCAAACGCTTCAATTCTCCTCCTTTATGCTGCACCATTAGTCCAAGTTTCACTTCCTTATAGTGTCACGCTCCAGACAAAAGCTTTCAAAAATGACTTCCTAATACCTAAATGTGGGCCTATATTCGATGTCAACAGATTCCTTTTCTGTAGAACTGCTTTCCTTGCCTGAGCCAACCCACTTTTTATATCCTCTTTGCTTCGCCCATCACTTGATATTTTGCTTCCTAAGTAACAGAAGTCTCCTACTTCCCGTAGCGTTTCACCTGCCAATTTGATGTCCATAGAGGGTTCTGATTTATATCGGCTGCATTCCAATAATTTTGTTTTACATTTATTGATTTTCATCATGAATTCTTTCCTCAAGACGAAGTCCATACCATTCAAAAACTTGTTCAAATCCTCTGGCGTATTGGCCAAGATGACGATGTCATCAGCAAATCTCAGAGATTAAATTATTTCTACTTGAGTCTTCACTCCCACTTTAAATTTTTCTCCAATTTCCTGATTATTGTGTTTTTAGAGATTTTGGAAATGTGTTGTCCTCACACATGGTGTAGGTGCATTGTCAAAGGAAAACATTCCGTGTTACGAACATGGGCCGCATAATCTGTACCAAAAGCTTCTGCAGATTTAACACAAGGCCTATTCTGAACAGCAGTTCCTTGAACTCAGATTTGCCAACATTTTATTGTATCTTTCCATGTGGTATATCTCTGTACCTCAACATAGAGAAGAGTGCTTTAAAAATCATGTCTTGTGTAAATTTTGAAAAAGGTAGTGGGTGTGCTTTTTGCCGGAGTGGATACTCGCTCGAAGAAATCCTTTTCAGTAAAATAGACTGGTTCACAATTTTGTAGGTGCACATTGAGGTATGTGACGGCGGGATGCCTTAAGTGTTACGGAAACGGATATAGCCGCCACAGAGCTTCGTTGCTACTAACATAACGACCAGACTGATATGTGTACTTAACTACAGTATGCGGAATTTGTGAGCCCAGTGTTTATGAAATTGAACGTAGCTATATCGCTACCTTTATTTAGTAGCCGATACTGTAGTGTTTAAAAATTAAAGTTGGTATTAGAAGTCGCTTCCCCTAATTTTGTTACCCCTGGCACTACAGCCCATGAAGGGCCTAGGCCTATCATGCGACCGCTTCCCAGACATTTGTCCTTCAGATATTGTGGTGACGCGTAGTCAGTGCATCGTGTCCCCTCGTCCGTTAATCTTGTTCTTCGTGACCGGGGAGCTGCCTCACTATCAGAGAGCTACTCAATTGTCCTCACGAATCTGAGTGCACCCCGTTGCAGCCCTCACGTCAGTGTCTACAATCTCTGATGGAGCCGGGAATCGAACCCTGGACCTCCGGATGAGAGGCAGACGCGCTACCCTGTTCTTATTGTGTTTATATATATTTTGAAAAAGATAATAAATGGATTGGCATTGCCTGCTACATGGATATACAGAAAATTGGATGTCATACCTTGAGGTTGTGTTGCCATGGAAACGGACTTGCGATTAGTTCATCAATCAGAGTGAAGATAGTTTTCTGGGAATATCTTTGAAACTGTTGGTTTTAGGGCCTTAAAATGTAGTTTTCGGTGTCCCGTGGGGACATACCGAGTATTGTTTCTTGCATCGAGGGACGAAAAATGAGATTTGTCCGGTCTTTATGCGACAACTTCCATATTTTGTCCCGGTTGAGTATTTTTGGTGACTTTTCAGTTATGTTGCCCGTTCCACGGGAACAATGATTTATTTCCGGATGATAGGTAGTCTATATGTTATCCCAGGGTATAAGCTGTCTCCATTTCAAATTTCATCCAAATCCGTCCAGCCGTTTTAGTGTTAAGAGGTAACAAACTAACGCACTTACAGACAGACAGGCTTTCACTATTATAATATATAGGGATATAGGGATTATAATAATAATAATTATTATTATTATTATTAACTGTTTTATTGAAATTGAACCATGCCATCTGTATTTAAAAGTGTATATAACTCGATAGGGACGCTGGGGCCTTGGGCTGCTGTTGCCGGGGCAATACTCCGGCACGGCACGTCAGGGCGGTGGCGCGGCTTGGCCCGCTTACGTCATCACCTTTTGTCCCAGGTTCGCTAACCATTTGGAAATCCAATTTCGCGCTTCCTGATTCAAGCGAGGCAGACAGTCAGTCGACTACTGTAGCTGTCTGCTTACTCACGCCAATTGGCATTGTTATTATTATTATTATTATTATTATTATTATTATTATTATTATTATTATTATTATTATTATTATTATTATTATTATTATTATTATTATTATTAGAAATATCGTCACATATACAAAGTTTACTAAATTCAGAAAGACTGTAAGTTACACATTTTATGATTTTTTCCAATTCTTTTTCAATCTATATTCATTTGTTTAATTTGTAAATTGACAATTATTGATTTAAATTACTACAAAATGATGTAAGCAGGTGGTAATAGGATATCAAATTCATACAGAGCAGAAGATCAGTCACATATTCCACTACTGGGTACAACCTTGTGTGTGTCATGCATGTATATTAATTGATTGCGATTTCTCTAAAATTGTATAATGGTTTGATCGATTAAATCGTTCTATTTATATATTTTACGTACTAAAAATAAAGAATAAGAAAGAAAATACAGTAAACTTTACGAGTTTATAAACTTTAGAATCAACTAATTATATTTTCAAGGTTGATTTTGTTTTCCATGTTTATTTTGCGTCTTCAGGTTCGAATGATTTTCTTCAAATTATTTTAATTTAATTGGGAGAATGTTATATAATGTTATAATACACAGACTTAAAATTGTACGCAGCCCCGAATGCTCCTGTAACGAAGGACCCCAAACAGTGGACCGTATAATATTTCAGTGTAGTGAAGGAAATAGCGAGAGAAATTCATGTATTTTTTCATCAGAAAATATCTTAAACCTTTTTCAAAAATTGTGAACTCTTTGGACCCATCAGCAAATAATATGTAGGAAAAGCTGTACCGTATATTATAATTTACACAATTGCATGGAATTAGTTAAGAGCATGTAGTACTATGACTATAGTGGAGCATGCAGAGAGTATATTAATGAAAATTAAAATAAAATAAAACGCCCTAGGAAGAACTTCGTGGACATCAGTGACGCAACTACGAGGGCTGATCAGGGTGATATCACCCAGAGCCAAATAACTTAAAAAGAAACGTTATTTGATGAATGTTTTATTTTGAATAAAGCCAATTTACAGATTGATGACAAACGACTGGATTATGTAGGCCTACGTTTGTACTTACTAATTTGAGAACATATCTGTAAAATATTTAGTGTTACCAAAACTGTTCATTTCCGAGCTTTTGCATATCAAATGCTATCGAGAGCAAACATGAAAACGTGTAGATTTGGTTTAATTGGTTTTGTATTTTTTTTGTCCCCCACACAAAGCAAAAACAATCAAACGACCAAAAACACAAAGCAAAAAAAAGGCAATAGCAGAAAATAACAAACACAAAACCTAAATAAGAAACAAAAGCAGAAAATAACAAACACATAACCAACAAAAACGCAAATAAAAAATTATAAAAGCAAAAACAAAATGAAAAGCAAAATAAACAAATAAAAATCAACCCCAAAACAAAAAACACAACAAAAAAGAGACATAAGACCCAAAACAAAACCATGAAAAGCTCTTCGTTGCTTATTACTTAAGATGTGACTCAACTTATCCCCTCCAGAAGCAAATCCTAGTTACGCCACTGTCTCCTTGATTATATCGCATTATGTCCGAGCCGTCCCCTTCCCCATGGTTGCGCCACTGATAGGCTTGGAGATAATGTTCAGTAATCAGGGGCAGATGACCTCGCTATTCCGCCCCGTATCAAATTCAGTAGGCTAAAAGTTGTGCAGTTTGGTTGGTTGGGTTTATAACTACTGGGTTGGTGACCTCGGGACACCAGATGAGCCCGACAGTGCTTAAACTTATTTGAACCGGGATACTATATTTAAGCCGGCTCCGTGGTGTTGGGGTAGCGCGCCTGCCTCTCACCCGGAGGCCCCGGGTTTGATCCCCGGCTCCGTCAGGGATTTAAAAAAAACTGACGTGAGGGTTGGAACGGGGTGCACTCAGCCTCGTGAGGACAATTGAGTAGCTGTCTGACAGTGAGACAGTGCCCCGATCAGGAATACCAAGATTAACGGCCGAGGGGACCCGACGCGCTGATCACGCGTCACCCCAATATCTGCAGGCCAAATGGTTGGGCTGCGGTCGCTTGGTCGGCCTTAGCCCGTCATGGGCTGTATAGTGCCAGGGGCTGACTTTTTTTAGTTACTATATTCAATCTTTCACGTCAACCTCCGTTGGTCAACATTTTATTCTCTTCTGATCCCAATGATATCCGAGCCGAAGGGTGCCGAGTTATTCTGCCACAATATTGGAATTTTGTTTTTCCTTTCCTGATGTCCTCATGTTTCTCGAGATTAGATCTGTTCTTAAAAAGAATGATATCCCCTACACTGAATTACACTCTCAAGGGCTCATTGACTTAGATACAGATTCTCTCCTATCTGCCATTCATGATTCTTTAATCTTTTAGTGACTTTAATCCAAATTCCTCGAGGGTTGGGGGCAATTCTTTTCTTTTTCTTTTTGTTATTTATTTTATTATTGTCTTTGAGTTTTCGACAATTTTAAAGCGAGAATAAGACGGAAACTGATTTACTCTTGCGATGAATACCGTGCTATTTTTTTTTTCTTCAAAACGTACCGCCATATTTGAGAGATCGCTTCAGAATGAATTCATGAGACATACAAGATTGTTATATTGTCTTATATGACTCAGACTATGAAGATCTAAAGATTAGAAAAGTATCCATATAAGGCTGAGCACGCCCAGCCATTGTTTACCTGTCAATATATAGGCAGCACGAGGACTTGGAGTGATAATCGTTCTCTTCTAATGTACTGGGACGGAGAGAGGCATTGCAAGGGAACAAGGTGTTGACTTGCGTTTCCCTGTGCAGGGGGTGAATCTTGCGGTCATAGCTGATGTTTCCATTTCGTAATAGCAAACACTGGTATTCGGGAAGTAACAGTTGTTTGGATGTTTGTGTCATCATTTTTCATTTCACCCAATACTCTTCGTAGAACCGTAAGAACACGAATACAGCAAAAGTGGATTTATCGACGCTCGTCAACTGGAACCACACAACTGAACTTATTTGACAGAGCACCAATACAACGCCTCTGTTCATCAAAATCAGACTGTTGTTTTCTTTATTCCTTGTGACGTAATTTGAAAATAATTGAAAACGATTAATCGACTGAATGTTCAATCATTTAATCGACTGTCCGATAAATATATTAATCGGTTAACCGAAGAATCTAATCGGCTAACCCAAGAATCGATTAGGCTAAATTGATTAGTAGATACGAGATAAGAAAAGAAGTTTGAAAGAGAGGCCATCGCTTAAATTGAGTTAGGCTTAGACTACGCTTATTTTCGGAATGATGGATAGAAATCTATAAAAGTTACTTTTTGCGTAAATATACAAAGTGCCCTCCCTTGTTTATGTTAACAATAACCAAACAAGAGTCAGTGACAGTGGAAGGTAAAACAGCAATCAATTTCGGAAGAGTTTCGAAATAAGAAACCGATGAGTTTCCGCAAAGAATTTGAATTCTTGTTTAATGTTTACAATTTAGGACAGGTTTTTTTTCTACTTTGTTTTAGCCTAGTTTCCGCAAAGAAGGTTCATTATTTAAAATGATATGCCAAATTTATTTTAATTAATTAATTGCCTGTTTTTCTTCTGTGGGAGCGTAGTGAAAGGAGCAACGTACATAGATCATGCGATTAAACGTACAATCAATTAATTGTCATTTTCCAATTAATCTATTTTTAGCCTATTTTCAATTTTAAAAAATAGGCTTATGAGATCACCTTTTGTCCGTGTGTGTGTGTGAGAGAGAGAGGTGTGTGTGTGTGTGTCCCTAATAAAATCTAAACGGCTGGAGCGATTTCAATGAAACTCGGTAAGTTCATAGCACTATTCGGGACGACCCCGACCGTGCCCTTCAAATGTTGTTACGTCTCACCAATCCAACATGGCGGCTGTGCGAAATATTTCACCAGAATTCAATATCTCCGAAACTATTCCCGATATCACCCTGGAATATTTTACAGTGATAAAGGGAACTACTCGAAGTTCACCTATGTGACTTTTGAAAAACTGGTAACTACAAAACCAACATGGCGGCCACGGAAATTTGCGACTTTTAAATAGACGTTTCTCGAGATTTAACCAACCAAACGCATTAAAACTTGGTACAGTATATGTCTATACTCATTGTAATGCACCGACATCTAACTTCGTTCAATTGTTTACATAACCACAAGATGGCGGATGTGCGAAATATTTCACCGGCATTCTATATCTCTGAAACTATTAGCGGTATCACCCTGAAATTTTGTACGGAGATAAAGGGTACTACTGGAAGTTCATCTATAAGACTTTCAAAAACCGGTTAACTACAAAACGAACATGGCGGCCAAGCGAATTTGAAAATTTTAAATAGACCTTTCTCGAGATTTAATGTTCCAAACGCAATGAAATCTGGTACAGGAAATGTTTATACACATTGTAATGCACTGGTATCTAATTTAGTTCAATTGTTTACATAACCTCAAGATGGTGGCTGTGCGAATTTTAAAATTAAGTTTTTATTTCTCGTGTCATAATCATGCGATCGAAGTGAAAGTTTGAATATGAACCTACGCAATAATTTTCCTTTAATGGTACATGACTCTATGGCCTATACATTTAACAATCCAACATGGCGACCATCCGAAATATTTAGACGGCTCTGAATATCTACGAATCTATTATAGCAATCAAACTGATTTTTTATGTCCATAGGGGAATGAACTTAAGTACACCTATAGGACTTTCAATAACCTGGTGATCACAAATCCAGCATGGCGGCGACGCGAAATATAAATATTCACATGGACGTTCCTCGCAATTTAACCATCCGAGTGCAGTGAAACTTGGTACAGTAAATCCTTATACGAATATTAATCCACTGGCATCTAATTTATTTCAATTGTTTCCATAACCACAAGATGGCAGCCGTGCGAAATTTTAAAATCTCCTTGTTACTTCTTGTATCCTAATCATGCGATTGAAGTTTGAATGCTACACGTACACAATAATCTTCATGTAACAGTACATAACTCTAGAACCTGCATATATAAAATCCAACATGGCGACCATCCGAAATGTTTAGTTGGTACTCAATATCTACGAATCTATTACAGCAATCAAACTGGCAATTTGTATGTTGATAGAGGCAATTATTATTAGTAGGATATATGAAAATAGGCTATTTAGTTCTTCACGGAACTACTTGTTCTCCTTCGATTAATTGATTATTCGATAAATGAAATGAATCGATTATAAGTATCAGCCTTAATCAGTATTCCATGCAGGGGTGTACACTATGATTATTTGGAGGTTTGTGCCTCCTATAAACAGAGGCAGATGACCTCGTAGTTCCGCCCCTTATCTCAGAACGTAGGTGCTGTAGGACCCATATTTATTAGGCATTATATTATTGTTATGATAACCTACACATTTTACAGCGTTGCCTCATTAATAGTATTGATATTACACTTTTCAGTCGGTCAACACAACCGACAATATTGGTTTCAATAGCAACTGCTTTTATAATAGCTCCTAAAATAACTATATACTACCTATAGTCTTTACATCAAAATGTGGTTGTCAGAGCAGCTTGTAGACCATTGGTTTCCAACTGGCGGCCCGCGAGGCGAGATTCTGCGGCCCAGGAAAGCTTTTCAAAATAAAATAATTTTTAAAAAGTCTTGTATTTCTATTCAGCAAAAATGAACAAAGTAATTTGATAAAGAATTGATGGCGAACCGTTATACAACGCGCCGCATCACACATCAGATCACTGACCTCCCTCCTCTTTACTCACGGAATAATGAACCCATTTTTAATATTGATTCAAAGAAAACGTATTTCTACCAAATTGTCCTTTTGTGAGTATTGTTTTGATAACATTATTAATTTCTGTGTGTCTTTAGTTTCTTTATTTTTATTTTGGCCCCGTTTGCCATTTTATAGCCTATTAATAGAAATAAACTTACCTTGTTGAGTATTCTTCATCAAAACTAATTTTTTGGGATGTATTTAATTTCACTCCTTTATTGCAGAATAGTTTTTGAGCAATAGTATCGAATCCCGTTGGATGCCGGGATAGGATTTTCAGTTGAAAATTCTGTGGTATCAGGAAGGACATCCAGCCTTAAGTTTTATGAAAATTGCCCTGTTATTAAATTGCGGCTCGCACCCATGTCCGAAGTTCCCATTCTTTTGGCCCTCAAGCCCTTACAAGTTGGGAACCACTGTTGTAGACAATCCAAAATTCAGGTAAGTCTCCATATCTGTTCTCCCTACACATTATTCGTAGACAAACACTGTTTTTATTTAGTGTAAGCGGCTTAGGTGGCGTAGTTGGTAGCATGCTAAACTGCTGTGTCCAAGATCGCGGGTTCAAACCCGGCCGAAGTCGTCGAATTTTTTAAGAGCGTTAAAATCCTTCAGTATGCAGGCGGGGAAGTAAAGCCGGTGGTCCCATGTCATAGATGTTTGGCATGTAAAACATCCTTCGACTAACTAAACTTGTGTGAAGCGAAATTTCTAGGTTAGATTTCGTTGTAACGCTCTATCAAAGTTCCAACGTTCACCACTAGGTGTCAGTGATATCTGGCACGAAAGTTGGAACTACTTGAAATTGAACGGAACTTGTAGCTCACCCTATGGATGTCCGCTTGAGGCAGCTAAAGCCAATGGCGAGGGGAACATGTCCTCGGACACTCCCGGCACTAAAATCCATACAATAAATAAATAAATTAATTAATTAATTAATGTTTGATGTAGTTCTAGCTTTTTGCTATCATCTCAGCAGAGTACTCGTAGGTCATGTAGGCTTTAATTTACAATTCTACTGTAGTTTAGGACCTACTGTTTAAGTATATCGCAGCAATAGTAGCAACACCTTCATAGATTAGTTGGTGGAGTGATTCTGTTTGTTGATGAGATTGTCATTTCTCAGTCTTGCAATATAGAAGGTTCCTTTTTTTTTTCGGATGCTTAATGTTTATGGTTAGTTGGTTGGTTCCTCAGTTTAGGATCTGCGATAACGTATTCATGTAGCCCCGTGTACTTTTGGGTGTGTGTAGAATCTGTCTGATAACCGGTGTTAATTGTAATGACTGTATAAGTGTGTGTGTTATCTGTGATTCAGGTAAGGACTTCAGACGATCAATTCTCAAGTAATTCCTACTTTTGCTACCAAATGCTACCGTCCACGACACCTAGCTGCGGGCTTGGCTACTAGATGCCATCGCAGCCAGCATCTGGCGGAACTATTATAGCGTTATCAATCTAACCTACAAATTTTGGCTTCACACAATTGTAGTTAGTGGAATGTTCTTTTTCATGCCATAAATGTATGACATGGGACCGCCAGCTTTACTTCTCCTCCGAAGGAAGGCATACCGAGCGATTTTTAACGCTCTTAAAAAATCCGACGACTTCGGCCGGGTTTAAACCCGTGACTTTGGGCATAGAAACTCAGCATGCTACCTACTTCGCCACCGAAGCCACCTTAATGCTTTAGTATTTTATCAGTAATAGTTTCCACACTTTCTAAGTTTTTGACGTTTGTTGTTGTTGTATTTGGAGGGCAGTGGCCGTTAGTGGGTGTCACTGTAGGTTTGGTAGTGTTTTGTACAGTTATTTTGTCTTGTATAATTTTGTATCTGACGATGCTCGCTTGACGAGCGAAACCTTTCATCCCTTAGTTTGCGTTGACCATCTAAAAAGTTGTAATATCAATCATCCTACAAATGTTCACCTCCTAAAATACTGGATCCTTTTTAACACCCTGCATTTACCAAAGGAGAACGTTTAAATAATTGAACTAGCATTGATTACCACCTACACTGATCTACCAATCTCTGTTGGAGAACTCTTAATCTCAGCTCGTGCAATTCTTCCACAACATTTATTTCTTTTTGCCCCTCGGGAGTGTGACAGAACTCACCAGCCACTTTATATCAATTCCTTGGGCATTGTCCCATGTACGTGTGGAATACAGTAAACCTTTTGACACTGGGGTGTAATAGTACAGGAAGAGCCAATAAACTCCAGACCGGCTGCTCGTGTTTTTCCACTGCGTGCATGGGGCAGCCGGTCAGCAGTTTATTGGCTCACCCTGTATTAGCCCGCATAGAGCTGTCAGGTATGTTCTTACTGTGGGTCTGACTATTCTTTGGCGGCATCAACAACCCGTACATTGTTAGGTAGGTCATGTCCACATTCAGCATATCCCATGCATGCTCAAGTTGGTTGATCTGGTGAGAGTAAGTGCGATAGGGAAGGCCAGTCCAGTATAATTACGGTATTATGTTGCTTTCAAGGCAAACTCCTGCATGGTGTAGCCTCGTATTGGTTTGCCTCCTTCCCTATCCCTACCTGAATTACAAATACACACACTTCTACAGACACTACCAACACACAGGTTATCAGACAAATTAATTCATTATTTATATATACTAGGTAGAGGCTGCACCCAATTCCACAGGCTAAATGACCACGGTGCCCAAGCCCCTCAAATGAAACAACTTAAAATTATTTATATAAGTCGTGATCCAAACAAACATTGAGAACCATGGTGAAACCATTCATCAGTGCAGTCAGTTCTGCTACTTAGAAAGCATTGCCACTGACGATAATAGGTGCACCACGGAAATCAAAAGGAGAATTGCCCTCGCTAAACAGGCCATCACCAATTAAAGAGACAGCTTTTGACAAGCAGGCACATTAGCATTAAAACTAGAAAATCGTTTATCAAAACATTTGCCTGGAATGTTTTGTTATACGGATGCGAAAGTAGGATTCTAAGGAAACAGGACATTCAACGCCTGAAAGCGTAGGAAATGTGGGTGTGGAGAAGGATGCTGAAATTAAGCTGGACGGAGAAAAAGACTAACGATTGGGTCCTCAAGGAAGTAGACGATACAAGAAAATTGATCACTACTATAGAAAAGAGGAAAGCAAAATTCGTTGGCCACATCCTACGTCATAATGAGTTGCTGACCACCATACTGGAAGGAAAAATTCTGGGGAAGAAGACCGCGGAAGGCTCATCTGGATTCTCTGATGCATCATCATATAGCCTACTGTATATTATTTCAGTATTATGGATCCCTCCTGCGGCGCTCACAAGCGACCGATCGTGATAAATTAGCATTTAAATGAAAGGGAATAGGCATTAGCATTGACAAATTGCACTCTAATTTCATAAATATCTATAATTTCTTTAAAAAATGACTTAAAAATGTACGATGTTTGCGATTTGCAGATACTGTTGCTGTAGGAAAATACGCTCCGTAATTGCTGGCCGCTGTGACGCCTGTTTCGAGTAATTTTAACATTCTGAGGTATTTCCTTTACGATTTTGCACGGATTTCAGAAACAGTAAATCATAGGAATGAGTACTCAAATCGTATAATTTCATAAATATCGAATAACCTGGTGAGTGTTATGATGATCAAATTTTCACTGATTGCCTTCTTAAGTTAGGGAACATAGAACTTGGAATTCTAACTGAAATGTAAATACTGGTCTATAATAAACCTATTGGAGAAAGTGTGGTTTATGACATTGGGAGATTTCTGGCACGGGTCCGCTAGTGGACTTAAATTTAAACAGTATGCTGACTTAAAACGTTCAGTAAGTGAGAGAAAAAGGGTGATAGTCAGTCTGAAAGACTAGACTTAATATCATTTTAAATGCTACAAATGCTTCAAATGTTGAAAAATGCTGGGTGAAAGCCTCATGATCATGCAGCGAACTGCGTGAACTCAAACTTCATTAGCAAGTGCAAACCAAGGTCAAAGGAGGTAGCTGGCTGGATGACGTCACGCTCACCTGAGTGCGCGGGGAAAGGAGGAAGCTCAAGCGGTACTATGAAGTCACATACCTCAATGCATTCTCGGTACATTTCGTCCCGTCGCCGTAACGTAACGCCAGACCTCAGCGTAACGACGAAGTCGACAAGATCATTTAAAATGATAAAATGTGGATGCAGCCACAAGATGATGATGATGTGATCAGAAAGTTTTCGTTTGACAGCTGTACAGTCCAGAATCTGTATGTCAATCAGGCAAAATCACCGTGAGTATTGAGTTCTGATCCAACTGACGCGCCCCACCAGGTTGAAGATCCCCGTGTGGTAAACACCGTGTCCTGCTGCGTGAAGACGTCCGTAACCACCTGCTGTACATCCTCGTCTGACAGGAATCGTCGACCCATCAAGGTCTTTTTAGGGACGGAAGGCGTGATAATCGCATGGGGAGAGATCAGGTATATAGGGTGGGTCCTCGAGTGTCTCCCACTTCATGATGATGATGATGATGATGTTTAAGGGGCCTAACATCTAGGTTATCAGCCCCTAATGGTTTGGGTGATAGTGAAAGATTAGATGAGAATGAAAACTGTAACTAATACTAACTACAAACTTACCTACTGGAAGATGAAATGGTAAACAAATAAAGGACAGGGAGAAAATAAATGCCCTCAACCCTCGAAGAATGAGGATTGAGACACTTGGAAGGAAGGAGAGCCATGAAAGGCAGATAGGAAAGGGAAAGAGGAGAGGACCCGCCCCAAGGTCACAGATAAAACGGGACAAAACGGACCCAGCTCAGGAATCCCTTGGGGTCGCCAACTCTCAAACTCACCAGCCGTGAGCCCTTGAGGGTGTAGCACTATCCAGGGTGTACCAGAAGTGGTGGGGCTACATACACACTGCCTCTTTGAGGGCCTTGTTCAGAAGGCAGGAGATAACATGAAAAGAAAAAGAAGGCTGACCCCTCGAAGAATGAGGGTATCAGGAAAGATGAGACAAGGGCCAATTAAGGCGGGAAATTGAAAGACTCCCTAGGCCTCGGATTCCCGAATACCGTCGGGGTCGGAAAAGAACAAGAGTTGACCAAGGAAGGTCGACAGGAAAGAAGATGGAGAGGAGCCCGGCACAAGTAAGTGGAAGCAATGCCGGACTCAGCTGGTGTCCCGTGGTCGCCAACCCACTTCCCACTAGATGTGAGCTCCTGGGGGGTCTCCCACTTGAGTTCCCGTACCTTTGTACGTTTTTGTGGTATGGGGACGTGCGTTATCATGAAGCAGCAACACCACTTGTCGCAGTTGTCCTAGATGTTTCACCTTAATTGCACGCCGTAATTTTTCCAGTGTTGCGCAGTACCCGAGGGGACGATGGATGACACCACTGCATCGTCGACGCTGTCGATTCCGGTTCCCAGTGGTGGCACCAGCTTTCGCCGCCTTCAATAATGCGTTCCAGGAACGTATTGCCTTCGACTAGGTGCTGCAGGCAATCAGTGTGCTTTTGGCAGTAACACAGAGGGAAAATTTGGGGACTGTCGAGGACTTGGACGTGGCGTCCAGTTTAGCTATTTAGGGACGAAGTTACGAGGGCTGTTTTTTAAGAAAGGGCCGTTTTTTTAAATTAACCGAACATTTTGTTTTTAAACCACATTTATTTTTAGGTTTTTTACATACCTTCCTCTAGAAGCCTCCGTGGCTCAGGCGGCAGCACGCCGGCCTCTCACCACTGGGTCCGTGGTTCAAATCCCGGTCACTCCATGTGAGATCTGTGCTGGACAAAACGGAGGCAGACAGGTTTTTCTCCGGGTACTCCGGTTTTCCCTGTCAAAATTTCATTCCAGCAACACTCTCCACTATCATTTCATTTCATCTGTCATTCATTTAATCATTGGCCCAGAGGAGTGCGTCAGGCCTCGGCAGCCGGCACAGTTCATATCCTCGCCGCTAGATGGGGGCTTCATTCATTCCGTTCCTGACCCGGTCGGAGACTGGAAGCAGGCTGTGGATTTTTCACATACCTTCCTCTATTTTTCTACATAGTTGCCTTGTTTATTTAGGCACTTGTCATACCTTAAAACTAAGTTCTGAAATCCCTCTGCATAAAAGTTTTCCGCCTGCTCTGATAACCAATAATTCACGCCTGTTTTCACTTCTTCATCGTCGGCGAAGCGCTTCCCACCAAGATGACGTTTCATCTGCGAAATGAGGTGGAAACTCGTGATCACAGATGGTCGACCTGAGCGTTCATCGTCATGAACATTTTCACGGCCACTTTTGTACTCGCGTACCCATTTTCGCACTTTACCTTCCGTCATTGCATTATCACCATACACCTCGCAAAGCTGACGATGAATGTCTGCAGCCGACATGTTTCTTGCACTCAAAAAACGTATCAGAGATCGTACCTCACACGCGGTGGGCGCATCAATAATCTTGAACATTGTAAAAATGCACAGTTCAGCGTACAGGTTAGCTACACAGCTGCAACTGACGCCAGCTTGTTCGCAAAGGATGCCGGAAGGTAGCGCGCATGCTTGTTGCGGCGTGCGCACTAACTACGGGCTTAAAAAAACGGTCCTTACTTACAAATCAGCCTTCATAATAGCACCGGATAGTGGAGCTGTGGAGTGCGTCTGATGTCATAAAAACAAACTCATGTAACCAAGCTGGCAGGTCAATGAACTTCACAGTCACATTTCTGTAGGCACCCTTCGTATTCGAGATATGTTCAGTCGATAGCACAGTAGGCTACTTGGTTTTAGACCGGCATAAAATGTGTCATGTTATAAAGTGTCGGAGTTGATTGGTTGTGGGTAACAGTGAGATGGTGTCGCAGGAACCGGACATCATCCCACAGTTGGTAGCGCTGCAAAGCATCATATCCGTGCTCGACCTATAAAACTCTCTTCAATTTTTATGAGATATTTTTATACTGCCGAGCCAGCCAACGAACGAACCACCCTGTCAAATGTGCTCACTGTTAGTAGCCCAAGGATCGATGTCCGGGCCAACCAACTCTCAGTGCGGTGCGCTGTAGGGGAGCGGTCTCATGATTAAACTAGTTCCTTTTATTTTCACAGTGGTTCATTATTTCAGGAACCATTAAAAAAGGTAATGATAACCTATTCGTCTAGCTATGTTATATGCTGACAATTATTCCCTTGCCGTACTATCATAACTTTAGTTTGTAGGTTTATAGCTATCCTGTCTTTTCTCATTGTAAATATCAATTCAGAGCTTCTTATGCACATATAAAAGTGAACCTGGCCACATTTCGCTGTGGCTCAGTCTGATATGAAATGGGTAAGTAAATGAAAGGTTTGTAGCGAACATAGATTCATCAGGAAAACACGTCATTCAATTCAATATCTGTCTTTCGTTGCTGTGGCTATGCTGTGGAATGAAAGGAACGGATGAAAACGATGGTTTTTACATGCAATCATTTGTTATTGTCAAGCCAGTGGATTGACTACATTCTAATAGGGCCCATGATTTTTCGCAGAATCGTCCGGTCCTTCAGCTCCAATTTCCGGAGTTGTCCTTTTCTGACCACATTTAGGCATTCTGATGCATATAGTACTGATGGTCTCACTACAGTACTGTTATGTCTGAGTTTGAGATTCATTGAGGGGGATTTGGATTTGTACATATTCTTGCATAGGTGGTAGGCTCTCTCCAGTTTGGTGATCTGTCGTTCATGTCCACGTCTTCATTGATGTGTGGGTTTATCTATTCCCCTGGGTATTTGAAAGAGTTAGTCCTTCGTACTACTTTGTCTCCCAGTGAGATTGACTCTGGCGCATTTCTGATGTTGCTGATAAACTGTGTTTTGTTGATGGCGATCTCATGATGACACAATGTTTACTTCTCTCCCTTCTTTCTCTTCTCTTCCCAAAATCTCTTCATCCTTTGACTGTGCTCTTGTTTACTTTGATCTGTCCACAATGCTCTTGTCTTCATCTTTTCATTTGCTTCAAATTTTGTATTCTTAATTCTCCTCTGTCCCCTATCATTTGCCTGTCAATCCATACCTGCCGTAAGTCTTCCTCTATTTCATGATACCAATTAGTTTTCTTGCTTGAGCTGTTCACTGCATCAAAGATCTTCTTTGTAAAAAAAAAAAAAAAATGGAAGCTTGTAGTTTTACGTGACCGTGAATCTTGTGATTATGAGCCACGGTACCTCCTTTTTAAGTGGCATCCGAACTACAGGACATGGCATTTCACTTCGAAAATCTCACATGCATTGACCGGGAATCGAACCAGTCAATTTTCTTTGTAAGTCTGTTGTTGTTCATTCTCTATATATGCCCGTAAACATTTATTTATTTATTTCGATAATTATTTAGACTATTTATTTATTTATTTATGTAATTGGGCAGAATTTTTGTAAGCCGAGTGAAAAGCTTTCCATGTCATTGTGGTGCCTTTGGTAGTAGTAGTAGTAGTAGTAGTAGTAGTAGTGGTAACTTAGTGTTTATTTGTAATTCAGGTGAGATTGGGAAGGAGGTAGCCATGGCCTTAATTTAGGAGCCATCTTAGCATTTGCTGGGATAGAAGTGGGGAAACGACGGAAATCCACCTCTTGCTTGGCTAATATGGTAAATCGTTCTGTTTCACGTGGCTGAGTGAAGCCCAATCCAGCCCAAAAACCAGAATTATATTTCTTGACAGAGCTGGGAATTGAAGACAGGACCTTTAAAACTAGAGTCTTGATAGGTAACCCGATATCACAGAAGGTGGAGAATGCAAAAAAAAAAAAAAAAAACTGGAAACCTTGAAATGTGCTGTCGTAGACTGATCTATTGGACTGGTGAGATGACGGGAAAGGATAAACCAAACAGCGGACAGCAGGCCCCTCTTCATCGAGGCATGTAAACCACTGTATCATTTAAAAACACAGGCTCCTGCAGTGATTCAGAGCAAAATAACTGGAAAGCAACGCCTGAAAACAGGAATTTCACAGCATGGCGTTCTATTAGAATAGTTAGACATTTAATTCTGGTCCGAGGGCTGGTGCACTCAATCTCGTGAAGCAAAACTGAGAAAAGGTGGGTTCGATTCCCTTGTTTGTTGTCCATTTATATAGGGGTTTTGCGACATCGTAGTCATGTAGGTACGTGTATTTAGGTGTGTGTGTGGAATTTGTCTGATAACCTGTCTTATTGTGATGGCTGTATTAGTGTGTTTTTGCAATTGGTGAAGATTGAGAAGGAGACGGCCGCGGCCTTACGTAATGAACCATCCCAGCATTTGCCTGGAGTGGAAGTGGAGAAACCACTGATGGCTGAGGTGGGAATCGAACCCAAATATTCTCATTGTTTGCCCCACGAGGCTGTGTGTACCGCGTTCTAGCTCTCAAACCAGAATAAAATATCTTGCCAGAGCAGTGGCGTAACTACGGGGGGTGATTAGGGGTATCATCACCCCCCGCGAACCAAATAATTTTAAAAATTCGTAATTTGATGGAATTTTTATTTTGAAAAGAAAGGCCGATTTTCGGATTGTTAACGAACGATTGGATTATGTACGTTTATAATTTGAAAACATTTATCCTCCTTACTTGTGTAAAATATTTAGTGTTAGGCATATTGAGAGGTGCAAATAAAACATACCAAACGCTATCAAGATCAAACATGAAAACGTAAGTTTGCTTTCATTGATTGTCTAATTTTGTCCCCTGTACAAAGCAAAACCAAACACAACACCGAAAGCACAAAGCAAAAAGCTAAATTCAAAAACAAAAGCAAAAGAGGAAAACAAACACAAAACCAAAAATAGAACAAAAACACTAAATAAAAATTGAACTTCAAAACGAAAAGTAAAAGCAGAAAACAAAGAGAAAAAAAAATTCAAAAACAGAAGCAAAAGCAGAAAATTAACACAAAACAAAAAACACAAGGAAGGAAGGAAGCTTTTAGTTTTACGTGACCGTCAATCATGCGATCATGAGCCACGGCACCTCCTTTTTACGTGGAATCCGAACCACAGGATATGGCATTACACTTCGAAAATCTCGCATGCATTGACCGGGAATCGAGCCCGGTCCACCTTGGTGAGAGGCCAACAGCTTGACCGCTGCGTCACCACGCCCCCTAAAACACACAAAGCAAAATTCAAAAACAAAAGCAAAAGCAGAAAATTAACAGCCCCCAAAACAAAACACAATGCAAAAAGCAAAATTCAGAACCAAAAGCTAAAGGAGAAAACAAGCACAAAACAAACAAAAAACAAAAAAATATCAAAAGTAAAGCAAAAAGCAAAACTCAAAAACAAAAGCAAATCCTATTTACGCCACTGTACCAGAGCCATGAATCGAACCTGGACCACCGAGGCGACAGCTAGTTGCTACATCACGAGGTGGTCCGAAATATTAAGATGAAACCCCAACTTAAGAAGCAAACACAGTAACTTACTATTTAGGCTGCGGTAGCTTTAATTTGCATAATCAAAGTCTTCAGTTAATGCACGCATGGTATTTTAACACGGATATGTGTTTAGGCAGGGGTAAATCTGGGATTAGCGTGGGCAGTTTTGCTTCGACAAATTTCCGACACGTAGTTACCATGGCAACAAGTACAAGAGCACTTAGTTCCTACTCGTTGAAGTGTGCGCGATCTCCATAAGCAAGTAGAAGCCGATATTTATAATGCGAATAGACGATTATCGTGGTAGGAGCCAATTTTCAGTGTTGGCTTAGTAAACGAAATGTATGCTTTTCAATCGGTCAGCACATTTGTACCCAATTGAAATTAGTATTATTCCATAACTCTTTAAAAAAAATACACGAGAATAATAAATTCATTTGGATAACTAGTCTCAATCGCAAGCGATCATCATATCTTTTACACTTAGGCTATTTTTCTAAGCATTGTTTGATTCTTGTGGCTTTAAGGGGCGGAACAGCTAGGTTATCTGCCCCCTTTAACGCAGATAAGTTGATACAAATTTGGATAATTTTAAAATTTATGAAATAAGTCTAAAACATAATAAAACCAAAAATTAAATAAAATTAATAATTATAAAAAGAAAGAAAAATATACGGAAAACAAAAATTGGAAATTCAAAAAAGAACACACTCTTTGAATAATTACTCACACGAGAATTTAGATTGCTGGCCCTAACCCACTCTCACTTATAAAGTGGATGACGAGATTGGTAGACATTCCTGCTCATATGTTTTACCTAAACATTTACAATTATTAAATTATTTTATTACAATACGATAGAGACAGGTCGGAATAGGGTATCAAATTCCTACAGAGCAGGAAGAGCAATCACATATGCCACTAAAAGGTGCAACCTTGTGTGTGGCATGCGTATCATTGATTACCATTTCTTAAAATTGTATAATGGTTTAATCGAATAACACGTTCTATGTATAGGCTATGCTTAATGTAAAAAAAATATAATGAATAAGAAAGAAAATAGAATTTGCGTGTGTATAAACTAGAAGGCTCAGCCAATTATATTTTCAATCTTAATTTTGTATTGGTTGGTTGGTTGGGTTCTTAGTTTAGGGGCCGTGACAACGCGGTCACGTAGCCCCGTGTACTTTATGTGCGTGTAGAATTTGTCTGATAATCACTGTTAATTTTGATGGCTGTATTAGTGTGTGTTATCTGTGATTCAGGTAGAAGGACTGCAGTCGATTAATTTTTTCAAGTAGTTCCTACTTTTTCTACCAAATACTACCGTCCACGACACCTAGCTGCTGACGTGGCTACTAAATGCCATCACAGTCAGCACCTGGCGGCGAACGTTGGAACTAATATAGCGTTATCAAACTAACTTTCAAAATTTTAGCTTTCACAAGTGTAGTTGGTGGAAGGTTCTTTTTCATGCCATAAATCTGTGACATGGGACCGCCGACCGGCTTTACTTCCCCTCCGAAGGAAGGCATACTGAGGGATTTTTAACGTTCTTAAAAAATCCGACGACTTCGGCCGGGTTTGAACCCGCGATATTGGGCATAGAAGCTCAGAATGCTACCAACTACGCCACCGAAGCCGCTTTAATTTAGTATTCCCTGAGAAAATGTTATATATTATGCACCTTCAGGTTTGCATGATTTTCTCTAAAGTCTTGGAGAATGTTATATAATTTTGGTGAGAAATGCGGAAAGTTACGTTTAGCTATACTTAGGTTGATATAAAATAGTGATTCGCTGTAATACTTCTGGTTTCATACCCGTGATTTATAAGTTGAATTATATTTCTATCTTTAAAAATGTATTCAAAAGCATACAATTGTTTAATTTAAAAGACCCTTGCCACGGCATACAGTCTCATAGTCAGATATAATCTACCTTTATGTAATAATTCGAACTACTTCGCTTTCCTCCAAAATGATTCAATTCTCTCTCCATTAAGAAGGTGCTTGATTCGTATTACGATTTCGGATATGTGTAATGAAGTAAAAAAAAGAAATCTTTCTTTCTTTCTTTCTTTCTTTCTTTCTTCGTCCTCGGGATTTTAGAGAATAGAAGTTAGGTCATAGGTACCTTGATGAAGATCCAGCTTTGTGTGGCTTAAACCGATATTTGAATATTTTGCACGCGGAGGGTGAGGTTGGTACTCATGTCTGCCAACAGCGAAGTTCAGTTGTCGTCCGCTTTGCGCGTTGCGAACGCTCGGCCGGAGGAATGCCCTCCACAGCACAGTCTCGACGCGGTCTCTGCCCGGCGACCTTGCTGCCAGTGCTGCTCGCCCGCCAGAGATCACTGCCATCGGTAAGTGGTGCCCCTGCCTTTTGTTTTGTTGTTGTGTTTTTAATGACAGAAGAGCGCGTTCGCGCGCGCGCCTCCCTGCCTGACCTTCAAAGAAAGAGTTTTATTATGCACGCGGTTAGCAGCCTTTAGTTGTCATATTTATTATGGAATGATTACTGTGTGAATTTATGGCAAGAATTATTTTCCAATCGTATTCTCGAATGACTTCTTCGGGTAATTTTAGTGTTATTTTGCAAAGCCAATTCACTCTCATTGGCAGGTATTCAGCAAGGAAAACATTTACAGAGCAAACATGCGGACTTAAACATTTTTTTTTCTGCTTGTTTACGTACAATTTCATGCAAATTATTTTCTTCTCTCCACATTCTTCCTTAAACTGTAATGCATGTGTTGGTATTTAGGATTCACTGGATTGCGTGTGTTATTTTTTTTCATATGATCAATATATTAAAAAGGAAGGTCAGATAACCTTGATGTTCCTCCCCTTAAAACAACTTAAATCGCCTCCATCACCTTTCAGTAAGAAACACGTGATATATTAACTTTTCACACCGTTTGGTGTGGGAGTATCTGAAATCAACAATTACCAAGGTATTAATTTGCTACATACTGCAATAATAATAATAGAAATGTAATGTTTTTCAGTCGGTCAACATGCTTGTACCCAATTGTAATGGGTAGTTCTCTAATTCAGGCAAAGTGTACATGAGATTAATAAACACAAAATTAATATCCCTCAACAATTCATTAATCTCAGGATCGTCTTTTTCGGGCGGTTCGCCCATTACAATTGGGTACAGTCGTGATGACCGACTGAAAAACTTTAAATTTCGATAAGTAAGGCAACACTGTAAAATGGCTTCCAACACGATAGTAATAAGATGGTATATTGGCTTTCACGGCCAGTGAATTAAAACTCAGCAATTTTTTGTAGATTTGTGTCCGAACTGGGACACCTAGAGCCCGCTGATGAGCCAGCGTGGTGTCCTAGGTGAAACCCCACACAAGACACGGCACAAACCTAGAAAGATTCCGGAGTACGATAATAATAGTCTAATAATAATAGTCTAATAATAATAATAGACTTGTTCTTTTATCTCGATCATTCATACAGTAGGCCTACGTATTTTTTGCAGTGCAACTTGTCTCATCTGAAGGTTCTAATTCAAATTTTACTGTAGTTGAGTCAACCGTATGCAACGTCTATACTTACTTAGACAACGCAATACGAACATATATTTTTATTACTTAAATTTAGACAACTACTGTAGGCTATATGTTGTAAGCCAACTTACAGTATTTTGGGACCAGTAGGCTATATCCCAAAATAACGTAAGATTTTTCTTACGTATCTCCATAACTCAATTTTTCGATAAGTTGAATTAGTTTGACATTCCCTAGCGATTCGATATATCGAGGCTGAACTGTAAATTAGTTTTTGTTGCCAAGATTTAAATACCTTCAATCTTAAGTTAAACACCAAGTTACGTGACATGGCGTTCCCAATGCGTTAACTGAAATGAAAAGAAACAATAGCATTTTTGAGAAGAAAAAAAAATGGTTTATTAACGTAATAGCGGCTTCGGTGGCGTAGTCGGTAGCATGCTGAACTGCTATGCCCAATATAGCGGGTTCAAACCCGGCCGAAGTCGTCGGATTTTTTAAGAGCGTTAAAAATCCTTCAGTATGCCTTCCATCGGAGGAGAAGTAAAGCCGGCGGTCCCATGTCATAGATTTATGGCATGTAAAAGATCCTTCCACAGACTAAACTTGGGTGAAGCTAAATTGTTATGTTAGATTTCGTCGGAACGCTCTATCAAAGTTCCAACGTTCACCACTAGGTAGGCCTATCATTGATATCTGGTAGCGAATGTTGGAACTACTTGAAATTGAACGGAACTTGTAGCTCACCCTAAGGGTGTCAGCTGGAAGCAGCTACTACAGACTCAGGTGAGCCGAACATGTCCTCGGACACTCCCAGCACTAAAAGCCATACGATAAATAAAACGTAATGAAGTACAATACCTTGTGTTGATGAAACAAGTAAGTTATAAATTGGTTCCCTTTGGTGTGAAGTAACTGTCTATCTTCCTTTCTTTCTTTCTTTCTTTCTTTCTTTCTTTCTTTCTTTCTTTCTTTGAGGCTTGTTGCACATCTCCTTTACAATAAGTGCACGCAAGTGTCTCATCTTTTCATGTAAAGAAAGAGCTTTTATGCTTACGTTTTCCCGATGTTATTAGTGGTTTGCTAAGTGACATTGTGCACTTGTCAAGTGGTTCCCCAACCCCCCGGTGGTGTGGGTGACATTCCAAAGGGCAACAACACACCACTGCATCGCAGTGATGACACAGACAAGTGCATTCTTCCATCTGTTTCTTTTCAAATTGCTACTACTGGCCAATGAATGATCGATAAACGGAGAGAAGGCGACACGTTTTGAGAAATACGCTATGCAATCAAAAGACAACCCATCTTGACTGATTGAATTATTTTAAATTGTTAAGGAATTAAACTTGCCATGGTAGACCACTGCTATGATCTAACCCTACAGGTACACAAATTAGTGTCTTAATTTTCGTAGATTTCTGATATCACTCATCATTTCCTCACGAATTGTCATAGTCATAATCTTAACCTCCAAGTACATAAATCTATACAGTAGCTTCTTTTTCACATATTATGCTGTAGATTGAGTGCATGTCAATATCTGATGTATGAATTCCTGAACTCATTAAAGAGTGATCTGATCTCAGTTAAACTAGCATATTCTTTTTTAAAGTAGGCTTGCGCATTTATTAAAGCTTGAAGTGTAAGTTATACCTATTGAGCAACGTTAGTAGCTTGAAGCTCTACACGTAATGAGACCATTCCAGTATCTTAAAGCTTTGTATATTTCCTGTCAAAAATTACTACAATGGATAGATGATTTATGAGTTATTATCACAATGAAGATATAAGCTATTTAGTCCGTCTGTAAAATGCTATTTAATTGAGGAGATTGTGTAGTGACATAAAATATATATGAAAATTGGTTATACATTTTTTTTACTGAACTGCTCATTTATTTGTAATTGTTGATTCTTTAGGGGCTTTGCGACATCGTGTTCATGTAGCCCCATGTACTTGGGTGTGTGTAGAAGCTGTCTGACAACCTGTGTCCCTGTGATGTCTGTACTAGTGTGTGTATTTGTAATCGAGGCAGGATTTGGGTTGGAAGCAGCCGTGACCTTAAGTTAGGTACCATCCCGGCATTTGTCTGAAGTAGAAGTGGAAAACCACAGAAAACCATTTCCAGGATAGCTGAGGTAGGTTGAATTTCTTGGCAGAGCCGGGGATCGACCCGGGCCTCCGCGGTGATATCTTTTATTTGTAAAATCGAAAGATAGGCCTAATAACTCTACATCACCCGACAGGTAGACAAACCTATCGCATGTCTGCTATTTAAGTTGCTAGCCACACAATATTGTGTTTCCTTCAATTAAACGTCTGTAGGTCGTATTATCGTTGGTGACGTAAGTTATATCACATTGCTTTCTACAGTTTACTACAGTTACTTAACCATTGGGATAGTAGTACATTTTGCGGAGGTAACACACTGTAGCGTTTTATACTATTTTAGAACATGGCATTGCTTGTCTCTTGGTCTGTCTGACCTTCTTTGGTGAACTCTTGTTCTCTTCCGACTCAAGACATTATTAAGGCATCCGAGGCCTTGGATGTGTTTCATTCTTCCACCTTTCCTGGCATTCCCTTTTTCTTCTTGTAGACTAAGTTACGAGGAGCCGATGTTGTGCCCCAACCTGGGCGCGTGATGGTGCAGTGGTCAAGCTGTTTGCCAGTCACCAAGGTGGAATGGGTTTGATTCCCACTCAATGCATGTGAGATTTTCGAAGGAAAATATCACGTCCTTTGGTTCGGATTCTACGCAAAAATGGAGGTCCCATGGCTAATGATCGCGAGATTAACGATCTTCCAACATCAATCCTAGCCTGTGGCATGCGGTCAAGATGACTTGACTAGTCCCCATTCTTATTAGGTTAAACTATTTTGAGTTAAATATCTGCGTGAAATTGGAAAAGAATATTAAAAGCACATTATCTGAGTCTCAATTAGCAACAAAATACTGGACGCTTTTCCCACATTAATACCTGACATCTAACGTCAGTTTTGAAACTATTGCCGTCGCTAAATCAGCTTATATGTAGCGATCGCTTGCTATCCCCAATTGCTCTCACCTGGCACTCTTGTGTTACGAGGCATCTACTCTCAGTCGTAATTTCGCAGTTTATAAAATTACTAGCAACCCGCCCCGGCTTCACCATTTATCTTCAACGGTTTACCCAGTGGAAGCAGGTCTCAGACGTGATTCAGACTTCTCTGAAGTCTTCACTCGACATGACTCGACAGTTCGATGCTGGTTGAATCTGGGGTGATAGGCTCGCTCGCTAGCTCGTAAACTCGCTCCGAAGCTAGTAATTTAAAATGCCACTGAATGGAGATTGTTGGAATAAAAACGTAGAAACACTTATAGAGGGCGATGTATCAAAGATAGAAATATGCTGTCCCGAGCTTTCTTGTAGAACTATTCATGCTGAACTATTCTTCACTCATAGTATAGGCCCTATAGATATTTTTAACGGTTTACCCAGCGCACGCTTAACACGCGCACGAACGGCAGTTTTTCTTCGACTCGATTCACTGAAATCGTTACTGCTCGGATTCCTTTGGTCATAAATGAATTTTTCTACAGAAACTTTCCTCAAGAAATCCTTTTCAGAATGGTGGAAACCGCATCAAAATCCATCCAGTGGTTCTCGAGATTACCCGTTACATCCAAGAAGCGGGACTTTGTTTTATAGTAGCCTATGCATCATTTCAACTTGTTCAACTTGATAATAAAATTGTTTCATTGGAGGAGCTTAAACATCGTGGTCATTTACCCCGTGTACTTGGGTGTGTGTGTATAACATTGTCTGGTAATCTTTGTTATTGTACACACATCAAAAAAAGTTTTGCATCACCTCGGTTCCCAGATCTCCGGCATATAGACGTTGACTGTGTATATTGTATCCAAGATACAGTCCCTTTGACTGTTCATAGATGTCACTAAAACTGCTCAAAGATGTAAACAACCATGCATGAGCAGGGCCTATTAGACGGAGGGGGTACGACAGCCGATCAGTTCCAGTCATTCCACCAGGACGAAGGTACGCTGCTCATATTGTCTGTAGTTCTACCATGCCTAGAAGGTCAATACCGCAGTTCAATCGCGTCCGCATTGTTACTTTGTGTCAAGAAGGGCTCTCAACAAGGGAAGTTTCCAGGCGTCTCAGAGTGAACCAAAGCGATGTTGTTCGGACATGGAGGAGGTACAGAGATACAGGAACTGTCGATGACAGGCCTCGCTCAGGCCGCCCAAGGGCTACTACTGTAGTGGATGACCGCTACTTACGGATTGCCGCTCGGAGGAACCCTGACAGCAATGCCACCATGTTGAATAATGCGTTTCGTTCAGCCACAGGACGTCGTGTTTCAACTCAAACTGTGCGCAATAGGCTGCATGATGCGCAACTTCACTCCCGACGTCCATGGCGAGGTCCAGCTTTGCAACCCCGACACCATGCAGCGCGGTACAGATGGGCCCAACAACATGCTGAATGGACCCCACGGAATTGGCATCACGTTCTCTTCACCGATGAGTGTCGCATATGCCTTCAACCAGACAATCGTCGGAGACGTGTTTGGAGGCACCCTGGTCAGGCTGAACGTCTTAGACACACTGTCCAGCGAGTGCAGCAAGGTGGTGGTTCCCTGATGTTTTGGGGTGGCATTATGTGGGGCCGACGTACGCCACTGGTGGTCATGGAAGGCTCCGAAACGGCTTTACGATACCTGAATGACATCCTCCGACCCATAGTGCAACCATATCGGCAGAATATTGGAGAGGCATTTGTCTTCATGGACGACAATTCTCGACCTCATCGTGCACATCTTGTGAATGCGTTCCTTCAAGATAACGACATCGCTCGACTACAGTGGCCAGCATGTTCGCCAGACATGAACCCTATCGAACATGCCTGGGATATGTTGAAAAGGGCTGTTTATGGACGTCTTGACCCACCAACCACTCTGAGAGATTTACGCCGAATTGTCGTTGAGGAGTGGGACAATTTGGACCAACAGTGTCTTGATGAACTTGTGGATAGTATGCCACGGCGAATACAGGCATGCATCAATGCAAGAGGACGTGCTACTGGGTATTAGAGGTAGTGGTGTGTACTGCAATCTGGACCACAAATGCTGAAAGTCTAGCTGTATGATGGTACAACATGCAATGTGTGGGTCTCATGAGCAATAAAACGAGCTGAAATGTTGTTTGTGTTGATCTCTATTCCCTTTGTATTTAACGGTTCCGGAACTCTTGGAACCGAGGTGATGCAAAACTTTTTTTGATGTGTGTATTTTGGCTGTGTGGCGATAGAATGATTCAGCAGGATATATGCAATATGGTTATATAACCTTTTTTTTTGGCTGAACTGCTCTCTTATTTGTAAAATACTGTATAAGAGAAATAACTGTACTTCGCCCGACAGGTAGGCAAACATATTCGCGTGTCTGCTATTTAAGTTGCTAGCCACAAAGTTGCAGTATTCTCATTTGTTTTGTGTCAATGTGATTGGAGTGTAAGATAAGCTACACGTACAAAATACAACCATAACTCAAGAAGATAATAAGTTTACGACCAATGTTTATAGAAGTTTTTTTTGTTGCATTCTATTTCTTCTATAGGGGATGTAATGTAATATTGTTGTTAATTGTTTTGAGGGCTTGGTACATCTTATAAGCTTCATATACTTGGTGATTCTTGAATTTATCAGATAACCTGTGTTCCTGTCATGGCTGTAATGGTAGACTAATAATAAAGAAGTAGGGTAGCTTCTTTGGCGGTTTAGTGGTAAGAGGGGGGCGTGGTGGCTCAGCGGTCTAGCTGTATGCCTCTCACCAAGGCGGTCCGGGTTCGATTCCCGGTCAATGCATGTGGGATTTTCGAAGTGAAATGCCATGTCCTGTGGTTCAGATTCCATGTAAAAAGGAGGTCCCGTGGCTCATAATCACAAGATTCACGGTCAAGTAAAACTACAATCTTCCTTCCTTTTTTGGTTTAGTGGTAGAGTGATCAAAATTAGATCTAAATTTGCGGGTTGGATTCCCTGCCGAGAAAGTCAGATTTTTGAAGGGCACAGCACCTCGAGACGTACAATGTCGGACCGTGAATGGTCTCTTATAGCATAATCGGTTATTACAAGTCAAAATTAATGAAATCTCAAGCACATGTTGCCATATAAGCTTCCGGTTTCGCTACCAGATGGCAGTGCTTAACGGAAAGTCGAAAATTGTATAACTTAGTAGATCGCTTGAGTGGCTCTAACTCACAAGACCTATACCAGATAGCGAAGACCGTTAGAGTGCGTTAGAACTCATTTAGCACATTATTTCCTATTTTCATCCCAATAGCCTATCTCTTCACCCGTTCACTGTGCTCTCTTTTACGTTCGACTGACAGCGTGGCTGGTAACGTTCTGGCCTGCTGTGCCCAAGGTTGCAGGAGCGAATTCTGGCGCAGTCAACTGGCTTTTGAGGGTGCGCAAATGTGAGGGAGCCGTGTCAGTAGATTTACTGGCACGTTAATGATCCCCTTTGGGGCAAATTTCCGGCAGCCCGGCGTCTCTAAAAAACAATAACATTATTAAAACTCAGCAATGATTCTAGGTTTGTGCTGTGTCTTGTGTGGGGGTTCGCCTAGGACACCATCTCATCAGCGTAATCTTGGTGTCCCCGCCCAGACCCACTCATTATTATTATTCTATTGCGTTTTTCTGTCCATCCTGTATTCTTCCATGTAGGTTTCTCGGTAAATTTCTGTCTGTTTATTAGGGTTATATATTTTGGTCTGTTGTGAATGATTTCTTTGTTGATACTAATCTATGTTGTAGGCCTATGCCTTGTGTTATTTCTACCAGCAATTTGATGTGTTTTTTTCAGAGATAGTGCTAGGTTTAAAAATTTCGTCCATTCTGAACATGCGACCATAAAAAATATTATTATCATTTTTATCATAGGGGGCGTGATGACGCTATGGTTGAGCTGCTTGCCTCTCAACTGAGGTGGACCGGGTTTGATTCCCAGTCAACGCATGTGAGATTTTCGAAGTGAAATATGGTTCGGATTCCACGTAAAAATGGAGGCCCCGTGGCTCATGATCGCGAGATTAACAGTCACGTAAATCTACAAGCTTCCTTTTTATTTTTATTATTATTATTTGTTTGTATGTAATTTGTCTGTTGGCACAGGCTAGAGTAAAAGGTGGCTTTTCACCGATGTCTCAGTCTCACTCATGGCTGTGATTATATGGAAGCTACTGAGGTATGGGTGGTGCTTAGTAATGGCATTCGGGGTACAGTCAGTGCCTGTGAATGCTGTGAAAGGTTTTACTCATAGGGTTAGGACTAGTGTTCTGACTCAGTGAGGAAAGCAATGGCAAACTACCTCACTCCTCTTCTTGCCTAGAACACCTCAAAATAGCGCTGCCTTGGGTTTTTGTGGGTATCTACTCACATAACGTAACGGCGGTGCTTTTTGAGGATCCAACCAGCCTTCGGGCTGACTACCTAACAGACAGTTTGTATGTACAGTATGTCTACCCCTTATTATCTTCAACGCGGTTGGGAATGATGTCCGATGAAAGTTTATGTGGCGGATGGTTTTTACGATTGGATGCCCTTCCTGACGCCAAAACAATGAGAGGAGTTAATGAGAGATGAAATAAATGAAGATGAATGAAACTGGGCAAGGATATGGAAGAAAGCGGCCGTGGTCTGTCAGGAGTTACTATCCCAGTAATTTCCTGGAGTTGAAAATGGGAAACCACGGAAGACCATTTCAAGGACGACCAACGAAGGGGCTCGAACCACGTCTACAGAGTCCGCAGATATTTTGTCCCATGGCCTAGCACTGCGCTTTAACGAGCGTAGTTACCGCTGTCGGTCATCATTATTAATATATTGTAAAAAGTAATAACTTACCTTATGTCAATAAAATGTACTTTTAATTATAGTGTACCGGTTTCGACCACATTGTGACCTTCCTCAGCAGAAAATAGATAACACTAGTTGAGTTGCAAGTCTTACATTTTAAACAAATTCAAAAGAAGGGTTGTTTAAAAAAATTCTATAATTACTTATTATCAGCTAAAAATACATTAGAAAACTAGAAAACCAGATCTTTTTACAAATTTGGATTAAAGATGAACGATGTAGTTCTTGAAAAAAAAACAGCTTGAAGTGTAAAGTATCAGTGATGAGGATGTTATATAGCCTATTCATGCATGGACATTTTGAGGTTGGGATTTATATGATCATATGTTTACGTGAGAATAAATATCTTTATGATTATGTTGCTGTGATAAGATAAAATCTAGGAAAATTGAGCATTCATAAGTTAATGTTTGAGCTAGGAACCAACATTACCTTATGAATACTCAATTTTCCTGGAAATTTCCCAGCTCTCACTTCCATACAGCAAGGTTGGTCTAAATACTGAGCGTTGAAGGGAGAGTTTCGTCGCTACACTAACTTCTTTCTTGCAGAATACTGTAGGTCGCACTGCATTTGCTTTTCTACACCTCGACCCTCTTCCTTTCCCCATACAACCGTCCTGATAAGAAGGCTAAGTATCTAAAATATTCCATCTGCTCCAATTAAGTTCTTCCTACCTGACATTCTATTCTACGCTACCTGAAAAAAAAGTATTAAGCTATGACTCAGCAATTCTTCTAGGTTTGTGCCGTGTCTTGTATGGGGTTTCGCCTAGGACACCAAGCTGGCTCATCAGCGGGCTCTTGTTGTCCCCGCCCGGACCCCCACAGGAGTAGCGAACTTCGCGCCACCTCCCTTTATATAAAGCGCTCCTGCGCCTCTTTACTGCGAGAACTAAGAGCTCAAGCAGCCATAACTTCCCTATGAAGGCTTCCAAAAAGATGGCGGAGACACCATACTATACCATCTTTTTATTAAGCTATGTATTCCTGTAATAAGTGTTAGTGCCGACTGAAACATTTTTGAAGTAATTGGAAAAAGGGTAAAATGAACCAGTTCTGGAGTCCCTCAGGGTGATCATCAGACGTTAGACGGCCTGGTGCCTTACTCTCGCTTTAGGGTTGCTTCTTACAAAAGGCCGGCAATACTATATGCGTAATCGAACCCTCTATCCTGACTATATTCCAATCGATTTAAAACGTATGCCATGATGATGAATTGCCATAGCAGCATTTGCGGATAGAATATAGATTTATGCTGGTCCTATTTCCTAAGTTTATAAAGTATATAACTGGAAATAAGCGTGTGTTGTCCCGAGAGAAGGCCAGCCAGCCAGAGCAGCAGAATGGAAGCTCCCTGTGTTATCGACCTGCTCCTGGTCCACCCACACCCTCCCTTGCCAGCCGGCATAGCTCCAACACAGCGCAGCACACCGCAGCGCCAGCCAGATAAGATAGCTGGGATGCTGCTCTGCTGCTCGGGAGAGGTTCGAACTCGACCCTCAAGGACCTTACCAAATCACTGCACAACATAGAGCCTTCCCAATAATAATAATAATAATAATAATAATATTAATAATATCGTATGGCCTCGGTGCCGGGTGCAAGCTTTGTTATTTGACACCCAAAGGGTAGCTTGCATGTCGAATTTCGTTGTTCCTTGAAGCACTATGGAAGTCAAGGAGGTAAGACATCTAAGCTCCTTGAACACTATAGCGCCTTCTAATAGACAAATGAGGAACTTTATGTTGGCGGAAACTCCCGAGATTAATTTTCCTTTATGAACACGGCCTACTGAATTCAAATGGGTTCTTTGACATGCCAACATCGCATGACATGGTGTCGTAATTTTTGCCGCCTTTCAAAAATCACTTACCACGGCCAGGAGAGAACCTGCAAGCTTGGGGTTAGTAGACCGACACGTTGACCACTCACCCACCGTGGCAAGCTGCCTCCCCAATATCTTCCCTTTAATATAAGTTACCCTTTCTCAAGGGGGCCGGGATGTGATGTGATGAAAGTCTAGGTGGTTATATACGGCCAGATGCCCTTCCTGACGCCAACCGCACGAGAGGTGTTGATGAGAGATAAAACTGGGCAATGAGATTGAAGGAAACGGTCGTGGTCTGTTAGAAGGTACAATCCCAGCATTTTCCTGGACTTGAAAATTTGGGGGGGGGGGAAATCCACGGAAAACCATTTCAAGGCCGGCCGACAGTGAGTCGAATCCTGGCGCAGTCAACTGGCATCCGAGGGTGCGCAATTGCGCGGAAGCCGTGTCAGTAGATTTACTGGCACGTTAAAGATCCCCTTTGGGACAAAATTCCGGCACCCTGGCGTCTCTAAAAGCCATGGTAGTTAAAAGGGGCGTAAAACCAATAACATTATTATGTACTGTTCAATGCGCTGGGTCGTCATCCGTGAGATGCTTTATGAGCTGTTACCGTGTTTCTCTAGGTTTGTCAATTCAGTTCGCGTCCTTTTCCATTCTTATTTTGTTGTTTACGTCAGGGTTCTTTAGAGACAGTTAAAACAAAGAATCTTCTGTTTACAATAACTATGAAAGCCTTTTACAAGTTATTCTACCGTCGGATTTTTGCATTACAGGGAAGCATGTCACTGCGTAGCTCTGTCCTCGGAGGAATTTTAATAAGCTGGCTCGAGTGCTTGAATAACTTGAAGTAGGCTACTTAGAAGTGTGAGAAGACACACGCTAGGTACTTACTAATTGTAGGTTTTACTATTCTCAATGAGCAAATTCTTTTCTTCGAACGTCTGTGGGAATACCCTAAATGTTTCACAACTGCTCATTATTACTTTCTAATATATGCAATGAATTCACCCTGACCTTATTGTTGTTGTTTCAAATAGGGGATTAGGACACCGTGGTCATTAGCCTCATGTACTTTTCTGCATGTAGAAATCGTATGATAACTGGATTTCTGAAGTTTAGGCAACAAAACAAAATGTATATACAATTAGGCAACTATTTCTGGATAACAGGCACTGAAGTTTCTATGTAACATTTTTGCAAATTATAAAAATTACATAATTATACCGGGTTAATCAGCTGCCCTAATAATATAGTTTTATGCAGTCCAATTAACGCGTGTTGTCGATATTTCTCTGCTTGCATCCCGTATGGTACTAATGCAATGCAAGCATATCCCGCAAACAGTAGGCTTACTGAATACTATTATATTGTCCTCGCATTAGTCAGTACTCACATCGAGGGAAAACTAATACGGTTTAGTTTCGTATCGAAGAAGACGAAGGAGAAGGAGAAGAAGAGGAAGAAGAGAAGAGGAAGAAGAGGAAGAAGAAATAATTGCCCACTAAGGAGCACTTATGTGACTAGTTCGTCATCGATACTCTCTTTCGTTCCCAATATCTCTTCAGTCCGGCTGATAGTTTTCTCTTAAGCACTTTGGGTGATGGGGACAAAGAGTTAACCGTATCACAAAGTTTGGAACGATCTTGGACATCAAGGTCAGCACAGCAATTCTTTTTTGTACTTAAAATTTGTAGTACCAACTAGGTTTCTTGCATCACTGGTCACCATTTCTATAGTTGGCAGCACAAAAGCTCATGAGCGCCATATCCTAATGTTGGAGATAAACTGGACGCGTTTATCAGTAGAAATTAATTTGTTGGCAATAATTTGTTATTGTGATGACGTATCAATATGTAGGCTATCTTTGTAAATGCGAGGAGCTAGTATCGGTTAGGTGCCATGGGACTTGAAGTAAGGTATCATCGTGGCAGGCATTTACTCGAAGTGAATATGGAGAAACTGGGGTGACAACCAAACTCAAGATGGATCTGCAAACATGGGAATGGAAACCAACCCTCTATCTAGCAATTGGCGATTGGGGGTAAGAATGTCATGCAGTTTTAGGCGTGGTCCACGGCCTGAATATAACTTGAATTGCATTGAAATGAGCCCCACAATATATTACACCACAGTTATGTAACTGTGAACATTGGCCGAAATTGTCACTCGCCTGCGTGCGCCCGTTGCTACGATCGGAGAAGAAAAGGTACGTGGGGCAACCCAGGATGTTGTGGATTGAGCGAAAAGATGCCTTAAGATGAATGGTGGATATTTTGAGCAGGTATTGATATAAATTCCAGTTGCCAAACATTAAAATAATTATTACGCCTGTTTCAGTTATTTCATTGCTTTTAGCAATGTGCCCAATTTCACGTGACGAATTATTTCTGATTATCACCGTCATTGCAAGCCTCCGTGGCTTAGGCGGCAGCACGCCGGCCTCTCACCGCTGGGTCCGTGGTTCAAATCCCGGTCACTCCATGTGAGATCTGTGCTGGACAAAACGGAGGCAGACAGGTTTTTCTCCGGGTACTCCGGTTTTCCCTGTCAAAATTTCATTCCAGCAACACTCTCCACTATAATTTCATTTCATCTGTCATTCATTTAATCATTGCCCCAGAGGAGTGCGTCAGGCCTCGGCAGCCGGCACAGTTCATATCCTCGCCGCTAGATGGGGGCTTCATTCATTCCATTCCTGACCCGGTCGGAGACTGGAAGCAGGCTGTGGATTTTCATTTTCATCACCGTCATTATGTCTCGGAGAATGTACCTTCTTGTCTTCTATCTGACAGAGATACTATTGGACGCTATTTTTGTACACCCTGTATTATAAACTCTGCTGAAACACTTCTAGCCACCTCGTTCGTGGAGAAGGCCTCACAAGTTGTGAACCCAAGCAGGTAATTGTTAGCAGCCTGGCCGGAAGTTGACTTGTCACTGACACAGTGCCAGAACGTCTGTTAACACCAATGGATACAGTGACGCAGTATCACTGGGATTCCCAGTCGCTTCGCCAAAAAATAACTTGTTGGCAATTGAGAATATTAACCACAAGCAGCTCCCTTCATACCATTAATACTGTGCTTCTCTAATTTGCGTTGAACTTCACCATTGTTGTCTATTTTCATAGACATTAAGAAAAGATCGGGGAAGGTCCTTTGACCCCTGATTTGTAAAAGTTGTTTGTTATACAAAGAGCAATACAATAAATAGCCTATATTCTGTTTAAAGTTAACTTCATGTGGCTTAGTCCCACTCATGGCTGTGATTATATGGAAGCTTTGAGGTATGAGTGGTGCCTTCAGGGCATAGCTTTGTTTATGGATGCTGTGAAAGGTTGTACTCATAGAGTCAGTGCTATTGTTCTAACTCGGTGAGGAAACAATGGCAAACTACCTCACTCCTCACCTTGCCTAGTATGCCTCGTTATAGTGCTGCCTTAGGTTTTTGTGGGTATCTACCGACCTAACCTGTAGCAGTACGTTATGAGTAGGGCTCGGATTCGAGCATATTTGCATATTTTTTTTCCTGAATAGTACACATTGAAAGAAGTCTTTCGGTGGTATTTTCACCTTGCTGGGACCAACAGAATTGAAATTTGTTGTTGTTGTTGTTTGAGTCTTCAGTCTTTTGACTGGTTTGATGCAGCTCTCCATGCATCCCAGTCCTGAGCTAATCGTTTCATCTCTACATAGCTACCACACCCTACATCCGAGGCAATCTGTTTAACCTATTCTAACCTTGGTCTACCCCTACAGTTTTTGTCCTCGACCCTTCCTTCCATAACTAAGCTTGCTATTCCCGGGTGTCTTAGTATGTGTCCTACCAACCTATCTCTTCTCTTCATTAGCAGTCGCCAGAAACATCTCTCCTCTCCCACTCGTCTTAATACCTCTTTGTTTGTAACCTTATCTACCCATCTGATCTTCATCATTCTCCTGTAACACCACATTTCAAATGCTTCAATTCTCCTCTTTTCTGCTGCACCAATAGTCCAAGTTTCACTTCCATAGAGCGCCACGCTCCAGACAAAGGCTTTCAAAAATGACTTCCTAATACCTAAATCTATATTCGATGTCAGCAGATTCCTTTTTTGTAGAAATGCTTTCTTTGCCTGAGCCAACCTACTTTTAATATCCTCTTTGCTTCGTCCATCACTGGTTATTCTGCTTCCTAAGTAACAGAAGTCTCTTACTTCCTTCAGCTTTTCACCTGCCAATTTGATCTCCATAGAGATTTCTGATTTATTTCCGCTGCATTCCAGTATTTTTGTTTTACATTTATTTATTTTCATCATGAATTCTTTCCGTAAGACGGAGTCCATACCATTCAAAAACTCATTCAAATACTCAGGCTTGTCGGCCAAGATGACCATGTCATCAGCAAATCTCAGAGTTGAAATTATTTCTCCTTGAATCTTCACTCCCACTTTAAATTTTTCTCTAATTTCCTTCATTGCTTGTTCAATGTAAAGATTGAAAAGTATGGGTGATAAGTTGCAGCCTTGCCTTACACCTTTCTGAATACCAGCTTCTCTCTCATGTCCTTCAACTCGAATGACTGCTGTCTGGTTTCTGTACAGATTGTATATCACCCTCCTATCCCTGTACTTTATTCCAATCGATTTCAAAATGTCAAACAATTTAGTCCAATCAACGTTATCAAAAGCCTTTTCTAAGTCTACGAAAGCCATGAACTTTCTCTTATCTTTCCTTATTCTACCTTCCAAAATCAGCCTGAGACTTAGTACAGCTTCCCTTGTTCCTACATTTCTCCTGAAACCAAACTGGTCTTCACCCAACTCCGTTTCTATCTGGCTTTCAATCCTCTTGTAAATTATTCTAGACAGGATCTTTGAAGCATGAGTAATCAAGCTGATTGTACGGTAATCTTCACATCTGTCAGCTCCCACTTTCTTTGGTATAGGGATGATTACATTCTTCTTGAAATCAGGGGGTACCTCACCTGTCTCATAAATCCTACACACCAAGTGTAATAACCTGATCAGACCTTCATCTCCTATGCAGCGTAGCAACTCAATCGGTATATCATCTATGCCTGGTGCTTTGTTCCTGCTTAAGTCTTCCAAAGCTCTATCAAATTCTGATCTCAATATTAAATCTCCTTTCGCATCCTCATCAATTTCCTCCTCCCTTTCCATTACATGATTCTCAATCTCCTTTCCCTTATACAAACTCCCTATGTAAGCTTTCCATCTCTCAACCTTTTCTTCCCTATCTGTTAGAGGCTTTCCATTTGTGTCCTTAATATTACAGCACTTAGTCTTCTTTTCCCCAAAAGTATTCTTAATCCTTCGATAAGCTGTGTCTACTTTTCCTAATTTCAGACAACTTTCTATACCTGCACATTTCTCTTTCAACCATTCTTCTTTCGCTTCCTTGCACTTCTTGTTAACCTCATTTCTCAGACGTCTGTATTCTGCTTTCCCCTTTTCATCTCTTAGATTCTTGTGTTTCCGCCTTTCATCCATCAATTCTAGTATATCCTGAGTGATCCACGGTTTTCTACCTATTCTTTCTTTCCTACCAATGTTTTCTTCTGCGGATTTTGTTATTTCATTCTTCAAAAGTGCCCATTCGTCTGTAATTGAAGTTTGTTTAGGGTTTTTCATTAGTCCTTCCTTTATACTCTTCTTGAATCTTTCGTTTACATCCTTCTCTTTCAGTCTGTCTATTGCCCACCTTTTTGGCTTTTGACTTTTCTTCAGTTTCTTCAACTTTAATCTGCATTTCATTACAACCAGATTGTGATCAGAGTTTATGTCAGCACCAGGATATGTTTTACAATCCAAAATCTGGTTTCGAAACCTCTGCTTGACCATAATGAAGTCGATTTGGTAACGCCCTGTATCTCCTGGTCTCATCCATGTGTATATTCTTCTATTGTGGTTATTGAATAAGGTGTTAGCTATGACCAACTCATGCTCGGTGCAGAATTCTACCAGCCTGCTTCCTCGATCATTCATTTCACCTAATCCGAAATCTCCTACTATCTTCCCTTCTCTCCCATTTCCTACCACAGCATTCCAATCTCCCATTACTATAACATTTTCATCACCCTTGATATACCTCAGAATTTCGTCTATTTGTTCGTAGACCTTTTCAACATCCTCATCATCAGTTTGACTGGTAGGCTTATAGACTTGTACCACTGTGGTGCAGGTAGGTTTAGTATTGATTTTTGCTACAATAATCCGTTCACTATATTGCTCATAATATTCCACCCGCTGTCCAAGTTTCCTACTCAATATGAGGCCAACCCCTGCTTGGCCATTGTTTGATTTAGTGCTAATGACCCTATAGTCTCCTGACCAAAAGTCCTGTTCTTCCTGCCAGCGCATTTCACTAATCCCAACCAAATCCAACCTCAACCTATCCATTTCCCTTTCTAAGTTTTCTAACCTTCCACTTCCTAGCAGACTTCTAACATTCCACGCTCCGATCCGTAGAATGTCAGATTTCCTCCTTGTCACTTCTGTGATGTTAACCCCCTCTCGAGTAGTCCCCACCCGGAGATCCGAACGGGGGACTAGTTTACCTCCGGATTGAAATTTTACAAGGGAGGAGGCCATCATCACATGTAATTATACATAGAGAGGTGCATATCCTCGGGAATAGCATACGGCTGTAGTTTCCCGTTGCTTTCAGCCGTGCAGCAGGACGCAGTGTAGCCATCATTTGGCTTATATTATCAATATCTTAACCGTCTATAAGACTAGTAAAGAATTGATTTATTCTGAAAGGCTGCTACTCCCTTTCAGAATAAGTAAAGAGCAATTCTACTAACAAAAATACTAACCTTCTACCGTACTAACAATTAAATACCAAAATTCTACAAACAAAAAACTTAAGTTCCACCAACAACAAATACTACCACTAAAACAGTCTGTCACCAGGCACACTCACATGCACCCTCACACATCACAGTCTACTGAAACAATGAACTATAACTAATAAACAATGCAACTGCTACCAGACACACTCACACACCACAGTCTAATAGAACAATGACATATATCTAATAGAGAGACTAACTACCTACTTACAACTAAAACTAACTACTTTTATTTGTATTTTTAATTGTTTCTGTGTGTTATTTTAGTAAGAGATTTTAGTAAAGAGATTACCGTATATCAATCGAGCATATAAATGCATTAAACCGTGGTTTTCAGAATAGAAGCATATACATGCATATTCTTGTAGTTTTGGTTTAAATAGTTTGTTTTTCTTCGAATCCCCCCCCCCCTGAATTCGGGCCCTGACCATCCGTAAGGTTCGGAAACAGAAATAATTATTGAAAAGCCTATCTGGTGCGAATAATAGAACCGCAGGTTTTTAACCTTTACTGAGGTCGTTCTCGTCATTGAAACTTTTATTGACTGATTTAAGACAATCATTCAAAACTGAAAACATAGAACAAATTCTTGTTGTACAGACCAATGCATATCTACTTCATTGACTCGCCTAATTCTGAACATTTTGTAAATGAAAATTTAAACTGTAAGTTTTATAAGAAAACTTCTCTTATATATACTTGAAAAACTCAAATGCGAGTATATTGCAGTTTTCATACTGCACCCTTCAATAAAGCATGGTTTCCTCAAGATTCATCTACGGGGTCGTGCTCAGTCCTGACTGCATTACACAGCAAAGTTCGCTTAAAAACAACATGTTCTAATGATTAGAACTGTCCATGACAGAGGCTATACTAGAAATAAAATGAATAACAAGTAGAATAAAAAGAAATTTAATGACTGAAAGTTATGTGCATAATAATATTAATAATAAATAAAAGAAATCGTCCATGACTTTCACCCCCTTCAGAAATAAATATATTACTGAGCGGAAAGACTCGCTCCACACAACAAAACAATGTGAACACAACTTCGCTCAAAATGATCAATCATAACATAAAATTGAGCGGTAAGAACTCGCTCGTCACAACGTATGGATGCAAGTCCATTTTTTTCTGGTCAAGAAGTTATATAATGCGTGGTGTACTGCTCGTTAATAAGAAAATGAGTACTGATGCGAGTCCGTTTACAACTGAAACAGTCATGTTGCTCAAGGAGTTGAATCTTTTAAATCACACTACGGCTCTGGGACCCACCCTTAATTAACACACTATAATTACTACTGACACATGCAAGATCTAATAATACAAAAAGATGACGAATCTCCCTGAGATTCTATCTGGTGCCAACGCACACAAAATAAAAAGAGCATGCCACAAATAGGCCAAAACGCTCGCATCACAAAATTGGGAACGCAGCCTCGCACATCCTAATGCCATACGGGGTTATTGAACGCGTAAAATAAACACACAAGAAGAGAAGCAACAGCAACAAATTACAAGCCTAACGGCTGAAAACCATATTTATATTTTTATAAAACGCCAGACAAACAGATGTTTCGGGAGCTACCTTACAACTATGGACAACACCCATTTAATCAAACAAATACTCATTATAACCGATCAGGTTTTTGTGAATTTTAAACAACGTTTTAAATTGAAGTACAGGACCCAGGCCTGTTACTAATGACAAGTCGCGTTATCTGATTTGAACGCACCCCTCTTGTATGAATCATCGCTGGCTCAACTATCTCTCTCAGTCCTTCAAGCTAGGTGTCATTTCCATCTGAAAACGCAAACATATCTCACTCATCCACATGGATGGCAAGAAAACACAAATAAACCACGAGTCCAGCCTCGCGAGGTCATGAACTGGGCTGATGTGGAGCAAGTCAGAATAATCACAATGATATATTCTCGCTAACACATCATAAAATCACACTACGCACCATAAAGCTTGGACTGACTCACTCATAAACATAGACTACCACTGGGTCGGCTCAAAACAGATCAACCAATATTGCGTCCATAGACACATTAAACAAAATACACAACAAAAACTCGGGTGCAAAGTGCCATCCCGTACATGTCTGCTGGAAAAGCAACTATCAAAATAATCGTGATCCGTCATAAATTCTGCTCACAAATAATCTTTAACCCTCCAAATTCTATTTTTAATCTCAAATTAATTCAGTTCTATTTTTGTTATAAGGCATACTTCCGAATTAAAATGCTTGACCGCGATTTACGCAAGCGAATGCGAGCACGAGCTGCGCGTCGCCCCGTATAGTTGAACCAAACAAAATCACAATATTTACAAAATACACAGCGCACGGCTTGTCCCATATTTAATGTGTCAGTAAACAAGAACTAAGAATCTACATTACCAAACAAACAAACAAACAAATATCTACAAAAATATGTCCCATAATACCATAGCTGATTTAATAAATAAATAAATAAATTCATTTGTACTCAATCTTTTAAAACAGCGTCAGGAAAACATCAGCAGCCATCACTCCTTTAAGATGCTTAGCTCGTTATCGACATCTTCTGGCAAATGTCCTGCTGGTTCCAAGATCCGGCCTCGTTCCTTGACGTCATCTCGTGCTGAATTAAATAAAGTTTGTCAGATACACTCACGATATATCTCCTGTTAAATTCACCGATCAAGTACTAAATTCCTTGACAGTCTATTGGTGAATTATTTCGATGAACTGGTCCTATCTGGTAGTACTGGGACTACAAATAAATCACTGAAGTTACACTTATAACTTGACGAAAATGTTCCATGTTCAAATACATGAAAATTATGCAGAGTATGCCTCGTGTCCTCGGACACCTGAATAAAAGGCCTTACGTCCTCAAATGCTCAAATAAAAATCAACGTTACGTCCTCAGACGCACAAATAAAAGTCAACGTTACGTCCTCAGACGCATGAATAAAGTCATCTCTCGAAGCTTCCTGGACCATTATAAATGAAACTGGCTAGGGTAGGTGTGGAAGGGGATTTGTGGAAAAATATTCCATAATAATTATCAGACTTGCATGCGATCGGTATCATTGAGTTCGTAGCGATGTGGAGGTTACGATTATGCTGTAGCTGGCTCGAATCGATCGTGGAATTAATCCGTAGATAACTCCCGCGTTAATTTACCAGGGTGCCGTTACCAAGCCGAGTTGCCGCTAAAACTCGGCTTATTCTTGATATTATTGGTTCAGACTCTTGTAGATCTTTGCGCGCTTTTACTTGTATTTCTGCCACAGGGAGTGGTTAACATGAAGATTGACCAATTACATCGTAGCATTCGATTTTCGTCTTGGTGCCAACACTCATAGCAACAAGCCATATTGTGCGTACCCAAGCCATCTCCGCGCTAAAAGTTGCACGTCTGTTCTATGTGTCACGAATATTATGCTACTTCCTAAAATACCACAGGAGCTTAAACCATTGTGTCCTCTCGGCCACTGATTTCTCAATATTTCCCAACACCGTCTGGCTCTCATATCTGCTGTCTGTAGAAATGTATCAAAAGATGATGAATAATTTATTAGAATCCTTTATACATCCTGTGGATAAAGGGTTCAATACATAGAATTAGAAAAGAAAGCTCGTATATAAAGGTATGTTATAGTTCTTTTCTTCGTTTCATTTTCCGTTCTATAGTTTTTAACGGTGTTTTTCGAGCATATTCTGCATATTTAACCGCATATAATGGTTTTTTCGAGCATATCTATCGAGCATATAATTGTTTTTGAGCATATCTATCGAGCATAAAACACATGGCTTTCGAGCATATCGGAAGATTTTATCGAGCATATGGATCCGAGCCCTAGTTATGAGGATCCAACCAACCTTTTTCAACGGGCTCGGGGATGAAATGAGTTGAAAGTCTATGTGGCGGGTGGTTTTTATGGCCAGAGTCCCTTCCTGGTGCCAACCTCATGAGAGGAGTTAATGAGAAATGAATGACGATGAATGAAATTGGGCAAGGATTTGGAAGAAAGCGTCCGTGGCCTGTCAGAGGGTACCATTCCAGCAATTGCCTGGGGTTGAAAATGGGGAAACCACAGAAAACCATTTCAAGGACGGACGACGGTGGGGCTTGAACTCACGTTTATCGAGTCCGCAGATAGTTTGGCCCCATGGCCTAACGCTGGGAGTTAGCGGGCGTACAAATAGCTACTGCGATCTGCACTTTATAGGTTAATAAGTTATAATGGGATTATGTTGTGTTGACCGACTGAAAAGTTGCGATTTTAGTTGTCAATAAGGCAACATTGAAAAAATGCTTCAAAGCATAATAACCGTCAGCTTCCTTCCTTTCCATGGAAATGATGTTGGCCTCTCCCATGTTATGTGTGTGTACAAAAATGTTAGATGTTTTCCAGTCCTTAGAAAGTGCTTTACTATGCTTTTTTTAAATTAACGTAATTTCTTTCTTTCAGATTTCTGTATGAAAGCCGGTGATATCAGCTTACGTATCCAGTACACTCCCGAATTTGATTCTAGGTAAGTTTTGACGTAGTTAATCACTAAAAAGGATTTTTGAGATATTTAAGCATATTTGTAGATTTCCAATCATAAAAGGACTAGCAACCCGCCTCGACTTTGCCCAGCATCTTTAACGGCTTAAACCTACCCAGGTGCACGGACGGCAGGTCCCAGACACAATTCAGAAAAGCAGAGGTGAACACCTAACACGTATTCTCTTCTCTCAAGTCTTAACTCGACACGACTCGACAGTTTGATGCTGGCCGAAGCTGGGGTGATAGGTTCGCTCGCTAGCTAGTAAACTCGCTCCGAAGCTAGTAATTTAAATTTCCACTGAATGGAGATTGTTCGAAGAAAATAAATCGTAAAACATTTATATGCATTAAAGATAGAGATATGCTGTCGCAGTCTTTATTGTAGAGCATTTCGTGCTGAACTATTCTCACACTCATAATACCAGTAGGCCTACATTATATAGATATTTTAACGGTTTACCCAGCGTAAGCTTAATAGGTGCACGAACGGCAGGTTTTTCTTTGACTCGATTCACTGAAATCGTTACTGCTCGGCTTCCTTTGGCCATAAATGAATGTTTTTCTACAGAAACCTTCCTCGAGAAATCCTTTACAGAATGGTGAAAACCGCATCAAAATCCATCCAGTGGTTCTCAAGATTGCCCGTTACATCCAAGAATCGGGAAATTTGTTTTATTTATACTATGAAGAGATTAGCATGGAAATAAATGGGAACCAGTATGGCCCCATTGGGGAAGAGCGAAACTGAAAGGAGTTGCGTGGATTCGAGCAGATGTGAGATGGCTTAAAAATCATGCCACATTTTACTCAAAGAGCATATACGTTAGTATATAGGCTACTTAAAGAAGAAAGCAGATGAACGAGTATCATGATGATTAATATTGGCTTAGAGATTGGATGTAAGGAAATTGACTTCAAGATCATATGCCTCGTTAGTGAAAAATAAATAGGAGTACCCCAACTTCGTGAAGATCCAGACTTCATTAACGTATGCAGACATTGCACCTAAATCAATGAATTTGGGGCAAAACTTCAGTACGCCGTTGATTCCAGACAAATGCCGGGCCGCCTACCCCATCCCTGTCCTTAATACAGTTACACAAACTAGTGCAGTCATCACATAAATACAGGTTATCAGTCAAGTTTTAACACACACCCAACTACACGGGGTTTATGACTTACATGTCCCAAGCTCCTAGAATGAATTAACGACAAGAACATCGCTATATTTCATAGATTAAATCGTACTCGCAATATTTTCGAATGTGCAGACTTTCGATTGTAAATTTGATAAAGTATTCTGGATCCTTGTGATCACCTGATTGGTTGGTTCCTCAGTTTAGGGGCTGTGAGAACACGGTCATGTAGCCCCGTGTACTTTGAGTGTGTGTAGAATCTGTGTGATAACCGGTTTTAATTGTGATGGCTGTATTAGTGTGTGTTATCTGTGATTCAGGTAAGGACTGCAGACTATCAATTTCAAGTAGTTCCTACTTTTGCTACCAAATGCTACCGTCAGCGACACCTAGCTGTGAACATGGCTACTAGATACCACCGCAACCGGCACCTGGCGACGAACGTTGGAACTTAATAGAGTGTTAATCAAATCTCACCTACAAATTTAGCTCCACTCAATTGTAGTTAGTGGAAGGTACTTTTACATGCCATAAATCTATGACATTGGACCGCCGGCTTTACTTCCCCTCCGAAGGAAAGCATACTGGGGGATTTTAACGCTCTTAAAAAAATCTAACGACTTCGGTCGGGTTTGAACCCGTGATCTTGGGTATAGAAGCTCAGCATGCTACCAACTACGCCACCGAAGCCGCCCACGTGATCACCTGTAGCCTAAGTTTAGGCAGATTTGTCTTGTTGTTTTGTGTTAAAACTGAATAAAGCTGTAAAGGTAAAGCCAGTTGGAACTGTGAACCAGACGGCGAGGCAGGCAGTCTGCTGAGCGTAGAGGTAGGCTACACATCGATCGAGGGCAACGAAACAGACGCTTGTGGAAGCTGCGTCAAGTCTTGCAGTAGTCTATCTCAGGTCGACCGCTCCCACCAGTTACCAGTTGGGCTTTGGCTAGACCACCGAGTTTAGTTACAGCATCATACTAGTGTCTGTCTGTGATCGGAACGATTTGTTTCTTAGCGTTTTCCTTGCATAATACAGTATGTTAAAAATAAGTATCCAACATTTTAAGATGTGATAGTATGCACCAAAACAAGAATAAAATGTCTACTAAGTAAGGGTCACACAGCACCTACTTTCTGAGCGTTTGTTCAGTTTCAAGACTGAAAGGATATGTATTCGATTCCCGCTTCAGCACTCGTAGAAGTGGTTTTCTCTGGTTTATTACAAGAAAAATATGTATTCCTTCTATTCAATAGCCTACACTTTGTTTATTGAATAGGCGGATTTTTTTTTCTTGTAATAATTTACGTCAATACGGACCACTATGAGAAACATTGCGTTTCCCTGGTTTCCCACTTCTACTCCAAACAAACACCTGGATGGTTCCTAACTTAAAGCCACGGCCCCCTCCTTCCTAAACCTAGCTGCAATTACCATTGCACACACTGCTACAGCCATTTCAATAACACAGTCGGATTCCACACGAACCGAGTTCACGTTACTAGAACACCACGATGTTGCAAGGCCCCTAAATGTATTAACAATATTAAGGATAAATATCGTATATCTGGACATACTTTCTCATCCGCTTTTTATTGAAGAGTCACTACAAGCACATAATATTGTTTGCAATATGCATGCTTTTATAGACTCCGTTTGACAGGAAGTGAGAGACAGACACGGAGAGTTTTATAAATAAATGGGCAATACTAATAATAATAATAATAATATTGTTTTTAAATGTCTCCCACCCTACCTATTATCTGCCTTCCCACATCTCCCCCACTAGCGACGCTAGTGTTCCTGAGCATTTTGATTCTATTGATTCTGGCTGGCGACCTTAAGCGTTCACTCCTCTGGACACTGGAATTGAGCTGATTGTGCTGTGGCCTAGATTTGCTGGGAAGGTATCATTCAGTCAATGGCAGGGCGTGAAATTTCACGCCCATGACTCTGCGAACACAGTGGCATTCCGATACTGGCCTGGATATGCTATGTCACAAAAGAAAAAATAAATTCGTTTACAACTAAGGGTATCTATTCGGATTCCCGGGTTCGTTTTCCTGCTATGCCAATGAAATGTATTCTGGTATGAGGGCTGGAAAGAACAACTGACTAGAGTTGGGTTTGATTCTTACGTCAGTCAATAGAAGTATTCCGTGGTTTTCGACTTCTACTCAAGGTAAATACCGGGGTGGTGTCTAACAGACTCTACAATAATACTTATCAGACAGATTTAACGTACATTCACGTAAACGGGGATAATGACCATGATGTAGTATGTCTCAAAGTGAAAGAGCAACTAAACTCAGGCTGTTCCTTGTCATTACTTTTTACTAAGGAGTCTTTAGAAGGTTTTTTTTATTGTTATTGGTTTTACGTCCCTTTTAACTACCCTGGCTTTTAGAGACGCCGGGGTGCCGGAATTTTGCCCCGAAGAGGATCTTTAACGTGCCAGTAAATGTACTGACACGGCTCCCTCGCATTTGCAGAAGGTATTTTGGTTTGCAACCTCTTCATGACGATTACTACTGATTACGGTATCAAATCAGACCTCAAATAATACAACAGCCTTTTAAGCCTCTTCAACTTGTTCTCCCGTATGATCTACTTCCATAGTTGTGCGTGCTAACATAATTGAGTGATTCGATTCTGGGTTGCGGTAACTTTCAAAACGGATGACCTGTTAATAGTTTTATTTTCACAATAACTACAAGGAAATACTGGCTGGCCATATTTGAAATCTCTCCCCTCCCTGTTTTGTTACCCTTGCATTCAGTTGATATGAATTAATGATTTTCCTGACAGTTTCCTCTTGGGTTACAAAGCATACCGCGTTGATTTCTGATTTGCGTCACTAAGGATTTGACCAATCTTCCGATTTTTATGTGACTACGTCTCCAATAAAATGAATTCGCCACTATTCGTCATGGTCCAGGAGCAAGTCTACTGTAATTGTTCCCGTTTTTGACGGACGGCTCAATGCATGGTTCTCCCTCAGAAGATTTGCTTCCTACCAGTGTTCCTTTCAGGAGATGGGGGAGAGTTACCAGGGGACTATTACACCCCCTCCCCCCCCCCCCCCACACACACACAACAGAAGCAGTTATTCTCCCTATTCATTCAGAAAAAATACCTTTAATTTACAGCAACAGTACCTTAGACGAATATGATCCGAAGAATATTACATTCAACAATCCACTGAGTAGTCCACTGATCAAAGATAAATCTCTTTCAGTGCAAGAATTGGCGGCAGGAAATCCAGAGTAGACCTCAGAAAATATGCTTAAATTTTTCTTGTTTTCTAACTTATGCTATTGAACATACTTATGCATTTCTGCTCTGCAAAGCATTATTTCCCACTGGCCTACTTATTTAATCTCTTAAAATAATGTATTTTCAGTAATGAACATGTAATTTACTGTAGTTGTTCACAGGATAGGAGAATAAATATCAAGCGTTCAAAAACCTATAAGCCCTACTTCGACCACCTCGTGGTGTAGCGTTCTATGCTGTCACCCTGGAGGTACGGGTTCGAATCCCAGCTCTGCCAAGAAATGTTAATTCTGGTGTGAGGGCTAGAACGGGCCACACTCAGGCTCGTGAGGCAAAACTGAGAAGAGGAGGGTTCGATTACCATCTCAGCCATTCTGGAAGTGGTTTTCCGTGGTTTCCCTACTTTACTCCAGGAAAATGCTGAGATGGTTCCTAACTTAAGGCAATGGCCACCTCCTTCCAAATCTTATCCCCCATTTTAGAAATATAACCTACACACAATAACACAGGTTATCACACAAATTCCACACACAGCCAAAATACACGGGGCTATATGACCGCGTACAGTAGTCGCAGACCCTAATCTAAGCTTCAGAAACAACAACAACAACAACCGACAAAGGACCTAGTTCATGTGACGATGTATTTACATCTGCATTTCCAGCGTTTCAAAAAATTGGAAATACTGCCAACCAGAGTTTTTCTTGTAAGAAATACTGGTTAAAACGTTGGTTGCAACATATCACAAAGCATCTAACAATAAGTTAGTTAGTTATAGTTGTTTTAAGAGGTGGAACTACGAGGTCATCTGCCCTCATCTAACAAAAATATTTGACATACTGTAGGCCTATGCCATATACAATAATCTAAACAGAGAATCACCCTCAGACTTTTTATGGGGCATTAATATGGTATAGGTTAACTACTGCGGCTTCTAAAAGACGGTGGGCTGATTTTTTTTTCTTAAGGGGATATTAACGTTTTAAGTGCTGATTTAACCAGTTACCAATTTGCTACCTCAGTGCTGATTTCTTCATTCGCATTTTAAAACGAGATATTAAGCAAAGAACATATAGCCTACTTTCTCCTAAATGTATGGGTGTAGTTATAACTCTTTGTCCTTATCACCCCCTAATTTCTTCCTATTCGAAGTGCAAATTGGTACACTGGATTTGAGCAGCAGCGTTCAAACCATAGTTTATAATTTACCCCAGCATCTTACAATTTCATCAGCAAACATTCCAAAGAACGTAGGAATTCAGTATATTAACACCGACTACTTACAATAATTGAAACTGAAACAAAACTTCGTTGGTCTAAACCAGAGATCTCCAAACTGGGCAATTTTAGCACGCTAGTGGGCGGAACTGACAGAATGTGAATTTGATGGGCGATTTGAAAAAAAAAAGTGGTTCGCAAATAACTTAATTCAGTTTTTTATATATACATTATGACAGAGAAGATTTTGCCTATAAAACCATCTAGAAATAGGCTAGAAATTGAAAAGGGAGGAGATCTTAGAATTTTTCTAACAAAATTGCCCCCTGACATCAACAAATTGATTGAAACTCCAAATCCATCCCTCACATTAATTAGACATAGGTATTCATGTTGTTTAATTAATTAGATATACAAATCAATGTAGTTTTTTTTTCTTTAATTCATTTAATTAATTGTTATTCCTTTTTTAGACCTATTTTATTTGTAAATTTTTAATGTAGGCTGCATAATTATACCTAAATAAACATGATGCACCTATTGAGAAACATGTCCGTAAGAATTCTCATGTCTCAACTTATAAGTAGGATATTTAATGTACTGTAGGATATGTGTTAGTAATTTTAAGATTTGAGCGTTTTTTGAAATGAGGTAGGCGAAAACATATTATAAATCTCGAAAGTGGGCGATGGTCAGAAACATTTTGGTAACCCTGGTCTAAACGTATCACTGGGAGAATCATATTTATAAAACCATATAATAAACCTACTGCCCAGCTAATTTTTAATCGCGCCTATCCTTGGGGCGAGTGCGCTTCTATAGGCAACAAGCAGAAATTTTTCAATTACACCGTATGAATGGGTCCACTAACTGGGAATGTCAAGGCCGGTATAGAGCACAGTTCGCATCTAGTAGGCCGTGTTTAGCACTCGCATAGTTCAACTGGTTGCTAGTAGATGCCACTCGTGCAGATCCGGTGGTGAACTTTGTTTCAATTAAATAGCCTATATATTTTCCATTGCAAGATGCACAAGATAACGCTCAATTTTATAACGTCTCAGTACTTAATAAACAATCAAGCTCTAAATTCAACTCTGATAGGTTTTGAACCCCGGCCGACCGGGTGCAAGACCAAAGCTTTACCACAGAGCCAAATAGCGGGGGACAGATATATACACTCACACACAGACAGACTGACAACGTTGGGCCCGTGTAGATCTCAAATGTCTACTTTCATTCATTATTTGCAAAAATAGAAAGTAGGCTAAAAATGGTAGAAGTCACAATTTTTAACTTATCATGGGGGTGGGGGCTGATAGGTTTAAAATGTCGATAGGTTTCGGGTCTTTATTAATTTAAATGTAAATTCAAAATCCTATGTTTAAATAAATTTTATTTTTAGACGAATAAAAATTATAATTACCGGTATATAATTATACTTTTTGTGCGGGCATCATCTCCATACCAGGTAATGGGCCAAAAGTGAAATTATTTTTGCTCCTTTTACTTGTACAAAAATTGATAGCCTATTCATTTTTCTTAAACCTCAACGCAATGTGAAAATTTGCTTGTTATTCTGTCATCCTTGTTGACAACACAGATGAACTCCAGCTGTAGAGGAGGGATACGTCTACAAAATGGTCTGTTAGTTATTTCCGGATGCAAAATTGCAATTTCAAGTACTCTTATTTATTTATTTTTTTATTTAGCGTATGGCTCTTAGTGCCGGGAGTGTCCGAGGACATGTTCGGCTCGCCAGAGGCTGTAGGAGCTTCAAGCGGACACCCATAGGGTGAACTACAAGTTCCGTTCAATTTCAAGTAGTTCCAACTTTCGCTACCAGATATCACTGACACCTAGTGGTGAACGTTGGAACTTTATAGAGCGTTGCAACAAAATCTAACCTAGCTCACACAAGTTTTAGTTAGTCGAAGGATCTTCTACATGCCACAAATCTAAGACATGGGACGGCCAACTTTACTTCCCCTCCGAAGGAAGGCATACTGGAGGATTTTAAGTAGTACTACATAATGACCAATAAATGGCAGAACATACCGGGGATCGACTCGGCACTCGAAAGCAAATGGGGAATAGATATTTAAACAAAGTTATTGGGCTACGTTTATAGACGGGCGAAGCACTCAACGGGTTAATCTAAATGTAAATTCAAAATCTTACGTTTATATTATATATTTTTATTTTGAGACGAATTGAAATTTAAAGTTTCGTGCGGGCATCATCTCCATACAAGGTAATGGGTCCACATCAAAATTATTACGTAAAATCAGTAGCCAAGTATACTTCTTGCTCCTTACTGGTAGGGTTGCCAGAAGTTCCGTTTTACCCGGAACAATTCATTTTTTTTCTTGTTTTGTTCCGCGTTCCGTTTTAATCTTTAACGGAACGCCAAATATTCTGTTTTTTTTTTTTTTGGTGTTAATTTGATGATATATTCAATTTCGCACCAATTTTCAAAGTCCTGCTTCAGAATTGATTGTAATATCTAGCTTGTTTTCTGGTGATATAGGTGCAAGTTTGAAAGAGAAAATGATTTCTATGTCTGTGTCCGATAGATGGGTAGGCCTACATCTTCTAGATTTATTAGGGGCAACGAAATTAAGAAATATCTCAGTCCTTGTGAAGTTAATACTCAGCATTTTCTCCTCCAATGCTTTTACGGAGAGTGTTTTTTTTTTCTGTTATGAATATCAAATGGAGAGATGATACAGTAGTTTGATAAAACAAGAATTGCTCACATATTACAATTATGACGAAAATTGTAGTGAATTTTATCAGAAGGTACTTACAAATAAAAGGTCTTTGCAAAGGGTCGTTCAAATAAAAAGCATTTGTAAGTTGCTGGTGTAATAATAATAATATCGTATGGCCTCGGGTGCCTGGTGCAAGCTTTGCTATTTGACACCCAGAGGGTAGCTGTTGCTGGTGTCATAGGCCTATATGATATGTCAGCAGTATCTAGTTTTAATTTTGTGTATTCGATTATATAATGCTTATTTAATACGTGTGTGTATTATTTATTCGAACATTTAACAACCTTGATTTAAAAAAAAATCGTTTTAGGACGTGTGTTCCGTTTTTCCATTCTTGAAATCTGGCAACCCTACTTACTGGTACAAAAATTGATATTCTTTTATCCGAAATCACAACGTGGCGTGAATAATTTGCTGGTTATTTCGCCATGCTTGTTTATATCATAGAGGACAGATGCCTACAAAACGGTCTGTTTCTTACTTCTGGAAGGAAAATTTCAAACTCAAGAAGTATTATCTCTACTTATAATTTTATTAGTGCAGCCAATGGCCATATACTTTTCTTTTCAGGACGGGTCAGGGAAGGGATATTGGAAGGAAATCGGCCGTGGACCTATTGAAAGGAACCGTCCCGGCATTTGCCTGGTGGTGAAAATGGGAAACCACGAAAACCATTTTCAGGACGGCCGAGGTGGGATTCGAACCCACGCTCTCCCGATACCAGCGACGCACGAGGTAGCGCCTTAGCGCTCTCGGCCACCGCGGAGAACGAAGTCCCCAATTCTTGGATATCACGGGTAATCTCGAGAACCACTGGATGGATTTTGATGCGGTTTTTACCATTCTGTAAAGGATATCTCGAGGAAGGTTTATGTAGAACATTATTCATTTATGATCAAAGGAAGCCAAGCAATAACGATTTCAGTGAAAACGTTGGAAAAAAGAAAGTGCGTCCGTGCGCTTTTTAAGCTTACGCTGGACAAACAATTAAAAATAACTATTTACTATGAGTGTAAGAATTGTTCAGCATGGAAAGTTCTACAAAAAAGTCCTTGAGAGCATATCTCTATCTTCAATAGGCTACATTGCCCACTATAAGTGATTTTACATTTTCATTTCTTCCAGCAATCTCCATTCTATTACTGAGACGACAGTTTACGAGCTAGCTAGGGAAAAGAAAGCGCTTATCACGTAATGCATTCATAAGGTCCCGGGCGAAGCTGGGGTGGGTTGGTAGTCTTATTATATAACACGCTAAGGTGTATGTTTCACAAAACCCAAGCTCCTAAACCAGAGGGAGTTAGATGGTGCGGTTTGTACCAAAATCTTTCAAACCGTCTCAATAGTACAGGAAAAATCTTGCATTTCTTAAAAAGTCAACGGAAATATATGTATTTGTTTATAAAGTGCTTTTAAACAAATAAACAAGAACTGTTTCGCGCAAAGCCTGCATAGCACTAGGACCGGGCGGGTAGTCAGTACACATGGGGAGCACACAACCCATTATGCGAGAGTTCTCGCACTGGTCCGCTAGTGCTATACTATAATGCCCAATAGATGGCAGCACATACCATAGATCGACTCGGACTCGAAAGCGAATGGGGGATATGAAAAAAGATACGAGCCTTACAGTAGTCGCATATGATGTGTAACATCTGACATGTTATCCTACTATGAAATCGAGATGAAATATATGTGAAGTCATGTGACATGTTATCCTACTCGTATACTACACAGCTTGGACATTCTTAAAATGTTAATTTACGCTCCGTTTTCATACTGATGCTGTGATGAATGTATAGATTGAATTGGAGATATGCTACTGTTACACTTGTTTGAACAAACATCACATACAGTATTATACTGTAAATTAAGTGGAGGAATGAAACCATAGTCTCTAGCCTATCTATAGACTACTAGAAATATTGTTCAAAACAATCAAATTTCCCAACTCCTGCTTGGTGAAAAATATTGAAATTAAAATTAGATAAATCGTAATTTCATGTAGATTCTGTTAAAATGACGCATAATGTTATGATAGATATCGTTTAAATCGATAATCTGTTACCAAAAATAATTGCCGGGATTGGGGTTCGAACCTGAGACCACGTGATTCGCAGACCAATATGTTATCACGCAGCCATTACAACCACTGGAATTTAGAGTACAAGCCGGTTACTTATTTTCACGTGCCGGTAATAATATGGAAGTATTTTTTTATGCTCCATTAATATTTTGCTTTTTTTTTTCGATAATGTTCCTGCGTGGAATTGAGCTTTAAATTAGTTATGAATACGCCTTCTTGGCAGTGAAGGGAATGCGTATAATGGATAAAAAAGGCTAGCTCAGTTCCCGTATAAACATATAGATATATATTATATTGATAACTGCATTACCGCAATGTGGGTTAATATCTGAATAGCCATTGTGCAGAAACATAACACCGGCATTGCCGATTAGTTACAATGTTTCATATTAAAGTATATCATCAATTAAATACTAATAAGAAGACTTCCATGTGGTTTGTGTTTCAATCAGTTGACACCAGAGTTCGCATGAGCGTTTACGGTTCAGAATAAAAGTGTTGAGCAAAGTTACTCGGGAAGTGGATGCCCATCACTTTTATCCAGAGATTGAAAAACAGACTCTTAATAAATCGTAGTAGACTATTGTTTTCAGAAAATATGGTATAATGAATATTTTTACACCAAAGAACGATAACTTGAAAATGATTTATTGTATGAATATCTCTTATGGCGCCTCCAAAACTTGAAGTAACCCGTATACGATATACATTGCACATGGCGGACAGTACGTCCTGGTACTAATCTCCGCCACAGCGCGCTCATTGTTTCCTCTTACCATACAGCAGCCAGGAGGGATGCGATCCAGCTGGCAGTGCCTCTTACACACTTCCGTCCGATCCACTTCCGTCCCATTTTTCAAAATCACTCCCACAGAAATATCCAACAACCGAGTGGAAAGATGTTGAACATAAAAAATAAAAATAAAACTTGAGCAACGAAGCACTGAACAGGTTAAACGTGCCAGGAGCTCGACTGGCACGGCCCCCACGCAGATGCTAATAAGTGACTGCGCCGGGATTCGATCCCGCAACTTTCGATACAGCAGACGAGATCGTTACCGTTGCGCCTCGGGACGTTGACACCGAGAGTGAAAGAGATCAGATCAGATCAGAGCAGTGCTCTGGTGAATCATTCAGGTGCTGTGCTGTACAGCCTGTACAGGGGCCAGACGGCAAGGCCTTAACAGGTGAACGCTGCTCTGGCTTGTAGGCTCGGGTAGCGCGGCCTGGGTCAATAGCAGACACGTGTGTGTGGGCTTCCCCTTCCCCTTGCCCTCCTTGCCCTCCAGCCAACCCGCCTGGCTCGCACAGACAGGATCCTTGTGCGCATCCCAGACGTGCCAGCCTTGGACTTGCTTCCCATTTCAGCTCCAGACGTGAGGTTAGTGGCCACGATGACCGAAACCTCCTACAGAGTGCGGAATTTGTCTACGTATAATTTCCAGTTCTGTAGTCGTGGAAGGTATTGCGAGTCCAATCTAAAAAATCCTGCGTTCGATTCCCGGTTCTGCCAAGAAATTTGAATCTGGTCTGAGGGCTGGAACGGGGCACACTCAACCTCGTCAGGCATAAATGAGAAGATATTTTGTAGAAGTTAGTTACGACCCTTTTAACTACTGTGGTTTTTAGGGTCGCCGGGTGCGGGAATTATGTCCCGAATGGGATCCATAACGTCCCAGTAAATCTGACACAACTCCCTCGCTTATGCGCACCCTCAAATGCCAACTGACTGTGTCAGGATTCGAACCTGCAACCTTGGACACAGCAGGCAAGATTGTTACCGCTGCGCCCCGCAGCCTCCTCAGCCATAAAAATAAAATAAAAATAAAAATGCTTTCCATGGTTTCCCACTTTTACTCCAGGAGAATGCTGGGATGTTTCCTAAATTAAGGACACCTCCGCCTCCCTGCTAATCCTCACACAGGCTCTAATAGGTTTAGCCTATCCTTCAGACTGTCACTAAAAACGCTCCTCATTTATAAGCTATAGCAAATTTTGAACCATGACCCAAATACACGAAGAGCTATTGCTATACACACTTCGAGAATGTGTGACAATCTTCATTGTCTCAAAAAGTAGCGGGGGAAGGGGGCATGAAAGCCCAGAACTAGTTATTAAAATTCAACAAGAGCGCTTTGTTCTCATTAAAGCTCGACTCATTCTGAGATTTTCTCCTTATTAGTAGCCCTCCTTTCTAATGTGATCCTCTGTCGAATCCGCATCGGCCATAGGATTGCTACGCACTCCCATTTATTAAAGAGAGAAGCCCCCCCATCCCCTGTGTGTACCAGCGGTGCCCACCTTACCGTGGCACACACTCTCTGGCCGATCTGCGAAGGACTCTCAAATTGCCTAACACCTTCTCCCTTGTTCTACGTGATGACGGGCCGTCAGCAGATCTCGTCATCCGGTTCATGAGGGAGAGTGACTACTTTTTAAAGTTTTAATATCGTTTACTTTTAGTCTGTTTTATGTTTTTATTGTAAGACTAATCTTATCCATTTTAATGGTTTAATATACCTTATTTGTTTTATTGTTTTTTATCATCCTCGTTTTAACTCCTTTTATCCGAATAAGGCATAATTGTTGGGGCTCACTGTCTGTTTTATACAAACCATTTTCATTTTCATCTCTCAAAAAAAAGTCAACCCCTTGCACTATTCAGCCCATGAAGGGCCTTGGCCGACCAAGCGACCGCTGCCCAGCCATTTGGCCTGCAGATATTGGGGTGACGCGTGATCAGCGCAACGGGTCCCCTTGGCCCTTAATCTTGGTTTTCGTGATCGGGGCGCCGCCTCACTGTCAGACAGCTACTCAATTGTCTTCACGAGGCTGAGTGCACCCCGTTCCAACCCTCACATGAGTTTTAAAATCCCTGACGGAGCCGGGAATCGAACCCGGGGCCTCCGGGTGAGAGCCAGGCGCTTCACCCCCAACACCACAGGGCCGGCTCATTTTCATCACTGGCAGTTTTTATCTCCATTTCATACCATTTATTTTCATTAGGCCCCTTAAAACAAGACATTATCATCACTTCATCAGTAATGTAATCTACAGAAAGTCTCAGAATGCCAGATTGACCTGAAAGCGACTGATCGAGCTCCCATCAAGTGTCAATACCCATAATCGGCTATTTGAATGGCCGGTATTTGTCAATCTGTTTGATCGTAATTAAAATAAAAGTCCCCTCCCGATTAATATGAAATGTTTTCTTACTGAAATCTCTGTAGTTTCATGAATAGTTGAGTTTCCTCTTGGCACACGTGGCTCTCATGTAAATGAGGAAAATTAACTTACGCTACATTGTGGGTGCGGGCTGGCTGCGTGTAGCGGTCGATGAACGTGTTGGGACGCTCCAGGCTGCTCCATCTCGCTGATACTTGCGTATCTCGTTTTCATAATTTCGGTTGTATCTTGTCATATACCTTCCAATCTCAACCTACCTTCTTTCTTTCCCCTCTGCCATTTCTCAGGTTGTAAGAACTCCAGACGTGGTCTGGGATACAAAGTTCCAATCACGGTGCTGGCACAGAATATCTGGAATGTGTTTTATTACTCTGGACATTTACACGTTAACTTCGGGAGATTGCTGGGATGGACTTGTAACTTACCTTATTTCTTCTTCTTCTTCTTCTTCTTCTTCTTCTTCTTCTCCAGCATGATGAATCCCACTTATGTGGGGTCGCTGATGCGGATATTCCTCCTCCACGATGTTCTATCCCGGACCATTTCCTCCACAAGTCCCCGCTGTTTAATGCTTTCTTGAATGGTGTCCATCCATCGCCTGTTTGGTCGTCCTGGACTCAGTTTCCCTGGTGGAAGCATTTCCATCATCCTATTCCCCACCTAATATTGATCTCTTCTCTTAACATGGCCATACCATCGGAGGCCAGCTTCTCTGACTTTCTCAGAAACTTGCACCAGGCTAAGTCGTCTCCTAATAACTTCATTTCTCACTTTGTCCAACCTTGTATGTCCACTTGCCCATCTCAGCATACGCATTTCTGACACGACAATTTCATTAATACACTTAGTGCAAATGCCAGTATACTAGTTCACGGTTAAGTATTTTCATGTACTGTAGATAGGTTACACCACCGATCTGAGTGTATTCAAATACTGAGAATTCCCCTCAATTAACTATGGAAAAATTGCTATGCGAATGGCGACTCACTGCCATCTGACTGTTGGAAATAATACATAACTGCGGCTGAACACTCATAAGCGGTGAAAACCACCGTGGCTGATCACTCAACTAGGAGAGACAGTCTACAGATCTATAGAAGGGATCATCTGCAAAGCGAAACAAAGATCTTGAGTTTTTCTGCCATTTTTAATTGCTGCCATCCGCCTCGTTGTGTTGTGGCTAGTATTCTTGGCTGTCACCGTGGAGGCACGCGTTTGATTCCTGGCTCTGCCAAGAAATTTAATTCTGGTCTTAGGGCTGGAACGGGGTACAATCAGCAAACCTGAGAAAAGATGGGCTCGATTCCCACCTCAGGCATCCTGGAAGAGGTTTTACGTAGTTAACTTAAGGCCACAGCTGCTTCCTACCCAAATTCTACTTTAATTACAAATGCACACACTAGTACAGACATCACAGTGACACAGGTTGTCAGACAAATTCTACACACACCCAAGTACACGGGGATAAATGACCATTATGTTGCAAAGCCTCCAAAGAACCAACTATAATTATAATTGCTGCATCCTGAGATTGTACTTACTATACAGTACTGGCGTTGTAACTACCCGCCAATAATATATTTTTAAAATCAATTTATACTTTGCACAGGGTTGGAACTGACATTGGCTGTACACAATGCAGTCAATGTAGCCAAATACTGGTCACACACAACTTTTGTAAATATTGTATACTGTATATATTCTCATGTAATACTTGATTTGTCCTGTTTCATGTCTCCTGATCTTTCATGTGTTATACTTTATATGCAAGTCTTTTCAAGTGATTCATTATGTGATTAATTTTATTTCATATTCAGTAACTTGTTTGTATGTATCTTGTATCTCAGACACTAATAAATAGCCGGTGAACACGCTTTTACCCAATTAGATTAGGTGGGATAACACACTTTCCTGAAAGAAAATTACATGTATAAGGTGCGTTCAAAAAGTAACGAGCCGGAGGCTGTAATGCGCAAACCGGTGACGACATCGGCTAATCGTGGCGTGTGTAACGAGGTGTGGTTCCGACCAGAGCGTGGAAGGTCACAGCCCGTCGCTAGAGGGCACGCGTGCACGTCACGTGACGATACAAAGCGAACAGCAGCATGCATCAATCGTCCAACCAAGACCAAGACAGTAGGCCATTCGACATGCTTCCTGGTGTGGTTGAAGACTATGGGGCACCCATTGGGCACACACTTTCCGCAAGTGCAGTCGTTCCTTCATGATGATGTGCACACTTCCGACGCTCAATCCGACCACGGCGGCTATGGCTTTCACTGTTACTCGGCGGTCCTGGGTAATGAGTGCATCAACCAGCTGGACGTTGTCATCGGTAATGCAGAGGGGTGCCCCAGACCGGGCATCATCGGCTAACGACACCCGTCCTTCCCTGAAGCGCTTGTGCCACGCCTTGACCCTTGCAAGGGACATGCAGTGTTCGCCGTACACTTGTGACATTCGGCGATGAATGTCCGTTTCCCCTACTCCTTTCGCTGTCAGAAACCGAAAACACCTCTTTGCTCTTCGTTTGACGCCTACATGTCACTGTTTGCAATGCGACTGGCAGTGTTGGACGATTGATGCATGCTACTGCTCGCTTTGTATCGTCACGTGACGTGCACGCGTGCCCTCTAGCGACGGGCTGTGACCTTCCACGCTCTGGTCGGAACCACACCTCGTTACACACGCCACGATTAGCCGATGTCGTCACCGGTTTGCGCATTACAGCCTCCGGCTCGTTACTTTTTGAACGCACCTTATATTAATATGATTCACTGAAAAGGGGGGATCTTAAATTCCCATTTTATCAGTGGGTAATATTAATACATATTAATACATGTAATATATAGTTACCCTGCCTAATCCACTTGGGCAAAAGCGTGTTAACCTATTGAAATGCAGGCCTATACATTGATAGTTTGTGCATGCAACGCTGCAAAAATGGTTTCAGAACTTCAGATATTTAATTTTGTTGTCAATAAGCACAATCAACGTAGCTTTGGAAGCAGCACTATAAAAAGCAGATGTTGTGCTATTGATAAGCTATAGGCTATCTAAAGCAGTAGATAGCATTAGTGCTCTGATTTTCAGTGTGAGCGAGCGGTATTGCTTATAAAGAGTATTTGGTGTAATAAATATTATTATCAATTAATAATTTAAATACCCCCTCCCCTCCCCTTCCCTCCCCTCCCCTCCCCTTCCCTCCCCTCCCCAAACAACTTCTACAGATCTTTATCTCCTCAAACTTTAAACCCTCATTTCCTACTATAGGAGTAAACATTCTTCATTTCACACCGACCTACACATTAATATCAAACATTTAACTTATTATTGCAATGATTTAATTACCGATGCTGCTGCTGCTGAACATACACTACAACCCACTACTACACCGATCAGCGATGTAAACGGTCAATAGACCGATATGTTTGCCGAACTGAGGGATGAGGCCATGGCAAACTAACGGTTTGTAATCTCAAATCACATTAGCCACTAACAAACCTTTTACCTCACCTACATACCAACACTTACTGCCAAAATATTTAAATTATGCAGTAGGATTTAAACTATCGCAACGATATAAAATTATACTTACTGGATTTATATATTAAACATTAAAACCTATGGAGCACCAGGTCCTCACTTTTTCAAGACATTATTTATGTCCCTGCCTGAGATTATTTATCTTGCTACTATGCCGAGTAACATAGCCAAGGGCGTGAGGTAACGTTCCACGATTGCAATGGAGAGCTCCGAGATCAGATATTTGAATCTCAACGATGACAGCGGCCATTCTTCCCCGGGTTTGTCCATACTCATCAGTCATCAAACTCTCACAACTATACGGGTCTGAAGACCAAAGCAACAATTCATCCCCACGTAGGCCTGTATTATACTCGTTTAGCAATTAGTGGAGTTGTGAATGGCCTTTGAACTTGCTGTCCAAGTAAGGATATGAGGAGGATGTGAAGGAACTTGCAGGATAATTAGAAACGAGAACAATCAGATGAGAATAACAAAGAGAGGTTGGGGCTGATGAGGAGATCAGGACAAGGCTATGGTAGAAGGAAGAGCAGGCCTATCCCATGACGAAAAAGTGCGTCAAGCGAGGTTATTGCTATACACGCTTACCACAAATCAGATGAACCGTATTTAAATATATGTTTATTACATTTTTTGTGGCGTTAGGCTACATTGGCTATGCAGCCAGCAAATAACAAATATGGTGCAGGATTGAAGTACTTGAGTTGAAATAGAGACATAGGAGAGCAAACAAACTTGTGTACAAATCTGGACAGCTGCAAAGAAGAATACATAAGTGGAAATAACGTCTGAAAGTATGACATAGTTTCATCATTTGTCATTGCTCAGAATCACACTGACAAATAAAAACCACACGCACACTGGTAAGGTCTGTTCAGGTTCTGAAGTAAGCTACGTATGTTGGTGGGAAAGGGTTTTCGTAAGTCTTGCAGATTTTCGTACACAGTGATTATTGCTTATTGATATTTACTGCAGGCGAACATAATACATCTAAGGTCAGCGATTTCGTCTTGATCGGCATCACAATATGGTTGGGTGAGAACCCTAATTCTGGTAAGATGGCTCGGATAACAGCCATGGCTAATCGCACGACTGAACCTTTAACTAGCCTAGCGAGCTGACCCGTTCAGAGATCCGACGCTTGTATCCCGGTGCTGACAGCTATAGTGCGATTACACTCTGAGGTTTTCCAGGCAAATGTTGGAATATACTACCATTTAACTCCAGAGGGAACTATTCTTATCTTAACCCTAAATCTAATGAGTCACACACTAGCCTATTGCAGACCTTAATCTTTTTTGAATTATTTTCTTTTTCTTTCTTTGACATTTTTTCTTTTATTTATGCTTGTGGTACAATATTTAAGTTGGCAGATTACATCACGTACTTTATTATTTGTTGTTGCTTTTTCTATTTTCAATATTAATAAATTAATATTAACGTTATTGTTTACATTATCTACAATATTTGTCACTTTTTCACTGTTCGTCTGACAAAGAATCGCTTGACCTTGACCCATTTGTACACTTATTTGGGTGGTATTTTTCGTAAAAACATTGGAAGCAAAGCATTTCGCGACAAAGAGCATATTTAATAAATGCAGGCGAAGAGCAAGAATAGCTCCTTGACCCCATTACTTCACGCGGAAAACAGATGATGTTCACATTTCCGAACACTGTTCTTTCGTCTGTTAACTTTGCTGCAAAGAAAGCATATTTTATCATGTCTACGAAAACATTAGATGGAAGTTGGTGATGAAACAGTGAATGGATTTTGATAGCATCTTCTCTCATAGACAGATCTTTGTCCCCGTGTACAGCATGGGCCGTGTTTTGTAGTTTCTTAATTATACCTTTGGCATGCAAACACAAAACATAGTATGCTTATACCTTTATTTCATATGATAAGCAAAGTATTCAATATACGCACTTATTTTGTATTACCTACTTGTCGTAAAAAGTAGATATCGCATGGTTGGCAGAACGGGGTGCAATGTGGTCGGATGATTTCTACATAGTCCCAAAACCGAAGAGACGACGGAAAATACATTATACAAAACCCAAAAGACAATAAGGGATTTATCGGTAAAAGAAAAAGAAAATGCTGACCTACAGTAGGTCTGACTCGATCTCGAAACCTTCAATTCCCCACACCAACGCGCTGGCGACTACGCCACGGAGACCATCCGGGAACGTGCGCGGGAATAGGACTACAAAAGTTTGATTTTAAACGTTCAATTTTGAACACACTAAGGCCCATAAACGCTCGAACAGGGGCAAAATATATTTTTATGAAGAGCATACCCTCCAAATTTGAACGCTTCTCTAGTGAATCACATGGCGACCTCTCCTTGTTAGACTATTTGGAAGGTGGTCTGTTCCTGCGCTCAGGTCTTGTGATATAGGCTAGGTGGTGTTGGTCGAGCCTAACAAGCAACAGTAATTCATTTAGGAGCTTGTGATATCGCAAGCACAACACGAAAGGCTAGTGTATATAGGTCAGGGGAGCCTGTCATACAGCTGATGGTGTCACCCTCGACTCGCGGCCAGTATTGATTGTGTCCGTCTGCTCCGGATTAATTGCGCCCTCGAGGTTTGTGCCTCGCCTCGCCTCACCTCGTTTGAGATAACCACAAGACCCATACACTGTCCAATCGATACCACTGATTACATAAATGGTGGAACTGTAACTTACATGACTTGGAGATTTGTTATTTCTTCTCATCACTAGCTTATTTATTTATTTATCGTATGGGTTTTAGTGCCGGGAGTGTCCGAGGACATGTTCGGCTCGCCAGAGTTTGTAGCTGCTTCAAGTGGACACCCATAGGGTGAGGTACAAGTTCCGTTCAATTTCAAGTAGTTGCAACTTTCGCTACCAGATGTCACTGATACCTAGTGTTGAACTTTGATAGAGCGTTCCAACGAAATCTAACCTAGAAATTTAGCTTCACGCAAGTTTAGTCTGGGGATGGATCTTTTACATGCCATAAATCTATGACATGGGGCCGCCAGCTTTACTTCCCCGCCGAAGGAAGGCCTACTGAAGGATTTTAACGCTCTTAAAAAATCCGACGATTTCGGCCGGGTTTGAACCCCCTATCTTGGGATAATGTCAGGCAACTCGACGGTGATATTTATCAGGCACTTCTGCTCTAGTTTTTACAATTATTGTGTCATATTATTTTCTTGAATCTGCTTGAGTTGCAAAGGTAATCATCCAATATTCACACAAGGGGTACGTAATGAAAGTGTACAAGGAATCTGAATTCTCGTCCTGCTCTTGTATCTCAGTTGCGATCTGCAGTGTTATGTAAGAAACTCTCCCTACAGCGCTCAGTATTTAGACCGACCTTGCTGTATGGAAGTGAGAGGATATTCAGGATATCGAAACATAATCTAGAGGTAACTGACACGAGAGTAGCACGAATGATTGCTGGGACAAATAGATGAGAGTATTGGCAGGAAAGTACTCGTAATAAAGAGATAAAGGCTAAGTTCGAAATGAACACGCTAGATGAAGTTTTTCGTATGGTGGGATCGGGTGAAAGAGAATGGGCGAAAAGAGATTACCTACTGTAAGCGGTTAATGAGTTCCGCAGGTTGTAAAGGGTAAGAGAAGCAGAGTTAGACTTAGGAGGCAATAGTTAGACTCAGTGTTAACGATTTCAAAGTGAGAAGTGTAGAAGCAGAGGAACTGCTAATAGGAGATCATGGAGGCGACTTGTTCGCCGAGGCTTGCATATTAGACTGGACGCTGGAGGCAAGACTGCTTCAAATGAAAATATATGTAGCTTAAGCCTAATATATAATTTCTCAGTGGATATTTGATGGGGTATCCCAGGAAGCTATCGTTGGTTCTAACTTAATGTTGAGGAACAATGGTAAAGCTACTGCACATATTTTGTGTAACTTATGGTTTAGCTTAGATGCTGGGCTGATGTGGTGCAAATGTATAAGGAGCTATATATGGAAGGCTAATACATTTGCTGCTTTTTTTGGTACGGATACGTATTGAAACTCTGATCTCAAAGGTCCTTGGTTCGAATCGTGGCTCTGCCAAAAAAATTACCTAATTCTGGTTTGGGGGTTGAAACTAGGTACATTCAACCTCCAGAGGCAACCTCAGACATCCTAGAAGTGGTTTGCCGTGGTTTCTCACTTCTGGCAAATGCCGGGAGGGTTTCTAACTAAAGGCTACGGCAATGTTCACTCCAATCGTATCCTCAGTTAGGCTACTAATAGATACTTCGCAATACCATCAATCATACATAAACCAAAATATACGAGTTGATGACCATGATGTCCAAGCTTCTAAAATGAAACAAATTCAACTGTGAAGGTAAGAGACGCAGGAATAGGCCTTGGAGGTGATAATTAGAAAAATACCTATTTATTTATTATTGGATCAGAGGAATAGGTTGCAGATCTTTTTCTTTCTTTCTATTTTTGCTGGAAATATTGGTAAATTTTGTTTGTAATGCTCTTCATGGTAAGGCTAGGAGTTTTGTAACGAAGCCAATGAAGGAAAGAGGCCGCCATTGTGTTAATGTGTAAAGGCACAGTCTGACTGAAGCAGCAAAAGAGGCCCGCTCTGGGGGATTGTCACGTTTCCTTAATAAGGAAGAGACAAAGATAACCCATTGTTCAACGCTGTTCGTACGTAACATGTGCAGACCAACAGGGATTGTGTCCGGAGAACATCTAAAACCCCAATTCTAATCTGAATTAGAGACGACGCCTTGTTGAGATTGCCAAAGCGAGTAGACCGAAACAAGAATCTTATGAAAAAATAAATTAGGCCTAATGTTATTCATACGCGAAGCATATGGTTTCACCAGTTCTCCTTCGTATTCTGATTAGCTTATTAAACCTTCAATAAGTTGAATAAAAATTTGGTATTGATTTGACGGATTTATTATTGCTTTCAATTGACAATAGGACTATTCTCTAACAAGTGTATAAATAATTCAGGTAGCCTAATAGGGTGGTATAATTGTTACTTTCCGCCCAATCTAATAGGGCACGCTTGCCTTACCGGCCGGCCCCGTGGTGTTGAGGTAGCACGCCTGCCTCTCACCCACAAGCTTCGGGTTCGATTCCCGACTCCGTCAGGGATTTTACAAAACTGGAACGGAACGGGCTGGAACGGGGTGCATTCAGCCTCGAAATAATCCTGTTGCAATTTGGACTATTAAGCATAGTGAACCAAAATTTCATCAAGTGGAAACATTAGGAGCACGTAGATCAACTAAAGCTCTATTGACAATTTTAAACAAATGGGTGGGAAGTTCGAATAGGTTTATCCATTAGTTTTAAGGATTAACCGGTCCCTGAAAAATATTTGTAAATTTTACAATAGTAAATACCGTAATGTTAAAAATAAATAGTTTGATTCATCATGAATTGTAATACGTTCGTTATTAATTATTATTTATCTCTTCATTAAATCTTAATACATTTTATATGGTTGAATCTATAATTAATTACAGAAAGATAATAAAAGAGAATATTAATATAATATATAATATAGCCTATAAATAATATATAACTAATGATTTAGTGGGAATATAAAAATTAGATGCTAAATTAGTAATGTAAATAAATTAAACTAATATTCCTCCAAGAAATACAAGAAATAGAATAGGACAGTTGAGTAGCTGTCTGACCACGCGTCACCCTACAATCTTCACGTCGGATGGCTGGGTAGCGGTCGCTTGGTAGTCCTAGGTGGTGCTACGTTCTTTTGTGTTGACCAACTGACAAGCGATTCTGTTAAATGATTAAGTGATTACACACTGCCTGCATGGCTCAGCGGTAACGTTCTCGCCTGCTGTACTCAAGGTTACAGGATTGAATTCTGGCACAGTCAGTTGGCATTTGAGGGTGCGCAAATACGAGTAGATTTACTGGCACGTTAAAGATCCTCTTCGGTGCAAAATTCCGGCCCCCCGGCGTCTCTAAAAGCCACAGTAGTTAAAAGGGGCATAAAACCAATAATATTATTAATATAACTGATTATAAAGGCAACAGTGAAAATTGGCTTCCAACAATTCAATATCCCCGTTCTTGGCAGAGCTGTCCTCATTTTTGTGTCACCCCGCCAAATTTCCCAGCTTAAGTCTTGTTATAATAACTTGGGGTCTATATTGAAGTGGCCTTCAGTTAAAGTGGCTCGTGAACGCCAGGCTGATGGAAACGGCTCTATTATTTGCGCCTCTTACTTGACACCAACTTGATTCTGTTTGACCTGGCGGACGATCGATATGTCTCGTCGCGTCGAGTCGCGACGCGTCGTCAGGAGGACAACGTCCTCTTATTAACCGCAGTTACTCTCGCCAACGAGACAGGAGAAAGCAAAGTGTTAACCACTATGAACCCATTTAGACCAGTTGTATCCTGGTAGCCCGAGATGGCTTGGTATCGAACTTGTAACCTTGGGTTTCATCGTGGCTAGGAACAACGTGGTCATCAATCTCCTGCAGTACAATATCACATTTTCCCCGTTTCCTCCACACAAGTCTAATACTCCTCCCCCTTCTAAAACTTAGAATAAACCTCATTTTTAAAATACAACGCCGGCAGTGGCCGCTGGCGAATAATTGTTCAATCTGGGTGTGGCACTATTTTCATTAAGGGGTCGGGGGTGCTGGTAGGGGTAAAATACTGCTTGATATCAGAGAATACTGTATTCAATTGCCCGGTGAAACGGATGTACTTCATTCATCACGAATGCCGCATTTCAAAGAACATCACATTGTCATCTGATTAAATGGATTATAAGTTAGTCTACATGAAAAACTTCACGAGAACAAAACAACGTAGGATATATACGAGGGTGAGAGAGAACCGCGAGTGTCACAAGTACGCGCAAGGCTGTTGGTGGAGCATCTCGGATGTCTCCGTCCGCGCTTCGTCTCCCTTGTTGCAATCAGCGGGCAACGACCAGCCGAGTTAAATGTTAACTATTGAGATCTGGTCGGTGCTCGGACCTGGCAACGACCAAACGGACGAGCGCTACAGACAGTTAGCGCGCTTCGCTTTCTCAGACAGTTCACAGTAACTCTCTATAAGTTTTCCTGAATTATTAAAGAACAAAATTATGAATTCCTATACATATCAAAGGAAAAGTACAGCTTTTATTACTAAAAGTATTATTACGGTATTAAGTGTTTATCTTGAATTAATCTGGTCGTTGTGCAACACTGCAACCTTATTACCGGCCGCCACTAAATGCCGGTAATTTCTGGAGACCCACATTTAAAGGTTTCAAAGCATACGTTAGAGCCTATTGGTATTTTAAGTAAATATTAATGTAATTTCAAAATCAAATATTCATACTCTGAATGGGTCTATTCCACCCAGATTTCACTTTTATTTGTAACTAGCCTAGCTTTCAATATTTTTTTTCTCGTAAACAACAATAACTTCGTTGAATTCAAGAAATTCTCATTTTGATATCTGTTTGCACGTAATATTTGACGATGTTCAACAGTGCTTTGACTTTTTAACTCAATTCAAAATTGTATTGATTCAATTCAGTTTTAAATTTAATGTTTTTGTGTAGGGTTATTTATTTATTTATTTATTTATTTATTTATTTAAAGTAGAATATAAATTAGATTTAAGCTGAAGAAGACTCCATTGAAAGGTCGGAACATGTAAGTTACAATTGAATAGGCCTACATGTTTCATAATTTGCATTGTCAGGTTCAGTATTTTTAAGAGTTAGGCCTATTCATTACCCACGACAACGGGTTTATACGGTAGGGTACCATAAGTAGAAGGAGTTTAACCTATTCCTTCCCGCGATTGGCGTGGAGGCTCTGTATGATTTATTACCGTCTCGCCTACGTCATCGCAGGGTGGTGTGGACCAAGGAGCGGTATTTGCGACCAGTTGCTGCTTCATTAAGCATACTAAGTCATCCAACCCCGGACATAGTTTATAGCATTATCTCAGCGAAGGTTTGTTCGATCAAAATGTTATTTAGCTTAACATTTTCATTCATAATTTTGTATAGGACTACAATGACTCTTTTGTTCCGCACATTTATAAAATCAAACCAATCGTTTGAAGAAAAAAGCGATCCTAACCCTCCCCCTTATTCCTTAGGACTATGTTAATATTTTGTAATTCAGTTTTATTGTAGGGTTGCCTTCTACTTACATACGAATTTTCATGCCATTCGCTCGAGTTGTTTTGACTTTAACTCATTACAAACTGGCAAAAAATATATATTTGGTCGATATACACCAAAAACAAAACAAAGAAAGGAATTTGAGCCGAAATTTCAAAATGTTCAGACAAAAACCGGTCAAAAAAGACAATCTGGTGAAATTTCTCACCATGAGCAATAATACAGAATTACACGTAACTCATTTATTTCTATATATTTTGTATCCCTGATACCGGTGTTAATCACAGAATAACGCTTATAGTGAATGGGTGAAATCGACCTGGGGTTTTCGGGAAAACTATGTTTTCTACAGCTAGTAGACACTGGACTGGAAGGCTCACGCTGTTTACTTTACTCTCGTGACCTTCCACCAGCAGTAGTGTGAATCTGCTATACAAAATACACTATACGAAAGTACTGTAGTCACCATGACAACAAGTGGAAGAAGGAACGTCTAACGTGCAAATATGTCAACAAGAAATCTGTATAACTTACATGTATTTTTAGCCTATTTTAGATTTTTGCAAAAAATGAAAGAAGACTTATGAGATCCACACAGGGCCAAAATAATGTGTGTCTGTGTGTGTGTGCTTTGGTATGTCTTCCCCCCTCCCCCCCCCCCCCCCCATCCCTATCAATGCAAACACGGTGAAACCGAATTGAACGATATTCGGTACAGAGGTAGCACTAGCAAAGGTCACCTCAGTGTCAGTCTTTATATCGCCGTCATCTTGACGGAAACTTAATGGCGGCCACCCAAATGCTCAGAGCTTAAATCAAATTACGACTAACATAATCATCTGATCTCTACCTAATTTTGCAACAACATACATTCATGTGGGAAACGTCTTTTGACCAAACTACAAGGTCATCAGCTCAATAGTTTGAAGATGGCGGCCGTGTATATGTGCAAATCTATCTCCCCTATCAATTCAAACACAACGAAACCAAATCGAGCCACCTTTCGTACAGAGGTAGTACTAGCAAGGGACAACTCAGTGTCATGTTGTATATCGCCGCCATCATAACAAAAAGGAAATGGCGCTCACCCAAATGTTCCTTGTGTAATATGCCAGCTTCAGTGAGTGGACAATGAATTACAAGTCCCTAAAACAATCGTGTTTCAGTTTACTTAGTAGATATTGCAATGTTTTACCAGACTTATTGTTACCGGTACCACTCAGTGTAGATACTTATTTCAGCACCACTCAGCTTCCAAATTGCATGCCACTTTCAATGTATTCCTAGAAGTTTCCTTTTATTTGACAAAGATACATGTCCGCGGTATTGATTGTCCTCCGAACTCACCTGCAATCAAACCCACTATAGTGTATAACATTAATATGCTAAAAAAGTAATTTATAAATATTTTTAACTTTAATACAGATGTTTTTATAGCCTACAATTCACGGCAAGAAATGGTCTGTCATCAAGTTACTGTCAGTAAGAATCCTGGAAATGCTTGGCCGGTAGTTCTAGGTAGTAGCCTACTGCACTGTATATGAGGCGTTCCGTAAGAGAAGGGCGAGCCCACCACATGTAATCAGTGTGCAAGGTTCGTGCTCGTGTATTGGATAAGGGCGAGGCTTCAATATAAAGTTCACTTTCCGGACGATAAGGGCGAGCTCGCCAGCATGGGTCACCCTCGCATTATAGATCTTGAAGGCTCACGTCAGGCTCGCCTTTCTCTTACGGAACGCCTCATATGGGGCTTAGTGGTGATCTGATGTGTGAGGCTCCGTGGTAACAAGAAAGTAACGCGGCCTTTAGCCAGAGTACGTATTATGATATAACCAGTGTGTACTCTTATTGGTGTCAGGTCCTGGTCATAGCTAACCTAACTAGTGGTTTATATTTATTACTATAGCTTGTAAGTCTATAGAGTTAATAAAATAAATATTTTCTCAAAAAGACTTTTTACTGTGCAAAATTTCATGTTGTATATTTTGTTGCCTCATATGTCCACCATTTTACTCACGACTGATCAGCAGTTCCCTGTTTTATAAGGGTTATCGCCCTTTACGAAAGCAGAACTAGATAAACTCAGTGTTAACGAATACTGTGTGTTCCATTACAACAATAATAGCTTACAAGGAAAAATATCTATAATACTTTTCTCCTGGGTTGTATTCCATATCTTATAATGGTATGGGACTGGTAACCAGTCACATTCTAAGGAAGATATTGGCAACGAATAATATTAATACAGTGGGTATTTTGATGGCAATTACGATATGAACTACAAAGTTCGCTCTTTAGTAAACGCAAAGCCCAAATTCTATTTGGGGGACTAGCTGCGTGGCGTAGCGATAACGTTCTCGTATGCTGTGCTCAAGGTTGCAGGATCGAATCCTGGTGCAGTCAGTTGGCGTTTGGGGTATGGTAGCGCAATGTGAGAGAGCTGTATCAGTAGATTTACTAGCACGTTAAAGATCCCCTTCGGAGCCATATTCTGGCACCCCGGTTCCTCTAAAAGCCGCAGTAGTTTAAAGGGCCGTAAAATCATTAACATTATTGTTGTTATTATGCTGCTGCTGATGATGATTATTATTAGTCAATTATTATTATTATTATTATTATTATTATTATTATTATTATTATTATTATTGAGGACGTGATGGTGCAGTGGTCAAGCTTGCCTGTCACCAAGGTGCACTGGGTTTGATTCCCGGTCAATAGGTCTACATGTGAGATTTTCGAAGTGAGATATCACGTCCTGTGGTTTGAATTCTACGTAAAAATGTAGGTCCCATGTCTCATGATTACGAGTTTAACGGTCACGTAAAACTGCAAGCGTTATTATTATTATTATTATTATTATTATTATTATTATTATTATTACTAGTAGTAGTGCCCGGCTTCGCCCCGTGGATTTATTTATTTACAGAACTGGAGCGCTCAAGGATAAGGATCGGAATAAATGAAAGTAAATTTGAAAGCAGCAACGCTTATTGCAGCTTTTAACCTTAGTATACTGCACCAACACCATCATCCTTATACAGAGGCATACTATTGTCATGATGATAACTGTTTTAAGGGGCCTAAGATTTTTTTTGCACTAATTACTCCCCGTGACTGCAATTTATAAGCAGCTCGCAATTCTGCACCAGAACACTGGTAGGGGCGACGTGATGCAGCCCGCATTACATGGCAACAATAGACTTCGGTAATATTGAAGCCGCTCTTGAGCGCTTGTTCTTCCGACTTACAGAACAAAAATCAATCTATAAGGTTACCTGAGAGGTATAGCCTAATGATACATAGCCTAAACTATTCCTCTTGAATCAGGCTGTCATATACAAAAAAAAATCGAATCCGACTGGTAGTTCCAGAGATTAGTGCGTTTAAACACACAGAGACACAAACAAACACACAAACTCTTCATTCAGCTTTATTATATTAGTGTAGATTGTTATTATTATTATTATCATCATCATCTATTTGGGGAGTGCCAGTCTTGGAAACCAGCATACCTGTAATTGCATTAATAACCATTAACTTTTTCCTTGTATAAATTGTAATAAAGGAGTTTCCATCCTTGTGAACACAGTCAATAGGCTACTTCAAATTGTCTAAGCCGTCTGGTTTGAGTAGACGATTTTGTATCTTTAAAAACAGACGCTGAGTGTATTGTAAACATTATGGAGAGGTCATTGCCTCTGTTCACACCCTCAAGTGTAAAAGGAGGCAAGAAGCAGTAAATCTTGGGCCATATGGCGTGAGCTATTGACAGCTCTTCCCCTTGCCAGGTGGCCCCTTGACCGCAACTTGAGCTCGGCCCCCCAAATTAGGATAAACACCGTATTGTGTGGGCTAACACTTGTTGACACAACAGGGGTCTCTGGGCCATTGTGCGGGGAAGTTTGCTGTCAAGTGCTGGTCACGGCTAACAAAACTACTGTAGTGGTTTCTATTACCGTACCTGTAAGTCAATAGAGTTAAGGTTAAATATAAGATATGTTCTCAAAAATTGTTCGTTCTCTGCTATGCACCAGAGATTTCAGCCCCTACTCTTCATCCCATTCACCCTATTTAGCAGGGCTGGCAATAGCCTTGTCTACGAGGTGCATCCAGAAAGTAAGTTTCCTTAACAAAACAAAAGTTTGGTGCTTTTCAGTCGGTCAACACGAATGTGCCCAAAAGAGCTGGGTTATGCCCTAACCCTTACTTAATACCACTGCCGGTATACAATTAGATATAGATATTACTTTTTTTTTCTTCAAAGAAATGTACAGACACATGGAAGGATGACCAAAAGATTATTCACGTAATATCTATATCTAATTGTATACCGGCAGTGGTATTAAGTAATGATTAGGGTATAACCCAGCTCTTTTGGGTACATTCGTGTTGACCGACTGAATAGCACCAAACTTTTGTTTACTAAGGCAACACTGAAAAATGGCTTCAAACCTCACAATAAATTTCCTTATATAAAAAGAGAGAGAGAGAGAGAACATATTTATATGCAAAACTTTATTGGCAACATGTACAGCAATGTGCAGGTATTTTTCGACACAGTTACCAAACGAATTGAGACACTTGTGATTGCGTGGTATCAGCTATTGTAGTCTTATGCCATAGAAGTCTGTCACCTGTGAATGGATCCAGCGTGTGATATTATCTTCAGCTCTTCGTCAGTGTGAAAATGCTGACCGGAGAACAGATATTTCTTGAGGTGCAAAGAAAGGTGGTAATCGCCGGGAGCTAGATCAGGACAGCAACTGTTCTGCAGAAGTTTGGCTGGGAGCTGTTTGATCATCCACCGTACAGCCATCATCTTGCTCTCAGTGATTTCCACCTTTCTTTGCGCTTCAAGAAATATCTGTTCTCCGGTCAGCATTTTCACACTGAAGAAGAGCTGAATATAATATCACACGCTGGTTCCATTCGCAGGCGCAGATTTCTATGAGACAGGAAAAAAGTTGATACCACGCTATGACAAGTGTCTCAATTCGTTTGGTGCCTGTGTTGAAAAATAGCTGATACATTGATGTACCTGTTGCCAATCAAGTTATGCATATTACTATGTTTTTTATCACGGTATTTTTTAATTTTTAATAGGGAAATTTACTTTCTGGATGCGCCTCGTAATTTAACATTTTGACTCTAAATATAGCATAACTTATATTGATTATTCATCTGTCATAATGCCTCAATATAGTCCAACATTTTACTCAGTGCAAAAGTTTATATTTTAAAGAACATGAATTTACCTCAGCTTTAACGATGTTCATTGAGCATGTATTGATGTTTTAATAAAAAATTATAGGCCTACTAAGCAATTCATGAGGGCCAACTAAATACACTTTTTGAACCCTTTGGTCACATCACCTCTGCTTGTTATGCCAGGTACGTTCGAATTTTGGCAATGCTATGCCTAGCTGTCACACTGACGCACTTTGAATTTCACCGCTTGTGAAATATATTGAAAATGCCGGAATCCCCGATGAGTCGGCAGACCGCAGCCGGGACAGGGGGACCCCTGTCATAATATGCAGCAATATCCTACTTTGATGGTTTAGTCTTACTGTACCTATACTTTACATCAACTTAACTATTGAAAATGTTCAACTTTCATATTGCGGCGCAGATCGCTTTGGAAAACTCGTTGCAATAATGGGCCACTACTTCTGGCTCGGCTGCAGTCGGCCGACATCTCGGCGACGCCGCCAGCGTCGACCGGCATAGAGACCTGGCTGCGGTCGCTAAATTTTCCGATGCGCTAGGTTTTATTCATCCTTTTGTATAGTTTGTTTGTACGATCAGGAATATAGTAAAATGTGGAGTATTACACATTGCTTATTTTAAAAGCGGTAACTTATCAATCGGTTATTCTTCTTTTTGAAACTCTATCCACGGAAAGCTCTCAGAGTTTTGAACTCGTCATTTTCATGCGTATCTTTCAAATCTTAGGAAACGTAGCCTATTAAAATAAAGAAACGTAGGCTACGATGTTATTAGTAACAAAACTATAATAGAATCATAGAAACTGCTTTAAGGAATTGATCGACTTGGGTAGGTAAAACTTTTGTGGAAAATATTGTAATAATTAGAATCCAGTATAATTTGGAGAACCAAACGCAAACCCTTTGTTTGGGTCTGAAAACGCTGGTTGGAATGTTTGAAATGTCCACTTCGTACCCACTACTTATTCAAATTGTTACCAACTGACTGGGAGGGGAAGTACACCAACTGCGGGTATAAATGTGTGTTTGAGAAAAGCATGATTTTAACAGAACAAATGAGAAGAGATGAAGTTGGCCTATAAATCTGTCTATTTGTATAGCCCTTGCTTTGAGCAGTACTTCCACATCATAGATAACGAATATATTTTGATATGGGAAAAGGTCGAAATTCACATCTAAAAAAAAATTGTTATATTGATAAGATTTGAGCTGTATTTATAGGCTATTAGAAATTATACTTGCAGTAGTCTATACTGTAGGCTACATGAGGTATAGTTGACGCAAATTAAGACATGTTTAAAGCACATAAAGTTGAGTGTGCTGTTAGTTTGTCAACCCTGCTATTAGGGAGTTCCTCGTTCGTGATCCATGTCCCTTCAGTTTGTATATGTGATGAATGTGTGTCTATTGCCATGCTCACTGGTGGAAGAAGAGGAGCAGAATGCCTCAAGGAGAGGCTGTGATTGCTTGAACCCGTAGATCCGAACTTGTGTAGTTCTAAAGAGTCCACAAGCTCGATTCTATGGGTCTAAGTCGCCAGCCATAGCAGCACTTCCCCGCACACAAGGCTGGTGTCGGCTGGCTCTCGAACATCGCGACTCGACGTCTCACAGTATGAGCAATCAAGTTTAGGTCTCGGTTTGTGACGGAAGGACAAATTACGCCTATTGTTGATAATTTTCTGAACATATATCAAGGAGCCGGATCCGATCTTTCTGTTATTAAAATTTCAATCCCGTAATAATGCTTTATTTTTTATTCTTTTGATGAAAGATGTGTTGTCCTCAAACGATCAAACACACGCAGCGTCTTTTATGCTGGCATGAGTGTAACGTCATTGTAAAGAAGAACCTACGGTAAATTAATTATTGTTGAAAGGTTTCTGGCAGGCGTGACATTTCAATTGATTGCAGTAGAACTTGTACTGTAGTCTATTTTGGCTATTTTAACAGCTAATTATTAATATTTGGTGAAATATCTTGGAACACGCCACGCAAAGAAATGTGAACCGCTGAACTTGCTTCTTTCAACATGTTTCACTTGGTTCATTCTTGTAAACAATAATTGCTCATGTGTGTGTTTTTATCGGAGCATAGGTGGAACTCAATCAGCTAGATTATGAATGTCCTTCTAAACAAACTATTAGATTCTGAAATATATTTTATTTCTATAGGTATTCGTGATTATGAAGAGAAACTTCGAGATCACTGAACAAATAATGTTTAATAAAAACTCGAACTGCACAGCAAAATTAAAATAACAAATTTTGCTGTGTAGTTCGAGTTTTTTTTTTCTGTTTTCCGACATTCATCTCCTATGTTAATGCTATATTCTGCTTTGAGTCAAGCTGTTTCTCCTTCTGTAATGGCAGGATTCTGCAATTGTGTTGGTTGTATAACATTGTTTTCCTTTCTGCATTGGTTGCATTGAATTGTATTTTATTTTTGTAATGGTTTTACTAATTTGTTTTTCCTTCCTGTAATGGGATGTGTTGTGAAGAAAGCACTTTTAAATACGCAGGAAGTGTTCTGGTGATAAAGTCCCAATGTATTCTCATAAATGTCTTCAATTTTCGTTGTTTGTTAGGGCTACCGTACAAAATGGTATCAGCTTTGTTCCTAAATACATGCACATTTATAAGAAATTAGAAATCAGATATACAGTATACTGTCTAGGAGTGTAGAGAACTATTTTGGGAAACGATAGTTTTGGGGCATTTTAGAGAGAAACTCTATGAGCTCTGTTGAGTCAGAGATAGAGCTGTTTATTTGTTGAAAAAGGATATTGCCTACAAAGATAATATTATATCATACTTGAGTTAAGTACGTTCACAACAAAGTCGCCCTTTAACTTCAGTACGGCACATAACACAGACAACTCGTATCTTTCAGTGACGCATTGTTTTCCTGATTTGCAGCTCACCAAAAGGTAGATACGATCTGCGCGCGCAACTTTTCGATCGCTATAATTCCCAATACAGCATTGTTCATGCATATTTCCCTATAAAATGACCTATACTATTGTGTACTGTATGTTTGAGTCTTCAGTCTTTTGACTGGTTTTATGCAGCTCTCCATGTCTCCCTGTCTTGAGCTAATCGTTTCATCTCTACATACTGTAGCTACCACACCTTACATCCGAGGCAATCTGTTTAACATATTCTAACCTTGCTCTACTCCTACAGTTCTTGTCCTCGACCCTTCCTTCCACAACTAAGTTTGCTATTCCTGGTTCTAAAATTGTCCTACCAACCTATCTCTTCTCTTCATTAGCAGTCTCCAGAAACATCTCTCCTCTCCCTCTCGTCTTAATACCTCGTCATTTGTTACTCTATCTATTACTTCCTGGAATATTACCCTCTCCCTTTTGCTTGATGGACTAGCGCGGGTGTGCCTTCATAGACCACATGCAGGTGTTTCAGTTTTGTGGTATCTCATAATAGTGACGTATCGTATGCGTCTAATTCCGACATCACAACCTCCGTAGGAACTTTGTTCTGGAGTTAAAGACCTCAAGCATTATTTCATATTTTGCGAGTCTGCCATTGCGAAAGCAATACTCCTCCTTGTCTCGCATACAGTAGTAGGTTCCATGAAGCATGCCGGGATCAGTCACACGAAGGCTATGGTCGAGAAGCGACACAGTCTGAGTTTGTAGTGCCGTTATACCTCGTTTGACAAAGGGATATCACGTTCCTGTAGGAGCGATAATAATAAGCGAATGTATTGAAATGCGGGCTCGACTTTTACGAATCCTCATGACACGTGGACATGTGTCCCTCTATGATATTGCTACCAAATTTAACTTAACGCTTATAGTCTACACACGGTGCAAGTGTCTAGTTCAGAGACGAATAAGCTCAAAGTCGGAGCGCTAATATGTCTCGAAGGGACTTCACATTTTTATCGCTATAAATGGCATTATTATTCTTACCCAAAACATCGCTACAAGGCTCCTGAAAGCTAGGTCCATGTCAGTTACCTAAAACGTCATAAAATATTTCAATTAACTTACAAGGGAAGTATCAGGTAAGACAGGTCGAACCCTATCTTGAAACTTTGTGGTGCAATCAATGTACTATAAGAGGACAACGTGCGGAAAAGCACGTCAGTAACAACGCTGCGATGATTTCAGATTTGCACAGAGATTCTCCCACTGTGCACGCCCTAAAAAATAGGTTCCACACATTTGAAACGCTATGTATTTTGGAGGTTATTCAAGACTTGAATGTAATATGTAAGAATATTTTTTGATATTGAATGACTGCCAGTTCTTCTTATTTTGCTTTCCACTTAATCTTCAGTAAGATAATTCCAGGCCAACGGCCTAGCCGTGTTGAAACACCGGATCCCATGAGAACTCCGCAGTTAAGCAACATTGGGCGTAGTCGGAACTTGGATGGTGTGCCGGTTCTAGGCACTGCGCGCTGTTGGCCAACATAAGGAGGAGCGGAAAGGCCCTGGCCACCCTACCGCACGTAAACTCCGGCTGGGGGTAGCCTCTTCGGGGGCTTGGACCTGCCTTCGGGCAGAATACCGATTAAATTTTAAAAGATAATTCCATACTACTTATTGATAGTGCCTATAAGAGAATTGCCATAGCAGGTAAAGAGATTCTCACTTCAGGAGACTCATCTGATCGAGTTGTGTTGGATCTGCTTCTAATGTGGATACATTCTTCAAGTCAAGACGGCTTGAACAACCTCAGCCAGCAAAATACTGTAGGCCTACTAGCCATTGGAGAGCAAGACATTTGTATTGTTCAGCTTTCAAAGCAGACCAACTTTAAATATAGACTGTTGTATTGTATTTCTATTCTTTGTTATTCCCGTTTCTACAGGGTCATGGACTTATCTCTATGAGGCCATGTTTTTACACGGCCTGTAGCCCTTCCTGACACCAACCTCACCAAATGAATTAATGAGTGATTAAATAAGGCGAGGAAGCAAGTAACCGTAACATAATTAAAGGTACCATACAGGTATTTGCGTGTAAATGAAAATGGGAAACAATGGAAGACCCTTTCAAGCTTTGTGTAGGATTCTTATTTAGTACGGACCACCTCGTGGTGTAGCAACTAGAGTTCTTGGCTGTCATCCCGGGCCGGGATTTGATTCCCGGCTGGAACGGGGTACAATCAGTCTCGTGAGACAAAACTGAAAGGAGGAGGGTTCGATTCCCACCTTCTGTAAATTGTTTTCCTTGGTTTTCCACTTCTACTCCAAGCAAATTTTGGGATGGTTCCTAACTTAAGGCCAAGGCCGCTTCCTTCCCTAATCCATCCCCAATTTCCAAATACACCCATCTACAGCCATCACAATAGCACAGGTCATCACACAAATTCCACACTCACACACCCATATACACGGGGCTATATGACCACGATGTTACAGGCCCTAAAATCTACAACAGCGTATTTAATACGGCCTTGTTCATTTTAAATATTTACAATTCACTTCAACACACAATTTTTTATGAAGCTCTTTTTATTTTTCGGATATTTGTTGTACAGTACTCGTATTTCTTTCAGTCTCAAACTTAGACCAATGATGCAATGGACGAATTAGAAAATAATGTTCCACAAATCATTTCAGTGTGAATAAATGAACTTGATTATGAAATGCGAAATAAAATGTGTAAACGTTAAGCATTTTGAAAATGGTAACAGTTTTTATCCGTATTGACTGATTGTAATATGGTGGCTTCGGTGGCGTAGTTGGTAGCATGCTGAGCTTCTATGCCCAAGCTCGCGGGTTCAAACCCGGCCGAAGTCGTCGGATTTTTAAGAGCGTTAAAAATCCCTCAGTATGCCTTCCTTCGGAGGGGAAGTAAAGCCGGCGGTCCCATGTCATAGACTTATGGCATGAAAGAGAACCTTCCACTAACTACACTTGTGGAAGCTAAATTTTTAGGTTGGTTTGATAACGCTATATTAGTTCCACCGTTCGCCACCAGGTGCTGGCTGCGATGGCATCTAGTAGCCAAGTCGCAGCTAGGTGTCGTGTACGGTAGCATTTTGTAGCAAAAGTAGGAACTACTTGAAACATTGATCGTCTGCAATCCTTACCTGAATTACAGATAACACACACTAATACAGCCATCACAATTAACACCGGTTATCAGACAGATTCTACACACACCCAAAGTCCACGGGACTACATGACTGCGTTGTCGCAGCCCCTAAACTAAGGAACCAAGCAACCAACCTGATGGTATTATATAATTGTGAAATTCGCCTTGTCAATATTGTGAAAATGATGTTTAATAAATGGCATCGGGAGAGCGTGGGTTCGAATCCCACCTCGGCCGTCCTGAAAATGGTTTTCGTGGTTTCCCTTTTTTACCACCAGGCAAATGCGGGGACGGTTGCTTTCAATAGGTCCACGGCCGATTTCCTTCCAATATCCCTTCCATGACCCGTCCTGAAAAGAAAAGTACATGGACATTTGGCTGCATTAATAAAATGATTTTATAAATATTTAAACGTACGTGTTTCGGTATGTTACTGATACCTTCTACAGCGTAATTGAATGATATTTAAATCTTAAACTAGGTAACAACGCTAAATAGGAATGCACATTCCTACAAAAAGAAAATTAAAATAAATGAAAAGCTCACAAATACAGAAGATTAAATGCCATATAATAGAAAGAAGATAATGGTAGAAATGATGTTATTAATAATACCGGTGAAAATGTATGAAAGAAAATATTAGAAAACTACCCTAGGAATATATAAAAGAAAATATTAGAAAACTACCCTAGGAATATTTTATTTTATAGGCTACATTTTCACCAGTATTATTCATAACATCATTTCTACTGTCATCTTCATTCTATTATATGGCATTTAATATATTTGTGAGCTTTTCATTTTATTTTAAATTCATTTTCTTAAGGATATCCATTCCTATTTAGAATTGTTAACCTAGTTTAAGTATTAAATATCATTCAATTACGCTGAAGAAGGTATCAATGAAACCGAAACATGTACGTATAAATATTTATTTAAGTTCATTTTCACAGTATTGACAAGGCGGATTTCTTATGAAATGCGAAGCATAAAAACTAGTGTTACAATGTAAAGCGTAAACCACAATATGGTACAATATCGGCCCTTCTGCAAGGAAGCCGGCTTGTCGTAATAGTTGCATTCTCTTTGTTTGAAATGATTATGATGATAGGTATAGGTCTACGTGCTTTAGTAATGAAATTGTGATGTATTGAACATCTGTTGTCAGAATATCCTTTTGTCTTGCTTCTTCAGATAGGTTAATTTTAAGAGCAGGCTTTGTACCTCCGATTGAGTTGATGAGATCATCACCGCCTTACTTCAATTTAACTACTGGCTATAGGCTAAGTATTCGTTGTAAACAAAACAGTATCCCAAAGCTGGAAAATTGCTCCGCGCCCTGATACGCTACATCTCGGATACTTCAAATAAAAGTGCCATGCTGTGTAGCCGAATTACCAGACTCTGATTTCGAACAACTGTTAATCTTTGATACGCTTTTCAACTTGAATCTGTTATTGTGCTGGGAGTATAGCCAGAATTTGCGTAATACAGAAAGTGTGACGTTCTACCGCCCACCATGTTGTATCTCAGTAGCGAAGTAACTTCAATGTTTTTCTCAATTCGTTTCCGCAATCTCTACTTAGAATAGCCTAAAACGAAGGCCTCGATTCTTGGATGTCACGGTTAATCTCGAGAACCACTGGGTTGATTTTGATGCGGTTTTCACCATTCTTTAAAGGATACCTCGAGGAAGGTTTCTGAAGAAAATAATTTAGCCTATTTATGATCAAAGGAAGCCAAGCAGTAACGATTTCAGTGAAAAAGTCGAAAAATAAACCTGGCGTCCGTGCGCTTTTTAAGCTTGCGCTGGGCAAACCGTTAAAAATATCAATATACTATGAGTGGAAGAAATGTTCAGCATGAAAAGTTCCATAAAGAAGTCGGCGAGAGCGTATATCTATCTTCAATACATCGCCCATTATAAGTGTTTTTACGTTTTCATTTCTTCCAACAATCTCCATTCAATTACTGAGGCAACAGTTTACGAGCTAGCTAGGGGCGAGCCTATCACCCCAGTTACAGCCTAGGTAGCGGGTGAGCCTATTACCCCAGATACAGCCAGCAGCAAACTGTCGAGTCATGTTGAGTTAAGACTTCAGAGAAGAGTGGTTGTATTTGGAGTTTCCCTTGAAATGCAACACGGCTTCTCTTCATTTCACCTGTGAACTTTTCGTTCCGCAAAATACACAATCAAGTTAAGATTGGACGGAAGGGCGATTTGTGTTTCATGCACCTCGCCATTCTTAAATTACGTCTGACAAGAATTCGTTGCACATGCATCTCCATGATGAAAAAAAATCCACAGCCTGCTTCCAGTCTCCGACCGGGTCAGGAATGGAATGAATGGAGCCCCCATCTAGCGGCGAGGATATGGACTGTGCTGGCTGCCGAGGCCTGACGCACTCCTCTGGGGCAATGATTAAATGAATGACAGATGAAATGAAATGAAAGTGGAGAGTGTTGCTGGAATGAAATTTTGGCAGGGAAAACCGGAGTACCCGGAGGAAAACCTGTCTGCCTCCGTTTTGTCCAGCACAGATCTCACATGGAGTGACCGGGATTTGAACCACGGACTCAGCGGTGAGAGGCCGGCGTGCTGCCGCCTAAGCCACGGAGGCTTCCATCTCCATGATAATATAATTAATAGTTCCAGTCAGTGATTTCAACCCATCATGCCGGGACGTAAAAACATCGACATCGAAAAAAAAATCGCTTATCACGTAATGCATTCATAACTGCTCCCGGGCGAAGCCGGGGCGTGTTGCTCGTAATGGAATGAACCACGGAGGTCATCAGTAGCCTAAACTAGAGTGTGATACGACCCAATAATTACAAAGATAATGGACTTCTGTTTTCTCGAGATGCGAGTAGAGACTCCGGTCCGTAAGGTCCTGGGTTTGATTCGTGGCTCTGCCTAGAAATTGAATTCTGGTTTGAGTGTTGAAGCGGGAAACAATCAGCCTCGTGAGACAAAACTGAGGAGAGTTGTGTTCGATTCCCACCTCAACAATTTTATTCTAGGAGTGGTTTTCACACATTTATTCTACGTAAGTATAGTCTGTGTCGGGATGGTTCCTAATCTAAGGCCACGGACGCCTCCTTCTCGATCCTAGCTTCAATTAGAAATGCATAACGCTGCTAGTCTACAGACACCACAGTAACACAGGTTATCATATAAATTCTACACCTCCACCTATAAATACATGATGTCCAAGCCCCTAAACGAAATAGGGAAATATATACCCCTTGCAATAGTAAGAATCTGGCTGGTTCCGTGGTGTTGGGGTAGCGCGCTGGGGTTCGATTCCCGGCTCCGTCAGGGATTTTAGAAACTGACGTGAGGGCTGGAAAGGGGTGCACTCAGCCTCGTGAGGACAATTAAGTAGCTGTCTGACAGTGAGGCAGCGCCCCAGTCACGAAAACCAAGATTAACGGCCGAGGGGACCCGATGCGCTGACCGCACGTCAACGTAATATCTGCAAGCCAAATGGCTGGACAGCGGTCGCTTGGTAGGCGTAGGCCCTTCATGGGCTGTAATGCCAGGGTTTATTTTAATATTAAGAATCTGAGATCGAGAGGTTCAAGGATCTGTGAACGTACAATTTCAACCTATTTAGGACTTCCAACCACAAAAACTTCTTCTCATTGCTATTGATGCGGCGCATTTGATTTTTCTTACTGTTTTCATTGAGTTTGCATTCAGTGCTGTGCCCTGAGATTTGTGCAAGAGTTTGTTCCACTGTTTGCTTACACACCTAATGTATTCATTTATTCATAACTCTTAAGAATACGTTTCTTGAGTTCCGATGCAGTATACAAATGGAATGACGTCTTTTTCTTGCGAAATCTTGAAGTAGCTTGCTGCTCAACATTTCCACATTTTCATTGTCCTTTGGTGGCAAATACAAGGCTTTTATGTGAGGAAAAACCGGACCCGGCCAGAGAAGAATGGAACTAGTCTTCTCTTGGTACCTGAACATATTACGTTTAAGCATTTTACTCAGTTTTCAATTCAGTTTTGAGGTTAAGTTCTTAGTCACAACATTGTTTTGTTCCCGTTCATTACGTAGAAACCACCAAACATATTTTCCAACACCACTGGCGAGTTTCCACTTGCCAAAATACATTCATTCAGTAGGTAGCCTTAAGCCTCAGTTTCACGCAACTAAAGTATTCTTCTTAATTTTCTTCCTCCAATTCCATTTGAAAGAAATATCAAGATTCTTGCTTTCTCTTCTGAGTACGACATATTAATCCTATTTTGACTGACTGCGTGGCGCAGCGGTATCGTTCTCGCGTGTTGTGCCCAAGATTGCCGGGCTGAATCTTGGCGCAGTCAGTTCTTATTTGAGGGTGCGCTAATGCGAGGGATCCGTGTCAGTAGATTTACTGGCACGTTAAAGATCCCATTTGGGTCAAAGTTCCGGCACCTTGGCATCTCTAAAAGCCTCAGTAGGTAAACGGGACGTAAAACCAATAGCATTATTATATTATTCCTATATATGAAGGACCAAATAATGGAAATGGACGACAATTTTAAGAAAAATGACACCCGATTGTTTTATAGAGCATTTAAGAATGAAATCACTGGATATTCAGCGCCGAGTTTAAATTTCAAAAGGGAAGATGGTACGCTAGCATTAAACAACAAGGAAAATTGTGATATCTTGGCTGCGTATTTTGAGAAGTTGTTAAATTGTCCAAAACCGACAGACAAGTTGAGTTTCAAATTTACAACACAAAATTTTGACTCTACGCCCCCAGATGTAAATGAAGTTAAATGTATTATCAACTCACTTAAAAACAATAAAGCCTCAGGCAAGGATGGAATAATTGCAGAAATGTGGAAGCTTGTAGATGATGAATTTTTAATAGCGACGACAAATCTATTCCAGAAAATTTGGATTGAGGAAGCAATTCCAGAAGACTGGTTAATCGCCTTAATTCATCCACTACATAAAAAAGGCTCAAAAATTGATGTCAATAGTTATAGGGGGATCTCATTGTTGTCTGTCACATATAAAATATTTGCCAAATTACTTTTAAACAGACTTGAACCACAGATCGAACCACAGCTTGGCGAGTTCCAAGGAGGTTTCAGAAGGAATAGATCGTGTGCAGAACAAATTCTTAGTTTAAAATTGATATTAAAATATTACAACAACAGGCCAAAGAATATCTTTATCTCATTCGTTGATTTTCAGAAAGCGTATGATTCAGTGGATAGGGATACTGTTTTTGACACATTGAAGGAATACCAAATTGATCAAAAAACCATAAATTTAATAAAACTTACATTAACTAATACGATTTCCAGAGTCAAATTTTTAAATGAAGTTAGCGAGCCCTTCGAGGTAAAAACTGGGCTAAGACAAGGGGACAGTCTATCACCACTGCTTTTCAATTTGGTCTTGGATAAAGTCATGAGGACGTTTTGGGAGAAGAACGATTCAAGTGCTAAAATTGGTACAAAGAATAAGAACCTCAGAGTCAAAGGTTTAGCATTTGCTGACGACGTAGCGTTGTTTGCTGAATCAGAACAAGAAGCTATTAACCAAATTGATCAGTTAAAAGAAACGGCGGAAAAAGCGGGCTTACAGATTTCGTTGGTAAAAACAGAGATGATGACAAGTGATCAGAAATACACTAAGAAAATGATAAAAACAAATTATGGGAGCACCAGGGTCACTGACCGATTTAAATATCTTGGAGAAATAATTAGTAGCAATGGGACGGATAAATTGGCAATCGAGAACAAAAAAGGGAAATTGGAAAGATTAAATTTTTGTACAAAAAATATATACAATAAAAAGAACCTGTCTATCAATGCAAAATTACGACATTTTAATACTGTTGTTAGACCAGTCATCTTGTACGGCATGGAAACTACAAATATAACCGGAATGGAGAATTTGCTCAAGATAGAAAGAAGAATTTTAAGAAGGATTTATGGTCCTAGGAAAACACAGGAAGGTTATAGACTGAGATCGAATGCAGAAATTTATAGTAAAATTGACAACCTTGAAGTGATGATCAGAAAACGGCGACTTCAGTTCTACGGACATATGGTCCGCATGGATTGCTCAAGGTTAAACAAACAAATTTTTGATAAAATATGGAACTATAAAGGACAAGGAGGCTATGTAAAACAAATGAAAGAAGAACTTCAAAAATTCAAAATTACTGAAGAAGATTGTCTAAATCGAATAGAGTACAGAAAAAAAATTTTTGGTCTCAAAATTCTTGTCGGGGAGAAGAAAAATCTCAACAGAGGAGAATGGACTGCTGAAAGAAGAGCTGCACAGTCGACCAGGATGAAAGACTTCTGGAAGAGAAAGAAGGAAACTAGACCTATAAAGAAGTGATATTTGCGTGGTCCTTGTTGGCCTGTCCGCGGTGTATATATATTATTCCTAATTTGCAGTATCGTTTAAATTGTCCAACACACGGCTATGTATTTTAATCTACTGTTGTAGGACATCGGCTTTTGGTGTCGTGGTTAGCATAGTTGGCTGTTACCCCAGAGGTCCGCGGTAAGAGTCCCGTCTCTGCCAAGAAATTTAAATTTAGGTCTCAGGACCGGGACGGGGGTCAATCAAATTCGTGAGCCAACCTAGAGAGAGGTGGGTTCGATTCCCACCTCAGTCATCCAAGAAGTGATTTCCCATGGTTCCCCATTTCTACTCCGGAAAATTCCGGGATAATTTCCAACTTAAGATTAGCCTACATCCGCCTCCTTCCCAGTTCCAACCTCAGTTACAAACACACACTCACCTAATACACGGGGATGAACTGACCAGTGCCCAAGCCCCTGATTGAAACAACAACAACATTCCTCTTTTACGTCATACAGTAAGTGTATAGCAATGGTTGCATCCTGTTCGACTCAATATAACCACCCACTCCTCCGTAGGGAGTTGTCTGTTTACTCCAAGATAATGCGCAAAATCCGCTATGGTCCTGTCCTTATCTCATATCGTGATAACACTGCAGTAAACTGTATCACTTCTGAGCTAAGGAATGTGTCATTCTTCCTTTCTTCAAGGCCAGTAACCTGTGACCGGACTCCGTCAGCAGACCGCTGGCAAACTCAGACAGGATAGAATTCGCTGCGTAATCGTCGTTCAAAATACAAATGCTGTGTATGCTGTTCCTCTACAATTTAGTCACGCTCCGGTGACTTCTTTTTTTTTCTTCACCTATTTTGTTTTCTTTCTCTTTGTTGAATATCGATCCTTGGTATTTGTCCCACCAATCCAGTAACTGTTGCTCGTAGGCAGTATGTTATGCCCACCCGTACATTTTCACCATATTCTGTTTTCTTCCTTCCATGCTGATAACAGCATCTTTTTGTCTTCCAGTGCTGCTATTTCATCTCATATTTTGCTGTTATTAGTAGCTCTTCAGTCGGTCAACACGAATTTGCTCAATGACTGGGTATAGCCCAAAATATGTAAATAGCACTCCTGGAGAAAATTAAATGTGTTAGTCAATGAATTAACTACTACTTTCGTCTTGGTCCCCGAACATAATAACGTTTAAATATTTTTCGCAGCTTTCAATTCAGTTTTGAGGTTAAGTTCTTAGTCACAACATTGTTTGGTCCCGTAGTCTCTCATAGTTAATTGGTTGGTTGGTTCCTCAGTTTAGGGCCTGCGACAACGCGGTCATGTAATCCCGTGAACTTTGGGTGTGTGTAGAATCTGTCTGACAACCGGTGTTGATTGTGATGGCTGTATTAGGGTGTGTTATCTGTTTTTAATTCAAGTAAGGACTGCAGACATTCAATTTTCAAGTAGTTCCTAATTTTGCTACCAAACGCCACCATCAACGACAACTAGTTTTGAACTTGGTTACTAGATGCCACCGCAGTCTACTCCTGGCGACGAACGTTGGAACCTACGAGCGATAGTCAAATCTAACCTATAATTTAGCATCAAACAAGTGTAATTAGTGGAAGGTTCTATTATATGCCATAAATCTATGTCATGGGACCGCCGGCTTTACTTCCTCTCCGAAGGAAGGCATACTGAGGGGATTTTTAAAGCTTTTAAAAAGTCCGACGACTTCGGCCGGGTTTGAACCCGCGACCTTGGGAATAGAAGCTCAGCATGCTAGCAACTACGCCACCGAAGCCGCTTCATAGTTAATTAATTAACTAATACCGGCATATGTGTTATTTACATATTATAAACATTGTACCCCGCCCAGTCATTGGGCAGATTCGTGTTGAAGAGTTACAAACAACAGTTTGTATAGGCAACACTGAAAGAATGGCTTCAAAATATTTCATCTGATATTTGAGCTTTGTGTGTTGAAAACATCTGAAAGAAAGGGAAATTTTACAGTACGGTAGCCTATATCTACAGTAGAAAAGCCGTTTAGTGAGAAATTGGAAAGATTTTTCCAGTTTTAGAATATTCCATTACAATAGTTTGGTGCAACACTGAACACTGAAAAATGGCTTCAAACCTCACAATATTCCATTACCATAGGATTCCTCTTCTTCCATTTGAAGCACTAACATCCATTTTGAAGTTGTCCCTTTGCCCTTGCTTTTAGGGTAGCCTCTTTCTTAAATGTTATTTTTTGTATCTATCGTTCAATAGAAATAAAAATTTGATCATGACACATGATTGTGGTAAAATATAAGGAAAGTAGGCTCAGAAATGAGATATGCAAAAATATATGTAGACTACCGTTTGGGAGCTAAAACGTTATAGATTAATATGGCGCGAAAACAAAATTATGATATTTTTGAAGTTGTTGGACATTCTGGAGGCCCTTAAGGAAGGTCAGATGATTCTTAGGATCGTAATTCTAACACTCATATTAATTTATTTCAGTTAGGCTAAGTACATTGCAACATTTAGAGTTAGAATAGCATAATTAATTGAAGACTTTTGTGAACAAAACTGCCTGTATAGCAATGCAATCCAAGCTGGTTGCTTTAAAGTTTTCCATGAAGAATTGCAGAAAGGAAACGCAATATTCCTGTGTCATATCCTATTGTTTGCTGACATATGTAAGTAAGGTGGAGTGCGAAGTGTCATCAACTTGCGAGGCTCGGCCGGGGTGAGGTAGTAGGTTGTATAGTTATGAACTACATCTTTTTTGGGAGAACTGTACAACTTGCTAACTTTCCTCGTTCGAGCCCTTTCGTCGATCTGCAAGCTCTTCTCAAGTGTTCACTTGGTAAGTTGGTAGGCCTACCCTACTTTGGTGTTTCTAAATGTGTACACAATTATATGAAATAAAATCAATAGCACATGTCACCTGCTCCATTTCTTCTCTGGTATATTTTTCTGAATAAGTAAGAAGAGTCCACTTCAAAAAGTGGGAATATCAACATTTTGTAGAAAATGATTCGAAGTTCTAGTTGTATTGTACAGACAATAAGTAGGTGTAGAATACCGTACTGTATACTGACAAAACAGGGTGATATCATAGCAAAACGGGTACAAGAAACAAGAAATGAGAGGAGTTTTAAGATGTGCAACACTGGATGTGTTTTGTGGTGTGCATGCAAGAGTACAACAATAATCTCCATTATACTAAGGGTTCTGAAGTGTGACCTAACATACAGCTCTCTGTTCTGCAAGACTAAGAACATTCCTCCTTCTTATGCAGTACAGTATACTTGTACATTTAATGAGAAACACCATTCTGTTGCCAATCATAAGATGTATAATATACTATATAGGCTACAGTATATTCTATACTACAGTATGTACTTAGTTGTATGGAAAGAATATAAACTACCTGAATTTGCTTAATGTATATAGACTACTGTATAATTGCAAATTTACAAATAAGTTTGAAGCAAACTTAATACAATCTGACATTCCCTATATTACAGATGGCTCTTCTGAAGTGTTAGGGTAGTTCTTTTGAATGGGCTTTACCCACTAAAGTTCAGTACTTCTCGGTCTTGGGTGGAGGTAGATTTATAATTCCTGTAACAATTAATTAGTTCATTATTTAATGGATTATTTAAAGCTTTTTATAAACTAATTCCATTGTCTTTCAATGCAACTGTTTATATTTCAACGCTGCAAGATTGTAAATCCATCTGGCGTTATTATTTTGAAAACGAGACGCTGTTAGTTCTAGTTGGGATAAGTTACCGTACGTATCGAAGGCAACATTCTGGCTATGGATTTGATGGGACAGGTAATACTATTAATTTTATTTATTGTGTGGTAAAGACAAAAACAATGTACAGTATTATCAGGAAATTGGAGATCGTGATATCGCAGAGGCTTAGCTGCTTGTCTTTCACCCAGACGGAAATCTCACTTGAAAAATCACGTGGCATCTTAAATCCCCGGCCAAAACCAGAATGAGCCAGGTTGATTCCGGTGATCCTCAATTAATTGTGAATGCTGAAGAAAGTTATGTATTATCAAGAACTAGATATTTACTACCGCAAAGAAGCTTTCAGCTGAAATACAACATGTATGCGTAAAAATCACGGTATTTGCTCATTTTGGTGAAAATTGCACCCCGCTGTCACCGGGAAGCGAACCTCGGCGGTCTAGGTAAAGCGCAAGCCGTTGTGTTACTGAACCGTCACGCTCTTGTTTATCATCATCATCGTCATCATTATTATTATCATTATTAGTCTATATCTCATCTACTGTACAGTATTACCAGATTTATTTTAAATCAATTTCACTCTCTTACCGACACACATGTTTTAGATAGGCCATTTTACTCCAGTATTTTACACTGAATGAGAAGTTTACTGACGTAATGTAACTCGCGTTCAAGTGAACTTCATGCCCCGTATAAAATACAATAACTGACTTTTTATCATTCGTAACGTAAGCTTATAGCTTTCATTCATTCATTCGTTTATTTGCAATTGGGGGTGTGTCCCCCGGTGGCAAATTAGATATACATAACAAATAAATAATTGTACATAACAATTCACTAGCAATTAAACTGGAGTATTTACACAAATAGTCAGTCTTTTCTTAAACACACCTATATGTTTGGGAAAAGGCTCTAAGACTGCGGCAGGTAGAGAGTTCCAATTATCAATGGCACGGTTTACGAAAGAATATTTACCATAATTTGTTCGCTGTGGTCGGCCCTTAACTTTGAAAGGATGATCGCCCCTACCCATGTAAGTAGGCTTTTCCATACGTTTGCTAAGCTCACCCCATGCTGGTTGATTTTTATACGTGTTGTACATAGCGCAGAGTCTAGATTTCATCCTCCTAGCCTCAAGTGATTCCCACCCAAGTTTCTTTAACATACGGCTCACACTGCTCCTGGGATTAAAGTCACCGAGCACAAATCTAGCGGCCTTTCTTTGTACCATTTCCAACTCATTTATGAGCCCTACTTGATATGGATCCCAAACCGCCGAGGCGTATTCCAGAGTAGGTCTTACAAGTGACAAATATCCTAATTATTTAGCAGAGGTACTACTTCCTTTTAATACCCTCATTACAAAGTGCAGGGATTTGTAAGCTTTAGAAACTACACATCCTATATGACTAATCAATTTCATATCATCTCTTACGTGAACGCCCAAATATTTGCAAGAATCTTCTTCTACAAGTATTTCCGAGCCAATGTTATATTGTTGACTCACCAGACCAGTCTACTTTGGGGAGGTTTAAATCTCCGGCAATTATTATGCTCTTTTTCATAGCATTACCCGTACAAGTTTTATCATACAATGTGTCGAGAAGCGAAAAGTTATCTTTCGGAGCTCTATACGCCCCTATCACCTGAAGAGGGAATTCATTCCCTTCATCCGAAATTTGAACACATAACATTTCATGATCCGTATCAGCCCACTTTAAGAAACTAGCTATATTTTTGCGCACACAAATAAATAGCCCACCACCTCGCTTCCCCCGATCCCTTCTGTGCATTTCGTAGGTTCCTCGAATTATTTCATTACTATTTATATCCTCATATAGCCAAGATTCAGTAGCAATGACAATGTCCGGAGAATACGTCTCTACAAGATTCCAAAATTCAATTAATTTATTTCCTAAACTCTGACAATTAACCTGCAGTAATCTTAGTCTTACCTCCGAAGCAAATATTCCGAAGTAGCTCCTTCTGTTCCCGTCGGCTGGCAACCTCTGGACCTGCTCCTCCTCACAATGGCCGGACAGACATACAGCATAAAATAGGGAAGACAATGTAAAATGATTTTCAGTTGAAACGCCGAAGACTGGTGAGCCATGCCACTGGACCGGCTATTGTTTCAGTAAAACCTATGTGAGACGTGTGAAGAGACAGGCTAAAGCAGAACTACCCCTCGGCGTAGCTAATGCCATGAGGAACTAGTAGTCTAAATAGCTACTGGGTCAAGAAGAGTTCAGAACAGCGTAATTCAAATCTATTTGATTATTTGATAACAGGAATTTTGTTTCGGTAATTATAAAATTAGGAAATTTTATGATTCAGTTTCTGCCCAGTCAAGACTTTATTTAAAATTACGCATTTCTTACTCATGCATGTTTATAACCCTCTGATAGTTCTTCTTCGGCGAGTTGCATAATTAAGATTGCATTAAAACATTACAATAGACATATTCAAACATTTTACTACTAAAATTAATTGAACAACAATTTTTACATGTAATAAAAGTTTGACAATAACACATTTAAAAAATGTTACAAATTTGATCTGTGAAAAAATGTACGGTACTTGTGAAAGTTCTTTGCGGACCGTTCTCGTAGAATATTTTTCAAAACGTTTGTCAAATATTAGTCTAGTATCTATATTCACAACTTTGGTTGTACATTTCTTAAAAACTATAAACACATTCTATTGATGGAGTGGTTCCACAACTAACACTGTAAGTTACTGTCGTATTGCAGTTCACAAGCGTTTTACAAAATTGCGGTCAAACGGTGTTGCAGCAAATATTCACTTATGATACAAATCATTTGACAGGTTAATAATACATATTAAAAAAATCAATCTTGGTTAAAATATTTCTTCTTTGATGAAGGATTTCACTGGCTTATTCAATTTAAATTATATGCTCCAGTATTCTATTTATCATTATTTTCATGACGTAGTTGTTGACGACATTATAATTATCAACTTGTCAAATCGGCAAAATGTGTTTGTAGTAATTAAATATGCTGTTTATATTAACTCTGAAACTGAGTTGATTATCTACTAAATATAGATGAGTTAACCCATTTGATGTTTTGGGGCGTGATGGCTCAGCGGTCTAGCTGTATGCCTCTCACCAAGGCGGTTCGGATTCGATTCCCGGTCAATGCATGTGAGATTTTCGAAGTGAAATGCCATGTCCTGTGGTTCGGATTCCTCGTAAAAGGGAGGTCCCGTAGCTCATAATCACAAGATTCACGGTCACGTAAAACTACAATCTTCCTTCCTTTTTTCCTTTCATTTGATGTTTTGTTAGTCTAGGTACTTTTTCATTGTCTTTACATGAGTGCAGGTTGAAAAATATATTTGAGATGTATGAAACTATGGTATCTTTTATCTACTAAAATATTAAGTGCTGTAACCGTAACGTACATCGTGTAATTACAAAGGTGTTTCGCAAGAGAAGAACATGTTTTTACTCAGTAATTTGTGACTGCCGTATACTGTATTTTCTTCAAATGTGAACTAAGTAGCTAAAATATGCAGACATTTAAAGCGGTCATCTATTGCAAATCTGTAAGGATACGGTTTCGTAATTGTTCGGTTATTCTGTGGTCACTCGACACGAAACAGAATTACTGAAAACTACTCATCTGTGTCATTAGTGTCGGGCTGTATTAACACCGTTAACTTCCTGTCTTTCACTTTTCTGATCATTACCGCTCCACATACAGTAGTTGCAAAACCATCTTCTTTGGCAATACACGCAACTTCCGTTAGAGGGTTCGATGTAAGGGCTGTTTATAGTGTCTGATGTGTTAAGTAGCAGAAACAGAATGTCAGCCGAACATGACATAATTATGGAACGTCTTATTATATAGAAGCACTATTAAAGAGGGCTACGACCAGTGAGTTTTTCTCGAAGTCGTTGGGCTGAACTGCAGACGGTAGGTGTGTTTTTCTAGTGTATACGGTATTTTCGAAATTCTCCTAAAATTCAGCTCTTTGGTAGATGAATTCCCCTTATTTCTTAAACATATTTCGTTGGTGTTCTATCCAGTGGTTTTCAATCTGTGGCGTGAGTACCACTGGGAGGTTTATTTATTTATTTATTTATTTATTTATTTGTTTATTTAGCGTATGGCTTTTAGTGCCGGGAGTGTCCGAGGACATGTTCGGATCGCCAGAGGCTGTGGCTGCTTCAAGCGGACTCCCATGGGGTGAGCTACAAGTTCCGTTCAATTTCAAGTATGTAGCTCCAACTTTCGCTACCAGATATATTGACACCTAGTGGTGAACGTTGGAACATTGATAGAGCGTTTCAACGAAATCTATCCTAGAAATTTAGCTTCACACAAGTTTAGTTATTGGAAGGAACTTTTACATGCCATAAATCTATGACATGGAACCACCAGCTTTAATTTCCCCCCGAAGGATGGCATACTGAAGGATTTTAACGCTCTTAAAAAATCCGACAGCTTCGGCCGGGTTTGAACCCGCGATCTTTGGCACAGCAGTTCAGCATGCTACCAACTACGCCACCGAAGCCGCTACTGGGCAGTAATACTATTTGATTGAGTTGTTGCTCAGAAGCACATATGCGAGATCTAGCAATGTTGAGTAATATCTAGCATAATTTACGTCGATTTAAGCATCTGGCATCTCATCGTGATATTTTAGTTACTGTGGAAAAATGACTGTTTTTAAAATAATCTATAATAAAATTGATAGTGACTGAGCATACGGTTTGCGCAAAATGAGCGCCAATTACTTTTAGTTTCGTGGGTAGCTTTTCTATAAGATCTATCTAAACTCGTTGAGCTGTACTTTATGAAATGTTTCTTCACCTAATTCTCACACTGTACTCATATGAACTGTTAAACGAATTCTAGAATATTCTATTTTAGTGTGGTAAATATATTTTATTCAAAATCCAAATGTAGACCGTAGCTTAATCACGTGATGTCCATGTGCGCGTCTCGGCTTGTGAGTACACTCTTGTCACTTAAATTCAAAGGTCATATATAGACAACAGTTGAAATTATGTACAATTAGCAGCTACTATATTCTCACGGAAGTACTTGATACAAAACATGCATTTTAAAATAAATGTGAGTCGATGATAACAGTTTCAGTTACACACAAGACATCGCGTTCTTTCAATTCTGACTTCCTGATTGATACTTTGCATTGCGATACTGAAATATTGCTCAATAATTTACTAGTGAGGATGCTGTCTTGTTTCAAACGAGCTCTATGTCAATAACTTTGTAACTGTTTGTACTTAAAACAAGACGAGGGAATGATACATTGGGCTCCATTGTTGGTTCTGTAAACAAATTTATCGACTGAATGTTAATTTTTTGATATTGTCACTATAATTATTTTTGGAGCAGATGATCTCCTCTTAAAGCAACTATCACCATTACCATAAGCCATTTTGTACAAATAATGCATTACATTTTAATGAATCCAGCTGTTTTCGTGATACTGCAGGTTCTGCAATGGACTAAATTCGCGGATTCATCACTATTTGGGGTTATATTATGTGTTTTATTTGAAATAAGTAATAATATAATAAAATATTTATTGGAGTCACTGGGCAGTTTAACAAACAATAGCAATCAATTATATCTTCTGCGGAACAGACCTTTGACAAAGATTCATGACTTTCTTCACTTTGTAATCTAGATTTCACTCTAGCAGTGATTGAAGTAACTGTATTCTCCTTTCCGAGAGTAATGGCTGCTTCTCTAACACTTTAGTAGTAATATTTTCTCTGGCATTGGGGCCGCGTGCTTAATCCGAGGTGTCTTAATAAACTAGGCCTATATCTTAAAATATTGGTGTTGATATTATTGTTGAAACATGTTTATAGCTGCGTGTAACAGTGATGGAGAGCATTGGGGAGATACTGTATATAGTGGCCTATGACTGAAACATAGCTTGACTGAAATTTCTTGGAGATAAACAAAAACAAAAGACAAGAAAGACCAAATTACGACTGTGAAAAATAAATGATTAAAATACAGGGTTAAATTATAGTTGCTGACTGTTGGGGTGCCGTTTATACGTCAGGACAAGACATATTGTCTGGAACAACAAGTTATATTTTCTTTGTGAGATATCAAGAGCATGGCGTGAACATTTCTCCACTTCTACTCAAAATCGTCAGCGCGTTTGAGTTGGCAAACATGATAATTTCAGTACTATATTCTTGTGTCATTCTTTAAAAAATGTTTATTGTTTCAAATAACTAAGGTGACTTATGCATCACTAGTTGCACTACTAGGCCTAGTCACTGCTACGTTAGAGATAACAAAGATGTACTATGTACACAAAAACCACACGCGCATCCGATCGTTCCAAGTGTATTATGCCCAGGATAGCGACATGAGACATAGCTAGCCTATTATTGCATCAGTGAAGGCACAAATTCAGTATTATTCATGTGTTTGTTAAGATAATTAGTCTACCGAGTGAGTTGTCTTAGTTAGGAAGGACCATTACGTACGATTAAGGCAAATTATGTCTATCTGTTCCTCACTGAAATAATATATAAAAAATTAACCCCTGGCACTATACAGCCCATGAAGGGCCTAGGCCGACCAAGCGACCGCTGCCCAGCCATTTGGCCTGCAGATAACGGGGTGACGCGTGATCAGCGCATTGGGTCCCCTGGGCCGGTAATCTTGGTTATTGTGATCGTGGCGCTGCCTCTCTGTCAGACAGCTACTCAATTGTCCTCACGAGGTTGAGTGCACCCCGTTCCAACCCTCACGTCAGTTTCTAAAATCCCTGACGGAGCCGGGAATCGAACCCGGAGCCTCCGGATGTGAGGCAGGCGCGCTACCCCAGCACCACGGGGCCGATGAAATAATATATAGCTTAGATTATTATTGTTACAGTATTATCATAGCGTATAAGAGATGGGAAGTATCAATAAATTAGCGTTCATATTTGTTATACATCTCTGTAAGCGCACTGTATCATACGAATCGTAGTAAAGTAACAAACCAATGACAGTTGTGAAATAAAGATTTCACATTTTACATTAAATTAATCTGTGATGTGAACACGTGTTATATATATATAATAAACGTGTCCCTGTGCCTGTCTATAGTAACGGCACATTCGTTATGCTCAACAGCGCGCAAAATTCTAGTCAAGTTTTGGCAGTATCATTTGCGTGTAGCGAGAGTATCGTTTGATCCTGCTGTATTGCTTTGATTCCATCCATGTTTAGCATCCGAATTCTTTAAATCTTCTCATGTGTATGTATTTTTCGTCATTTGTAATAATGATCGAAGTGGTGTAGCCACGCCTCATAGTCCCAGAGTTGACGAATTGCATGCCAACAGATGCAATTGAGGTTAAACCTATAGTCGTTAAGAAATCAATGTCTTTGTTTGATAATTCACAGGCTGCGTGGCGCAGCGGTAATATTCTCACCTGCTGTGCCCATGGTTGCAGGTTCGCATCCTGGCGCAGTCAGTTGGCATTTGAGGGTGCACAAATGCGAGGGGGCCGTGTCAGTAGATTTATTGGCACGTTAAAGACTCCCTTTGGGGCATTCCATGTCTCTAAAAGCCACAGTAGTTACAAGGGACATAAAATCAATAACATTATTATTATTATTATTATTATTATTGTAAGCTAATATACGGTTCTGAAGTTTCAAAACCTCCCATCTATATTTTTTTGTGTATTAAATTATAAAGTCAGTTTTCCTCGCGAAATTATCTGGTCCTTTCAATTCCCCGACATTAATAAACTCTAGTTTACAACTAAAGTTTTAACTTAAAACAGAAATGGGCTACAAGTAATCACAATGTTTTTAAATTACAATATGACACTTACACTCGGATACTAACAGAATGGTAGCTAACAAGTGGTGTATTTTTTGGAAAGGGATGAGTTAAGATAGGATAGTGCCACTCGGGCTAACTGAACAGTTGACTATGTTGCTTATTCAGTAACCGTTAAGTTAAGGTAATGTTACACGAGTGAAAATAAATGCTTCATAATCCAATCATTTGTCATCAATCCGAAGATAGGTTTTATTCAAAATTTAAAAACTTAATCAAATTTCATATTTTTGTTATTTGGCTCTGTTGGGGGCGTAGTTTCGCCACTGACGCCTACCTTTCCTTATTATTTGATAGTGCATTTTGGAAGTAAAATTTAGAACCATCGATGGTGAGTAGTTTCCTATTTGTTCCCCTTACTGTATAAGGTAACATATTAAGGTTGACAGCCTTGCTTGTTCGCATATGTTTGTCACTGCATATTCTCTTCAAGTGGAGCAAAGAAAACCTCATCTTACAGTACGGTTATTGAAACACCAAGTTAGCCACATTTTGCATGTAGAATACTTGTACATTTCAGTTTAGATGTTCACTTTAAAATAGGCCTACGTAGTAAGAAATATAGTATGGTGTGGTATTCATTGTTCTTGAGTAGCCTGTTACTTGCGAAAATGGTTTCATAGCCTGCTTCAGACACGACACATCTAAAGGCTCGCCGCATCTTCAGAAATCTCGGCATGCAATTCATTGTTTACTTTTCCCACCTGCACTGGCCTCGCATCCGATTGATGTTGTTTCATTCAAGGGCTTCGAACATCGTGATCACCAGTCTCATGTACGAGGGTGTGTGGAACTTGTGTTGTTTCATAACTGTAGTATAGGATTGAGATAGGTGCTCCGGGACGTGAAATAAGGTACCGTCTCGACATATTAAACATAGTTGTGTAAAATAAATCAAAACTGTGCAATGGAACTTAAACCCAGATTAAGATATTGGCCTATGTCAGTTATGATCTGATACGAATATCGAAGTACGTATTAGGAAGTTTCATAAGATAGATTTCTAATATTTTCTTATAGGCTATATTTCACCAATATTATTCATAACATCATGTTTTACTATCAACTTCTTTCTATTATATGACATTTAATCTATTTGTGAGCTTTTAATTTTATTTTTAATTCTATTTTTTTCTTGTAAGGATATTCCATTCTACTTGGCATTGTTAACCTAGTTTAAGAATTAAATATCCTTCAATTACGCTGAAGAAGGTATCAGTGACATAGCGAAACATGAACGTTTAAACATCATTTTTTAAACATTAAACATCATTTTCACAGTTTTGACAAATATATACCGTATTACGTATTAGGAGCCATTTTCCAATGTTGCATAGTAATATATTATAGATTGTTTTTCATTTAGAGGATTCGGATATCGTGATCAGCAGTCTCATGTACTAGGGTGTGGAACTTGTCAGATAACTTATGTTGTTGTAGGCTATATAGTAACTGCAATAGTGTTTGTAACTATAATTAATGACATAATTAAAATGTAGCTCGTTTATACAGTATGTTAATAAAGTGATAATTAATTCATGCAATATTTTTTCAGATTAAGGTGTTTAAATATTTGTATTCCTCGCGCAATATAATTGGGCACAATCGTGTTGACCGATTGAAAAGCATTCTATAATAGATCTGATGCGAGGTAACGTAAGTTATTTTGAGGGGGGAACAGGCTTTCATACAAAATGTTAGTACTGTATAAACTCAATGGAAAGTTTCTTTACCTAGCATTGATTTCGAATAAATAGGAAGAACTTGTGTGCAGCCAAACGCGAATTTAACTTACGGTACTCTAGAAAATTACAGTTTCACAGATTTGGATATTTACTACTGGAGTGACGAATTGTTTATGTTGTTAAAAACTTTTCTAGAAACAATTCTGAATATGTCCATAGATATTTTAATGTTGACTTAACTTAACAAAGTACTGTACAGTAGAATGTTACCTTGAGAGTACTTCACAGCTTCAGTTATCTCCTTTCCAACTGGACATCCCAGTATATATAGACATAGGCTACAGATATTCCCTTCGAGTATCTTGGTCGCAAATCCTTTGCATTTTGGTGCATTGTAACGTACTCAAAGTTACTTGTAATAAATTCTGTAGGCCTATGTGCGGTATAGGCATAGATAAAATTAGCTTTAAATGGCAAATACAACCGAAGCAGACGTTTGCCTAACACGAATCGGATCAGTTTCAATTAAATTTTTCGTTGAGACTAACATTTTGTTTCATAGGTCATTCCCTTTTAATCTTTCTCCGGTACCAATGAAACTATCACATTCTGAATTCAGATGTAAGTCTCATAAGCTTACGTATGCTATCCTAATGTTTCTTTAATTCCAGGGGAACAATGGTGACTAGAACAGGCAAAAGAACACAAAAACAGAGAACATTCCAAGAATTGAAACTGATCTGTAGTCTATTACTGTAGAGGTTGTGAATATTCATGCTTATCACAAAAATCTGCTAACCTGTTGTCTGGATTTTACTTTTTAAAACACCTGATTTTCCAAGTGTATTACGAAAAATATTTAGATACGCAGAGATGGAGAATACAGACTTTGATTTATAAAATACATAGTGCAATATCTTTGGAAGGCAAACATGCGTAATTTAAAGAATTGCATTTAATTTCATGCAAAGAACATTGCTCACGTCAGAGAATATAAGGCGGTCAAGTGCCGCGTCAAATGAAAACCTACTATACACCTCTATGAAACAATTAGATAAAGCCACATGTCACCGATGCATGGAACTGAGACCTAAGGAATTCATTAAGGCAATCAAAGAGCTCCGGTTCTGTAGAACAGCGGTGTTCCATTGTCGGCATTTGCTGACACGCAAAGAGAGAAAGATATGCTTCAACATCATTCATAAGGAAACAATGCATTGCACTGCTTTCTGAGGAATATGCTAACAATAATAGCAAAGTAATCGCGGGTAAATGAGGTAATTTCAGAAGAGGTGGTTTACAACAGCGTATTGTTTAGTATTCCACCGCTGCTAGCCATAATAGACTGGCATACCACTTCATCATAATGTAAGTAGAACAATATATTCTGTTGGTATTGATTCATAATTCTAAAGCGAAGGAATAAGATGTAATAACAAGTCCATAAGCATAACATAATTAGTCATTTGTGACTAACTGGATTGGTATTTAATTGAATAATTTTTAGTGGAATATTACATCGTAATAAGACTTTTTACACATGTCCCAGTCAGACGTTTGTTGGCCTACAACTGCATTACTAGATAAATAATAATAAGTTCAGAATATTAAAAACCTGAAGTTAATATGAATTTGTACTTTTTATTTTATAATTTGTGACTTATGTGTATGTGGACTGGGTGGTGAAAGTTATCACATACAGTGTTGTAAGAAATGATCAAAGTCATTAGTCAATTACGCTCAGCATTACATCTAATTTTATAAACATTTTTTTGTATGGCCATTGGCTACCATCAATAAAATAATAGAAATAATAATTTAATAAATTCGCACACGTGTGCGTGAGAAGTAGGCCTACAGAATGTACAGGGGCATTGGTTTAGAAATGGTTGTTACTGCACATAGTCCCAACCAGAATACAGCTGTAATTTCAGTGATACTATGATACTATTGTGAGAATAGTCATCAGATTAGCCTATAGATGTTTTCAGCTTTTGCCATTGGTCCAAAACAGACTTGAAACAGAGAAACGATGTGGGAAATATGTTTAGGCTAGTACCGGTATGTTTGTTTTGAGGTTATCTCCCTAAAGAAGAAGTCACTGCATAGCATTAAACTACCCCGATATAACCTAATCAAGATATTAGAGCACACGGTTGTACTGTCTATACAAAATGGGCGGTAAAAACTGATTTCTTTGAACTGTTGTAGTGGCTGAACTACATTAAGTATCTAGTATGCAAATAATATAAGCAATGATATAAGGATTTTAGTTTTAACTTGTGCATCATCACAAAGTTAGTCTTGGCAAACACCCATTATCCAGCAATTTAGAATGTGCTCTTCTATCAATTAAACTGTTAGGAACAATTAGTATTTCCTATAAATCCTGCTGTGTAACCAAGGGCGTTAATTCACACTACAATGGAGGGCTGCATTTTTGGAGATACAGTGCCCGAATCGTGGCGTTGACAGCGGCAATCCTGAGTGTAGGCCTATTCCATACTCACGCCAGGCAGATGCCGGGATGGTACCTTATTTCAAGACCTAAAGCTTATTACAAATACACACACTTCTAAAATCAACACAATAACGCTGTTATCAAACAAAAACTATCCAACAACTACATGTGGGATGATGTCAGAGATATCCCAAGCCTCGGATTATGGCTAGAGCTCGACTGTTAAACTGCTACTTCATATTATGAACAGTTTAGAGCAGGTGCGATGAAGTAAAGAGTGGCTAGCGTACTTGGCTGTCAACGCGGAGGTCCGGGTTCAGATTCCTGCCTCTGCCAAGAAATTTAATTCTGGTCTGAGGGCTGGAACGGGGCACACTCAGCCTCGTCAGGCAAAACTGAGACGAGGCGGATTCGATTCTTACCTCAGCAATCCTGAATGTGGTTTTCCATGGTTTCCCACTTTTACTCCAGGCAAGTGCCGGGATGGTACTTAAATTAAGGCCACGGTCGCTTCCTACCCAAATCCTACCCCAATTACAAACACACCAGAACAGACATCACAGTGACACATGTTATCAGACAAATTCTACACGCACTCAAGTGTACGGGGCTACATGACCACGATGTCGCAATGCCCAAAAAGAATCATCAACAAAAACGATGTAATAAAGAAGAACATAGGCTATAGTAAAATTTAATTTCTGTATAGCTCTTAAACTAACAAAAATAGAACACACTATATTCTTTGGATTAACAAAAAGCATTGCATTATACTCCTTGACTTACTTGCCTTACAGTAGTTCCTGTCTTCCTAGGACTTCCGTGAAACTCCTCCATCGGGTCCTGTTGCTGGCCATCCTCTTCACCTCGCTCCATGTCCTTCCCATTCCTCCTCAACTGTCCTTTTCCAGGTCTTCTTTGGGCGACCACGTTTTCTGGCCCCTTGTGGATTCCAATCCAATGCTGCCTTTTCGATGGCTCCAGTAGGTTTCCTCAGAGTGTGGCTAATCTAACGCCACTTTCTGTCTTTTATCTGGAGTTCAATTTGCTGCTGGTTTGTTGGCAAATATAGCCTGCTCCAACAGCCCCGAATTACTCTGAGAGGAAGCGAAGGTTCGTTGTTTCATTTAAGGGCATGGAAACCGTGGTTATTTCAGCCCCGTGTAGTTGGATGTATGTAGAATTTGTACTATATGTGGTATATGAGCTTTCTATGTCTGAACATTTTGAATTTTCGTCAAAAACTTCATGTGATCCAGGATGACTAAAATACCCATAATTTAATTTTTGTCTTTCCCTGTTATGTATTGGCGTCAAAACCACTGGCGTAAACGGCATGAAAATTCGTAATTGAGTGGAAGGATTCCCTAAAATAATACTCTGATACAAATGATTTATTTAGTTCTAAGGGATGAGGGGGTTAAGAGGACTCTCTTAATTGGTTTTTGCTTTTTTCTTTTCTTCAAAGTGATTGATTTAGTATAGAAACTGTAATGAACAGAAGACATTGAGAATTGGATTATGAACATTATCAGTTAATAATGTTTATTATGGAATGAACTTTACTGAGGTAAGACAACTATGCAATTTGCAAGCACTTCCTTCCCTCACAGACAAACTGACTTTGAAGTAAACGGTCCAAGACTCGCGCTGGGGCTGGCCGTCAGCACATAATGACATGTGAAGGTGAGATTGTTGTGATGTACGAATACGTGTGACCAATTCTAGCTTCTTACTTTTATTTTCAATCTTTCTGGCCGGCATGGGTTAGTGGTAAGGTGGTCTTGAAACTTGAGATCGCCGTCGGCTGCCGGTTCGTATCCGGCCACGGGAATGGATGTGATTCTTGTGATGTGAGCCCACTTAACTTCTATGATGTATACAATCCAACCATATTTCCTCATCATCGGAAGACATGTATTGCAAGGAAATTTTAAATTAAATTGGAGCTGGCTGTATGGATTAAAGAGGCTAAATAAATAAATAAATAAATGAACAAATAAATGAATAAATAAATGAATGAATAAATAATTGAATAAATAAATGAATGAATAAATAAATGAATGAATACATAAATAAATGAATAAATAAATGAATGAATAAATGAAAGCATAAATAATAATAACCCCTGCCACTACAGCGCATGAAGGTCCTAGGCCTACAAAGCGACCGTTGCCCAGCCATTTGACCTGCAGATATTGGGGTGACGCGTGATCAGCGCATCGGGTCCCTTCGGCCGTTAATCTTGGTTTTCGTGATCGGGGCGCTGTCTCACTGTCAGGCAGCTAATCAATTGTCCTCACGAAGCTGAGTGCACCCCGTTCCAGCCCTCACGTCAGTGTATAAAATCCCTGACGGAGCCGGGAATCGAACCCTGGGCCTCCTGGCGAGTGACAGGCGCGCTACACCAACACCACGGGGCCGGCGAATGAATAAATAAATACATGAATAACTAAATAAATGAATGAACAAATAAATAAACTAGTAAATAAATGAATGAACAAATGAATAAAAGAATGAATAAATAAATGAATAATAAATGAATAAATAAATAAATACATGGGCTAAATGAAAATAAATAAATAAATAAATAAATAAATACATGAATGAACAAATAAATAAATTGTTTGTTTTTCTTCGGCTTTTCCCAATTAATTGGGGTCGCCGGAGCCAACCAGGCTCATTTTGGTTTTGGCCGGGGATTTAAGGCCGGATACCCTTCCTGACGCCACGTGATTTTTTAGGTGAAAATTCTACCCCGCTGTCACCGGGATTCGAACTCCGGCCGTCCGGGTGAAAGACGAGCAGCTAAGCCACTGCGCCATCACGCTCCCACTAATTCAGTCGAGTGACGCTTATAAATAATAAAAATCAACAAGAAGCTAGCAACAAAATACCAAAAAAGTACTTACGGCATGTCTTTACTGTTAGTGTGATTTACCTTTGCGCGACAAGACGAAGGGACGTAAAGACATTGCGTAACCAAACCACCACTCGATTAAAAAAAATAAAAAAATGCAACAGTTTATCCCAATTATTTCGGGTTGTCGGTCCAACCCGGTTCATATTGGTTTTGGCCAGGTATTAAGGGCTGGATGCACTTCCTGACACCACGGGATTATTCGGTGAAAATTCCACCATGCTATCGAAACCAGCTGTTCAGGAGAAAGGCGAGAGCCTTATGGTACTGCGTCATCACGCCCCCTGAAACGTGACATTATAGGCCTACCTTAGTATGCAACCTAAAAGGAGGACCGGTATTAAAACCTATTCGTCTTCACTGTTAATAGCGCTTCAGTTCACTACACCACCAGATGACTGTCAGAGCTTAATCAGAGGTAAGATATTTATAACGAAACGAGCAGAAATCAACGACAGAAGTGGGTGCCTCTTCGAGGCATTGTTATATGCCAGGAGCATTTTCCCCATACGGCTACAGCCTTGACCGTGAACCTGAGAGCGCAAACACGAAGACATTTACAAATGCCTAGGACCTTCAAAAAAACCTGATTACTGTTTATATACGGCACTTCTAAAAAAACAGCAAACAAACTATGCCAACTGACAATTATAGCGAAATACCGAAAACATAAACAATAATAATAATGAATGCGTCGAACGTTTGGATGTTAGTTAGTTATTGTTGTTTTAAGGGGCGGAACTACGAGGTCATCTGCCCCACTTAACACAGATTAAAGAATACAAATTTTGAATTGAATTTAAAATTTTGAGATGGACATCTAAATTTAAAAAGACCAAAAATTAATAAAACAAAAACAAACAAATAAAAATAAAAATTATAAGAATAAACAAAAATTACGGAAAAAACAAAACATTATCATTCAAAAACGAACAAGTCGTTGAGTCAATGTTCACTGGAAAATTTAGATTGCTGGCCCTAACCCACTCTCACTTATAAAGTGGATCACGCGATCAGCAGCCACCGCGTCATCGGCTAATATAAGTTTGAGTGTCATCTGCACTAGGGGGTGTTGCGGAAAACATGTAGTAATTGACTGCAACGAACTCAAAGAGTCGGTACACACAAGAAAGTGGATTCGTGCATCCTGTAGTGCAAACTGCAGAGCTTCATAGATGGCAACGAGCTCCGCAGTAAACACAAAGAGATCTTGGTATTTGCACCATCAATAACATAAGCACAACCCACCTTCTCGTCCACCTTCGAACCATCCGTGTAGAGAATGCCAGCGTCCGGAAATTGGTGAACTATGCTGTGGAACCGCCTCCGGTAAACGGACGCATCCGTGTTCACCTTAGGACCTTGGTGAAGATCTAACCGAATTTCCGGACGCGGGACTTGCCACGGAGGCACCTCGCTAGGTGTCCGGATCATACAGGAACCTACAGCCACTCCTATTTCAGTACACGAGCTATCAAGTCTAATACCAACCGGCCGAGTGGCACGAGGCCGGTTGGCGTACCCCTGGTGGTTTTGGGTACCGAAGAGAGCTTGATAGGTCGGGTGTTGCGGCATTTGACGCACATTGGCAGCATATGCTAGAAGCATATGTTGGCGTCTATAATTTAAAGGTGGAACACCCGATTCGGCGAGTAGGCTGGGTATCGGGCTGGTCCGGAAGGCACCGGTAGCCAGCCTAACGCCACTATGGTGGATACTGTCCAGCATTTTCAAGGTTGCCGGCCTTGCTGAACCGTATGCCGCAGAACCATAGTCTAGCCGGGACAGGGCTTCGTAGAACCGTAGCAGCACCGCACGGTCAGCCCCCCTCGTAGTGCCACTAAGAAACCTGAGCATGTTCAGTTTCCTGAGACACGTCATTTTCAATTGCCGTATATGGTGCTGCCACGTTAATTTGCTGTCAAAATGGAGCCCCAGGAAGCGATAAGTGTCAAACAACGGCAACGCAGCATCCCTGAGATGTAGTTCAAGGTGTAAATGTAGCCTCCGGAGTTGACAAAAATGGACGACGGAGGTTTTCGCTGCTGAAAAACGAAAACCCCGGTCGTGAGCCCACCTGTCGGCCCGGTTGATAGCTAGCTGCAATTGCCGTTCCACGACTGCCATACTTCCAGAGCTGTAATGCAGAGCTAAATCGTCTACATACAGCGATGGAACTACCGCGGACCCAGCGGCAGCAACAATGCCATTTATGGCAATCGCGAACAAGGTGACACTCAGCACAGAACCCTGAGGAACTCCATTTTCTTGAGTATATTATTGTGATAATGTCCTACCGACCTTTACGAATAAATAAATGAATACCTAAATAAATGAATGAACAAATAAATAAATGAATAAATAAATAAATGAATAAATAAATAAATGAATTAATGAACAAATAAATGAATGAACAAATAAATAAATGAATGAACAAATAAATAAATAAATGAATTAATGAACAAATAAATAAATGAATAAATAAATGAATGAACAAATAAATGAATGAATGAATGAACAAATAAATAAATGAATGAACAAATAACTTAAATGGATGAACAAATAAATAAATGAATAAATAAATAAATGAATGAACAAATAAATGAATGAACAAATAAATGAATAAATAAATGAATGAACAAATAAATAAATGAGTAAAAAAATGAATGAGCAAATAAATAAATGAATAAATAAATAAATGAATAAATAAATGAATGAATGAATGAATGACCAAATAAATGCATGAACAAATAAATAGATAAATGAATAAATAAATAAATGAATGAACAAGTAAATAAGTGGGAAGACCCTACGATTAGTCCAAGCCACTCTGAGAAACACGACGTCCAAGGTCAGATTCAGAGGTGAACTATCCGAAAGCTTTCCAATCAGAACAGGAGTTAGACAGGGTGATGGTCTCTCCTGTATTCTCTTCAACTGTGTACTGGAAAAGATCATTTGGGAATGGAGAACGATGCTACCACCGGGAGCTGGACTGAAGCTTGGTTACAAGAGAGACAACCTCTTCGTCCCTTGCCTAGCCTTTGCCGATGACCTCATTCTACTGGCAAATAACATAGAGGAGGCTACCTACAACCTACAGAGTCTTTATAGTGTAACAGTTAAGACTGGTTTGAAGATCAACATCCAGAAGACTGAATTTATGACCAATATCAAAGAGGCCCCTTCTAATATTCCTCTCACAGACACTACCATACGATAGGTACCTGCAGTTAAGTACTTGGGAGAATGGATTTCTGCGAATCAGAGTAAGTACCTAGCCATAGATGCCTGATGTACCAATTTTGAAAGGGCTTATCATTCCTGTCGTAGTATCTATTCATCTAAGTGCCTCTCCAAGAACCTCAAACTCTGACACTATAACTCCGTCGTCAGGCCATCTGTTCTGTATGCTTCTGAGTGCCTTTTAATGACCAGAAAGGGTCCACTCAGAAAACTGGAGTTAAAAGAGAGGAAGATCCTGAGGAGGATATTAGGTCCAATTAGAGAGGAAGGAGGCATTTACAGAATCCGTCATAATGTTGAATTGTATGAACACCAGGACATAATCACGTCTATAAGGAAAAGACGCCTGACCTTTTACGGACACTTGGCACGTCTGAATTCTGAAAGTCTCACCAAAAGGATATTCACAGTAACAGGAAGAGGCAAGGCTTCTAAGAACAAATGGATTGCGTCAGTTAAGTCAGATATGGAACAACTAGAGATCCCACTGGAACAAACTCGTGACCGTCTGATGTTCCGTCAGGTCATCCGGCAGGGCGTTTTCCCAAAGTCCCTTACAAGTAAGAAAACTACAGGAGCTAAGTGGGCAGAAGAAAGAAGACTGACTCAGTCAGAATATGAGGGACTATTGGAAGAAGAAGAAGAAAGCAACAACTTTACCGAAGAGTAGGTACGAGCCCCGTGGTCCTAAGTAGGCCTAAACGATAAAGAAGAAAGAAGAATAAATGAATAAATAAGTGAATGAATGAACTAATAAATGAATGAACAAATAAATAAATAAATGAATAAATAAATAAATAAATAAATAAATGAGTAAATCAATCAAAAATACAGTAAATAAATAAATAAGCAAACAAACAAATAAAAATAGTGTGTTGGCTAGTATTTGTTAGCCTATTTTCATTTATGAAAAAAAATAGGCTTATAAGATCACCTTTGTCCGTGTGTCTATGTGTGTGATTCGTGTGTGTGTGTTCCCCCCCCCCCCCCCTAATAAAATATAAACGGCTGGAGCGATTTCAATGAAACTCGGTAAGATCATACCACTATTCCGGGCGACCCCGACCGTGCCCTTTACATTTTGTTACGTCTCACCAATCCAACATGGCGGCTGTGCGAAATATTTCACCAGGATTCAAAATCTCCGAAACTATTACCAATATCACCCTGAAAATTTGTACGATGATAAAGAGAACTACTAGAAGTTCACCTATGTGACTTTGGAAACCTGGTAACTACAAAACCAACATGGCGGCCAAGTGAAGTTGCGACTTTTAAATAGACGTTTCTCGCGATTTAACCAACCGAACGCAACGAAACTTGGTACAGTATATGTTTATACAATTTGTAATGCACCGACATCTAACTTTGTTCATTTGTTTACATAACCTCAAGATGGCGACTGTGCGAAATATTTCACCGGTATTCTATATCTCTGAGACTATTACCGATATCACCCTGAAATTTTGTACGGAAATAAAGGGAACCACTGGAAGTTCATCTATGAGACTTTGGAAAACCAGTTAACCACAAAACGAACATGGTGGCCAAGCAAAGTTGAAATTTTAAATTGACATTTCTCGCGATTTAATGATCCAAACGCAATGATACTTGGTACAGCAAATGTTTATTCCATTGTAATGCACTGGTATCTAATTTAGTTCAATTGTTTACATAACCTCAAGATGGCGGCTGTGCGAATTTTAAAATTAAGTATTTATTTCTCGTGTCGTAATCATGCCATCGAAGTGAAAGTTTGAATAATGAACCTACGCAATAATTTTCCTTTAATGGTGCACGACTATATGGGCTATACATATAACAATCCAACATGGCGACCATCCGAAATATTTAGACGGTTCTCAATATCTACGAATCTATTACAGCAATCAAACTGTAACTTTTTATGATCATAGGGGCTATGAACATAAGTTCACCTATAGGACTTTCAATAGCCTGGTGATCACAAATCCAACATGGCGGCGCCGCGATTTATAAATGGACGTTTCTTGCAATTTAACCTTCCGATTGCAGTGAAACTTGGTACTGTAAATCCTTATACAAATGTTAATCCACTGGCATCTAATTTATTTTATTGTTTCCATAACCACAAGATGGCAGCTGTGCGAAATTTTAAAGTCTCGTTTTTTACTTCTTGTGTCCTAATCATGCGATTGAGGTTTGAATACTACACGTACACAATACTCTTCATGTAACAGTACATAACTCTAAGACCGACATATATACAATCCAACATGGCGACCATCCGCAATATTTAGTCGGTTCTCAATATCTACGAATCTATTACAGCAATCAAACTGAAATTTTGTATGTTGATAGAGGCAATTAACATAAGTAGGATATATGAAAATAGGCTGTATAGTTCTTCACGGAACTACTTGTTAAATCTCTTAACAACTGTTTGCTGTTTATTGTTGTCTCCCATTATTTTTCTTCTCAGTAGCCAACGAACCCGCGAACGACGGGTAAGATAACCTAGTCCAAAATAAATTAAAATTTGCTTATAAAGAGTATTATATTTGAATAATTTATAACCATGATTTACAGTATCCACATCAAGGCTACATTTCTAGGCTTGGTCCAACACTTATCAATTGTCAGCTGTATGAAATAGGTTGTGTACTGCTATTTATTAGCTCCACATGATGGCATTACGCTAAGTCACTTTTCAAAATTCCTTGAACGCATGTTTCTGAGACGTTTAATCTGGTGGCAATTTTGGCACGAGTCTTTTAAGATTTATCCAGGGACTGTTTCCGAAAGAAGTATTCTGGTAAAATCACCCAAAGACATATTACAGATAGTATAATTTCAGTGCAAAACCTAGCCATCCATTTTACTGATGGGGTTTACTTAGAAACATCCAAGTATGGCAGATCGGTGGTGTCCAACTACACACATATTTAGCTACGCCCCCTTTTTGCATGTTAATATTATTCCGAGGTCATTGCCCTTGCACCCTCACTCCTCTACAAACCTGATCTTCCCCTCTCCCTCCCTCTCCCCATTCATTTTTCACCCCCATTAGGTCAGCTGAACATTTCTTTCACCCCTTACTCACGCACCCTGCATACCGGCACCCATGATATCCGTTCATAGCTGCGCGAAACAAGAGTGGAAATATGGTTGAACTGAATTTCCGTGAGGAATCCTCTTAATTTTGAGTTGTGTAATTTAACATGGTCTTAATGTTGTTCCAAATGTCTATTTACATGTCCAGTACACTCGCGGATACAGAAAGGGTTGCAGTCCCGAATGAAGTACAGTTTTCGAGAAATAAATGCATCATATTCTGTCGAGATACGTTAAGGCCTGAAGTTTGAGGCTCACCTTTGGCGTTAACTGTTCGGGTCTCAGTAGGAAGAATATTTTTTCCTTCATTTATGCGTATAATGGAGCTTTCAGTTGTCAATTAATTAATTTATTGATGGGGTACAGAATGCCCCTTTACATGGCCTAATGACTTTTTGTAACAGATCAAAATAATTATAGACTATATGAAAAAATAACAATTAAATGTAGTTCATTATTATACAAGTGCTATTAGAAATAAGAGACCATCTCTGCATACTGTAGTATAAAATAAAGTCCCCGTTTCTTGGATGTAACGGGTATTCTCGACAACCACTTGATGGATTTTGATGTGGTTATCGCCATTCTGTAAAGGATTTCTCGAGAAAGGATTCTGTAGAAAAACATTAATTTATGACCAAAGGAAGCCGAGCAGTAACGATTTCAGTGAATTGTGTCGAAGAAAACCCTACAGTCCATGACCATGACCCTTTTAAGCTTACGCTGGGTAAACCGTTATGAATATCTATATACTGTAGACCTACTCGTATTAGGAGTGTAAGAATTGTTCAGCATGAAAAGTTGTACAATAAAGTCCGCGACAGCATATCTCTATCTTTAATACTGTACATCGAGTACTATAAGTGATTTTACGTTTTCATTTCTTCCAACCATCTCCATTCAGTGGTAATTTTAAATTACTAGCTTCGGAGCAAGTTTACGAGTTAGCGAGCGAACCTATCAGCTTCGTCCAGCATCAAAATGTCAAGTAGTGTCGAGTTAAGACTTGAGAGAAGAGTATAGGCCTATGTGTGTGAAGTTTCGCTGTTCACCTCGGCTTTCTGAATAGTGTCTGGGGCCTTTTAAGCTTAGGTTGGGTAAACCGTTAAAGATACCGGGTGAAGCCGGGGCCGGTTGCTAGTTTAAGAATAACTTATACTAAGGTGGTAGGATGATTTTTTCAGTGTTTATCTTCTATATTCTTTAATATATTGTTTCAGGGAGTAACTGCGTGCTTTGTGTAAGTTTTGTATTTGTCTCAATTTAGGATGTAAGTTGTTATAAGATGTGTTGGTTGAATAGAAAATTCTCTTAATGCCATAATCTAGTAGTGTTTGTGGACTCCATGTATAACTGGTTTGCTGATCTTATGCTATGAGTGGGTATGAATTGCACATTCTGTAATTATTGCTCGCCACACTTTGAACTTAGACAATGTCTACACAAGATTCGCCCCCCACGGCTTTCACTGGAAGATCTTCACGACCGACGGCCACCACACACAGGATGACAACTGCGGATGCCAACTGTGTGGAATGAAATGTACGCATTTCATCTCTCATTAAACTCCTCTCATGAGGATGGCGTCAGAAAGGGCATCCGGCCGTAAAAAACCATCCGACACATAGACCTTCATCGCATCTCATCCTCGAACCCGTTGAAAACGGGAATAATAAGTTACACCACCTGTCGAACTGCTCTGAATGGACTGTTTCACTCGCCCACTACGCCAAAGATCTGTAAATCATGTCAACATGACTTATGTGCACATTGTGCTTTGTAACAAAATAAAAATGATCATTGATTGGTGGGTCATTAACGCATGCTCATATACTAGCTACAAACACATATCGAAAAGTAATATTTTACCATTAATTTGAACAAACATCATCATCATCTTTCTTTCTTTCTTTCTTTCTTTCTTTCTTTCTTCCTTCTTCTTCTTAGTCTTCGATCTAGGTCAAGTTTCACACGTGTGGTGAATGTGTGCTCTTCACTTCTTTCTATTCGCTCAAATCCTGTTGCCAATTCCAATTGTCTTTGCTTTCGTTATGATCCTACCATCTCATCCTTGCCTGACTCCTTGGTCTCTTGTATTTAATGCCTTTCTCCATCCACGCTCTAGCTGTTCTTTGCGAACCAATTCTCTTCATATGACCAAACCATCCTAGCTGATCTGGATCCTGAAGAGGAGATGTCTGACGAGATAGCAAAACTGTCTTCTTTTCTGTACTATACTGAGTACCAAGATACTGAAACGGATCAGTTCCTTATAGTTTTATTTCATCCAGAGTCGGATGTTTTGTCCAAAAAAATCCCTCTCGACTCGCCGGAAGTCGGTTCAAAATTCCGACACCCCGGCGTCTCTAAAAGCCACAGTAGTTAAAAGGGACGTAAAACCAATAACATTATTATTATTATTATTATTATTATTAAGTTTCTAGCGGTACTAGAAGTAAATCTACAGAGAAATTGAGAAAAGAAAAAAACGGGTTAACGCTTGGTAGATCATTTGCTTCATCAAAAATTCAAATTTGTGAAAAGTTACGGTTTACAAAGTAAATTACGAAAAATAACCAATAGTTCCAAAGTTATGAGAAGAAAGACCAGAAATTGGCATATCATTTACGGAAATTTAAGAAAATGCTACGATAAACGGTTATTCCTCCTTAATTGGAATTAAAAAAGAGAGCTTTTCTTAGTTTTGGATTTTTCTCGTCAACTCTGTTTTATTTCCGTGAAGACTTTTCGTTAAGATCATGGATTGTGGTCCATCCATCCAACACAGTAGTGGCCAGACATCTGTTAATGTGTCCCTTAACAATGCTCAAAATGTGTGAGTCGACACACCTTCTTGAGCTTCTAAGACGCATAACTTCTCCTATCTTTTGTTCTTTATTTAAATTACTGAACATACGAACACCTTTAAACAACATCTTCATTCTCATTTTAGGCCGATCGTTGTAAATAGTGACTAAAGCACTAAATTTTGACAAACGGAAACCCTCACAACCAAAAATATTACTTCTTAAGAATCTACCCAGCTGCATAGATGTGCACTTCACGACTGCATGAGGTAGCTGGAAGTACAGAGCTCCTAGATTCGAATCCCGGCGCTGACAGAGGCTGAGTGTGGTTTTATTCACACTCCCTCCAGGTACGCAGGGATGGTACCTTGTGTCCAGTCCCGGAGCTCTTGCCCAATCGTAGAGCCTGACAATTATAGCTCAATGCACTATGACGCTCAGCACAGAAACACAGGCTCGAAGTGATATGGACTTAATAATATAGTCTATAATAACTTCCTTATTGGCGATTTAATCTAATTGATAGGACTATACCAATGGGTATTGAATAAATGTATTACTCCTTAGTCAATTATAATAGATTCATTAACATCATCATCATCCTCATTTCCCCTTTTCCAGCTGACACTGGGTGAGGGCAAATATGGTTCCTCTCTACTTTGTTCTGTCATTCCACCTTTCCTCTTCCGACACGGTGTTCCAATCCAGGTTCCGTTTTTTACTGCTAAACTTCACCGAGTCCTACCAACGCATTCTTGGTCTTCCTCGTCCTCGCCTCCCTGTCATCCGTCGTTCCAGTGCTCGTCTTGGTAGCCTTACTTCATTCATCCGTTTGACATGTCCAACCCATCTCAATCTGTTTTGCTCCAGTTTGTCATTTAGTTTCTGTACTCCCAGTTCTTTCCGTATATCTTCATTTCTCACTCTGTCTCTCCTCGTTTTCTGGACCATACTTCTCAGAAATCTCATCTCAGCTGCCTGTATTGTGCTCTCATCCCTCTTAGTCATTGTCCAAGTTTCTGCTCCATATGTCATTATAGGAACATAATATGCATTGTACATAACTTCTTTAGCCTTAATTGGTATATCCTTGTTCCATACTAGTCCCCGTACCTGTTGGTAGAAAGCACTCCCGAGTTGTATTCTTCTGCTAATTTCCAAATCTAGTCTTCCATCTTCAGTCAGTTCACTTCCCTTCCCAAGTATTTGAAGTGTTTCACCACTTCCAATTACTTATCTCCGTCTTTGATATTCCTTTTTCTTCTTTCTTACCTCTACTCATCACCACTGTTCTACTCTTCTCCACATTTATCTTCAATGCCCATTGCTTAATCTTTTCATTTACAGTATTACGTCTAACTGATAGAAAATGAATCAGTGTTTTTTGAAAGGGCGTAGGTGAACGAAAGGAAATTGTTGGGAAAATAAATAAAACTTCCCCAAAGGCTCAATTTTTAATTTAATTTTTAATTTAATGGATTTTGTGACTAACATGCTTTTAAGAAACATGTTCCACTCTCTAAAATAATTTTATAAATGTTTGTCCGGGAGATATGCGCGAAAGAAAATCGTGCAACTACGCCCTTAAAAAAAAAAAAAACAACGAATAATTAGACACAAAAATGTTCATTAAATTGGTATATTGGCTTTCACGGCCGGTGAATTAAAACTCAGCAATTCTTCTAGGTTTGTGCCGTGTCTTGTGTGGGGTTTCGCCTAGGACACCAAGCTGGCTCATCGGCGGGCTCTTGGTGTCCCCGCCCGGACCCCCACAGGAGTATCGAACTGCGCAATACCTCCCTTTATATAGAGTGCAACTGCACTCCTTGAAAGCCAATATACCATCTTTTTGGAAGCCTTCATAGGGCGGTTGAGGCTGCTTGAGCTTTTGGTTCTCGCAGTCAAGGAGTGCAGTTGCACTCTATATAAAGGGAGGTATCGCGCAGTTCGATACTCCTGTGGGGGTCCGGGCGGGGACACCAAGAGCCCGCCGATGAGCCAGCTTGGTGTCCTAGGTGAAACCCCACACAAGACACGGCACAAACCTAGAAGAATTGCTGAGTTTTAGTTCATTAAATTGTTCGAAAATGCAATCTATTTGCTAGAGACAGATATTTACACAAATATATGGCAAAGATGGACACAAAATATAATGGATCATTGTTAAATATCAGTTTAGGACTTTTTTTTTTTTGCAATACTAAGAAATTAGTGCAAATCTAAAGCACAGACATTGTGTCCAGATGGAATGGATTTGCTACACACAAAAATTGCAACAAATGTGAAGCACAGGGAAACACTTACAACATAAGAAAGTCATTGTTGGTTGGTTCCTTAGTTTAGGGGCTGCGACAACGCGGTCATGTAGTCCCCTGTACTTCGGGTGTGACGCACGTCCGCCCTTTCAAGAAAACTCAATATTTATGAACATGAGTTTTATACGGAAAGAACGCTTGCACAAGCGACCTTTCAAAGGAAACAGATGGCTCTATCCAAAAGAAAAACAAAAGGCTAAAAAAGTGAAAATGTTAAAAAATGTCGATTACGCCCATTCAAAAAACACCGATTCAAATATGGTTCAGCCTCGGAAAATAATAGATTAATATACATTAATAAAATTAATTAAATATTCCAGTTTCGGCCATATTATGGCCTTCTTCAACAGTGCTGTTAAAAATAAAATAAAAACTAATGTAATTACGAGCAAAGTTTTGTTAGTAATATTTTACTTGGGCTTTCTATGAAAAAGTATACAAAAATAGTTAAAAACAGATCTGAAACAAATGTAGACTTTAATTTGATGTAAATGAAGGGTCTTTATTAATCACATAGAAAGCACAATTCACACCTTGTTGGCCATCTCATGATATTTTTAAAGAAAAAAAAACATTGGATTGATTTATAGGATTATACAAATACCATGGAAGGAAAAGTTGAAGGAAAAGGAGGGAGAGGAAGAAGAAGGTTTGGAATGTTAACAGATGTGAAGAGGGTAAGAAGTTACAAGCAAATGAAAGGAAAGGCTCAGGGCAGAGAGAAATGGAGGACATCCAGTTGAAACCTGTCTGCGGACAGGACTACTGAAAGAAGAAGGCAAATACAAACTATTTAGATATGACATTTTCGCAAAATTATTTCTATTTACATCAAATTAAGTCCACATATGTTACAGATCTGTTTTTAACTATTTTTTATAAAATTATATGGAAAACTCGAGTAAAATATTGTTAACAAAGCTTTGCTCGTAATTACAAGAGTTTTTTTTTACAACACCGCTGAAGAAGACCATAACATGGCCGAATCTGGTGCATTACATTTATTAATGTATATTAATTTATTTTTTTATTGACTAAGGTGTAATTATAAACCCATTGGTATTTCATTTAGAAACTCAAGTTGTCAAGACAAATTCGGTGGCTTCGGTGGCGTAGTTGGTATCATGCTGAGCTTCTATGCCCGAGATCGCGGGTTCAAACCCGGCCGAAGTTGTCGGAATTTTTAAGAGCGTTAAAATCCCTCAGTATGCCTTCCTTTGGAGGGGAAGTAAAGCCGGCGGTCCCAAGTCATAGATTTATGTCATGTTAAAGAACCTTCCACTAATTACACCTGTGTGAAGCTAAATACGTTAAACATTTGACAAACGCTCTTAGATTCCGACGTTCGTCGCCAGGAGCTGACTGCTATGGCATCTGGTAACCAAGTTCTGAACTAGTAGTCGTTGACGGTGGTGTTTAGTGGCAAAAGTAGGAATGTCTGCAGTCCTTACTTGAATTGAAAACACACAACTCACACTAATACAATCATCACAATTAACACCGGTAATCAGCCAGATTCTACACACACCCAAAGTACACGGGGCTACATGACCGCGTTGTCGCAGCCCCTAAACTGAGGAACCAACCAACCAAGACAAATTCACAAAGCTCAGTACTCGAAGTTGATCATCAAGATGTGCCAAGCCCCAGAATGAATTTAAAAAACGTTCATGAAACTGCCACACGTTTTCCGGAAAGTTCTTCACAATTCATATGGAGATGCTTGACGTCTTCGAACAGAACAGATTTTAAAAATGTTCAGTTCGCCCCGTTAATGTACTATTCCATTTGTCAACATTAAACGATTAACTTCAACGATCACTTATAGCATAACCTACCACTGAGTGGAAGCGTGAGATTTTATGTGATCGTTAATGTGACGTTTTAAATAAAACGGGACATCTTTCTTTTGTCGAGTCCGAACCACCAGATGTGCCATCTGACCTCCAAACTCTCATAGGCCTATGCATTAGCCGAGAAAAGTTAAGTGTTAACTTTGTGACCATAACGCATCCGCAGAGTCTTCACGCCCTTGTAAAAAAAAAACTCTGTGAGCTGCCAGAATAGGATTGACAGTTCTCGTCTCGCCATGTGGCCTGAGAACGAGATTGCCAAACTGTACAAGCCAGAGTTGCAGCTGACCAGGCACTGAAGCACGTGGGCTGTAATATTGCAACGCAGAGTATTATGACATCAACTATGCGAAGAAGGATTGGTCAAGAGGCAGAGGGGTGATGACTGACCTGGAATTTCCGGCGAAATGTCAATCCTATTCAGGCAGCTCACAGAGTATAGCACTGAGTGTCTTCTGCTTGATAATTCACGATGCCTCTACCTAATCCACAAATGAGTATGATGTCTGAAAGCCGCTGCACAGTAGTGATTGCATCACTATCAATTTGCAAGAATGGTGATGAAAAATGGTGAGTCATAGTGCCTTCAAAACATACGAATTATAAAAATATCAACTACACGATTGCAAGATCTCACGACGAACAATATTCATACAGCAAATTTTAACATCTTGCGAAACGGAAGCTCACGGGTAATCTCCAGTCTCAAATACTGCCAATAGAATTAGACACCATCGTCAATAAAACGCGAGCGCTCAAGAAATAAGTAATCATAACAATGATGTCACAACTGCCGTAGAAGAAATCTCAATTAATGAAGAATAAAAAATTAAAACCTACGCCGAGTATCATACAAAACATAACACGTACTGTAAGTAGTAAAAAAGGCATAAATGTCAGCATCTCCCTAACGTAAAGTGTCACAAACAGTATAAAACGTAACTCAAATGCACATATGCTTAATGGTATACTTTCGATAGAATTGCAATGTGGCATATAGACTGGCAATATATGATGTTATATCTGCCAGCTTTGCAGTAAAGTTGAATTAGGCATGTTTAATATTTGTAACGCACTGGCTGCCTACGGGTGTCAGCTTAGGGAGTCCTACACCAGGGCTCTACGGAGGCCACACGTCATTATTATTTTAACTAAACAATATTATAATACTATAAATACGCTTCTTTTACCCTTTTAATATGTACACCTCAACAAAAGTTAATCAGAGATATTCCGTACCCTAGTGTTTTGTAATTATTTTAATTCACAAAGACCTCCTGGTGAAGCGGCAAACATTCTTGGCTGTCGCCCCGGAAGTACGGGTTCGATTCCCAGCTCCTCCAATAAATTGAATTCTTGTCTGTGGGCTGCAACGGGGTATACTCAGCCTCGTGAGGCAAATCTGTGAAGAGGAGGGATCGGCTCCCACCTCAGCCATCCCGGAAAGGGTTTTCTGTGGTTTCTCACTTCTACATCAGGCCGCGGCCGCCTCCTTCCCAATCCTCACCTGAATTACAAATACACAGACTATATCAGACACCACAATAAAACATATTATCAGACAAATTATGCAAATACCTTAGTACACGGGGATAAATGGCCACGATATCCAAGTCTTTCAAATGAATCAATTGTAATTGTCCATGTAACTGTACCAATTTTAGTGTATTGACAAGGCTGAACTAAATCATGTTTCTTTTATCATTTATTGTTTTACCGTATGTCATCTGTTTAATTATTGGACTGTGAATAATGTTTACATTTTTTCATGCTTCTCGTACAAACAGTACTGGGTTATTATTTATGCAAGCAATTCGTATTATTCCAAACTTTTACTAAACAGACGTTAATACAAAAAAGACGAACAACTTACGTTATAACGTCTAAACTAAACTTTCAGTCCTGAAGATGATGCCATTCAGAGCAGGTTCTTCCTTGCTGCATTTTTCTTCATTATTTCCAACTTCGACGTTTTGTTCAAGTGCCTTATGCGAATGAAAGTCCTTCATCGCACACACAAGGCAATAATTTTCCTGTTGATTTTAGGGAATTTAGTCTGTATGATAGATGTTGGACTTGTTGGACTTAGAATAGGCTACTGTTGCCCGTGGAAGGAAGCGAAAATTACTTCAAACTGCGTTATTGCAAACATCCATTTTTTCAGCTACATTTCCTAAAGAACTGTCAATGTTTTTGCATTTGAAGGCAATAAAACCTGCGATGTATTTTAAGGCATCATGAGTCACATCCTCATTGCGGCATGTTGAATTGCCATGGTCGAGGTTGATATCTTGAAGCAACTGTCCTTCATTTCGCCTGAATACTCACGAAGTACATGGGATTAAATGCCTATCACTGAGATGCACAGTTCACTTGAGAGGAACTTCTCGAATTCTCCTGTTGTTTCTTCTACTACGCAGTCAGAAGAGGAACCAGGTTGATGTGCATCCTCAGCAACAGACACCACCGAACAAAGGTATCTCTTTCGCATTCCCTGTTAATATTAGGAGGCGCATTCGGTTCTTTATTTCGAAAGGCGTAGGGTTGTTATAGAATACACCAAGGCCGCGAAGACGAGAAAATAAGAATTCGAGGCAGTCTTGGTTTAGTCTTGAGGTCAAAATATAGGTCACACTAATGCTTTTGAGATGTAGAAAAAGTCCAAAAAGAGTGTTTATTGGCTTTAAGAACCCTTTCTGAAATGGGAGAAGGCCGCTTCTCTTCCCAAGACGCATGCCTGAACAAATTTCTAGGAACCTTCTAGGAACCTTCTTCTGGCTTACGTGATTGAGTCCATAACCACTTCTAAGGGGAGCCTTCTCATCCTTGGGAAATCTAGAATTTAGTACATCAAATACATCGTTAATTAATTCAATAATAGGCCAGTCATCTAAAACATTCTAGGTCGCAAAAAAAATGCAAGGTTCTGATTTTTTGGGATGTTGTTAGGATAGATACCAATAGTGTAAAACCAAGTTTGCAACTTCGAAAGACCTGTGCTAACTTTGTGGTGCTCAAAAAAACTCTAAATTGTCAGACAATTCAGGTTTAGACTTCTAACTTCTAAAACATGCATTCTACGGAAAAGTCATCCATAACACACTTTTAAAGAAGACAAACTTAGCAACAATTTGAGCGCAACTCCAGCTCTGTATTCCTTATAGATCTTGAAATACAACACTTCGAAAATTGGCAATTTTCTTCAAAAAGTTAGAAATTTGTAGTTAGGTAGTCTTTCGAACAAAATATCGTCTATAACTCTCGTTCTACGAGGAAAGTAATGAGAAGTAACGTTGTAGAGCAATTTTTAGCTTTAATTTAAGTATAGGTAAAATGCTGTAAGACTAATAGTTCTCTTGGTATCAGGTAAGAAAATAGGAAATCGTATTTTTCAAAAAATGTAGCCTGACGAATTGTAGGACATTTTTAAGGATAAGAAAGACATAAATCAGTGGAAAATTGTTTATCATGCAAAATGAAATTGAATAACAATTAATAATAATGTGTAATGTATTATCAATATTGAAGTCACAGTGGCGAAGTGACGGAGGGACCTCGGCTAACACCTGCGACAGAAACATGCAACATGATGATGATGATAATTGTTGTTTTAAGGGGCCTAACATCTAGGTTATCGGCCCGAAAACATGCAACACGTCTATTACTTACCGTACTATTTATTAATACATTACAACAAAAGGGTAGGTATGTAATGTTAGGCTTATCTGCACTTAGCGAGACAGTAGTATTTTTTTGAAAGGCCCAGGTTTATCATACGGCTCTTCTTGGGGCTCCGGAGACTCCTGTGTAGTTGGATCTGGATATACAGTAAAAAGGGGTCGTCGAAGTCGTCGTCTTTATCTGACTCGGTCATGTCTAGGGTAGGGGAATTAAGGCATGTCTTCCCCCGACAAGTTTTACAGAGAGCTCTCCGGCAGGAGCATCGGCCTGTTCCGCACTCTTTCAGGCACCTGTATGACAAGAATTTCAGCAGTTATAATAAATACTGATTACAATAGATTCAATTTATTTCAATCATAAAAAAATTCCTATATCCAGCACTGGACATTGATCAGGACCGACCTAATACGAATGAATTGCTTTACCTGCATGACAAGAGTTTGAGCAGAGTTTGCGGCGCTGGTTCCTCGTTTCAGGTCACCGATGTCAGCCCCCGCTGACTCCTTGTCCATCCCCACTTGGTGGGCTCTTTTTCAACCCCCATCCACTGATGCACTTGGTGGTAGGTTCTGAAGGAATATTGGGCAGCAGCCTCTTCGGTTGGGGTCAGACGAGCGAGGTTGACTTTTGCGCTGGCAGCAGATCGGACAAATATCTCGCAACGCAAGGCGTGGAGAGAATCGTCTTTTCCACCGCCATACAACGCCACGAGACATTTGTTGCCAGCAGAGGCTATCTCTTCATGAGTGGCGGTATTGTTGAGAAAAGTGGTAGCCACGTCAAGAAGGTCTGGCTGTTTTGAAAGGACGCCCAAAATCTTCGTTTTCCCGTGCCCGAAAAAGGAAGAGCTGGTGTCGCAACCACTGAAGGCTCGGAGGAACAACTCTATTCCAGGGGGGAGTGAGAGATCTCCTCGAATGAATGATGATGACAAGAACTGCTTGCAACCTGTTCCACCTCTGGCACTTTTCTGGAAGGAAACATTTTGTTTGTTAGGGCCCAATCCACTTAGGAGCACCAAGAGGTCGAAATCTTCTCCAGCCATCATGACGTGCTCGTATTACTCGCTCTTCTCCAATGCTGTCCTCACAATGAGGCAGTCGGCATCCTCTGGAGCTTGCTTTGTTGCGATCCCTTGTATATCCAGTCCAGTGCAGATAAAGTTGATCAGGAGCTGCTTGTTTTTTGGGTTGGACAAAACTTTCCTTGGAGCACTTCGATCAGTGTCGATTCATCAAAAAAGATATCGCTGCACACTGAAGCTGCATAACGTCGTAGTCGTTCTGCTGTTTTTGTGCACTTAACAGCCCTCTCTTCTGGGTAGCCATCGAATACAACTGAGTCATTTTTTCCCCCCAACATGGTTGGTCGTGTAGGTAATAGCAATTTCCCTCACTGAGCTGTTCCGTTGCCATATAACCTATGGAGAAAGTATCCTCCGTCCACTACAACAAAAGTTCTTTCTACAACGGCGACGTTTTCTGGGAGGGGCGTAAAGGCAGAGCAGAACGATGATTTTGTTCCTTTTCGCATTCCCTCTTTGGAGAATCGAGCCATGGAATACGGGGCCATCTCGTATGTAAAGTGGTTTTTAAGGTCGGTCTCAGACTGTTTTATTACACACAGCCGTTGGAATATTGTGAGAGGGTCCATAGCAAACTGCTTGTTTTGCACCTTAACTGTGGCTGCTGCCAAGGGTCGTACTTTGACTTTCCGTTTAAATTTAACATTTCCAAATTCCTCTCCAGTTATTTCTTTGTCTCCATTACATCCAATTTCTATGACAGTAGAAATAATTATTACAAAAACAGATTATATTAGATTAGAAACACTTTATTGCAATCAACATAACATAAATAATAATAGTACAGTGAGTTTTATTCAAAGAGGAGGTATAACATTGACTGCAATGGGCGGCCTTATCGCTAAGATCGATTTCTTCCAATCACCCAACCCACAAAAATTATGACATTAATAGATAACTATGCAATATTGATAACAATTTACATTCGAAGCCGTATTTCTTGAAAAATCCGATTTCCTTATTTATTATTTTACCTGATCACATGAGAATCGTTGGTCCTAAGGCGATTTTCTTATGCTTAACTTAAAGCTAAATAACAGTTCTACAACTTTATTTCTGATGACTTTCCTCGTAGAATGAGTATTTTAGACGGTAATTTTGTTCGAATGGCTAGCTTACTACAAATTTCTACCTTTTTGGAAAAAAAATGCAATTTTTCGAAGTGTTGTATCTCGAGATCTATATGGCATACAGAACTGGGGTTTGCGCTCAAATTGTCGCTAATTTTGTCTTCTTTAAAAGTGTTAAGGATGTCTTTGCCGTAGAATGCATTTGTTTAGAAGTTGTAAGCCAAAAACTAAAAAGTCTGAATATTTCGAGGTTTTTCGAGCACCACGAAGTTAGCACAGGTCATTCGAAGTTGCAAACTTGGCTTTACTCTATTGGTATCTATCCTAACAGCATCCAAAAAAATCAGAACCTTGCAATTTTTTGCGACCTAACGCGATTTTTGTGTCTACGGTGACTGGCCTTCGTGATCTAGGTTTAGAATGTACTTCACAGCTTGGGCAGTGTAGCGGGAAAAGCGCTGTGCAGCCATTCGTACATTTTGGCGAGCACGTCCACTAACAGTTGATAAATATGGTGTGAGATTGTTAGATCACATCTCTGATGTTCCAGGAGATCTTCAATCATTTTTTACGTGAGAGTAATTCCTTCATCTAGGAAGTGATTTCGGATCAGTTTTAACAAGTGAGGACGTCACAAAAAAAATTATACGAGCCTTACAGTAGTCGCTCATGATGTGTAACATGTAACATGTTAATCCTACTACGTGTGTCCCGGGAGCGCAAATCCCTTGTTAACAGTGAACTCTGTTGGTCATTGAAATAACTACTTGTAAAACTCCAGTGCCAATATTAATCCTGACCGTAATAAATCATAATTGTTATTTGCTAAGACGTTGTATCTTAATCGATTGATAACATATTGAGTATTTTGCAATGTAAAATTAAAAGTGAATATTGTAATATTATAGTGCAGAAGTGGCTTTAAAAAGCTGAACCGTCTCGGTTTCAGACAAGATGGCAGCTGATCTCTCGTTCTGAATTATATTTCACTAATTTGAGTATGTTGCATGCAATATAGCCTACAGATATAAAAATAATACGAACTTTGCATGAAATGAACTTTGTTTGAAATATACTCCAGTAAAGAAATCGTTTAGTCAAAGTCATTATTGGCTAAGACGTTGTATCTTAATCGATTTATATCATTCATTTTGGGAGGACATAATTAGGTCTATGGTTACAGCGGTTGTCTCTCAACCGGCCGGCTGGGGTTCTAATCCTAACAGAGTTGTATTATTTTGCTTGATTTATTTTATATTTATTGTGTTTCGAGTAGGCTACTGAGGCGTTATACAATTGAGCGTTATATTGCGCATTTTGCAATGGAAAATATTTAATTAAAACAAAGTTCTCCAATGGATCTGCAGTAGTTGAACTACGGTAGTCGGCCGTGGTGGAAGCATTCCACTGCCTACTTGATGCGAGCTGCGCTCTATACAGTCCAGTGAAGTGAACCCATGCCAGCGATGTTATTGAAAATAGCCTCTTTTTGCCGAAAGAGCGCACTGCCAAGTATAGGCGCGATTAAAAATTAGGTGTGCAGAAGGTTTATTAAATGTGTTTCTCCCAGTGATACGTTTGTCTTAGACCAACGAAGTTTCAGTTATTGTTAGTAGTCGGTGTTAATATACTGAATTCCTACGTTGTTTGGAGTGTTTGTTGATGCGATATAGATTCCACATAGCCACATGTCCGACAGTACATCTAGTGCTTACATTGAATAAGAATACAGCAAAGGTATGAAGATTTAATAAATCGTAATTGTTTTCAGCAAATATGATATAATGAATATTTTCCCACCAAAGAACGACAATTTGAAGATGATTTATTGCAGAAATATCTGTAATGGCGCCTCCAAACCTTGAAGTAATCCGTATGTTATATGCATTCCACATGGTACCACTGCCAGCAGTGCGTCTTACGCACTTCCGTCCGATCCACTTCCGTCCCATTTTCCAAAATCACTCCCACAAAAATATCCAGCAACCGAGTGGAAAGATGTTACACATCAAAAACAAGTAGTTCCGTGAAGAACTAAATAGCCTATTTTCATATATCCTACTAATATTAATTGCCCCTATCAACATACAAATTGTCAGTTTGATTGCTGTAATAGATTCGTAAACATTGAGAACCGTCTAAATATTTTGGATGGTCACCATGTTGGATTTTATATTATAGGCCTTAGATTTAAGTACTATTACATGAAGATTATTGTGGAGGTGTTTTATTCAAACTTCAATCGCATGATTACGACACAAGAAATAAAAGCGGGATTTTAAAATTTCGCTCAGCCGCCATCTTGTGGTTATGAAATAAATTTAAATGAATTAGATGCCAGTCGATTATAATTTGTATAAGCATATACCGTATCAAGTTTCACTGCGCTCGGATAGTTAAACGCAAGAAACGTCCATTTGAATATTTAAAATTCGCGTAGCCGCCATGTTGGATTTGTGCTCGCCAAGTTATTGAACGTCCCATAGGTGAACGTATACTTATAGCCTCTATACACGTACAACATTTCAGTTTGATTGCTGTAGTAGATTAATAGATATTGAGAACCGTCTAAATATTTCGGATGGTCGCCATGTTGGATTTTAATATATGTAGGCCATAGAGTTATGTACTATTAGATGATGATTAATGTGTACGTTCATTATGCAAATGTTGATTTCGATCCCATGATTAGAACACAAGAAATAAAAACTTAATTTTCGAAATTCGCACAGCCGCCATCTTGAGGTTACGTAAACAATGCATTACAATGTGTATAAACATTTCCCGTACGAAGTTTCAATGCGTTTGAGTCATTAAATCGCGAGAAAAGTCTATTTAAAACTTTCAACTTCGCTTGGCCGCCATGTTCGTATTGTAGTTAACCGGTTTTTGAAAGCCTCATAGATTAACTTCCAGTAACCGACAGTAGTGGCTACGCTGGCTAAAAGCGCAGCATTAGGCTATGGGGCCAAGCTCTGCTGACTCGGTAGACGCGTGGGTTCGAGCCGCACCGTCGGCCGTCCTTGAAATGGTTTTCCGTGGTTTCCCCATTTTCAACACCAGGCAAATGCTGGGACGGTACCTACTGACCGGCCACGGCCGCTTCCTCCCACATCCTTGCCCAATTTCATTCATCTTCATCAATTCCATCTCTCATCCCGACACGCAGGTCGCCCACGGGCGTCAACTAGAAAGACCTGCACTCGGCCTCTCAGGAGGCCACACGAAAAAAAACTTCCAGTAGTGCCCTTTATCTCCGTACAAAATTTCATGGTGATACCGGTAATAGTTTCAAAGATATAGAGTGCCGGTGAAATATTTCGCACAGCCGCCATCTTGAGGTTATGTAAACAATTGAACGAAGTTAGATATCGGTGCATTACAATTTGTATAAACATATACTTACCAAGTTTCATTGCCATTGGTTGGTTAAATCGTGAGAAACGTCTATTTAAAAGTCGCAAATTCGCTTTGCCGCCATGTTGGCTTTATAGTTACCAGATTTTCAAAAGTCACATAGGTGAACTTCTAGTAGTTCCCTTTATCACCTTACAAAATTCCAGGGTGATATTGGTAATAGTTTCGGAGAAATTGAATGCTGGTGAAATACTTCGCACAGCCGCCATGTTGGATTGGTGAGAGGTAACAAAATTTGAAGGGAACGGTCGGGATTGCCCGGAATAGTGCTATGAACTTACCGAGTTTCATTGAAATCGCTCCGCCGTTTAGAAGTTATTAGGGGGGAGGGGCACACACCATCACACACACACGCACACACAGACAGACACACGGACAAAGGTGATCTCATAAGCCTATTTTTTCATAAATTAAAATAGGCTAAAAACACACTTTCCTATTACTGTCTACAGGGTTGTAGAAATACATTTTGTTAGTGGATACCCCCAGTTCTTTACACACCTTCGCATTTTTACACCCCATATCACAAGTGACAGCCACAACACGCACCCCAGCTCCTTCTGCCTTCCGGATAACGGTGTGCTTGTCATCGTGACATCAAAGTCATAGTACACAGGTTGTTTCCATGGCTAAAATAAGCTGCGAATCATCGCCACCTGAACGTTCACATTATCACATTATCGGATGAATCAAAACTAGGGACCCTGATTTATGGTAATATAAAAGGCTTCAAAGCGGTGAAATGAATTCTTCAAAGTGGTGAAATAAAATATAGATAGCGATGATATAACAAAATAACAAAAGCGAGGTGTGAGTGTGCTTAATAACCATGAGTACGGTGCTCGGATTTGGTTAAATAATGAACACTATACAAACATTTGGAGGAGTAACAAACAATTTATTCTAGTTCTTTCTTTGTTTTCTTTTTCGAAAGAACTTAAACTCAAATGAATTTGAGTTCAATACCTAACCTATCATTTAGTTCTCCATGACTACCATAGTCCTTTTCTCACTAACTCGTGAAACGTATATTGTCCCCAAAATTATGCAGAGCATTGTTTCCATGACTTCAACCAATCCAGTCTGAGAAGGGACTTCGTTATCCCGCATCGTATGCAACGTTTATATTTTTAAGGTTCCTTATTTTCTATGGAGGGACTATTTCAATTAATTTTTAAGTAAAGATTTTTAAAAATTATCTTATTACCAGCGTTTCGTTGGAATTGAGCATTCTATATGCATCTGCCGAAATATTTCGCGGATATCGTTAAAACCAAAAATCCGGGACTCTAATCATAACACACGCGACCGTCGATGTTCATTGCACTGAAACTTAGAACAGCCAGTGCTTCGAAAGGTTTGAAAGTTTCCGACCTAGCTTTAATTAAACTAAGCACTTCGTTTAAAATGCCCGGTCTACATTTGAACTGTCTTGCCCATTTATGGAGAGTTGAGCGGCAAGGCCTACTTCCTTTTCCTCAAGTACGCATACGCTCTTAAAGTGAGGGCATTCGCGATGTCTCTAGGACCCCATTTAACGCGTTTTTAGCCTATTTTCAATTTTGAAAAAAAAAAAAAAAAAAAGGCTTATGAGATCACCTTTTGTCCGTGTGTGTGTGTGTGTGCGTGTGTGTGTGTGTGTGTGTGTGTGTGTGTGTGTGAGGCTGGAGCGATTTCAGTGAAACTCGGTAAGTTCATAGCACTATTCCCGGCGACCTCGACCGTGCCCTTCAAATCTTGTTACGTCTCACCAATCCAACATGGCGGCTGTGCGAAATATTTCACTAGCATTCAATATCTCCGAAACTATTACCGATATCGCCCTGAAATTATGTACGGTGGTAAAGGGCACTACTAGAATTTCACCTATGAGACTTTCAGAAACCTGGTGACTACAAAACCAACATGGCGGCAAAGCGAAGTTGAGACTTTTAAATAGACTTTTCTCGCGATACAACTATCCAAACGTAATGAAACTTGGTACAGCAAATATTTATACACATTGCAATGCACTGGAGTCTAATTTAGTTCAATTGTTTACATAACCTCAAAATGGCGGCTGTGCGAAATATTTCACTGACATTCTATCTCCGAAACTATTACAGATATCACCCTGCAATTTTGTACGGTGATAAAGGATACTGATACAAGTTTACCTATGTATATTTCATAAACCTGTCAAGTACAAAACGAACATGGCGACCAAGCGAATTTGAAATATTTGAATAGACTTTTCTCGTGAGTTAACTCTCTGAGCGCAGTGAAATGTGGTACAGTAAATGATTTTGCAGATTGTAATGCACTGCCATCTAATTTAATTCATTTGTTTACATAACCTCAAGATGGCGGCTGTGCGAAATTTTAAAATTAAGTTTTTATTTCTTGTGTCGTAATCATGCGATCGAAGTGAAAGTTTGAATAATGAACCTAGGCATAAATTGTCCTTGAATGGTACATAACTCTATGGCCTATACATATAACAATCCTAATTGGCGAGGTTCCGAAATATTTAGACGGTTCTCAATATCTATGAATCTTTTACAGCAACCAATCTGATTTTTTTATGTTCATAGAGACTATGAACATATGTTCACCTATAGGACTTTCAGTAACCTGGTGAGCACAAATCCAACATGGCGGCGAGGTGAAGTATAAATATTTAAATGAACGTTTCTCGCGAATTAACTATCCGAGTGCCGTGAAACGTTGCACGTTAAATGCTTATACAAATGTTGATCCACTGGCATCTAATTTATTTCGATTGTTTGCATAATCACATGATGGCTGCTGTGCGTAATTTTAAAATCTCGTTTTTACTTCTTGTGTTCTAATCATGCAATTGAAGTTTGAATACCACACGTACACAATAATCTTAATGTAATAGTACAAAAATAAAAATCCAACCTGGCGAACTTCTGAAATATTTAGACGGTTCTCAATATCTACGAATCTGTTACAGCAATTATACTGAAATTTTGTATGTTGATAGAGGCAATTAACATGAGCAGGATATATGAAAATAGGCTGTATAGTTCTTCACGGAACTACTTGTTTCATTCTCAGTAAACCGCGAATTTGCCCAGATGTAAAGCAATGTAACAAAATATATTTTAGAATGCAAATACATTTGCCATTGAAAACAAATGTTTTTAAATATCCGTATTGATGTTAGAATTAAATGTTTAAATTATACGCCAATTATAATTTAAACGTTTAAAATATATTTTGCTTCTTTGTCTATCACTTGCTTTATGCTGCAATGCGATCGTCTGTAGGATACCACATGTCCTTTAGGTTTAACTATATCCGCATGGCGAAGAAAATTGCGGATATCCGTGGGTTTATCTCTTGAGGGCTCTTTTCCGATAGATGAGTGGCTATCAAAATTTAATTCCCTCAAGCATTGTGAAAACCCATGGCGTAGCCGAACTCGTTAAAACGGGCACCACGGCCGCAACGCCGGCTGCGGCAAGTCCGGAGATAGGAAATTCGAATAAGGACTCCCTCCAGGCATATGCTGGGATAGTACCTTACTCAAGTCCCGGGGCACCTACCCCATCCCTGTCCCTAATACTACACTACTACAGTCATTAAAGGCATACAGACAATGTTCAAAACACGCCCAAATGCACGGGTTGGTTGGTTGGTTCCTCAGTTTAGGGGCTGCGACAATACGGTCATGTAGCCCCGTGTACTTTGGGTGTGTGTAGAATCTGTCTGATAACCGGTGTTAATTGTGATGGCTGTATTAGTGTGTATTATCTGTAATTCACCGGGTGAGTTAGCCGTGGTGGTTACGGCATGACTGATGGCAGTCGCTCACATCCGGGAGGCGAGGAGGTTCGAATACCCCCGCCGGCAACCTTGAAGATGGTCTTCTGTGGTTTCCCATCTTCCTTCCAGGCAAATGCCGGGGTTGGTCCCTAACTATAGGCCACAGCCGCTACCTTCCAACTCCTCGTCCTTACAATCCATCTTCCCTCCTTCCCTCCCCAACGGTACTTGTAGCTCACCCATTGGGTGTCCGTCTCGAAGCAGCTACAAAACTGGCGAGCCGAACATGTCCTCGGACACTCCCGGCACTAAAAGCCATACGCTAAAAAAAATATCTGTAATTCAGGTAAGGACTGATGGTCAATTTCTCAAGAAGTTCCTACTTTTGCTACCAAATTCTACCGTCAACGACTTGGTTACTAGATGCCGCCACAACTAACACCTGCCGATGAACTTTGGAACTAATAGAGCATCGAAGTTGAAGATATCATTATTATTTTTAATCTCATCAACGTAAAGCTATTTTTTAAAATGTAGGCCTACAGTGAGTTCTGTTGAAAGGCCAGATGACTTCTCTATTCCGCCTCTTAAAGCAACAATAACTAAGTTTTGTTGAAAGTGCTATATTTTTCATTATGAATTATTAACTTCAACGATCAGTTACAGCATATTACTTTTAGGACGGAGTGGTTCCCGCTCCTCCTTTCAATTTTATCCCTCCCAATTAAAAAACTAAGAAATATCAAAAGTCACAAATTCTCGTTTTCTAGGGAAACAACCCCCGTCGTTAATAATGAACAAGTATGCTGGTAATATTCATTGAGTCAAACTCTCTTTACGATATACCACTGATATTCACCCCCTCTCAACACTATTTATGGAGCAAACTGTTACGTCTTGCATATATGAATGTAGTAAAATTCCAATATGACCTAAAATTCGATAGAAATATATAAGTTCCTCCCACAGAGAACAAATAAAGACAAAACAGGTCAACACTGCAATATATCTAATCGCTTGGTTGTCGAAAATCAAAAAAGTTAAAAGGACATAAAACGCAATGGAAGTTCACATTATACCCATGGACATCATATACACACATCAAAAAAAGTTTTGCATCACCTCGGTTCCAAGAGTTCCGGAACCGTTAAATACAAAGGGAATAGAGATCAACACAAACAACATTTCAGCTCGTTTTATTGCTCATGAGACCCACACATTGCATGTTGTACCATCATACAGCTAGACTTTCAGCATTTGTGGTCCAGATTGCAGTACACACCACTACCTCTAATACCCAGTAGCACGTTCTCTTGCATTGATGCATGCCTGTATTCGCCGTGGCATACTATCCACAAGTTCATCAAGACACTGTTGGTCCAAATTGTCCCACTCCTCAACGACAATTCGGCGTAAATCTCTCAGAGTGGTTGGTGGGTCAAGACGTCCATAAACAGCCCTTTTCAACATATCCCAGGCATGTTCGATAGGGTTCATGTCTGGCGAACATGCTGGCCACTGTAGTCGAGCGATGTCGTTATCTTGAAGGAACGCATTCACAAGATGTGCACGATGAGGTCGAGAATTGTCGTCCATGAAGACAAATGCCTCTCCAATATTCTGCCGATATGGTTGCACTATGGGTCGGAGGATGTCATTCAGGTATCGTAAAGCCGTTTCGGAGCCTTCCATGACCACCAGTGGCGTACGTCGGCCCCACATAATGCCACCCCAAAACATCAGGGAACCACCACCTTGCTGCACTCGCTGGACAGTGTGTCTAAGACGTTCAGCCTGACCAGGGTGCCTCCAAACACGTCTCCGACGATTGTCTGGTTGAAGGCATATGCGACACTCATCGGTGAAGAGAACGTGATGCCAATTCCGTGGGGTCCATTCAGCATGTTGTTGGGCCCATCTGTACCGCGCTGCATGGTGTCGGGGTTGCAAAGCTGGACCTCGCCATGGACGTCGGGAGTGAAGTTGCGCATCATGCAGCCTATTGCGCACAGTTTGAGTTGAAACACGACGTCCTGTGGCTGAACGAAACGCATTATTCAACATGGTGGCATTGCTGTCAGGGTTCCTCCGAGCGGCAATCCGTAAGTAGCGGTCATCCACTACAGTAGTAGCCCTTGGGCGGCCTGAGCGAGGCCTGTCATCGACAGTTCCTGTATCTCTGTACCTCCTCCATGTCCGAACAACATCGCTTTGGTTCACTCTGAGACGCCTGGAAACTTCCCTTGTTGAGAGCCCTTCTTGACACAAAGTAACAATGCGGACGCGATCGAACTGCGGTATTGACCTTCTAGGCATGGTAGAACTACAGACAACATGAGCAGCGTACCTTCGTCCTGGTGGAATGACTGGAACTGATCGGCTGTCGTACCCCCTCCGTCTAATAGGCCCTGCTCATGCATGGTTGTTTACATCTTTGAGCAGTTTTAGTGACATCTATGAACAGTCAAAGGGACTGTATCTTGGATACAATATACACAGTCAACGTCTATATGCCGGAGATCTGGGAACCGAGGTGATGCAAAACTTTTTTTGATGTGTGTATATATAGTCTATATTTTCAAACTCTCGCAAGCAAAAGGTCGCACAGAGAGTATAAAATCTGACTCAAAATGACTTTACAAATACTGTAACGTCACGAATTTCGCCCAGAAACGTAAATATAAAATATTGAAAAATATTAATCACAAATACGAAACATACAATCCGTTGATCTCACTTCGTACAGATTTCGGCGTTAACTGCGCACTTGATCTTGAGAGCTCAGCGGTAAGAGAGGGGCGTAGAGCGGTGCAGGGATTGATCTGAATACATCCCTGTCTAAGATCATTGACGCGTGACAGTAGCATGTTCCCTCGGACATTACTAGTCCAAGTCAGTGCCGCTTAGCATACGCTGCAGTAGTAGCCTATGCAGAAGGAGGTTGGGCAAGTGCAGAGCTAGCTGCCGGTAACTGCACAGGGCTTAGAAATACTGTAAATGACAAAAATCTAAAGTCCCTTATTATGCGTCGCTTGATAAAATATCAAGATACATAAAAGATCAAACATAATATTCTAATTGCACCTGTGTGAAGCTAAATTGTCTGGCTGCGTGGCTCAGGGGTAACGTTCTAGCTTGCTGAGCCCAAGGTTGCAGGTTCGAAACCTGGCGCAGTCAGCTGGCATTTGAGGGTGCGCAAATGCGAGGGAGCCGTTTCAGTACATTTACTGGCACGTTAAAGATCCCCTTGGGGGCAAAATTCCGGCACCCCGGCGTCTCTAAAAGCCAGGGTTGTTAAAAGGGACGTAAAACCAATAACATTATTATTATGAAGCTAAATTGGATAGGTTAAGAATGTAAACAACGCTCTTAGGTTTCTAGGTTCGTTGCCAAGAGCCGACTGCGGTGGTGTCTAGTAGCTAAGTTCTGGACTTGGCCTAGTAGTCGTTGACGGTGGCGCTTGGCGGCAAAAGTAGGAACTATTTGAAAAATTCTAAGTTGCTGTACTTAAATTAAAAAACAGATAACACACAATAATACAGTCCTCACAATTAACACCGGTTATCAGACAGATTCTACACACACCCAAAGTACACGGGGCTACATGACCGCATTGTCGCAGCCCCTAAACTTAAGAACCAACCAACCAAACATAATATTCTCTGTAATTATGTCAAATATTACCATAAGACTGTTAACGAACATATTTGAGATTTCAATTTTCAAAAATCACCTCCATGAGGTACTTATGCTAAATCATTTTTAGCCTAGTTAGCCTATTTTCATTTTATGAAAAAAAAAGGCTTATGAGATCACCTTTTGTCCTTGTGTGTGTGTGTGTGTCCTAATAACTTCCAAACGTCTGGAGCGATTTCAATGAAACTCGGTAAGGTCATTGCATCATTTTGGCTGACCCCGACGGTGCCCTTCAATTTTTTTTACGTCTCACCAATCGAACATGGCGGCTGTACGAAATATTTCACCAGCATTCAATATCTCCGAAACTATTACCGATATCACCCTGAAATTTGGTACGGTGACAAAGAGAACTACTAGAAGTTCACGTACAGTACCGGTCAAAAGTTTTGGACCACATAAGGAAACCATGATATGTCACCTAAAACCTAAACTTGTGGCACTAGAGCTCTGCGATATTTTTACTGATCTCTTACATCTGATAGAATATATGCGTCCTGATTTCGTTCAATTGGGCCAAGTATTATAGAGCTTATGATTTTTTAACTGTTGGTGGGTCACGCCAAAAATCACCATTTTCAGAGGTATAAAGTATTGTATATTCCAACTGGACGGCCGGGGTTCGTATCCCGGTGACAGCGGGGTGGAATTTTCACCTGGAAATTCACGTGGCGTCAGGAAGGGCATCCGGCCTTAAATCCCCGGCCAAAACCAAAATGAGCCTGGTTGGCTCCGGCGACCCCAATTAATTGGGTAAAAGCCGAAGAAAGAAAGAAAGAAAGAAAGAAAGAAAGAAAGAAAGAGAGTTATGTACTGTTTGTTACATGAAGATTATTGTGTACGTGTAGTATTCAAACTTCAATCGCATGATTAGGACACAAGAAGTAATAACGAGATTTTAAAATTTCGCACAGCTGCCATCTTGTGATTATGGAAACAATTGAAAATAATTAGATGCCAGTGGTTTAACATTTGTATAAGGATTTTCTGTACCAAGTGTCACTGCACTCGGATGGTTAAATTGCGAGAAACGTCCATGTGAATATTTATACTTCGCGTCGCCGCCATGTTGGATTTGTGATCACCAAGTTATTGAAAGTCCTATAGGTGAACGTATGTTCATAGCCCCTATGAATATAAAAAATCAGTTTGATTGATGTAATAGATTCGTAGATATTGAGATTCGTCTACATATTTCGGTTGGTCGCCATGTTGGATCATTATATGTATAGGCCATAGAGTCATGTACCATTTAAGGAAAATTATTGCTTAGGTTCATTATTCAAACTTTCACCTCGATGGCATGATTACGACAACAGAAATAAAAACTTAATTTTGAAATTCGCACAGCCGCCATCTCGAGGTTATGTAAACAATTGAACTAAATTAGATACCACCGCATTACAATGTGTATAATCATTTGCTGTACCAAGTTCGTTTGGATTATTAAATCGCGAGAAAAGTCTATTTAAAACTTTCAACTTCGCTTGGCCGCCATGTTCGTTTTGTAGTTAACCTGTTTTTGAAAGTCTAATAGATGAACTTCCAGCAGTACCCTTTATCTCGGTTCAAAATTTCAGGGTGATACGGGTAATTGTTTCAGAGATATAGAATGGCAGTGAAATATTTTGCACAGCCGCCATCTTGAGGTTATGTAAGCTATTGAACGAAGTTAGATGTTGGTGCATTACAATGTGTATATACATATACTGTACCAAGTTTCATTGCGTTTGTTAGGTTAAATCGCGAGAAACGTCTATTTAAAAGTCCCAACTTCGCTTGGCCGCCATGTTGGTTTTGTAGTTACCAGGTTTTCAAAAGTCACATAGGTGAAATTCTAATTGTTCCCTTTATCACTGTGCAAAATTCCAGGGTGATATCTGTAATAGTTTCGGAGATATTGAATTCTGGTGAAATATTTCGCACAGCCGCCATGTTGGATTGGTGAGACGTAACAAAATTTGAAGGGCATGGTCGGGGTCGTCTGGAATAGTGCTATGATCTTACCGAGTTTCATTGAAATTGCTATAGCTGTTTTCAAGTTATTAGGGGGACACACACACACACACGAATCACACACGCACACACAGACACACGGACAAAAGGTGATCTCATAAGCCTATTTTTTCGTAAATGAAAATAGGCTATAAATCACTCTGAGGATTTGTTTGGTCATTAATCACCTCATCCAGGATGAATACAAAGTTTTAGCAAGAAATTCCAATTGTTCAGACAGAAAGCTTACTTTATTTATAGAGTTGACTGTAACCCAACTTGATCAACAATGAGGCTTAGTTTTTAAAATAGGCCGAGTTATTAATTAACAATAATAAAATTTACCGTAGTACTAAATCTCGATGCTTCAATACGATGCCTATATTTGAGATGAGAGAAAATAGCATCTGTTAGCTAAATGCGTTACATCGTTCGTAAATAAATGTTGGTTTATGTTGGGCATATGTTCAAAATATTATCAGTCCACCTGAGGGAACGGTTGAACCTATCTGGCTTGGAATAGTCTCATATGAGCAACGTGTGAAAGAAAGAAAGAAAGAAAGGAAGAAGGTGGTTACTGTAAATAATAATAATAATAATAATAGTTATTACTGTATTATTATTATTTATTTATTTATTTATTTATTTATTTATTTATTTATTTAATTCACCATTACAAACATGGGTTACTCTAAAGCACGGGTTAAACCAAGTGCTTTACAACAATACATAAAAACTATAATACAAACTATAATATATACATACCATGTACAGGGTCTTTCATATAAAATAAGAGCGCCAAGCGGCGGCTTTGTTAACCGCTGCTGCGGTCACCTTGGCCGAGCTTTTGGCGCGCCAAGGCCTCCTGCTTTAAGCGTGTGTACAATCCTATATGATGCATCGGCCTTGCTAGCGTGTGTACAATGCTGAAATCTTACTTTAGTTAGTTAGTTATTGTTGATGAAACCGAAACCCCTACTTGTGCTAATTTTGTGAGTGATTTATTCGGAGACCGTTCAAGATTCTCCCCAATGTCATCTAGATCATCCTCTGTTAAAACTGTTCGTGTGCGGGCATATTTTTTATTGAGCACCGAGCCAGTATTGTCAAACTTATTTGCAATTACGTGAATCTGTGCTAGTGAAGGTGGCACTTCATCAGGAAATTGTTGAACAAATGCATCACGTACCCGCCGAGCCGACTCGTACTTAAAATAAGTTTTACATTAAAAAATACGATGTTGCGATGATAACTGTCTCACCATATTAGCACTTGAGGTTTAGACTGGCGACTGAACACCTGCACGCTTATTGCAAGGTCAAGTTTGGTAATGTCAATCTGTTATTTTTATACAGTCCATCGGAACTTTAAAAAAAGAAAAAATCAGCCATCGTATGTACTATGCGCGCGCTTTCAATACTATATGGGTTTCGGTTTCATCAACAATAACTAACTAACTAACTAACTAACTAAAGTAAGATTTCAGCATTGTACACACGCTAGCAAGGCCGATGCATCATATAGGATTGTACACACACTTAAAGCAGGGGGCCTTGGCGCGCCAAAAGCTCGGCCAAGGTGACCGCAGCAGCGGTTAACAAAGCCGCCACTTGGCGCTCTTATTTTATATGAAAGACCCTGTATATACAAAATATAGAGTTCATTATCACTCATTCACTAGCAAGGAAGGATCGCACAATATTGCATGTGGACAATAGGACAGAATGCTGCATAGGCCTACTCTTGTAGATGGTCGGCGGAAGATCCAATTCCTTCAGACTCTTGTGGAGTGTGTGAGGTATGAGGCCGTTGACTGAAGATTACAGGCACTATCCGGACGCAGTTCATCTTCCGTATCCCCTTAATTATTATTATTATTATTATTATTATTATTATTATTATTATTATTATTATTATGCAGCCTTAGATACCTTGGCGTAGAACTTTAGAGTTGGAGCCATTGAGGCGATCTACTCTCCAATTGCGATGTTCTGTTAAACACTGTTATCTGGCTGAGAAAACCAGAACTCTACTGTGCGACTTGTGGCTGAGATTTAGATTATTGTGTCTTGTAATTACCAAGAGTGATACGAGAGATCTTTTACTAACCGACATTGTACGCTTTTGAGTGTCGTGAATTTTTGCTGCCTTTCAGAAATCCGACTTGCCAGGCTGGGAATCGAACCCAGCAACAAGATAGTTATAATACTGCTAATGTTTCTGCTTAAAAAAAATCAATGTTACATTGTTCTCTATGTGCTGCATTTTAAATACAGGTCAACTTTGTCCGGCCACCGCGAATCATTCACCGGAAAATCTGAGCTTCACTCACCGTTATCGATTATCACTGACGCGTGAATAGTCTGAAAAAAAATAATCACCCCCTGTAGGAGTATTAAGTACGTGGCTTTGAGAGGAAATAGCGCAGTATCGCTTATGTATTGTGCACTTTTTAAATTCGCTAGTATGTGATGTTTCTAGTCATTGCCGTGTTCTGTCACATTGTCAAGAACATTTCTCCATTGCATCCTCTATCACTCGGAATGGATATTCCATATTTAATTGATAACTTAAAAAGTTCCTTCAGATTAGCTCAGTTGCAAAATTTCTCCTTTAATATTGGTATATTCCATAGCCTAACTTGTTGAAAAGGCGGCTAGATCAACGTCCTGCGATCTAGGAATATTTTAACATGCTGCTGCAGTGTTTTAGTGTTATGGACTATTATGTTTGTAGGCCTATATAGAATATTTACTGCCTCCTATCTGCCTGTTTTTGTTTGGTTTTTGGTTTCGTTTAGAAATGTTGGGGATTCAATTTCAGTTACCTAATTTATTCTGGGGCCCATTGCTAGGACCCTTCGTGGATACACAAGACGATGTCAGCATCCTCTCTCTGTATCCGCTCTGCAAATGCTGTAACTAGTTCTATTTATACAGTTTTGCAAGTAAGAGGTGGAACTTCGTTTTTCTTCGTAATTTTCTATTGTAGCCTATCTTTTCTGCGAACGTTGGTGATCATGCTGCCGAACGTTTCTTTGGCGGCCACCTTTTGAAATAGTTCGAGGGCGAAGTTACCATTCCAATTCCTTAGATATTTATGCCATAATATATTTTCTAGCTGGACTTGGCTGACCTTCAATCTTGGGTTCAAGTATATACCGCGATTCGTACGTGTCTAGGGATTTTGTTTAAAATATAGTCAATGACGTACGGACGTTGATGTTTTGTTTCTTTGTTTGATGTTGTGGCTTGGATTGCGGCTTTTTGCTCAGCTGTACGAGTTTTCAAACAGTGCGTCGTAACATGCCGATGCTGTCGACTCTTCACATGACTTGAAGTTTGTATTTTGTTTGGCTGCAGTCAGTTTGTGGCCGAGTCACTGAGACCCCCTTATGGTTTTACTGTGGCTTCTCAGATCACAGCCAGACGGCCGGGGTTTAAAATTAAACTCAAATGTGACAAGAATCCTGTCAAAATACAATCTATTTAACATTGTTGTTTGTAGTTCTTGCAAATTCTCTTAAGGGGATAGGCTATGTAGCCTATGACCTATGGCTCCCTTTTATTTTTATTCCGCTAGGAGTACCAGTGCCTCACAAGTAAGTTGAAAAAAGGAAGATTGTAGTTTTACGTGACCGTGAATCATGTGATTATAAGCCACGGGACCTCCTTTTTACGTGGAATCCGAACCACAGGACATGGCATTTCACTTCGAAAATCTCACATGCATTGACCGGGAATCACAAGTAAGTTGACAATCTCCTGTTGAGATTCTGGAGTTTGAAGCCATTTTTCAGTGTTACCTTCGTAACAAAATAAAATAGTTGGTCAACATGTGTGTGTGAGGTAGTCAGCCCAGAGGCTGGTTGGATCCTCAAAAAGTATCGCCATAGGCAGCACTAGAATGAGGTGTACTAGGCAAGATGTTAATGTGGTCAATTAAATTGGGTGAGAGGTTAAACTTACCAACTCACATCAGGGGCGTATATAGAAAAAAATCGGGGGGGGGGGGGCTGACTATCCTGGAAAATTGTGAGTATTCTCACGGGATTGTCACCGCAAAAGACCCAGAAATATCAACCAATACCTTAGAGCATATAACTTTGTGTAATTATTTTAGATAAGATTCAACGTTTACATAGCCTACGATTATTACCGGCAATACAAAAAAAGTTGTAAAATACAACAAAACACACAAATAAAATTGTATACTTAATGAACTTTCTATTATGATCTATGGAGTATGAATGGCATATATCTAAATATTTGTCAATTTACTAAGCAGAAAGGTAAACAGTTTTTTTACATGTATTTCTCAAAAAACATACTGTGGAATTCACAGCTTTACCTCACAAGGCTGAGTGCACCCTGTTCCAGCCCTCAGACTAGAATTAAAATTTATTGGCAGAGCCGGGAATCGAATTCGGTTCTCCGGGGCAGCAGCGAAGAATGCTACCCACTACACCACGAGTTAGTATAATTTCAATTTTAATATTGTTTATAACTTAGCCGATAAGTTAAGATTAGGGTACAACCAAATTTACAATTATTTTATGCTCTTACCAAAGCAGCACTTTCTTAATTTTTTTGGCTTTTTTCGGGGGGGGGGGGGGGGCTGGAGCCCCCTCAGCACCCCCCTTATATACGCCCCTGACTCACATCTGCTAACCTAAAAGGTAAACGCGATAAATGCAATATTTACAAGAGATATATAACACTAACGGAACACAAGTAAAATATTTGACACATTATATGACTAAATAATTGTGTATAAGTTGTACAAATGTTATATGAGTTACTCAAATTACCATCTGGTGGTGTAGCGGCTACCGTTCTTGGCTCTGACAAGAAATTTTAATTCTGGTGTGAAGGCTGGAACGGGGTACACTCAGCCTCGTGAGGCAAAATTGAGAAGATGAGGGTTCAATTCCCACATCAACCATCCTGGAAGTGGTTTCCCGTGATCCCCCCCCCCACTTCTACTTCAAGCAAATGCTGGGATGCTACCTAACTTAAGGAGACGTCCGCCTCCTCGACAAAGCCTAACATCAAATTACAAATAGGCCTACACATACTAGTACAGCTGTTACAATAACAGAGGTTATCACACAAACTCCCCCCCCCCCCCACACACACACACACAAATACACGGGGCTATATGACCTAGATGTCGCAGCCCCTCAAATAAGCAACAACAACAAAACTCACTCAAGAGCAAATAGATGTAAGTAACATTTTATTTCACGTGGAAAATCACCCTTACTGAGGTATGTTTTAAGTACCATTTTCCCACGTTTCTCAGCCATCACTTGCTCCCGTTTGCTTCTAAGCGCCTCGTATATATCCGCTGATCGTACAAACGCCTTGAGTGAACAAGATCTCATGATGCTTGCCTGCCTAACAACACATGTAATCTAATTAACCCTGATTTGAAAAGTGATTAGATAAGTTATTGGACACCTAAGCGTGTTCACCGACTGAAAATCAACTCTCATATTATAATGTAGGGTTAGTATTTAATGTGCAAATTTTGTCATAAAATATCATCTCAAAACACCCCATGATGTTATTCATGTACTAATACTGAGCAACACTTTCAAAATAACATTTCTTATAGCCTATTCTTCATTGTTACACAGATAACAATCCACGTGAGACAATATAACAATTAACTATCAAATTATAATTTTATTAATGCAGCCAATGGCCATGCACTTTTCTTTTCACGACTGGTCAAGGAAGGGATAGTGGAAGGACCTATTGAAAGGAACCGTTCGGCATTTGCCTGGTGGTGAAAATGGGAAACCACGAAAACTATCAAATTGCAAACGACCAACAGGAACACAATACTGTAATATGAAAGACACTACATTGATGCCGGGCTTCGTTAATTCACGTAGTTTTTTATTGGTGCTACGTAAATTAACGTTTTCTCACAGTGCTTCAATCTTGTAGCCTATAATTTTCTCCTTTCCGCCGTTCATTAATCGAAATACTACGTGTTATTTACAAACTAAGGTCTTGGATGTTCGAAATGCAGATAGGTATATTGTTGTCTCGATAATGCTTTCGGTACAGGAAGTCAGGTTTTATAACACTCAGTTACCGCGTGTATTGTCAAGTGTTAGTATGGCGCGCGCGGAACTGACAGTGCGATAATCAGTTCAGGCGAGTCTGTTGACGATAATAATACGAGTGAAAATGACAATGATAGCAGTGAAAGTAGTGACGTTGAGGTTGATGGATGGACAAGTTAAGTTACAAGTATTTATGTTTCATCTTACTTTTTATGCTAGGTGTGCTTCTGTTGCTCGGTCCGCAGTAAGGAATAGAGGAGCGCGCGCCCAGGCAACAATGTGTTCTATCAACAACCACAACCATTATGTGAAGCACTCAAACATCCGATGAAGAAACATAGACTACTTATATAAACCTATGCCAATGGGAATGGTTCCTAATTGAAGTGCTTGGTCTGTTGATGTACACAGTTTCATAATAAGGAAACTTAATCTGCAACTTTATTTATTATAAACAAGATGTTCAGCAAGAACATATAGCCTACTTTCTCCTAAATGCATGGGTATAGTTATAACTCCTTTGTCATTATCAAGGAGTAGACTATAATTTAATGTTCGTTGTAGTAGCTTGTTGAAATGCAACTAGTATTGTACGTTATATTACGTTATATTATGCTAATGATTTTCCTTATTTCCACTCATTACGGACTTACTGGACCTATTACCGACTGCGTAATTCATTGTGGTACTTTAGTCGAGTGTACTTACGCCACCGGGGCTAATTGGTTTGCATGCTAGGCTTTGATCCTTAATCCTGTATGACGCGGCACTTGTGGGCGTTGAAGCTTCTGCCAGTAAGCGTATACACGCTGGTAAAGACGCCATTGTCCCCTGCGAATTATACCTTCTAGGCTAGGTTCTCCCTTCCATGATAACTTTGATGCAACTCACGGAATTGAACAGGTGCCATTTTCCCGGCAGTTTTCATGGAAGATTCAGTACAACAACCAACCGATTTACTTTTCTTGCTCTAGTCGAAATCCTGGCTGCAATATAAATAAATTGATTTGTAATGTGGGTATACCTGTGAAATAAATACATCAGAATGAAACTTTATTTTCTTTAATTCAGTGTCTGGCAGGTATTCAATTTTATTTAAAGCAAGTTTCCCACCCGCTTTGCGTTCATAATGCGAATCAACTGACAATTACTCTCAAACGACAACACTTCCATACTGTATTTGATTTCCTACACTTTTGCGAATAATATATAGTCTATTAATAAATGCATTGCGCTCATTGTGCAAAGCCTACATGATACGTACCGTAAGTCAAGAAGAGCAAACTTGACCTAGTGATACTCTTCTTTTCTTGCTCTTCATCGCGTGGTAAATGTTGTACTGTTCACTGCATTGAACACATATAGGCCTACACTCCTAATTGGCTTGGTGAAAAAATTTCCTGGCATACATATGATGATGAAAAACGTGTATCGCCAAGCGTGTCATCGGTGTCTCAACTTGTATTCCTCATTCATCCTCTCCTTGTGTACCATATCATCGGTAGTCCAGAAACATTCCTCGATCAAGTCCCTTTTCTTCTCTAGTTCTCGTAATATCCCGAGTTTAATGCAGTTGCATTTGCATTCCTCGATCAGAAAGGTTTCCCTGGCTAGGACATATCTGACATATTGGGAATACCTTAGAACCTGGTAGGAGCCATTAGCAAGCAAGGATCGACTTCCAACATTCATATACAAGGAACTGCGCACTCTTCTTTACGTCACTTAAAAGTAATCGGAGCTTGGTCATGGCTAGAAGTTGAACTATTACAAGATTGTAACATACCTCACGAGGCCAGGGATTTGCAAACCGGAATGGTTGGAACAATTACCCATGTAACCCGCAAGAGGACTGCACCGTACAGAGATATTGAGAAGGCTGTGGATGACAAAGTGTATCTTGTTTTTCTATTCTCATTTTTCTTTTGTCTTCTGTTTATGTGCGATGCTGCAGCCGCTATCAAAATCTGGTTTCAATAACCCGGACTTTTAATAAAACATATAATTTCCATTGTAAAATGCACAATATAACGCTTAATAGGCTATTATATCGTCTGAGTAGTTATAAAACAATAAGTATAAAAGACTTCAAGCAAAAAAAGCTAACTCTAGTGGGTTTCGAACCCCCAGCTGATCGCGTGAGAGACAAACACTAAACCACAGAGCCAATCATATCTGGTACACTTCAGTGTTATTAACCGACTTACATACAACGTGTTAGCAAATAATATCTTGAAATAAACGATTACTTCACTGCAGTACATCTTCATTATAATAAATCATTTCATACAAAGTTTATATTAGTTCTATCAATAGGCTACATCGCTGCAACATATTCAAACTACTAAAATATAGAACAAGCACAAGATGTCAGCTTCCATCTTGTCATGTAATAGAGACGACTCAGCTCTTCTAAGTCACTCATGCAGTATAATATTAAATTGTAATGTTCAACGGGTTACGTCATTTAGGATAGCTTAAACCACCCTCGGTTCGATAATCGAAATTGGTGGGTTCTAAGTTATTGGTTATCATGCTTGAATAATACAAACGGCCGCCATCTTGAAATGGTACGGCTGATGACCTTGTAGTTTGGGCGCAATACGCGTTCCATATAAAGGTATGTTGTTAGCAAATTTGGTTGAGATCGGATGATTAGTTTAGTCGTAATTTAATCTTACGTTTTGAACGTTTGGGTGGCCGCCATTCAGTTTTGATAAAGATGGCGGCGATATAAAACATGACATTGAGGTGCTCTTTGCTAGTGATACCTCTGTACCAAATTTCGTTCAATTCGGTTTCGTCGTGTTTGAATTGATAGGCAGATATACACACACAGGCAAAAAGGAAGGAAGCTTTTAGTTTTACTTGACCGTTAATCATGCGATCATGAGCCACGGGACCGCCTTTTAACGTGTACTCCGAACCACAGGACATGACATTTCACTTCGGAAATCTTACACACAGACTGACAACTTTTGCCCCGTGTAGATCTCATAAGTCTACTTTCAATTTTTGCAAAAATCGAAAGTAGGCTAAAAATATGGGGACGGTGCGGCGCGGCGGGTGTTTGGATCGACCCCGCTCTTCTTTTCTCTCGCTACGCGTGGTGCTGGTATTGGCATGGCGGTGATAGGCACGGAATTTTCATTTTTGGAAGCTTCATGGTCATCAACTTCGTTTACATACTTACTGTACGTTGTTTTTTTCATTGGGTCGTCGTGCTGATGAACTCCATGTAGGCTACTAGGGTTTATTATTATTATGGGTATCCTGCCCGAAGGCAGGTCCGTGCCTCCGAAGAGGCTATCCTCAGCGAGAGTTTACGTGCGGTAGGGTGGCAAAGGCCTTTCCACTCCTCCTTTCCCCGCCAACAGAGCGTGGTCCCACTAAACCGGCATTCCATCCAAGGTCCAACCACGCCCAATGCTGGTTAACTGCGGAGTTCTCATGGGATCCGGTGTTTCAACATGGCCAGGCCGTTGGCCTGGCGTTTATACAAGATGTTAAAAGTAGTATCCAATATTGTAGAAGATAAAAGTGTGTATCTAGCAGGGGCGTATATAAGGGAGGGTGGGTGGGTGGGGGGGGGGGGCAGCCCCCCCCCCCGACATTTTTGTCACATATATTATTTGTTTATGAATTAAAATGTTAAAAACCAATATAATCATGTACTATTGTAACTAAGTGACGTATGGCAACGTTACAAAGCAAGGCAAAGGTAGAGCGATGTAAACAGTGTGACAATCAGTTTGCTCTGATCTTATGTGTAACAACATAACCTCTTATTACTCTCCAGTACCTTCGCTCTTATGAACAAACCTAGTTCAGCAACAAGTGCCCTTGAAGCGTGTGACAAGTTTTTTCCCTAACTTTTATACCCTTATCAAACTTTTGGCAAATTTTCCTCTCTCTGTAGCTACTGGTACTGCCGAACAGAGTTTGAGTTGGTTGAAAACACACTTAAGAAATTCTACTTCTGATTTAACAGACTCGACGGTCTACTGTCGACCTTAATATTATGTGCACTCGAGTTTGATGGTTGTTTGTGAATTAACCAATAGACCTACATAAAATCCAATAACATCATCATTTTCGTCGTTCTATTTTACGTTAGTTCATGCAGGTTTGGAATTTTTAATTTATATTTTTTATCGCATTTGGAACACAAAAAGTGCCCGTTTTTAGGATTACAACGCGACCAAGAACTACATTTTCCAACCACCCCGAGCCGAGAAAAAGTTATCTTACAAAAATGATAACAACTTTGTTTCTAGGACTCACAAAATTTTGAAATTAATAAACCAGTTATACAACATTCCAATGTATATTGTGTTGAAATTTAGATTCGATCTGATGACGGGTTTGTGAGATAATAATTCTTAAATGTGACGCATGGTTGAAACACGCTTAAAAAGGGGCACTTTTGGTGCTCCAACTTCGATAAAAATATTAAAATATAAATTAAAAATTCCAAACCTACATGAACTAACGTAAAATAGAACAACGAAAATGATGAAGTTATTGGATTTTATGTAGGTCTATTGGTTAATTCTCAATCATCAAACTCGAGTGCATATAATATTTTTGTCGACAATAGTATTGTCGTCTATTCACAGAGACATACATCTCACTGACGATGAAGTTATGAACCGATTTGGCAATGCTTCAAGAAACCTTGACTTTATATTATAGTGTGAGTTGTAAATCAAAACAGTAACATTAATTCTTTCCATGTAAATACTATCAGTGAGCAAGATGATTGTATTAATAAAAAGTATCATAAAATGGCCTTAGTTGTGTTTGACATTAACCAAACATAAAACATCAGAACGAATTGGTTGAAAAAGTGATGCCACATAGCCTTAAAACTCATAATATTGCACCAAATTATACAAAAGTTTCACGGGGAGAACCCCGGACCCCCTATTCTTTGGGCCAATACCATGACCCCTAACCTCCGGTTGGGCACCCCCCGAAATAAAACTCTATATACACCCCTGGTATCTAGTAAACATGGGTCCTACAGCGCCTACTTTCTGAGATCTGAACAGTTGTTTAAAGTAGGCGATGTCCAGTCATTGCTATCTATCTTTCTGCCCTTCAAAGTAAAGCACACGGTACGTACCCCGAGTTATGAGTAACGTACACTAACATGACTTAAACCACACAATTGACCTGTTTGACAGAGCACACTTACAGTATAACGACTCTGCTCAACTTCACAACCTGACTAGCTTTCATTATTCCTTGGGACGTATAGGCATTCCATGTCAGGGGGGTCCACTATGATTTTCTGGTGGTCTGCACCTCCTATGAACAAGTGTTCTGAAAGTAGGTGCTATAGGACCCATATTTGTTAAACATTTTCTTTCTTTCTTTCTTTCTTTCTTTCTCGGTTAGGGTCTTCTGAGGACCACGAACCAATTTCAATGTTTAGTCCTCTGTTGTTCTTTCTTCTTCCTCCAGTGCTCCTTCATCTTTTCGCTGTGTGTCTTCTCTCTCTCTCTTCCGACCATTTTGAGCCTGTTTTCTTATATTGCCTTCCTGGGAGTCCTTCCATTCCCAATACCTTTTTTTTTTGGAAAATTTCTCACTCTAGTGCATCTTCTTCTCTCACATTATTTTTTTTCTAAATCTTTCTTTACTTCTTGAAATCAGGCTGTTGTCGATTTATTTTTTCAAAGATATTTAAAAATCTGTTTGGTTAACCTGCTATCATTCATTCTATATAAATGTCCGAAAAATAATAATTGCCTCTTCTTTATTGTCTCCGTTATGTTTTCAATGTTCCGATATATTTCTTCGTTACTTCTTAATTTCCAAAACTCTGAGTTCTTAATGGACCGAGAATTTTGCGTATAATTTTTCTTTCTGATACTTCTAAAATATAGGATAGTTTTAACATCCTGTATACCGGCCGCGGTGGCCGAGAGTGCTAACACGCTACTGGGAGAGCGTGGGTTCAAACCCCACCTAGGTCGTCCTGAAAATGATTTCCGTGGCTTCCCATTTTCACCTCCAGGAAAATGCCGGGACGGTTCCTTTCAACAGGTCCACGGCCGATTTTTTTCCAAAATCCCTTTCCTGACCCGTCCTGAAAAGAGAATGCATGGTCATTGGCTGCATTAATAAAATTATTCAACACCCTGTACGCAGTAGAATTTGACTGTGTTGCTATGGGATGTACACCACTGCATGTGAGTTTTAATGGGACTGGGGGGGGGGGGGGGGGGCAGAAGGAGGCCGTGATGTAAGTTAGGTAGGCCTACTATCCAGGCAGTTGTCTGAATGGCTTCTATAATGCTTGATGTGAGATTCGATCCTTGTCCTCGCGAGACTGAATGCACCTCGTTCCAAGCCGTTGACCAGAATGGAAATCCTTAGTAGAACCGGAAATCGAACCCAGCAGACCGCTCGCGCTTTCAGCGTAGGATATGAACTACAATTCCTCCAAGTTCAGACCGTTATTTTTCTAAAAGAAAAAGTAAAGTAAAGAAAAGTTGTGTTAGTTCGTTAGTTTTCCGACAACTTCTCAAATGTCGCTTTGTTTCTTTCTCTTCAGAGTTTGCTGGAGCATATAAGCCACTTCTTGTCTCGGTGGTCACCTCTTTGTGTATTTAAATGCAAAGGGAGAAATTGTGAGGATTCTATTGAGCCTAAAATTTGTGTGCTTGTTAGAAGAAAAAAAAAACATCTCCCCCGTCTGTTACTTGCCACTAAAATGCGCAATGCCTGCAATTACTGTATATAGCCCACAAGGGCTAGCCCGTCAATGATGGGTTAATCAGCTAGAACACTATAATTGCACGCTCTGCTGGAGTATATATTAGCCTATTATTATTATTATTATAATTAATATTCTTCTTCTTCCTCTTCTTGCTTCGTTACGGCCAACTAAGGACCACGTCATGCCAACTGTTTCTTCTGCATTTTAGTGTTGGCCCAGTACTCTTTCATTTGTAATCGATGTTGCACCTTTCTCTTCGTCGTCCACGTCTTCCCGGTTTTTAGTTTCGGCTTAGGTTGAAAACTCCGATGTTCTTGAAGTGTTTCCCTAAGTGGGCCACGCTCGTGGATACCAACAGATCTTTCTCTACTTCACTGAACCAGATCCCCTTTGTATTTTTCTCATGGAGAAAAGCAAAAATTCGGTTGGATAGCCGTGTTGATTTCATTCGGGTTATATATGTCCATAGAAAGAAATCCTCCTTTTCCTCATCACATCAGTTATTTTAATATTTTATTAATATTATTTTTAATAATAATACGAGCTATATCTACTATTAAAAAAGGACGTTAGAAATTTTATGGGCATATTCAAAGAATGGGCAATGAAATACTTACTAAGAGGATAATTAAACATGCCTCTTCACTAAAAGTCAAGAATTACTGGATATTCGAAATCAACGTAACAGACGGAATTTTATGGGCCAGGCCTAGCTTCAGAGCGTTGATGAACACACATCAATTTGATTCAAACCTCCAGATAAAAACCACCACTGCATGGACAGAAAAAGGAAGATAGATCATCATAGTAAGAGAAGGACATTTTGGAAAGAGAAGAAAGCGAATTCATATTCATATATTAAATAGAATTGAATTCCTAACTTGGGCATAACATTTAATGTTAATAATATAACAATAATGATAATGCATGGGTTTAACACATGTTTAATGATGTAGTTTAAAATACAATTATGTATCCTCAATCGTCAAATAACAGTTTTAGGATTCGATCCCTCAATCTTGGTCCCTTTGGGTGATAGCATTACTGACTACGCCACCCAACCTGCATAGGCAATTAATTAAGCATAAAGTAGGCTCCATTCTATATTATATTTTCATTAGACTTCTTCTTTCTTCATATTCATAAGTAAAAGGTACAACTTTGAGGGCAACCGCGAGACGACATGTGTGTGTCCTTCTCCACTCACAAAGACATTTTGTGTGAAGGTAGTATTTCTTCTCGACGCTTACCATTTTCAATGTACCAATTGCTAGTAATAGGTTAACAAGTGCACAGTTACCACAGAAGAACTCGAAACAATGTACCAAGTGTTAGTAGGCCTACAGAAGAACTCGCAAACTACTGAAAAGATTTTGCCCTAAATTTTGTACGAGCCTACTGCAATTATCACCATTACAAAATGTATGAAGTTTTAGGTGACTCCAGTGCTGCCAATCTTTCTTAATATGTAGTTCCAAACTTGAAGTTATCCTCGAAGAAATCTCACCCGAAATACCAAATTTTGACTGTACTCACCTACAACATTTAATACCGCCCCAAGAATACAAACTGTTAGCAATAGATGGTGGCAAACTCAGCATTACCTTTGAAGAATTTACAAATTAATGACTGTTTGTGACGAAACTTTGTACGAACGGGACTGTTTAGACTTAGTATGATAGGTTAAGAAAGACATGTGTGTGGGCATTATTTGTAAGAAGTTGCATTGTGTGAGGGGGCCAATAGCCGTAAATTCGCCACAATAAAGCCATCAATAATGATACTACTACTACTAATAATAATAATTGCCATCATCATGTCAAGGAAGCCTCCGTGGCTTAGGCGGGAGCACGCCGGCCTCTCACCGCTGGGTCCGTGGTTCAAATCCCGGTCACTCCATGTGAGATCTGTGCTGGATAAAACTGAGGCAGACAGGTTTTTCTCCGGGTACTCCGGTTTTCCCTGTCAAAATTTCATTCCAGCAACATTCTCCACTATCATTTCATTTCATCTGTCATTCATTTAACAATTGCCCCAGAGGAGTGCGTCAGGCCTCGGCAGCCGGCACAGTGCATATCCTCGCCGCTAGATGGGGGCTTCATTCATTCCATTCCTGACCCGGTCGGAGACTGGAAGCAGGCTGTGGATTTTCATTTCATCATGTCAAGGACAGTAAGCCTCCGTGGCTTAGGCGGCAGCACGCCGGCCTCTCACCGCTGGGTCCGTGGTTCAAATCCCGGTCACTCCATGTGAGATCTGTGCTGGACAAAACGGAGGCAGACAGGTTTTTCTCCGGGTACTCCGGTTTTCCCTGTCAAAAATTTCATTCCAGCAACATTCTCCACTATCATTTCATTTCATCTGTCATTCATTTATCATTGCCCCAGAGGAGTGCGTCAGGCCTCGGCAGCCGGCACAGTTCATATCCTCGCCGCTAGATGGGGGCTTCATTCATTCCATTCCTGACCCGGTCGGAGACTGGAAGCAGGCTGTGGATTTTCATGTCAAGGACAGTGTACTCTCCCTCCGCTGCCAGTATATCCTGTATCTTGCGCACGCCGTAGGCTACTGATCATCGCACTGTACATATTCCAGCAAGTGCTTTGAATGGAACATTAAGTTAGTATAGTTTATTCCACTGTTAGTGACTTAGAGGGCAAGGCTGTCCTCCAATTTTCTGCAATGCAACTTTTCCTCCTTTCTTTTCGGTGACGGAATATAATCTAATGGTTGTCCTCATAAACTCTCTTCCTTTACTCTAAGAAACCGTCGAAGTCTAGCGTTGTCTTCTTTTAAATACATTAAGCTATATTTGTGAAAATACATAGGACATGGTGTTTTAAAGTGAGGTTCCATTGTCGTGTTTTCTTTTGGAATTATGCAGTCCCGCATACATGTCTCCAGATGACTTCGAGAACACTGATCCTGCAATTGTATCTTTTTGATAGGTGGAATTGTGAGAACGATGATGGACGGTAATGCCCATGTGGGAGAGACCCTTTCTTCAATTTATTTTCTACATTTGGAATGTTTTAATAGATAATACAGGAACATGGCCGTTTATTAAGGAATAGATGCTTGTCGCTATTTTGTCACCCCGAAAGATCTCCTGATCTCGTGATCTCATCCTGTTTAATATGTCAATAATATAGTGAATTCCGAGAACCTGAGGGATTCTCATCTAGTTCAGGTCCACTGAACCTCTCATGTTATTGCCAACACAGAGTAATGTACAAACATTGAACACCTGTGCCTATAATACTGTCAGCCGAACGGAAATAAACAAACAAGTAATAACAAGTTTCAGTCCGGAGAATGCGTAAAAATGTGTTATTGAATACAAGCAATCAGTTACCATCGGCATGTTATTGCAACAATGAATTTCCGTTTCCGGTTGTGATAGCTTCACCTAGTATACAGTAGTCCACTTAATAGAGTTCTATAGAACTAGAAAATTACCTTAAGATTTATTCTCTCTGTCTTTGTTTCAGTTCAAGAGATAGCGGGGTAATTAGTCCTGTGTACTTAGTGTGAGTGAGTGAGTGGTGGGTAAAAGCATGTATTTTAGTTGTGTAAGTTAAATTAGGCTTGTGAACGTTGACATACGGAAACTATCATAATAAAGGTTAAAGATTGATCGATGGCAAGTTTTTATATTTACTCATGAGTTCCTTAAAGACACGTTGAAACGCAGAAGAAGAAAATAAAACAGAAAAGAACTGGCGTTGCCAATAACATGGGACCATTAGAAAGAATCAGCATGCACCTAGTAATTTTCAGGACTGGAATCATATAGCAGGTTCGTTAATCTATAAATACTCTCTTAACTTTTTATATCTCAATTTCCTTCCTGAGTTTTATGGTGTTTGCGTTCATAGATCTGAAGGAAATGTTGAATGTCAGACATCGAGTTTTACTGACTCAAACCCTTGCCAAAGTGAATCAAGTCCACAATATACAGTAAGCGAAATTTGCAAATAAATGTCTCCTGATCGTAATCTATATCAGTGGAAATCAGTTTGTGGTATATTCTAGGAGTAGGCCTAAGTGAACTTAAAGAGACAGGTTAAGAATTGTCCAAAAGAACTTTAGGCACGAGATGATGTGCACCTTCATATTTTGTTATGATAGATGATTTAAGGAGTAGCAAACACTCTCCCTTTCTCTCTCGATTGTATATGCACAGAAACTACAGTACAACCTCTTAGGTATCTATTGATGTTTACCGTGAAACACTATTGCAGAGTAAGGAGCTCGAATTTTACGCTGTTGTTCCCGTTTTATTTAAATAATTGTATTAATGCAGACAATGGCAATTTACGGTATTTTTTATTTTCAGGACGGGTCAGGGAAGGGATTTTGGAAGGAAATCGGCCGTGGACCTATTGAAAGGAACCGTCCTGGCATTTGCCTGGTGGTGAAAATTGGAAACCACAAAGACCATTTTCAGGACGGCCGAGGTGGGATTCGAACCAACGCTCTCCCGAAGCCAGCGAGGCACGAGATAGCGCATCATCGCTCTCGGCCACCACGGCCGGTTGTTCCCGTATTATGAACATTCTTTTAAGGAAATGTAGGTCTAAATGCTTTTCAGTCGGTGAACACGTTTGTGCCCAATCCGAGGCAATCTGTTTAACATATTCTAACCTTGGTCTACCCCTGCAGTTCTTGTTCTCTACCCTTCCTTCCATAACTAAGCTTGCTATTCCTGGGTGTCTTAGTATGTGTCCTACCAACCTATCTCTTCTCTTCGTTAGCAGTCGCCAGAAACATCTCTCCTCTCCCGCTCGCCTTAATACCTCTTCGTTTGTAACCCTATCTACCCATCTGATCTTCATCATTCTCCTGTAACACCACATTTCAAATGCTTCAATTCTCCTCTTTTCTGCTGCACCAATAGTCCAAGTTTCACTTCCATAGAGCGCCACGCTCCAGACAAAGGCTTTCAAAAGGCTTTCGTGGTCATGAAGCCCAGTGTACTTGGGTGTGTGTAGAATTTGTCTGATAACATGTGTCACTGTGATGTCTGTACTTGTGTTTTTACAGTATTTGTAATTCAGGTAGGATTTGGGTAGGAAACGGCCGTGGCTTTACGTTAGGTACCCTTCCGGAATTTACCTGGAAACCACGGGAAACCATTTCCAGGATGGCTGAGGTGGGAATCGAACCTTTGCCTAACGATGCTGAGTGTTCCCCGTTCCAGCACTCACACCAGAATTAAATTTTTTAGCAGAGCCGGGAATCCAACCCGGGCCTTCGTGGTGACTACATAGATTTTGACGCCAAATGTTTCCGAAAATACAACAGAACATAAAGTCCGCTAAATCTACACACAAATATCACAAATAAATGGTGCATATTATCATGCTATGTACTGTCGATTCCTGATATGGTAATAATAAAAGGCTGTACTGTACCAGGGTCTGAAGTTTCCTTTTATTGCTGATAAGCTCAATGACGTCATTGACGCGCTCAGAAAGAATATTTAAGACTATTCTTACGAACTTAGAGACTGCCTTTGATACTATATTATTCATTTTTTGTCCACAGATGCACTCATCATAGTCACAACAGGCCTCCAAGCTTAATGTTGACAGTCGAACAATAAAGCTCCACTGGTTACGTAATTTAAAAATAGGTAGCTTTCTAATGAAATCTACCTAACGACACTTGCCAACTGAGTACAGTTCATAATGTACTGGAATATGGAGGCCACGTGAAGATATATACCGAAACTAAATTACTAGGCACTGAAAGGCCACCTCGCTGTAGTGATCAAAATGTAGTGATTATAACCAGTTATTTTAAAAGTGATGCCATAATTTGACTAACGGCCAGGCACACAACACTTCCTAAGCATCTGAAATAGTTTAATGAAATATTAGTGAAGAATTTGTTGGTTAAATTCATTAGTAGGTATTGGTTACACATACATCTTAATACGGGAAATACTCACTTCTACAACTTTCAGCAGGTCTGATTTACAACGAGGAATTTCACGGGTAATAGCACGAACTGCTTTTAGATGCTGTCATATCAAAATAAACGATATTTATGAATAAAATTTAGCATGTGGTCTTACGTGTTTATATAACTTAAGGACTCTACTCAGTGTTGCCAATTCTACCAAGAGCACGGCTGGAGAATTATAGACTGCGATGGTCATATTGTTTCCGAGTGTTGTAAGAAGGCGTACTTTGGACCGCTTGAATACTTTGTGCGAATCTCTGAAATCTTTAATAGATTTAATATTTCTTTATTCCTCAAATCGCCCCTATAAGATGATTATTTTTATACAAAGGTTGTAGAGTAGCTAGTCTATCTAGATTTAAAAATTTACAATTTATTAGGTGCCCAGTTGATTGTTTTTTAGATTTGGGTTTTTGTAATTATGTTATACATATTGTGTACTTAGCCATGAGCTTAGTAATAATAATAGTCTAATAATAATAATAATAATAATACAACTAATAATAATAATAATAATAATAATAATTAAGAGAGTGGCAATGGCCATGAGCTAGTCATGTGCCTCGAACGAAGGACAATAGATGGACAAACCTTGTCCTTGAGTGGAGTCCAAGGGACTACAAGGTGCCAAGAGAAAGACCACCGAACCGTTGAGATAATGAACTACGAAGAACCACCGGTGTGCATTGTCAGAAGATTGCCCAAGATTGTTCTACCTGGAGAGGACTATTAAACACTATTGTTTTTCATAGACGTAACGTTCTTGCCCGCTGTGCCCTGGCGCATTATGTTGGCATTTGAAGGTGCGTAAATGCGAGGGAGCTGTGGCAGTAGATTTACTGGCTCGTAGAAGATACCCTTCGGGGCCAGATTCTGGCACCTCGGCGCCTCTAAAACCTCAGTAGTTAAAAGGGACGTAAAACCAATAACATTATCTTGAGTTTCTTATAATTCCGTGCAGAGTACATTGGACCTATAAAGTTCGACGGGAGTGTATATCAACTCATGGCTAGGGGTTGTATGCTAGGCAAAATGAAGGTAATAGAAAAGAGTAGCATAGTGATTTACGAGGTCTTGTATTTCCACCGTCGATATGGAAATCCTTGACATAAATTTTTGGTAATTGCTATTTGGACTGCCGTGCTATATTTACCACGTACTGTGTATGTTTCCAGAAATACATTACAACTTGCTGATCTTGACAACAAATCTAAGTTAAATCATGGCATATATCCATAATTCTTCATATTATTCTTGGATGTTATCCAGCTGACATTCTTTCTAGCTCATATTTACATACAAGTTACATATTATAATCTTTGCATATTTCAAAGTCATAGCAAATGAAATTCATCCAATGGCGTCTTCAAAGTTCATCAGTTACTAGACAGCACTGAACATGTTTACGGTGTATATCCTTTGAGAGAGATAGTCCGGTCCCTTTACGCTGTTCTGAAATGTTCTGTCATTCCTGTATTTTGTCAGATGGGCTTCTCAGAAAAAGTGTGTTTGTGAATTAAAGTTCTGAATTTTGTTCTGTCTTGAATGGTCTCTTCATGACAGCCAATTTCATTTATGTCTTCGCTGATTTCTTTTAGCCAGGTGTTTTGATTTTAGCCTACTTTCGATTTTTGCAAAAAATGAAAGTAGACTTATGAGATCAACACGGGGCGAAAAAAGTGTGTCTGTCTGTCTGTCTGTCTGTCTGTGTGTGTGTGTGTGTGTGTGTGTGTGTGTGTGTGTGTGTGTGTCTGTATGTGTGTGTGTGTGTGTGTGTACTCTGAATATCTGTCCCCCCCTATCAATTCGAACACGGTGAACGCGAATTGAACAAAATTTGGTACAAAGGTAGCACTAGCAAAGGACACCTCAGTGTCATGTTTTATATCGCCGCCATCTTGACGGAAACGTAATGGCGGCCACACAAATGTTCAAAGCTTAAATCAAATTACGACTAACTTAATCATCCCATCTCTACCAAATTTTGCAACAACATACCTTTATAGGGGGAGCATCATTTGACCAAACTAATAGGTAATCAGCCTAATAGTTTGCGGATGGCGGCCATCTTTGTGTGAAAATCGATTCCCCCTATTAATTCGAACACAGTGAAACCGAATGGAACGAAATTTGGTACAGAGGTAGTACTAGCAAAGGACATCTCATTGTCATCTTTTATATCGCTGCCATCTTGACGGAAATGTAATGGCGGCCACACAAATGTTCAAGGCTTAAATCAAATTACGACTAACCTAATCATCCGATCTCTACTAAATTTTGCAACAACATACCTTTATGGAGGAAGCATCCTTTGACCAAATTAATAGGTCATTAGCCTAATAGTTTGCGATGGCGGCCATCTTTGTGTCAAAATCGATTCCCCCTATTAATTCAAACACGGTGAAACCGAATGGAACGAAATTTGGTATAGAGGTAGCACTAGCAAAGGGCACCTCAGTCGCCATCTTGACAGAAACGTAATGGCGGCCACACAAATGTTCAAAGCTTAAATCAAATTACGACTAACATAATCATCCGATGTCTACCAAATTTTGCAACAACATACCTTTATGGAAGGAGCATCCTTTGACAAATCTAATAGGTCATTAGCCTAATATTTTGCGGATGGCGGCCATCTTTGTGTCAAAATCGATTCCCCCTATTAATTCGAACACGGTGAAACCGAATGGAACGAAATTTGGTACAGAGGTAGCACTAGCAAAGGGCACCTCAGTGTCATGTTTTATATCACCGCCATCTTGACGGAAACGTAATCGCGGCCACCCAAATTTTAAAAGCTAAAATGTAATTACGACCAACCTAATAATCTAGTCTCTACCAAATTTTGCAACAACATATCTTTATGTGGGAAGCATATTCTGACCAAACTGCAAGATCATCAGCCCAATAGTTTGCAGATGGTGGCCAAGTATGTGTGCAAATCGATTCCCCCTATCAATTCAAACACGGTGAAACCGAATTGAACGAAATTTGGTACAGAGGTAGCACTAGCAAAGGGCACCTCAGTATCATGTTTTATATCGCCGCCATCTTGACGGAATCGGAATGACGGCCACCCAAATGTTAAAAGCTTAAATCAAATTACGACCATCCTAATAATTCGATCTCTACCAGATTTTGCAACAACGTGCCTTTTTGTGGAAAGCATCTTATGACTGACTACAAGGTCATCAGCCCAATAGTTTGCAAATAGCGGCCATGTATGTGTGCAAATCCATTCCCCATATCAATTCAAACACGGTGAAACCAAATTGAATGATTTTTTTTACAGAGGTAGCACTAGCAAAGGGCACCTCATATTCATGTTTAATATCCCTATAGCACGTTGTATTTCAACAAGCTACTACAACCAACATTCAATTATACTCCTTGAAAAGGACAAAGAGTTATAACAATACCCATGCATTTAGGAGAAAGTAGGCTATATGTTCTTTGCTGAACATCTTGTTCATTGATAAAGCTAGGTCGAAAATTTTCCTTGTGAGCCTGTTGTCCATTCAATATAGGCCTCCGCAAAACTGGAACCGCCGTTTCCTTATAGTACGTGTGATTTTTTCTGCAACTTGATAAATTTCAAGTGATTTCTTTTTCATCTAAATTCCATTTTCACACTTTGGCCCTAAGATTTTTCTGAGTATTTTCCTTTCTTTTTTTCGACCATATTTGTTCGAGATTTGAAACGAATTATAATAGTTCCAGGTACATATAGAGCTTCTGTTTTAACGACTGCGTTATAATCTCTTAATTTTGCCTTTGTTGATATAGTTCTTTTATTGTATCTGATCCAAGTAATTTTGTATGCTCTTTGTAGTTTTGTAGTTCTTTCTCTGTTTTTATTATATTTTATTTTGTAATTGTTAAATATTTTATTAACATTTTTTTATCAAGCTCCTTATGTCAATGAGGTAAAGAAATAATATTTGGTTTTCAGAAATATTAACACTTGATATTGGTTGAACTATCGTTGAAAAATTCAACCATGTGCATCTTTGACAATATAAATTGTCGTGGTTAATATAAGTTACAGGCCAATAACCAATAAAGAGTTAATCCAGATATGTTGTACTACTACTACTACTACTACTACTAATAATAATAATAATAATAATATTAATAATAATATTAATACTGTAATATTAATAATTTTGTACTAATTTGCTGCGATAGTGTATGTGTGAAAATGCATTCAATACAATTTGCTTATTTCATATGACAAGTAATGATTGAATTCAACTGCACTTACAGACACTAAACACACAATGCCCCAGGCCTGGACTGGAGATAATAGTATATCAGACCGCTCGACTTATGCAATTAGCATCACAGAATAGTATTACAGAATGCCTATTAAGCCAGGCGTTCCATAGCAATATCTTCTTCTTTCCGGTTGAAAGTTGCTAGTTGTTGTCCTCCATCGCCAGCCAGTATCGTGTACAATGAAGGGCAAAGAAATTGACCACCTTGTCTATTGATATCCTGGCGTAGAGTAGCTCGGAGGGTTTCGGGAAAAGTGTTATATTATGCTGAGTTCTTTGTGGGACTGCACTTGCTCGTATTCCGCTAGGTGTGTGCGATATGAATGTCAGGAGAGACAAAAACAACTATTTCGTGTTAATCTGTGTTACCTGCATGTTGTATAGTGAAAGATTCATGTGTAGAGATGGATAAGGCGAGCTGTTATTGATACAAACAATTACATTCCAGATAAATTATTATAAAACTGAACTGAGAAAATTCGGGGCGCGCGTATGAGAAACAAACAGGACCTTTGTCAACGGTAAATATTAGGCTATCACTTCGATCACTTGTATGCCCGTGATGTCTTGTACATTGACTCAAAGACTTGTTCTTTTTTGAATGCTGAATTGTGTTTTTTTTCGTAATTTTTGTTTGTATTATAATTATTAGTTGAATTTATTTATTTAAAAAAAATAATTTTGGTCTTTTCAAATTTAGAAGTCCACCTCTAAATGTTAAATTCCATTCCAAATTTGTGTACTTTAATCGGTGTTTAGAGAGGCTGATGGCCTCGTAGTTCCGCCCCTTAAAGCAACAATAATCAACTAACTAACTAGTCTATGAAAATATGGATGTTACTGCATCTCATTTAAATCGCGACCTTTCACCTATAACGATATTCCCACAATGGTAGAGAAATGGCATTTCTAAAAGTAGTAAGGTCTAAATTACAGGCTGAAAGATATTTTACTTCCATTAACCTGTTTAGTTCTGAAAGTATATTTACCATCTCTATGTGATGTACAATAAGCTACCGTGTATTATCTTACTCAGATATCAATGTGATTTTATAATCCGCTTTAAAATGCGCCAGATGACATTCCTCCCTTTAAAGCTTATCACTACTAACCAATGTTTCCTTAGTGTCACATAAACCGATGGAAGGCAAAGCTCTTTTCCATACCTTTACAAAGAGTAACATGGCAATAAGTCATTCTAAAGCTTGTCAAAAGCATTCAAAGTGTGCTACTTGCGAATGCTGTTTACAAGCGCGCGAACTGTTAGTGCTAGGGATAACACTATTACTGGAGCCATTAACTGTAGCTATGGTGGTACATTCAGAGAATCGAACCTGTCTCCGGGCTGATAACTCCCCAAGTATACGATGCTGATGTCCACGAAGCCCCTAAATGAAAATATAAAATGCAACTTTTAAGTCAGAGGGCGAAATGGCGCAGTGGTCAAGCTGCTTGTCTCTCACTAAGGTGACTGGTTAGGTCTGCTGTGCTCAAGGTGCACGATCAAATCCTCGCGCAGGTGTTGACATTTGAGGTTGGACGAATACGAGTGAGCCATGCTAGTAGATTTACTGGCACGTTAAAGATCCTGTTCGGGGCAAAAAAAAAGTTGCACCCTGGCGTATTATTATTATTATTATTATTATTATTATTATTATTATCACCAAGGTAGATGGGTTCGATCCCGGTTAATTGAGGTGAAATTCTCGAGGTGAAAATTCTCGTCCGGTTATTCGGGTTCCACGAATATAAAGGTCCCTTGTGTTTGATTGTGAGATTTACGGTGGCATAAACTACAAGCGCTATTTTTATAATAACGTTAATAATCTTGCAGCTCCGATCACCACATCGCTCTATGTAGCAATGAGGGTTGCTGGTTCAGCGGGCGTGCTCGTCGTCCGTGCTAAATCCGCACGCGTTAAATCGTTTACCACAAGGTACAAAAAGTATGGAGATCAGAGGCAGCCACTTACATCGACTTTTATTGTGACTTCTTTCTTTCTTTCTTTCTTTCTTTCTTTGTCAATTCTTGCAGGCTAAACACTTAAGGAAAGTGTATGCCCTATGATTGTATGTAATTAGTTAAGATGGGCAGTTGATTTGATGAGATTGTCTTGTGTTACAGTGAGATGCTGTGGAGGGTACGGACTAGCCTTCCGCGAGTGACTAACTGGGGTAAGTTGATATATTTTACATTTTACTGACTATTTTACATTTACGGACTCTCTTACAGTACTGCGTTCAAATGTATTGCAACCATCAACGACACTGTAATTTTTGGTTGAGAGGCCACCTCAAATTGGTAGGTTGTTGTTTGTTGCTTCTTATTGGAGCTTGGTGACTTCTTGGGTATTGATCCGTGTACTTTGGAGTATGTTTATTTGTTTATTTATTAAAACTGTTTGATAAACAGTATTATTCTGTTGACTGCATTAGTAGCGTTACTTCAAATTAGGGTAAGGATTAGTACTGAAGCGGCCAAGGTTAGGTACCGCTCGAGCGTTTGTCAGGATTTAAGGAAGGGAAACTACGAAGATACACCATTGTAGGGCCAAGAATGGGATTCAAATCCAATCCACCTGTATGGCAAGTTGTTATATTTTCAGCCGTATTTCGAATTTTGTAAGAGACGAGAGTAGACATAGAGGTCTACACGAGCGATAGAAATAGATAAAACATCCTAAGATGTATTTTGTGTTGACCAACTGAAAATCAATTGTTTTGTTTAGGTGATCCTTTCAGCAGATCATAGTTGCTTTCCATAGCCAAGTTAACATCTCCCTCTTTGACTCCGGAGGTTCTGGATTTGCGATTTATGTTTCGACAAGTCCTCCTATCTAATATAATTTAATCTATGGAGGCGATATGCCATTGTTAAATCATTCCTTCATAACGCGACGAGCTGTTGTACATTAAGTCTAGGCTACGTCTCGAATGGTTAGCTTTAATACTATGTCACTGATTGTTCTTATTCCTATTTTATTATTGTTATTATTAATATTAATATTATTATTATCATTTTGAATCGTCATGCCCAACTAAGGAGCGCGTTATAACTTGTTTAGCACAATGCTTCCTCTTTTCTTCCCAATATTTCTTCATCCGTTCACTGTGCTTTCTTTTGCGTTGTTCTGTCCATGCTGTATTTTTGCGCGTAGGTATCTTAGCAAATGTGTGTCCGCTTCTCTCTCTTTCTTCGTTTAGTCGATTCCGACTCTCCGTGACCCCATGTACTAAACCACGCCAATTTCTTCTGTCCTACACTGCCTCCCGAAGATTTTCCAAGCTGGAATTTAGTGCTTCTGTGATGCCATCCATCCACCTCATTCTTTGCCTCCCTCTTCTCCTTGTGCCTTCTATCTTCCCCAGCATTAATATCTTCCCATGATGTGTCCAAAGTAGCTCAGTTTTTTGTTCAGGATTAAGCCCTCCAAGGAACACTCTGGTTTAATTTGCTGTAAAACTGACTTATTTGTTCTCTTCGTAGTCCATGGAACTCGAAGAACTTTTCTCCAACACCATTATTCGAAGGAATCTATTCTACGGAGTTCAGCTTTTCTTATGGTCCAGGTCTCACATCCGTACATCACAACTGGAAAAACCATAGCCCTTACTAAACGTACCTTTGTTGTTAATGTCATGTCTTTACTCCGCTCATTAGGGTTCTAAATTTTGTTTTAAATTATTATTATGACATCGTTTTCAATCCTAACTTTGCATTACTTCTTTATTATAAATACCCTGCTGCAATTATTTCGTCCAATTTTACAATATTCTCAACGTTCGTCCCATTTCCTGCCTAACTTCAATACAACTTTCACATATAGTTCTCTTACTTTCCTCGTTAACGACCGGCGAAACAAACGTTAGGCAGTAGCACGCGGCTACAATAGCCATTGTTCGCTGCTGAACAATAGCTTAGGGTTCTTGACCAATAACGTGTTTGCTATATCACTCCATGTGGAGTCCAGAATCCGGTTCTGGCTGCCGGCTCCCTTGTCAGGTCTCCTGTGTTCCACAGTTGCACGCAGTTCTGTCCAGTCTCGCTGCTTGCTCTCATTGGCTACGTTGGGTAGTTGACAACGCTGGGCCTCGAGCTGGGAAAGCCCTCGCTCTGCGCAGACATGGAATGTAAAGGAAGGCGAGGGAACTTAACGTCGTTTGCAGCAATGTCAAAGCGGTAGTTGACAGTGAGTCGGCAGTAAATTGACTGTGTGGTCGTAATGATGTTATCGCTGCAAGGTCCATAGTTGGGCTGTCGGTGCGGTGAGGTGTCGTCACGCACTACACCCAGCGCCAGTTAGTTATCGGGCTAAAATCTAAACTGCTGTCTCTGTTTAATGTGATTGTGTAGCGCCGTTCATTACTGACAATTGAGTCACGATGGTGTGAGGTCAAATACCTCCCAAAACGTTTCCTCTCTCCTAGGGAAGCAATGTTGTCATTTCTAGCTACAGTATGCAGTGGCGAATACCGCATTCGACACTTGGGATATCTCTAGTACAGGTGTTTTCAGCATTTTTGAGACTGGGAGCACTACCTTCATGTAGAATACCAAGTATCCGAGCACCATTATATCGAATATAATATTAATGCAACAGGCATGCGCCTCTTATTCCTCTTCCTGTATAGCTGGGGATTCACCGCTCACTAGGCGTGCTGCAACTGCTTGCATGCAGATAAGATACATTTATGTGTGGACAGTTGAGTCGAATCAGCATTTTTCGTGTTACTCATAAGACAGAGTTTTGCTGGAGATTAAAAAATACTATTTTACAAAATAAAATTTCTGATTGTCAACATTTGTACTGAAACCATTAGTCTATTATTCTGGTTCGTGCAACAAAATTTGAATTGAATGCAGGATCTTAGCGAATCTTGTGCTCTCGATCACTTTTTGACTCGAATGACGAGAGCACCAAATTTCATTTATAGAGCACCGTGGTGCTCGCAAGCACCAGGTTGAAAATGTCTGCTCTAGTACCTACTTGTACTGTACATATAATTTTTAAGATGGCAACAATGATCCGAAAGTTTGTAAATGTAATAGCTATGATATTCATATTTATCACTACACAATATAATCTTTGACATTCATTTGAACTAGTGATGATCAATTTCCACGTGGACAAATAGGGCTACAATTATCTGTTTTGTGACACGAACGTTAGTTGGATATTTTTGTTTAAAAGGCGGAACAGCGATGTCACCTGCCCCTACACGAAAGATAAAAGTATTACCCTGGCCCAAAATAAAGCCTTCATAGTCGAACAAAGTGTGAACATAGTTTAACAAAACAGAGTATGTCTTCTTCTTCCTCTTCTTCCTCCTCTTCTTCTTTCTAGCTTTTATCCCCACTTTAGCGGAGTTGAACCTCCTCGTTCACCTCTTCCAAGCACCCCTATATCGTTTTCATGTTGTCCTGTTTGAGCTCCTCGATATTGTTCCACCAGAATGCTTGAGGTGTGCCTCGTTGTCTCTTAGGTTCTTCGATGTTAAGAGTTCTGTTTACTACGCGGTCATCATCCCTTCTTCCAACGTGTCTACATACAGTAGGCTACATAACGCCATATCAAGGGCTGCCATAAAATATGCGAAGAAGGCTGTGTTGCTCATATTGGTTGCAAGTTTGTCGCTCGCGCAGGAGTCGCTATCGCTTGAAGAAAATTGTTATTGTTAGCATTTTGAATAGTGAAACATTAACTTCATACGAGAGTATTGTGGTCTCCCCCCCCCCCCTCCCCCCCAAATCACCCCCAATACTTATAGACTTAGAATATGGAATGCCATTGAGAAAATTGAAAGAAGCTTCGCAGCTAACCTAGCTAGAATACATCACTGAAGTTATGGTACAAAGAAGACAGAGTTGCTTCCACTTGTCACTGCAAATAGGATCCTGTATGGTTCATCTCATCACAGTCATTCCTATTTCCTTCCTCTACTTGGCATTATTAACTTGAAAAAATCTCGTTTAATTTAGCTGACATACCTTTGAAGACCTCATCATGGTATAGTGGCTAACATATTTGATTATCAGCCCAGAGGTCCTAGTTCGATGTACGACTCTGCCAAGAATTCCAATTCTAGTTTGAAGATCGGAACGGAGTTCACTCAGCCTCGTGAGAAGGGGTGGGTTCGATTCTCACCTCAGTTATCCTAGAAGTGCTTTCCCAGTTTTACTCCAGACAAATGCCGGAATAATTAATAACTTAAGGCCATGGTCGCTTCCTTCCTAATGCTAGTCTATTACAGATGCACACACTACTACAAACTCCACAACAGGAAACGAATTTGCCTAATTTCGCAGTAAATTTGTTTCGACAAGCAAAGACAAATTTTAAAACTCAGCAATTTTTCTATGTCCGTGCGGTGTCCTGTATGGGGTTTCGCCTAGGACACCAAGCTGGCTCATCAGCGGGCTCTTGGTGTCCCCGCCCGGACCCCCACAGGAGTAGCGAACTGCGCGCTTCCTTCCTTTTTATGAAGCGCACCTGCGCCTCTTTACTGCGAGAACTAAAAGCTCAAGCAGCCATAACATCCCTATGAAGGCTTCAAAAAAGATGGTATATTGGCTTTCACGGTCAGTGAATTAAAACTCAGATATTTTTCTAGGTTTGTGCCGTATCTTGTGTGGGGTTTCGCCTAGGACATCAAACTGGCTTATTAGCGGGCTCTTGGTGTCCCCGCCCGGACCCCCACAGCAGTAGCGAACGGCGCGCTATCTCCCTTTTTATGAAGCGCACCTGGGCCTCTTTACTGCGAGAACTAAAAGCTCAAGCAGCCATAGCCCCCCTCTGAAGGCATCCAAAATGATGGTATATTGGCTTTCACGGCCTGTGAATTAAAACTCAGCAATTTTTCTAGGCTTGTTCCTTGCCGTGAGTGGGGTTTCGCCTAGGACACCAAGCAGGCATAACGTTTTTTGATGTGAATAATTAATTATACTCACGTTATCAGCCTTGGCCTACTCTAGGGCAAACCAAAACCAACACTGAAAAATATGTCTTCAAATCCACTATCTCTAGCAAAGGTCATAAAATAAGATCTAACGATCAAAAACAAATAAATAACAATCATAATAACAAAAGTACTTGCACAAAGGGACTACGCACGCCGACATAACATTGTAGCTAAGAACTAGACAACCAATGTCAACTACCAATAAATCCAGAGCCATACTTCAGACTTCAACCACAGACCATAGACTGATAGAAAATGACACATTCAAAATACATTGGAATTCTTCTGTCATCAACAACAAGACAATAGCTGCCAATAAAACGAACCACTTTGTCACAAAGTGCACAAGATCACATGGCTCATAGGCATTACAATACCAAACTCCCACATCATCAGAACTAAGACCCACGAAAAGATAAGCAATTACTGTAGGTGGACTTGGCAACAGAATTAAAACGCCTTTGGAAACAACAAACAGTCACTGTCATCCCAGTTATAAACTCAGCCACGGGAGTGATACCGAAACATCTCTAAAACTACAACAACTGAATCCACCATCAATATCTATCAAAAAATGCAGAAGGCAGCAATACTGGATAGCTGTAACATTGTGAGGAGATGTTTGAATATTGATTGAACACCAGCAGAGCTTCTTGTGTACGCCCACCGAGGTTTTGCCGAAGACCAGAAGAACTGTGTTTCATGAACGAATTGTGATATAATAGAGATAATAATAATATGATCCTAATTTCGGGATCAAACTGGGTTAAAGCAATGTCAATATCCCACTCCCAGGATAAAACAGCATATCAACATAGTTTATTGAGGACAGCGACGAACTCAGGAAATTGAAAGTGAGATAAGTTCTGTAAATGAGCAAAGAATCAGAATGATCGCATTATCTCACCCAAAAGTTCAAAGAGATAATGATCAGAACATCCTGTCTTTAAAATGTAAAGTGAGAAACTAATTAACCTAGATCCCGGGTATTTATAAAGAGTAAATTAGCACAGTATTTTCTCTCTCTCTCTCCTCCCCTCCCCTCTCTCTCTCTCTCTCTCTCTCTCTCTCTCTCACACACACACACACACACGTACTGGAAAAAAGTTGCAAGGTGTTAAATATAGAGCAAACCACCTGATTGGCATAAAAATGATATCTATTTTCGTTCAAAATCCCTTGAAATGAATACTCTCCTTGGAAAATCCTTGCTCAGTCCCGTTTAAGTAATTAAACTGTTTTAACAATTCCTCCTTATCTCTTCTAGGCTGCTTTCCGCTTTCCGTGTTTGAACATCGTTCTTACCTCACCAGTCATGCATTTCATGAGTTACCGTTTTGACCTTTGATCTGTCGAATTCATTTATTCCTGTAAACGGACACGGGTAATTGATAAAATTGTATTGCAAATCATACAGGAATGTACGGGGGCCAATCAAATATAAAAAAACAGGAGTTACATTCAACAATTATTCAGTAATAGCGTGAAACTTGGTACAGCAAATGTTTATACATATTGTGATGCACTGACATTTGATTTAGTTCAATTGTTTACATAACCTCAAGATGGCGGCTGTGCAAAATTTTAAAATTAAGTTATTATTTCTTGCGTCCTAATCATGCGATTGAAGTGAAAGTTTGATTAATGAACATACGCAATTATCTTCATTTAATGGTACATAACTGTATGGCCTACTCATATAACAATGAAACATGGCGACCATCCGAAATATTTGGACGGTTTTCAATATCTACGAATCTATTGCAACAATCAAAGTCAAATGTTGTATGTTTATAGAGGCTATTAACTTAGGTTCACCTGTGGATCATTCAATAACATAGTGAGCACAAAACCAACATGGTGGCGACGTGAAATTTTTAATATTTAAAATGAGTTTTCTCGCAACTTTTCACCCGTGTGCTGTGCAACTTGGTACGGTATATCTTCATACAAGCTTTAATATACTGACGTGTAATTTAATGGAATTTTATGAGAACAAAAAATGGCGGCTGTGGTATTTTTAATTTTAAAAAATAGTTGTCATTTCTCGTGTCCGTAGTAAGACCAGTAGGTTATATGAAAATAGGCTATTTAGTTCTTCATGGAACTACTTGTAACGTTTCAAATAGCTTTTAGCGGCAGACATTTGTTTTTAATAGTCTATAAAAAAATATTTTCTTTGGTGAAAATGTAAAATTCTTTAAATTATTGAAGGGACTATAGAATGTCCCTACTTTGTATTTTCCATTTTCACAGAAACTATTAACATGATCTAACCGATTTTTTCCAGAGATATTCTTCAAGACTCCTCTTTACTTTGACACAGACTTTTAGAGAAAGCAATGTATTTTTGAAATTTCATGAATCTTTGAAAATTGCAGAATTTTTAACAGCATATAAATACGGACCCATATCAGTAATCCCTAGGGTCGCCAACTCCCTAGTTCGTCAGCCTTGAGTCCTCTAGGGTGTAGCTCAATCAGGGTGTCTACTACTCGGGAAAACATGGAATTCTCAGGGAATTTTTAAATCCTGGAAAACTCAGAGAATTATCAGGGTATTAATGACACTCAGGGAATTTTAGTTTTACAAGGTCCAACCTTGACTGATTGGAAATTAAGCATTTAAATTTTGATGGGGGAAAAGTAGATTTTGGTGATTATTGTTGTAGATGTATGTTCGTAATGACGTAAAATCAGTAAGCTCTCATCTCCTGCAAGATAGAGCACACAAATTACATGTGTAGGCTGTGTATTTGTATATAAATGTGTAACTGTATGATTTTTGAGGGCATTACTATTGACGAGCTACTTTCAATATTCGCAAGTACAATAGTTTTTCTGGATGAAGATTTTCTAAACGGGGAAAAAATAGAAAAATATATTTTACTGTTTTTTGTCTTTTCAACTTTGTCATGCTACCCTTTATTGTTCAAGCACTTTTTGAAATGCTCTTTAAGTACAAACTCCTGTTTTATATATTTTATTATGGCCCCTATTGTTACTCCAGGAATTTCTGATTTATCTTGAAAATATCAGGAAATTGTCAGGGAAATCCGTTAGTTGGTTTTGGTAGACATCCTGTCAATACAGGGTGCACCATAATTGGTGGGGCTACACACACCCTGCCTCCTGTACAGAATGCTGGAGATGTCATGAAGAGAAAAGAAGAGGTCCGAACCCTCGAAGAATGAGGGAGCCAGGAAAGATGAGAGAAGGGACAATTAAGGCGGAAAAATGAAAGACTCCCTTAATACCGTGAGGGTCGGAAGGGAACAAGAGTTAACCAAGGGAGATTTACAGGAAAGATGGCAGAAAGGAGCCCGGCACAAGTAAGTGGAAGTAATGCTGGAATCAGCTGGGATCCCGTGGTCGCCAACCCATGTCCCACTAGTTGTGGGCCCCTGGGGGTCAGAGAAACTCAACACACGCCCTAGTGCACGGGCAACCAAGATGTTCCTGACCCCTAGAATGTATCGGTAACAATAGAGTGAAGAAGTTCTTAGTTGTTATTATTGTTGTCTAATTTGTGGGGCTTGGACATCATGGTCATTTAGCCTCGTGTACTTGGGTGTGTGTCTGATAACCTGTGTCACTGTGGTGTCAGTACTAGTGTCTGCATCTGTAGTTACGTAGGATTTGGCTAGAATGCAACCGTATCTTCGGTTAGGTACCCATCCCAGCATTTGCCTGGAGTAGAAGTGGAAAACCACCTCCAGGATGGCTGAGGTAGGAATCGAACCCGCCTCTTCTCAGTTTCCCTTCACGATGCTTCTAACTTTCAGACCAGAATACATTTCTTGGGAGAACCGAGATTAGAACCCGGACCTCCGGGTTGGCAGCCAAGAATGCTAATCGCTTCACCACGAGGTGGTCTCTACGCTGTGAATACCAGGTTAGCTTAGAGCATTAAGTTGCAAGGCTACAAGTCCAGGCTATATTAAGGCCTAAGAGACGAGTGGATTTGAATACTATTAGATCGTCTTTGGCATGGTTTTCTGTGGTTTCCCAGTTTAAGCTTCAGGCAATTGCTGATGCGATACGTTCTAATAAGCCGCGGCCGCCTCATTTCTACTCTGCTCTCAGTTTTCTTTCGTTAATTTCTGCTGCGAGGTTGACGTTTGGAAAGCCAATTTCTCCTAGAAGACAATCTCCATACATAGGTTCATCTAACCTTATCCATGACCCCGCAGAAACGGGAATGCAAATGAGAGGTGGCTTTGGTGGATTAGTCGGTAGCATGCTGAACTGCTATGCCCAAGATCGCGGATTCAAACCCGGCCGGAGTCGTTGGATTTTTAAGAATATTAAAATCCTTCAGTATTCCTTCCTTCGGAGGGGAAGTAAAGGCTTGTCATAGATTTATGGCATGTAAAAGAATCTACCACTACAGTTGCTAGTGTGTAGCTAAATTTGTAGGTTATTTCGTTAGAAACGCTCCAACGTTCGCCGCTAGGTGTTAGTGACAGTGGCAATTCTGGTAGCCAACATTGGAACTACTTGAAATTGAACTTGAACTTGATGGGTAGCTCATGGGCGTTCAATTAAAATACCCCGCTATGGCCATTGGCTGCAATTAAAATATAAAAAATGACAGCCTCAAATGGAATAAAGCATACTGTATGGAACTGACACAATCTTAGAAATACTGAGTTGCGTCGCGAGTTAATATTCAAATGAATGCAGAATGAGGAAACAGCCATCGAAGGAAGGAAGCTTGTAGTTTTACGTGACCGCTAATCTCACGATCATGAGCCACGTGGAATCCGAACCATAGTACATGGCATTCACTTCGAAAATCTCACATGTATTGACCGGGATTCGAACCCGGTCTACCTTGGTGAGAGGCATAACAGCGATCGAACTTGATCGGATATGTGTCTCAACAGGTCAGCCAGTCCCTCCCATCCGTTGAGAGCCTCGGACCTCTCAGTGAATGTAACAGCTGCTAGACGCAGCATTTCCTGCGTTTACTAATTTTAGAATGAATAAAAGTGAGCGAAGTGTCAGTGCTAGCTTAGTTTCCGTTGCGTAGCGGAATTGCTGTTGACGCGAACTGCTACGAACACCTGTACTTCCTCCCAGTTCGCACGTACGCTCGTGAGGAATGTGTATGGTAAACAATAGTAACGGCTGTATCGTAAAATAGTTATCAGTTTTGCAGCTGTACGAATACATTTCATTCCGGGGCAAGATGGTCACGGAGGCCACGGATTTCTGCTTAGGCATACACTCGCACTGCATTCTTTTGGGCTGAAAAGAAAAATACTTTTGGTCTTATTTTATTTATCACTAGCTGATTTACCCGGCGTTGCCCGGGAGGTGTATTTACTTGTTATAGAAAGATACATGCCAATATATTTCGCAAAGTATATTCACTTTGCCTCTAAGTGAGTTTAAAACATAGTTATCCAGGGCTCTGAAGTTAATCAAGTGCAATATTAACTCACTGTAAATCTAGGCGAAAAGTACTGTGGAGTACATTAACGTAGTAGAGAATGCATTAATAACAAAAAAAAGGGCTGTATATGCACATTTCTCAAGGATCTAGTCTGACAATTACAGTACTTCCTGATAGTCTTGATTTTTGTTGTAATGGGTGTAACTTAGACGTTTTGTTCACATAGAGCTCTTTAATTTTTAAATTATTGCATCCACTTTTTTGAAAGGAAACAATATTTAAATTATTCAATGTTTGGAATATAAAGTCATCATTCTGGAGTCAAATATATTTACTATTATTAACCCCGCACAAATCGTGTGATTAATGAGAAATGGCTTATTCATGTACATAAGTCAGTGTGCAGGCTACTATAGCTGCATATTAGGGAACAGTATTGCTGTATTTGCATGCCTATTATCTCATATTGGGCGGCTTTGGTGGCGTATTTGGTAGCATGCTGAGTTTCTATACCTAAGGTCGCGGGTTCAAACCCGGCCAAAGTCATCGGATTTTTGAAGACCGTTAAAAATCCCTCAGTATGCCTTCCTTCGGAGGGGAAGTAAAGCCAGTGGGCCCATGTCATAGACTTATGTGGTGTAAAAGAACCTTCCATTAACTACACTCGTGTGAAGGTAAAATTTGTAGTTTAAAATTGATTAACGCTATTAAGTTCCAACGTTCACCGTCAGGTTGTGGTAGCGGTGGTACCTTTTAACCAAGTTTGCAGCTAGGTGTCGTTGACGGTAGCATTTTGTAGCAAAAGTAAGAACTACTTAAAACTGACTATCTGTAGTCCTTACCTGAATTACATATAACACACAATAATACAGCCATCACAATTAACACTGGTTATCAGGGAGATTCTACACACATCCAAAGTACACGGGGCTGCATGACCGCGTTGTCTCAGCCCCTAAACAAACAGAGGAGCCATCCAACCTATCTCACCTAGTTAAAGTAAATGCAACAACGTATAATCCCAGTTTAATGTTAAATACGATGCATTGATTGAGAACACATTGGGCTTCTTTAGCCCCTAAAATATTTCGTATGATAAGAAATATATTCTCTAAATCCATACCGTAATGATCACTAAAATGCTATAGCGGAGTTCAGGGAATTCGTGATAACTACACCATTACACAATACCATTCGTCAGTAAGCACTAAAATGGCTAAGACATAGAAAATCAGCAAAATGTGGGATGAACATCCATTTTATTTGAAGAAATAATAGATCATATATAGACCTATGTACAAAGAACAGCACTCGTTTGTCAATAACCCAAGTGTTGTCATGGCTACTAGAGATGGGCAGCAGTCGACTGAAAACAGTCGAATTAGTCGATAGTTAAAAAAATCGACTTACTCGACTGCTTTTAAAAAACAGTCGAATGAATTCAACGACTACTCACCGTATCATAAACAAGTCGTTTGCAAACGACTGATCCCAAAACTATCGTTGGAAATCATTCGAATGAAACAAGTCGATGGCAAACGACTACTTCCAAGCGAATGGAATCATTCGAATAAAAGTAGTCGTTGTAAACGACTGATCCTAATACGCTGCCGAAGTGACGCGCCTAGCAACCGCATGGGCGCAGCCACATTGGACCCAAACAACTGGTTACTAGGTTTTTTATACATAGGAAGCTGCATTAACGCTGCGCAGCGTCTTGAATTTTGTGGAAAAACATGTGTAATACGCGTGAAATAAGGCAAACACCTCCCGTGAAGATCATCTACAGTGTTGGAGCTACAAAATAGAAGTGAAATTTTATGGATAAAGTACGAGAATTTTGCGAGATAGTATGAATAAAGTTGACCTCACTCCTGAGACAAGAATTGCATGGCGGGTACTACAAATTATAAATATTTATCATTTAGTCGATAGAGTATATCTAATATAGAGAGAGATATTGATGACATATATTGAACCCTTATCATTGTGTCCAATAATAATGTTTCATATTAATAAAAACGATGGAAATACTAAATACATGATATGCTGGATATTTGAGTAATATTGATGTAGCTAGAAATCTGGACTTGGTAAGACATGCTACGTGCTGGCTGGAAATGACCAATAGTTTCACAACCAATGTTATTCTTGGATTTCTGAGAAAATCAGATATGACGCTGTGGCGTACGTGACCATAAAAGGCCAAAATGCTGCGTACAAGGCAAGGAGTGAGAGAGAGGAGAATAGTCGTGACGTCAATATAAGGGCGGGATTTGTAAGGTCAGAGCTCCAACGCCAACTTATCTGACCAATAAGAAAACATGACGCCAGAACATAGCGTCAGTGTGTTTTGCGCGGCAATCGGATATAAAAAGATCTAGCGATCGGTTTGCTTGTTCGACGGCAGATTCGCGACCTGTGAGAAAATACAAGAATTTTGAGAGGTCACACATAATTATAGGCCCATTACTTAAAATATTGAGGAGCTGTTTTTCTCCCACCATTGAAACTTTAGGCTTTCTGTATATATACAAATGTCTGAGATGAATCGGGGCACTCCTAATTATTCTTCGACAGTCATTTTAAGACGTCCTTAAGACGATATGGTTTTAAAATTATAGTTGTGTGTCGGCAACGAAGTTGGAAATTTTCATAAATTGTGAGATGGCAATTAGCCATAGAATAGGGAAAGTCGACGATTCTGCATAGGACGATCTGAGGAAATAAAATACTTAGAACGCAGATAGAACAGTTTAAAAACTTTGATTTAATTGTGTGTTAACAGCAGCAAAATGTCGACCATGGAGAGAAGACAGCAAGCTTCATCCTCCATTACCATCAGTGTTATGGGCTAACGGCCTAATGATGGGAATTGACGAGGCGGGAGGCCTCTGGAAAGCAGTTTAAGTGATGAGTATTAAAAAATTGATTTATTGATTTTGGACGAGGGGAATCGCGAGAGATGTGTGGAACTTTGTATAGATTTTATTTGTGTGGTTTAATTTAAATTTCAGGGTTTGATTTCTTAACTGACATGCGTGTAGTAAATTTTGGCATTGCGTGACAATTATGTTGTACAGTAAATTTTGTAATATAAATATTTTCCTTATGTATACGTAATTCTTATTGCGAAACGGCCGCATCGATTAACGTATCTATAAAAAGTGTAGCCATGAATGAGAACCTAGGAACGACAATGATAAATGGACTGATTTAATGATATGTTAAACTAATTACTACGTGGGGGGAATATTTGCATTTTGTTGCTTTGATAACTCGGGCTAGGACTGATCCTGTTATTTATTCTTTATTGTCATTTGGACATGTTGTGTGTCATTATCTGAGAGGTGTGCTGATTAATGCTACGACGAGATCTTCGAGAAATGTGCCACGTATTTTTGGGTGTAAGTGATGATGATGAGGAGAGGTAAAGCCTGTCCATGACTGCGATATCATTCCGGCAAACTAGTTATCCGTGGGGATAAGTTTGACCTGGGAATGTATTCTTAAAAATCCCTGAGAGGATGTTTTGAGATAATGTGTTATTTATTTGTACGCGTTTAACAGGTGGCGATTAGCAAAGGTGCTGTACGCTGGCTATGGGCCAGAATCTATATTTAGCATGGCACTAATTACTACTTGGGGGAAGAAATCAGCCACTCTCTCGGTGATGCGATAACAGGCCCGGTTGTCTCCAGCTCGTTATGACACGTTATGTTTGCTTTAAAGCCTAATGAGTTAAGGTTATTTTATTTGGTTTAATTTGGGAAGTTGCCATGTTGTCGATCCAAGTTTCTTTTATCATTACTACGACTTATTTGTTCATTGTTTTAAAACGCCAAACTTTCCGGCGTAAAAATTAAAAGTTGTATTTTGTTGTTGTTGGCTCTTATTTTCAAGGCCATTGTATTCATATAAATATAATTTGGCAACCGGCCAAACCTGTTCATGTCATGTTATGCCTTCCTAGTGTTTAAGGTATAAGACGGTAATTCCGCAGCCCTTATTTTAAATAATACACACGTGTATTTGGTTGTGGTAATCTAAGGTTAGAGCATGTCAGTAGTGTATATAAATATGTAATTGTTGTTCCCACATTTCCGTAATTCATCCTTCGCAGTACGGAGTCCGTTCCCGAACCAACTGTTTTGGTCGGAAACGAGCGCCCGTCAAAATGCTCATTACTTGAACTAGTCTTAAAACCCGTGTCGCTCATAAATATTAAATTTTTGTACTATTTTATTTGTTTGTTATATTTGGATCTTGTGATCCGTTTTCTTTTGTTACCTTGATTTAAGTGACATTGCAGTCACAATGCTTGTTGACAGCTGTCATGCCATGTCGTCATGGTACGTCAGGCTGGTCAGTGTTAGATCTGTTCACGCGAGTGAACAATAAAAGGGTGGTTATAGTTTTCCTTTTTATGTTTGATTCAGTTAATAAATTTCATTTGTTAGTAGATCCTGTTGTTTTTCTTGGCTTTATAATAATAATAAGTTAACCTTATGAACCCTGGAAGTTATGTTGATAGCAAAACCTCTAAATCACATTCACAAGAATCCATTACGACCCCGAAATTTTGAATCTTGTCTACATGCTATTTTCCAAAGGGTTTATAAGAGTTACTTTGGCGCCCAACGTGGGGCATTTGTGTTTTAGAGTAAAAAAATAGATCACCGGCATGTGATAAGTTTATTAACGTAAGTTAGGCGAAGATAGTACCGCCAAATGTTTGAAAATATAAAGTCATGGAGTTTGCAATAAAGTAAATGTGGAACAAGTTAAGTGTTTGAACTATGATTAAAATTAGAACAAACTGTTCCAGGCGCCCAATAAAATTAAATTAGCTTTGTGTAGAAAAGCCAAACTCAAAGAATTATTTGACAGGAAGGTTAGACCTTAAAAACTAATTAATACTCTATTAATTGGTTAAAATTTGTAAGTAAAGTAAGGTCAGGAAGATTATAACTGAATCAAAGGGTTAAAATTAAATGGAATAATAAGTAAATTATACTCAGTGATGCTATAGTTTGTGGGAGTAATTTAAAGTAAATGAACTGAGTATGTAAAGGGTTAATGTGTGTATATTTAATATATGTGAGCGCGCGTATCCAGGGCTCCGCCCTTATGTCATTTCCCTATGTCTCAAATATATTATTGTTGTGATGGCAACTCTGGGAGAAATTCGCGAAGTGATTGAACTAGCATCCGCTCGTACGCGAGAACAACTTAGTGAGATGAGAAAAGACATAACCAATGAAATACAGACACAGTTAGCGGCGAATAGTGAAGAAACGCAGACACAGTTAACGGCTATAAATAAACAATCGGCAGAAACGCAGACACAGTTGGCGGCAAATAATGTAGAAATGCAGACACAGTTAGCGGCAAATAGTGTAGAAATACAGACACAGTTAAACACAAAACTATCTGAAGTTAACGAGAATATAAATCAGAAAATCGCTACACAAAACATTCTGGTCAGTGAACAATTACATAGGCAGTCTGAGAAAAACAATGAAATGTTAAACGCACAAGACGAAAGGAACACTCAAAATCTAGCTGCGCTAACGGTAGAAATCAAAGAGCACACAAAAGAACAGCTAATCCAATTAGCAAAGGACGTTAGCACTAACAATACCAAACAATTAGGAATAATAAAAGGTATCGAAGATTCGTTTAAAAAGGAAATAAAAGGAATGGATGAGACTGTTATGGCAAAACTAGCACAAATCGAGCAAGCGTGTTTGACCAGCTCATCTGAGATTAAAGAAGCACACACAAACTTAGAAAAAAGGTTTGAGATGATCGAACGAGGGACACAGGGTATGCAAGATCAGATAATTACAGTAGATAACAATATCACGGGCTTAGTGACGGAACTCAACAAATTAGAAATACAATCAATTAAGAAATGGAAAAAGTTAGAAATTGACCAGGAAGAAATTAAACAAACATTAGAACAGAACAACATTTCTCTGGGAGAAAGGATAGATAAACTTGAAGATAATCAGGAGGCTAATCAACAGGAAGTCGAAAAACGCTTTGTTAAATTGAAGGATACTATTAGGAAAGATTGGACCAAGATGAGCGCTGATTCGAAAGATGAACGGCTCGCAGTAAGCAAGAAGCTAGGGGAAAATAACGCGAAAATACAGGCGTTAGAAGAAAATATGAAGTTAAGGTTTCAAATTCAAGAGGACCGCATGATAAAATCGGAGTTGCAGTCACTTGGACATAATACGATGTTTGCGACACTAATGGAAAAGGGGAAAGGGGAGAATGCGGAAAGAGAGCACACAATAGACAGCCACGAGCTTGGGCAAAGTCCAAGAACGGTAGACACGCAAGCATTCCAGAATTATGAGGGTCGTAGCTCGACACCTCAAAACACACAACTTCCCACGCAAGTTATACAAGTCATCCGTGGAAACGAATTTAAACCGAATAAGTTTTTACCAGAGAGCGGAGGGACACCTAAAGCTTTCTTAAGGGAACTGACAGAATATTTTTCGGACCAAAATGTTAGCTCAACGCGACAATTAAGAATGGTTGAAAAATTTTTGGCGGGCTCAGCACTTACCTGGTATCTTGGATTTAAGAACACATTTAAATCAATGGAAGGTTTCCACAAGGCCTTCCTAAGCAAATACTGGAGTGGGTCGTATCAACAAAGCTTGCGAATGGACTTATACTCGCGTAAATACCATTCCACGCATCAGACGAAATATGCAGATTTTTTCGCCATGCAACTTGTCAAATTGCAAGATCTTGATAATCCCCCTAGCGAAATGGAGCTAATAACTACTATAGGAAAACAGATGCCTATTAGCGTTCAGCAATTCTTGGTGGCGGCAAATATTACGACCGTGGTCCAGGCAGAAGAGGTATTAAGGAAGATAGATGAAACCACTAATTACATCAACCCGAGAGAGAAGAGACAGATAGAGTTAGTTAATGCAGTCGAAGTAGTCAAGACACCGAACAAAAACACGAGGTCGCAAGCTACAAACACTGGGGATAACCAAAGACGGCAGAGCACCGAAGAATATGAGCCGAGATCTCAACCGAGATACGAAAATAGGGACAGAAACCATAACAATCAGGAAGAAACTAACCGCTACCGGAACACAAACAATCAGCAGTGGCGAGATAATAGGAGATACCAAACGTCATACAATAGGAATAATAATAACGCACCTTACAATCGAGGATGGCGTGGAGGACACTATAATCAACAATATAGGCCCAGAGACAATAGGCGTTACAATCAACAATATAACGCACAAAATAACCAGCGGTTTAACGAGCAATCGGATCCAAGGGATGATCAGAGAAATGGGAACGAGAGACACGCTGACCCGCAACAGTACCTGGAGGAGCCACGTAACATGGAAGGAAATAATGATAAATGGGAAAGAGCGATAGATCGGCGGAAGAATCCCGACAACCACGAGGAGGAAAACGGAACACATCAAATGTTGGAGGCCATGCATGTAGAAACCCAGAGATATTTGGAGGAGCTGCATGTAGAAGAAGAAAATAGAGCAGCCGACAATAGGAAACAGAAGAATAGCAGGAGAGATTCGCAGACCGTGTCAGGCAAGGGTCTCGAAATATGGTAAAAAAAAGTTATTGTACGGGAATCGGAGAAGAAGAAGGGAGAAGGAAGAAGATGGCAACGCGGGGGAGAAGAAGGAGATGACATCACGGTAAAATGGAGAAGAGACAGGAGCAGCTTAAGGAAGTTCAACTAGGGGTTACGAATTTAGGTAACAACGCCTACAGAGTCCGAGAGGTGAGCACAGGAAACATGACAGTGTATAATATCTCAAATTTAAAATTGTATAATCAGAGAGAGCCATACGAACCGAGAAATAATGTTACTGCAGCAAATTAAACATTCGCGTGATAACATACAACAAAAGATACGGGGGTACTCTAGTGGTTAAAGCGCTCAAAAGACAGCTCTGACGTGTTTACAAGTTCAGGCGGAAGTCGTTAATGAATATGTTGATGTTTTGAAAGAGTGAGAGGGGAGACGAGTAGCAAGGAAAGAGGCCGGAGGGCATAAGTATACAGGAATTTCCTAATGAGTTTGGAACGAGACGGCTACTGAAACAGACAGAGGCGGGCAGTCATTATATTTTGAGGGTGACCAGCAACTTCAAATTTGAGCCAGAAAAGTAGGGGATGTGAAATTCGACTTCATTTGAGTTCGAATTTCATCAACTAGGGGTCGGATGAACCCTTATCATTGTGTCCAATAATAATGTTTCATATTAATAAAAACGATGGAAATACTAAATACATGATATGCTGGATATTTGAGTAATATTGATGTAGCTAGAAATCTGGACTTGGTAAGACATGCTACGTGCTGGCTGGAAATGACCAATAGTTTCACAACCAATGTTATTCTTGGATTTCTGAGAAAATCAGATATGACGCTGTGGCGTACGTGACCATAAAAGGCCAAAATGCTGCGTACAAGGCAAGGAGTGAGAGAGAGGAGAATAGTCGTGACGTCAATATAAGGGCGGGATTTGTAAGGTCAGAGCTCCAACGCCAACTTATCTGACCAATAAGAAAACATGACGCCAGAACATAGCGTCAGTGTGTTTTGCGCGGCAATCGGATATAAAAAGATCTAGCGATCGGTTTGCTTGTTCGACGGCAGATTCGCGACCTGTGAGAAAATACAAGAATTTTGAGAGGTCACACATAATTATAGGCCCATTACTTAAAATATTGAGGAGCTGTTTTTCTCCCACCATTGAAACTTTAGGCTTTCTGTATATATACAAATGTCTGAGATGAATCGGGGCACTCCTAATTATTCTTCGACAGTCATTTTAAGACGTCCTTAAGACGATATGGTTTTAAAATTATAGTTGTGTGTCGGCAACGAAGTTGGAAATTTTCATAAATTGTGAGATGGCAATTAGCCATAGAATAGGGAAAGTCGACGATTCTGCATAGGACGATCTGAGGAAATAAAATACTTAGAACGCAGATAGAACAGTTTAAAAACTTTGATTTAATTGTGTGTTAACAGCAGCAAAATGTCGACCATGGAGAGAAGACAGCAAGCTTCATCCTCCATTACCATCAGTGTTATGGGCTAACGGCCTAATGATGGGAATTGACGAGGCGGGAGGCCTCTGGAAAGCAGTTTAAGTGATGAGTATTAAAAAATTGATTTATTGATTTTGGACGAGGGGAATCGCGAGAGATGTGTGGAACTTTGTATAGATTTTATTTGTGTGGTTTAATTTAAATTTCAGGGTTTGATTTCTTAACTGACATGCGTGTAGTAAATTTTGGCATTGCGTGACAATTATGTTGTACAGTAAATTTTGTAATATAAATATTTTCCTTATGTATACGTAATTCTTATTGCGAAACGGCCGCATCGATTAACGTATCTATAAAAAGTGTAGCCATGAATGAGAACCTAGGAACGACAATGATAAATGGACTGATTTAATGATATGTTAAACTAATTACTACGTGGGGGGAATATTTGCATTTTGTTGCTTTGATAACTCGGGCTAGGACTGATCCTGTTATTTATTCTTTATTGTCATTTGGACATGTTGTGTGTCATTATCTGAGAGGTGTGCTGATTAATGCTACGACGAGATCTTCGAGAAATGTGCCACGTATTTTTGGGTGTAAGTGATGATGATGAGGAGAGGTAAAGCCTGTCCATGACTGCGATATCATTCCGGCAAACTAGTTATCCGTGGGGATAAGTTTGACCTGGGAATGTATTCTTAAAAATCCCTGAGAGGATGTTTTGAGATAATGTGTTATTTATTTGTACGCGTTTAACAGGTGGCGATTAGCAAAGGTGCTGTACGCTGGCTATGGGCCAGAATCTATATTTAGCATGGCACTAATTACTACTTGGGGGAAGAAATCAGCCACTCTCTCGGTGATGCGATAACAGGCCCGGTTGTCTCCAGCTCGTTATGACACGTTATGTTTGCTTTAAAGCCTAATGAGTTAAGGTTATTTTATTTGGTTTAATTTGGGAAGTTGCCATGTTGTCGATCCAAGTTTCTTTTATCATTACTACGACTTATTTGTTCATTGTTTTAAAACGCCAAACTTTCCGGCGTAAAAATTAAAAGTTGTATTTTGTTGTTGTTGGCTCTTATTTTCAAGGCCATTGTATTCATATAAATATAATTTGGCAACCGGCCAAACCTGTTCATGTCATGTTATGCCTTCCTAGTGTTTAAGGTATAAGACGGTAATTCCGCAGCCCTTATTTTAAATAATACACACGTGTATTTGGTTGTGGTAATCTAAGGTTAGAGCATGTCAGTAGTGTATATAAATATGTAATTGTTGTTCCCACATTTCCGTAATTCATCCTTCGCAGTACGGAGTCCGTTCCCGAACCAACTGTTTTGGTCGGAAACGAGCGCCCGTCAAAATGCTCATTACTTGAACTAGTCTTAAAACCCGTGTCGCTCATAAATATTAAATTTTTGTACTATTTTATTTGTTTGTTATATTTGGATCTTGTGATCCGTTTTCTTTTGTTACCTTGATTTAAGTGACATTGCAGTCACAATGCTTGTTGACAGCTGTCATGCCATGTCGTCATGGTACGTCAGGCTGGTCAGTGTTAGATCTGTTCACGCGAGTGAACAATAAAAGGGTGGTTATAGTTTTCCTTTTTATGTTTGATTCAGTTAATAAATTTCATTTGTTAGTAGATCCTGTTGTTTTTCTTGGCTTTATAATAATAATAAGTTAACCTTATGAACCCTGGAAGTTATGTTGATAGCAAAACCTCTAAATCACATTCACAAGAATCCATTACGACCCCGAAATTTTGAATCTTGTCTACATGCTATTTTCCAAAGGGTTTAATATGTCACATAAAGTTTTTTTTTGGGGGGGGGGGGTGAGTGTAGTTGTAATTAAATATGGTTTGTACTATAAGTACCGTATTATAAACGAGAATCTACATAACCTTGCAGCTGATTCACTAACACCAATAAATTTTATCCTACAACTTTTCTGAGTAGTGATTTTTCACTTAATTTATTTAAGCAGTGAATTGTGTTTCCAAATAACAATTAGGCCTATCCCAGACTGAAAACTTCTGCCTAGCCCATGACGGGCTAAGGTCGACCAAGCGACCGCTAATTCTATTTAGCTCTTTTGTGGCACACCAGCTAATGTGTAACAATAATCACTGTGTGATAATGTGGTCATCAGTTTGGTGTACTTATTGGGTGAGAGCCTCGGATATTTTCATGTCAGTTTTAGTGGCCTTAGGCCCTATATTTAGAGCTAGGATAGGAAAAGTGCCCCATTATTTAGAATGAGGTAGGACGATAGGCCTTAATTGTAGACTTCTCTAACCTGTTAGTGAGCACACAGGTTAGGCTTTGTTAATTTGATTCGTTTTCAAACAAACGCGGCGTTGTGGTAAACACACAAATTGTATTGAAATGCAGTCTTTGTTTCTTCTATAGCTGTTGATGGGATTTGGCCTAAACTCTCATCCAAATATTTTAAACTGTTCCCTTATGCATTGATAGACCTTAAGTTCATTTTATACGTCACTTACTGGTAGGGCCTACGGTACTTTATTTTCCGTAGTATTGGTCATTCGTACGGGACGTGATTCACAATATCCAGAAATGTTATGTTTTCATGTTTTCACTTAATTTAAGGTAAATATCGTAGGCCACATCTCTACGACTTATGTTCTAAGACTAAATGTGCATCTCGTACGCAATATTTTACAACTTCACTGGACAACTATGTTAAATTACTGTGGAAAATATACTTTTCTATGCTATCTTGCCTCTGGACATCCTTGCATGTACAGTTATACGAAACAAATAGGAAATAATGACGGCTAAAGGACTGAAGCAAGCTACAAGGGAGCCATGTTGTATTGCTCCAGTTGCTTAGCAACGGAGCGGAAGTGACGTTGACTTCGGCAGCGTATACAATCGTTGGAAATCATTCGAATGAAACAAGTCGTTGGCAAACGACTACTTCCAAGCGAATGGAATCATTCGAATAAAAGTAGTCGTTGTAAACGACTGATCCCAAAGCATTCGTTGGAAATCATTCGAATGAAACAAGTCGTTGGCAAACGACTAATTCCAAGCGAATGGAATCATTCGAATTTAAGTAGTCGTTCTAATCAAACGACTTCTTCAGGATAACCTCATGCTACAATTCATTGTGCTGTATGTTTATTGTAGAGCTTTAATTAATAAGTTAAGTATACCTGTAGGTGCCTATAGTTTTATACAGTTCGTTGATTCTTTCAATGAAATAGCCTAAATCCAATTGTCCAAGTTATTGGACAATTCAATATTGTCATTCAATATTTAGGTTATGTTTGAACTCCAGATACCGGTTTTGTGGCACATCATCCCAGGCAAGCCGGTAAATACCTTTGCCTCCCAGTCAGATGGATCATTTAGCCGTAATTTTGAATTAGAGTAAGGTTGTAGTATGCGTGGTCAGATTTAGACAATAGCCTACTCCATGAAGGGGTCATGGCTACGCCTTCTATGTTTGTTTAATGAATAGAGTAACTGAAATGAGGGATGTATACTGATTTTAAGATTTGTGGAATGAGTTTATGATTTTTTTAAATAGAATTTAATGAAGTCTTCAGTAAAGTTGAAGGAGACATGATCGTGTTTAGACAATAGCCTACTCCATGAAGGGGTCATGACTATGCCTTCTATGTCTGTTTAAGGTGTAGTGTGGCTGAAATGAGGGAGGTTTACTGATTTTGGTGTTTGTGGAGTAGTCTTTTCGTTTATAATTTAGGTTTTTGTGAAGCTTGTTGCGGAGTTGTTTTATGGATTTTATTGCTCTGCAAATGAAGTGTATTAGGGGTTTCTGGGTTTGGTTTAGCTGTAGTTTACAGGGTTATGGCTGAGAGTTGTTGTAGCAGGCCTAGCAGTGGCGTGCTGTTTGGGAGGGGGGAAGGGGTTAGTGGCAAAAACATGAGGGCAGGGATGGAAGAGTTGTAGCGTTGTCTGTGGTTAAACTGCCGTTGCTTTATGGCTGATTTTATGTACTGACATCCATCATAAGATAGAGTGGTGATGTGAATCTCTACATCTATTGCAGCGGGTACTGTGAGGATAGCTTGACCGTACGCACAAATTGATTCTGGTCGTCAATTGTTTGGAGATGGGCAGCACCGCAGCAGTCGACTGAAAAATGTTAAATCCATCGACTTGTTTGACTGCTTTTAAAAAACAGTCGAATGAATTCAACGACTACTCACCGTAACATAAACAAGTAGTTTGCAAACGACATATCCCAATTGTGTTTTAACTTTTAACATGTAGAATGCACTCGGATAGTTTTACGTTCTGGTCGTCAATTGTTTCAGCACATGGATAGCGCACGCATTAAAAAAAACTTAGTATTTACATTGTTGCCAACATCTCCACTGAAAGTTCGCCCTCGTTGCTGTTCTAAAGTGTTCTATTTTCGTGTGTATTTACTATGAAGTGTGATTATTTCAATGTTGGCTATGGGATTGTTCCCGGTACTTAAGAACTCCCTCTCAGTAATAGTGATTTAATTTACTCTTAGGTTAATTAAGTATTGGTCTATTACTTCACTTATCCACAGTACATACAGGTAATGTGCCCTGTATCAATACCGGTATCGGGGAACATTTACTCACACATTTTGCATTAAATGAAATGTGCAACATTGCAAATAATGACTCCACTCTACACGACGTAAACCACCATTTCGAAGCACAGTAAAAATAAATAAATAAATAACTTTGACCATTTGCATGTTGCCGAGCGTCGAGTAGTCCAAACTAACGTCTGAAAAAATAGGTGGGTTAAGGAGAAGTTTGATTTTCATCTGTTGGTACGACTCAACTCAGCCGGTAATGGCTTGCAGTGCTTTGAACGCTGCCTAGAAGCGACTACTTTCAGTCGAATACATGAAACAACACGCTTAGGAGCTATGCGAATTCAGGTAACCATTCGACTGAAAGTAGTCGACTATCTAGTCGATAGTTTCTTCCAATGAATGACTAGTCAGTCGATGGTTAAAAGTAGTCGATAGTCCCATCTCTAATGGCTACCGCTAGCCTTAGTCAACACTTTATTTATATCCTCTTTGGTCAACACTAATATTTTTGGATTGTCTCTGTCCATTGCGGTACCTGGTGTCATTCTGTGTTGCCACTGCCACATCAGTTCTAGTGACAAATTGTGTTACTACCGCCGTAGCTACTGTTTGGTCCTTATCATCCAAAATCTAATCACAAAGAAAATAATGCTACTTTAAGAATAATCTGCAATAGTATGTCGAATGCAGGGTTTGCCATGTATTTCTTTTTTAATTTCATTTCCCTATTACGACCCCTGTTGATAAAAGAGATACGGTTTCAGATTTGTATTGCGTTCAGATTTCTAATGTTTTTTTTATCGTACTTGAGATAATAAATGGTGTGGCCACTGCCTGCTGGATTGCATCCCTCCTGACTGCTTTAAACTGACTGCCCATTAAAAAATATTACAGTATTGGTTTATGCGTACAACCTCGTTTCCATATATAGGCGCTGTGTTCGCAGCTTTTTCAAGTCACTGTTACAGACATTTGTTTTGTATTGATGTTAATGGTGAAGTTGCGTTTTGTATTTTTTGATGGCGTATTGATGTGTGTGCTTTTGTAAATCAGAACAGGTCAAGTTTGAATGCCGAGGAATCTCATTTCATGAGTTACCATCGGACAATTCACTGGACTTATAAATACACACTAATACAGCCATCACAATAAGACGGGTTATCAGACAAATTCAACACACAGCCAAGTACACGGGGCTACATGAGCACGATGTTCCAAAGCCCCTAAATTAATCAACATCCCTTTCTTCGGCGGCCGGAGGCATTTCTTTTTCCTGTCTTTTATTTCCCTTATTTTTTTCTTTTCATATCGTCTAGTGAAAATGAAAATCCACAGCCTGTTTCCAGTCTCCGACCGGGTCAGGAATGGAATGAATGAAGCCCCCATCTAGCGGCGAGGATATGAATTGTGCCGGCTGCCGAGGCCTGACGCACTCCTCTGGGGCAATGATTAAATGAATGACAGATGAAATGAAATGAGAGTGGAGAGTGTTGCTGGAATGAAATTTTGACAGGGAAAACCGGAGTACCCGGAGAAAAACCTGTCTGCCTCCGTTTTGTCCAGCACAGATCTCACATGGAGTGACCGGGATGTGAACCACGGACCCAGCGGTGAGAGGCCAGCGTGCTGCCGCCTAAGCCACGGAGGCTCTTCATATCGTCTAGTATGTAAGTTAAATTTAAATTATTTGGAAGTAGTTGTATTTTTTTAATCATCCCTATCGTATAATTACGGGAAAATGAGCCAGACATTTCGCTCCTTGAAAACAATCACCTCCACCACCATGTATGTTTCGCTTTCCTTTAAATTGAAAATTTGCCCGTAAGTATGTGTCTAAATTAATATCATATTTGCAACCGCATTGCCCACCAACAGCTGAAAGTGACCTTCTGCCAGCAAAGAGTTAAGCACAAATTCAGCCCTAGTATCTGGCATCACCTTGGACCGTTCCTTAACCTTCAAGAAACACTTGGAATACACAGGCCAAAAACTCAATTCGCGGAACAATATCATGAAGAAATTGGTGGCACATCATGGGGTGCTGATGCAACTTCACTACGCACGACTGCCCTCTCCATGGTTTATCCTGTAGCAGAGTATTGTGCCCCAGTGTGGCACGGTAGTATGAAAGTATGAGGGTCATAACAGGTACACTGAGATCCACCCCCAACTCCCTGGCTAAACACTATCAGTATCATATCACCTCCAGACCTAAGACGACAGGAAGCAACAGTACGTGAGTGGAGAAAGGTACATCAACAAAATCACCTACAGGATCTCCCAATTCATGAAGTGCTTAATGATCTTTCCTCCAGTCGTCTTAGATCAAGGAACCCAATATGGCATAACATACCTGACATTAATTGCACGGAACAATGGCGCCAAAACTGGAAGTCTGCTCCTGTGAGACATCAAGGTATTCTAGATCCTACTGTAAGACTTCCGGGATTTAACCTGAAGAGAAACCAGTGGGTAAAGTTAAATCGCCTAAGAACAGGTCACGCCAGATGTAACGCCATGCTACATAAATGGGGACTTCATGATTCTCCTGCCTGTGACTGCGGAGCTCCTCTTCAAACCGTAGAGCATATTATTCAATGATGTCCGATGAGGAAGTATGCTGGCTCACCTCAAGATGTTATTTCTGCTGCATCTCCCTTCCTGGACTGGCGTCAACAACTGGACATCTCGTTGTGAATGCGAACGCAACCTATGTTCTTGTGATTTATATATTGTACATATGATTTACTTATTTATATATACATTTATTATATTGTAATTCATCTAGTTGCTAGCCATACGTTAAATAATAAATAATTATCATATTATCCATAATGTACAATTTTGAGCTTAAGCCGTGTTTTATTTAATCAAACTCGACGCGTTTCAAAAGAAACCATGTCTTTCTTCGTCGGGAATAAACGGAAATACGACTAAATTGTTGCTAAGGGAAAGCAACAAAGAAACTAAAAAGGTGCCCTAAGATGGACGCCATTATAGCCCCATGTTAGGGACAACGAAAAGCTTGTGAATGCGAACGCAACCTATGTTCTTGTGATTTATATACTGTACATAATATTTACTTATTTATATATACATTTGTTATATTGTAATTCATCTAGTTGCTAGCCACACGATAAATAATAAATAAATATCATATTGTCCATAATGTAGAATTTTGAGCTTATGCCGTGTTTTATTTAATCAAACTCGACTCGTTTCGAAAGAAACTATGTCTTTCTTCAGGAATAAACGGAAATACGACTAAATTGTTGCTAAGAGAAAGCAACAAAGAAACTAATAAAGGTGCCCTAAGATGGACGCCATTTTAGCCCCATGTTAGGGACAACGAAAAGCAGCAGTGTATTACTTTCTAAGGGTTCTGATAATAGGTAGCCAGGACACACTGAGAATGTAGCCGGTGTCGCGATTGAAATTATCTGGGTGTTTACGTATTACAACCGCCTCCCTGATGATTCTGGGACGATATTGCTTTATACGGGCAAGAACATCCACTCCTTGGAACATGACATCATGGCCAGGTGTTAAAGCATGATCAGCAACAGCTGATTTATCAGGTTGAGTGAGCCTGATACATCTATTATGTTCCTTAATGCGAGTACATATCGTTCTCGAAGTCTGCCCGATATAAGCCTTGCCACAAGTACAGGGACCTCTGTAGATACCCACTGCTGGTTTTCGTTGTCCCTAACATGGGGCTATAATGGCGTCCATCTTAAGGCACCTTTTTTAGTTTCTTTGTTGCTTTATCTTAGAAACAATTTAGTCGTATTTCCATTTATTCCTGATAAAGACAAACATGGTTTCTTTCAAAACTCGTCGAGTTTGATTAAATAAAACACGGCATAAGCCCAAAATTCTACATTATCGATAGTGTCACGGGCCGTGAACGTCTAAATGATAAATATCATATTCTTTATGCTGATTGAATAACAAAAGAACTAACATAGTGCCATGTTTTCACGTTTTTTTCAATTTCGATATTAAGCCTCAAAACTTAAAAACCCTTCGTATTGTATTTTTTTCCCCCTTTATACTGAAAATTTGCTTGTAAGTATGTGTCTGAATTAATAGCATATACTTTATGCTGATTGAATAACAAAAGAACTAAACTAGTGCCATGTTTTCGCGTTTTTTCGATCTCGATATTAAGCCTCCCAAGTTAAAAACCCTTCGTTTCAGGTATCGTCCCCTTAAAAAGCCACGGAAGGTTGACGCTGCAACCTAGTGGTGAATTAATATACTGTACAGTATATCCAGTACGCGTCTGAGTGTTGAATGGGCAGGCAGTTTAAAGCAGCCAGGAGGGATGCGATCCAGCTGGCAGTGAAAATGCCGCGGCGATCACAGTCTCTCAACGAAATAGATAGAAACTTGGTGGCCCCGTCTTGAGCTAGTGTTGCCATAGAGATGGCCAGCCTTGCCATTATTTTATCAGTATATTTTCTGACTTTATTTGCCTTTGCTTGAGTGCAAAAAGGCCGAAATCAGAAGAATGAGAAAGACTATAGAAAATTCATGTAGCCAGCGGTTCCTTCTGGGTCCTAAACTATGTGTATGCAAAATATGGTTGAGATTGGTGGAACGGTGTAGATTTGTATACGGAACCAACCCACATACACACATACATACATACATACATACAGACTTTCACTTTTATATATTAGATAAAGAGGTGAGGAAATTATTGGACTCAAATAAGGAATTTAAATCAGTCACAATTTTTAAATTCAAAATCATTTTATTTCATTTTTATTATAGGGGCAGATGACCTCGTAGTTCCGCCCCTTAAAACAACATAAACTAACTTATTTTATTTATCATCAAGAGGTGAACAAATTATTAGACTCAAATAAGGAATTTAAATCAGTCACAATTTTTTATTCAAAATCATTTTATTTTTATTATAGGGGCAGATGACCTCGTAGTTCCGCCCCTTAAAACAACAATAACTAACTAACTCATCATCATCATCATCATGTTTTTCAGTCAAGCGACTGGTCTGCCCCTACAATGAGTCTTCTCCACGTTGTTCGGTCTTGTGCTGTCCTTTTGACCATTTCATAATTTCGTAGGCCAGAGCTATGTAGGAAAGATCTCATGAAAGTGTTCCGTGGCCTCCCGTGAGGGTGTTTTCCGGGTATTTTGCCTTCTAGAATGTCGATCATCAGGCCACCATGTCGTAACCTGTGGCCAAGCCAGGTGGATCTCCTTCTATATATCTGGCGGATCATTTGCCGTTTTTCCTTTATTCGATCCAGCACCGTTATGTTGGTCATTTTCTCTACCCAGCTGATCTTTTCCATTCGGCGCCAACACCACATCTCAAACGCTTCTAGTCGTTTAATGTCACCTCTATTCATTGACCAGGTCTCACTGCAGTACATTGCAACTGGCCATATGTAGGTCTTAACCAGTTGTTTTCTAAGGCTGAGGGACATCGAGCGTTGACAAATTAGAGAATGCTTTTCACGGAATGCCTGCTTGGCCATGGCTATACGGCTCCTGATTTCAACTTCACATCGTAGGTCTTCTGTGAAGATCTGGCCAAGGTATTTAAAACGATTGACCTGTTGTACTGGTTCTTTATTTATGGTAATATTTAGTTCGTGTTGATACTTACTTATCACCAGAATCTTGGTCTTCTTAAAATTGATTTTCATTCCATATTCTGTAGCTGTATCATTTAAACATTGCAACATGTTTGTTAATGTATGCGGATTTACTGCAAGTAATGCCAGATCATCAGCAAATTTAATATTCTGGATAAGTCTTCCACCAACTTTCACTCCCATATTAGAACCTTTAAAAGCCCACTTAGTTATAGCTTCAGCGAAAGCATTGAACAGTCCAGGGGACAGAAAACACCCTTGTCGCACACCTTTGCGGATCTTAGCGGGTTCTGATACGTCATTTCCAAGCCGAACAACAGCAGTTTGATTTATATAGAGATCAAATATTAATCTGATTAATCGATGGGGACAACCTATTTGATTCAGAAGAGGAAACAGCTTGTGCCAGCTGACTTTATCAAATGCTTTTTCAAAGTCCACAAAGCACACGTAAAGGTTTCTGTTTAACATTTTTTATTACCCCACTTAGTAATGTTTTTTGCCTGTGGACTTTTCCCATAAGGAATTGCTCCTGGAAATTTTCGAAATTGAAGATTCTGAGGGACACTTGAGCTGAATCTGTTTTTTCTTTTTTTTCGTTGACTTTGGAATGTATCCACTATATCATGTAATTTCAATCCATCGTCCAGGAATCTTTGAATAGTTCAAGAGTGGACACTCAGTAATAAAGGACTTCCAAACTCTCTGGTCTAAATTCACATGAAAACTAGAATAAAGTAATAAAAACAGAACTTGTGGTATTCTGCATTAACAAGCCTCCTCTTTTTGTGGAAACTGTAAACAATAAGTTTCTTTAAAAAATGTTATTAAGATTATTCATTATAGCCTACATTTGAAATAATTTCAGCGCCTTGAAAAATATTTCTAGTGTGTTAAGTCACAAAACGTACAGAGTTGGAAAGCTGCCATCGAGTATAATAATTTGCACACCTCTGTAACTAGGGTGCAGATGCTTTAAGACCTAAAAAGTACAATATTTGCTCTAAAAACTAAAAATGTCAAGTTAAGAAGCCATTCTTTAGTGTTGCCTACACAAACTCTCAGCTGTAATTCTTCAGTCAATACGAATTTGCCCAAGTACTGGGCGGGAGTACAGTGTACAGTAAGTTATATAATATTCTAGCAGTAGTGCCCGTCTTCGTCCGGTGGATTTATTTGTTTTATGGATGATAGTGAATACTACTACAGAACTGGCACATGATACTTAAACTAACAGAAAACAAATTATATAAAACTTTTGTGGTGGTGGTAGTGCGGGTGATAATTAGTACAGTATAATGGACGTAATATTCAGGTCATTTTCTTCTAATGATATTGATAATAATGAATAATGAAACGGCTATTTACTAACTACAGTACTGCAAAATGTAATATACAAACGAATTGAAAAATATGATTCGAAAGAGGAGTAGCCTACGTGAAATAAAAAGGCCCTATATCTATCTCATTGGCTATTAGAAAAGTAGAGATCAATAGTGTTGTCTTTTGTCGCATAGCGCCGTAGGAAAATATGGAGAGCACTTGAGAAAACTTCGGCTGTCCCGAGCTCCTGAGGTAACAATAGTATCATTTTTTATCATCACATAGCGCTCAAGGATAAAGATCGGAATAAATGAAAGTAAATTTGAAAACACCAACGCTTATTGCAGCTGATAACCTCAATGTACTGCACCAACACCATCGCACTTATACAGAGGCATAATATCTTCATGATGATAACTGTTTTAAGGGGCCTAAGAAATCTTTTTGCACTAATTACTCCCCGTGACTGCAATTTACAAGCAGCGCAAGATGTAACTATTTTCGCTATTCTGCATCAGAACTCTGGTAGGGGCGACGTGATGCAGCCCACATTGCCAGCAAAAAATAGACGTATTAAAATATTCTTGCAGTTTTACTAATGCGGACATGAATGGTTCTAGGGTCTTAAAAAGTGGTTTTCAAGTCCTTTTGTCTGTTATTCTAAATGTAGGGAATGGAGAGATTTGTCAAAATATCAAGTGGACAGTGTTACCAGCAGGGTTTCAAAGGGTAAGTATATACAATTCGGAGCCAGGCGCGGATTCAAGGGGGGGGGGGGCACGGGGGTCATGACCCCCCCCCCCCCCAAACGGAGACCAAATTTTTTTGCAAACTCAAAAAACGAAAACACCAGACAAATAAAACTTAACGAATTTTAACTGAAAAACAGTTTTGTTTCATTTTATTCAGTACTGAATTATCTTTATTGGAATTATTATGTTCTGTTACAACTGTACATATTTACAACTTCTAACCTCTTGTATAAAAACTATTAGTTATACAACAAAATCAACTCGTCTATTTTGTTTAGCAAACCTTGTGATTACCGAATCGATGTTTATAGTGATGTCACGATGAATGTGCAGCAATGCACGGATAGGAAACTGGGGCTTTTTTCGCACCAAAAATTTTAGCCGACGTCCAAACTGCAAGCTTGGTTGGCAATTTAAGCTGTGACTTTCTCCCTTTGTCGGTATCAACTCGACTTGCCGAAACTGTAAAGGTACCTTGATCCTTTTCTCGAAGCTCGATGTAAGAGTCGCAAAACACGCCGTTGCAATTTGTACGAATATTTTTGGTGCGCTAAACGCATCAAATTTCTATCCATGAAGCTTGCAAAAAAAAATTGGTCTGGTTTTGTACGTTTGGTTATTTTGTGATTGCGTTTTTAGTGATACCATTTTACTTAACGATTTCGATTCTCTGACCCCCCCCCCCCAAGCCAAACTCTAGATCGAATCTCTGACCCCCGCCAAAACCAAACTCTAGATCCGCGCCTGTTCGGAGCAATTAGGTGAAACGGTGTAGATTTGTGCTAAAGGGCCCAAATACCGGGAATTTAATGGTCTGTCCGAAATTTCAAGCAGACAGTGTTACTCGTCGGGTTCCAAAGGGTAAGTATGTAAAGTTTTGTTCAGATCGGTGAAACGGTGTAGATTTGTGCCAAAGGGCCCAAATGCAGGGAATGGAGCGGTCTGTCCGAAATTTGAAACAGACAGTGTTACTCGTCGGGTTCCAAAGGGTAAGAATGTAAAATTTGGTTCAGATCGATGAAACGGTGCAGAATTGTGCCAAAGGGCCTAAATGCAGGGAATGGAGTGGTCTGTCCGAAATTTCAAGTAGTCAGTGTTACTCGTTGGGTTCCAAAGGGTACCTATGCACAATTTAGTTCAGATCGGTGAAATGTAGATTTTTGCCAAAGGGCCTAAATGCAGGGAATGGAGTGGTCTGTCCGAAATTTAAAGTAGACATTGTTACTCCTCGGGTTCTAAAGGGCAAGTATACAAATTCTGGTTCAGATCGGTGAAACGGTGCAGATTTTTGCCAAAGGGCCTAGATGCAGGAAATGGAGTGGTCTGTCCGAAATTTAAAGTAGACAGGGTTACCCGCAGGGTTCCAAAGGGTAAGTATACAAATTTTTGTTCAGATCGGTGAAACGGTGCAGATTTTTGCCAAAGGGCCTAAATGCGGGAAATGGAGTGGTCTGTCCAAAATTTAAAGTGGATAGTGTTACCCACAGGGTTCCAAAGTGTAAGTTTACAAATTTTGGTTCAAATCGGTGTAGATTTTTGCCAAAGGGCCTAAATGCAGGGAATGGAGTGGTCTGTCTGAAATTTAAAGTGGACAGTGTTATCCGTCGGGTTCTAAAGGGTAAGTATACAAATATTGGTTCAGATCGGTGAAACGTTGTAGATTTTTGCCAAAGGGCCTAAATGCAGGGAATGGAGTGGTCTGTCTAAAATTTAAAGTGGACAGTGTTACTCGTCGGGTTCTAAAGTGTAAGTATACACATTTTTGTTCAGATCGGTGAAACGGTGTAGATTTTTGCCAAAGGGCCTAAATGAAGGGAATGGAGTGGTCTGTCCGAAATTTAAAGTGGACAGTGTTACTAATCGGGTTTTAAAGGGCAATTATACAAATTCTGGTTCAGATCGGTGAAACGGTGCAGATTTTTGCCAAAAGGCCTAAATGCAGGGAATGGAGTGGTCTGTCCGAAATTTAAAGTGGACAGTGTTACTCGTCGGGTTCTAAAGGGTAAGTATACAAATTTTGGTTCAGATCGGTGAAACGGTGTAGATTTGTATAAATAACAGACAGACAGACAGACTGACAAACAAACATTGAGCTTTTTATATATACTAGCAGTAGTACCCGGCTTCGCCCGGTGGAATGATGATAATGTATCAAAGTCTACTTAGAAATATAATGGACATAAAATCTAGGTCATTCCCCCCCCCAAAGACAATGAGGGCGTAATATCTAGGTCATTTGCCCTTTTGATAAGGATGATAATGAAAACTACTGTTGAATTGACACGTCAAACTTACAAACTACCGGAATAGAAATACATATTTCAAAATTCACAGGCGAGGAAGACTTATTGTAAGTGGTGATTAATGGTGTAATGGGCATAACATCTAGGTCATTTGCCCTTATGATGAGGATGATGAGGGGAACTACTACCTGTATTGAATTGACACTTCAACTTATAATGTACACAATGTACTGTAATAAAAATAAATATTTTAAAAATCACAGTCGAGAATGACTTTATGCGGCGGTGATTAGTGGTATGATGCGTGTAACATCTAGGTCATTTGCACTTATGATGATGATAATAATAAGGTAATGAAAAAATGACTACTAAACGAACATGGTGTAATTTACAACTGATATAGATAATTCAGATGTCTAGCTTCGATGTCTTCCAAAGTGTCAACCTTATTTTCTGGCTTAGGCCTGTACTCGATGCGTCTAGTGAAAGTGCTTATGGCGTACTGCTCGGCAAAAAAATGGGTCCAAGCTGCACGAACCTGAGATGATCGTAGATGACGAAATACGATGACACACGTTCGGGGTTCCCCGTCGTATTTAGATTGGCCGGGGAATCACTCACTCTTTCGCAACACCACAGTGTGGCTTGACCAACAGCCCTGTGCTGGCATGAGTATAGACAGCTCTGGAAAGTCCTCTCATGTCACCTCGCGATGAATCAGCAAGCTATTCTCACAACGCCACCCCCCCCCCCCCAGAGTCTCACAACTTGTGGGACGTGGGTTGGCGACCACCGGACCCCAGCTGAGTCTGGCATCGCTTCTACTTCCTGGTGCCAGGCTCCTTTCAGTTCTCTTTCCTGACGGCCTCCCTTGGTCAACTCTTGTTCCCTTCCGACCCCGACTGTATTAGGGCATCCAATGGGCTAGGGAGTCTTCCAATTTCCCGCTTAATTGGCCGTTGTCTCATCTTTCCTGATGCCCTCATTCTTCGAGAGGTCTGCTTTCTATTCCGTTTCATTATATCTCCTGTCCTCTGCTCAAGGCCCTCAAAGAGGCAGGTTGTGTATAGCCCCACCATTTCTGGTACACCCTCAAGGGCTCATGGCGGGTGAGTTAGGAAGCTGGCAACCCCGAGGAATTCCTGAGCTAAATGCAGGGAATGGAGAGGTATGTCAGAAATTTAAAATGGACAGTGTTACTCGTCGGGTTCCAAAGGGTAAGTAACTTACATAAAGATTGGTTGAGATGGGTGAAACTATGTTGATTTTTGCCAAAGAGCCTAAATGCGGTAAATGGAATGGTCTATCTGAAATTTCATGTAGAAAGTGTTACACGTCGGGTTCCAAAGGGTGAGTATGTAAAATTTGGCTCAGATCGGTGAAACAGGGTAGATTTTGCCAAAGGGCCTAAACGCAGGAAATTGAGTTGTATGTCCAAAGTTTTAAGTGGACAGTGTTACTCGTCGGGTTCCAAAGGGTAAGTATACAAATTTAGGTTCAGATCGGTGGAACGATGTAGATATGTGCAAAAGGGCCTAACAGGGAATGGAGTGGTCTGTCTGAAATTCCAAGTGGACAGTGTTACTCATTGGGTTCCAAAGGGTGAGTATACACGTTTTGTTTTCGATCGGTGAACGATGTAGATTTGTGCCTAAGGGCCTAAATGCGGGGAATGGAGTGGTCTGACCGAAATTTCGAGTGGACAGTGTTACTCGTCGAGTTGCAAAGGGTAATTATTTGAGATCGGTGAAACGGTGTAGTTTTGTGCCAAAGGGCCAAAAAGCAGGGAATAGTGTGGTCTGTCCGAAATTTAAAGTGAACAGTGTTACTTGTCGGGTTCCAAAGTATGTAGAATTTGGGTCAGATTGGTGAAACGGTGTGGATTTGTGCCAAACGGCCTAAATGCAGGGGTTGGAGTGGCCTCTCCGCAATTCCAAGCAGACTGTTCGTCGCAGTGTTCCAAAAGGTAAATATACAAATTGTGGTTGAGATCGGTGAAACGGTGTAGATTTGGGCCAAAGGGCCTAAATGCAGGGAATGGAGTGTTCTCTCCGCAATTTCAAGCAGACAGTGTTACACGCTGGGTTCCAAAGGGTAAGTACAGATTTTGGTTCTGATCGGTGAAACGGTGTAGATTTGTGCCAAAGGGCCTAAATGCAGGGAATGGAGTGGTTTGTCCGCAATTTCAAGCAGACAGTATTACTCGCAGGGTACCAAAGGATAAGAATCCGAATGTTGGTTCTGATCGATGAAACGGTGTAGATTTGTGCCAAAGGACCTAAATGCAGGGAATGGGGTGGTCTGTCCGAAATTTTAAGTGGACAGTGTTACTCGCAGGGCTCCAAAGGGTAAGTATACAAATTTTGGTTCTGATCGGTGAAACGGTGTAGATTTGTGCCAAAGGGCCTAAATGCAGGGAATGGAGTGGTTTGTCCGCAATTTCAAGCAGACAGTATTACTCGCAGGGTACCAAAGGATAAGAATCCGAATGTTGGTTCTGATCGGTGAAACGGTGTAGATTTGTGCCAAAGGACCTAAATGCAGGGAATGGGGTGGTCTGTCCGAAATTTTAAGTGGACAGTGTTACTCGCAGGGCTCCAAAGGGTAAGTATACAAATTTTGGTTCAGATCGATGAAACGGTGTAGATTTGTGCCAAAGGGCCTAAATGCAGGGGATGGAGTAGCCTCTCCGCAATTTAAAGCAGACAGTGTTAGAATGCTGGGAATGGAGTGGTCTGTCCGCAATTTCAAGCAGACAGTGTTACTCGCAGGGTTTCAAGGGGGAAGTATACACATTTGGTTTGATCGGTGAAACGGTGTAGATTTGTTCCAAAGGGCCTAAATGCAGGGAATGGAGTGGTCTGTCAGCAATTTCAAGCAGACAGTGTTTCTCGCAGGGTACCAAAGGGTAAGAATACGAATTTTGGTTCTGATCGTTGAAACGGTGTAGATTTGGACCAAAGTGCCTGAATGCAGGAAATGGGGTGGTCTGTCCGAAATTTTAAGTGGACAGTGTTACTCGCAGGGTTCCAAAGGGTAAGTATTCAAATTTTGGTTCAGATCGATGAAACGGTGTAGATTTGTGCCAAAGGGCCTAAATGCAGGGGATGGAGTAGCCTCTCCGCAATTTAAAGCAGACAGTGTTAGAATGCTGGGAATGGAGTGGTCTGTCCGCAATTTCAAGCAGACAGTGCTACTCGCAGGGTTTCAAGGGGGAAGTATACACATTTGGTTTGATCGGTGAAACGGTGTAGATTTGTTCCAAAGGGCCTAAATGCAGGGAATGGAGTGGTCTGTCCGCAATTTCAAGCAGACAGTGTTTCTCGCAGGGTACCACAGGGTAAGAATACGAATTTTGGTTCTGATCGGTGAAACGGTGTAGATTTGGACCAAAGGGCCTGAATGCAGGAAATGGGGTGGTCTGTCTGAAATTTTAAGTGGACAGTGTTACTCGCAGGGTTCCAAAGGGTAAGTATACAAATTTTGGTTCAGATCGATGAAACGGTGTAGATTTGTGCCAAAGGGCCTAAATGCAGGGGATGGAGTAGCCTTTCCGCAATTTAAAGCAGACAGTGTTAGTCGCAGTGTTCCGAAGGGTAAATATACAATTTTTTGTTGAGATCGGTGAAACGGTTTAGATTTGGGACAAAGGGCCTAAATGCAGGGAATGGAATGGTCTGTCCGCAATTTCAAGCAGACAGTGTTACTCGCAGGGTTCCAAAGGGTAAGTATACAAATTTTGGTTCAAATCGGTGAAACGATGTAGATTTGGACCAAAGGGCCTAAATGCAGGGAATGGGGTGGTCTGTCCGAAATTTTAAGTAGACAGTGTTACTCGCAGTGTTCCAAAGGGTAGGTATACAAATTTTGGTGCAGATCGGTGAACCGGTGTAGATTTGTGCAAAAGGGCCTAAATGCAGGGAATGGGGTGGTCTGTCCGAAATTTAAAGTTGACAGGGTTACCCGCAGGGTTCCAAAGGGTATGTATACAAATTTTGGTTCAGATCGGTGAAACGGTGTAGATTTGTATACATAACAGACAGACAGACAGACAGACAGACAGACAGACAAACATTGTGCTTTATATATAGATAGATATATATATACACAGTATAAGATATAAGATAAGAAGAAAGGCTGGTACTCTCAATCGATTAAATTGAGTTCTCGAATAATCGATTAATCGAATCAGAAAAACGATAGATTGCTATAAAACGATTAATCGGTTGTACTTTTAATCGTTTAATCGATTAATCAGTTGGATGAATAATTGATTAATTGTTTTGTCGATTAATCAATTTATTTAGCTCCTTTCAATACGCTCTTACAGCAGCAAAACATACATTTAATTAATAGTACAGTACATTATGCAACGAGCCTATAATTGCAATAATTAAGACACGAGTATGTTTATAAAATGAGCGAAGCGAGTTTTTTAAATTTCCATACGAATGTCTTAATTACCATTATAGGCGAGTTGCATACGAATGTTTATGTTCGACGATAATTATAACTACCTGTATTTTATGTTCGAACATAAATATTCATAAATATCTGTCGAGATTTCGCCAGTTATGTACTGAACAGAGCGCATGGGACGCAGAGAATACCTTGTATTTGTCCATGGCCTCCTCAAATACCCCACTATGACACGAGCCACGCCGTGAAATTTAAAATAGCAGGCCATGGAAGTCAGCGTAGGTGTGATGCTATCCTTACCTAATTTGTCACACAATTGTTTCTTGAGCTCTGATTGGTGGGAGAAACTGTTTCATAATGAAAATAGTGTTATAATGAACCTCATTATGATTCAGTTTTCTGACCTATAATATTTACATTTCGATATCTTCGAACATAAAATATATTATATCATATAATTTTTAATAATGCACCTTATTTGTGCAAACTAGGCTAAAACAAAGTAAAACAAAAATGTTCCTGTCCTAAATTGTAAACATTAAACAAGAATTCAATATCTGCTGAAAACTCTTCATTTTCTTTTCAAAATACCTCTTAAAACAACAATAACCCTTCCCAATTAGATTGATGTTTGTACTTCCACTGTCACTGACTCTTATCATTTGGTTGTTGTTAACATAAACAAGGAAGGACACTTTGTATAATTAGGTAAAACATATTTTTTATAAATTTCTACACATCACTCCGAAAATAAGCGTAACTCAACTTAAGCGCTGGCCTCTCATTTAAACTTCATTGAACATGCAACACCAGTACTCGATCATTTGACGAGACATGACCGCTTCACCATACACGGTCTGTATGCGTTAATGAATGACTGACACACTAGTCCCACGTGCCCATTCATACCGGATATCAGCATTCACTTCCATTGGAGACCACGTTGTCAGTACGCGTCTATCTGCCATCGAGAGTTGTACTCGAATTATATTGGACACGCCGGTCTGCTGCTCCTCTCTTCATCAGCGCTCTGTGCATGCGTCATTCCCCCTCCACTGACGCCCCTTTCGTCGTTGAACCAGCCACGGGTGTGGATTCTTTTGGTGATTGTGTCACCTGGTGTACCATCTGCTCGAACAATAAAATGACGAAACTTACTTTCGGAACTTCCCTTGTATTTTTTTGACATGACTATTCCTTCAAGATTTATTGCACAATTAATATTTTCTAAGTCTTCTCAACGGCCATTGGTATGATTGATGAACTATTAACACTATAGGGCTATTGATGTTTCATAATTCAACCCATCGAGACGGATACGACTGATACTGTAGTTAGACATTGCCTGATGTACAGTTGATCTCTCATTTAATTCTCTTATTCTGGAAGCCGGTTTATAAATGCGTCCACGGCTAAAAGAAATATCATGATATGCACTTCGCGGCTTAGCCGTGTGCGTTAAATTGTTTACAACGACTGCGATGGAAAGCTGCATTAAGTCCGGCGCCGATAGTGACTATCCTTATTGATTTTTCCCTTTGTTTATCCACACTATCATGGAAATGCAGGACTAGTACCTTGTTTCAAGTCGCGTGGCATCAAATATTTAGTATTCAGCTACATACACTACTAGGCTACAGTCACTACAGAAACAATGGTAATCTCACGAATTGAACACCCACCTAATACACGGGGCTGATACATATTAACAATCAATTCTTTTCTGGGCATGGGAAATTAACGTTGTATGTCGAGCAATTTTATATCACTATTCTGAATGGTTTTGTGGGTCCTCTCAAACTGTACATCATTTGCTTTTCGACTGCCCTGCTTTTGAAAGCGAAAGATATATTATAAAATGTTACGTGAATTACTCCAATAATGAACTGACGAAACCTCTGTATCCTATATTATAAAAATCATGTTGTCATTCTCATTTTGTTACATTCACCCATCATATCGTCCATGAGTTATTATAATATAATACAAGCAGTTAATATTCTGTCATTGTCGAACTATAGCCCTAATATGCTGGGCAAAATTGGGTTCCTCCTATGGTTTGGAAACTCAATAAATACATACATATTAAAAAAAACAATTTCAGATACACACATATTTTGGTTATTTGCAGACAGATTCGTTTGAGTGTTAGTTGCAGGTACCATTATGGAATTCATACATTGATTGAGTTACAATAGGAGATAGGGGAAAGTCCAAAACAAACATTTTTTGTACCAAAGTAACCCATAGCGGCAAGGGCGTTCACAAATGTGGTGGAGCTGGCCCAAACCGAATGGGAGTGTCTATGGACACAATCACACGAGGTGCTTATAAATGCGAGTTGGGACGCCATCACTAGCACTTGTTTGGTAGATACAATACAGCCAACCTCTCTGTAGCCTGAACGCCCCCTAACACCAAAGGGTGACGACAGTGGACATAGAATTTATTTAAAAACAAATGAAGAAAGAATCATGGTGTACCCTGTATTTCATTTAAATTTGTAAAGGGTTTTCTGCAACACCTAGTATACGTGTGCTTTCATATAGAAAGAGGCTCACTTGTCGGGTATTTATTAACACCATTTCTGGATGATAACTTTCACAAAATATAAAAAGTTGTGTAAGCTATCGCTGCGGAGGTCCGGGCGTTGACAAGAAATTTTATTGTGGTCCGTCGGCTGGAATGGGTTACAGTCAGCTTTCAGAGTCAGAACTGAGAAAAGTATATGGTTTGATTCTCACCTCGGCCATTCTAGACGTGGTTAATGTGGTTTCCCCACCTCTACTCCAGACAAAAGTCGGGATGGTTCCTAAATTACGACAACGGTTGCCTCCTATCCAAATTCCAATTACTAGTAGGCTACTATTAATATTGTAAATTTCAGTCGGTAACACATTATAATTCCAATTACTGCAATATCCTCGGATATGAAGATCTGAAGAGCGAAACATGCCGTCCCTTAGTTTTCTCCTTCTTCTATAGTCCATAACAAATATAGCCCATATATCTTAATCACATGTAATTTTTTTTTCAGTTGTTTCCCCTCATATTCCAATAATTTGAATTCTATTGTGTTGACCGTTTGAAAGAAACAATATTAATTGCCAATAAGGCAATACTGAAAACTAGCTTCAAAGATGTCCATTACTAGTTCATCCATCACAATGACACAGTTTGTCAGACATACTAGGCCTATATATTCCTAAGTTCATGGGGCTACAATACCACAATATCGCTAAGCCCCTAAATGAATCATCATCATCATCAACAACAACAACAGTTAATAACTGTCTTCCATATAGCTGTCTATCAACCAGTAAAATAAACTCAAACCTTTATGAACTAAGTATTTATAAACTACTAGCTGGTTACCCGTCCTTCGTACGAATAAAATGTAGGCCCACTTGTTACATTATGAACACTGTAATTGTTAGACCACCTCGAGGTGTAGTGGTAGCGTTCTTCGCTCGCTCTGGAGGTCCGGGTTCGATTCCCGGCTCTGCCAAGAAATTGTAATTTCGGTGTGAGGGCTGGAACGGGGTACACTCAATCTCGTGAGCTAAAACTGAGAGGGATCGATTCCCACCTCAGTCATACTGGATGTGGTTTACTGTGGTTTCCCACTTCTATTCCAGGCAAATTCTGGGATGGTTCCTAACTTAAGGCCAAGGCCGCTTCCTTTCCAATCCAGTCCCCCAATATACAAATGCACACAGTGTTACAGCCACGGGGCTATATTACCACGATGTCACAGCTTCTAAAGTAATCAACGACAACAATTTTTATTGTTCAAACGTGAGTAAATGAACTCTGAATCGAAAGCGAAATTTGAGCAACGAGAGGCGTGGGCATGGGTGAATGCATATGCAACCCGCCATGCATAAGCTACTTGTTCGCCGGGCAGGCCTGCTACTGAAGTGCAGTACAACTTTTGCCACTATATTGAAACGATGAAAGAACATGCCAATAGTCCTATGTTTTCCCCTGGTGTATAAACTATTTTCATGCACAATTTCAGCTATATCAGTTGCGTAGTTTTTGGGTGAAAGAGTAAGACAGACATCAGTAGACTCTTATGTATTAGTATAGATAGTAGGGAAATTAACTTAAATACCGGAATTGTCTATGTTGTTGCTTGCCATCACCCTTATTGTCTGTTAATCATTTAGTTTTGAGTCCTAAACTAAAGCTTTTTAGTTGGTCAACACTATTGTTTCCCTAAACGTGAACAAATTTACATGAAACTCAGCAATTCTTCTAGGTTTGTGTCGTGTCTTGTGTGGGGTTTCGCCTAGGACACCTGCGGAGGTGCGCTTCATAAAAAGGGAGCTAGTGCGCAGTTCGCTACTCCTGTGGGGGTCCGGGCGGGGACATCAAGAGCCCGCTGATGAGCCAGCTTGGTGTCCTAGGCGAAACCCCACACAAAACACGGCACAAACCTAGAAGAATTTCTGAGTTTCAATTCACTGGCCGTGAAAGCCAATATACCAAATTTACATGAGATAAATTCACTTAGGCACAATCGTCTTGACTGACTGAAAAGTATTAATTTTGATTACTAAGGCAACACTGAGAAATGACTTCCAAAACGATAATAGTTTTCAGTTGTAACAATGCGAGTATTTCTACTTAGTATGAAACAAAGTCTCCGATTCTTGGATGTAACGGGCAATCTTACTGGTTGGATGTTGATGCGGTATTCACCATTCTGTAAAGGATTTCTCGAGGAAGGTTTCTGTAGAAAACATTCATTTATGATCAAAGCAAGCCCAGCAGTTACGATTTCAGTGAATCTACTCGAAGAAAAACCTGCCATCCGTGCGCCTTTTAAGCGTACGCTAAATAAAACACAATGAGTATAAGAATTGTTCAACATGAAAAGTTCTACAAAAAAAGTCCGCGACAGCATATGTCTATGCTTAATACGTCGCCCACTATAAGTGTTTTTACGTTTTCATTTCAGTGGAAATTTAAATTACTAGATTCGGAGTGAGTTTACGAGCTAGCGAGCGAGCCTATCACCCCTGCTTCGGCCGGCATCAAACTGTTGAGTCGTGTCGTGTTAAGACTTCAGAGAAGTGTTTGGAGTTTCGCTGTTCACCTCGGCTTTTCTGAATTGCGACTGGGACTTGCTGTCCGTGCGCCTTTTAAGCTTACGCTGGGTAAACCGTTAATGATACCGGGCGAAGTTGGGACGAGTTGCTAGTTTAAGCTGATAGGCATTTGTCAGTTGCCCGTTTGATTTTGAACGAGGCGCTGAGAACGGGTACTCTTTTATAATATACGCTCACACACTTTCATTATTGTGTGGAAATGATCATAAGATCTATTTTATGGACATGGGATGAAAAAAAAACTCTATTTCTATTTCGGACAGTCTTAACCAATGATCTCGGAAACCACACATAGGGCTCACGCATTATCTCCGCCGCGCTAGAAGTGTTAATAGTATTGGTAAAGAGGCTGAACATCAGTTTCAGATTTTGCAATGCGAGCAAGCTACAAATAAGCAACACAATTGGTTAACTTTCCTAAATGATTAAAAAATATATTTTGGATGCAACATCTAGGCTTAATGTCTATGGCTAACCATGCTATTAAATATGCTATTGAATATTACTGAAAATTGAGCAACACCGTTTTTATAAAGTAGTAATTTGTCGAAACACTTTCTCCTTATTATTCGTTCAATTTGTAGTGATATCCATTTAACGTTTTACCTCAAAATACCCGCATTACTGCAACCGAATTGAGACATAAAACGCTCGTCCTTGTACGCCTCTTTACGTAGCGACTAGTATTCTTGGCTGTCACCGCGGAGACCCGGGTTCGATTCCCGGCTCTGCCAAGACATTTTATTCTGGTCTGAGGGCTGGAACGGCGTCACCTCAGCCTCGTGAGCCAAAACTCAGAAAAGGCCAGTTCAATTCCCATCTCAGCCATTCTGGAAGTGGTTTTCCGTGGTTTCCCACTTCTATTCCTGGCAAATGCCGAGATGGTTCCTAACTTAAGGCCACGGCCACCTTCTTCCCAATCCTCACCTGAATTACAAATACATACACTGCTACAGACATCACACTAACACATTTCATCAGACAAATTATCCACACACTCCCAAGTACACGGGGCTAAATGACCACGATGTCATAAACCCCTAAATGAATTAACAACAAAATCATAAAGCGCTCGACTGGTACAGTAAGTCAACAGGATCCACCAATCATTGGTCTCAACTAGATACATTGTAATTTATTTTGCGTTACCTTAAAATATCCTGAATTCTCTAATTTGTTTTCTAGCCTATAGTGTGTTGTGCCTCTTGGCATTTTGTAGTGAAGCAAGCACTTACATTTTGTCAAGTCAACGTCTCTTTCTCTCCCTAGTTATTCCCTTTTCTGTTGTGTCGAGAATCAGGTTATATTAGCGTCTATGTGGGGAATGAACTTTTCGGCCTGATGCGCCTCCTCACACTAACCTTATCAGAGGAGTTAGTAACAATGTAAGAAGATGAAAGAAACTGGACTTATAGTTGGAAGGAAGCTTACGTGGTCTATTAGAAAGCACAGTCCCAGCATTTGTTGGAACTGAAAACTGAAAATGGGCGATGGTTGGGCTCGAGTCCGCTACCCTTTCAAACAAAATAGTCAATTACACCTCAAAGTGAATTGGCACCTCCACCTTAGAACAGACCTCGGCAACCAATGTCAAGCCAAGCTATTTAGAAAATTATCTAATTATCCTAGGTTATCCTCGCACCCGGAGGCTCCGTCAGGATTTTAGAAATGAACGTGAGGGCTAAAACGAGGTGCACTCAGCCTTGTGAGGACAATTAAGTAGCTGACTGACAGTGAGGTAGCGTCCTGGTCACAGAGACCAAGATTAACGGCCGAGGGGACCCGACGCGCTGACCACGCGTCACCCTATAATCTGAAGGCCAAATAGATGGGCAGCGATCACTTAGTAGGCCATGGGCTGTAGTGTCACGAGGATTGTTTTTTTTTTCTTGGTTAAGATTAAAAAAGTTTCAACATTTCGAAACTAAATCTAATCTTTTTAAAAGTAACAAAATTAGAATTAAAAAAAATAGAAATTCAAAATTAAATTAAAATTTAAATAAAGAAATAAGATTTAAATTTAAATAAAATTGAAATATAAAATAATAATAATAAGAATAGAATTAAAATTAAAAATAAGATAAATTCACGTGAATGCCCACGTTTCAAAAAAATCTTCTCCAAGCACACATTCAGTCCGCAAATCTCAAATACAGCCCTCGAGTAGGAATAGCTTGAATACTCCTGGACTATTGTGGGGCAATGTTATCTTCAGAACCTGTGAAACGTATCTGGTATCCTGTGTTAATACTCCATAACTGTTCTACTTCATCATCGTCATCACTGTTTGCCACGATGGGTGAGTTGTTATCGTGTCAGACTACCAACCCCAAGCTTGCAGATTCGCTCCTGGTCGTGGTAAGTGATTTATGAAAGGCGACAAAAATCTCAGCACGCATGTCGTACGTTATTGACATGTTAAAGAACGCATTTGAATTCAGTAGAGCGTGTTCATAATGGCAAAATTAATCTGGGGATTTTCCGCCAACACAAAGTTCCTCTTCTCTCTACTCGAAAGCGCTATAATGTCAAGGAGCTTAGATATCCAACCTCCTCGACTTTCATAGCGCTCCAAGGAACGTCAAAATTTGATATGCAAGCTGCCCTCTGAGCGTCAAATAATAAAGCTCGCATCCAGCACCCGAGGCCATACGATATTATTAGTATCATCACTTTGTACGGTCATTAAGTGAGTGAATATCAAGTTTACGACACTTGAAATACAAAGAGGGGTATTCCTTTCTATTCAAACTAAATCAATGGGAGCCTTGTTCTTGTTTAACTGACCTACATCATGAGTGTATTTGCTGATCTTAGGTTTCACACACGAGTAGTTGTTAGGCGACGTCGATGAGGATTTAAAAAGGTTTAGAATTCATTAAATCGTTAATTTTTACATTTCAATTTATTAATTTAACTGAAACTTAGGCATCATATTCGGGTAGTAGAATCTAGTAGCCAACTTATGCAATTTATGACTGTCTGATACACCGATACTGAATAAAATAGTATCATGATTGTATAAAGTATATACTAAAGGCGAGTTTCAGGCAATTCTAGTAGTCATAAATATTCGGAGCATGATAAAAATCAATAATCAGCTTAAAATAAGAACTCCACAAATCAAAAGTCATTTTAGACTACACATCATCAAACTGCAGTCATAATGTCCACAAAAGTATATTTCACTTGTCTTGAAATATTATACTTGCTTTTCAGAAACAGCCGTCCTAGAAAATTGATTTTTGGTTTAGGCGCATTTCCTACTTTCAGAGCAAGTCAAAAATAGTTTCCACTTCAAAATCGTCTGGAATGAGCAATTTGGAACTCCACTCGCTTCAGTAAAAGCCACTTGTTTCTCTTTGAAGATCGCCTGGAATGAGCAATTGGAATTCCACTACCTTGAGGAAAATTCACTTGCTTCTCTTTAAAGATCGCCTGAAATGAGCAATTTGGAATTCCACTAGCTTGAGGAAAAGTCACATGCTTCTCTTTGAAGATCGCCTGGAATTAGCAATTTGGAACTCTACTCGCTTCAGTAAAAGCCACTTGTTTCTCTTTGAAGATCGCCTGGAATGAGCAATTGGAATTCCACTACCTTGAGGAAAATTCACTTGCTTCTCTTTAAAGATCGCCTGGAATGAGCAATTTGAATTCCACTAGCTTGAGGAAAAGTCTCTTGCTTCTCTTTGAATATCGCCTGGAATGAGCAATTTTGAATTCCACTAGCTTGAGGAAAAGGCACTTGCTTCTCTTTGAAGATCGCCTGGAATGAGCAATTTGGAATTCCACTAGCTTGAGGAAAAGTCACTTGCTTCTCTTTGAAGATCGCCTGGAATGAGCAATTTGGAATTCCACTAGCTTGAGGAAAAATCACTTACTTCTCTTTGAAGATCGCCTAGACTGAGCAATTTTGAATTCCACTAGCTTGAGGAAAAGGCACTTGCTTCTCTTTGAAGATCGCCTGGAATGAGCAATTTGGAATTCCACTAACTTGAGGAAAAGGCACTTGCTTCTCTTTGAAGATCGCCTGGAATGAGCAATTTGGAATTCCACTAGCTTGAGGAAAAGGCACTTGCTTCTCGTTTGGCTGCAAAGTGTCAACATCATGCCTTGTCACGACTGGACATAAAGTGTGTCATATCACTTATACATCGCCTGGAATGAGCAATTTGGAATTCCACTAGCTTGAGGAAAAGTCACATGCTTCTCTTTGAAGATCGCCTGGAATGAGCAATTTGGAATTCCACTAGCTTGAGGAAAAGTCACTTGCTTCTCTTTGAAGATCGCCTGGAATGAGCAATTTGGAATTCCACTAGCTTGAGGAAGTCACTTGCTTCTCTTTGAAGATCGCCTGGATTGAGCAATTTGGAATTCCACTAGCTTGAGGAAAAAACACTTGTTTCTCTTTAAAGATCGCCTGGAATGAGCAATTCGGATTTTTACTAGCTTGAGGAAAAGTTACTTGCTTCTCTTTGAAGATCGCCTGGAATGAGCAATTTGGAATTCCACTAACTTGAGGAAAAGTCACTTGCGTCTCTTTGAAGATCGCCTGGAATGAGCAATTTAGAATTCCACTAGCTTGAGGAAAAATCACTTGTTTCTCTTTAAAGTTCGCCTGGAATGAGCAATTCGGATTTTTACTAGCTTGAGGAAAAGTCACTTGTTTCTCTTTGAAGATCGCCTGGAATGAGCGGTTTGGAATTCCACTAGCCTGAGGAAAAGTCACTTGTTTCTCTTTGTAGATCGCTTGGAGTGAACAATTCAGAACTCCACTACATTCAGTAAAAGGCACTTGTTTCTCTTTATAGATCGCCTGGAATGAGCAAGTTGGAATTCCCGACGCAGGAGAACGACCCCTTTTCCCCAACAGTAGAACGATGTTGCCTATCAAGTGTCTAAACATAATGTGCTACATGGTATTGCTGAAACAATCGCGATAGCCTATCATGTTTTACTCACGTTTACCTATAAGTTGCTATTTGAAATGAACTAATATTTCGGCCTCTTTGAGGTGTGTGCGTCTTTAAGCAATGCCACCAGAATAAGCCCGTATTCCTTTGTGATTCCCTCTCTCGCTGTTGTTAAACCATCAGAGGTAGGGTTACTCACCGGCTGTGATCCAAGGAGCGGAACTCATTAATTGTACCTGTCAAGCTAGTAGCTCTCAAGTCACCCTGCCATGCCATGCCCTGTTTAAATTTACATTGTCCCGTTCCTTCCGTCATCAGTTCTGTAAGCAAGTTTTGCCGTTGAACAAGTTACGGCTGTTCAAAGTCTGATGACGCGTAATGCTCAAAATTGTTGACTTTCTTTCTTTCTTTCTTTCTTTCTTTCTTTCTTTCTTTCTTTCTTTCTTTCTTCTAGAATTATTAACACTTGAGAACTGGTCTGAAGAAATATAACACGAAGAATGGCGCCGGGTCATTTTGACCCATAGTGTGTCACTCCCTTTTTGTCGTAGTCATACGGATTTTAATGAAGTAATTTTACACATGCATAGATTTATGGCATTTTAAAGAACCTTCCGGTTATTACACCTGTGTGAAGCTAAATTATATATAGGTTAAACATTTGAGTAACGTTCTTAGGTTCCTACGTTCGTCGTCAAGAGCCGACTGCGGTGGCATCTGGTAACTTAAGTTCTGAACTAGTTGGTCGTTGACGGTGGCGTTTGGTGGCAAAAGTAGGAACTACTTGAAAAAATTCAATGTCTTCAGTCCTTACTTGAATTAAAACAGATACACACACTAATACAGTCATCACAATTAACACCGGTTATAATACAGATTGTACACACACCCAAAGTACACGGGGCTACATGACCGCGTTGTCGCAGCCCCCCTAAACTGAGGAACCAACCAACCAATTTTACGCATGGTTTCTTCCTATGAACTATTCCCAATATATAATGAGATTTATTTTTATTTTTCAAATTCAACGTGCAGAAAAATGACAATAGTTTTCGTAACAGTATAATTGATGTTGATAGTGGCGGCGAAGCAGTCATCTCAATTCTTTTGAACAAAGGAGCTGATGACGAAGGTGTCCTTAGACCCTAAACAGGGATCAATAAGAACGTGTGCTATGTGATTGTGCTGCACTGAAATAGATTGTTCCATCTAACGTAAGACGACAATTAATTGTCACGCGAGGACTGGCGCCATGGGTAAATCTGACCCGACCGTAAATAATCCAGAAATAACCTTCAGTGTTCCAAACGTAATAGACATGTTACTTTTGCAGGTTAAAGTTCAAGGCTAGGAAGGAAGGGACAGAAAATACGGGCTGACCAAAACGAAAATATGAGGCATTTTTAAGCCTAGGGTCCAAAATACCCATGCGCCAGTCCTCGCGGGGTAATGCGACGCTTAATGCAGTACTGTACAATTCTTACTTAAGCGAATGAATGGTATGGAACCACATTATGAGTATAAGTTTTTCTGTCATACGGCACGTTTTACAAATTCATCTATTTACAGATGTACACTTTGTCATGTGCACAGTAACTTTTCTTTTTATCCCTTATCTTCCCAGATAAGCTTCTCGCACGTACTGTGCGAGGGATCATTCTTCTACCTTCGCAAGGACGGTGTCTGGGAGCTGAACACACTTTGTCCGCAGATACAACTGGGGATGGTGACAGGCTAATCTCCCAGGCGACCGCTAACTTGGGCCTAATTAAGGAAGGGTCAGGGAAGGGATTAGGGATGGAAGTCGGGCGTTGACCTGTTTAAAGGAACCGTCCCAGAATTTGCTTAGGGGTGAAAATGGGGAAACCATGGAAAACTATTTTCTGGACGGCCGAGGTGGGAATCGAACTCACGCACTCCCGATACCTGCGAGGCACGAAGCAGCGTGTGTTGGAAGCCAGTTTTCAGTGTTGCCTTAGTAAATTAAAAATAAATGCTTTTCAGTTGGTCAACACGATTGTACCCAAGTTTTAATGGGTGTTATTTCCCAAACCTGAAAGAAATTATATGAGTTTAACACTTGGATAACACAAGTCAACACGAATTTTGAGTCTGAGTTCTGTATGTCTGATGTTGATTTGTCATGCCTAACTATTGAAACGAAAAATAGTTGTAGCTAATAAAGTTTACTTTTGTAGCTACCACAACGGAAGTTCTTATTTGAAGGAAATTGACCATTTTTATAAGATCAAACGAAAACAAACGTTAATTTATATATTTATGTTCGACCCTCACTATTATGTGTCACAAAACTGTATCATAATGATGGTCATTATAACACTGTTTTTCATTATGATACAGTTTCTCCAGCCAATCAGAGCTCGTTCATTGACCAATTAGGTAACGATACCTTCACGCATGCGCTCAAAATCCAACATGTCGGACATAAACACAACATCGAACTATAATAAATTACCGACATGGAATACGCACCGTCCATATGTTCACGTAAATAAACTGGCGAATATGAGACAAGAAATAGCACTGTACCTTAATATCACCAACACTAATTTCTACACAGCGCTTTGCCTTCAAACGACTCCGGTGACAATATCACTGAGGGACGGCAGATGTAAACATATGGCCTGCATATGGCATTGCAAGCACACAGAGCGCATGCGTCGGTCGTTCAGAGATCTTGAAAGACAGAGATATACCCAGCGCTCGCTCTTCGATCACAAAATTCAAGTGGCTGACTCTCAACAGATATTTATGAATATTTATGTTAAAACATATAATCAAGTTATAATTATCGTCGAACATAAACAGTCGTATGCAACTCGCCTATAATGGTAATTAAGTCAGTCGTATGGAAATTATAAAACTCGCATACGCTCGTTTTATAAAAATACTCGTGTCTTAATTATAGCCATTATAGGCTCGTTGCATAATGTACTTATTACATCACTTTTATTTCTTTCGAGAACATTTCGATTCTATATTACAAAACATACTTAACATAGGTTGGTTGGTTGGTTGGTTCCTCAGTTCAGGGGCTGCGACAACGCGGTCATGTAGCCCCGTGTACTTTGGGTGTGTGTAGAATCTATCTGATAACCGGTGTTAATTGTGATGGCTGTATTAGTGTGTGTATCTGTTTTTTAATTTAAGTGCCGACTGCTACTTAGAATTTTTCAAATAGTTCCTACTTTTGCCGCCAAACGCCACCGTCGACGACTGCTAGGCCTAGTTCAGAACTTAGCTACTAGACGCCACCGCAGTCGGTTCTTGGCAACGAACTTAGAAACCTAAGAGCGTTGTTTACATTCTTATCCTATCCCATTTTGCTTCACACAGGTGTAATTAGTGGAAGGTTATTTAACATGCCATAAATCTATGACATGGGACCGCCGGCTTAACATTAATCTACAAAACAAAACAACAATAATAACAAGCTTAAAAATGAATATATTCGGTACTTCTCCTGTGTGGGTGCGCGAACTTTCTCGTATTAGCCCCCAAATTTAATCGCCCATCATGTTGTCATTATATTGATGCTTAAAGTCCATCACGTCTTGGTGAAACCGTTCCCCTTGCTCATATGAATATGCCCTAAGTCATCTTTTAAATTGGTCCAAGTGAGCATGTAACATGTGTACTTTAAGGGGCATTCTGCAACCCATGAGTTTAAAGTTCTCAAGCATAGTGGAATAAGCTCTTTGTAATTCTCAGCTTTCTTGTTTCCAAGGAAGCCATGGATCACTGCTTTAAGGCTGCACCATGCTTGTTGTTCGTGGGTGTTGAGTAATTGTGGAAATACTTCACTGGTCATTAGTTTCTTTATTTGAGGACCGATGAAAATACCAGTTTTAATTTTAGCTGCTGACAATTTAGGAAAAGAAGTCTTTAAATATTGAAAACCTGCAGAATCTTGACGAAGAGCCTTTACAAACTGCTTCATGAGGCCTAATGTTCTATGCAATGGAGGCATCAAAACATGATCATTGCATAAAGTACAAAAGCAAATGTTATTAATTATGAATGGCGCATTTGGTTACTGTTCGATGTAGACAGTCAGAATATATGCATTAAATAATAGACACTACACAAAATGCTTTGTTCGTTGACTTGTGTAATCATTAATCTCATGTAATTTCTGTCAGGTTTCAGAAGCAACACTTTTTACAATTTCGGTACAATCGCGTTGACCGACCGAAAAGCATTTACATTTAAAACTCCAGGAAACATATTAATACAAGCGGTTGAGTGAACTGTTGTCTCACAGCAGATTTGTTTTATGGTTTATCATACTCCATAAGTTAGCAGATGTGATTTTATGTCATTATTTTTATGGACACGATGTAATTAGGCTCGGTGGATGAGGTTGCGCAGTCCTGGATTAATTGCACGCTGCTATTTTTTTGTTACTAAAACCTGCAGATCAGCTTACCTTCATGCCATAGCGGGTTGGATTAACAAAGAGCTGTTCTGACGTCAGTTCATCTACCTACGGGTTTCACTGGAATTTCTATGATTTCTCGCTCTCAACACAAGTCTGAGTTGTTCTACGGATTGTATGTGACCGTGTAAGCAAGAGAAAGCAAGAGAAAGGGATTACCATGGGATTAAGAATTTTCTGACCTATTCGAATACCACCGGCATCGATTTTTGTTTCGAATGAAGGTCTCCAAAATGGTTCACTCTGCCTTATCATAATATTGAAAGAGTTATATGAAGACACATAATTTTGTTGCCGGTTATCCTTTGTTAGAATCACATTTCTGGTAGATGAGTTGAGTTATTTTAAATAACTCATGCGCTCCATTCCGATATCGCGTTCTTGTGATAGGCTGTACAGTATTTGAAAATGAAACATTGGAGCACTCCATGCTGTAGACCGGATCAAGATTGATTCTTTTGAAATGTGGTACTGACGAAGGATGTTGCGTACACCTTAGACAGCTTTTCGCACCAATGAGTCCATTATTAAAGATCTTCACCACAAAGAGATAGAGAAACTGATTATGCTGAGAAATGTCCCAGGAAAGAGAGACCGTGGTCGAGTGCCCACTCGATGGACCAACATTATCAAGAATACGACTACTAGTAAGTGAAACCTTCTTGGTGCAGCACATTTATCCGAAGACCAGGAAAGATGGAGAATAATAAGCCATAGCCTTCTCGGAGATCACGATCCTCAGGATTGAAAGATCGATATATTGATATCCGACCACGTCACCTACTGATAGCCCAGGAAATTTAAGTTTTTATATCGATAATAATTATGGAAATGATGGATTTTGGTCAGTTGATAAATGGCTACAAGTATTTCACAGATAGTTTTCTGCTCTCCCTACTGTGCTTTCTCCCCACTCGGCAAACCAAGAATGAGCGCAGTATTCGTAACTGTTTTGGCCATGTCTTAAGAGGATTCTGGTAGTGTGGAACAACCCATCCTATCAGTTTTCACTTTTTGGCTCAAAAACATTTCCTCTCTTTCCCGATTACAGCAATATGTAGGCTATATATCAAAATTACTTAGGAAGATTTTTGAGTCATTACTCGTAACTTATTTTAAAGAGAGGAGGTTGAAAATTACTTTTCACGTCTGTAAAAAATAGTACAGATTAGTATTATTAACTTTTTATACACTATTAGCAAATAAGACAAAACATATTTTTAACAAAGACTGTAAGCGAACTTTGTTATTGTTATTGTTGTTGTTTTAAGGCGAGGAACAGTGAGGTCCTCTGCTCGAGTAAAACTTTAACTTGTGTTTTCTTAAACTGTTAAATACCTCTTTCTCAGAAAACACAAGCCCAATTAAGTTAGTAACCTTCGGGAGTGATGAACCAAGTACAAAACTTTCACATTAAAATATGTTTATAATATTATAGTTTACCTACAGTAACATCATAGAATAGGTAGCCAAATTTCGCAGTAAATTCGTTTCAACAAGCAAAGACAGAAGTTCCTGATACTGAAATTCCTCGTCAGATAGCACCATCAAACAGCGACTTTATAATATCAGAGATGCTACCATCTGTTGTAAGATCGTTGAACTGCTTGAAATTACTGATCCCAACTTCGTACAAAGAACGCTATATGTTGTTGCGAAATAAGGACAGTTTCCCTTACATAACTAGGAACAAGCTTTCTAAAATTTTGTCTTTCCTTTTACATATCTATATTCAACTATATTGTATATTTATTAATACGTAATCAACACACGGCCATAAATGTTATAAAAAAACTGAAAAATTAAAGTTACTAATTACCATGGTTACATAATAATAAAGGTTTTAATCAGTAGTTGCATTGTTGGTTAATCTACACCAAGATAGTGGATCGAATCCCGGCGCAATCAGTTGGCATTTGAGGGTGCTTAAATGTGAGGGAGCCGTGGCAGTAGACACGCCTTCGGGGCAAAATTCCGGCGTCTGTAAAATCCGCAGTAGTTAAATCGGACGTAAAATACATAATCTTATTAATTAATATACACTACCCGGTTCCCTTAACGACGGGTTTACACGAGAACTTCTATACAAGGTTACTCTATTCTACTCCTGGCTTTCAGTTTTGGTTCTGGGCTCGAGAATAGGTAAGAAAGAACTCTCTGTATAGTTACAAAGAACCCGCTCATTCTTTGCTTGACCGACTGTACATTCGCAGATGTATGGGCTATAATTGGGAAAGGTGCCTCCGGGATTCAAATAAGGTGTGTTAGATTTATTTATTTATTTATTTTTAATCGCTTATCCTCCCAGCTCGGCTTAACCCACGGACTCTGCGAGCGATCATTCCTCTACCGTCACAAGGACAGTGTCTAGGAGCTGAACACACTTAGTCGTCAGATACAACTGGGAATGCTGACTGGCCGACTGCTAACTTGGGTCTAATTAAGGAACGGTCAGGGAAGGAATTCGGCCGTGGACCTGTTGAAAGGAACCGTCCCGGCATTTGCCTGGTGGTGAAAAAGGGAAACCAGAAAACCATTTTCAGGACGGCTGAAGTGGGAATCGAACCCACACTCTCCTGATGCCTGTGAGACACGAGCTAGTGCGTTGGCGCTTGTGGGAAAAGTGGAGGAAAATCCACATTTGAAAGGAAAATGAAACAAGCTCGCGATCATGAGCCAAGGGACCTCCATTTTTACGTGTAATCCGAACCACAGGACGTGATATTTCACTTCGAAAATCTTCACATGTATTGACCGAGAATCTAGCCCGGTCCGCCTTGGCGAGAGACCACTGCATCATCACGCCCCAATCCACATTTGAAACTTCTGCTGTCAAGAGCAGGGTTTGAACCTTGAACTGCAATGCCAGTTAGTCTTACCGTTTGAGCCACGCCAGCGGGTACGGAAATGATCATCCCGTTACATTGGATGCGAGACCAGTAAAAGGTAATAGACATTTCCCGAAGATAGTAGGGGAGGGAATTAAAAATCTGTCTCATGTAATGGGCGAGTGAAAGTAGCAACCATCTGTCGGCCACGTGGAGGCGCTGTGCGCTCATTAACGGAAGTGCAATCAGCAGGGCAGGCAGGGCAGACCATCCTGACGTTGTTCAGTGCTGTGGGCGGGAGGCTAGTACTGGCAGATGCTTGGAGAGCTCGAGGTGGCGTGGGAATCTCTCCAGGTGCTCCGCTCCACTGGACTGGACTCCACGTGGCAACACACACACTCACCCTTTCTTACAATCGCCAATACTGTACTTGCGCAGATTCCTTGAACCTGCTCCGCTCAAACATGTGACACGTTTTTTTAAGCATCAGACCACCCCCCTCCCTCATCCTCCCTCTGTAGAACACTTCTTCGTGTTCCTGGAGGGCCAGTGAGAGGGGTGGCCCACAACGAGTATGACCTCCGGATGACCTGCATTCAAACGTGAGTTAAATGGGCATCTGCTGAGGTAGGTTTTTCATATCTTCCTTATTAGCGGCTCTAATTCCATACATTAATCAACTCCTTAACACCGTAAAAATAGTATAGGTTTTGTGAATTAAGTGATTACTCATTGCCAAACTATAACTTTAGTTCCCAGTGACAGTGAAATAGTGAACATCGGGCAGCTGATGCTAGCACATTCTACTTCTTAGTTGCAATCTCAAACTGTGCAAATGTACTCTTCTGAAACATTTAATTATATGCTTCAAACGACATACTCTTAATAGAGTAACTACTCATAACCAAAAAAATGGCTGAGGTAAATCTTGTTTATTGCATCCAACGTTTCCCCCTGTGCTTTATTAATAGTCATACAAGAAGCATCTCGTAGAGTAAATTACTGATTTAAATCGTAAACTCCCGTACGTGATGGCGTTAAATGGTAAGAGTTCTACCAATCACTTTCAATCTCCAGTTGTGAGACGGCCAAGCTTATTTTGCACGGTACCACAAAGATATATTCATAAGTTGATACGAATTCTGTAGGCAACTAGAACTTTTTTAGTAATGTTGTTCTTTATATTTGTTGGTCTGAAAATAAACTAATTTATTACATTAAAAGTGAATAAGATTACAAAATGAAAGACTTAGATTACAAACTTCACTCTTTCAATGCAAGCAAACCTTGCCTCAGTAGTGGGGATTAAACTGGCGATCGTGCCGTACAAAAAGGTAGGATAAGGGGAAGATTAAGTCTACAAAGCTAACACTAGCTTCAGTTGTAGTGTCTTCATTCCTGAGAATGTTAATAAAAGTTCAACTTTCAAGTTGAGCGTTCTGAATAGCCACGAAAGGAACAGGATAAATAATTTTTCGCTTTTGTTCACATTCTAATAGCTAAGAGAGTCATGAAAATCGAAGTTGGTCACGGAATCCCTCCAGAACCCTATGCAATCAGGGAAGTTATTATTTGCAGAGTGTAAGGCTGTTAATACATCCATGAACAATTATAGTCGCCTTCATGCGTCTCACCAACTAAAAGTATGTGAAGTTTCTAGATTGTTAGTTTACAAAAAGATCAAGTATGACTTAGACTAAGCCTAATCATCTAAATTATATTCTGTGTAAGTTCTATTTTTGCCACTATGTTCTTCTCTTTCATGAATCTTCTTTCTTCCATTTTGTGGAACCGATAGAGAGGATATAATGAAAGAAAGAAAGAAATCAGGCCTTCTCTGTTTCCGTAAACTGTTGTTTCATTTGAGGGTCTTGGACATCCTGGTCACTTCAGACCCGTGTACTTGGGGTATGTATGTAAATATAGAGATAGAATTTGTCTGATAACCTCACTGCGGTATATGTGTTTGTAATTCAGGTTACATACCTGCCAAGTTTTCCGGTTTTCCCGGAAGGTTTCCGGATTTTTGGGGTGTTTTCCTGTTGTCCGGATTAACATAGTTGTTTTCGGATTTGAACTCCCTAGCTTGTTTCTGTTCTCTGCATCCAAATCACATTTCAGTTTTGATTTTCGATAATAGCTGCTATTCTGAGATGCGAGTGTTTAAATTCGAGTGAAAATCGACTGATAAGACTCAGTGTGTCTACCGGTAACGAAAAGTAACGAAAAAGTAGCTAATTTTACAAATGGATAACGAAAGTAACAAAAAGTAGCTAAGTCTTATGTCCCTATAGTTGGAGGTAACGAAAATTCGCCGAGGTCTGATCATTTAAACCCGCGCCGCTAGGCTCGCAGATGCGATGAAGCGAGTTTCACGCAAGCGGCGCCGATTGCGTAAGTTATATTTCCCCGTGCACGACCTCAAGGAAATGCATAACTTACTGAGGATACCTTCAGTGGTACTGTATACATCGGTTCAACGTTTATTTTCGGCATCAAGAAGAGTTTAGTTTTGTGTGAAATATTTTTCTGTATTAATCGGAAACCTGACTTTTTGCGAGACTTTTCTCGCAATAACTTCCGAAACTCAACAGAAACCTCTCATTTCTGATATTGCCCTCTAAATTTGTATATCTCAAATTGAAGTCCAGAAATAACGCGAAATAACTTACTGTCGCAATCTTGCGAAATGATACCGTTTCAAAAAATAATCGCAAAAATGCTTCGAAATACATAGACCGTATTTTAAAAATCTTGCCTTTTAGTTAATTTGCGACATAATGTGTGGTTAATTCGAAACTCCGTTATATGCCTATTTTTCCTTCGAACTATGGTTCCATTGGATATATAATCCAGTTAGTTATTGTTGTTTTAAGGGGCGGAACTACGAGGCCGGGCTATCTCGAAAACTTGTAGAATTTGAGTTCGAATGTACCCTCTTGTCAGATTATTTGTGCAATCCTCTCAGAATAATTCATAATAACCGATACCTACTTCGAACGTTCATCCTCCAAAATCACATCCTCAAGACGGCCGGCTGACAGTACGACTTGCCTGAGGGTTTCTCGTCAAACGGACCACGATCGACGCCAGTTGCGTAAAATTATAAAACCCGTGCCCGGCCGCGAACTTGTGTCCACGAGGACTACGGGAATCCTGTCCAAGGTGGTTGGGCACCCATCACGAAACATACTCGCCACTTTTCCCATGACCGTATACTTAAAAGTGTACGGCGAGCGAGAAGTGCATCAACCCACGTAGAAATAACAGACTACGTAGCATCGCGATACTCATTTCTTCTCGTGATCCACGGTGATCCTCCAACCACAGCATAGGGGCAGCGGAAATCACGGCGCCGATCATACAACATGTCCATAACTGCTCGTGAATTTTAACCATGCCCAACCTCGAGCCCGCCTCCGCCATTCTGCCAGGACAGATAGACAGGCAGACAATCGTAGAACGGTCGGATGCGGTGCCGATTACATAATATCGCGTTCTCATTGTGCAACCGCGGGGACAACGTGAATATCGTAAAACGACGGAGAGCGGCAGCGATTGCGATATATCGTGATATTTCTCCGCATTCGATGACGAGTACAACTGGATTCTTTTCAAATTGACAGCAAGCGGCGCCGATTGCGTAATAATAACATACCATATCATTCCGTGCCCGACCTCAACGACAATAGAAATCTCGTGGGACGACCTAAATTGACACCGATTATGTAATCGCGATTTTTCTCCGTATTCTATCTAAAAAACTACGAATCGCGACAAACGGCTGAGACCAGCGCCGATCCTGTAACGTCTCGATATTTCTCCGTGCCTGACTGCGAAGACATAATTCGGTAACGATCACGTAACGTCGCATATTATATTTATTCGTGATCTACCGCGGGGACAAAGGAAATCTCCCCCAACTGCCAAGATCAGAGCAACTTCTTGGTAATCAAACCTTCTTGTACACAAGATGACATATTTGCTGAATCAACTCATTTGATATTAAATATCCATTATTTATTTTTATCTATTTTTTTTAATACCATAAGTGAATCTTATTCACTGCTTTAAACACAGTTCATTGTTGTTTTCCTTCACCGCGCGATGAGCTTCTATGGTTGCCGACCGCAGACGTATCTTGAATTAAAAGATAACTAAAATTAACTAAAAGGTAACTAAAAGGTAGCTAAAAAGTAACTAATTTTTACTTCATCATTACGGTAGACACCCTGTAAAGTTTATCGATAATCCCGTCTCGAAGATTATCGCTGCATTTATATTACTCTTTGAGCTTCGACTGTTTGTAAGCGGGAAATCTTGGTTTTAAGCGGTGCTTGCTGTAGTTCTGGTATTCGTGCAATTGTGTGACAATTCTTTGCGCAATTTAGTGTTTTCGTGATGAATTCAAGTAAGAAACGATATCATCAGTCTTTCAGGGAGGCATATTCTTAATTTTTGGAAACTGGCACAATGGATTAGATAGTCTCACATCACCAAGAGTTTGTAATCCCTTTCCCTGCAGTCTTTTCTCGCTATTTTTAAGACCATGCGACGCATGTACGCGTTAAATTTTTGCCCTTTGGAATTTTTTGGATTTCTATTTTTGAAAGTTGGCAGGTATGAGGTTAGATTGTGAAGGAGACGGCCTTGGCCCTAAGTTAGGAACCATCCCGGCAAATTCCTGGATTAGAAGTGGGAAACCACGGAATACTACTTTCAAGATAGCAGAGATGGGAATTGAACCCACCTCTTCTCAGTTTTTCCTCACGACTCTGATTGTACCCCGTTCCAGTCCTCACACCATAAATACATTTCTGGGCAGGGATGGGAATCAAATCCGGTTCTCCAGGGCGACAGCCAAGAATGCTAGCCACTACATCAGGGCCGGACGGTTTTATGTGAACGGAAGTAAGTTTGTTAAGCCTTTCATATTCTTGGAATCACTTCCTGTCGCCAGGGATGCTTGACTCGTTGATCTGAGTTTTCCAGTGCACACATATACGATGTTTCAATCACTGAATGCTAAAACAAACATACAATTCTCGATCCATGGCAAAAAAAAAACGAATGGTAGCAAGCATAATGCAAGAATTAGAAAATCGAAATATTAGGAGTACGGGAACAAGTACATGCTCATCTTCCTGAAGGAAAGAAGAAGAAAAAACAAACAAGGACTTACTGTGTTTGTCGTTATATATCTTTGCATAATCCTCTGTTATAAACAAAGAACTGCCAGAATGAGTATATTAGCATTCAAATGTTTTGGAGGGAAGCGCACCCTTGCTAATAGAAGCCTAACTACATTTAACCCTTCAGAGTCCTACGTGTCAGCAATAGCCTACCTTTATCGTGGCCTTTTCCATAGCCAGATCAATGTCTTGGAGGATATTGAACATTGCAGGACTCTGTAGTCTATTTGGCCTATCATTTAAACGGTACTACGGTATTTATAAAGCATGATTCATTTCCCAATAAAAACTGAACTACCAGGTATTTATTTATTTATAAATTGCTTCTCATCCAATTCTACATACCTTTATCTTTTTTTTCTAATAATTTCCGTGTTTATAAAAACACTTCAGTAGGATATGAACACATTTTGTACTGCTTCCTCTTAGAAGCCTGATTCTTGCCAAGTAAACTGCGAATGCCAGCGTGGAAATTGTGAATCATCTGCTTTCTTGGATTTTTAAGTTTTGTACGTACCAACTCGTTGTTGATTACCAGGGAACGGATTTCTATGTAAATACATATAGCCTATATTTAGGAAGCTTAACTTAATTATATTTCGTATTATCTTAACGAATCATGGCACGTGGAGTTGAAAAGTGGAGTATTTATTTTACATATTTGGAAGTTTAGCACATACTGTATGTTCCATATTCTTCGTCATTAAATCAATATAGTCCATATTTTGGCTAGAAAGTATTACAATGAAAATCCACAGCCTGCTTCCAGTCTCCGACCGGGTCAGGAATGGAATGAATGAAGCCCCCATCTAGCGGCGAGGATATGAACTGTGCCAGCTGCCGAGGCCTGACGCACTCCTCTGGGGCAATGATTAAATGAATGACAGATGAAATGAAATGATAGTGGAGAGTGTTGCTGGAATGAAATTTTGATAGGGAAAACCGGAGTACCCGGAGAAAAACCTGTCTGCCTCCGTTTTGTCCAGCACAGATCTCACATGGAGTGACCGGGATTTGAACCACGGACCCAGTGGTGAGAGGCCGGCGTGCTGCCGCCTAAGCCACGGAGGCTTGCGCTAGAAAGTATTACATTCTAGTAAATTAGCAGTCCTGTCAATAATGAAGGAACAAGTTAAAGATCCATATTTAAAAATTTAAATCGTGGTACATATTAAGTTGCCGATGAAGATGGACACTGTACTTTCAAAGAACCATGGATATGAAGGAATGGGAAAGGTTGCTGCAATTTTGTGTGGAGATTTAAGTGTAAAGTTAACGTTCGATTTAACCCCAACATACATTGTGAAGTTCAAACATGCCCCAATTACCTCTTCTGATGTTGAACGCAGTTTCAGTCAGTATAAATCTTTCGTTAGAGACAATAGGAGGAGATTAACTTTTCAGCACTTAAAATAACTTTTTGTAATCAATTGTTTTGGTATCAGAGACTAAAAGTTTAATTATTATAATGAGAAATGCAACATTAAGTTTCAAATAGATCTACTTTGTTTAGCTTCTTTGAATTGGGATACAGTATTAAAGTAGAAATTATAGTTTTTTGTAATTTTTAAGTCCATATATAATTCCTCCATATTTCAATAAAAATAACTAAATATACATGTACATATTTCATTAATTACATATAAGTCCGTTCCCTGGTGATTACAGATGGTCGTTCAGACCGTGCCTCATTATGCAGATTCTCCCATCCGTCCTTAAATAATTTGCCCATTTATGCACTTAGCTCCCAGGTCTCTAGCGTTGCTAGTATTTGTGGACATACCATGAATTTTCAATGAAAATCAACGTCTAAAACCGTCAATAATTTATACATTGGCATAATTACCCTATTTTTAAAAATGTGTTACTCGAGTTCGTTTTAATAACATCATACAGTAGGATGAGTGAATTATGCCTAGAATTAGTTTAATAATAATAATAATAATAATAATAATAATAATAGCTGTAGTTGTTTAAGGCCCTTGATCGCCAGGTTGTCGTCCTCATTTGAAACAAGACTAGATCACCAGATGCAATCAACTTTCGTGCCTTTCACCGCTATGCCGATGATAACGCTATGTGTCTAATGAAGGAAGTTGTCAGTTGAGTAAAACGAGCAGATGGAGTTAGTGTAGTGGCGCTGGCGTTTATCCGTGAACGTCATTGAAAACAATACATTTTCTTTACTAATTTAAAGATATACGGTTGCACTATTTTCTTTTAACGACTCTGCACATCCAGAGACTAGGAGCTGTAATTTGAAGTTGAGGCGTTCCTTCAGTCAAACTTGTAAACGAAGGCGTTCCGTATTAATACACATACCGTACTATATAACCTAGGGAAAGTCCCTGTGGACAACGCCTCCCCCCGTTTAGTCTGGCAATGGTGGATGTCCACCCGTATTATTAATTGTGTTTGTCACTGCGCCACGGCCAGCGGAGCGGCTTCCTACGCCACGCCTCTCATTGCTGATTGTCGTGCTTGTGCAGCATAAATCAATTTCAAATAATTTAACAGCAAATTGGAGACTATGGTTATGTGATTTAACGCTGAGCAGCTCTTTTCTTTGTAATCATGCACAATCCTCTACTTCACATACACAGCAATTACATACTGCAGCCTGAACTATAAGTCATGCAATGTATAAGACCATTTGTTGCTGTTCTATTATACTCGATGTATTGGTAACCTTATAGACGAGAATCTAAATTAATAAGACTGTAATGTCTGTCGGAACATTAGTCGTATTTTTATTAGCCTACTTTTCACATTTTGCAAAAATGAGGAAAAAGTAGACTTATGAGATCGATCCGGGAAAATGTCTGTATGTCTGTCTGTCTGTCCTTCTGTCTGTCTGTCTGTCTGTCTGTCTGTCTGGCTGTGAGTGTGTCCCCCCCCTATCAACTCCTAAACGGCTGCAGCAATCAAAACCAAATTTAGTATGAGTGAAGATGTGCACCGGAATATCTCACGTCCATATTTGAAAATGATGTCAGTGCTACCAACTGCTGAAAAAACGCACTAGAAATTTGAGCTCCATGTTGGATATTTTGCAAGGTATGCATGGGAACTATTCCAAAATTGGCACACATGTAGATAAGACTATTTCAGTTTAATTTCCAGGAGGCCAACCATGACAGTGTTGCCAAAATAATTTTAAGCCTTCTGATAGGTCCAATGTTTAAATGCTTATAACTTCTACACTATCAATTGGATTTCAACCAAATTTTGTATGTAATATCTGTACATAAACAGATATGACTGAGCGTATTCTTAAGCGCCACCAGGGCTGCCAACTGTTAATAATTGCTCTCTCTCTATTTTTTTATCCAAATAACAATATATCAGAAAGTATGCAAGTCAACAGCTTTAAACTATGCACACGTATATTCTGACATTTTAGATTAATTTGGAGTAACTTATATACGTCAGTTCTACCAACATGATTATAAGCCTGCTGATAGTACCAATTTTTAAATACATGTAACTTCTATACTATCAGTTGGATTTCAACCAAATTTCGTATGTGCTATGTGTACCATAACAGATATGACTATAAGTATTGTTAAGAGCAATCAGGGCTGCCAACTGTTAATAAATGCTGTCTATATTTTTTTTTACCCTAATATCAATATATCAGAAAGTATGCAAGCCAGCAGCTCTATACTTTGCACACGTATAGCACCTGACATTCTAGATTAATTTGGAGTAATTAATATAAGTCAGTGCTGCCAACATGATTCTATGCCTGCTAATATGTCCAATTTTAAAATACATGTAACCTCTATACTAACAAATGGATTTCATCCAAAATTGGCACAACAAAATATCATAATATTTCAGATTATTTCTGACCAGCACACGCATGGCATTGTTGGCAACATGCTTTTACGCGTGCTGATAGATCCAGTGTCTAACTGCATGTAACGTCCATTGAACTTCAACCAAATTTTGTATTCTGTACCTTAAGAGATGGAACTAAGAATATATTCAGTCACCAGGGCTGCCAACTGTAGTGCTCTATTAGGCTACATTATACCAGGTATATTTTGAACTACTTAGATGTTTCGATATTACCAACGTAATTTCGTCATTATTCTAGATAGGTTCATATTCTGTAGAATAATCATTGGCATGAAAAGTAGGCTGTATAGTTCTTCACGGAACTTCTTGTTTTATTTGAATATTGGAAGGCTTGCAAGATGAAGTGACAATATCCAACATTGTTTGAAAATTTTGTTTTGTCGACTTGGCATGGACATATACAAACACAGCAAATCCTTTAGTCATGAAACTTGCCTGTAGTAATGCACAGACGTCCAGAGGTTCCCTGTAGTTGGCTTTATCTCAATACTTCAAGCGGGAGCTCAGAAATTATATTACTGTCAAAGTTCTACAAATAATACCTCTCATTTAAAACTGTGATCATGTGACCTACCTGCATTGAGCTTCCAGTAGCTTTTGAATAGTTAGTGAGAAAAGATGCCTTTCATCCGCGCTCGGCTTGTGTGTGGCCACCTATATCACCAGGATTATTTATATTTGAGTTCACCTACAAGATAATATCTATAAATTAAATAGAAGAGATAGGTTAGTTGGGCTTCTAACGAGGCACTCGGGAATAGGAGACTTATTTATGGAAGGGAGGGTTGAAGATAAGAACTGTGGGATGTCGAAGCTATGTAGAGGCGAAAGGATTACCTCAGGACAGGGAGGCATGAAATCAGCATCAAAAGACAGAAGACTCAAACATACACAAAATCCGCGTACATTCCATGAACATCCTTGTATATATCCCCAACGTGAGTGCAAGAACCGGAATGGTGGTTGCAGTGAATATTGAGAAATACATACCTGCTGAAGAAGAACAGGTCCAGTACTTATTGTACATCATATATGAATGCGAATTGTTCCGTAGTTTATGAGAATTAAGTTGTAATGGTTCTTCTGCCATTACATAAACTATTGCTATTTTTTGGGTTAATTACCCGTTTCAGGTGTCAACTCACTAAAATGCTATAAATGCTTTGTAAAATGTCTCTCTACTTTTAACAAATCTTATCCGGCACGCTCTTGCAATAACTGAGCAAACTGGGGCGTATGTTTTGATTCCCTCGCAATTCATTGCTGAGTCTGCCGGTTTTCAAAGCTGCAACTGCTCACGTGACACCATATTTGTCACTATTCTTGTGAACTCGTTTTGTTCGTTGGGCAGCGGGTGTGAGAGACGTGAACTCTTCCCTTCTCGTCACTAACGGGTAGTTTTAAATAATTCACTACGTGGCGTGAGTTGCTTGATTTCTGGATTACCGTCATGTGTAACAACATGCAAACTATGTATGTCGACGATATACTGCTCTAAGGTGGTTTCTGCTGACACTCTAGTGCCAAAAAGAAATGGGCCTACATAGGCCTCGAGTGCAAGGAAATGTTTCACTTCACGTTTATACCACATTCTACGAGTGTAGTACAAGTTGCTTATCCTTGCGGCGTTTTACTTTAAAGAAGTGTCAATGACAGTTCTTGAAACGATTTTATGTGGTTTCTAATTTTTCAGCTACTGGCAAATGCTGAGACGGTATGTCCTTCAAGGCCACGCCCACATATTTCCACAGGAGCTGATGACCAAAATTTCCCAAGTCCTAAAATAAAGTGGCAATGATGACGGCGACCTAACTAAGCGCTTAATTTCATCCATACTCTCTACATATTTGTTTATTCGTTTATTTATTTCATCGCTCGTTAACTCCTCGGAGGAATTTGGCATTCGGATTTAAAAGGATTATTTATCTCACTTTATCCCCCGACTCCGTCCGTAGAACCGTGATCGATAGGATGGAGGCTTCGGTGACGTAGTTGGTAGCATGCTGAACTGCTGTGCCCAAGATCGCGGTTTCAAACCCGGCCGAAGAGCCTTAAAATCCTTCAGTATTCCTTCCTTCCGAGGAGAAGGAAAGCCGGCGGGCACAAGTCATAGATTTCTGGCATGTAAAAGAACCTACTACTAAAATTGGTAATGTGTAGTCAAAATTTGTAGGGTTATTTGGTTAGAAACGCTCTATCAAGTTCCAACGTACGACGCTGGGTGTCAGTGACAGTGGCGTCTGGTAGCCAAAGTTGGAACTGCTTCAAATTGAACTTGTTGGGGAGCCTATGGGCGTTCGATTGATATGCTCTGCTATGGCCATTGGCTGCAATTCAAATAAGATGGCAATTTGCCACTGACTAGAGTTTAGAACATTTGTGTCTATTGTTTCTCAGGTGGTAGGTCTATTCTTTCTTGTTGAACAGGATATAGAATTCAACGGTTTAGTATACAAGTGTTTATACATTTATTTGTTTATTTATTGCAGAGTTTTAATTCACTGGCCGTGAATGCCAATATACCATATTTTTAGTTTATATAGTTTATTAATTAATTGATGTTAATTTATTTGATTTATTTATTAGCTTTCGTTTCCGGCTTGGACCAGAGGCATCTTATATGTTCTAGAGAGTTACGTATCAAGTGTTACTAGACGGTGAATATTCACTTTGCTACTGACTATAGAGTTTATAACATTTGTGTCTATTGCTGCTCAGGTAGTAGGTCTGGTCTTTCTTGTTGAACAGGACATAGAATTCAACAAAAAGTATGCAGGGATATGTACACAATTAAATAGTTTTTCAGCTATTAGGTCGTATAAATGCACGAACAGTGCAACCCATATAGATGGAAAGTCTGCTAGATAGTCTGTCCAGAGGCTTATTGGGGTCTTACAACGCACCGCCGTAGTTTGTGGATAGAAACTCACAAAAACCCAAGACAGTACTGTATTAAGCAGTTCTAGACAAGGCGAGAAGTAGGGTAGTTTGTCATTGCTTTTTTCACTGAGTCAGTACAGCAGTACTAACACTACACGTAGAACCTTTCACAACATCCACATGCACTAGCTGTGTCCTGAATACCATTACTCAGCACCGCCCTACCTCAATAGCTTCCATATAATCACAGCCATGAATGAGACTGAAACATCGGTGAAAAGCCACATGTTACTCTAGCCTGTGCCAACAGACAAACGCAGAAACGCTTCATTGATCAAAAGATGGGGAATTGATCCCATGGCCTTAGTATTTGTTTGCTGTTGCTCTTGGCTGCTGAGCTAATTGGGGACATCGACTTGTGCACCGCACTATGTAAAATGTTGCCCACTGTGGGGATACCTACGGATTCCAAGAATTGGATTCTCACGACCGCAATGATGTTAATTCATTTAAGGGGCTCGGGACATGAGCTCTGTGTAGTTGGGTAGATGTTGCATTTATTTGATAACCTGTATTTATGTAATGACTGTAATAGCGTGTGTGACTGTATTAGGGGCAGGGGCAGGCACCCTGGGACTTGAAATAAGGTACTATCCCGGCATTTGCCTGAAGGGAGTGTGGGAAAACTCTGAGAAAACCAACTCTCAGGGTAGCATCTGTCAGCGCCGGGAATCGAACCTATGATCTACGGACTTGCTGCGGCTGCCCCCGAGGCCATGGTGTATGATTTAATGAGCACGGTTACGCCGCGGGAGGGATTAAGGAAATAAGAGTTTTATAAATGTCTATGCTTTGTCACCATTTATTTTACTTACGTGAATAGGATTTTGTGGTTCCTATGAATATATCACTTTACAGTCCATGAAGGGCCTAGGCCGACCAAGCGACCGCTGCCTAGCCATTTGGCCTGCAGATATTGGGGTGACGCGTGATCAGTGCATCGGGTCCTCTCGACCGTTAATCTTGGTTTTCGTGATCCGGGTGCTGCTTCACTGTCAGACAGCTACTCAATTGTTCTCACGAGGCTGAGTGTACCCCGTTCCAACCCTCACGTCAGTTTTAAAATCCCTGACGGAGCCGGGAATCGAACCCGGGACCTCCGGGTGAGAGGCAGGCGCGCTACAACACCACGGGGCCGGCAATGTGGCCTTATTAACAATTAATATTGTAGCTTTCAGTCGGTGAACCCAAAATTCATTCCAATTACTGGAATATATGAAAAATAACCTGACAAATACCAGGTGAATCAGCTGCGCCCTAAAATATTGTTTTATGCAGCTCAACTAACGCGTGTTGTCAGGAAGATTGATATTTCTCTGCTTGTATCCCGTATGGCACTAATGAACTGCAAGCATTTGCCGCTAACGATACTGAACACTATTATTTTTCCCGCGTATTAGGCTGTAGGCATATTGAGGGGAAAATAATAGGGTTCAGTATTGCTTACAGGATATGCTTGCAGTGCATTAGTACCATACGAGATGCGAGCAGAGAAATATCGACCTTCCTGATAACAACGCTAGTTGGGCTGCATAACACAATATTATTAGGGGCAGCTGATTCACCTGATATTTGCATCTTGTCAGGTTATTTTTCACATATTCCAGTAAGTGGAATAATTTTTGTGTTGTGTAACTGACTGATAGCTACAATATTAATAACACATTTTTTCACCATTCTACTCACAACAACGCTCTGTTACCGTGCATTGCATTTAATAGACAAAGCTGAGAGCTGAATCCCTCGCTAAGAACTAGCCTATGCCACCTCTAAGGGACATGTGAAATTACGCGTAGGAGCAACATGGGAGTCGTTGGCTCCCTCAGTTCAGTTAGTATTCGAAAACAAACCTATTCTTGGCATAGGTTTGAGAAAAAAAACTTTTAATAAAAAGTTGATAGTGTAGCTTTTTTACTGTTATCTCTGTATGAGCAGATGCACCTAAAGTACATTCATGAAGGAGTGGTCCTGCACTGCTGTTAAGAACATATAGCACGAATGTTTGACTGTGATACAATGATGAAATCCTCAGGTCCCTCTGACCTCAAATGTGGACAAGTATCAATACAGGATGCATCCACCAGAAGCTGCAATAGAGCGCTGAATGTTTCGAGGCATAGCTTCTATAACACATTGGATCACTTCGTGAAGAGTTCTGATCTATGTTTGCAGCAGCACATGGTCAGTTGTTCAGCAGTCGACCTATCATGCCCCACCACTCAAGCTCGAAAGAATTAAGGTGCGAGGATCTTGTGGGCCATTGATGTTGTGGAGATGTGTGCAGTGTGAACGCGTACATTATCCTGCTGAAACATCCCATTTGCAATGTTCGCCATCAGGGATACAATCACTGCATTGAGTATTGCCCTCAAAAATCATTACCTGTGATTTCACATGAAAGCCAATAGCTCCCCAGACCATACTGCCAGCGTTTGACACCGTGCGCCTCTTGACAATAAGGATATGGGGTAGCTTCTCGCCGGTACGTCGTCGCACATAATTGCGGCGACCGCTGTGGGCAAGACAGAAGCGCGATTCATTATTAAAGACTACACTATGTCATTCGTCGACCCACACGGATTGTTCTCTACACCACGCTTGCCACCCACATCGATGTTGTGGAGTCAATGGAACAGCTTCTGTAGAAACACGAGCTGTTAAACCACCCATACTATGCCTAGAGCCCTGCGCGGATAAAAAGAACGTTATCCGTCCATTCCGCACGACGGTTATCCGCATCCGCACGGCAATTATCCGCCCCGCATCCGCACGTTTGTATTCGTATCTACTGACATTACAATAATATTTTAATTTATTAGATAAAGCGTAACGTATTAAAGCAACACATTTAGACATTTGAGGAGAAAGTCGTTCCCCTAGGCTTTGTACGCCAAGTGCTATGTTTAAAATGAATGTTATACAGCCAGAATTGCAACCCTTTTCAGTTCGGAGTGTTAATTATGCTTAATGACATAATCTGAATGAAATTAACTTAAATCATCATCTTACATTTGTCATGGAAAAACATAACAGAAAAAATATGATATGTTATAAACATCCGGGTTCTAGTAATGATATTCACAAAGTTCGGATTGTATTCTAGAAACTATCAGCAGATTTACTCCAAACATTATCCGCAGCTTATCCGCTATCCGCATAGCCATGCAAATTATATCCGCGTAGCGAAAACGTTTGCGGATATCCGCATCCGCATCCGCGCAGGGCTTTAAATTTGCCCAACTGATTGTTGAGTAATATGGGGTGCCACTGTTGCTCAAATTTGCACTGCTGTTATGCGGGCGTCCATCCGAATGATGATTATTATTATTATTATTTTTATTATTATTTATTTACCATTAATATTATAAGTATGGACGGCCTAGTGAAAAAGCGCAAGCCCCACATACATATTTCATGCTTCACAGGCACAATTTACATCTAAATTTGTTTTTACAATATTTACATGTTATACAAAAATACTTGCAGTATTTACATATTTAGAATATTGACATAGAATGATGTGACGGTCCTCTCGTCGGCTTGGGCCATACCGGGTGCCATAATTATGTGTGGATATGAATATAATTTTTCTGATAATCTGTGTCATTACGATGGCTGTATTAGTAAATAATGTTTTACGTCCCTTTTAACTACTGCGACTGTATTAGTGTATGTATTTGTAATTCAGGTGAGAATTAGGAAAGAGGCGTCTGTGGCCTTATGTTAGATGCCATCTCGTTATTTGCCTGGAGTAGAAGCGCGGAAATTACAGAAAGCCACTTCCAAAATAGCTAATTTGGGAATCGAACCCACCTCTCCTCAGTTTTGCCTCACGAGGCTGAGTGTACTACGTTCAAGCCCTCAGAAACGAATTTAATTTCTTGACAGAGTGAGAATCGAACCTGGACCTCCGGGGCAAGGATGCTAGCCGTTGTACTACGATGTAGTCTGCATATAATCAATTCCTGCATCGATATAAGGACATCATGTTAGAGGTATCAGCCTATAAATTATCTAATGATGCTCTCTGAATGTTTGAGTCTTAACTAGACACTATATATTAGAATCTATGCAAAGAAACAGTTATAAAGATACGGTATGTAGTACGGTACTCTATGAGCGCATAATATTTTACTTATAATTTGAGCAAATCTCTAATTGTAGTGTTACCAACATGGTACCGTACAAAGTAGTAATATTCTAAACATATGAACCTCAGATGCAAAATTTTAATTTTAAGAAAAGTAGGTTCTTCAGTTCTTCACAGAATTTAATTTATAAATTAATATATATTTATTTTGTCGTCAATTGAAGTTTATCCGACTTAACATGTATTCGATACCTCCCAATTTTTGACAAGCTTATCAGGTCTTCATTTCTGTATGCTATGTTAAGTTTGAGATGGTGGGAGGGAGGGAAGGAAGGATGATGGTGACGTAAGCAGTGAGCAGAGCGGAGTGGCACGTGGAGACAATAGCGATTAGCCCTCTCCCTACCCTTGCTGTGCCGGTCTTTCATGTGGCCAGTTCCTTTCCTCAAGAGACAAAGCCTCAGCAGGGGCCGGCAGCTGAATCTCTAAACCTACTTATTTGCATCATTTTAATTAGGAATGTCAGCTGATATCGACATGAGGCTCTGCACGCCTACACGTGCCCTTTCTTACACACTCGTTAGGAGTTGAGTTCGTAAGTTCCAAAATACAGTACACTTCTGAACATTTCTCAAAATATCCAGTGATGGGTTTAAGAAAATATATTAATGGGTTCTTTGTCTGATTGTTAGGTAGTCAGCCCAGAGGCTGGTTGGATCCTCAAAAAGTACCGTCGCATGTTAGGTCGGTAGATACCCACAAAAACCTAAGGCAGTACTATATTGAGGCATATTAGGCAAGGTGAGGAGTGAGGTAGTTTGTCATTGCTTTTCTCACTGGGTCAGAACAATAGCACTGACCCTATGAGTAGAACCTTTCACAATACACACAGTCACTAGTTGTGCCCTGGGGTGCCCTCTAAATCGCGCCCAGTGCAAAACGCGCCCAGCACGGTCTCGACCTGGAGTATTTGTGGCTGATACCATTGGTCACTACTTGGTTAGACGACTGTTTGGATGAAAATTACTGATTGCAATACAAGCAAGGGGGTCTGGGGCGTAAGGCCCAGGTTAGGTTTGTTTTGTGTGTAGAACAGTATCGTAGACCGGGCGCTATTTACGCACATTTCTCAGTGGGTGCTATTTTCAGTGGGTGCGATTTTCGCATAACCGTGCCCTGATGACCATTACTCAGCACCACTCATACCTCACAGCCTCCATGAATGGGACTGAGCCATCGGTGGAAAGCCACATTTTACTCTAGCCTGTACCAACTGACAAATGCAAATGTACTGCATTCACCAAGACCTTTTGGTTCCTTAGTATCAAATAATTAATAATCTGGGTCATAGTAAGGTTTCTATTTGGATTGCTGTCTTCCATAATCTACTGTAGCCGACATATTAAGATGTTTTGTCCCGAAAGTCTTGGCACGATTCTCGTCTTAGCAATGAAATATATTTGTGGGCTGATGAGTGGGACTAGTTCAACTCCACTTCAAGATTATGACGAATGCGTCAGTGCACTGCCGTTGAATCAACTTCTGCCAACCTCTTAATAATATATAGCCTAAAGGACACAACTACAAAGACGTGAATTAAAATATGGAAATCCTACACATAATACGCAAAAGGACACAATCTTAACATACCAAGAACAACCAAATTTACTTACAATATTTCAGGATGACAATATCTTGAACGAGCATACACAATATGATCACATTCATTATGCAGTCGCATTATCCGCCTTTGTGACCAAAGCAAACTCGAAGTTGCCAACTCGCTTCTATGTTATCAAAAGAGATAACATATTGTTGTCACAAACGGGAATTTAAATAGCCGGTAAATCCCTACGTAAACAATAATATATTTTAAAAACATTCGTCGCCAAATATTCGGGAACGTCGTTACATTTAGCGACAAAGTTACTGAATTAGCAACACTGATAACGACTGACCAGTATTGCTGAAGATAGTCATTCCCAGATCTGAAAACGCTTCAACTTGGAGGCAAACGTTTACCAAAACAGGTAAAGTGTAGTCGTGTAAGCAGATCGGAAAATAACGCTCTACATTTTTGCTGCAGTATTATTGTGATTGGGATGTAAAAAATCGTTGGGAAATCGCACTAGAGTTGTCGTTTGTTTGATCAGCTCTCGATCTCGTGGCAGAACCATAAACTACTGTTATTATCAGCAACATGTGAAGAGCAAAGCGTTGTAGCTAAAGTGGCCAGACGTCTCCGTTTAGCAGTATAGTCCTTCGTTTGGGATGTTATGGTTCCGTCCTCCGTGAGTCTGACAAGATGCCTTATGTCCTCCTTTGGAGAATGTGGGTTGCAAATAGCCTGCTTCTTTTTGTGTGCAAAATGACACGAGGTCTGATTTCCTATTGCCACCACTAGCTTGTCTGGTATGAACGAAGACTAACTACATAATCTTGTGTGAACCGTAGCGTTCCTGAAATCATATTGCGTTAGTGACAGTCCCTGCCCTATTGTTTCTATTACGTTTCAGTGTGGTGATTTCAAGAGTTACAACATGGCAAACTCAATTGATTTCAAATTTGTGATCAACTAATGTAAATAATAAAGGGGTATTTTCTTTTGTACAATAAAATCATTACATTTTAAATGGTGAGATTATGTATACCCATTTTATTTTATTGCTGGCTCGCAAATAGGTTTCGTCCTTTGATCAAAGAAGAATCAGATCTGATCTGATCACTTCAGTTATAGCCCGTACTTTGTGGCCAAAAGGACAAAATTCTAGGAAATGTACAGAGAAAATTTGCGGGTTCATTGTGATGACACGTAACAACACTATCGGAAGATGCATATTTATTTTGAAAAGGACCACGTGAACCTTGTCGATATGCTATGTTCCGGGTGATAAGTAAAACAGTGGCGGTATTTTGTAATTCTGCTGGACGAGGTTCATCTGTGTGAAACCACTGTGAATAGCGACGGCTAGGAAGAACGTTGGTAAATTTGCGTCGTATCCTTCCTGACAAAGAGCCTTACAGAGATGCTGCAAACATCAGATTGCTCCGTGATAATATTCGCTCAAAACAAGTACAATTTGGCCGTGAGGTGGGTGGCCAGTGCTACCGTTAGGACCAGGACGTCGCGTCACACCGTCCGTGTGTGTGCTGAGCACTCCCAGGAAATTGAGTTATGTGGGCAAAGGGTGTTGACACTGTTGTTTTCACAATGTTAGAAGTGTCTCTAGATAGACCTACTTGTATCTAACATTAAAAAATAAATAAGTGATAGTTTCATTGTGCATAATTTATTTGAAACCTTCTGTGCGTTATTTTTCGATCCGCCTTCGGCATCCATGCTCTTTGGAAAGTAGGCGAGACTCAGATAAGTCCGTAATATTAATGTATTGATGGTAAATATGATAAATTAAGGGAAAGGGTTTCAAAAAATTAGCATAATAATTAAATTACTACATATTTGTGACATTAATTCTGCTCTTAAAATTTCATCTGGCGTGGGTTATTTAAATAATTAAATTCTTTGATAACACTTTCGAAGAAATTTAAATTTCATAACTCTTCAGGGAATTTTGGTTGCTACTAGTGATACTAGGGCTAAATCCGCGGTACCTTGTCTAAATCTGCAATTTGATAGTCTAATGATATGCTTCATTATTACCACCACCGCATCAACAAAATACATGAGAATTGATAAATATTTCTCAAACAAAATACAACACAAGTTTCCACGATTTTACAGCTAGGTGGTACTCAACACAACTTGTGAAATGAACTCGTCACTTGCACTAGCATATATCTATATAAAAGCTATACTTCAAGTACTGCTGGATTAGCCGTACCGTGGAGTTAGCGAAGTCTCCCCTTTAACGACAGTCAAGAACATTACAGTAAAATTCTATCAATCCCTTTTACAATAAACACAGGTAAAAAGAAGGCCACCCTTCTTACTTTGAAACCGAATAAAATAGAAAATATGTAATGTGTTTTTACAAGGAAGTTAAATGTGCCCCCATGCTATTGGCTCTAGTTTCAAATGTTACTTTTATTATGTGTGAGAAAAGCACGTTTGTCAGTAACTCACAGTGGAATTTGTCAGTTTTTCCTGTTCTTATTTTTGGTCTCACACATACGCATGAGTGTTACAGGACGAGTTCTTTTGTTTATGACATTACTATACACATCTCGTCTCGACTGTTCAGTAGTAAATCTTTATTTTCCACAGCGATGACATTTTAAAGCCCTGGTTTGATTACGGTAGCGGCGGTTTGGGAAGCGTGAATGGCAGTGAATCATTTTTTCAGTCTTGTTCTTCCTTCCTCTTTCATCAGTCTAGAATAACTTTTAATTAGTCTTACATCATTTGCATTACATATGTTCGCGCCTGTGTGCTTTTTGGCTGTTTTAACTACCGCAATTTGTTTAACTGTCGAGACTATCAAGTTGTAAGTAAACACTCTGAAGTTACTATTATTTTATTTTTCAGTCGAAGATTTCTTTATAAACATTGCTCTTGTAATATTCGTGTGTCCGTTACATTGTAGACTTGCTTTGTTCAGACGTTTTGAGACCACAGTTCCACTTACTTTCATATAGGATTCCCGCGATGCCTTGGTATTATAAATACAGTAACTCTTAACCCAACATATATTTTGATATTTATCGGATTTTTAATTATTCTTTTTGTAAACTTTGGGTCAATAAGAGCCATACAAACAACTGAAAAAGTGTATAAAGTTACAATGTAAGTGCACTTGTACTAATTTAAAGGGAAGTCACACACACACGTATACGGTGTCTCTGTTCGAACTAATCATTAACTTTCTTCCATAGCTTTACAGTTTTTCAATGCGAATTGTCTAATAAATTGGGCGTAAAGCAGAGCTTTCAGTCTGGTCAATTATGTAAATATAGAAAAAGCGAGGACGAAGTCCAGGATGAAGTTTAATTTACTGGGTTTGGACTACGTGATCGATAATCACATTCCTTCAGGTGCATTTGAGTTCTTGCTATAAACTGTGTTTCGATTGTGTCTTTTTCTGGTGTTTAGGCTTGTGAGAGTTGTGTTGGAACTTTAAATAAATGTCTTTCCCAGTATTTACCTGGAGTAATTGTAGACAAACTTGGGCCAAATCCGCTGACCGTCGCCGTGATCGAGATTCGAAACACTCAAGTTAAACCCTCAAAGTCTTCTCCTGTCCTAGTACGTGTCGGCATTTGGATGGATGGAGTAACTCCAGTGGTTTGTTTTCTAAGCATCCCGAAGTGAACTTGAAGAAAAGCTTATCTGGAAGGTGCTGCCAGCTGGTGTTAATTGTTAGCCTATTTTCAATCATATGAATATAGGCGTATGTTGTGTTCCTGTTTGTGTCCGTCTCAACGTCTCATTATCTGGATCGAGTTTAATGAAATTTGATAGTTCCATTTCCGGACACCTCAGTTATGCCTTTGAAATTTCCATAATCATCAACAATCCAACATGGTGTCTGCGTGAAATGTTACAGTAGTATTCAAAATCTATAAACGTATGAAAGCTATATAAACTTGAAATATAGTACAGTGATAGAGGAATATAAAACATATTCTCTGATATGGCTTTCTAAACAGTGGCAAACCAAGGGCCTACATAACAGCCGCATGAATTTTCATAATTCAATCCTCGTTTCTCTTTATTTAGTATAGCTGAAGGGGCTAAGTCTGAAATTTTGTACCACGACAGAGAGCTCGAAAATAATTGAATTGCCATCACATTCGAAGCCGTGACAAACATAAAATTATGACGGCAGACGTGTAATTTTTGAATGTCATCTGTCCTTTCTCAAGACCCATTGCTGCTATTTTGTCTCACCGTATAGGCTACGACGGGTGTGTGAAGTTTCAAAATATAATTGCCTTTTTTCGAGAGCTCTAAACATGAACTTTTGCGCCACGATAGGGGATTAAATTTCACTGAAATTACTTTCAAAACCATTGCAACCATGATACCAAGATGGTGGACGTGCGAATTTTTTTAAAAAATATTTCTCATTTCTCGGAGACCTATTACAACTATAAAACCTTGACAGGGGAGTATAAAGCAAGTCAATTTATATGACTTTCGAAACTGTGACTTGCATGAAACCAAGATGGTGGCGACGAGAATTTTCAATATTTAACTGTCGTTTCTTGGAACCTATGGCTGCTATAAACCTGAACGTTTGTGTCATAATAGCGGTTATTGATGTCTTTTATTTAGGGGCTTGGGCATCGTGGTCATTTTGCCCCGTGTACTTGGGTTTGTGTTGAATTTGTCTTATAACCTGTATTATTGTGATGTCTGTAATAGGGTGTATATTTGTAATTGAGACTGGGGTTAAGAAGGGAACGGCCATGGTCTTAAGATCCATCCCGCCATTTGCCTGAAGTCGAACTGGGAAAACACTGAAAACCACTTCTAGAATGGCTGAGGTGAGAATTGAACCCACCTGCTGTATGTGAAATGTGTGTTACGTTTTATTTGTGCTTCAATACTGTAGCGTTGTGTTTTCAGAAATCAAACAATTAGCATGAACATTTTTTCTCCCTTGTCTGTTTAGGTGGAGACGTTCTACTAAGCCCTAACAGTTGATTCATTTCTGCTCGCCAGTCCGTGTCGTTAGTAATGGCCACCACCTGAAGACATCCCAAGGTAAGTGTAACAGCCCAATTATACTTTAGGTTGGATTCACTCTGCATTGCCGACGGGCTGCAGTAGCCACGCCCGCTAAGACACAGCGCAACACATTGCTATGAGGCCAAGCTATCTCCGGACTCTGTGGTCGATTGGGTTCGAATCCCACCGTCGATCGTCCGAGATGGTTTTCTGTTGTTACTCATTTTAACTTCAGGAAATGCTGAGACGTTACCTTCTAATATTCTACGATCTTTTCCTTCTATATTCTTGCCCAGTTTCATTCATGTTCGTTCATTTAATTAACTCTTCTCATGGGGTTGGCCTCAGGAAGGGTATCCGGCTGTAAAGAACCACCACCACATAGAAACCCATTGCATACCATGCCCCACCCCGTTTCAAAGGATGCTTACAGTATCTCAATAGACAACTGTTGTACAGAATTAGCGTAGCTTGGAAGGTGTTGGAGATTAGTTGACGGCTTTTTACCAAAGCTTTGCCTCCAGTTTGGTATCGTGTCTTCTTCTTAATAATAATAATAATAATAATAATAATAATAATTATAATACCTTGATTGATGTTGCGATTCCTAACAACAAAAATCTCCAGTCAAAACACATAGAAAAGATCAGCAAATATAGCGAGTTGGTCGGCCCTATCAAAAGGCAATGGCATGTAGAACGGGTCAAGACCATACCTATCATTGTCCTTGCTCCTTGCTACAAGGCCTTAAAGAACTGGATCTGGATACGCAACAGTACAAACTAATTCAGAAGGCAGTAGTTCTTTCAACAACCCGAATCGTTCGGAAGTTCATGGGTAGCAACTTTCCAGCTTAGAAGTGGCTGTTCCACTAACTATACTTTGGTTCCCTGAAGCCCGTATAGTTATGTTGTGATGTACCAGCAAAGTAGGCTTACTCTATAAAACAATAATAATAATAATGTGGTCTCAGCTATACCTGATGTAATCTTTTAAGATGGAGCCTCTAGGTGACCTACTCGCCAATTTCTACATTAGTCTAAATCAGAACTCTGTTGAGCAACCTGATCTATTCGGTCGTTTGGGCCACCTATGGACTACGGTGCTTGTGCTTTAGTTGTTGTCTGCCACTTCTGGTGTTTTTGGAAGATTATATTATGAATTATATTTTTTCACCGAATATGAAGATACACCAGCTAACTCGAGCCCCGCTGGCATCAGGAGAGCGTGGGTTCGTATCCCACCTCGGACGTCCTAAATATGGTCTCTGTGGATTCCCATTTTCACCATCCGGCATGTGCCCGTATTGAAAATAAAATAAATGGTCATTGGCTGCATTAATAGCATTATTAAATGTGAAGATACGCCTCATTGTGTAGTGGTGAGCATTGTTGGCTATCACGCTGGAGGCTCAGGTTTCATTCCCGGCTGTGCCAACAAATTGAAACGTAGTGTATAACGAACGAGGTTCTCAATAGATCTCCTCGAGCACTCTGACATCGCCTAAAGAGATCCTGTCCCGCAGATTGCTCCTTAACGTTTCATCTTAGCAGTGAATGTGTGTTGTGCTCAGGTAGACCCCAAGGCACCAGACTCCCTTTTGTAATTTACTGTAATTTTATTCTAGTATAAAAGAAGGTGAAACGTCAAATTGATAATACAATACTGTACGTACCGAGACACCATTATTGTAATTCTATTTAACCATTGTCTGGCTACGTGCCTCAGTGGTAACGATCTCGCCGCCTGTGCTCGAGGTTACATGATCGAATCCTGGCGCAGTCAGCATTTTGAAGGTGTACAAATGGGAGGGAGCCGTGTCAGTAGATTTACTGGCACATTAAAATCCCCATCAGGGCAAAATTGCGGCACCCCGGCGTCTCTAAAAACCTCATAGGTTAAAAAAGGCGTAAAACAAGTAACATTACTAGACTATTATTATTACCGTTAAGATGTGACCGATTTGAGGGAAGCTATTCTCCTTCATTCGAAGTTGGTTGGTTCCTCAGTTTAGCCCGTGTATTTTGGATGTGTGTAGAATCTGTCTGATAACCGCTGTTAATTATTGTGATGGCTGTATTATTGTGTGTTATGTGTAATTCAGGTAAGGACTGCAAACGATCAATTTCAAGTAGTTTCTAATTTTGCTACCAAATGCTACCGTCAACGACACCTATGTGCGAACTTGGCTACCAGCGCCTGGCAATGAACGTTGGAACTTAATAGAGCGTTAATCAAATCTAACCTGCAAATTTATCTTTACACAATTGTAGTTAGTGGAAGGTTATTTTACATGCCATAAATCTATGGACCCGGCGGCTTTACTTACCCTCCGAAGGAAGGTATACCGAGGGATTTTAACGCTCTTAAAAAATTGGACGACTTCAGTAGGGTTTGTATCGACGATCTTGGGCATAGAAGCTCAGCATGTTACCAACTACGCCACCGAAGCCGCCTCAATTCAACGTAACATGTGACAGTTCTATCTATTCTTCTAGTCCTAAAGACGTCGCGTCGTCATGAATTGTAAAACTTTGAATATTCTGTAATTGTGTGAATGGAGCCTGCACGTGTAGTTAGAAAAGAAAAGAAACTTGTATGGTGCCCTTGAAAAGGTCTGTCTGAGTGTTGAGTTAATTGTGAGCTTGTTTTGTCTGACTGGGTGAGTGGTGCGTCCCGTCGCGTCCCGTCCCGTCCCGTCCCGTCCCGTCCAGGCGCGGTGCGGCGCGGCGGTCGCCTTGGAAACAGCCTCGCGCCTGTCTGGGTCGATCGCCCGCCATGCCGTGCCGCCCCGTCATAAAGGTGTTAAGGAAGGATAGGATCTCACAGGGAGCAATGAACCCAGCAGCTCCGGGCCGGGATGCTCCAGTATCGCAGAGTTGGCTCAATGATACTTATCGTCATACTGGCCGATTATTCTTGCAGTTTAAGTCATTCCTATAGCTAAAGCCCGGCGCGGATGTGGTTATCCGCATTTTTTTGCCATGCGGATATAGTTTGCATGGCTGTGCGGATAGCGGATAAGCTGCGGATAATTTTTTGAGAAAATTTGCGGATAGTTTTATGAATACAATCTGAACTTATTTAATATTAGGCTATTAGGGCCCGGATGTTTGACAAATGTAAGATGATGATTTATGCTTATCTCATTCAAATTATGTCATTAAGCATAATTAACACTCCGAACAGAAATGGGTTGCAATTCTGGCTGTATAACATTCATTTTAAACATAGCACATGACATACAAAGCCTAAGGGAACGACTTTTCCCGTCAAATATCTAAATGTGTTGCTTTAGTGTATTGTAGTCTACCCCTTATTATTCCCGTTTTCCAACGGGGTCGGGGATGAGATGCGATGGAAGTCTTCGTGGCGATGATTTTTACGGCCGGATGCCCTTCCTGACACCAACCTCATGAGAGGAGTTAATGAGAGATGAAATGAATGATGGTGAATGAAACGGGGCAAGGATGTGGAAGGAAGCGGCCGTGGCCTGTCAGAAGGTACCGTCCCAGCATTTGCCTGGTGTTGAAAATCTAAATGTGTTGCTTTAGTAATTTATGAAAATCCAAAGCCTGCTTCCAGTCTCCGACCGGGTCAGGAATGGAATGAATGATGCCCCCATCTAGCGGCGAGGATATGAACTGTGCCGGCTGCCGAGGCCTGACGCACTCCTCTGGGGCAATGATTAAATGAATGACAAATGAAATTATAGTGGAGAGTGTTGCTGGAATGAAATTTTGGACAGGGAAAACCGGAGTACCCGGAGAAAAACCTGTCTGCCTCCGTTTTGTCCAGCACAGATCTCACATGGAGTGACCGGGATTTGAACCACGGACCCACCGGTGAGAGGCCGGCGTGCTGCCGTCTAAGCAGCTTTAGTAATTTATACTTTATCTAATAAAAAATATTATTGTAATGCCAGTAGATTCGGATAACAAACCTGGGAATGCGGATAACAGTCGTGCGGATGCGGGGCGGATGTGGATAACGTTTTGTTTATCCGTGCAGAGCTCTACCTATTGCACGGGATGCTGGTGACCCCACTGTTTGTACTCGCGGTGCCCACCTTACCGTGGCACACATTCTCTTGGAGTGTGGACCTGGCCGATTTGCGAGGAACTATCAAACTGCCTAACACCCTCAGCCTTATTCTACGTAGAGTGGCTACTTTATAAAGTTTTAATATAGTTGAAGACTTTTAGTCTGTTTTATGTTTTTATTGTGATCATATGCATTTTGTATAGCCTATGTATGTTGTTGTTGTTAGAGTCTTCAATCTTTTGACTGGTTTGATACAGCTCTCCATGCCTCCCTGTCCTGAGCTAATCGTTTCATCTATACATAGCTACCACACCCTACATCCGAGGCAATCTGTTTAACATATTCTAACCTTGGTCTACCCCTACAGTTCTTGCCCTCGACCCTTCCTTCCATAACTAAGCTTGCTATTCCTGGGTTTATATGTGTCCTACAAACCTATCTCTTTTCTTCATTAGCAGTCGCCAGAAACATCTCTCCTCTCCCACTCGTCTTAATACCTCTTTGTTTGTAACCCTATCTACCCATCTGATCTACATCATTCTCCTGTAACACCACATTTCAAATGCTTCAATTCTCCTCTTTTCTGCTGCACCAATAGTCCAAGTTTCACTTCCATAGAGTGCCACGCTCCAGACAAAGGCTTTCAAAAATGACTTCCTAATACCTAAATCTATATTCGATGTCATCATATTCCTTTTTTGTAGAAATGCTTTCTTTGCCTGAGCCACCCTACTTTTTATATCCTCTTTGCTTCGTCCATCACTGGTTATTCTGCTTCCTAAGTAACAGAAGTCTCCTACTTCCTTCAGCTTTTCACCTGCCAATTTGATCTCCATAGAGGTTTCTGATTTATTTCGGCTGCATTCCAGTATTTTTGTTTTACATTTGTTAATTTTCATCATGAATTCTTTCCGTAAGACGGAGTCCATACCATTCAAAAACTCATTCAAATCCTCAGGCTTGTCGGCCAAGATGACGATGTCATCAGCAAATCTCAGAGTTGAAATTATTTCTCCTTGAATCTTCACTCCCACTTTAAATTTTTCTCTAATTTTCTTCATTGCTTGTTCAATGTAAAGATTGAAAAGTATGGGTGATAAGTTGCAGCCTTGCCTTACACCTTTCTGAATACCAGCTTCTCTCTCATGTTCTTCAGCTCGAATGACTGCTGTCTGGTTTCTGTATAGATTGTATATCACCCTCCTATCCCTGTACTTTATTCCAATCGATTTTAAAATGTCAAACATTTTAGTCCAATCAACGTTATCGAAAGCCTTTTCTAAGTCTACAAATGCCATGAATGTTCTCTTATCTTTCCTTATTCTACCTTCCAAAATCAGCCTAAGACTTAGTACAGCTTCCCTTGTTCCTACATTTCTCCTGAAACCAAACTGGTCTTCACCCAACTCTGTTTCTATCTGGCTTTCCATCCTCTTGTAAATTATTCTAGACAGGATCTTTGAAGCATGAGTAATCAAGCTGATTGTACGGTAATCTTCACATCTGTCAGCTCCCACTTTCTTTGGTATAGGGATGATAACATTCTTCTTGAAATCAGGGGGTACCTCACCTGTCTCATAAATCCCACACACCAAGTGAAATAACCTGATCAGACCTTCATCTCCTATGCAGCGTAGCAACTCAATCGGTATATCATCTATGCCTGGTGCTTTGTTCCTGCTTAAGTCCTCCAATGCTCTGTCAAATTCTGATCTCCGTATTAAATCTCCTTTTGCATCCACATCAATTTCCACCTCCCTTTCCATTACATGATTCTCAATCTCCTTTCCCTTATACAAACATTCTATGTAAGCTTTCCATCTCTCAACCTTTTCTTCCCTATCTGTTAGAGGCTTTCCATTTGTGTCCTTAATATTACAGCACCTAGTCTTCTTTTCCACAAAAGTATTTAGTTCAGTTTAATTGTGTTTTTACGAGAAAAGTTTTGGGCTAGTTCTGATTTCTTTCATTTTATATGTATTTTGGAATGCTGAATCCGAATCTGAGGTTTGCGGACAAAATTTCGTGACGCAACATTGAAAACATCGCAACAACAAAAAGAAAGCAAAAAAATCTGCTTTTTTTCGTTTTTTGCCTAAAACTCGAAAACTATTAACTTTTAGTAAATGGTTTGTTTACAGAAATTAAAGTAATTAAAATTCTCTACAAATATCACTACTTAGTTTTTTTTTCAGACCAATGGTTCGGTCTCAAATGCGAGTTGAAAATTGGCAATTTTCAGCGGTCTCTGCAAAACCCAATTTTTACATTCCAAAACTTTATTTTTATTAGAATGCTGTTATTTGATAAATTTCTCCTAGTTTACTGCACAAGTAATCAAAACAAACAAAAAAGGATCGAAATTATTAAAATTCAGTATCAAAAAGGTAGGACTCAAACAAAATAAAACTTAAGATATCGTTACTTATGATCATATAATTATTAATAATATTACAAATTATAATATGCAAAAATTATATGAGCCGTTATCTTTTAGAAGGTCCTGGCTGAGGTTCTTAGGTGGCGATGGGTCCCGGTACATATTCTGCTTGTTCTGGAAATTGAAAGAGGTGGTGTCATTTTTCAAGGAGAGATGAGGATTGCAAAATAGATTGTGAGATTAAACATACCTTCCGCATCGTGCTCAGGTTCTTCGATGGCATCGGGTCCCGGCTCAGGGTCTGATTGCTCCATCGTCAGCGTTAGGGGTCGTTCTCCTGGAAAATAAAAGAGGTGGTGAGACACTGACTTGTGATTATATATCAAGGAGAGATGAATGAATACAAAATAACTTTTGAGATTCGACATACCTCTGTCTCTTTCTTCAGTCTCTTCTATGTCTATGTCAGAGCTGTCTTCCGGGGGCTCAACGTTGTCGCACAGACCTTCGCATGATGTGCAGATTGGGGAACAATGAAGGCCCGCCCGCCTTCCTGCATCCACAATTGCGTTGGCAGCCCTTTTTACATTTACATGAAATGTACCGTAGTATTGAGTTTGGTGCAGGGTCCAAAGTGGTTGGCACTGGCACGAGACCACTACTAGTTCTTTTCCACCCCCACTCACTTGGGTCTTTTTGTTGCTCTTCAGGTGTGGCTTGACCGGATAACCACTGCTGCACCTGATAGTAAACTCTCAGTGAATGTTCTCGTGCAGCTGCTTCGGTAGGGGGTAATAAGGCAATGTTGGTCTTATTTTTGTATGATGAGGTTACGTATTGTCTGTATCTCAAATCGTTCAGACTGGTCTCTTTTTTCCATATAGAGCCATGAGAAACATGTTTCCTGCTGTGACAATCTCATCTTGATGTGCGTTAGGGTCTTTGAAAGCTTCAATGACTGGTTGTAAGTCATTGTTATTCTGCAGGACTTTCAGAAATTTCAGTTTCCCCTGATTAAACAATGCAGAAGTAGTATCACAACCACTCATCGCATGCAGGAATAATATATGGTCTAATGGGATTTTCTCAGCAGCCAGATGAGGGTTGTAGAGGCTTTTGCGAAATCTTTCCTTTTTCTGGTTTTAGAAAAAATACATTATTTATATCACGGCTACACAGGCCAATCAAAATGACCAGAAGGTCGATATCTTTCCCCACCACTGTCACATGTTCGTTTGACGGGGCCATCTCAAGAGCTGTTGTGATAATTAGGATATCAGCATCCTCCACAGCTTGCTTTGAATCAATTTTTGCATCATGAAGTTTCTCCATTAACATATATATTAACCGGCTCTTGCTTTTTGAGTTTGCAAGAAAACCATCCTGCGTGACAGTGGGCACCATCATTTCTGTAAATGATATTGCAGCAGATGGTTTTCTTTGTGCTCTTCTCAATCGTTCTATGCGCTTGGTGCTATCACAAGCCTCGTCAGGATAGCCGTCGAAAATGACAATGGCACTTGATTTGTAGTTTGATTTGACATATGATACATAACTGCTGCAAATTTCTGCAAATGTCTGACCGTGGCGCCATTTGACCCGGTGTAACAACAAAAAACGTCTATGACATATTTTGTATCCTTCAAGTCAGTCTGTTGAGTCGGTGTAAAAGCGTTGTACAAGCTGGATTTTGTTCCTTTCCTCATCCCATGCTCGTCAAAAAAAGCAAGAGGATAGGGGCTAAGTTCGTAACGTAAAAATTCTCGCAGCTCTTCATCTGAATGTTTCGCGATGGTCATTCGTTGAAAAAGTGTGATTGGATTGATAACTACAGCCCTGTCTTGTATTTGAATAGAGCTGTTCATGATCGCAAGAGGCAGCACTCTTTCGCTTCGTTTGAATTTTACAGCTTGAAAATCACCGCCAACAATGCGCTGTATACCTTTCATGCCCACCTCCTTGGACAAATGGCTTGTAATCCTCTCATCTGCGACAATACCTGTACTTAAAGATATTAGTTCACTGGTCTCTGGGAACGGAGGATGTTCAAAACAACAGCAGACGCAGGTAAGTTTTTAAATTGGTTCTTAGAACATACTGTACTGTATAACGCTCATATTCGGCAGATGGCATTGTAGGCTGTTGAAAGTCTCATAGGCGAACTTATAGTGGTGCCCTTCATCACCGTACAAAAGTTCATGGTGATATCAGTAATAGTTTCGGAGATATGGAATGCCGGTGAAATAATTTGCACAGCCGCCTTGTTGGATTGGTGAGACGTAATAAAATTTGAAAGGCACGGTCGGGGTTTGCCGAAATAGTGCTATGACCTTACTTTTGCATAGAATTCTCCGCGTGACTCGGTCTTTATTGAAATCAAATTAAAAAACTAGGTGAAATTAACTGAAAGCATGTCAATATAAATTGAAAAGTGGGTTTTCAACTCGCATTTGAGACCGAACGGTTGGTCTGAAAATTAAAACTAAGTAGTGATATTTGTAGAGAATTTTAAATACTTTAATTTCTGTAAACAAACCATTTACTAAAATTTAATAGTTTTCGAGTTTTAGGCCAAAAAAAAACGGAAAAAGCAGTTTTTTTGCTTTTCTTTTGCGGTTTTTTTTTCAATGTTGCGTCACGAAATTTTGTCCGCAATCCTCAGATTCGGATTCAGCACCCCAAAATACATATAGAATGACAGAAATCAGAACTACCCCAAAACTTTCCCACTAGCGGCCCTTTGGCGTACAAATTGACTGAACTAATTCTTAATCCTTCGATAAGCTGTGTCTACTTTTCCTAATTTTAGACAATTTTCTATACCTGCACATTTCTCTTTCAACCACTCTTATTTCGCTTCCTTGCACTTCTTGTTAACCTCATTTCTCAGACGTCTGTATTCTGCTTTCCCCTTTTCATCTCTTACATTCTTGTGTTTCCGCCTTTCATCCATCAATTCTAGTATATCCTGAGTGATCCACGGTTTTCTACCTATTCTTTCTTTTCTACCAATGTTTTCTTCTGCGGATTTTGTTATTTCATTCTTCAAAAGTGCCCATTCGTCTGCAATTGAAGTTTGTTTAGGGTTTTTCATTAGTCCTTCCTCTATAGTCTTCTTGAATCTTTCGTTTACATCCTTCACTTTCAGTCTGTCTATTGCCCACCTTTTTGGCTTTTGACTTTGCTTCAGTTTCTTCAGCTTTAATCTGCATTTCATAACAAGCAGATTGTGATCAGAGTTTATGTCTGCACCAGGATATGTTTTACAATCCAAAATCTGGTTTCGAAACTTCTGCTTGACCATAATGAAGTCGATTTGGTAACGCCCTGTATCTCCTGGTCTCATCCATGTGTATATTTTTCTATTGTGGTTATTGAATAAGGTGTTAGCTATAACCAACTCATGCTCGGTGCAGAATTCCATCAGCCTGCTTCCTCGATCATTCCTTTCGCCTAATCCGAAATTTCCTACTATCTTCCCTTCTCTCCCTTTTCCTACCACAGCATTCCAATCTCCCATTACTATAACATTTTCATCACCCTTGATATGTATGTGTACCCCTTATTATTCCCGTTTTCCAACGGGGTCGGGGATGAGATGCGATGGAAGTCTTTGCTGTGGCGGATGGTTTTTACGGCCGGATGCCGTTCCTGACGCCAACCTCATGGCAGGAGTTCATGCGAGATGAAATGAATGATGGTGAATGAAACTGAGCAAGGATGTGGAAGGAAGCGGCCGTGGCCTGTCAGGAGGTACCGTCCCAGCATTTTCCTGGAGTTGAAAATGGGAAACCACAGAAAACCAGTTCAAGGACCACCGACGGTGGGGCTCGAACCCATGCGTCTACCGAGTCAGCAGAGAGCTTGGTCCCGTGACCTAACGCTGCGCTTTAGCGAGCGTAGCCACCACTGTCGGTGATCATATCCATTTTAATTATTTTTATTAATTATGCCTTATTTGCTTTATTGTTTTATCATGCTATTTTTACTCTATTTTTATCCAAATAAGGCATAATTGTTGGGGCTCACTATCTGTTTTATACAAACCATTTTTATTTTCATCTCTGGCAGTGGGCTGTTTTTATCTTCATTGCATAACATTTCATTTCATTAGTGGCCGATAACCTAGGTGTTAGGCTTCTTAAAACAAGAATTATCATCATCATCATCAAGATTATCGTTTTAAGAAGTGGAACATTAAGGTTATTTAACCCTAGGTCAGGCCTTCTTTGGCAGCCCACGGGCCACATCCGGCCTGCCCTACCCATAAAAAGTTACACACGAATTCACAAATTAATTAGTACATTGATTTTCTTAAATATGTATATCATTGAAGGTATGGATTTATTTATTTATCGTATGGCATATATAGGCTACACAAAAACAGGAAAGCAAGTTCATTATATTTTAATGTCCAATGTTCTTATCCAATCCAGAGCCTCTGTAGTTGAAGGTATGGACTTAAAAGTCTTACGTCTCCCACCAGTTGTGTGCCAAAACACAATGAGGCTGGAGAAGCAGATCTGCTTTTTCCTTTACGACAAAGAGCTGGGAAATATCGGCTACTTAGCATATATGATTTTACGAAGGTGGATCAAAAAAGTTTGTTGCACTAACGCGCTGCAGCAGCGCGCTGTGTGTCGCTAACGTGGGCACAGCGGAGAAAGGCACAGACACTGCCCACACGTCTGTTAGGCAGGTCGCTGTGGTGTCTCGTCTTGTATGGTGTGAATAGCGGCCAAATGCAATGGCGTGTCGACTGGACTTTCACTCCAAATATGAGGTGCGTGCGACAATCCGATTCCTATGGGCCAAGAGGAAGAATTGCACGGACATTCATCGTGAAATTAGTGCTGTGTATGGGGAGCGGGCCATTTCCCGGCAAAGGATCGTAAAGTGGTGTTAGCAATTCGAAGCCGGACGCACGGATATCACGGACGAATATCGCGAAGGCAGGCCCTCGTCGTATTGTCAAACGTTGCACCGGTTGCGTAAAGCGATTAAAGAGAAGCGCCGGTGTGATTTTGTTGAACGATAACGCAACACCTCACAAGCCCCGCCAAACGAGCGAACTGCTGCAGCGTTTCAAGTGGGAGGTCTGGCAACATCCACCCTACAGTCCCGACCTAGCGCCATATGACTTTCGGTAAGCTCGAAACGGAGCTCGGTGGTTGACGTTTCCAGACCGGTGAGGAGGTGAAGGCCGCTGTCTCAGTGTGGTTACAGAACGCTGGAGGAACTTTCTATGCATCCGGCATCGACAAGTCGGTTATGCGTTCGCAGAAATGTTTGGAGTGTCTTGGAAACTATGTGGAAAAGTGACGTTACATTGTATGTCGTTATAGTCGTGTTGCTGTTGTATAGGTGGTGTAATAAATGGCCATAACTGGGAAGTGCAACTTATTTTTTGATCTGCCCTCGTACGTTATTTTCATTTTATAAATAAAAATAATGTATGGGCTTATGAGTTGAATGTGTGTGTAAGTTTTTTTTGATCCTCTGGAGCAATTTCAATGAATCTTGGTATCGACTTACTACTAATTGGTATTAATAGTTTTCAGTCAGTCAACACAATATAATCCCAATTTTACTGGGACATGCAAACATGAAAAAAATCACTTTTGATTAAAAATATATATTTGTTATGGACTACAGAAGATGGAGAAAACTATGAGATGACATGTTTCGATCGTCAAGTGAGCATCATCAGATCCAAATATACAAGACAAAATAGCCCTAGGCTTACAAAACACTATCAAAAAACACAATGTCACCCACAAACGGTCTCTGCCCTTCAAAGACAAAGAGCATGGCAAAAACTCAGTGAAAGTGTGGCAACTATCACTGATAAATACTAAAGCATTAAGCACCCGACCCAAAAACTATTTATTTTAATATCTACAATGTTATAAGACCTGAGAAGTGACGATCCCATCCACGAACAGTCACCCTCCACCAACTAATATGTGAGGGTGTAGTTACTATTGCTGTGATGCACTTAAGCAATCAGCCCTAAACTACAATGGTAAACTAATATGCCGTGTAGAGTGGGCTACCTATCCGGTAGCGCATATTTTAAAGCGTGGAAATTGGAGACTAGATTGCAAGGATGGTATCAGGTAGCTGAGATCATGCAATTATTAATCTCATTAATTGTGAAAATAATCGGATTAAATTATTCCCCACTCCTGTATTTAAATCTCAATATGACACTTACTAGGCCTATTTTATATCCACTGACCTATATAGGCCTATCTCAACCAAACTCATATTAAGGGTACCTTTCCTGGAATACTGTACTAGGTTTATGAATGCATTACTGAATGAACTTGGGTTAAAGGAAGAACAAAAGTATCATCATTAAAGATTTATCTAATTCAGTATTGATTTTACTTTGAAATTATACAGGATATAAAATATAGAGAGCTCTAGCTCTATTGAGCCACTGAAAAGTTGCGATATCATAAAATAGTTTTTCACTGGATTTTTATACATTCTTGTATTTATCTTGTAATAACTAATAGGCTAATGCTTTTTTTTTTCGATAAATTCTACCGGTTATTAATAAACCCTTACTGCATATGCTGTAAGCACTTGGTTATGGCAAAATCAACTGATGGCGATGAATTGAGTCGTTCTTTGATATTAATTTTCTTCAAATGGGCATAGTTCTTGTACTTTCCTCGTTAACGTACGGCTCGCCTTTGAAATCTAGCTGGGCGGATATGTTAACTCCAAATGGCTGCCTGGAGCCAAGACTTTCCCAGCGCGCTGCACAGCGTTGTCAACTTTCCGCCGTAGCCACTGAGAGCAAGTAGCGAGACTGGACAGAACTACGTGCAGATGTTTTACACTGGATACTTGGCACCTGCGTGAAACGCGAGGGCAGGACTTTGGAGTCCATGTGGACCGATCGAGGAAGCATTATATTGGTCAACAACCGTCAGCTATTGGTCAGTAGACTGGTTGGTTGGTTGGTTCTTAAGTGTAGGGGCTGCGACAACGCGGTCATGTAGCCCCGTGTACTTTGGGTGTGTGTAGAATCTGTCTGATAACTGGTGTTACGTGTGATGACTGTATTAGTGTGTGTTATCTGTTTTTTAATTTAGGTACAGCAACTTAGAATGTTTCAAATAGTTCCTACTTTTGCCGCCAAGCGCCACCGTCAACGACTACTAGGCCAAGTTCAGAACTTAGCTACTAGACGCCACCGCAGTCGGCTCTTGGCTACGAACGTAGAAACCTAAGAGCGTTGTTTACATTCTTAACGTATCCAATTCAGCTTCACACAGGTGCAATTAGTGGAAGGTTCTTTAACATGCCATAAATCTATGACATGGGACCGCCGGCTTTACTTCCCCTCCGAAGGAAGGCATACTGAGGGATTTTTAACGCTCTTAAAAAATCCGACGGCTCCGGCCGGGTTTGAACCCGCTATCTTGGACATACTCAGTAGCGAACAGTAGCCTTATGTTTGAATCGCCGCTCGTTTTCCACGACAGTGAGGGAACTACAGTGTATTAACCCGAAGAGTGAACACTTTGGTGACCAGACAGACTTCGTTAAATCTTAGTTATCTGGTTGTAGCTGTTGTCCAGGCTGTAGGAAGAGTTGCGATTTGTCGAGCGCTAGTGTTGTTGCGTCATGCCGTTTATCTTGTCATCACTGCTTGTAATTTGTTTGGGTCAGCACGCTATGGAGGTAAGATTGTAGGCTCGACTTCTGTTCAGGTCTCCCAACTCTCAACATACAATTAGGGAACTTTATTTGGCGATTCAGGGCAAGGATGAGAAGTAGAAATGAACTGGCCACAACAGTAACTACGGGGGTGGTCAGGAGAATCAACCCCCCACCCCCAGAGCCAAATAATAAACATATCAAGTTTTTAATCTTCTATCTTCTTCTTCTTCTTCTATCTTCTATCTTCTATCTATCTATCTATCTATCTATCTATCTATCTATCTATATTTATAAAGCACAAAGTTTGTCTGTCTGTCTGTCTGTCTGTCTGTCTGTTATGTATACTGTACCCATGTGAGTAATCTCGGTGGATAATATGCATCTGCCTCCAACTAGCATCAGCTCTCAGGCGTGTACGGTAACCCCAATTTAGCAGTGCATATTTTGGATTTGAGGCTAAAAGGTATCAACTCTACAATGATAAGGCACAACTCTATTCTAAAACTTTAATTCATTGAAATAAATCATGGCTTCAAACACAAAACAATACCCAAAAAGCATAAAATAAAGCAAACAAAATTTTTACTTCCATAATCCACAAGTAAACAAATATAAAATCACAACAAAGTCATACCTAGCCATAAGGCTTTACCCTTCTGTGAACTTCACAAGGATATACTAGTGCGCTGATGCACCTACGACTTCAAAACAAACTGTACATTAACATAACAGTCATACAATGTGACTTCTTTAATATTACAACAAGGATTATTCCTTAAACCTCTTTATGTTAAACAATTATGTGTGCCGTGCGTGTTTTAATATTTTTCTTCTCACCAATGAAATGCTTTGCATGCATTTACCTATTTGGACGTTGCACCAAAATCAACGTGCAACTCCATAATTATGTAAGCTACCCCCAACACATCCTCCAATTATATGGTTTCACCGCATGCTGTCTGTGATTCCTAGATAAAACGTTACGTTATAGCTTATGTCGGATTGTACGATAGACTACCTCGCGCTCATGGCGATTGGCATCTAGTCACCAACTACATGACTTGGCTCCAGTGACAGTACAAAGATATCATGTAACTATTCGTCAGATAGCTAAAGTAATGAACCATCAGGATGAACTATAATTATCCATGTGTTCACAAACCACATGGCTATAATACTCAACATAACAATCTTGCATTATATGTCATTTCAACAAGGTCTAGAATCTCTTCCCTTTATAACTTGCCTGAGCGGCCCGGGTGGCTAGCACCGACCCTCGGCTAAGGAAGTCGCTACACAATAGAAAGTGGAATGGGTCGTTTCACCAATTATCTCGACCTTTCTAAAAGTTTGAAAGCCTCCCTCTCTAAGCAGTGAAGATTTACAAGACAAATACTGTGTCCTGACCGACACACATGTTCCCAAAGGATCTTAATTGACTATTATGCCAACAGGTATTGAATGAGCTTTTGTAATTATTCCTACGTCGAGGATAATGATTAATTAATGGCCTCACATGGGTCCATTCAACATGAAGGTTCGGGGTTCGCAATGCATGAGCCTGGCGGTTTGACCGATGTCTCAAGTATAATATAGGCGCAGAAAACCACTGTCGCCATGAGTTTCGCTGCCAACGAGCGTGAATAACTCATCAATAAGTTCTCGGGAAATCATAGAGCTCCGAGGTGTCCTTGTTTCCTCGACTCTATCAAGATTCCAATCCGGAACACATTTCAATCCTTTCTTCAGAGTTAGGGTCCTACACTAAAACTCTGGAATAAATAATATCTCCAACAATGTCCACGACATAGGAGAATTCATACGTAGAATAGACTATCTGGCCCCTAATGCTCCATGCTACGACACTCCGACCTATAATATTAAGAGAAATCTAACATTTACTCTATAAGCTTCTCAATTAAGCTGCAAATTCAATTCACTAAAAGCTCTTTCATTACTGGTATCATTACTGAATATCTGCAATATTCTGATATAAAACTTCTTTCCATAATTACTGAAATGTAATCTCACTGTAACATCTTCCTGCTTAGATTGATAAGTCTTGCAATTAGCGTTAATAATTCTCGCTTACAACATTTATTTGTTTCCTGATGTGTTCATTCATACTCTTAATAACCATTATTATTATATCATCATTCTCATTGACATAAATGACCAAAATCATTATTTATTATTATTATTGTAAATCTCATTGACATAAATGATCAAGATCATCCTTTATTATTATTATTATAAATCTCATTGACATAAATGACCAAAATCATCATTTATTATTATTCTCACATAAATTACCAAAATTTCCGACATAGCTAGACGTTTTAAACTCGAACAATCGCGTTCGTTGCATTTACATAACTGATTGCCATTCTTAATTCATAGTGGGAATAATTACTCCACTTAATGATGCAAATTAACATCTCAACTCTATAAAAATCAACTCATTACTGATTAAACATGGAGGATCAGCCTCCTAACTGATTTTTACTGGCATCTATAAGGAATTCACAATATCTTTACGGAATCACAGACATGCAGCGGTCCATACTTCTACATAATCATAACCATAATTTGTGTGGGGTACTTACATCTCTATAGGCATCTAAGGTGGCTCCGACCAATCATATTCTTCCATGTCGCCCGCCATAATGGGTTTAACGCGACATATTTCTCTTGTTTACACACATTTGATTACACATAATTTCTATCACCAACACGACACGTTGCATACCTTTCAGGAAGTTATCACTCCCCAAACACGTGAAACACTTCATCAAACACTACTTTAAATGATATTTTTACATATACATTACACTGAACACTCGTCACTTTATACACACTTCAATGCTGAAATTCCCTAGCAGAGATCGAAATTGCAGGTGTCGACGGCATCTTACGTTACCAACTCCTGATTGAAAGTCTGGTTATCTGCTCTCGGAACTCTCCAACAGTTTTATGACGATCATTACTCCTACAGTGGGCGTCCTGCGTTACATCAATACGCTGGCTCCCAAACATGAGCGTTAACATCTGGTACTCTCATGGCAATACCAAACACTTAGTAGAGTTTCTTTAGCGCATTCTATCGTAGTTACACATATACGATTAGTTAATACTATACACATTGCGCTTAATAAAGTTCAATACTTTCACAAATAATTATATACAATAGTTCTACCGTTAGTCTATACGGTGCTTCGTAACTGAACACGTCATAGTTCGTGCTGCTGATTATGCCTGTATCACGACTATTATTCATACAAGCATGTTTACTGTTTCTTTTACACATACCAGTCCTCGTTCGGCGTCTTGATGAATAGATCCGTCATGCGTTTTGCCTTGACGAACTTGCTTCAACCTGGCTGTAGCTGATTGAAGTTTCACTCGAAGACTGCACGTAACTTATTTGAAGACTTCTGTATGCGACTTACACGCTGTCTCGTACTGCTGCATATTTGCTGCATACTGATTGCAACTTATTGCCATTGTGCTACAATCGACAATTGAGTAAGACTGTAACTGGCTGTAACTGCGCTTGGCGGCATGTAGACTGAACTTGGCTGCGTTACCACTGTGTTTCAACTGGGCTTCAACTGAGTAACACTGAGATTCAACTGAGAGCTCCTCCTGGGGTCTACTCCCTTATATCGGATTTCCACAGAAAGTAGAGCAACATCTTCCCGCGTAATCTTGGCTCCTCTCACAGCATGATTCAGGTCTTCAAACCATGATCATTGTGTTCCTCTCTCTTCACAGGTCCCAAAACTATCTGTGTGCAAAGGAATCGCTCGTCCAATTAATTAATATTAATTCCTTTCTCCATGGCGTGGGACGCTACCTAACGGGAAACCCCCGGCAACATCTTCACATCCATCCGCGAACAATGGTCGTTTTACAGTCCTTACGCACATCATTAAATATGCACCAATTTCGCAGGTAAAAGACTCTAAAATTATCTTCTTGCCAAGATATCCACCTGTGTGCAACTCTCATCTCAATTCGTTACTCCAATCACGAGTAATCAATGATTTTTCTGGGCATTTCTCCGCCCCTCCTCTACATCCATTCTCCGTCGGGGAATAACTATGTCATTATTCAGGCCTCGCCCCTGCTCTAGACGACATATTGGGGTCACTGAGATGGACGTGGCGCCGCTGGTTCCAACCCACAATTCTGGGCCAATTAGTAAATGTCAGCTCTGCCCTCCTCTGTGCTTCAAGCCTCCAATAGCTTACACCAAATCGTCTTATAATGATATAATCTGCTCATTATTTCCTACATTATTTTAATAAATAATGCCATTTCATCAAAAATCACACCAGTGATTAAATATACATCTCTTTCGAGGGGTTTTTACCAAGGAACTCCCTCTTCAGATCTCTGGTTCGCTTCCTGGTGGAACCTTTATACTGAGATCACAGTCTCTGAGAACCATGTTCGATTCCAGTCAGCATAACCCCATCGGGTTCATGTTCCCCTTGCAAAACTTATAAAAGTCCAATGCAAGTGGCTTATATAAGTAACCAGCTGACTGTCGACCACCGTCTGTGTTTACGTCTGGGGTCCTTCACCTTGTCTGGCTGCGAGTGGGTTAGTAGTGTTCCCCCTTCCACACTCGGCCTTGTTTCTGAGCTGTCTATTCTCCCTGCGAAGGGTCGCGTTTACAGCCTCAACCTCTCTGGCCACTCTGACCATTTCTTCATAGAATTCTCGCAAACACTGGCATTCTTTCTGCTCTCCGCTTACACTGGGTAAACTGTCTGCTTCTCGTCCCGTCTCGCCGTTCCAACATTCAGGTCTGCCTGCTTGGCTGCCTCCGCTCTCCACGTTGAGTTGGGTGTGCGTTACTAATTCTTCTTCTGGTTCATCGAATTCTTCTGGCGAGTAATAAACTTTTAAGTTGGCTATGTTCATAACGACCTCGTTTCCATTCTCTAAATGCCTTAACCTGTATGCATTGTTCTGGAGGTCTCTTATCACCTCGAACGGGCCGTGGTAAGCAAAAATGAACTTTTTATACTTCCGTGCCTCTGGATCTGAACTGGCGGGTTTCTTAATTAAAACTTTCTGTCCCACGAGAAGCGGTTTATGATACCTCTTCGCACGATTCCTTCTCTGACGTCTCTCCGCCTGTGCTTTGAGATATTCAAAGGTTCGTTGGATCCTCAATTCTCTACCGGGCTGTGCGTCTACTGGTAATGGAATAACACCATTCCACGGTCTCTCTGGTCTCTGATCCAGATGTAGAGTAACGGGAACCTGACCTGTCGCCTCATGTACAGTATTATTTATACAGTATTCAATGACTTCTAGAAATTCAATCCAACGCCAATTCGCTTCAGAACAGTAGATCTTCATGTATTTCTGGACCTCTCTCATTACTCTTTCAACGGGACTTGCCTCAGGATGGCGAATGGTAGATAAAATCTGCCTAATTCCTAGAGTTTCCAGTTCTCGACGAAATTCTGCACTGGTAAAGCAACTTCCGTGGTCCGAGAGAATGTTATCCGGCTTCCCAAGAATCGGAATAACTCTCTCTTTCAGGCGCTTCAAGACCTGTTTTGAACTTGTCTTTTGAATGGGGCATAACACCACCATTTTCGAAAATACATCCATGGCTACAAAAATGTGTCTATTGCCTCTACGTGCTCTAGGCAATGGTCCAAAGTTGTCGATACTCAATAGCTGCCTTGGCTTCTCTGGCAATAACGGGATAGGTCGTTGCCTCATTAAAAAGGGATTCGGCTTTACCCTTTGGCAAAGATCACATGTTCTAATAGCATTTCTCACCGTTTCTCTCAATTTTGGCCAAGTAAATGCTTCCTTCAACAGAGCACAAATTTTATCTATCCCAGGATGTCCAAATGCTCTGTGGGCTAGCCATACTAATCTCCTCTGCAAAGATGCAGGAATTACAATCCTTTGACGTGTGTGATCCACATCGTCCCACTTGTGTAATATCTGATTATACCATACATAATCTGTTGCCAATGCCTCCGCCTCTCTGTATATCGCAGTTCCCCTTGCTAAGCGTCCCTCGAAGTAATCGATTATCATCTTCAACCATGGGTCTTCGCGTTGTAGGTTGGTAATGTTCCTTAAGTCATCCAACGTCTTCTGATCTCGATTCTCAATCTGGACCGCTAGTACTTCTTCTTCTCTAGGGTAACGACTTAATATGTCCGGTATTACATTCTCTTTCCCTGGACAGTATTCTATTTCCACATTAAATTGCTGGATATACAGGGACCATCTTGTCAATCTCTGACTAGACAAATCTGTCTTTAACAAAAATGTTAAAGCTTTATGGTCTGTTCTCAGAACTATTCGGAAGCCGTACACGAGTTTGTGCCACGATTGCAACGCGTACAAAATTGCGAGCAATTCTATCTCTGTGATCGTGTAGTTTTTCTCATGGGCTCTCAGTCTTCTGCTTATAAAGGCGATAAAAACTTTCTTCTCAGGCTGGTCAACATTTTCCTGGAATAGCATCGCTCCAATCCCAATAAGTGATGCATCCGTCTGTATGATGAACTTCTGGGTATAATCTGGGTATCCCAGTTTCACATATTCCAAAAGCATTTGTTTTGACCTCACGAATGCTTCCTGACATTGCTCCGTCCAATTCCATCTGCCGCCTTTCTTCAATAGGTCCTGCAGTGGTGCTACTGTCGCAGTATAGTTTGGGCAGTGGTTCGAAAAGAATCCAATTACTCCCAAATACTGTCGGACGTGCTTAACTTTCGTGGGTCGAGGGAAATTCCGAATTACCTCCAATTTATCTGGATTAGGCTTCACTCCATTTGCATCAATAACATGCCCTAGGAATTTAACTTCCCTCTGACAGAAGTGCGATTTCTTGATATTAACCTTAAAGTTAGCCTCTCGAAGGTCATCTAGCAACTTCTTCAGGTCTCTCATGTGCTCCTCCAGAGATTCTGATGTGAGTAGAATGTCGTCTACATATCTGATGGTACTCTCTTTAACCTCATCGGATAGATTGCGATCTAACGCTCTTATCAGGGCTGAACCAGCTGTTTTCAACCCAAAAGGTAGCCTTAAAAATGTGAATGTATGTTGATCAAACATAAATCCTGTCAACAGACTAGTTTTCTTCTCTAATTCAAGATGGTGGAAACTGGATGTGATATCCAAATTTGAGAATATAGTTTTCCCTCTAAACTTCCTGAGGATCTCTTTAATAGGTGGCACTTGGTCAAATTCCGGAATAACTCTCAAATTTAAGCGTCTCAGGTCCAAGCAGACTCTGACAGATCCGTCTGTCTTTGGTACAATTACCAATGGACTTACATAAGGCGTAGGTGTTTTCTCAATAACGCCGGCCTCCAACATCTCCTGAATTGCCTCTTTCACTTTAGCATAATGCTTTTCAGCTATAGGGTAGGGTTTCTGCCTAAATGGTGTCCAATCACTGACTTGAAAAGCATAAGTGAAGTTCTTTATCCGACCAGGTCTCGAATCAAAGACTTCCTTCTGTTCCAGCAATAACTGCTTTAAATTTTCCTTCTCTTTTAGCCCAATTTTCGCTTCTTCTAGCTTCTCCGAAATGTATTCTTCCAATTTGGGTTCCAGATCTTTTTCCAAGTCTGTGGCTAGTGTTTTGAGCTCCGCTTCTAACTGCTCAATAGCTAACACTTCTTCATCAGCCACATCTCTGTATGTATGCCATACTTGTTCACTGGATCCTGGTTCAATTTCATTGAGTGCGACCTCTAAGCCTTCAGCTTCTTCATTCACATGGAACATAAACCTGTCCTGTGCTAGGTCAATTATCACTCTGTATTCCCTTATAAACTCTGCCCCAATAAGTAGGTTATAAGGTAGTTTGTTTACTAACAGGAAACTCTGTGAGAAAATAGAGCCTCCTATCTGTAAATCTAGGAATACCTAGTATTTACATATCATTGTTCTGTCTGGAATTACCCCTTTAATTTTGACACTGGAGATCGGTATCTTCAAAATGTTCTCTCTCCGGGCTATTTCATTATATAGAGCTTGTGTCATCAGGCTCACTGTTGATCCCGTATCTAACAGACTTCTGACTTTTAATCCTGCCACTCTCACAATTATAATAGGCAATTCTCTCTTGACCATGACCTGTGGCCCTCCTGTATCCTCAATCAATTCTTCTGGTTTGGCTATCCAATTGATGATGTTAATAGACTTCCATCCATCAGTCTCGAGCTCTTCTAATTTTGGCGTTTTTTTTTTTCTTCAGCGCCCGCCCCTTTGGAGTTCCTTCTCTCCTGTTCGCTGCGCTGTAGTTCCAAACTCTTAGCTCCATCTACATATCTGTCTGGCGATGTCCTGTTCTGCATGACTTCTTGCCAGCGGACTTGTGATTTCTGGGGCTCATCTCCCCTTTCTTCGAGGTATCGCAAAGAAGCATGATATCGCTCTTCTGCCTCGTCATCGAAGTTACTTCTTCTCTCTTGGGGTCTCCAATTTCTATTATTGCCTTCCTGGCCATTATTACCTCCATTGTTATGGTACGGTTTGCCCCTGTTATTGTGTTTATTCCACGAACTTCGACCTCTTCCTGCTTTATTAGCATTTCCTTTGTACCTTGACTGCCATTTTCTGGGTTCCTGTTCCCATTGCCGTCCATAGGAATCTAAAGTTTCTGTGCTCGTGGCCTTGTTGTTCCTTGGAGCTTGCTGTTGGTCAGTCTGTGTGTTGGTCACGTGGACTTGTTCCACGGTTCGACTCTGACGCATAGTATTTGCTGTGGTGAGGTCCAGTTGCCTTAGAACTGTCTCCATTTCCATAGCCGTTTTCGCATTAGCCGAGATTAGTAGCCTTTGGATCTCGTATGGAAGCTGTTTGGCGATAGCAATGCATAGCTCCAGTTCACTAGGTTTTTGATCCAGCTCTTTAAAACGACACATCTGCGATATGAAGAATTCTGCGTACTTCGTCGGGTTGTTCGTGCTGTACTTTTTGGCATACAAATCCAGCCGTAAATTCTGCTGAGTCGCGGCGTCCCAATATCTCTTCAAGAATGCCTCGCGGAATTCCTCAACAGTATCAAAAGTGTAACGGAAGCTGCGAAACCATAATGCGCACTCCCCCTCTGTTAACTTCTCTATAGCACGTAGCCTACGCTCCTGCGGTATTCGTGCATCATTGAGATATTCAGTCACTTCCTTTAACCAATATTTTGGTGTCATACTACAGTGACTACCTGAAAATTTCCTAGGTTTTTCTTCGCTTGCCCTAATGACGTTTATCACCTGGGTGTGCATCGCGTTTTCATGTGGCGTCGATGCCGCAATTGGTACACCTGGCGTCATGTAAGGACTTTCTCCTGCGCCTGTAGCATTTCTGCTTATAGGTTGGGTTTCTAGGTCTGCCCACCTTGTTTTTCTTATATCCTCTATGCTGCCTTCACTTGACTTAGGATATTTCAGAAGTGTCTCCTCCTGTGCTATTATCCTAGTCTCCATTTGGTTATGGCGCATTTCTGCTCTTTCTAGGCGAGTAATGACTTCTTTTTCTATTCTCGTAAGCCTATCTCGGTTTTCCTCGGCTACTTGAAAAATTTTCACCTTGTCTTCTTTCAGACTTTGTTTGATATGGGATATTTCATCCTCTACGTCCTCTTTAATTTGAGCAAGGGTCTTGTCGCTTGCCTCTGTTTTCTGGCCTTCTCTTATTTCGAGTTCTTCTCTCAGACCTTTAATTTCATCTTGAATGTGTCCATTGACTTTAGACAATTCATTCCGGACCTTGGCGATCTCGCCTCTATTTTCCTCTTGCCTTTTATTGACTATGACAATGTCACTCTGAACTTGGTCCAGTTCTTTATGAACTTTACCCATCTGACTTTTCACGTTGCCTACCAGCTCCTTACTTTCATGAGCGATAGCCTTAATTTCGCCTATTTCCTGGCATTGACCTAATATATTCTGGTCCTGTTTCTTGAGGTCACCGTTAATTGCTCTAGCGTAACTTTTCAATTTCTGGTCCCATTTGGAGTCGTTCTCCTCTAATCTCTGGTCTACTGTTTTCGTAAACTCTGCGAACTGTTTCGCTTGGCGTTCGAGATTCGCCTCATTTTGGATCTGAATATCCTTAATATCGTTAGACAACGCCTCTAATTTACTGTTGGTTTGCTCCTGAGCATACCTACACGCTTGCAAATTACCCTCAAGTTTGGCTTCTATAGCCTCGAAACGTTTATCAGTATTTACCTGCATTTCCGATACAATGCTTACAACAGTATCTGTTACTTCGGTCTTAATGACTTCTTGCATTTGACCTAACTTATTATCTAGTGCAACCTGATTTGCATTAATTGCCTCCTGATGGGCATCTAAACGATTGTTTATACTCTCCTGGAAAGCCTTGGTTTCCAGTTTACTCTGCTCGTGAGTAGCATCAAAATGCTGTTTCAGTCCTTCAATAACTTGCAAGATCTCCTGCGTACCTGACATTTTCCAATAACACACTTAAATATGCAGGCAGGCTTCCTGGAAAAATATGTGGATACGTTTCGAAGAGAAACATCAAACACTGCACACATATTGTGAAGTCGTACAAAACCTGATAATATTATGGTAGATTGTGGATTGGGTAAGTAACGCTCGTACCCTTAGGCCATTCTCTTCTCAATAGAGAGATTCTGCGTTACCTCAAAAGCCTACTGAATTCAAAAAATCACTCAAACACAGTTTGAGGCAAAACAATTACTATGGTTTTCCCCATGAAATACCATAAAAAATCTATGGGTTTTCCCTAAATCCCATAAGCTCCACGTATTCTGGGCGCCATGATAAATTTATATCACTATGTATGGCTATGGTATTAGTAGGACATCGGCCATATTCTAATTTACTATAAAAACTGTTCAGGGAGTGGTTTTTACTGCCGAAAGCCCCACTTGGGCCACGCCATGATAAATTAATAAGATTTATGTGTACTATCTATCGTTGCCCGGTTCGTGCAATGCCAAAATCGCTCATATTGCACTGACGCAGGCGGTTCCATAACGAGTTAATACCGTCCCACGTTGCTTGGGCCATGATAAATTATAGTATGGCTATGTATCTATCAAAATTTATATATACGTATCGGAACTTAGCTATGGATTAGGAGCGGTCACACCCTACTTCGTTAATTCTTACTTTAATAGAGTTGTGTGCATTAAATCTGACCGACTTTAGTCGTACCTTTAGCTCAAATCACAGTATAGGACATCAATTCCCATGTACCCATGTGAGTAATCTCGGTGGATAATATGCATCTGCCTCCAACTAGCATCAGCTCTCAGGCGTGTACGGTAACCCCAATTTAGCAGTGCATATTTTGGATTTGAGGCTAAAAGGTATCAACTCTACAATGATAAGGCACAACTCTATTCTAAAACTTTAATTCATTGAAATAAATCATGGCTTCAAACACAAAACAATACCCAAAAAGCATAAAATAAAGCAAACAAAATTTTTACTTCCATAATCCACAAGTAAACAAATATAAAATCACAACAAAGTCATACCTAGCCATAAGGCTTTACCCTTCTGTGAACTTCACAAGGATATACTAGTGCGCTGATGCACCTACGAATTCAAAACAAACTGTACATTAACATAACAGTCATACAATGTGACTTCTTTAATATTACAACAAGGATTATTCCTTAAACCTCTTTATGTTAAACAATTATGTGTGCCGTGCGTGTTTTAATGTTTTTCTTCTCACCAATGAAATGCTTTGCATGCATTTACCTATTTGGACGTTGCACCAAAATCAACGTGCAACTCCATAATTATGTAAGCTACCCCCAACACATCCTCCAATTATATGGTTTCACCGCATGCTGTCTGTGATTCCTAGATATAACGTTACGTTATAGCTTATGTCGGATTGTACGATAGACTACCTCGCGCTCATGGCGATTGGCATCTAGTCACCAACTACATGACTTGGCTCCAGTGACAGTACAAAGATATCATGTAACTATTCGTCAGATAGCTAAAGTAATGAACCATCAGGATGAACTATAATTATCCATGTGTTCACAAACCACATGGCTATAATACTCAACATAACAATCTTGCATTATATGTCATTTCAACAAGGTCTAGAATCTCTTCCCTTTATAACTTGCCTGAGCGGCCCGGGTGGCTAGCACCGACCCTCGGCTAAGGAAGTCGCTACACAATAGAAAGTGGAATGGGTCGTTTCACCAATTATCTCGACCTTTCTAAAAGTTTGAAAGCCTCCCTCTCTAAGCAGTGAAGATTTACAAGACAAATACTGTGTCCTGACCGACACACATGTTCCCAAAGGATCTTAATTGACTATTATGCCAACAGGTATTGAATGAGCTTTTGTAATTATTCCTACGTCGAGGATAATGATTAATTAATGGCCTCACATGGGTCCATTCAACATGAAGGTTCGGGGTTCGCAATGCATGAGCCTGGCGGTTTGACCGATGTCTCAAGTATAATATAGGCGCAGAAAACCACTGTCGCCATGAGTTTCGCTGCCAACGAGCGTGAATAACTCATCAATAAGTTCTCGGGAAATCATAGAGCTCCGAGGTGTCCTTGTTTCCTCGACTCTATCAAGATTCCAATCCGGAACACATTTCAATCCTTTCTTCAGAGTTAGGGTCCTACACTAAAACTCTGGAATAAATAATATCTCCAACAATGTCCACGACATAGGAGAATTCATACGTAGAATAGACTATCTGGCCCCTAATGCTCCATGCTACGACACTCCGACCTATAATATTAAGAGAAATCTAACATTTACTCTATAAGCTTCTCAATTAAGCTGCAAATTCAATTCACTAAAAGCTCTTTCATTACTGGTATCATTACTGAATATCTGCAATATTCTGATATAAAACTTCTTTCCATAATTACTGAAATGTAATCTCACTGTAACATCTTCCTGCTTAGATTGATAAGTCTTGCAATTAGCGTTAATAATTCTCGCTTACAACATTTATTTGTTTCCTGATGTGTTCATTCATACTCTTAATAACCATTATTATTATATCATCATTCTCATTGACATAAATGACCAAAATCATTATTTATTATTATTATTGTAAATCTCATTGACATAAATGATCAAGATCATCCTTTATTATTATTATTATAAATCTCATTGACATAAATGACCAAAATCATCATTTATTATTATTCTCACATAAATTACCAAAATTTCCGACATAGCTAGACGTTTTAAACTCGAACAATCGCGTTCGTTGCATTTACATAACTGATTGCCATTCTTAATTCATAGTGGGAATAATTACTCCACTTAATGATGCAAATTAACATCTCAACTCTATAAAAATCAACTCATTACTGATTAAACATGGAGGATCAGCCTCCTAACTGATTTTTACTGGCATCTATAAGGAATTCACAATATCTTTACGGAATCACAGACATGCAGCGGTCCATACTTCTACATAATCATAACCATAATTTGTGTGGGGTACTTACATCTCTATAGGCATCTAAGGTGGCTCCGACCAATCATATTCTTCCATGTCGCCCGCCATAATGGGTTTAACGCGACATATTTCTCTTGTTTACACACATTTGATTACACATAATTTCTATCACCAACACGACACGTTGCATACCTTTCAGGAAGTTATCACTCCCCAAACACGTGAAACACTTCATCAAACACTACTTTAAATGATATTTTTACATATACATTACACTGAACACTCGTCACTTTATACACACTTCAATGCTGAAATTCCCTAGCAGAGATCGAAATTGCAGGTGTCGACGGCATCTTACGTTACCAACTCCTGATTGAAAGTCTGGTTATCTGCTCTCGGAACTCTCCAACAGTTTTATGACGATCATTACTCCTACAGTGGGCGTCCTGCGTTACATCAATACGCTGGCTCCCAAACATGAGCGTTAACATCTGGTACTCTCATGGCAATACCAAACACTTAGTAGAGTTTCTTTAGCGCATTCTATCGTAGTTACACATATACGATTAGTTAATACTATACACATTGCGCTTAATAAAGTTCAATACTTTCACAAATAATTATATACAATAGTTCTACCGTTAGTCTATACGGTGCTTCGTAACTGAACACGTCATAGTTCGTGCTGCTGATTATGCCTGTATCACGACTATTATTCATACAAGCATGTTTACTGTTTCTTTTACACATACCAGTCCTCGTTCGGCGTCTTGATGAATAGATCCGTCATGCGTTTTGCCTTGACGAACTTGCTTTAACCTGGCTGTAGCTGATTGAAGTTTCACTCGAAGACTGCACGTAACTTATTTGAAGACTTCTGTATGCGACTTACACGCTGTCTCGTACTGCTGCATATTTGCTGCATACTGATTGCAACTTATTGCCATTGTGCTACAATCGACAATTGAGTAAGACTGTAACTGGCTGTAACTGCGCTTGGCGGCATGTAGACTGAACTTGGCTGCGTTACCACTGTGTTTCAACTGGGCTTCAACTGAGTAACACTGAGATTCAACTGAGAGCTCCTCCTGGGGTCTACTCCCTTATATCGGATTTCCACAGAAAGTAGAGCAACATCTTCCCGCGTAATCTTGGCTCCTCTCACAGCATGATTCAGGTCTTCAAACCATGATCATTGTGTTCCTCTCTCTTCACAGGTCCCAAAACTATCTGTGTGCAAAGGAATCGCTCGTCCAATTAATTAATATTAATTCCTTTCTCCATGGCGTGGGACGCTACCTAACGGGAAACCCCCGGCAACATCTTCACATCCATCCGCGAACAATGGTCGTTTTACAGTCCTTACGCACATCATTAAATATGCACCAATTTCGCAGGTAAAAGACTCTAAAATTATCTTCTTGCCAAGATATCCACCTGTGTGCAACTCTCATCTCAATTCGTTACTCCAATCACGAGTAATCAATGATTTTTCTGGGCATTTCTCCGCCCCTCCTCTACATCCATTCTCCGTCGGGGAATAACTATGTCATTATTCAGGCCTCGCCCCTGCTCTAGACGACATATTGGGGTCACTGAGATGGACGTGGCGCCGCTGGTTCCAACCCACAATTCTGGGCCAATTAGTAAATGTCAGCTCTGCCCTCCTATGTGCTTCAAGCCTCCAATAGCTTACACCAAATCGTCTTATAATGATATAATCTGCTCATTATTTCCTACATTATTTTAATAAATAATGCCATTTCATCAAAAATCACACCAGTGATTAAATATACATCTCTTTCGAGGGGTTTTTACCAAGGAACTCCCTCTTCAGATCTCTGGTTCGCTTCCTGGTGGAACCTTTATACTGAGATCACAGTCTCTGAGAACCATGTTCGATTCCAGTCAGCATAACCCCATCGGGTTCAATACAAATCTACACCGTTTCACCGATCTGAACCAAAATTTGTATACTTACCCTTTGGAACCCTGCGGGTAACCCTGTCAACATTAAATTTCGGACAGACCACCCCATGCCCTGCATTAAGTCCCTTTTGCACAAATCTACACCGTTTCACCGATCTGAACCAAAAGTTGTATATTTAACCTTTGGAACCCTGCGAGTAACACTGTCCACTTAAAATTTCGGACAGACCACCCCATTCCCTGCATTTAGGCCCTTTGTTCCAAATTACACCGTTTCACCGATCAGAACCAAAATTCGTATTCTTACCCTTTGGTACACTGCGAGTAACACTGTCTGCTTGAAATTGCGGACAGACCACTGCATTCCCTGCATTTAGGCCCTTTGGCCCAAATCTACACCGTTTCACCGATCTCAACCAAAATTGGTATATTTACACTTTGGAACACTGCGACTAACACTGTCTGCTTGAAATTTCGGACAGATCACGCCATTCCCTGCATTTAGGCCCTTTTTGCACAAATCTACACCGTTTCACCGATCTGAACCAAAATGTGTATACTTACCCTTTGGAACCCTGCGAGTAACACTGTCCACTTGACATTTCGGACAGACCACCCCATTCCCTGCATTTAGGCCCTTTGGTCCAAATCTACACCGTTTCACCGATCAGAACCAAATTTCGTATTCTTACCCTTTGGTACCCTGCGTGTAACACTGTCTGCTTGAAATTGCGGACAGACCACTCCATTCCCTGCATTCAGGCCTTTTGGCACAAATCAACACCGTTTCACCGATCTGAACCAAATTTGTATACTCACACTTTGAAAGCCTGCGAGTAACACTGTCTGTTTGAAATTGGGGACAGACCTCTTCATTCCCTGCATTTAGGCCCTTTGACCCTAATCTACACCGTTCCACCGATCTCAACCAAAATTTGTATATTTACCCTATGGAACACTGCGACTAACACTGTCTGCTTGAAATTACGGACAGACCACTCCATTCCCTGCATTCAGGCCCTTTGGCACAAATCAACACCGTTTCACCGATCTGAACCAAAATGTGTATACTTACCCTTTGGAACCCGATGCGTAACACTGTCCACTTGAAATTTTTGACATACCACTCCATTCCCTGCATTTAGCTCAGGAATTCCTCGGGTTTGGCAGCTTCCTAACTCACCAGTCATGAGCCCTTGAGGGTGTACCAGAAGTGGTGGGTCTACACACACCCTGCCTCTTTGCGGGCCTTGAGCAGAAGACAGGAGATATTATGAAAAGGAAAAGAAGGCAGACCCCTCGAAGAATGAGGGTATCAGGAAAGATGAGACAAGGCCAATTAAGGCGGGAAATTGAAAGACTCCATAGCCCTCGGTTACCCTAATACAGTCTGGGTCGGAAGAGAACAAGAGTTGACCAAGGGAGGCCGACAGGAAAGAGAACTGAAATGACCCCGGCCAGGAAGTAGAAGCGATGCCAGGCTCAGCTGGGGTTCCGTGGTCGCCAACCCACGTCCCACAAGTTGTGAGACCCTGGGGGACGTCAGTTGTGAGAATAGCTTCCTGATTCATCGCGAGGTGACTTAAGAGTACTTTCCAGAGCCCGCCGTGTTATCTCCTGCTGTCTATGCTGATGCCAGCACAGGGCCGTTGCGAAACAGTGAGTGATTCCCGGTCAATCTAAATAGGACGGGGAACCCCGAACGTGTGTCATAATATTTCGTCATCATCTGCGATCATCTCAGGTTCGTGCAGCTTGGACCTATATTCTTTGTCTTTGCCGAGCAGTACGCTCTTTCACTAGACGCATCGAGTACAGGCCTAAGCCAGAAAATAAGGTTGAGACTTTGGAAGACATCGAAGCTAGACACCTGAATTACCTATATCAGTTATAAAATAACACCATGTTCGTTTAGTAGTCATTTTTTCATTACCTTATTATTATCATCATAAGTGCAAATGACCTAGATGTTACGCGCATCATACCAATAATCACCGCCGCATAAAGTCTTTCTCGACTGTGATTTTTAAAATATTTATTTTTGGTTGGTTGGTTCTTACGTTTAGTGGCTGCGACAACGCGGTCATGTAGCCCCGTGTACTTTGGGTGTGTGTAGAATCTGTCTGATAACCGGTGTTAATTGTGATGACTGTATTAGTGTGTGTTATCTGTTTTTTAATTTAAGTACAAACTGCAACTTAGAATTCTTCAAATAGTTCGTACTTTTGCCGCCAAGCGCCACCGTCAACGACTACTAGGCCACGTTTGGAACTTAGCTACTAGACGCCACTGCAGTCGGCTCTTGGCAACGGACGTTGACATCTAAGAGCGTTGTTTACATTCTTAACCTATCCAATTTAGCTTCACACAGGTGTAATTAGTGGAAGGTTCTTTAACATGCCATAAATCTATGACATGGGACCGCCGGCTTTACTTCCCCTCCGAAGAAAGGCATACTGAGGGATTTTTAACGCTCTTAAAAAATCCGACGGCTTCGGCCGTGTTTGAACCCGCTATCTTGGGCATAGCAGCTCAGCATGCTACCAAATACGCCACCGAAGCCGCCATATATTTATCTTTATTACAGTACATTGTGTACATTATACGTTGAAGTGTCAATTCAATACCGGTAGTAGTTTCCCTCATCATCCTCATCATAAGAGCAAATGACCTACAGTAGTTGTTACGCCCATTACACCATTAATCACCACACACAATAAGTCTTCCTCGCCTGTGAATTTTGAAATATGTATTTCTATTACGGTAGTTTGTAAGTTTGACGTGTCAATTCAACAGTAGTTTTTATTATCATCCTTATCAAAAGGGCAAATGACCTAGATATTACTCCCTCATTGTCTTTGGGGGCAAATGACATAGATTTTAAGTCCATTATATTTCTGAGACCTTAAAACATTATCATCATTCCACCGGGCGAAGCCGGGTACTACTGCTAGTTTTGAATAAACCAATCTTAGGATTGATGACTGAATTGTGTTAGAAAGCATATTTTCTTTTCACTCGTGTTAGTGTTGCCTTAACACTGCACTTACTCAATGAGCAAAATGGTGAGCTGTTCAGTTAGCCAGAAGTGGTAGAGAGATGGGTGTACTGTAGCACTCAGGGGCGTATATAACGGGAGTGCTGAGGGGGCTCCAGCCCCCCCCCCCCCCCAAATTAGCCAATAAAAATTAAGTTGCTTTGGTAAGAGCATAAAATAATTGTAAATTTGGTTGTATCCTAATCTTAACTTATTGGGTACGTTATAGACAATACTAAGATTGAAATTAGACTAACTCGTGGTGTAGTATCTAGCATTCTTAGCTGCCGCCGCGGAGGTCCGAATTTGATTCCCGGCTCTGCCAGTAAATTTTAATTCTGGTCTGAGGGCTGGAACGGGGTACACCCAGCCTTGTGAAGCAAAACTGTTATTTCCACAGTACCGGTAAGTTATGGTACTTTTGAGAAATAAATTATCATTTTGAAAAAAAAAATAAAAATAAAACGTTAACCTTTCTGCTTAGTAAATTGACAAATATTTAGATATTTATGTTTGCAATTCATACTCCATAGGCCATAATAGAAAATTGATTAAGTATAAAATTTTATTTGTTTGTTGTGTTGTATTTTACAACTTTTTTGTAATGCCAGTAAACTTTGAATCTTATCTAAAATAATTACACAAAGTTATATGCTCTAAGGTATTGGTTGATATTTCTGGATATTTTGCGGTGACAATCCCCTGAGAATATTCACAATTTTCCAGGATTGTCAGCCCCTGGTAGTACTATCTTTCCTCATCCCTCTCCAAAAATACACCACTGACTTGTTAGTTACCATTCTGCGAGTATCCGAGTGTGAGTGCCATTTTGGAAAGTGTTAAGTTGTCTTGCGGTTTTAAGGTATACCGTTTCAGTTTCAAACTGTACTTTATTAATCTATATTTATAAAGCACAAAGTTTGTCTGTCTGTCTGTCTGTCTGTCTGTCTGTCTGTCTGTCTGTCTGTCTGTCTGTTATGTATACAAATCTACACCGTTTCACCGATCTGAACCAAAATTTGTATACTTACCCTTTGGAACCCTGCGGGTAACCCTGTCAACATTAAATTTCGGACAGACCACCCCATGCCCTGCATTAAGGCCCTTTTGCACAAATCTACACCGTTTCACCGATCTGAACCAAAAGTTGTATATTTAACCTTTGGAACCCTGCGAGTAACACTGTCCACTTAAAATTTCGGACAGACCACCCCATTCCCTGCATTTAGGCCCTTTGTTCCAAATCCACACCGTTTCACCGATCTCAACCAAAATTTGTATATTTACCCTTTGGAACCCTGCGAGTAACACTATCCACTTAAAATTTCGGACAGACCACCCCATTCCCTGCATTTAGGCCCTTTGTTCCAAATTACACCGTTTCACCGATCAGAACCAAAATTCGTATTCTTACCCTTTGGTACCCTGCGAGTAACACTGTCTGCTTGAAATTGCGGACAGACCACTGCATTCCCTGCATTTAGGCCCTTTGGCCCAAATCTACACCGTTTCACCGATCTCAACCAAAATTGGTATATTTACACTTTGGAACACTGCGACTAACACTGTCTGCTTGAAATTTCGGACAGACCACGCCATTCCCTGCATTTAGGCCCTTTTTGCACAAATCTACACCGTTTCACCGATCTGAACCAAAATGTGTATACTTTCCCTTTGGAACCCTGCGAGTAACACTGTCCACTTGACATTTCGGACAGACCACCCCATTCCCTGCATTTAGGCCCTTTGGTCCAAATCTACACCGTTTCACCGATCAGAACCAAATTTCGTATTCTTACCCTTTGGTACCCTGCGTGTAACACTGTCTGCTTGAAATTGCGGACAGACCACTCCATTCCCTGCATTCAGGCCCTTTGGCACAAATCAACACCGTTTCACCGATCTGAACCAAATTTGTATACTCACACTTTGAAAGCCTGCGAGTAACACTGTCTGTTTGAAATTGGGGACAGACCTCTTCATTCCCTGCATTTAGGCCCTTTGACCCTAATCTACACCGTTCCACCGATCTCAACCAAAATTTGTATATTTACCCTATGGAACACTGCGACTAACACTGTCTGCTTGAAATTACGGACAGACCACTCCATTCCCTGCATTCAGGCCCTTTGGCACAAATCAACACCGTTTCACCGATCTGAACCAAAATGTGTATACTTACCCTTTGGAACCCGATGCGTAACACTGTCCACTTGAAATTTCTGACATACCACTCCATTCCCTGCATTTAGCTCAGGAATTCCTTGGGTTTGCCAGCTTCCTAACTCACCAGTCATGAGCCCTTGAGGGTGTACCAGAAGTGGTGGGTCTACACACACCCTGCCTCTTTGCGGGCCTTGAGCAGAAGACAGGAGATATTATGAAAAGGAAAAGAAGGCAGACCCCTCGAAGAATGAGGGTATCAGGAAAGATGAGACAAGGCCAATTAAGGCGGGAAATTGAAAGACTCCATAGCCCTCGGTTACCCTAATACAGTCTGGGTCGGAAGAGAACAAGAGTTGACCAAGGGAGGCCGACAGGAAAGAGAACTGAAATGAGCCCGGCCAGGAAGTAGAAGCGATGCCAGGCTCAGCTGGGGTCCCGTGGTCGCCAACCCACGTCCTACAAGTTGTGAGACCCTGGGGGACGTCAGTTGTGAGAATAGCTTCCTGATTCATCGCGAGGTGACTTAAGAGTACTTTCCAGAGCCCGCCGTGTTATCTCCTGCTGTCTATGCTGATGCCAGCACAGGGCCGTTGCGAAACAGTGAGTGATTCCCGGTCAATCTAAATAGGACGGGGAACCCCGAACGTGTGTCATAATATTTCGTCATCATCTGCGATCATCTCAGGTTCGTGCAGCTTGGACCTATATTCTTTGTCTTTGCCGAGCAGTACGCTCTTTCACTAGACGCATCGAGTACAGGCCTAAGCCAGAAAATAAGGTTGAGACTTTGGAAGACATCGAAGCTAGACACCTGAATTACCTATATCAGTTATAAAATAACACCATGTTCGTTTAGTAGTCATTTTTTCATTACCTTATTATTATCATCATAAGTGCAAATGACCTAGATGTTACGCGCATCATACCAATAATCACCGCCGCATAAAGTCTTTCTCGACTGTGATTTTTAAATTATTTATATTTGGTTGGTTGGTTCTTACGTTTAGTGGCTGCGACAACGCGGTCATGTAGCCCCGTGTACTTTGGGTGTGTATAGAATTTGTCTGATAACCGGTGTTAATTGTGATGACTGTATTAGTGTGTGTTATCTGTTTTTTAATTTAAGTACAAACTGCAACTTAGAATTCTTCAAATAGTTCGTACTTTTGCCGCCAAGCGCCACCGTCAACGACTACTAGGCCAAGTTTGGAACTTAGCTACTAGACGCCACTGCAGTCGGCTCTTGGCAACGGACGTTGACATCTAAGAGCGTTGTTTACATTCTTAACCTATCCAATTTAGCTTCACACAGGTGTAATTAGTGGAAGGTTCTTTAACATGCCATAAATCTATGACATGGGACCGCCGGCTTTACTTCCTCTCCGAAGAAAGGCATACTGAGGGATTTTTAACGCTCTTAAAAAATCCGACGGCTTCGGCCGCGTTTGAACCCGCTATCTTGGGCATAGAAGCTCAGCATGCTACCAAATACGCCACCGAAGCCGCCATATAGTTATTTTTATTACAGTACATTGTGTACATTATACGTTGAAGTGTCAATTCAATACCGGTAGTAGTTTCCCTCATCATCCTCATCATAAGAGCAAATGACCTACAGTAGTTGTTACGCCCATTACACCATTAATCACCACACACAATAAGTCCTCCTCGCCTGTGAATTTTGAAATATGTATTTCTATTACGGTAGTTTGTAAGTTTGACGTGTCAATTCAACAGTAGTTTTTATTATCATCCTTATCAAAAGGGCAAATGACCTAGATATTACTCCCTCATTGTCTTTGGGGGCAAATGACATAGATTTTAAGTCCATTATATTTCTGAGACCTTAAAACATTATCATCATTCCACCGGGCGAAGCCGGGTACTACTGCTAGTATTTATATAAGGGCCAGATTATTTCACGATGAAAACTGGAATATATAATTCAATCTCAACAAAATTATTGCCACGGTGGGTGAGTGGTTATCGTGTCGGACTGCCAACCCCAAGATTGCAGGTTCGCCTTTGGCCGTGGTAAGTGATTTTAGAAAGACGACAAAAATCACGTTACGCATGTCATACAATGTTGGCATGTTTAAGAACCCATTTGAATTCAGTAGGCCGTGTTCATAATGGCAAAATTAATCTCGGGATTTTCCGCCAACACAAAGTTCCTCATTACTCTACTAGAAAGCGCTATAGTGTCAAGGAGGTTACAGTAGATATCTAACCTCCTTGACTTTCATGGCGCTTCAAGGAGCGATAAAATTAGACATGGAAGTTGCTCTCTGGGCGTCAATTAACAAAGCTTGCACCCGGCACCCGAGACCATACGATATTATTATTATTATTATTATTATTATTATTATTATTATTATTATTATAATTATAACAAAATTGTTAATTTTCGAGCATTTGCACATTGATAAGTGGTAATACAACGTCTCAAATGCTAATGGAACTAAAAAAACGATAGGTTTTGAAACTTCGGTACTGTTTATTAGCTTTCATTTATTATGTCTCATTATGGAGGACGTCCCGCCCTGCCCCACCCAGATTGTATATTTGACTCAGCTCATCCCCCTCCAGAAGCAAACTACGCCACTGGCCCACACTAATAATCAGGCTCAGGTTGCCTCGCTTGGAGCTACGATAACATCATGAGGAAGCCCCACTGGTGTCACACTGGATTCAAGTGTGACTTCTCATCTTCTAGGCCTGGTGGAAGTGGTGCTTGTTGATTTAAGGGATCATCTGTCTCTGTCTTCCAACTATACCCCGGCGTTTTAAGCCAAGACTATTTGTTTCCTAGGTGATCGTATTCCATCAAGGATTTCAAAAACTTTCAACCTCCAACTTATTTCAACCAATAAGTTTTTACCTAATTTACTCTCGCGCTCGCATTTATTGTACATGACCATTATTAACGTGACGTAACTTTTGAGAACCAATGCACTTTAATTCTCCAGGCTAACAAAACCTAAGTGAAAATTCTATTTAAGTTGTCCCTAACCCCTAAATTAAATACCAACTAGGACCTCTGTACCTTTCGATCAAATTCCAAGTTACCAGGATGGTTTCACATAGTTTTATTTACCTTGGAGGTTTTTCGCACGTGTGGGGAACAGAAAAAAAAGAAAAAGGAAAGAAAGACGTCATCAGGCCTTGGGTGTGTGTTGAACTTGTCTGATAACTTGTATTCCTGTGATGACTATAGACGTGTGTGTACAGGGTCTTTCATATAAAATAAGAGCGCCAAGCGACGGCTTTCTTTACCACAGCTGCGGTCACCTTGGCCGAGCTTGTGGCGCGCCACGGCCCCCTGCTGTAGTATTGAAAACGCGCGCATAGTACATACGAGGGCTGTTTTTTTTTCAAGTTCCGATGGACTGTATAAAAATAACAGATTGACATTACCAAACTTGACCTTGCAATAAGCGTGCAGGTGCTCAGTCTCCAGTCTAAACCTCAAGTGCTAATTTGGTGAGACAGTTATCGTTGCAACATCGTATTTTTTATGTAAATCTTATTTTAAGTACGAGTCGGCTCGGCGGGTACATGATGCATTTGTTCAGCAATTTCCTGATGAAGTGCCACCTTCACTAGCACAGATTCACGTAATTGCAAATAAGTTTGACACTACTGGCTCGGTGCTCAATAAAAAAACATGCCCGCACACGAACAGTTTTAACAGAGGATGAGCTAGATGACATTGGAGAGAATCTTGAACGGTCTCCGAATAAATCACTCACAAAATTGGCACAAGTAGGGATTTCGGTTTCATCAACAATAACTAACTAACAAAATAAAGATTTCAGCATTTTACACACGCTAGCAAGGCCGCTGCTTCATATAGGATTGTACACACGCTTAAAGCAGGGGGCCTTGGCACGCCACAAGCTCGGCCAAGATGACCGCAGCTGCGGTTAACAAAGCCGCCGCTTGGCGCTCTTATTTTATATGAAAGACCCTGTAGTTGTATTAGGGATAGGGTGCCCCGGGACTAGAAATAAGGTAGCCTACTATCCCGGTATTTGCCTGGAGAGTGTGTGGAAAAACACTCTTGATATCCGCTGTCAGCACCGGGAATCGAACCTACGATCTCTAGACTTACCGCAACTGCTTGCGCGATCGTGGTGCACGGTTTAGCGAGAACGGCTACGCCGTAGGGTAATAAGGAAATAATAAGTGGCATAAATGATTATAAATTAATGTTGGCCTAACATGAAAGCCACCATTTGTGTAGTAATATAATATTCCTTAATTATCCATCAGGGCGAACGGAGCCAGTGTAAGCGGCTTATAGGGAGTTTCCTTAATTTTATAAAGGGTGAGCGATCATGTGCTGAATATTATACGTCTTGAAGGAAAGCGGAAGTGCTTTTTTCATCTTCTTGTTTCAGTAATCGAATTAAGTCTCAAGTACGTGTTATCTTTCTCATGGAGTCATTGTTCACCGTTACTTTTACTTGAAGAACGCGTACGAGATTTTTGTAACTATGTTACAGTTCCTTACAATACACCGACTGTGCCCAAGGTTGCAGGATCGAATCTTGGTGCAGTCAGTTAGCATTTGAGTGTGCGCGGATGCAAGGGGGCCGTGTCAGTAGCTTTACTGATTCTAGATTTTAGATTTTTAGTTCGTATTTTTAGATTTTCCACTTCTGGGATAATTCCGTAGCCCGGCGTCTCTAATTGCCGCAGTAGTTAAAAGGAACGTAAAACGAATAACAGCATTGTTGTTATTATCACTCATATGTTCACCATATCATTGGGTACAATTCACCATTTCATCGGCATTTGTTGTTCTCTATACTGGTAGGTTGAGGAACGAACGAACTATGGAGCAGGTCTCTAAAATAATTACTTTCTGCATACTGGTATGCAGCTTCTGGTGGAGCCCCAGTTTATCGAGTTTGGCCTTCAGCGACTTCGGTATGATCCCTGTGGAAGAGCTTATGATAGGCAATACAGTGACAAATTCCTGTCGCCACATCTGTCGGATCTCTTCAGCCAGAGGCATGTATTTCGTCACTTTCTCAGCGTAACTGTGCTAGATATTATGCGAGTTAGGGACTGCGATGTCTATTAGAAGAGTTTTCTTCTGCACTTTATCAATAAGAATAATGTCTGGCCTGTTTGCTGATATAGGTCTATCCGTGATCACTGACCTGTCCCACAGTAGTTTGTGTGTATCGTTCTCCAGAAAAGCATTAGGAGTGTATTGATAGTAAGGCAGAACATTATTACTTAAGGAGTGCTTATTTGCCAGGTAGTAGTAGTAACTTATTGTTCGTAGTAGTAGTAGTAGTAGTAGTAGTAGCACACTGACGACCTCGAAGTTGCCAGATGTGAGCTTCATAGTCTCATCCTTAGCTTAGTCTGTGACCATTGAGCAATATAGGCTAACAATTGCCAGATGAGTGAATTAATTTGCTAAGGCCTTCATCGCCTTCTGCGTTACTTACTATAATATTGTGTGAAGCTAAATTTGTAGGTTAGATTTGATTAACGCTCTATTGAGTTCCAACGCACGCCGCCAGGTGCCGGTTGCGGTGGTGGCTATGTATCGTTGACGGTACCATTTGGTAGCAAAAGTAGAAACTACTCTAAATTGACCGTCTGCGGTCCTTACCTGAATTACAGATAACACACACTAATACAGCCGTCATGCGAGAGACCTGTTACAATCTCACAGGGAAAACCCCACATGCTAGTGGTTCTAAGTTAAAAGGGTCGTAGTGTAGCGGCTAGCATACTTGACTGTTGCCCCACAAGCCCAGGTTGGATTCTCAGCTCTGCCAAGAAATTTAATTGTGCCTGAGGGCTGGAACGAGGTACACTCAGCATCGTGGGGCCCAAAACTGAGAATAGGTGAGCTCCATTCCCATCTCAGTCATCTTGAAATTAGTTTTCCGTGGTTTCCCACTTCTACTCCAGGCAAATGCCGGGATGGTTCGTAACTCTAGGCCACGGCCGTCTCATTCCCATTCCTCACTTGACTTACAAATACACGTACTAATACAGCCATCACTTTAACACAGGTTATCAGACAAATTCCACACACCCCCAAGTACACAGGGCTACATGACCGCGATGTCGCAAAGCCCCTAAATAAATCAACAACAACAAATGTTACATATACTGTACAATGTTGGTGGGTAGGCTGCCATTCTCCAGGTCAGGAAGCTCTGTATGACTTGAAAAACGTATAACTTAATAAAAATAAACGTAGTTTAGAGAAAATTTGACTGACAGCAGTAGCTACGCTCTCTAACGCGCAGCGCTAGACCATGGGGCCAAGCTATCTGCGAACTCGATTGACACATGTTCGAGCCTCACCATCAGCCGTCCTTGAAATAGTTTTCCGTGGTTTCCCGATTTTTAACTCCAGGGAAATGCTGGGACGGTACCTTCTGATAGGGCTCGGCCGCTTCCCATCCCCCCATAATTCGTTGGCTATGAGCCGGATGGCATGCATCCTTGTATTCGTTCGGTTCTCAGCGGCACAATCATGGGGTATCTTTATTATTATTATTATTATTATTATTATTAATATTATTATTATTATTAGTACTATTTATTATTATTTATTTTTTATATCGTTATGCCGTACGCAGGAGCATGATTGAACCTGCTTTGCTGATGTGTTGGCTTTCTTTTCCTCCAAAAATATCTTCATCCTCTCGCTGAGCTTCTTCCTTTGTTCTTCTGTCCAAGTTACAGTTGGCTCTGGTGTTAGGTTTCTCTCCAAATTGGCGACTGTCGATTTTGGTTCTGAATTTACATATGCCCGGTACAATGTCTTCTGAGATGTTGATTTCCTGGAGATCTGTTTCAATTTCACGGTTTTCTTGGTTTTTAATGAAAGGGCCAGGTTGAGAATTCTTTTAGTTAGTCTGTTATTGTTCATTCTGATAATGTGGCCATAAAATTATTATTATTATTATTATTATTATATAATGCGTTTGACCCTCTAAGAAGCACGTATAACCATTGGTCTTGTCCCTCTTATCTTCCCAAAAATTTCTGATCCTTTCGCTATGTGTCTGTCTTCTTTCTTGTGTCCATACAGCTTTGAGTTTCAAATTCATTGCCGTCAGAAAATTGGGTGGAAACTTATAAGAGTTTATTTTCTGTCAGTATGGAAGGTCCTTTTGTGTGTCTGCAAGCCAGCGTATTTTGGTTTGTCGGGTTCCGTTGGTTATGAGGAAGATTTTGTTGGTCAATCGAGAGTTATTCATTCATGTGCTATATGTCCGTAGAATTTCATGCGTCTTTTCGGTGGAAATAAGGTGAATCGTTCAGTCAATGATTGCAGCGATTATTATTATTATTATTATTTTATTGAAGCCTCCGTGGCTTAGGCGGCAGCACGCCGGCCTCTCACCGCTGGGTCCGTGGTTCAAATCCCGGTCACTCCATGTGAGATCTGTGCTGGACAAAACGGAGGCAGACAGGTTTTTCTCCGGGTACTCCGGTTTTCCCTGTCAAAATTTCATTTCAGCAACACTCTCCACTATCATTTCATTTCGTCTGTCATTCATTTAATCATTGCCCCAGAGGAGTGCGTCAGGCCTCGGCAGCCGGCACAGTTCATATCCTCGCCGTTAGATAGGGGCTTCATTCATTCCATTCCTGACCCGGTCGGAGACTGGAAGCAGGCTGTGGATTTTCATTTTTTCATTATTATTTTATTGAAAGGGTAAGGAGTTCTCGACTAACAATATCACTATATTTTAGCTGCCCGCGCACATCATAGCTTCCTCCCCCCACAACTGACCACAGATTCGCTAGTGAGCATTGCATTGAAGTGTTGAGAATGTTGTCAACAAAGGATTGGCGAATTCCTTGGAATCCTCCATCGCAGCTCTGTATGATTGGAGTGGGCGACGTCACTGCTGGTACATGTGTGTGCGGTCGATACTGGAGACGTGTTCTCTGTCTGGCCCATGCTCCAGGATGCTGATGTAGTTTTCGGGGCCTAGGCATGGCCCCGCAAGGAGCATAGCGGTGTAGGACCCATCCCTTTTGGCGGTCTTATTGATTCCACCCGCCCCCAGTTGGGCCTCGTCCGTCCACACCCATTTAAAGTTAGATGGACCACCACACCGGAGCACCCCAATTCATAAATCTTGTGCTATTGACAGAACGGATCGGGGTCACGTGATCAATCGCCTGTATTTCCCAGCAGTGTTTCTTTCTGGAAAGTTCTCTGGGAGAGGGGAGGGGTGACATGTGACGTTTTGTCTCCTCGGCATATTCCTTACGAACGAATTATCTGTACATATTGCAAGTAGTCTAGATAAGCCTCCGTGGCTTAGGCGGCAGAACGCCGGCCTCTCACCGCTGGGTCCGTGGTTCAAATCCCTGTCACTCCATGTGAGATCTGTGCTGGACAAAACGGAGGCAGACAGGTTTTTCTCCGGGTGCTCCGGTTTTCCCTGTCAATTTCATTCCAGCAACACTCTCCACTATCATTGCATTTCATCTGTCATTCATTTAATCATTGCCCCAGAGGAGTGCGTCAGGCCTCGGCAGCCGGCACAGTTCATATCCTCGCCGCTAGATGGGGGCTTCATTCATTCCATTCCTGACCCGGTCGGAGACTGGCAGCAGGCTGTGGATTTTCATTGCAAGTAGTCTAGATGAAGTTACGGCCTTTGCCTGTTAGGGTTGTCCCAGTGCTGGGAGTGGCCATCCTGAGTCTGGTTTCCCCCTCGTTAATTTTCCACACTCCCTCCAGGCAAATGCCAGGAAGGTATCTTATTTAAAGTCTCGGGGCACCTACATCACATATGTGCCCAGTTAATTACAATTACATTTCTATAGACATCACAATTGCACAGGTTGTTCGACACATTTAACACACACCAAAGTCACGGAGCTGTTGACCACGATGTCCCTAGCCTCTATAACGAATCATTAATGGACCAGCTGGTTTTATTAGTTTTTATTATTTTAAAATAATTAAAATACGGTAGTTAATATTTTAGAAGTAGAAGCGGCTTCGGTGGCGTAGTCGGTAGCATGCTGAACTGCTTTGCCCAAGATCGCGGGTTCATACCCGGCCGAAGTCGTCGGATTTTTAAGAGCGTTAAAATCCGTCAGTATGTCTTCCTTCGGAGGTGAAGTAAAGCCGGCGGGCCCATGTCATAGACTTATGCCATGAAAAGAAACTTACCACTACAATTGGTAGTGCGTAGCTAAATTTGTAGGTTATTTGGTTTAGAAACGCTCTATCAAGTTCCAACGTTCCCCGCTGGGTGACAGTGACAGTGGCGTCTAGTAGCCGAAGTTAGAACTATTTGAAGTTGAACTTTCATTCATCTCCATTCATTTCACCTCTCATTAACTCCTCTCGTGAAGTTGGTGTCAGGAAGGGCATCCAGCCGCAGAAACCATCAGCCATTCGGAATTCGCATCTCAACCCCGATTAATAAGGGGTGGACATAGGTAGAGAGTTAACATTTTAGAAATAGTATTGAACCTCACTTTTTTATAAATTGAATTATTACACTAGTTGGTAGCCTGTATTGGCTTTCACGGCCAAGGAATTAAAACTCAGCAAGAAAAATTGCTGAGTTATTATAACCTGTTGAAAATTATTAGAAACATTAGAAAATTATTGATCTACCTTTATCACATTATCTCACAAGCTGGCAACTTCATGTTTGTTTCTATTTATAAATATTAATTGCATTTGCTGACTGGTATATTGAATGACATAAATAATAATTTCATTGACTTAATGTATTTTTTCATTGTCTATTATACGTTGTCAATAAGGATCACTTTATAGGCATGGCTTTTTCCTGCCTCTTTGTACGAATCATTAAATCAGCCCGAAGGGTGGTTGTATCGCCATAAAGCACCCCTGTAAGTTATGTGGGTAGAAAACCCCAGGAAAGTAAACAGTACTGTGTCGAAGCATGGCAAGCAAGGACAAATGCGAAGGAACCGTGTCAGTAAAGATCTCCTTCGGGGCAAAATTCCGACACCCCGGCGTCTCTAAAAGCCACAGTAATTAAAAGGGACGTAAAACCATTAACATTATTATTATTATTATTATTATTATTATTATTATTAATATTATTATTATCATATGCCTATATTGTTTTGTTTAGAGATAGGGGTCTTGTGCCCCGGACCCCAAATCTCAGACGATTGCGAGACTTATTGTTATCAACAGTGAGTGGCCAACAATTGAGGAATTTTCCCTTCCAGTCTCATTTCAGAAACTGTCAACATTTTATAGGCTGTGTTTAATAAGCCCTTTATCGGACGTATTGGGGCGATTACTGTATCCATCCATCTGATGTGCCATTTCATTCAGCCCCATTCAGCGCTCTGTGTAATTGCTATCAGATGAGTTCACATGGCAATCAATGCCGTGGTAGTGTCGTAGTTTCCACGACCATTTGGATACCCAATGAGGATTCTCAGCTATTAGGTCATGTTGTTTACATGAAGTAAAAGCCGTCAAGATGTTAGTGAGAATTCAAATATTTGGTGTGACAGGAAACGATCCTGAGACCTACGCAGGAACCTTTCAAATTATCGACTCCATCCGCGCCAGACATTTAATATTATGTCTAAGATCGGTTGTAACTTACTCCCTCAGCCATAACAAATCATAAAACTAGTAGTTCCATGAAGAACTAAATAGCCTATTTTCATATATTCTACTGGTCTTTTTTTAACCACTCCTGCCTATTAAATGGATTTTCCACGTCATGTACTAAATAGCTTATGGTACACGACCGACACTATTACGCTGAGAATTTATGTGGTAGAATATGATATATATTATTATATAACTTTCAGTTTCCGTGTTTAATTTATTTTATTTTATTTTATTTTATTTTATTTTGAGAAAGTCAAATACACGGCTTCTAAGATTTATGAAAAGTAAGCTGCGGAATTTAGTGTCATTAGATAATTGATTATTATTATTAGCCTATCATACGAATCTTCTCTTCAATCGCTTGAATAGGATACGAGAAATAAAATAAGTAGTTCCGTGATGAACTAAATAGCCTACTTATGTTAATAGCCTCTATCAACATACAAAATTTCAGTTTGATTGCTGCAATAGATTTGTAGATATTGTGAACCGTTTAAATATTTCGGATGGTCGTACGTTGGATTTTTATTTACGTAGGCTATAGAGATATGTACTATTAGATGAAGATTAAGTTATTGCGTAGGTTTATTATTCAAACTTAAATCGCATGATGAGGACACACAAAATGAAAGCGATATTTTAAAATTTTGCAAAGTCGCCATCTTGTGGTTATGAAAACTATTGAAATAAATTACTGGATTAGTGGATTAGTGGATTAAAATTTGTATAAGCATTTGCCGTACCAAATTTTACTGCGCTTGGATGGCTAAAACGCGAGAAACGTCCTTTTAAATATTTTAATTTTGCGTCACCGCCATGTTGGATTTGTGATCACCAGGTTATTGAAAGCCTCATAGGTGAACTTACGTTCATAGCCTTTATCAACATACAAAATTTCAGTTTGATTGCTGTAATAGTAGATATTAAGAACCGTCTAAATATTTCGAATGGTCGCCATGTTGGACTTTTTGGATGTAGACCATAGAGTTATGTACTATTAGATGCCGAGTATTGCATAGGTTCATTATTCAAACGTTGACTTCGATCGCATAATTAGGGCACAAGAAATAAAAACATAATTTTAAAATTCCGCACAGTCGCCATCTTGAGGTTATGTAAACAATTGAGCTAAATTCGATGTCAGTGCATTACAATGTATATAAACTTTTGCTGCACCAAGTTTCACTGCGTTCGGATGGTTAAATCGCGAGAAAAGTCTATTTAAATGTTTCAACTTAGCTTGGCCGCCATGTTCGTTTTGTACTTAACAGGCTTTTAAGTGTCGTATAGATGAATTCCAGCAGTTCCCTTTATCACCGTAAAAAATTCAGGGTGATATCAGTAGATATCAGGGAGATATAGGATATACAGGTAGGCTATAGAATGCCGGTGAAATATTTCGCACAGCCGCCATGTTGGATTGGTGAGACGTAATAAAATTTGAAGGGCATTGTTAGAGTCGGACCAAATACAGTAGTACTATGACCTTACTGAGTTTCATTGATATCGCTCCAGCCGTTAGAAGTTATTAGAGGGGGATACATACACAGACACACATACGCACACACGGACAAAATGTGATCTCAAAAGCCTATGTGTTCATCAAATGAAAATAGGCTAAAAATACAATCTAAAAGTTTCAAATTGCCGAAAAGTTCTGTTTTTTTTGTGTGGATAACGACAAAAAGATGCTAAATCCGCGAGTTCAAACGCGTAGGCCTAAATATATGATATTTTTATGTAAAACATGTTCTAATCTAATGTATATTTGTTTTAATGTTTTCGTGAATTCGCGAGTCACGAATTTGGACAGTATATATCCATCACCATACAAAATTTCAGTTGTATTGCTCAAATAGTTTCGGAGATATAGTGAACTGATGAAATATATCGCATAAACGGCATGTTGGATTGTTTTATATAGGCTGTAGGATATAGAATTATATGCCAGCAGAAGTAAGTTATAATATAATATGCACTTCTGTCGCTTGTTTAAGAAACGAGTAATGAATATACAGTAGGCCTATATGCTAAAACTATGCACTGCCGCCACGAGCATACCGTGCCAAGTACTCGGATGATCAAATCGCGATAAAATTCCATTCAAACATTTCGCATCGCAGCCATGTTAGTTTTGTACTTAACAGGGTTTTAAGTCAAATAAGTGGACTTATCTTTGTATTCTTTGTCACCATACAAAATTTCAGAGCGTTATCAGTAACAGTTTCGGAGATATAACATGCTGGTGAAATATTTCGTGCGGCCGCCATGTTAGATTGGTGAAACATATTAAAATTTAAAAGATACGATCGAGGTTGGACGAGGTAGTAGAATGTCTTCACCCAGTTTCATTGAACTCGCTTCAGCCGTTTAGATATTATTATGAATACACCCACACACACAACCTACACCCCCCCCCCCACACACACACACACATGGACAAAAGGTGATCTCATAAGCCTATATTTCATATGATGAAAATAGACTAAAATATAATAATCACTACTACTGGGTAAAGATCAATTCTCACATTTAAACAATGTTAACAAAATTCTTGTAAAAAAATCAATTGCAATTGCAATTTTCATTGGAATTTTGTTAGCACTTTTTTAAATGTGAGAAGTGATCTTTTTGTAGTTATTTTTTATATTTTCATGCTTTTTATGGCTAAGGAAGCACTACAGATTTTCCGAAATATGTAGGTGGAAGGTTTTATTTAGATAACTCTTAGCTTGAGGCGCAGTTTAGGGAGACGATGTCCATGTTTAATGTTGTCTAAATGCTTGACTTACTGCTTGACTTATAAATGCCCCTTGGCAGTGAACAGAAGAGTGAGCTGTGAGAGAAAATGCAGCCCAGTTTATCCAGAAGTGTACATTTCAGGCATCTAGTTCAATTGTTGTTGTTATTTGAGTCTTCAGTTTTTTGACTGGTTTGATGCAGCCCTCCAGACTTCCCTGTCCTGAGCTAATCGTTTCATCTCTACATAGCTACCACACCCTACATCCGAGGCAATCTTTTTATCATATTCTAATCTTGGTCTTGTCCTCGACCCTTCCTTCCATAACTAAGCTTGCTATTCCTGGGTGTCTTAGCATGTGTCCTACCAACCTATCTCTTCTCTTCATTAGCAGTCGCCAGAAACATATCTCTTCTCCCACTAGTCTTAATGCCTCTTCGCTTGTAACCCTATCTACCCATCTGATCTTCATCATACTCCTGTAACACCATATTTCAAGCGCTTCAATTCTCCTCTTTTCTGCTGCACCAATAGTCCAAGTTTCACTTCCATATAGTGCCACGCTCCAAACAAAGGCCTTCAAGAATGACTTCCTAATACCTAAATCTATATTCGATGTCAACTGATTCCTTTTCTGTAGAAATGCTTTCCTTGCCTGAACTAACCTACTTTTTATATCCTCTTTGCTTCGTCCATCACTGGTTATTTTGCTTCCTAAGTAACAGAAGTCTCCTACTTCCTTTAGTTTTTCACCTGCCAATTTGATGTCCATAGAGGTTACTGATTTATTTCGGCTGCATTCCAATATTTTTGTTTTACATTTATTCATTTTCATCATGAATTCTTTCCTCAAGACCGAGTCCATACCATTCAAAACTCATTCAAATCCTCAGGCGTGTCGGCCAAGATTAATTATTTTTTACATATTTCACTTAAAAGGGAGTCTATTGCTTTTTGCAAACTTAATTTTCCATACAGGCCTAAGAGTTGAACAAAGACCTCTGTTGAGACTCGTAAACAAATACTCTGCATTCCTAGTAGGTGCTTGAACGAAATTGGCACTACTTGTTTTTTTTTTCGTGTGACCTCCTGAGAGGCCGAGTGCAGGTCTTTCTAGTCGACGCCCGTGGGCGACCTGCGCGTCGGGATGAGGGATGGAATGGATGAAGGCGAATGAAACTGGGCAAGGATGTGGAAGGAAGCGGCCGTGGCCTGTCAGAATGTACCGTCCCAGCATTTGCCTGGTGTTGAAAATGGGAAACCACGGAAAACCATTTCAAGGACGGCCGACGGTGCGGCTCGAACCCACGCGTCTACCGAGTCAGCAGTGAGCTTGGCCCCATGACCTAACACTGCGCTTTAGCCAGCGTAGCTACTACTGTCGGCACTACTTGGGTGATTTGCATGTCAACGGTAACGTTCCAGTACTGTACCTCAAGCCAGAATTAAATTTCTTGGCAGAGTGGGGAATCGAATCCAGTCCCCTGGGGTGACAGCTAACAACGCTACCATTACACCACGAAACGTATACACATTCTCTGGTGGCAATTGTCGTTGACCATATGGTGTTCCAGAGCTCATGACTGCTTATGACTGGCAAGATACAGTAGGCTCATAGTGGGTATAAAAGAATCACATTCCTTCTGAAATTCTTGGCGTGGTCTGTGCACTGCAGGCAGTCCACGATTCTTCATGATTTGGTTTCTACAATACGACGTCTCTGTGGTGTACTTGAAATGAAGGAATGATCTTGTTCCTGTCCGCAGCACATAGTAGAATTAGAGAACATGTACCCATCCAGTTCCAAGGTAAACCTAGCGCCTGGTTACTGACTAACTATGAATGGTCAAGAAGGTAGGAATTATATTTTCCGATCTCATCCCAGAAAATTTCAATAATATTATACCACAATGTGTGTGATACAGCCATTCCTATTCAAGGTATAGACGTTATAGACGGACCCAGTCTTCTGAGGTGCCTTCAATTCAGTTCCGCAAGTTCCCCTAGGGATTGATGTCCGGCGAGTTCAAAGGCCAGACAGTATGACGATGGAATAACCATCGCATTGATCTCTGTCGACTAGGGCAATTTCTACAGTAATTATGTTAACACGATGAGGCCATTACAGAAATGCCACCGGGAAATTACCCCCATTTGCAAGTAAAGTAAATGAATGAATGGATATAACGAAACTTTAATATCATGGAAGGGGTATTTAGCTGCTATTCATGAAGAAGATGCTTGAAACTAAATACTGTATTAATCTCATGTGATGAATGTGTTATTAACATTATACTGTAGCCTATATCTGCTGAATACATTTTCATGTACAAGTACAGACTGAATTCTTTAAATGCAAGGTAATTTCAAAATTTTCTGCTTCGTTGTCCACTAACTATAGCCTATATCATGTACACTGTGACGGAAGATGAACAGTCAGTTGCCCAAAAATGCACTATACACCAATGATCAGAAGACTTGTCGGTGAGCAGGAGCCACTGGTACGGGCTTAGGCTATCTGTCGAACGCCCAGTAGCAACCTAGAAGGCCATTTCAAGTCAAAAAATGTGTGCTGAATATTACTTAAGACTGAACGTATATTAAGTCCAAAACAATTAACAAAGTTGCTAATATAGAAATAAATACCGTACATTTGTTTTCTGTACGAAGCGTAATGTCAATCTCCTGTGTCTCGCCTTGATAGTTTGTGTCAAATAGCATGATATTGTGCCTAATATGTTGTATTCCACGAGATATGCAATATTAAACATCTGTTAAAATGCGAAAATCGGTTTCAGTTTGTTCATAAACAAAACTGCTTGCATTGGGAAATGTGTTCTGACTCTGCATATAAGTTCATCAATAGCAATTACGTTCCTCGTCTTGGACGTCACGGACGCTGAGCAGCTAAAGAGAATGTTCTATGTATGTCTCACGTGACAGGCATCGTAACTGCTTTTCACTATAGCCAAACCGTGAGTGGTCCTACTTGCCAGGCACTTTGTCGCCGCACATTATCATACTTTGGGAAGGATTAATCCCTGACCAAGACTGATGGTTGATCCAAGTAATGCCTCCTTTCATGTTTGAAAACGTATTATTTCGCTAAACAATAATAATAATAGTAATAATAATAATGCAATAAAATTATTTTCTATATGAAGTTGTAATTCTTTTGAAATACTCAACCAAAGCCACCTAACAAAGAAAGTTTATTACATTATTTAAGACTAACTTTAAGGTATAAACCACACAGATATGAACAGAGCTAATCGTAAAGAACCCTCACCTGATCGTTATGTGTCTGTAAAACTAAATTTGCTTTAACCTGAGGAGAAACATTCTTTAAACTACCGGGGATTTACACAGCTACACTTTACGGCGACAGGAATTGATTTCTAGGTATTCGCGATAAGCGATGCGGGTGTATCTGTCTGGAAGGAACTGATAAATTGCGCAATTCACTCTTGTTTTCGAAGTACGGGGGCATCAGACAAAGATTCCAGACCATCTCAAGATATGAATCAAAGGTTCGTGCTTTCTCATTGTCAGGAATACTTTTGTTGTTGTTGCTTTAAGGATACTGTGTACTCTTGAGCATGTGAATCGTGTACATTATCAGTCATTATTATAATATTTTATAGTTTGGTGGTAAAGCCATGGTGAGGATTCTTGCAGCTTTCAAGAAGTAGCTTATTCTGAACTAGATGATAACCATAATATGATGATATTTTGAGGTTAGTAAATCTGGAAAATTAACACAAATTTTCACAAAAGAAAATTTAAAAAAAACTTACATTAGTTCAGTCATGAACACTTACCTCAGTTGTTTTCCAACCAATTGATCTACAAATTTTATTACACACTGAGAATAGCTAACTTCAGAATGTAATCTTATTTAGCTCGTTAATATTAGAATAGAATCCAAGAAATATATCCCAACTAACTTACTTATCTTTTATTATTTCTTTTAATGGATTTCTTTTCTTTCTTGGCTTGCTAATATCTGATGGATATCATTTTAGGTGAACATTCTAAACTTATCTGTTCTGAGTAGGCCTATGTGTAAAAATTGGGATATCATTTGGTTCAAACAACTGTGATTAGTGTTCCTGAATGAAATATTGTTACTTTTTTCTTTTTTCTTTAGTGAAAATTTGTATTAGATTTCCAGATTTTCTAACCGCAAAATCCCATCATATGGCATCATCCAATTCAGGATAAGTTGCTACTAGCACGTTACAAGAATCGTAGTCATGGCCTTAGCACAAAACGAGAAAATGCTTAGTACAGTGATGCCTGATAATGTACACAATTCACATGCTGAAGAGTAGGTTAAACAGTATCCTTAAAAGAAAGAATCAAAAGGAGAAACCGAAAGAAAGAAATGATGAATAAAAAATTGATTTTCGAACTGAGTCATTCATTGCAGATCATGTCTTCTTGGTTACTATTTCAAATTGCGTAACACGCTTAAAATTATATTGTTTAAAATCTTGGGTCGTTGTGGTCACCAGGGTTGTGTGGAATCATTGTCAAAACAAATCTCTTGGAGGAAGATTCGAACTACATGCAAATCAACGAACCTCAATTTCAGGTGATTCCCACTGCGCGCGGTTAACTTGACAAAGTGACGAGACGTGGCTGAACGTAAGCCATAGCAGGAGAAACTAGCGATCTAGCTCTGCGCTCAGCAATGACATATAACCTATATTGAAATCTCACTAACTCCGACGCAAAACCGAATTAAACTACTAAAACCAATGTTTGTAGTGTAAATATTTGTTATGCATTTTGAAACAAATCATGAGACTAATCACTGGTTGTATAAGAACTACACCAGCATATTGGCTTCCAGCCCTCAGCAATATTCGTCCACCCCACCTTCGTAGAGAAGTTGCCTTGCTACGGGAGTACTACAAGATCATGGATCACCCTACACTACCAATTCATGAAGACATCCCCTCTCTTCAAATGAACAGGCTCAAATCCAGGAAGCCACCCATTTGTCATGCCCAGAGGCTTGTAAGAAACCATTTTGATTCCAGCATGCAATGGATTACTGAATGGACACTAAAAGCTTGTCCTGAGTCGAGCTCCTTCCTGGACCCTACAAGAACATCCACTCCAGGTTCCGATCTGCCTAGGAGGGCTTGGGCAACTCTCAATAGGATTCGGACAAACCACGGAGTATGCAATGGAACTTTGTTCAAATGGGGAAAAATTTTGTCTCCTCAGTGTGATTGTGGTGCTCCTAATCAAACCATCCAACACATTACAACTGACTGTCCTCTGAGGGCATATGGAGGGGACTGGATCGACTTCCTGTTGGCGACACCTGACGTGGTCCAATGGATAGACTCATTAGACCTGAGACTGTAATAATAGTGTAAACAGTAAAAATAATGTACAGTATATTTTAAAGTGATTTTCTTTGTAACTTTCTCTGAAATCTTGTATTGCCAAACGATAAATAAAAAAATTGATACAAATCCAGCTTACCCGGTTGAAAACCTCTTCAGCAATTTTCGGCAGAATTGATGACTAGGCCTATACAAAATTTCGAACCTGTATCGAATCTTGGTGAATCAATGGTATTGATATACTCGCAGCGAAACACAGTTAATTATTTTTACTAAGGAGATGTTCGAAAGTAGATGCATCAGTCGCGGTGTTCGTGAGGCTTTTAGGGTGAATGTAGGAGCAGAAATAACAGTCAGTTTAAGGAAGTGCTGTGTGGTGTATGTTACACAATACTAATTGAAAAGATCTTTGCCAATAATAACCAATTTTGTAAGCGCGTAAAATACTTCATTGGAGAAAGCATGTCATAATCAGAGAAGGTAATGGTGAGTTGTTCCTTGAAAGTGTTTTAGAGTACGCATTGTATATTTTTACTGCCTAAATTATTCAAGAATTTATATTTTACTGTTCGTAGAAATTTTAAAATGTCTACCCAAGTAGTATTCGGGTCTCTTGTCATTGCACTGTAATGTGCCTCGTCACACCACTAATCATTATGAAAACAAAATGCCGATATCTTTAACGGATCAAAATATATGTGAAGTGAAGATTTTAGAAACCTCAGTCATCCTGTAGGTCCTATACAGAAGGATGATTGTTCAGCTGCTGTCAGTACTTGTGATTTTTTCTTTACCCTAGCACTACCAAGCGTAGGTAAACGTCAGGGGAGCAACAGTTGCCCGCGATTCTTTTCTCCAGTGCAATCGTTGCTTTTAAGTTACATGCTATTGATGCTACATCTTTATGTTTGATTCTGTATGGTGTTACGAGGGCTACTATGTAAGGACAGATATGAGACTTTCCAAATTCTGAGAAACACAAACATCATGGCGGCCAAGTGATTTCAAATTTTTATTTTAAATAAAGTATTTTCTGATTTAATCACCTGAGTGCAATAAAACTTGGCTCAGCGAATCTTTAAGATACCTCAGTTCGAATTTTTAAAACCTTATTTTTTATTGAGCCTATTTCTTGATAATTCGTATGACAGGCTATGATAACAATTATTACCTAATAGCACTAAATTCTGTAGGTTACGTTTTGTAAATCATAGAAGCCGTGCATTTTCTAAAAATTAATTCTCCCGGTTCGTTACAGAAAGATGCCATCTCATGGGAGAAGTCTTAATCACCGATATTGAAAGCTATACTGTATATTCTAGCACATAACTTCTGATTGTAATGGTGATGGTGAAGACATAGGTCGTGAACCGAAAGCTATTTAGTATAGACCTATCACATGGAAGATCCTCATAATAGACAGGAGAGTTTTAATGGAAAAGATCAGTGGGATATATGAAAATAAGCCAATTATCTCTCCACGAAACTACTTGTTTTAAATCATATAGGCCTACTTCCTTAGTGTATCAGGTGCACAATGTTGAGAGCATATTTTGATTATTTTGAGGCAAATTTTCAAGTCTTATAAAATGCTTAGACCATTTGTGTCTTTTTCACCCCTAGTGCTGTCATTCAGATATTTTCTAATCTGAACATTGAAGGTTGAACATACTGTTGTTTACCGGTATTTCTCTATTTCTCCCAACTATCAGTCCTATCAGTTATAAAGAAATGATTGTTACGATTGTAATCTGTTTAATTGGGGTGAGAGTTACTATGCTGTATTGCATTTCTCGTCTTCATGTAATAATAAATAATAATGTTATTGGTTTTACGTTCCTTTTAACTCCTGCGACTTTTAGAGACTCGGGGGGTGCCGAAATTTCACCCCAAAGAGGATTTTTAACGTGCCAGTAAATCTACTGTCACGGCTCCCTCCCATTTGCGCACCCTCAAATACCTCCTGACTGCGCCAGGATTCGATCCTGCAACCTTGGGAACAGCAAGTGAGAACGTTACCGCTGAGGGTAGTAGTACCAGGCTGGCTAAAACCATGTTGACTTTAATAGATGGAAACATGTCATTTAAGGTATGTGTTAACGTTGCAAGTAAACTTTTACAGTTCTTATTTGATCTTTTTGAAATTTATATGGTGGATTCAGCATTTATACACATTAACAAAAACAATTTTAATATAGCCTACATATTTTTTAATTTGAAGTGCTGAAAATTAAAAAAAAAATCAAAACATTGTACAGATCTTCTCAACAAATAATACAATCTACTTGCATATGGTATCAAATTGAAGCTACCTTAATACTTAATGTTGTATACTACACATATGATGATATATTTTAATTCAGAGGACTGGTAATGAATTTCATGTTATTTCTATTTTTTTCAATGGTGGGACACATTTCAGATTTTCAAACTACCCCAAAGATCGTTTAACAGCTTCTTTCCTTTAATTTGACATATTATTCATTATCTTAGGTCAAAATCGGAATGAGATATTTTGTTTTGAATTTGGAAATCTACATAAAAATTAGTTTTGAGAAAATCAAGGAAGAAGTTACACAATGATATGTTTTGAAGACACACATTCCAAAGAGTCAACTCCTTAAAACAGTCCAGCTTCATTAGTCACTCCTTCCTTGTTGGTGATCTTATCTTCTTTTAATTTCCTCCTCCCTCTGCATCACTTCGTCCACAACCAATCACTCTCATACCATGCACTAATCTTCTATTGACTTCATGCATTTACCATGTTTCTTTGAATTAGATAAGTTCTAAGGCATAAACCCCAACCGAACCTGAGATAAATATCTGGTGCATTAGCAGTAAGACAGGAGGACAATGACTTTTTGTAATCACTGTGTTTTTTTTTTTTTGAATTTGAAGTGTTGAAAATTTAAAATAGAAATAAAAAATTGGTGATTGGTGATAAAACCTTGAACTACGTTTCAATTCAGACAACTAACATATTATGGGCCTATGGGCGCTAAATTCAAACCGACTGTCCACAAGAAATTGAATTAAAATGTTACCTACCAACATGCCACGCCCACTCTCAGTTCAGAGACAATGCACATATGGTTTTAAACTTTCTGAAGGCCATTTGCTTTTGTTAAATGTATATAAATTATATATATTCTTAAATCAAATGACCAGGCTTCCATAAAATCAAAAATAAAAAATAAAAAAATCCACAAACATTGATTTTTAACGTGAACACTTGAGTGCCCCCTCCCCGCATATTTGTGCATAAAAGCGTGTTATTTTGTAATAAATATCTCATATAATATTTCTTTCAGGTTAGGATAAATAAATACTTGGTTTCCCACTTAATGTAATTGGGCACAATCTGTGTTGACCGACTGGAAAGCTTTCTTTAATGAGTGTGTGTATTTGTAAGTTGGGGATAGGATTGGGAATAAGGCGGCTGTGGCCATAAGTTAGGAATCATCCCAGCATTTGCCTGTAGTAGAAGTGGGGGAATCCACGGTATACCACTTCTAGGATGACTGGAGTGGGAAATCAAACTCACCTGTTTTCTGTTTTTCCTCACGAGGTTGAGTGAAACCTCGTTCCAGCCCTCCCACCAGAATTGAAATGTCGAAGTAGAGCCGAGAATTGAACCCAGACCACCGAGGTTACAGCTACAGCCATGAACGCTAGCCGCTACACCACGAGGTGGTATCTTATTTCTAAGTACGCATTCGTATGGAAGCTACTGAGGTGTGCAAATTATTACACTCAAATGAAAATCCACAGCCTGCTTCCAGTCTCCGACCGGGTCAGGAATGGAATGAATGAAGCCCCCATCTAGCGGCGAGGATATGGACTGTGCCGGCTGCCGAGGCCTGACGCACTCCTCTGGGGCAATGATTAAATGAATGCCAGATGAAATGAAATGATAGTGGAGAGTGTTGCTGGAATGAAATGTTGACAGGGAAAACCGGAGTACCCGGAGAAAAACCTGTCTGCCTCCGTTTTGTCCAGCACAGATCTCACATGGAGTGACCGGGATTTGAACCACGGACCCAGCGGTGAGAGGCCGGCGTGCTGCCGCCTAAGCCACGAAGACTGTCTATTAGACTCAAATACAGAATTTAAATCAGTCACAATTTTTTATTCAAGATCATTTTATTGAAGCGGCTTCGGTGGCGTAGTCGGTAGCTTGCTGAGCTTCTATGCCCAAGATCGTGAGTTCAAACCCGGCCGAAACCGTCGAATTTTTAAGAGCGTTAAAATCCCTCAGTATGCCTTCCTTCGGAGGAGAAGTAAAGTCGGCGATCCCATGTCATAGATTTATGGAATGATAAAGAACTTTCCACTAATTACACCTGTGTGAAGCTAAATTATAGGTTAAGATTTCCCCAACGCTCTTGGGTTCAACGTTCGACGCCAGGAATTGACAGCGGTGCCATCTTGTAACCAAGCTAAGAACTAGTTGGTCGTTGACGGTGGCGTTTGGTAGCAATAGTTAGAACTACTTGAAAAATCGAATGTATGCAGTCATCACAATTAACACCGGTTATCAGACAGATTCTACACACACCCAAAGTACACGGGGCTACATGACCGCGTTGTCGCAGCCCCTAAACTGAGGAACCAACCAACCATCATTTTATTGACCGACTGGGTATATGTTTTATTGGTCTATTTAGTAATGATTTCTCCCCCTAGGGACTTACAAACATTTCCCATAAGGATTTACGTCTGTAAACTTTTGAAATTGGAAATTCCGAGGGGCACCTGAGCTGAGTCCATTTCCTCTTTTTTCATTGTCTTTGGGATGCACCCTCTAAAACAGGTGGCTTAAATTCACAGTCCATGAATCTTTGATTAGTTCAAGAGCGGTTCATCAGTAAAAGTGATTTTGAAACTCTCTGCTCTAAATACACACGAGAACTAGAATAAAGTAATCAAAACAAAACGTGTGGCAAGGCTCCTCTTTTAGCGCAAATTCTAAAAAATAATTTTACCATCAGTTTCTTAAAAGAAAATTATCATTAGACTAAGGCTAATGGTTAAACATTTGAAAAAATTTCAGCACCTTGCGAAACATCAGTTTCTTAAAAGAAAATATCATTAAGACTATTGGTTAAACATTTGAAACAATTTCAGCACCTTGCGAAACATCAGTTTCTTTAAAGAAAATATCATTAAGACTATTGGTTAAACATTTGAAACAATTTCAGCACCTTGCGAAACATCAGATCCTTAAAAGAAAATATCATTAAGACTATTGGTTAAACATTTGAAACAATTTCAGCACCTTGCGAAACATCAGTTTCTTAAAAGAAAATATCATTGAAACTATTGGTTAAACATAAGCAATTTCAGCACTTTGCGAAACTTCAGTTTCTTAAAAGAAAATATTATTAAGACTATTGGTTAAATATTTGAAACAATTTCAGCAACTTCCGAAACATTTTCATGTCATTAAATCATGAAAGTATAGCTGAAATGTAGGAAAACTAGCGCCGAGTATAATAATTTGCAGACCTGTGTATTATTTCACTCATATACAACGGCTTAGTAAGAGAAGAAATCAACCGCGTGTGTTACTCCAACCCCACTGGAGACTTGTCACGGCACCCTCATCAATCTTCGGTTTGTTGAAAGAGGAAATGATGCTTCGTCAACCTGATGAGGCTCGACTGACAGAGAATAGCACCAACGATAAATTAGCAGGAAGACTCGAAACAGGTGTGACGACAAATAAAATCTAAATACACTACTCCCAGGTTAGTGTGAACCGTGTTGGGATAACGCGAGTGGTGCCTTTTACTCACTGGTTATTATGGAGTTTGAAGCCTTTTTTCAGTGTTTGATGCTTTTCAGTCGGTCAACACGATTGTACCCAAATGAGATGGGTTATTTCCTAATCCTGAAAAAAAAAACAACTATTAATTTCATATATGTTTTTATATTTATTAATCTCATGTAAATTTCTTTCAGGATTAGGGAATAATCCATATCATTTGCATACAATCGTGTTGACCGACTGAAAAACATCAAACTTTTTTTCTCTGGTTATTATTGTGACCGCCGTCTTTACTTCAGAAGGAAGGCATACTGAAGGATTTTAACGCTATTAAAAAATCCGACGACTTCGGCCGGGTTTGAACCCACGATCTTGGGCATATGTCTTCAGCATGCTACCGACCACTGAGTGGCTAGCCTTCTTAGCTGCCATCACTGAAGTCTAGGTTCGATTCCCGGCTCTGCCAAGAAATTTAATTCTGGTTTTTGAAGGTTGTAACGGGGTACACTGTGCCTTTCTGGCACATATACAGTTCAGTATAGCCTGTAAGGTGGTGTTGTTGATTCATTTAGGGGCTTTATGATGCGGTCATGTAGCCCCGTGTATTTCGGTGTGTGTGTGACATCTGTATGATAACCTGTGTCGTTGTGATGGCTGTTGTAGTGTGTGTATTTGTAATTGAGGCTAGTATTTGGGAGGAAGTGACCGTGAGTTAGGAAATATCTCGGCATTTGCTTGGAGTAGAAGTGGGAGACCACGGAAAACCATTTCTAGGGCAGCTGAGGTGGGAAATAAACCTACCTCTTCTCAGTTGTCCTTCACCAGGTTGAGTGTAGCCCGTTGCAATCCTCAGACCAGAATTACATTTCTTGGCAGAACCAGGAAACGCACCCAGGATATGGAGTATAATATAGACCATGGAAAGTGGGTTACAGTGTATAAATAATCTATGGTAACGCGAGTACGCTATCGTCCCCAGAACATATCATGTTCGGAATGATTCCAAATTAAAGGCTTCTACCTCTATGAAAGAAGTGTGTTCTGTTGTTTAGTTTGAGATGTAGCCTAATGATGCACACAGTCAATCAATAAAATATTTAGACAAATCGTTTCGCTGGATTGTGAGACAAAATAAATATTGATTTGCTTTAATTGAGAAATATAGATGAAAAGCAGTTGTTGTTGTTGTTTCATTTGAGGGGCTTGGACATTTAGTCACGTGTCTACTTGGGCGTGTAGAATATGTCTGATAACCTGATAATCTTTGTAATTCAGCAATGACAAGCGAGACACTGCAGTAGACTATCTTAAGTAACGTTAGCTTGTGCTTGTGAAACCTTATCAAATAGGTACAGTGCTGAACTTGCTGCAGTTGCCCATCACGGTCATGGTGCGTGGTATAAGGCGCACGGCTACGCTGCGGGACGTATGATAGCCATTTGGTGAGGCGTGGAACTGTAACTGTAATTCTTGATGCTTTGAAGTACAGTACTATCCCAGCATTCATCTGGAGTGAGTACGCGGGTAAACTGAGGTAAAATCACATTCAGGAAAGTCTTATTCCGTGCCAGAATTCAAACCTCGAACAGTGCAACTGCCCCGACTGCAGTCTGAATTGAGTTACGACAGCAGGTTATCTGATGCCATAACGTAAAACATTCATTATTTATAAGTAAGCAGCCGATATCAAATTCTGCCCTTGATCTAAATATTTCTCATCTTCTACCCTGTGCAAGGTCTTCTCCTTCATTGTCACTTGACCCACTTGAAGTCGTCACCCAACCAAATGTTTATACTTGAATAACAATATACAGTATAATTCTGTAGACTTGGGCACAGTAGATCTCCACTTCTACGTTACTCGCAGATGCACGTCATATCTTGAAAATTACGACATATTTTCATTAATATTTAGCCCACTTGATCCTTTTTCATATACTCAAGGGCCGATAATCTCAATGTTAGGCCTCTTAAAACAACAATCATCATCATCTACATCATCACCATCATCATCAACATTATCACAATCATCATCATCATCAACATCGTCACTATCATCACCCCATCATCATCATCATCATCATCGTCTCCACCATCATCATCAACATCATCGACATCAGCATCATCATCATCACCGTCATCATCATCATCATCAACACCATCACCATCATCTACATCATCACAATCATCATCATCAACATCATCACCCCATCATCACCATCATCATCTCCACATCATCACCATCATCATCATCACCATCATCATCTCCACATCATCACCATCATCATCACCATCATCATCTCCACATCATCACCATCATCATCATCATCACCATCATCATCTCCACATCATCACCATCATCATCATCATCACCATCATCATCTCCACATCATCATCATCATCATCATCACCATCATCATCAACATCATAATCATCAACATCATCACCATCATCGTCATCATCATCTCCACCATCATCATCATCATCTCCATCATCACCATCATCATCAACATCATCATCATCAACATCATCAACATCATCACCATCATCTCCACCATCATCTCCATCATCAACATCATCAACATCATCTCCATCGTCACCATCATCATCGCCATCATCACCATCATCATCAACATCATCATCATCACCATCATCATCAACATCATCAACATCATCTCCATCATCACCATCATCATCACCATCATCATCAACATCATCATCATCACCATCATCATCTTTTATTCATTTTCCCCACTGATACTCTTAATTTACTGTCCCCGCCTCAAAATCTTCTCATTTATAGAGTGGAGGCCTAAGATCGAATGTCAGATGTGTTTTAAATCTTGATCATAGTTTGGAACAACTAGGATTACCAGGTTGTTAGTGTATTTTCATTATACGAAGTGTAGGCTTACTTATGTGATCGACTTTTGTTTGTGTATGTATTTGTCCATACCCGCAAAAAAATAACTCTTGATCCGCTGGATCGATGTTAGTGAAATATGGTAGTAAGGTAGCTACGTCTCCGGACACCTCAACCCCATCTATCCAACATATTGGCCTCGGGAAACATTTTACCAGGACTCAATATCTCCGAAACTGCTGCAGCAATCAAGAGGAAATTTTGTGGAGTGATAGATGAGTATAGATGGGCGCCCGCAGCGGGGGGAAAGGAGGGGCAGCCCCCGTACCCCCTCCCCCTCTCCTGGAATCAAGAGAATATTTCGATTACTCATTGTCACACCAGTTTATTTCATAAATTGAAGTTACTGATAGTTAACCGATTTAGATGTAGGGATAATTCCACAGTTTCATTTAAGTTACTAATTTGGGATTATTTGAAAATATCTCCAGTTATTTAGAAAATCGGCGAACTGGTTTCACATTACCAGTTCAATGAACTACTTAATTTTAATTTTTGTTGCTACATGGTGATACAACTACTTTTATACCTGTTTTTAAGAAATGAACATTATGACGATGATTCACAAAGAAATACGAACTTCTATGGACAAAAACTCTGAACTTAGAAACACTATTCCTCCCATTCATGCCATAAAGATAATGTACCCAACGGTTTCAGAGCAGCCAAATAATGATTGTCCGAAGCAAGTATTACTTGCCCCCCCCCCCCCCTGCCCCCTGGAAAAATCCTGTGAGCGCCCATTTGAGTAGATGAAACAATTTTTCAGTGTTGCCTTAGTAATCGAAATTTAATGTTTTCAGTCGGTCAATACAGTTCGTTGGTTGGTTCTTAAGTTTAGGGGCCGCGACAACGCGGTCAAGTAGCCCCGTGTACTTTGGGTGTGTGTAGAATCTGTCTGATAACCGGTGTTAATTCTGATGACTGTATTAGTGTGTGTTATCTGTTTTTTAATTTAAGTACTGCAACTTAGAATTTTTCAAATAGTTGCTACTTTTGCCGCCAAGCGCCACCGTCAACGACTACTAGGCCAAGTCCAGAACTTAGCTACTAGACGCCACCGCAGTCGGCTCTTGGCAACGAACGTAGAAACCTAAGAGCGTTGTTTACATTCTTAACCTATCCAATTTAGCTTCACACGGGTGCAATTAGTGGAAGGTTCTTTAACATGCCATAAATCTATGACATGGGACCGCCGGCTTTACTTCCCCTCCGAAGGAAGGCATACTGAGGGATTTTTAACGCTCTTAAAAAATCCGACGGCTTCGACCGGGTTTGAACCCGCTACCTTGGGCATAGAAGCTCTACTTGCTACCGACTACGCCACCGAAGCCGCCTCGGTCCCAATTGTAATGGGTGGTTCCCTAATCCTGAAAAATATTTACATGAGATTAAAATATACACTTGGATGACCAGTTTCGATCGCCAAGCGACCATCATCAGATCCTTTACACTTAGGCCATTAAAGCTATGCTTATAAGCATGGATTATTATATTTACAATAGACTATGTACAGTACACTTATTTAGCTTCAGTAGCCTAGTGATTAAACTAGCACAACTTAAAAAATAAACATAAATCACACATCTTGACAAGTTGTGCTAGTTTAATCACTACTGCAACTAGATAAGTGCATATATTGTAAATATCATAACCCATACTTATAAACATAGATGTAGTAGCCAATGTATAAAGGATCTGAAGATGATCGCTTGACATCCGAAATTTGTCAGCCAAGTGTATTTATTACTCTCATTTTTTCAGGATTAGAGAACCACCCATTAGGTACAAACGTGTTGACCGACTGAAGATCATTAAATTTCGATGAGTAGGCTATAAATCGTTTCAAAAATCTTATTAAGACTGAAACAATGAGGTGTCCTCCCAGAATTAGAAGATGTATTTATTTGATTAATACATTTATTACATCTTACTCAATAATAATAAATTAATATACATTAATTAATGAACTGTATCAGTTTCGGACATATTAGGGCCTTCTTCAGCGATGTTGTTAAAAAGAAAAGAAGCTAATGTAATTACGAGCAAAGCTGTGTTTCTTATAAATAATTAACTTGGGTTACTATAATTGAAAACTAACACATAACATATATTACAAAATCCGACTTCATTACCATTTCGATAAGAAGACTACCATACCTTACGACACAACAGTTTTATTTTGTCAAGGACTTTAAACATTTCATATCACTGCCAAATTTCCATTGGAGCAAGAACATAAATACATATTCTAACCCATGCACCACTCCACAAAGATCCTTTATTCATCACATAGAAAACTCACTTCGCACCCTATGTCAAGATATGTTTAAGTCATTTTGAGACTAATTTATAGGAATTACCAACTATTTAGATGTAAGTAATTTTCGCAAAATTATTTTTATTAACATCAAATTAAAGCCCACATTTGTTACAGATCTGTTTTTAACTAGTTTTATTAAATAATTCGTAGAAACTCGAAGTCTATTATTAATAACATTATTATTATTATTATTATTATTGACTAATTGTAATAAATTTATGAAATACATATTGGAATCCATTTAGATTAAATCGTCAGTAAGGAAAGCTATTAGTTCATATCACTACGTACTATTTTTAAGCTAAGCTAGGCTAGTAAATAACTAAGATTTAGAGGTAGGTTCTATAGTAATGCACACTTGTTTTCTGAAGTCGCTGTGATCACAATGTTTTTTTTTTTTTAATATAATTGAAACTTAAAGTACGCGAAGAGATCTCGTCATTTTTGTATGACATAATTATCGTTCTTTACAGAAGTTAGTCCTAGTTCGCAATGTGTTCTGTGTGTGTGAGAGAGAGAGAGGATGCAAGGCAGATGTGTGTCACCCTCCCCACGCTTCACGCTATTCGCAACATTTTTGTAAAGCGCTGATTGGCGCGAACCACACCACGTCTCTACTCATATAGGTCCATTTATGTATTCATGTGCATACTGGGCTTTGGGGGCCATTACTTTCCAGCCTTTCCTTTCTAATGGCGGAATATGACAGATACCTCAGTTACGTGTATGAAAACCAATTGGGAAAGTGTTTTTCCACATCTTGTAATACTGTAGGCCTACATTCAATGTGTGTGGTTTGCAGGTCTTAAAGGCCTCAAATAGATAGGAATAGGCTTAGTTAATTATTTGTATAGTCTACTACTGTATAGTCTATACAAATTAGAGAAACAAAAGAGAATTTGAAATTCCTGCACGATTAGCTAAGTGGTCTGATCGCTAGATAGTCCAAAGGTTGGTCGGATCCTAAAACATCACTGCCAGAGGATATGCGAGTCGGAACCCACAAAACCCCAAGTACTAGACAAGGTGAGATAAGAGGTAATTTGCCATTTCCTTCCCAACTAAATCAGTGCAGAAGAACTGACCGTATGAATAGAACGTTTCTCAGCATTTATAGACACTTGTTGTGCACTGAATGCCATTACTTAGCATCACGCTTACCTCTGTAGCTTCCATATAGTCTCAGCAATAAATGTGACAGATTTTGGTGAAAAGCCACATTTTACTCTAATTTGTGCCGACAGACTAATGTGAAGCGTATTGCATTCATGAAGAGATGGCAACGGGCCGAATAGTAAATGACAAAGTCCTTAAATTGTTGATTCTTTATTTGTAGGAGCTAGAGAAAATATACTGGGATTTCAATTAGCATTAGTGAGATTATGTAAGAAAGAAGATATGTAAAGATCTTAAACATTTGTTTAATTTAAGCAGATGCTACTGTAGATGCATATTCGTTACCGCTGAGCCACGCAGCCAGCCACTACATTGGTTAACTTGCATGCCAACGATACTGTTCCAGGACCTCAAACCAGAATTACATTTCTTGGTAGAGCCGCGAATCGAACACGATCCCTTTGAGGGGGGTTAGCCGCCTCGTTCCGAATCCTAGCCTCAATTACTAGTGACACACTAGCATAGGCACATCAATATCATAGGCATAGGTCGCCTGGCCCCAGAAGGGTTCCATGTTCGATTCTCGTCCGGGCGTGGGGGGTTTTAATCTCCTATGTTTAATTCCCCTGGCTCGGGGACTGTGTTTTTGTGTCATCTTCAACATGTCCGTCTCCGTGGCTAAATGGTTAGCGCGCTAGGCTTTGGCCCGAAGTGCCCCGGGTTCGATTCCCGGCCGAGCTATCAGGGATTTTAATCTCCTGGGGTTGATTTCCGTGGCTCGGGGACTTGTTGTATGTGACGTCTTCATCATCACTTCATCCTCATTATGACGCGCAGGTCGCCCACGAGCGTCAACTAGAAAGACCTGCACTTGGCCTCTCCGGAGGCCACACGATCAAAAAATATCTTCAACATAAACCATCCTACTGACTGACTGAAAAGCGAATCTCTAAATAGATTACTTTGACAACTCTGACAAATAGCCTCTAATATTTCTACTTGAAATTGTTTCATGGATGCCAATCCAACTGTTGTAACTGTGTGAAAATGTATTTCTTTATGCCTATAAGGTAACACAGTATGGGTGGCAGCCTTTCTTGTACGCACAATTTCAGCTAATGAATATTCTTTCTTCAAGTGGAGTAAGGTTTGACCTCGTGGAGGTACTCTCCTTAATGTATAGCGACAAGAGACCTTGATGTTCCTCCCCATAAAAAAGAACAATCAGCAACTTCTCAATTTTGCCACAAAAATACGTTGTACTTTTAATTAACATACGGTAACCTAGAGTATTTCCGTCCTGCTACGAGTCTTGGTGAATATTCTGAGAAGGACATGTCTCAAATATTGTGCAGTGAAGCTTGGTATTGTGTGCACGGCGGGGTAGCAGACTGCCTCCACGTGTCTACGTCCCCGCCTTTCCCCTTCAGAGCGCGCGTGTGTGGGGCAGATGTGTGACGAACTCGTTGTTGTAGGGGGACGCTACACAACAGCACAGGAATCGAACCCGGCTCCCGAGGTTAGTACTTACCATGAGATGAAATAACGGAACTTCATCGTAGCTACCCTCTGGGTGTCAAATTACAAAGCTTGCACCCGGCACCCGAGGCCATACGATATTATTTACTATCGTAGTGTTTATATTGTGTTCCATCTAGAGTCTTGTGGCATCCTATTCATTAGCCCCACGTAGACTACTTGGGGAGGTGTGGACTTGACTCTTGGATGCTATTGGTTTGACGCGAATAGTGGTTTTTCAACATTTTCATGCCACATTTAAATCATACAGTATCATCAAAAGGAGGAAACTAGAATACTTTGGTCATTTCATGCAAAACAACACATACCACCATTTGCAATTAATTATCCAAGGGAAGATTGATGGCAATAGGGGTCCAGGACGCAGACGAATATCGTGGCTATAGAACTTAAGCCAGTGGTTCGGACTAAATACAGTGACACTGTTTAGAACAGCTATGGACAAACAGCAGAACATGCTACTGATCGCCAATGTTCTTGGAGGACGAGGCACTTGAAGAAGAAGAAGAAGAAGTCTATATCAAGGAGAATAGGCTATGTATACTATAGGCTAAAGGAGTGGTTCTTAACCTGTGGTCCGCGGACCGAGTGCTTCGGGAGAAAAGGGTCCACCAGCACGTATATAAAAGTCGCCAATAAATGGGGATTTCGAAAACGATGTGCTTTGAACGAGAATCGTCCAAATGTATTCGCGGCGGTGACTTTCAGGTTTAGAATTGAAATATCGTTAAAATAGGTGTTATTGAGGAAAGGTTACGACTGATAAGGTGTATTGGGGAGGGGGTGGTCCGTACATGATTCAGCTTCCGGCTGAGTGTTCCGCAGACTTCTACGGGTTCAGAACCACTGGGCTAAAGTAATGACATATATCGCACTAGCCTTTAGTCTATCTTTATTTTGATATCTTGATTATCTTTATTATCTAGAACATTAAAAATATAGAATATATGTGTTGGATTGGACTCTTAGATTTTTCTTATGAGAAGCTAAATTTTGAAGAAGAAATTGAGATTATATATATTTTATTTTGTTCGGCTAAGACGTTGTATTCATTCCAGATGAGCTGTATAATGATTAATGACTGAATATACCCCAGTTTAATTATTGTCTGTGATTCTGGGTTTGGAATGAATGACATGAAAAATGCGTATTTAAGTAGAAGGAAGGAGGCAGGGGGAGCGGGGGGGGGGGGGGAATGTAAGAAATGAAGGTAGGAATGAGCGAAGGAAGGAAGGAATAAATTAAGGAAGGGAGGAAAAATTAAAGGAATGAGAGAAGGAAGGAAGGGAGGAAGGAAGAAATTAAGGAGGGAAGTAAAGGAACGAAGGAAAGAAATTAAGGAAGAAAGGAAGGGAGGAAGGAATGAGACAAGGAAGAAATTAAGGAAGGAAAGAAAAAAGCTAAGGAAGGAGGGAATGAAGGAAGAAATTAGGAAAGAAGGGAAGAAGAGATTAAAGGAAGGAGGGAAGGAACGCAGGAAGAAATTAAGGAAGGAGGGAACGAAGGAAGAAATTAGGAAAGAAGGGAAGAAGAGATTAAAGGAAGGAGGGAATGAAGGAAGAAATTAAGGAAGGAGGGAATGAAGGAATAAATTAAAGAAGGAGGGAGGGAAGGAAGGAAGAAAATAAGGAAGGAAAATAACTTGTAGTTTAAAGTAATCGTTAACCTCGAGAACATGAGCCACTGGACCTCCATTTTTACGTGGAATCCGAACCACAGCATGTGATAATTCACTTCGAAAATCTCACATGCATTGACTGGGAATTGAACCCGGTCCACCTTGGTGGGATGCAAGCAGCTTGTCGTCTCTACCACCACGACCCCTTATATAAGTAGAAATCAACCCTACAATAAAACTAAGCTACAAATTGTTTCTCGTTCGCCTGTCGAGGGAGGAAACAATTGCATAATCTTCATCTCTTATTTCTCCAAATGATGCATACTGTATAATAATTATAAAGTTGAAACTTTATTAATAGATCCATCTTGTCAATATTAAATTAAATTTAGGCATATTCAGGGTCACTTTTCTCCTAACCCAAGATAGATGATGTTCTGAGACTTTAACATTCGTTATAAAGTAGTTGTGGATTATCCTGCACATTAAAAATATAGAATATAAGTGTTGGATTGGACTCTTCGATTTTTATTAGAAGAGGCTATATTTTGAAGAAAGTATTGTGATTGACAGGGATAGGAGGGTGGTCTACAATCTATACAGAAACCAGACAGCAGTCATTCGAGCTGAAGGACATGAGAGAGACGCTGGTATTCAGAAAGGTGTAAGGCAAGGCTGCAACTTATCACCCATACTTTTCAATCTTTACATTGAACAAGCAATGAATGAAATTGGAGAAAAATTTAAAGTGGGAGTGAAGATTCAAGGAGAAATAATTTCAACTCTGAGATTTGCTGATGACATCGTCATCTTGGCCGACACACCTGAGGATTTGAATGAGTTTTTGAATGGTATGGACTCCGTCTTACGGAATGAATACATGAAGAAAATTAATAAATGTAAAACAAAAATACTGGAATGCAGTCGAAATAAATCAGAAACCTCTATGGACATCAAATTGGCAGGTGAAAAGCTGAAGGAAGTAGGAGACTTCTGTTACTTAGGAAGCAAAATAACCAGTGATGGAAGAAGCAAAGAGGATATAAAAAGTAGGTTGGCTCAGGCAAGGAAAGCCTTTCTACAAAAAAGGAATCTGTTGACATCGAATATAGATTTAGGTATTAGGAAGTCATTTTTGAAAGCCTTTGTCTGGAGCGTGGCGCTCTATGGAAGTGAAACTTGGACTATTGGTGCAGCAGAAAAGAGGAGAATTGAAGCATTTGAAATGTGGTGTTACAGGAGAATGATGAAGATCAGATGGGTAGATGGGGTGACAAACGAAGAGGTATTAAGACGAGTGGGAGAGGAGAGATGTTTCTGGCGACTGCTATTGAAGAGAAGAGATAGGTTGGTAGGATACATACTAAGACACCCAGGAATAGCAAGCTTAGTTATGGAAGGAAGGGTTGAGGACAAGAACTGTAGGGGTAGACCAAGGTTAGAATATGTTAAACAGATTGCTTCGGTAGCTATGTAGAGATGAAACGATTAGTTCAAGACAGGGAGGCATAGAGAGCTGCATCAAACCAGTCAAAAGACTGAAGACTCAAACAACAACATTGAGATTATAGGCTATATATTTTATTTTTTATGATTTTCAAATTTTTACCTCTTTTAGAGCTTCAGTGTATGTAATAAAATGTTATTACACTGCAGTAAAAATTTCAGAAACTTTTGTCTTATGGTTTTAGAGATAAAGGGCATTTTATTTCTAAAAATGTTATTTCCCGGAAAGCAGGTTATGTTGGAAGTTGTTAAAATGATCTCTTACATGTATAGGCCTAGGTTCTTTCGAAATACTGCGTCCGCTTCAATCCAATTGAGGGTATTATGCAACTCATCCGTGATACATACAATGTTTTAGCGGAACATTCATATGTACAGGGACCATCTCGTGGTGTAGCGGTGCCGGTTCGAACCCGGCTCAGCCAAGAAATTTAATTCTAGTCTGAAGGCTGGAACGCGGTAAATTCCGCCTCGTGAGGCAAAACTGAGAAGAGGTGGGTTTGATTCCTACCTAAACCATCCTGAGAGCGAGCGTGGTGGCGCAGCGGTCAAGCTGTGGGCTTCTCGCCAAGGTGGACTGGGTTCGATTCCCGGTCAATGCATGTGAGATTTTCGAAGTGAAATGCCATGTCCTGTGGTTCGTATTCCACGTAAAACGGGGTTGAACCGCGATAGAAGCTCAGCATGCTACCAACTATGCCACCGAAGCCACCAAGAAAAACATTAACAATTAAACTGCATATTACTGTTGCGTTGGAAGTGGTGGATGTGGTGGATGTTACGTCTTCTTCAGATACTGTTATCCACCCTCTACTTAGCCATTTTCACTCAGATCAACCCCACAGTAGAATATTGTCAATAATACAGTCTCACAAACTAAATGAACGTTTCAATACTTGCATTAACAACAACGTGTGTATTTCTTATGGCTTTATTTTGTCTCTTTTCAGTGACATTGTCCGCCTAGAGTAATGCTATGAGCTGCGGTTCACGCGGAATGTGTAGGTAAGTTGTAACACCTTGATTTTTTTCTTAATATATAGAACCGCTTTAGAGGAATAGAAAATGAAATAGAATGCTTTGGAGTTGGTTACGGAAACACAAGTTTCTGATTAGTGTACTCTCACCGGCGTCGTTAACTTATACAGTATTTATCTACTCGTATTCATCACAATTTTTTTAGACTCGGTGTAAAATATTGGATAGCCTACTTTAATTTTTAACACTCTGTAGACCTATATCGAATACACACTACTGTATTTTTCACTGATAAAGGTTCTGTGAATATCTGCTAAAACTAATATATTTTTGGGGTAATGCCTAGGACTCGGCTACAGGTAGCTCAAGTGAGTGGTTTTGTTTAGCTGCTAGATGGCAATGCAAACGGAACGCCACAATTATTTTTGACAGATTGTGTAGGTCAGGACTGCCCAACCTACGGCCCGCGAGACTATTTTCTCCGTCCCGTCGCTCCGTGCCCTCGCCTTGTCGCCAAAAATTTGAATCAACTAAAGCCAACTGAACAAAGAAGTGCGCGCGCACCCCTACCCAAAGCAGTTCCAGTCGTCGCACTAAACTTTCATCATTTGATTAATAATTGTGGCAAATGATCATAAAACTCATTCTTTTTGATGATATATGTGTAGTCTATTGAATATCATCGTACTATTATATTTTAAAGGGATTTTTTTAATATGTAAATTTATTTTTAGTGTTTTTAATATTTTTATCCTCTACAAATAAATATAGAAAACTGCAACAATACTAAGAAAACTAAGGTCAGACAGCCACAAATCTCACCATATTGCACCTACATTTTTAAAACATTTCCATAACCCCCCCGGAGTGTTATTGGCCCACAAGGTCCCCCAATTATTTACTGTACAATGTGGCCCTTGGTTAAAAAAGAGTGATAGTCAGTCTGAAAGACTAGACTTTATATCATTTTAAATGCTACAAATGCTACAAATTCTGAAAAATGCTGGGTGAAAGCCTCATGATCATGCAGCGAACTGCGTGAACTCAAACTCCATTAGCAAGTGCAATCCAAGCTCAAAGGAGGTAGCTGGCTGGATGACATCACGCTCAGCGGAGCGCGCGGGGAAAGGAGGCAGCTCAAGCGGTACTATGACGTCACACACCTCAGAGCATTCTCGGTACATTTCGTCCCGTCGCCGTAACGTAACGCCAGACCTCAGCGTAACGACGAAGTCGACAAGATCATTTAAAATGATAAAAGGTGGGGCACCCCTGGCGTAGGTGACACCGCTTCGAAAGATTTAAACCAGATAGCTGTTGTTGGGAACGTCTTTTTCCAATGAATCCTCTCTGGTAAAACCTTCAACAGAGGTCCTCGCTGTTCCATCCCTTAAAGCATAATCAATAATAATAATAATAATAATAATAATAACCACAATAATAACAGTCACAATCATGAGGGCATTGTAGCCTATGTGTGTGACTGTTGATAGGTAACCTACTAGAGTCTTCCATGCGTTCACAATTCTTTTTCAAAATTGTTTTTTTCAAAATTGTGTATTCTTAGTCTTAATTAGGCTATATTGTCACAGGTGAATTTTATCTCACGGACACTACAGTATGCATATAAATATAATTTCCAACTGACTGTACCGGGATTCGATCCTGCGACCTTGGGTACCGAATGCGCGAGCCTTATAAAAATACCAACTGCTAGTCTAAAGGATATTAAGAACAAGGAGCTCGGGAGTAGAATCTTATAAATCAGACACGCTGAAATTAGATTCAAATCTTGTCTGCAACACATTTAATATTTTAAAACACGGTATATAAATATTATTTTACCATGTATTTTGTGTGCGTGAATTAATGAAAATAATCGTAGTATTTTTGTTTGTTTGTTTTCGTTCTATGGTGATTTATTAAATGGATCGTGCGGGGGACATCATGTGCCCCTCTCTGTATCGCGCCTGATACCGGCTCTGTTCTGTGCTACGGTCTTATCAGCTCAATCAGTAGTTTTGTTGTTGTTCTGTGAGGGTTGCATATTAACACTGTTAGAATGTGAAGCTGTATTTCTTTCACACCATTGAATGTCAAATAGACTCTGTAGCACACTTTTTAAAAGTGAGGAATCGTTTACGCGCCAGCGGGCTAAGGTAGCACTGGGGCCATCTGTCGGAGTTAAAATGCAAGTTGCATGCTGAGGCGAACGCCATGCGACTACTGCATGCACCTAGTTATGAATGCAACTGCCATCTGGTGACAGTTTTACGTACTGCGAGAACATTGAAACGCACACTTTTTCCAGCTGATGCCCACCGCTCACATCCCAACTGCATCGCTATGCATTGTTGTCAGCAGTGGCGGATCCAGGCCTTGCAGGGCCCTGGGCGGTATGATAAGGTGGGGCCCACAACAATAGGAAATACAAAATATCAAATCAAATGGAATATAGTTTGGTAATAATAATAATAAAATAAAGAATAGTTACAATATTTTGAATACAGTACAGTACATTTTTTAAATAATATGAATGAAACCTTTAAGTCCCCTTGAAGAAGATTATGTAGCCTAAACTATGAAATATTAAAATATTACTTTGTGACTTTTTTCCCGTCTGAAGTCTTCTATTATTTCACTGAAATCTAAACTTGATAAACGGTCTCGGGAGGTCATAGCTGCACTCAAAAAAAAGGAATATGAATTATAAATTAGTTTGAAAAGTATAATTAATTAATTTCAAAACATCCATGGCGCGGGGCCCTGGGCGGTCGCCCTGCTCGCCCTCCCCTAGATCCGCCCCTGGTTGTCTGTATATAAGTTTACTGTTCGCTGAAGTATATCCAGAGACGGCAAGTAACCAATAACCTTTATTGATTACATCGTCACTATTTCTTACTTATAATCGACTGATTTCCAATGGGGGTAATTTTTACCAGTATTTTTCTGCAAGAAACTTTAGAGTAATCGTTACATTTTCGCCGACGATCGTTCCTCGGTAGCATAAAGCGATACATGTGTTCAAGGCGTTTACTTATTTAAAGAAACATGTTATATCAATATCAATTCTGCAATTTTGTCTTTGTATGTGCTTTTGTTGGGATACTCCAGTTCACGTGAAGGGTAATATTATCCTATAAGGCGAACCCTTCAAAATGAGTAACAACTGGTTTATCAAATCAATAAACGAATTTAATTTGAATATTTTGGCATTATTGATTAGACTATGAGAGAAAAAGTCGATTTGTTATAATCGAAATTTGCTTGTATTTCCATTCATTCTCTTCCTCCTGTCGAACCCTGCCCTGGCACATCGCATATTTTTGGAGATATGTTAATGTTGAGAATTGTGATGATTGTTGCTCAAAGGGGCGAAACAGGGATGTCATCTGCCCCTATTATGGAGAGATTTTAGAACGTTGGATCAATATTCAGTACTGTCCTAAATTGACCATTCTCGATGTAGGCCAATATTCTCTGTTTAAGTCTATTGTTTGTCTCAAAATCAGTAAAACCTAGAGAGTTGGTTTGCTTAGTCAATACTTTATGTGCGGAAACCGTAGTCCAAACAAATATCAATGGTTGCGTGACAGCACGATAAGTGAGTTACTTTTTCATGCAGGAGTACTTTTCTTGTCGTCATTCATATCCTGATGTCACAAAAGAGCTATCCTTCCCCCTCAGCATCGCATTTAGTTTTTATACAACATCAGATTTTGCATCCGAGAAGATGACCTTTCTTCGTGCAGTTTGCTAATAATTTTATTGGTTTTACGTCCCTTTTAAATACTGCGGCTTTTAGAGACGCAGAAGTGCCCCAAAGGGGATCTTTAACGTGCCAGTAAATCTACTTACACGGCTCCTTCGCATAAGCACCCTATAATACCAATATGATATGACTATGCCGATTCTTAAGAGTAACCAGGGCTGCCAACTGTTAATAAATACTGTACATTCAGTTAATTTAATTCTAGCCGAAGGATTGGTTGGATCTTCCCCAATGAGGAGTTCTGTCAATCTATTTGCATTACGGTGATGTTTTTAGCCTACTTTTCACATTTTGCAAAAATGAGGAAAAAGTAGACTTATGAGATCGGGCAAATGTGTGTCTGTCTGTCTGTCTGTCTGTCTGTCCTTCTGTCTGTCTGTCTGTCTGGCTGGCTGTGTGTGTGTCCCCCCCCCTATCAACTCCTAAACGGCTGCAGCAAACGAAACAAAATTTGGTAGGAGTAAAGATCTATACCTGAATATCTCACGGCCATATTTGAAAATGATGTCAGGGCTACCAACTGCTGAAAAAAAGCAATTGAAATTTGAGCTCCATGTTGGATATCTTGGAAGATATGAATGGGAGCTATTTCAAAATTGGCACACGTATAGATAGTCTAATAATATTGCAGTTTAATTTCCAGGAGGTCATACATGTCAGTGTTGCAAAAATGATTATAAGCCTGCTGATAGGTCCAAATATTAAATGCATATAACTTCTACACTATCAATTGGATTTCAACCAAATTTCGTATGTGCCATGTGTACATAAACAGATATGACTGAGCGTATACTTAAGAGCCACCAGGGCTGCCAACTGTTAATAAATGCTCTCAATTTATTTTTTCCAAATACACATATATAAGAAAGTATGCAAGCCGACAGCTTTAAATTATGCACATGTATAGTACCTGACATTCTATATAATTTGGAGTAACTTATAGACGTCAGTGCTACCAACATGATTCTAAGCCTGCTGAGAGGTCCAACTTTAAATACATGTAACTTCTATACTATCATTTGGATTTCAACCAAATTTCGTGTGTGCTATGTGTACCATAACAGATATGACTATGCCGATTCTTAAGAGTAACCAGGGCTGCCAACTGTTAATAAATACTGTCTCTATTTTTGTTACCCTAATATCAATTTATCAGAAAGTATGCAATCCAATAGCTCTAAACTTTGCACATGTAGGCTATAGTACCTGGCATTCTACATTAATTTGGAGTAACTAATATAGGCCTACGTCAGTGCTGCCAACATGATTCTAAGCCTGCTGATAGGTCCAATTTTAAAATGCATGTAACTTCTATACTAACTAATGCATTTCATTCAAAATTGACACAACAATGGATCATATTATTTCAGATTATTTCTGACCAATACATGTATGTCATTGTTGCCAACATGATTTTACGCGCGCTGTTTGATCCAATGTGTAACTGCATGCTATCCATGCTATCCATTGGACTTCAACCAAATTTTGTATTCTGTACCTTAAGAGACGGAACTAAGAATATATTCAGTCACCAGGGCTGCCAACTGTAGTTCTCTATTAGGCTACATTATGCCAGGTATACAGTGTTTCGAACTAATTAAAAAATCGATATTACCAACTTAATTTCGTCATTATTCTAGATAGATCCATATAGATTAATCATTGGCATGAATCTTAAATTTTAAGAAAAGTAGGCTCTTTAGTTCGTCACGGAACTTCTTGGTTTAGGATTGAATTCAAGTCTCCAGTGCACATAAAGGCCCGTATCACACGACACTCGCTAGCATGGAAGCTGTTGTGATCGCTGGTATAAAATCCTGTATGATTCTGTTTATCCTCGCCCGTACACCTGCTCTTATGGCTGAAGTGTATCACACGCTAGCATTTCGTGCGCTAGTTGTAAGAAATAAGCCAAGGAGGACGGTTGTCGTTTGGGGGTAAAATTTACAGTCAATTCGCATTATTAACGCAAAGCGGTCGTGAAACTTGCTCTAAGTATATTTGAAAACATGCCTGGTACTGAATGAATGCATTCCAATCAATATTTAAGATCTAACTGTAATAATTGGTATATAACCATACGCGCTAGTAAGAAGCGTAACAAAATGCGGTAAAGTCTGTTGGACACTGCCGGCTGGATCGCACCCCTCCTGGCTGCTTTAAACTGCCTGCCCATTCAACGATTACAGCATTGGTTTCAGCGTACAATCACGTTTCCAAATAAAGGCGCTAGGAAGCAGCACCAAGTGACTGTGGCAGACATAAGTTTTATATTGATATTAATGGCGAAGTTGTGTTTGGAATTTATTCTGAACGATTTTATAATTCTGTAAAGCTACGTGCCCTTTTGTAAATCAGAACAGGGCAAGTTAGAATATCGGGGAATCTCATTTCATGAGATACCATCGGACAATTCACTGCCTGGGATGTGGGGGGCCGGAGGCATTTCTTTTCCCTGTCTTTTATTGTCCTTATTCTTTCCTTTTCATCTCGCCAAGTATATAAGTTAGATTTAACTCAGTCAGAAGTAGTTGTATTTTTATTATCATCTGCATAATTACGGGAAAATGAGCTAGACATTTTGCCCCTTAAAACAATCGCCTCCACCACATGTATTTTTGCTTTCCTTTATACTGAAAATTTTCCCGTAAGTAAGTGTCCGAATACTTTTAGATGATTGAATAACAAAAGAACTAACTTAGTGTAATGTTTTCACGTCCGTCAATCTCGATATTAAGCCTCCAAACATACCAATCCTTCGTTTCAGGTATCTTCCTCTTTAAAAAGCCGCGGCAATCCCAGTGTGTTGGTGCTGCACCTAGCGGTGAATTAATGCATATATCTTGTACGCCTGCGAGTGTCGAATGGGCAGGCAGTTTAAAGCAGCCAGAAGGGGTGCGATCCAGCCAGCAGTGATGTTGGAAAAGTGTGCAAGTGGAATCGCGCCTGCTTGCTGTTTTGAAGATCCCGGGTTCAAGTCTATCCAACGGCGAAAATTTTTACTTCTTTTTAATTATTTTATTATATCCTCCTCACGTCGTACAACAATATTGCAACTTAGTTTTGTCTACATGATCTACGAGGACGATAGTAAACATGTTTTCTCTCATAAAATTCTATTTTCCCACAGTTCAAAATGTATTCCAGAATAATATGACACGTTCTGTATTTACTGGATATTTGCGAACTGAATCGAATGTAGGAGGCAGGTCGGTCGCGACAAGGGTGATAGACTTCATTCTTCTTCTTCTTTTTCTTAGTCGTTTACCCTCCAGGTTGGTGGAACCCACGGACTCACCACTACCGCCTCTACGGGCAGTGTCCTAAAGCAGGGAACATCTAATCGGAGTGGATACAACTGGTGAGGTGTGATTGGCACCTCGCCCAGGCGGCTTCACCTGCAAAGCGAACAGGGGCCTCATGAGGGAAGGTAATGGATGGTGAGGATGGATAGGCAAGGAAGATGGAAGGAGGCGGCCGTGGCCTTGAAGAAGGTACTGTCCCCGTTTACCTGGATAGTAGGCTGTCAGATATCCGCCCCCTCAATCGGATTGCCAATTATCAATCGCACCGGCACAGTTACATCAATGAAAATGGCACTGACAGATACTATCGAGATAAGAGCACAGAAGTTCACAGGAAATCATTGTGGAACACACCAAAATAGACGGGGGTTCATACTTACCGTTACTCACCTCTTAATTATCTCGGGGTTTGAGTTGACAACAGGATCACTAAAGTCTGTTCACACAATAACCTCCACCATGACATTTAAAAATGAACCAGAACGAAGACGAGAACTTTGAACTGTACAAAAGCTTTATTTCTAATAAAGGGTATGATTTTACTAACACAACAAAATCAACGTGGCTATCAGTAGCCCAAGTAAATCTGACTACGTCCTCCAGTAGGACTTGCAAAAATTATCATACAACATGATGTAAAACATTTTAGCTCCCAAGGGCTCCAAATAACGTAATATTCATAACACTATTGGATTGGAGAAGGACGTCAGGGTGTGACATATATAGAGCATTTGGTTTCCTTTTAATAAACATGAGAATGGTAATTATAGTCGCAAGGCCAGAGTGTGTACGACCTCACTCTCTGAGAACCATATGTTGGCACAGCTGCGGGCTACCCTCCAGCCTGTTGCATACTGGTCAAATGCACTCCCTTCTCACGTGCTAAGTTACGTAAGAGTACAGCTTGCTCTCTCAAACTTTTAAATGTCTATAAGACAACTCACATTATATTTACGCAAATCTTTCAAGTACTTTGCTCACATCCTATTGGATCATTATATTAATTTCTTAAACTTGTTAACTTCAATCCAAATGTTTAATTAGCTCTTAAATGTTTATAACAAAATCACATAAATTATTTATAACAATTTGAAATTGTTTATAATATTTGTCAAAGACAATAAAAATATTATAAGCACGCCTTTAACATCACTCTCGTTTCACATTATTTTCAAAAATATTTACATCAATTATTTACAATATTAACATTTAAATTGTTTAAATTATTAATTTAATAAATACATTAGCCACATGTTCATTCGGTTGGTAATTTTCATAATCGTGTTTAATATAATCGACCAATGAAGGTTAGTTATACATGTTAATGTCACAATCTGGTTTAATAAAGTTTTTAATAATGATTTGTGACGGCAACCTTCATTCAAAATCTTATCTCAAATTCTTTCAAAACTCGTGTTAATTATAACAGTAATTCACTTGATTAATTTTCAACGAACTATGACAATCTTACTCCAGCGGAAAATCCTTCGCTAACAAGTCAATGCACCAACTGCATTAAAAATATGCCCAAAATCATCATATATTAATCTATATGGCATTAAAAACTTCCACATAACTTACAAAACTTCCACAAATAATTCTTTAACATTAATTCCTGTGGGAACTTCCTTCATATTCAAGGGCATTATACCTCAGCGACTTTCAACACGCGCTGCACTAGCGATTATACATTTATAGTTCCACTTAAAATTTTTTATAATCATTAATTGTTTCAAAACTGTTTTTCTTTATTTAACCTTCGTGGATTTCATTCATGAACCGAAATGAAGTCAAAACTTGCCAATCACAAACAAATTTAATAGTGAATACGCTTATATACGCCTGTCTGGTCTATCAAAATTTAAGATTAACATCTTAAAAAAAATTGTAGTATAAAAATACTATCATCAAATAAAGTGTGACTAAAATGCAAAGTAGTCGAATAGAATCCAATTAGACTGGGGAATGCAAACATCGTTATATAATTCTCTAATTGAGAAAAACTCCTAACAAAAGTACTTGACTTTAATGCATTCAATAATTCATTATTAAAGTTACTCTTTCACAAAAGTGTCTATGATGCAATGTTCATTCATAACTGACGATAAATGTCTGTGTTGCAATCAATACAAATAACGACTAGTATTTCCAAGATCGTCGACAACGTAAGAGATTTTAACGCTCTAAAATCATTTAAATGTTCTTCCTTCTTGATGATGACAGAAAATTGGTCAAAGTAATTAAACTGGGGTAGAATTACTTTAATAAAATGACACGCTGTCTGAATTTAAATCTGCCATAAAAATCATTAACTTACAGTCAAATCGTGACTACAAAAAATATTAATTACTGAAAAATCTAAATATCAGTCTCAACTGATTCAAAATCATTTAACTATGCCCATGACATAACAATGTCTTAATAAATCGTCGAAAAAGGCATAACTCATCAAGGTGTACTGAGAATAAGAATCTCAACAAGAAAATAGGGCAAAATACATGAGGATAAAAATATGGGAAAAATGGTTGCTCAAACATTATTAGTAAACTCAAATACAATAAACGTTCACGACTACCTTATCTGCCGATTGACGTTCCAGAGGAAAATTCCCCAAAGAAGACTGCTGATGGATCCATTTCACCACGTTAAAGCTGAGCTCCATCCTCGAAATAGGAAATAGCACCCTCGGAGAATCGAACTGCTTCCTTCTCCGGAAATCGCTCTGCTCCTCGAAGACGAATAGACATCCTTCCGGCAATAATCTTCTTTGTGAGTCGGGATATCCCTGACCTCTCTTGAAAAATTCCCTGAAGTTCCAGTAGACAATCGCCATGAAGTTTTGTAGAAATTTCCGAAGAAATTATTCATATTCAGAGTATGAAATTGTTTCTATGGCTGTTCGATGGTATTCAGCCTTTAATTACGAAACATGGGTGTAGATGGTATTCACCGCATGTTCGCTTGTGTGGAATAGCAATTAGCGAAGTTCCATGTCGCTATCTTACTCCGTTGAAGTATGTCCCAATTGCAATAAGCCCTTTTAGCCTTCCATCTGCTCTTCGGTTGTAGTATTAGAAGAACAAACTGCCGTATTCAATTGCTCCATTATACTGGTATCGTTGTGTAACCAAGCAATCTGAAGTCTTTCTATTCCACTCGCAGCGTCAGCCTTGCGTTGATTCTGGCTATACAAAAGTGCTTCTCTTGTGGCGAGATAATCACTTTTGTCAGTCGTATAAAACTGCTAATATCTTTTAAACTAATCGGTCGAAATTGTTCAGCTTTTCTCTATAACTGCATGTAGCACTGCACAATACAATTAGCTTATCGGTGACCGCTAACTGTTCGAAGCTAAACTTGTAGAAGCTTTCTAAGGTCCGTTTCAACTTCACCTAGTTTGACTTGGATCTCGTTAATATAGTGGCCTCGCCACGCGTTATAAAGACGATTCTTTTCACTGCTGTTCACTTCGACGTCTCACTATAATGAATGTATAAGAAAAGAACTTTCACAATAGACTTCGATGATCTGAGAATGAGATCTCAGAATGATCAGAGAACGAAAGACGCTCCTCTCTTCTGCGCAAGCCCTTTTATTAACTTCTCGAGGGGCGTTTCCATCCCTTCCAAAGCGTGATACTGCGTCATCGCTAAAACTTCCAACTTCGTTAATACATGACGGATTTTCAAAATTCAAAAACTGAAAATAAATTTCACCAAAATTCCAAATCAATGCCTTTACTGCAAATGGATTTCCACAATTCTGCATTCCAAAAGTAATAAAAATACCATAGTTTCAGCAATCTCCGTCTTCCTTTAAACTATCGTTGATTGGTTCATGCCTCTCCTCCAATAGCATAGTTTCTTCCTCAGCAGAATTCCTCGTTTCCTGCGACTGCGTCGTACATCTTGGAACATTCTCGACTAAATGCTGACGTCACTGAGAATCTCGGCTCAAGTAGCCTGCTGGCATAACATTTGCGTCATCCGTGCTTACGTCATGACTACCCACGTCATAACTATGACAGTCATAACTTTCCTTATAATTTCAATATAGCCACCGTGGTCTCTATATAATTCAATTACGGGGGCAGTACCATCCCGGCATTTGCCCGAAGACGAAGTGGGGAAACCACGGAAAACCACTTCGAGGATGGCTGAGGTGGGAATCGAACCCCCTCTACTCATTTGCAACACCCGAGGCTGAGTAGACCCCGTTCCAGTCCTCAGACCACTTTTCAAATTTCGTGGCAGAGCCGGGAATCGAACCCAGGACCTCCGGGGCGGCAGCTAACCATGCTGACCGCTACGCTACGGAGGCGTACGATAGACTTCATATAGCCTAATTATTGTGTTGAATGTTGTTGGCAATTCTAGGCGGGCTCTTGTTGAAGGGCAGGCATTTTTAGATGCCAAGCACATAATTATGTGCGGAAAAGTGCTAGAAACAGAAGATTTTATGAGACTTGAAGCTTTATGCTTACAAACTAGTAATTCGAAAGGCGTACCTTATCCGATTCAAAATGAAATTCAGTTACCAGTTGCCAAGAAAAAAATAATTTGTTCAGGAATATGTAGGCCTAATAAGTGTGTAGTCGGTACATTGCTGTACATACTTCAGTAAGTAGATACATTTAAATTTGGAAGATTGACCGGTAGCCTAATACCGGTACTGTCGAAGTCAATACATCAACGACTGTAGCTTAGCCTACAAGTTCACTACCGTATAAAGAATTTTTAAATTTTTAATAGGCGCCTGATTATAAACTTAAAAGACCAGAGCTTCACAGATTTGAAGGAGTAATTGGGCAAGTTAAAGGAAGACGACCACATGTAGGCCTACCATAAAGCGAACCCTAAAAGTAATTTTTCCCACATGGGAAGAACAGCTGTCAAATCGACCTTGCTAAGTCGCCTAGTTTGTAGTGCAGGGAAGAATGTAGGGTACTGGATATTGTAAGAAATTCATTAGTATTTATTAATATAAAATTCTCCTTTGTAAAATGCCAGCCGCATACGATCATATACTTCGAAATCGGCTTTGCGACGCGAAGTAATCGACTCCATTCCGTCATAACAAATGTATTTGTTAATGTTGTCGCTAAGATCTCGACTAGAACGAGAAAAGCAATCCGATTGATTGTTGTACTCAAACTTCCATGCAAACTGCCAGGAAAAATAGCACCTGTTCAATTTCGTGAGTTGTATGGAAGCTACCATGGAAGGCAGAACCTAGTATGGAAGGTACAAATCACACGGTAATAGACGCGTGTATACCAGCGTGTATACCCGTACTGGTAGAAGCTCCCATGCTAGCGAGTGTCGTGTGATACAGGCTTAAAGGCTTAAGCTTTATCTTATTTTCTATCTAAGAAATTCTTGAGAAGTTTTATGTTGGGGAGGATAATTGTTGTTTTAAAAGGTGGAGCACCGTGGCTGTCTGCATAGCCTATAACTTATATAGGCTATAACTTACATGTATTTTTTCAGCTGAGTATGTTGTGTGTGTGAATGTTATGGCTGAAACAGGTGTAAAACTAGAAGAAAGAAGAATTTGTCTCTTGCCCTTTCCCTGAGACCCTAACTTGTGACGATATTAATTCACTCACAGGCTAGAATCTCAGGTATGGGCGGGGGACGATCCAACGGTCACTCAACGAGTTCAACGGACACGACTTGCCTCAGTACGTTGATTGCACTAGTATGCTGAATCACGAAGATTGATACTTTGGTATCGTAGTCACTAAACTGCGAGACAATGGACACTCGGAATGGCAGAGAAGAGGAGGCCATTATCATTTCAACTGAGATAAGTTGAAAATACCCTGGGCGAACATGATATCGGAAGTGCTGCAAAAGGTTAAGGTGGAGCGCCGTACAATAAAATGATGACACGATGACGTTAAGACTGTATTTGAAGGGGTAACTGAGGGGTGGACCAAGGTACTGTACTGTTCAGGTAATTCATAACACCGGCTATTTCTCTTATGCAACACAAATGAGGCCTGATAAGGTGTGAGAAGTCTGGAGAGCCAGGTTCGTTTAAGCTACAAAGAAAAGGACGGTCACGGTCATCGACTGGTCAAACGTTTGAGTTGCCGTTGTAGGGGGACGCTACACAACAGCACAGGAATCGAACCCGGCTCCCGAGGTTAGAACTTACCATGAAGTGAAATAACGGAACTTCATCGTAGTGATTATATTGTGTTCCATGTAGAGTCCTATTCATTAGCTCCACGTAGACTACTTGGGGAGGTGTGGATTTGACTCTTGGATGCTATTAGTTCGACGCGAATAGTGGTTTTTCAACCAATTTGGAATATGTATCTGCTACATTTTCACGCCACATTTAAATCATACAGTAGTCTATATCAAGGAGAATAGGCTATGTATACTATAGGCTAAAGCAGTGGTTCTTAACCGGTCCGCGGACCACAGGTGGTCTGCGAGTGCTTCGGGAGTGGTCCGCAGGAGAACAGGGGCAACTGTGTGCTGTGGGTTGAACATTTTCACTAGCTTCCATAACTGAAACAGGACGGTCGGTAACATATGATGCAAGAAAATCACTATCTAAAAATACATTTCTGTCCAAGGGAAATATTCCTGCCTTTTTGAATCCACTTAATATGTTGCTTGTGCTGAATGCTCGGGAGTAAACTAGCCCTAACATCTCAGCAATGCAGTAAATATCAAAAGTCTTTCCTGGGTTGTTTAAGTGCCATGCTTGGTTGTAATAGGTTTTGAGGGGAGAATAGACAGAGACGTCCAGTGGTTGGAGCTTGTGTGACGTGTGAGATGGGAATGTCAACATCACAATTCCTGCTTCAGATGCTAGTTCTACGGCTTCCACTGAAAGGTGAGTCTCGTGATTGTCAATTAGTAATAGAACACGTTCATCCTTAGATGGTTTGACGTGCTTTATGAAGTGTTCTAGGAAACTCAAATAAAGATATTCATTGGACTAACCAGATGGTTCCTGGAGGAGCCCTTTTCAACATAAAATCCTTGAAATTCATCCGTGGGAAATTAACACGGGTGGAAACTGGTTCCCAATCGCATTGATGCATGTATTGAGAGTCACTAGTTGGCCACGTTCTGCAGATGTTGCACTACCAACTTGCTTCACACCTTTTGGTGCTACAATTTTGGGTGGAGCTTGAACGGTTGTAAGGCCAGTTTCATCCTGATTCCAAATTCTTTCAGGAGGGAAGAGGCCAAAGCTTCCAGATTGTTGAAAAACGCATTAACATTGAGTCGATTCAAGCTCGTAGACCGAGATAAACTAGTAGGTTCTGGCTTCCTAATTGACAGAATATTAGCGTGGCGTTTCATGAATAGTCGCATCCATTCTTCTCCAGTATGTTTCTCCACGTCCCAATTTTTTGGATATTTCTTGTTATTTGCAACTGAAAATTTGTATGCAAGTAGCCGAACCCCTTTCTTTGTAAGTCCATACTGCATTTTTGCAATTGTCTGAATATAATTTACTAAACTTAGTTCTTCATCATTACTAAAAAACTGTTCACATCGTATTTTACAATATAAGTATAATTTTCTTCTCCTGAAGCCTTGAAAGATGTCAAATAGCGTATCAGTGTAGCCAATTTCACTTTATACACCTTGAATGCTTCTCTAATTGTTTTTTTGTTTATTGGGGGGGGGGGGGGGGGCGCACGGACAGCTTCAACAACATCATGTGCCAAGGTACAAGGTGAAATTGTGATCCGAGGTAGGGTAAAGTTAAGTAACTCCGTGATACTAAGCTTTTTTTTTGTTTGTTACTATTTCTGAAATTTTAGATTTCAGTTATTTCGATTCATTTTATGTTAAAGAGGAATACCCTACTGAACATTTCACTAGGCATATATCTTACAAATATTCATAAGTTATTTCAAAATATTAACTAACAATATCCGGTAGTAGAAGTAGGTAACGCCGTGATATTCAAGTTACTCCGTGATAGTGTTCAAGTTACTCCGTGATAGCATGGTGTTCACCATTCAGTGTACTTTTTAATCGTGAAAACTAATGTTTTATGTAATAAAAGTGTTCAAATCGTATATAGACTATACATTTATATTACCCAATTGAAACATTTCACTACACATTGTTTTTATAAAAATAAAAATAAACATTTTATTAAAAATATTCCATTAACTTAAACATAATTTAAGTCTTATTAGTCACTATCAGATTCCTCACACCTATCACACATAAAATAGACATTATAGGTACCAGACAATACAAAACTGATAATCAATCCATTCGGCTCCATTCTTCCTTTCGGTGTCATCCGCCAGGGGAGCAACTTCACGCACCACAACCGTCATCGTCATTGTTCTGGGGTCTGGAATTAGGCCAAGACCGATCTATTGTGTCTGCCTAGACACACTATCTTCACTTCAAATTCAGGTGACACAACGAATGGCTTTCCAATTTTTGCAAGGGTTGCACTTCCTGCATCGGCTGAATATTTTGTGCAATAATCCTTTAGTGTACTCCACGGGTTATTAAAACGTCTACTGGCCTTGTATACTGACCATCCTTTTTCCTTCATCGAATTCAATGCTTCTTTAAGTGTTTCAGCTGTGTAGCAGCGAGCCCCTTTATTCCGTTTTGGCGCCATTTCAGCGTCCAATCTAAGAAAACGTACTTATTGCTAAGCTCACACACCTTGCATGCGTAACACTACATGCATGTAAGTTTTGTATGCGAATGGTCTGCATCTTACTTCTGACCGGTGTTAAAATGAAACTTATATAATGAAACAGCTGTTTATAAGAAATTAAAATCTTCACCACAGTTTTCAATGGATGTGGATCACTTGTTGAAATGTCAACTCTCTGTTAATATATTTTTGAACCTCATTGAGTTGGTCAAAGATAGAACGAAAGGGCTTCCTGGATTCCTGGTTTCTCCTGCTATATGTAGGTAAAAACTTAGAACTTTCGGAATTGAACCTACGTAGTGATAGAGGAAATACGCTTTATCACGGTGTTACTTGATATCACGGAGTGAATGACTTTACCCTCTTTGGAATAAAAAAAAACGCGGGCTCACCTACAGGTTATGTTTAAACCAAGAATACAACATGTAGGTATACTCACCAGATAACAAAGAATCTAGAGGCGTGTGTATGTGTTATTAGTTCGTTGTCAATTTGCACTAGGAAAACGATAACTGAAAACTAAAACTCTTACTTTATCCACACAAAATTTTGTTTCGAAATTCAGCAGCTCTATGAACATGCAAGCAAGTCACACACAGGTTATAACTGCGCTCTGGTGGGTTGTACATATGATTATTTCTTCCTAGATAGCAGCACATACTGAGAAACAAAACGGTGATCCAAGGTACATTATACTTCTAGTACAACAGTCCTACTATGTATGATAATTTTGTTATTTTGGTCAAACAAAAATTAGGCTGTTACAAACGCTTTAAAATTAAAATGTATCGTATTATCAACTAGTTATTCTTCAAATTCGATGCGTATAGAATGTCAACGGAAGGCAAATCAATGTAGTCTCAAATAGAACTGTAACGGTATCTGGCGGAAACGTTTCGCATAAGAAATCCATTTACTGTACAGGGAGCTGGATTATAATTTCCATGAAACTAATGTCATATGCCTGCTTCCTTCATGACGTTATGGTGTGTTTATGTCAACAACTGCATTCACTAAAATTGTCGGCGAAATCTTAGGAATGTGTAGAAATTGGAGTAACGGATATTAAGGTAACTTACAGTGCTATTTCTCTTGCAATATTTCCCAGTTTTTTAATTCATTATAATACAATGGTTGATCCAATATAGGCTTCATTGTCAACTTTCAAATCATGTAATTCATGTCCGACATGCTGGATTTTCAGTGCATGTCAGACGCTATCCTTATCTAATTGGTCAATGAATGAAAATATTGAGCTCTGAAAACTGTGTTATAATGAAAAGTAGTAGACTACTTTAATGACATCCATTATGATACAGTTTTCTGACATATAATATTTACATATCGACAGCGTCGAACATAAATAGATAAAATCGAACTAAGGGAGTGAAAATTGGGGGCCTTTTTCGAAAAAGTGAAATATCGCTATAACTCTCTTAATATGTGAAATATCAAATCCATTTAAAGTTCATACTATTCTTCGGATAAGGGCCAAAAATGAATGTTATTAAAGTTTTTTGATAGCACCAACCATTGACCAAAGGGGTGGGAAAAAGTGACTTTTTAGAGAAACTAAAATCATGTCTCTTAATATGCACAATATCAAAACCGTTTGAAATGTGCAATACTCCTCTAATTACTACCTAAAATTTTTGATATGACCCACCGTTACAACAAGGGATGAGCAAAATGATTTCGGAATTATAAGAAAATGCCCAATTGATGAGGGAAGAGCCATCAGAGGTTGCCATGACAACGCCACTGCACGAGATCACATTCAGTTCTCCATCTGTCTCTGTGGGAAGCGGCTTCGGTGGCGTAGTTGGTAGCATGCTGAGCTTCTATGCCCAAGATTGTGGGTTCAAACCTGACCGAAGTCGTCGGATTTTTAAGAGCGTTAAAAATCCCTCAGTATGGCCGGCGGGCCTATGTCATAGATTCATGGCATGTAAAAGAACCTTCCACTAACTACAATTGTGAGAAGAACAATGTGCACGTTAGATTTGATTAACACTCCAAGTTCCAACGTTCGTCGCCAGGTGCTGGTTGCGGTGGCATCTAGTAGCCAAGTTCACAGATAGGTGTTGTTGACGGTAGCATTTGGTAGGGAGAGTAGGAACTACTACTTGAAAATGACCGTCTGCAGTCCTTTCCAGAATTACAGACTAATAGTCATCACAATTAACACCGGGTATCAGACAGATTCTACACACACCCAAAGCCCCTAAGTACACGGGGCTACATGACCGCGTTTTCGCGACCCCTAAACTGAGGAACCAACCAACCTCTCTGTGGGAGATAACATTTTGCGTGATGAAGTAACAGACCGTTAGATAGTTACACATCAGTGTCGAAACCTCGCATAAGGACAGTGTGACTACCAGTATAAAAATAGACCCCAAATGACGAAAAGGTTACAGTCTCCATAAGACAATAGAGGGTTAAAAATATGCATAAAAAGACGATAAACAAAGTTATTAAGCTCCAATGGTAAAATACTTTCTCATAATGAGAGGTATAAAATGAAAACCTTCTACGAAAACCTCCATATTTTCCCTATTTTCGCCTATTCCCTAGTTTACCCGGCGAAATCTACCTCCGCCTTCCGGCGTGCCGAGAGGGAATTTTACATTGTCTAGGCCAGTAACAATCATAGGTTTAGATGGTTCACTTATTCAGTTCTTGAATTAAATTCTGCTTGGTCTCTGCTTTACTGTGTTTACCTCTGTGTTTAGCAGTGCCGGGATGAGATGCGAAAAATTTATTGGTGGTTTTAACGGCCGGATACCCGTAATCCATAATGAATGTATATACTGCACAGGGTGGGCCATAAGTCAGTTGTCACTTGCAATCCTTAACGGAATTGTCAATTCTGTAAATTACCTAGATATGCTTCAGGAAGTGTTGTTAGAACTGAAAAATTGTCCACTCCATGAACATCTGCAGGCGGTTAAGAAAAAGTTCATATGGCAACAAGATGGAGCACCCCCGCATTATGGTTATTGTGAGAGGCTTTCTATATGAAAACTTTGATGAATGGATTGGCAGACGGAGTACTATGGCCTCCACGATGCCCTTATATCACACCCAAGGATTTTTCAGTCTGAGATATACTAAAATATGAGGTTTATTCCGTCAAGATTCGTGATGTTGAGCATTCAAAGGCACGAATCCAATCAGAATCAGAAAAACTACAGTCCTGGAAGATTTGCGATAAATTTGTAAATCAGTGAATTGTTTGCTCAGAACAGCATGGAAACCATTTGTAAATCAGTGTTGAAAAGATTGCTCATAACAAGATGGAATCCACTTTGAGCACCTTTTGTGGGTTCGTTGAACTCGATGTGTACTTTATTTCTGTGTTGATAATAAATTTGTATTTTTATTTGTTTAATAGGCCTATTATTGCATCAAATACATTTTTGATAACTGACTTATTGCACATCCAGTATATTTTATTCACATGCATTTTTTTCAGTTTTTTTCTCATGTCCTAGTAATTGGGTTTATATTGTGTTGACCGACTGAAAAGTTGCAATATCTAGTCAATAAGGCAACGCTGAAAAATTGCTCCAAGATAGGCCGATTCATCAAGAGAAAATTTGGCGCCATGGCTTTGCGCGTAGCTACCGCGGTCCGTAATTATTTCTATTGTATTATTACATTAAAAGAAAAATCAAAATTTGAGGTATGCAACTTCTACATTGAGCTGACTATGAAAGGCGTAGGAGTGGCAGTTTTATACGAATGACGGAGTGTGAGTCATGACGGGTGCTCTTGGCATAAACAGTTTATGTTACGAGTTTGGTGCAGCTATGCGTGGAATGTGTCCAATGGTATTGCACTGTACTGGGAAGCAGGCGAGCAACAAATCCTCATAAGTTGGAACTCGTTCTACTTTGAGTTAATGTTAACATACACAACACTTCCATATTAACCTACACAGTACCGGGACATTATTTTCCATATACGGACGACACCTTCTAGCTTGTACCAACTTTGAAAATCTAAATAAAATTAAATGTTCCAAAAAGCAAAAACATTCAACATGCTAGGAGGATGCATGATATTTACCGGATTGATTGAAATATAATTCTTAATAATACTAGCCAATGGATTGGACAAGGAGGCCAACATGGAAAGAGCTAGAAAACAGGCTAACACAGAACAGTTAGAATCTTACAAAGCCCAAATTAAACACTACAACGTGGTTGTAAAACCAGAGGGACTGTACGGCAGATAAATCCTAAATATAAAAGAGGAACTACAAGAAATCGAAAAGAAGGAAATACAAATCTGGAGGAAAATTCTTGGACCACAGAAGACCACAGACTGGACATGAAAAAAAAAGGAGTAAATAGGATCTTTACAAGTATTCCAAAAAGATCACGGACAAAATGCGAAAACGAAGACTGAAATTATACGGACATCAAGTAAGAATGGACGACAAACTATTGACTATAATAATCTTTTAATATATAATTGGATTATTGAGGAGGACGACGAAATGGGTGGAGGAGGTTGAGAAGCACACAGAAGAGATTAAAATTACATCTGAATAAAATTGATCCTCAACAGAAAGAATTTCGGAGCTCAAGTTGATAAACACAAATTTCAGGAAGAGCAACTGAAGAACAGGGCCAAATCCGTAATATCTGAGGAGCAGAGAAAATTAAGGTGTGAACGAATGAAGAAGTTCTGGAAAGAGAAAAGAAGACTGGCCAGAAAGCATTAAGTTAAACGCGGTCCACAGTTGGCCAAATTCGGAAGCAAGAGGAAGACTATGCCAATAAATACTAATTACGTAACATTTATTCAATTGTTGAACATCGATTCAATTGTATAAATTGTTGTACATGTTTCGGCTTGAAAATGAAGTCTTCTTCAGCTCAAAGTTCAATAATAAATAATAATATCGTATGTCCTCGGGTGCCGGGTGTAAGCTGTGTTATTTGACACCCAGAGGGTAGCTTGCATGTCGAACTTTGTTGTTCCTTGAAGCACTATGAAAGTCAAGGAGGTTAGATATCTAAGCTCCTTGAACACTATAGCGCTTTCTAGTAGAGAAATGAGGAACTTTTTGTTGGCGGAAAATCCCGAGATTAATTTTGCCATTATGCACACGGCCTACTGAATTCAAATGGGTTATTTTACATGCCGACATCGTATGACATGCGTGTCGTAAATTTTTGCCGCCTTTCAAAAAAAACTTACCTCGGCCAGAGGCGAACCTGCAAGCTTGGGGTCAGTAGACCGACACGTTAACCACTCACCCACCATGGCAAGCTTCAAAGTTCAACTAAGAATATTAATTGAGATATCGCTGTGTCAAATCTATAAATTACTCATTACAAAGAACAATAATTTGCTATGACAAAACTGAAATACAAAACTAAAATTAAAATTAATAATTGTTTCTGAGGTTTAGTCATAGCAAAATATTGTTCTTTGTAATTAGTCATTTATAGATTTGGCACAACGATATCATAATTAATATTCTTAATTGAACTATGAGCTGAAGAAGGCTTCATTGTCAAGCCGAAACATGTACAACAATTGGACAATTGAACAGATGTTCAACAATTGCATAGTTGTTTCTTAATTTGTATTGATTGACGTAGTATTATTATGAATTATAAAATGTTCTGTTCAGTTTCGAATAAAAACTAAAACCACAAGTTAGTGTTTCATTCGAAGGAAAAGAAAACCACTACAGTAACTGAATTGTTTGAATTTCTAACGGAGTACTAAATCTCAGTGTTTTCCACGGGGGCTCATGCCGTTTCACCTCCCCGGCATGTACAATCTCTTATCAACGGCATTAGGAATCAATTGTCTATAATTTCAACTCTTTAAGATGCATGAGGTTGAGCCCCTTAATAAAAAACAGCATTAATATGTTGTTGCTTTGTTTTGCGGGTGAGGCCTCGCATGTTCACACTCCGTGTAGTGTGATTAGTTACCTACTAGCGCGCATATACAGAATACTGTATCAAGCAAGTTAGTGCACATGATTCAGAAACATTCTGAAAATGTTGAGATTTATGTTTCAATAGGAAATAATTATATTTCTTGTCGGTGTTAATAGTCGTTTCAAAATGCGTAAGATCGAGATCATCTGTGCTCATTCGTAACTTAACAATGGTTGAGCATTCCGAAATAGGTTTTCTCTTTAAGTGTACATTTTATTGAACGTGACATAGTCTAGTTAGTTATTGTTGTTTTAAGGGGCGGAACTACGAGGTTATCTATCCCTGCGTGACATAGTCTACTGATAGATCATTGAAGTCAGACGGAATGTAATGGGCATTTTTGGTATTCTTAAAAGATTGAGTTGCATAACCTGGATATTTTACTAACTTTGAAATGTAATTACAACCAGGTCATCAACATACTGTAAATCAGACTACCTAACACGGACGGCTGCGTGGTGCAGAGGTAAAGTTCTTACTTACTGTGCCCAAGAGTGTGACATCGACTATCGGCGCAGTCAGTTGATATTTGAGGATTCTAACGGATCCAAGCCAGTCATTTACTTGCACGTTAAAGACTCCCAGCAGCCCAGCGTCTCTAACAGCCGCAGTAGTTGAAAGGGACTAAAATCCACAATAGCATTATTTTATTATTATTCAGTCATCTTCATCCATTCCATCTCTCATCCCGCCATGCAAGTCGTCCACGGGTGTTGGCTAGAAATACCTGCACTCGGCCTCTCAGGAGGCCACACGACAAAACGAATATTATCCTTCTTTCTTTCTTTCTTTCTTTCTTTCTTTCTTCGAATGAGCCAACTATGGACTATGCAGGTTAACCAAAATGGTTTTCGGCTTGATGAGTTGGGATTGGTTTCACGTTCTTAAGAGTCTTCTTCCTAGCCCATATCCCCTTCATTATCTGACTTTGTAGTTGTTTAGCTGCTTCTGACCTCTTTTGTCTCTGCCATTTCTTAAGTGATTATTATTATTATTATCATTATTATTAACGTTATTCTCAGTTCATTGTCTGGTAAAATAGAAAGCAATTATGCAGAATACATTGAATCAAAGCAAAATCATCACCTTAGTTTAGATAATTTCCAATGAATTTCCGAACTATTCTATTTGTAGCCAATATCACTGCCTTCTGAATTAATGCATACAAATTAGTGTCCAAATCAAGCTCTCTTAGCCCTTGCAGAAGATGTTTGGGAACCACATCAGTGCCTGAGATGACTAATGGTACAATTCGTACTCTCTTGACCTGCTATTGCTTCCTGATAGGCTCCACCAGCTCCAAATACTTGGATAATTTTCCAGCATGTTTAACCTGCAGGCTGTGCACGTGACTTTCTTCAATCTTTTGTGGTTCATTATGTCAGGTCTATTATGTTTCACTATCCTTTCGGTGAGCACAGTCCGAATCCAATACAGTCCGAAATGTGCATTATAGTTACGTTAACTACTTACAGAAAAGGAATCTGTTGACATCGAATATAGATTTAGGTATTAGAAAGTCATTTCTGAAGGCCTTTGTCTGGAGCGTGGCACTCTATGGAAGTGAAAGTTTGACTATTGGTGCAGCAGAAAAGAGGAGAATTGTAGCGCTTGAAATGTGGTGTTACAGGCGAATGATGAAGATCAGATGGTTACATAGGGTTACAAACGAAGAGGCATTAAGACTAGTGGGAGAGAAGAGATGTTTCTGGCACTGCTAATGAAGAGAAGAGATAGGTTGGTAGGACACATACTAAGACACCCAGGAATAGCAAGCTTACCCTCTAGTAGTTATGGAAGGAAGGGTCGAGGACAAGAACTGTAGGGGTAGACCAAGGTTAGACTATGTTAAACAGATTGCCTCGGATGTGGGGTGTAGTAGCTATGTAGAGATGAAACGATTAGCTCAGGATAGGGAGGCATGGAGAGCTGCATCAAACCAGTCAAAAGACTGAAGACTCAAACAACAACAACAACAACAACTACTACTTCCATTCCCTTTAAACCGAAATCCAACCACTCGATATTTGCCTTCAGTGATAGGTTCTTATACATAAATAAACGCCAACGGTAAGATATTACAGTACCGGTATTGCCTAACTTCTGTTACCATCTTACTTCAACTCAAGAGCTCGTCCTACCATCAACTAGGGGCAGATGACCTCGTAGTTACGCCCCTTAAAACAACAATAACTAACTTACTACCATCAACTCTCACTAAAGCCTAATTTTCAACACAAATCCGCAACAGCTTTCCTTGATATCAAAACCCCCACAGGACATTTAGTAATTTTCCCCTTACTACTTGATCATATGACTTCACTAGATTTATATCATAAAACAAACACACAATTGTTTAATGATAATAATAATAATATAACAACGTCGGACTACCCCATTTAGAGATGACTAGATCTACCCTTGTCTGGGATGGACATCTGACGCAAGATAAGCTATAATAACTCTTCGCTGGGCGATATATCACACATTGCAAAATAAGAGAGAACTGAGGATTAATGGTACTTCTGCATTCACAAGTCCCATTTCCTTTCCGCTTTGACTTTTTTAAAGCTTAGAGTGGTGTATATGAGCGGGAAGGCTTTTCAGAATCTTGAAATAAGCTCTCTTTTCTGTTTGAAGTCTCTTTCTGAACGCGCAAATAGTTCCTAACGGAGAGCAAACGTGTTTCATAGTATCGTTCTGGAAATGAAAGGGATGTATGTGGTTTACAGTATACAGAGCCAACTCACGTTTGAATAGCTCATTAAGAAAAGAATAAAAAACGCAAAATAAAATATTACAATATCACTGCCTTCTTTTAAATACACGCATCAAAAAAGTATGCATCGGGGAGTCCGCTGTCCTTAGGGGTATATCTGGGACTTGTTCTCATACAAAACTGTCGCTTACAGTGATATCGGACAAGAGTGTAAACTCTCAAAGATTGATCGCCACTTAAGTGGAAAAAGCAGCGCATCAATGCGGTTCCCATCAGGAGGAAAAAGTATGCATCGCCCCTGTAAGTATTGTCAGTATATACAAATAAATGTCGTTTTGTACTTCCACTTTTATTGAACATTTCATTTCCGACCAATTTCGCCTTTCGTTATCATTTTCCGTGACGATATTTATTTGTACAGTATATAAAATGCATTTCCACCAAGTAACGTCATTCAATACTACCGTATTCATACAGTAGTAGGCCTATATTGCTGGTTGGCTCCGGCGACCCCAATTAATTGGGAAAAGCCGAAGAAAGTCTTTTTCCTGAGCAAGTCAGAAAGCTTAAAGATTAAATATGTTACTTGTTTATAGTCTTAATATAACATAAATACAAAATATTAACCATACTTATACTTTGGTAGGCAACACCTGGGCCTACAGTGTATATACACACATCAAAAAAAGTTTTGCATCACCTCGGTTCCCAGATCTCCGGCATATAGACGTTGACTGTGTATATTGTATCAAAGATACAGTCCCTTTGACTGTTCATAGATGTCACTAAAACTGCTCAAAGATGTAAACAACCATGCATGAGCAGGGCCTATTAGACGGAGGGGGTACGACAGCCGATCAGTTCCAGTCATTCCACCAGGACGAAGGTACGCTGCTCATGTTGTCTGTAGTTCTACCATGCCTAGAAGGTCAATACCGCAGTTCGATCGCGTCCGCATTGTTACTTTGTGTCAAGAAGGGCTCTCAACAAGGGAAGTTTCCAGGCGTCTCAGAGTGAACCAAAGCGATGTTGTTCGGACATGGAGGAGGTACAGAGATACAGGAACTGTCGATGACAGGCCTCGCTCAGGCCGCCCAAGGGCTACTACTGTAGTGGATGACCGCTACTTACGGATTGCCGCTCGGAGGAACCCTGACAGCAATGCCACCATGTTGAATAATGCGTTTCGTTCAGCCACAGGACGTCGTGTTTCAACTCAAACTGTGCGCAATAGGCTGCATGATGCGCAACTTCACTCCCGACGTCCATGGCGAGGTCCAGCTTTGCAACCCCGACACCATGCAGCGCGGTACAGATGGGCCCAACAACATGCTGAATGGACCCCACAGAATTGGCATCACGTTCTCTTCACCGATGAGTGTCGCATATGCCTTCAACCAGACAATCGTCGGAGACGTGTTTGGAGGCACCCTGGTCAGGCTGAACGTCTTAGACACACTGTCCAGCGAGTGCAGCAAGGTGGTGGTTCCCTGATGTTTTGGGGTGGCATTATGTGGGGCCGACGTACGCCACTGGTGGTCATGGAAGGCTCCGAAACGGCTTTACGATACCTGAATGACATCCTCCGACCCATAGTGCACCCATATCGGCAGAATATTGGAGAGGCATTTGTCTTCATGGACGACAATTCTCGACCTCATCGTGCACATCTTGTGAATGCGTTCCTTCAAGATAACGACATCGCTCGACTACAGTGGCCAGCATGTTCGCCAGACATGAACCCTATCGAACATGCCTGGGATATGTTGAAAAGGGCTGTTTATGGACGTCTTGACCCACCAACCACTCTGAGAGATTTACGCCGAATTGTCGTTGAGGAGTGGGACAATTTGGACCAACAGTGTCTTGATGAACTTGTGGATAGTATGCCACGGCGAATACAGGCATGCATCAATGCAAGAGGACGTGCTACTGGGTATTAGAGGTAGTGGTGTGTACTGCAATCTGGACCACAAATGCTGAAAGTCTAGCTGTATGATGGTACAACATGCAATGTGTGGGTCTCATGAGCAATAAAACGAGCTGAAATGTTGTTTGTGTTGATCTCTATTCCCTTTGTATTTAAAGGTTCCGGAACTCTTGGAACCGAGGTGATGCAAAACTTTTTTTGATGTGTGTATATATATTTATTTAAAAAAAAGATACAGTAGTCGCATATGATGTGTAGCATATTATCCTACTATGAAATTGAGATGAAATGTATGTGAAGTCATCTGCCATGTTATTCTACTCGTATACTACAGAGCTTGGACATTCTTCAAGTATTAATTTACGCTCCGTTTTCATATTGGTACTATGATGAATGTATAGCCTAGATTGAATTGGAGATATGCCACTGTCACACTAGTTTGAATAAACATCACATATTAGATTGTGAATTAAGTGGAGGAATGAAACCATAGTCTCTAGCCTATCTATAGACTACTAGAAATAATGTTCAATACAATCAAATTTCCCAACTCCTGCTTGGTGCAAACTATTGTAATTAAAATTAGATAAATCGTAATTTCATGTATATTCTGTTAAAATGACGCATAATGTTATATAACGATAGATATAGTTTAAATCGATAATCTGGTAGCAAAACATTTGCCGGGACTGGGGTTCGAACCCGAGACCTCATGATTCGCAGACCAAGGAGCGTTAAGGCTTGGGTACGCAGCACTCCAAAATAATGGTTTCAGGAAGGTCTGGAGAGGCTGATACATCGATGGCAAAAGTGCAATAAAGTTACAAGGAGATTATGTTGAGAATGTGGACGTAACAACTGATGTGTAATGTAGCCTAGTTCATTTGGATAGAAAAATACAGCGGAAAACAATATAGTACGCCCTTCGTATTTATTGGTTATATTACAGACCTGATTTCGTTAGTTTTGGAATATTTTAAGAGCATTTCAAAACTACCATATAGTTTCAAAAACTTGCAACTTTATATTTTACTATAGTTTCTTACGACAACTTAAGATTGCTGATGATGGCCACGCTGTGGTCGAAACAAGTCCTCTTATAGGCATACTAAACAACTTATAATAATATATTTATTGTGGTTTTATTTGACATGGTTTAGATTTCATTTAAATTTTGCCAATAAGGACCAATTTGTTTCAGATATGGTTAATTTCATAGCTATACATATTATTATTATTATTATTATTATCATATTCATTTCACCACATAAGTGGTACATATCAACATATCGTCGGCTTGTTTGCATGACGGTATGGCTAATTCTCTTAGGGTGGCACATTGAGAAACGAACGAACAATGGTACAGGTTTCCAAGATGACGGCCTTCTGCATGGTGATATGTAGACCAGGATGTATTCCCAATATTTCTAGATTGCGAGCCAATGATTTATGGACGATGCTGGTAGGAGAAATGACTATGAGCAGAACCCCTACACTTTCCTGTCTCCACATTTTGGTGATCTTATCACAGCAGGTTTGTTGCAGATTATGGGAATTGAGCACTGCAATATCAATGAGGTAGGTTCTCTTCTGCACCTTGTCCACAAGAACAATATCTGGCCGGTTTGCTGGTATGGTTTTATCATTAATAACTGACCGGTCCCATAACAACTTGTGTCTATGATTTTCTAAAACGGCATCAGGAACATACTGATAGTAAGGCAAAGTATTTTCAGATAATAAGTGCTTATTATTATTATTATTATTATTATTATTATTATTATTATTATTAGGGCACTTTCGACTCAAGGAATCCTACATTACCCCCCTGTACTGAAACATTCTCTGGGTTTATCCAAGGACAAGCTATGCTTAGGGTGTAGACTCTTAACTTCAAATGTCAGGCGTCCACTTGGCACTAGCTGTTCTCGGAATTTGGCGTAAGTAAGCCAAGAATCTGTATGCTCCTGCTCGTTAAAAAGAAACGTATTGTGTTAGCTTGTCTGTGCATTGGTTTCATGTACTTTTTTGTGGTGTTTGACATTTTCCCCTCCACTGAAACTTAAAACGGAAATTGCTTGGAAGTAATTGTGTGAGAGTTGCCAATAGCCTACTTCTTGCGTCATTAACAATTAAAAGTTAAGCTATTGTAAGATGTGTACTCTGTGCTTCTCATTACGAGTATTCGTGTCTTTCTTACATTCACATAGGAATGGAAACTTACCGGCTGACGAAGATTGATAATGATTAAGAGGCCTAACATCTAGGTTATCGTCCCTTAAACTGACGACGATTGTCGCACTTCTAAATTACATGTATAAATAATAATAATAATAATAATAATAATAATAATAATAATAATAATAATAATCGTCTGATAACCTGTGGTATTGTGGAGTCTCTAGGAGAGTATGCATTTATAGGCTAACTAAAGCTAGGATAGGGAAGGATACAGCCGTGGCTTTAAGTTGTCATCTATCCCAGCATTTGCCTGTAGAGGAAGTAGGAAAACACGCCAAACCATTTCCAGAATGGTTTTGGTGGGAATCAAACCCACCACTTCTCAGTTTTGCTTCGCGAGGCAGACCAGAATTTTCTTTGCAGTGAGGGGAATCGAACCCGTACCTCTGGGATGACAGCCAAGAATGCTGATCACTACACCACGAGGTGGTTATTATTAATGCTAATAATAATACGGGTTTAACATCCATTTTATCCCATGTTGCTCTAGAGACGCCAGGGTACCTATTTTTACCCCTAGGAGACATTTGACGTGCCAGTAAATCTACGAGGTTGTCGTAATTAAACACCCCTTAATGCCATCAGACTGAGCCAGTATCGAACCTGCAACCTTGGGTTTGGAAGGCCAACGCTCAACCAGTTGCGCCGTTCAGCCTGGCAAACGAACGATGGTGGAGTACCACCGGAATGACATTGACAGGGAAAACAATAGATCCCGTAGAAAACCTGCCCCGCTTCCTATTTGTTCTTCACATATTTACATGCAGTACACCGACCGAGATTTGAACACGGGATGCAGTGGTGAAAGGCTGACGTCGAATCGTCTGAGCCACGGAGACGAAACAAATCTCGGAATATTTGTTTTTCTTTTCGCTAGCAATCTCATGTTGTTCATCTCTTGTGTGAATCATGATTATTTTTTCTTTGGGAAATGGCTGTCTGTGTTGACGATATACCTACAGTACAGACCTGTGCGAGAACTTAGGCCTATGTATGCGTTTGCGCCTTACATGGTGTGTGAGAGTCTTGTGACAAATGTCTCTTATATGGTACTCCTCTTATACCTAGTTACGTGTTAATTGCTTAAGTGGGCTATATTCTTCTAAGTTATTGATTTTAATCTTTTATTAGTACGCCTAACCACCATCTTGAATGTATGTTGGAGTCGCTGTTCTTTTGCCTTAGTCATATAAAGACTACCTTATTGCTGATTTTCGCATTTGAGTATTACTTATTTTTATACATTTTATATTCTATAATTTCAAGATGGCGGCTGCGCGTAATGTTCGAAGTTATCACTTGGAAAACGTACATCCCCCATAAAAGAGCTCTCTGTATACCTACTGTTGTTAGCATTACTTCATTCAGGCATGTTTGAATGTTTCACACGTTCGCCATCTTCAAATTGTACAGTTGATGACCTTGTACTTCGGTCCATAACACTTGCAAAAATTTAGTGATTTTCCATTTATTTAGTTTAATTCAGCCGGTATTTGATTTTGGTATTGAGCACAGTGGTGTCCAATAAATTGTCTTCGTTATGATGGCGGCGATAGAACATATGGGATTGAGGTGCCCTCGGCTAGTGCTACTTTTGTACCTAATTCCATTAATTTCGGATTCCTATTTTGGGAATTGATAGGGAGGAATAGAATTACATGCACAAACACATACGGGTATTTTCGCCTGTGTAAGTCTCATAAGCCTTCTTGCATCTTTTGTACAATTCGTAACTAGGCTGAAAACAAGACAAAAAGAAGAATAAATAGATTATTATGTTCTCATCCTGTAACCGGCTTGAGACGTGCTCTTGTATTCTGTTTCATGGACCAAGGAAGGATGAAAAGAAATTCATGAATATTACAACAATGAGATTTTCACTCCATCAAAGAGACAGCAAGATGAAGACATCTCGAGTACCAGAACTACGAGTCTGAACGTATCAATATGATAGCAATTCGGATTCAAGAACAAGATTTATTATCGATCAGTTAAAATGCAAGCATACGTCGAATGACCTTCCTATATGCTCTCCAACAAATACTATATCTAATGCTTAACAAATCCCATATTAAGAATCAAAGGGTCCTTGTCAAAATATAAGCCTTAGTTTTGTGTATATTAACACAGTGTTCAAACAATTAAAACCAGTAAACTTCCATCAATAAACAAATGTTCATCATCAAACAGCGTTACAATGCAAAAAAAATATTTTCTACAAACGAAATGAAATATTTCTGCCTCATGACTTTTGTGCAGAATTAGAAAATGCTTTTGATAACGTTGATTGGAGCAAACTCGTTGGCATAAAGGAGCGGAATAATGGGATACGAGGGTGATCTCCAATCTACACAGAACCCAGACGGCAGTTATAGAGTTGAAGGACATGAGAGAGAGGTGGTATTCGAAAAGAGCTAGGGCGATGCTGCGACTTATCGCCCATACTTTTCAATAAGCAATGCATGAAATGAGAGAGAAATTTGAAGTAGAAGTAATGGTTGAAGGTGAAATGATTGCAACTCTAAGATTTCATGATGACAATGTCATCTTAACCAATTTACCAGAGGATTTGAATGAGTTTCTAAATATTATAGACTCAAACTTAAGGAAAGAATTCATGACGAAATCAACAAATTTACACCAAAAATAATGGAATGCATCCAGAAGAAATAAAAAAAACCTATTGACATAAAGTTCACAGGTGTAAAGTTAAAATAATTAGGAGACTTATGCTACTCGGGAAGCAAAGTAAGCAGTGATGGTCGAAGCAAAGAGGATATAAAAAGTAGGTTAGCACAGGCAAGGAAAGCTATTCTACAGAAAAGAAATCTGTTGGCATTAAATATAGATTTAGAAAATAATTAGAAAATAATTTTAACCCCCTTTGTCTAGAGCGTGTTGCTTTATGGAATTTGAACTTTGATAGTTGGCGCTGCAGAAAAAAAGAAAATTGTAGAATCGGAAATGATGCAGATTAGATTGGTAGATAGAGTAACAAACGAAGAGTTACTAAGACGAGTGGTAGAGATGGATGTTTCTTGCAAGTGCTGATGAAGAGAAGAGATAGGTTGGTTGGACAACACTAAGGCACCCAGGAATAGCAAACTTAGTTATGGAAGGATTGAGGACAAGAACTGTAGGAGTAGGCCAAGGTTAGAGTAATATATTGCTTAGGATGTAGGATATAGTTGATATGTAGAGATGAAACGATTATCTCAGGACAGGCAGGCATGGGGAGCTGCATCATCAAACCAGTATAATGACTTGAAGACTCAAACACACACAATTCAATCACCCCTATCGCGATGATATCGTTTGGCAACAATGTAAGTGGATATAGGCTAGGCTATATGGTCGCAAACTAGACATCCAGGAATTGAAATGCTTTTTACAAAAGTCGAGTAAAGGGAAGTGAAAGGAGAATGGAAACCACTTATTTTGATTCCTCTTCTCTGATTTATTGGTGGTGCGATTTACATATTTTTCTGGAAACCATCTTTTTATCTTCTAATGTATGAAAACACCTGGTTGAGAGGTGGTAACTACTAAACGTCAATGCTAAAAGGAGTGAATAATTCATAAACGTGCAAAACCTGAGAAATTATGATGAATCTTTTAAAAATATTACCGGTGGAATGTGTTATGAAATATGCAATTTTTCTCGTACTAATTTTGTTCTGTACATCTTGAAATGTAAGCTCATCGCTCCAATTGCGATTGGGCAGCAGGAAGCTGCTTGAAGCTCATTATTCCGGAGAAGAAAAACGCCACTTGTTTTGGAACCACGCTGTTGTGGGAAGTACAGCTTGTCAAGTGCTGTGGATCTGCGTGACCTGCTGTTTTATGTAGAGTTTCCGGTACATCTGCAACTTTATGATGTACTTGTAGAACAGGCTGTTAACGCGTCAGGAAAGGTTAACTAGTCTCAAGAGGCTCTTGTTCGGAATTCATTTTGTTCCCATCTGCAATTTCCAATCTACACGTAAGTTTGTTTTACCTCGTGGAACTGTAACGGTCGAGCCAGGGCCGTGGAGACAGAGCACCTTGCGGGCCCCTGTTAGTCAAAGCCCTGCACGGATGCGGATATCCGCGAATATTTTCGCCATGCGGATATAGTTTGCATGGCTGTGCAGATAGCGGTATAAGCTGCGGATAATGTTTGCAGCAAATCTGCGGATAGTTTTTAGAATACAATCCGGACTTGTCGACCCGGATGTTTAAGACATTTATTTTTCCGTTATGTTTTTTCTTTTCATTTTTTTTTCATGACAAATGTAAGATAATGATTTACACTAATCGCATTCAAATTATGTCATTAAGCATAATTAACACTCAGAACTTAAATGAGTTGCAATTCTGATTGTATAACATTCATTTTAAACATAGCACATGACATTCATAGCCTAAGGGACGACTTTCTCCTTAAATATCTAACTGTGTTGTTTAATACTTTATCTAATTAAAATATTATTGTAATGCCAGTAGATTCGGTTAACGAAGTGCGGATGCGGATAACGTTTTGTTTATCCACGCAGGGCGCTACTGTTAGTTGCATGACAATCCGGAAGTATCAAGTTTGCATTTATATATTTTAAAGCACACTCCCTTAAAAAACCTTCGTGGAATTTTTATTTTTATTGCAAATTTTCCAAAAGTTTCAACCTTGTTTAAGGCAAAAAAACATTCTAGTTAACCTTTGCAAAATCCATTTTTTTTCATATAGTTGTGAAAGGCGTTTGATTTGTTGTTGCACCCCGCGGTATAAACGTGCGCATTAAATCGCTAACCACGTCCGCGACAGGACGCTGTAGCAAGTCCGGAGATCGGAAATTTGAATCCCGGTGCTGACAGCGGCTATCCTGAGTGTGGGTTTTCCACGAGCTTTTTCCCCACAATCCCTCCAAGAAAATGCCGGGATAGTACCGTATTTCAAGTCCCGGGCACCTTGCCCATCCCCGACCCTGATAATTGCAGCTATGTACTCACCACAGATACATAGGTTATCAGACAAAGTGAACACTCTCTGAAGTATTCAGCGCTGATGACTAAAGATGCCACAAGCCTCTAATATGAATTAACAACAACTTGTTCTTGTGATAGGACTAAACTTTTCATCCAAATACAACGAAAACGACATTAGACTAGACTTTACATAAAATATTAAAATGTACAATTTTTCAAGTAGGTTATATCTTTGGCAATATACAACCTCTGTTCGAAATGTCCGGTGAATGGAACTATATTACTAACGGATTATCGGCTCACCTGAAACAGCAGTTACTGTCCTCTGAAGAAATCCCTATGGATGGTGATTCACTTCTGAGAACGGCTGTACGAGTCCTGGAAACTCTTGGCATAGTCTTCTTTAGGGATAGCCTTCAGTTGGGTCGTCACATTACGTTGGATGTCTGAAATGTCCGAAAACCTCTGGCCCTTCGGGGCTCTTCGGCGACCTTGGACTCCGCCACTCCATACTTTTACGCTTGCCTTCGGGGTCATACCTCAGGCACAGGTCTCGTCGCCCCGCATCCGCATGACTTTTATCCGTACGCTTGTTATCCGAATCTACTGACATTGCAATAATATTTTTAATTATTAGATAAACCTTAAAATAATAAAGCAACTCATTCAGACATTTGAGGAGAAAGTCGCTCCCCTAGGCTATGTACTGCATGTCATGTGCTATGTTTAAAATGAATGTTATACAGCCAGAATTGCAACCTTTTTCAGTTCGTAGTGTTAATTATGCTTAATTTGAATGAGATTAGCTTACATCATCATCATCTTACATTTGTCATGGATAAAACATAGCCTAATGGAAAAATATGACATGTCATAAACTCCGGGTCTTAATAGGATGATATTCAACAACTTCGGATTGCATTCTAAAAACTATCCGCAAATTTTCTCCGAACAATATCCGCAGCTTATCCGACGCTATCCCCACAGCCATGCAAACTACATCCGCATAGCGAAAAATGTTTCGGATATCCGCGGGTTTATCTGCAAATATCCGCATCCGCGCAGGGCTTTAGCTGTAGGTGCATCAAGAAATTTGTATTTTTTTATTCGGAAGTTAAATCAAGTGAATTGGGCTCTCGAACCATCCCGGGTCCTAGGGTTGCACCCTCTCGTCAGGCCTGGGTCGAGCCATAGCTACCTTAATTCTGTGGAGCGTCAGCATTTGACAGCAAAATGAATCAGTTCGTTGAACTCAATAGTCTGGGATATTTTTCTTTCGTGTAATACTCGTCTTAATTCTGCATTATTGCTTGCTCTAACTTGTGGCGTACATAACCGATTGCAGAGAGACTGAAATAAATCGGTATTAATGTCCAAGACGGTTGGCGTTTAAGGGTGCTTAAATGCGAGAGACATGTATCGGAAGATTTACTGGCATATTAAAGTACTCCCCGAGGATAAAATTCCGTTACCCTGGCGTTACGGGACCTTACAAGTTGGTGGATGATGCACGTACTGTACAGTACAGTACTTGTCTCTAAATAATAATAATGATAATAATAATGCTGGTAATAATAATAATATACGGGACAAATGCTTATTTTACTTGTAAAGGACGGGATAGACAAAACATAGAATCTGCTTTGTATCTGATACAAAGCAGGACTGTTCCGGTCAAAATGGGGTGGTCACATTTTTGGCGCCAAATTCTCTCAGAAGCAAGTATAGTTTGGAAGGAAATAGATCCGCCTATATTCACATTTTATACAAAGGTCTTTTCTTCCTCAGAATTCTCCCTTACTCTAAACAAGAAAATAAATTTGTCGAATATAATGCTCAGGGGATTAATAGATATTTAGAAATTAGCAAATAATGAACACCGCTGTAGAGAGCTACATAGCATTAAACTCTGTTGTTGCTTTATTTATGGTCTAAGTATAGTTTGTAGTCATCACCATGAAGTCGCGTTATTGATATTTTGTTATTATGATTCATTTAGGACATCGTGGTCATGTAGCCCCGTGTACTTGGGTATGTATGTGTGTGTAGGATTTGTCTGCATAATCTGCGTTATTGGGGTGCTTAGAGTATTGAATTTATTTATTATTGGGGGTAGGATTTGGGACTTACGACATCGTGGTCATGTAGCCCCGTGTACTTGGGCATGTGTGTGTGTGTGTGTAGGATTTGCCTGCAAAATCTGTGTTATTGAGGTGCTTGGAGTATTGAGTTTATTTATTATTAGGGTAGGATTTGGGTAGAAGGCGGCCGTAGTCTTAAGTTAGGAATCATGCCAACATTTTTCATCGTACATAAGAAAACCATGGAAAGCCACTTCTAGAGTGGCTATGGTGGAAATCTTCTGAGCTCTGCCTCCTGAGCCCTGTTTCAGGGAATAACTTGTAGCTGTCCCGTTTCTAACTCACGACATTATGGTCTCCCTGAATCCATGGTATAGGCTATGAATAACCCGGGAGTATGGAAGTATTGCTAATGAAGATACGGAGCACAATACGAGTTCCGGCAAGAATTTTTATTGCTCTTCTACTTCCCGCTTTAATGCAAGTTTGCATCATTCCGCACGTAGCTTCAAGGAACTGCTTATACTAAGAGCTCGTACGATAACAGCGAATGATAGTCTATTCTCAAGAAGCCATTAGTTTACCCCTTTCAAAATCAAATCATTAATTTGAATCATGGAGGTACTTAAGAGGGGATGTGTCTCACGACAGTGGCGTAGTTGGTATTAACATGCTGAGCTTCTATGCCCAAGATCACGGGTTCAAACCCAGCTGAACTCGTCTGTTTTTTAGGAGCGTTAAAATCCCTCAGTATGCCTTCCTTCGGAGGAGAAGTAAAGCCGGCGGGCCCATGTCATAGATTTATGGAATGTAAAAGAACCTTCCACTAACTACAATTGTGTGAAGCTAAATTTATAGGTAAGGTTTGATTAACGCTCTATTAGTTCCAACGTTCGTCGCCAGGTGCCGGTTGTGGTGGCATCTAGTAGCCAATGTCGCGGCTCGGTGTCGTTGACGGTAGCATTTGGTAGCGAAAGAAGGAACTACTTGAAATTGATCGTCTCCAGTCCTTACTTGAATTACAGATAACGCACACTAATACAGTCATCACAATTAACACAGGTTATCAGACAGATTCTACACACACCCAAAGTACACGTGGCTACACGACTGTGTTGTCGCATCCCCTAAACTGATGAACCAACCAACCTATCCCACGACAGGACATGCTCTACTACCTCAAGACTTTTGTTGTTGTTGTTGTTGTTGTCGTTGTTGTTGTTGTTGTTGTTGTTGTTGTTGTTGTTGTTGTCTTTTATTCTTTTAGGGTCTTTGCGACATCGTGGTCATTGTGATGGCTGTACTAGTGTATGCATTTGCAATGGGGGCTAGGGTTGGATGGGAGGCATCCGTGACCATATTTTAATTACCATCCCGGCTTTTGCCTGAAGTAGAAATTGGTAACTACAGACAACCACTTCTAGGACGGGTAGTGTGGGAATTGTACCCACCTCCTTACAGTTTTGCCTTACGAAGCTAACCCCATAGCAGCCGTCAGACTGGCATTCAATTTCTAGGCAAATCCGAGAATCGACGCCGAATCTCAGGGGGTGACAGCTAAGAATGCTAGCCACTACACCACAAGGTGGTGTCCTCAAGACTGAGGATAAACACAGGTATAATTTACTAGCAGTAGTGCCCGGCTTCGCCCGGTGGATTTATTTGTTATATGGATGATAATGAATACTACTACAGAACTTGAGCGCTCAAGGATAAGGATCGGAAAGCACCAACGCTTATTGCAGCTGATAACCTCAGTACACTGCACCAACACCATCGCCCTTATACAGAGGCATACTATTGTCATGATGATAACTCCTTTAAGGGGCCTAAGAAATCTTTTTACACTAATTACTCCCCGTGACTGCAATTTATAAGCAGCTCGCAGTTCTGCACCAGAACACTGGTAGGGGCGAAGTGATGCAGCCCGCATTGCCAGGAAACAATAGACTTAGGTATTATTGAAGCTATTCGAGAGCGCTTGTTCTTGCGACTTACTGAACAAAAATCAATCTTTAAGTTTACCTGAGAGGTGTAGCCCAATGCTACATAGTCTAAACTATTGAATCTGGCTATCATATACAAAAAGAATTGTTCGAATCTGACTGGTAGTTCCAGAGATTAGCAAGTTTAAACACACAAACAAACTCCTCAGCTATATCAGTATAGATTTCATCTGGAGACTGCCTTAACTTCTAGGTATGCCATTGGGCTATAGCTTATAGCATATTGCTTGGATTGTTATTTCATTGGTGTGCTGTTATGTTCCCTCTGTTCTGAGTAGGGCTGGTACGTTTATTCGAATAATTTCAGTTATCGAAAAATCGATTAATCGAAGTAGAAAAAACGATTAATTGCTACAAATAACGATTAATTAATTAATTAATTAATTAATTAATTGTTTTGTCGATAACTCGATGTAATTCGCTCCTTTCACTACGCTCTCACGGAAGCAATACATACATTTAATTAATTAAATTAAATTCCATCATATTATATTTTAGCCTACATTTCACATTTTGTAAAAATGAGGAAAAAGTAGACTTATGAGATCGATCCGGATACATTTGTGTCTGTCTGTAAACCCACATCAACTCCTAAACAAATGCAGCATAAGAAACCATATTTGGTATGAGTAAAGATCTAGATCAGAATATTGCACGGCCATATTTGAAAATGATGTCAGTGCTACCAACTGCTGAAAAATCAAAATTGAAATTTGAGCTCTATGTTGGATATCTCAGAAGTTGTGCACGCGAACTGCTCCAAAATTGGCACATAGATAATAGATAATAACATTCCAGATTTATTTTTCAGGAGCCCATACATCACAGTATTGCCAACATAATTCTAAGCCTGCTGATAGGTCCACATTTGGATACATGTAACTTTTATATTTACAAATGGATTTCATCCAAAATTGGCACAATAATAGATCATAATACTTCAGATTAATTCTGATCAACACATACATGACATCGTTGCCATAATTATTTTACTCGCGATGATAGTTCCAATGTCTAACTGCATATAACGTCCTTGCTATCCTATGGATTTCATCCAAATTTTGTATGTGCATTCTGTACCTTAAGAGATAGAACTAAGAATACATTCAGTCTCCAGGGGTGCCAAATGTAGTGCTCTATTAGGTTACACTATTTCAGGTATCTTTCGAACTGATTAAAAATGTCAGTATTACCAACTTAACGTCGTCATTATTCTTGATAGGTCTATATTGATTAATCATTGGCATGGATTTTAAGAAAGGCAGGCTCTTCAGTTCGTCGCGGAACTACTTGTTAAATAATGAACCTTCTTTGTGGAAACTAGGCTAAAACAAAGTTGAACAAAAATGTTCCTGTCCAAAATTGTAAACATTAAACAAGAATTCAAAATCTTTGCTGAAAACTCTTCATTCTCGTTTCTTGAAACCCTTCCCAATCTGATTGAAGTTTTACCTTCCACTGTCACTAACTCTTATTTGGTTATTTTTAACATAAACAAGGAACGATACTTTGTAACTTATATTTAGACAGAAAGTAATTTTTATAAATTTCTATACGTCTTTCCGAAAATAAGCGTAACTCAACTTAAGCGATGACATCTCATACTTCTTCGGTTAGGCGAATAATCTATTATTCGAATAGTCGGCTAATTGAATGAACGTTCAGTCGATTAGTCGTTTTCAATGAATTTTAAATTATTCGATTAATCGATTAACTGAATATCGCTATTACCAGCTCTAGTCCCGAGGCGATACATTCGCCCAACACACCGAATTTTATCAACTTTACATCTACCCTTTCGGAGATGTGACCGTAATATTGATATCACCTATTAACACGAATGTCAGCACTTCACAGACAGGAGCTGACGTCGGATGTCTCAACATACCAAAATTCATCAATATTGGAGTAGGTTTTCAGAAATCTATAGGCTAGTAATTGTGGTTTGAAGTAAAGGAACGGTATCGTTGATGTGGTTACACAAGTTGTGTCAATTTCGAAGACTTCCATCAGGTCAATGGGCTACACGAGTTTACTTTTCCGTTTTGGAGGAATTTAGGGCAAACATTTTTTGAAGATTAATATAGTGATTTGGGGTAATCTTGAGTCGCATGCAGCTGGATATTTGTAAGTATTGGTTGTAATGAAAGAAATCCATTCCAGTTTTTAATGTTCGACCAAGAGGACAGAGCGCTGCACAGTGAATGTTGGGTTCGAAGACCAAGGATAAAAGGAAGGAAGCTTGTAGCTTTACGGGGATCACCTAGAAAATCCCATATGCATTAGCTAAGAATTGAACCCCATCCGCCTTGGTGGAAGGCAACGAACTTGACCGCTGCGCCATCTAGCAAATGTTGAATTATGTACGCCGCGCATACATTAGGCCTATATATTATTTAGTCAAATTTATATATGTTTGAAAATTGCTCATAAGTAAATGTGGCACTTCTCAGGAAACTTGGAAGAGTTAACGACATTTTTGCCGGAAAGTGATACTTTATTAATGTTTCATCTGAGGAACTTGGGCATCCTGTTCATTTAGCTCCGTGTACATGGGTTAAGAATTTGTCTGGTAACCTGTGTTATTGTAGTGTGTTTATTTGTAATTCAGGTGAGGATTGTGAAGGAGACGACCGTGGCCTTAAGTTAAGAACCAACCCGGCATTTATCTGGAGTAGAAGTGGGAAACCACGGAAAACCACTTCCAGGATGACCAAGGTGGGAATCGAATTGCCTCAATTGCCTCACGAGGCTGATTGTACCCCATTCCAGTCCTCAGACCAGAATAACATTTCTTGGCAGAGCCGGGAATCGAACTTGGACCTCCGGGACGGCAGCCAAGATTGCTAGCCGCTACACTACGAGGTGATTGTAGTATCTTTTTGTGTAACCTAGTTGGCAACACTTGTCTGTGATTTCACCACAGAAACAGCAGCGAAATACTATGACAGTACATTACTTTAAATCTCGGGACACTTCCACCAAACCAGATCCAAAAATAATTACTCTGTACTAGAGATACGAGATTATATTATAACTTGGACTCTAAACTCGTGGGACTGATGATTTCATTATCTCTTGCTCGTAAAACAATGCAAGAATATTTTTATTATTGTGTAATTGGTAGTAACTTAATTTAGCTTAAAATGCCTTCAAGTAGAGATAATTAAGTCTTACTGTCGTGGATAGTGCATTGGATATGCAATGGAGACAAAATGCACGGGGAATTCTGTCTGCCCGCTCAGAGAATCTTTGCTGAAAGAAACACTGGGTTCGATGTCCGTGACTGAAGGCCAATGAACACGACACAAAGGTCTGGCCCAGACAGACCAGACAGGCTGCCATCGATTTTGAGTGCACCTCGCCTCGCTTCGCCTCGCCTGAACTCGGCCCGGCCAGACAGACGGTGCGGTGGGCGGGAGGGTGCCTAGCAACGGGCACTCACATCTTGCTGGGTGCTGTCTGCGCCTTTCGCAAGCCTGTTCTACACAGTTGTCACAGACAGTACAATAATATATTCATTTTTTGTAAATGTTGTCACGCAAGCAGTCTAATTTTATTGGAGTGAAGTTCGAATATATTAAACGTGTACATTTTTATGACTCTTCTTGAAAACAGTGTCGCCTCATTTGCAAATATCAATTCCAGATACCACTTCTTTCTTTCTTTCTTTCTTTCTTTCTTTCTTTCTGTCCACCTCGTGGTGTAGCGGCTATCATTCTTAGCTGTCGATTCCCGGGTTTGCTAAGAAATTTAATTCTGATCTGAAAGCTAGAATGGGACAGGCTCGTGAGGCAAAACTGAAAAGAGGTGGGTTCGATTCCCACCTCATCCATCCTGATTTTCCCTGATTTCCCACTTCTACTCCAGGAAAATTGCGGGATGGATCCTAAATTAAGGCTACGGCTGCCTCCTTCCCTATCCTCACATGAATTAAAAATAGGCCTACACTATACACAATAATATAGCCATCGCAATACACAGGTTAACAGACAAAACTTCTTCTTCTTCTTCTTCTTCTCTTATTCCCCCCCCCTACACACCCAAGTTCATGGGACTAAATGGCCACGGTATCAAAGTCCCTCAAATGAAACAAAAAAAACAATTTCTTTCTATCTATCTATCTATCTTTCTTTCTTTCTTTCTTTCTTTCTTTCTTTCTTTCTTTCTTTCTTTCTTTCTTTCCTCTTCTTCTTTATTATTCTTCATTTCTTTCCTTCTTATTTTTTCCATTCTTTATTCTTTCTTTCTTTCTTTCTTTCTTTCTTTCTTTCTTTCCTCTTCTTCTTTATTATTCTTCATTTCTTGCCTTTTTATATTTTCCATTCTTTCTTTCTTTCTTTCTTTCTTTCTTTCTTTCTTTCTTTCCTCTTCTTATTATACTTCATTTCTTTCCTTTTTATTTTTTCCGTTCTTTCTTTCCTCTTCTTCTTTATTATTCTTCATTTCTTTCCTTTTTATATTTTCCATTCTTTCTTTTTTTCTTTCTTTCTTTCTTTCTTTCTTTCTTTCTTTCCTCTTCTTCTTTATTATTCTTCATTTCTTTCCTCTTTATTCTTCCCATTCTTTCTTACCTTCTTTCTTTCTTTCTTTCTTTCTTTCTTTCTTTCTTTCTTTCTTTTCTCTTCTTCTTCTTCCTCTTCATTTCTTTCCTTTTATTTTTTTCATTTTTTATTTCCTTCTTTCTTTCTTCCTTTCTTTCTGTTTGTTAGTTTCTTTCTTTCTTTCTTTCTTTCTTTCTTTCTTTCTTTCTTTATTTCCTTCCCTTTTTCTTGTTTCCTTTCTTTCTTTCTTTCTTTCTTTCTTTCTTTCTTTTTTTTCTTTCTTTCTTATCATTGATAATTTTCTGGCGAACAGTAAACGTAAGAACATTTTCTTTGTGAATTCATTTGAGGGAATTGGGACATAGGACAACTCGGTCATCACACTCGTGTACCTGGGTATGCGTATAATTTGTCTCATAACCTTTGTTTCAGTGGTAACTGCAATAGTGTATGTGTGTAATTACTAGGATTGGGGGGGGGGGGGGGGGGGGGGAACACACTCGAGATTGGTGCTGCAACGCAGATATTTGAAACTTCGATATATGGACTTCCAGCTCCCTCCATGCAATCGTGGTGCATGACCCAACATGCATGGCTATGCTGCTGGGTAATATCAATTATACTATAGAACATAGCATAGAATGTACACTGGTTCTCAGGGAACTGTAACCTTCGAGTTGGTGCATCTTGGAAACGGAGGACGGGCCAGACCCCTCATAACAGGGACGTCACTCAGTTCACATAAGTATCCACGAGGGTCTAACACCTTACCGCAGTCCATAGTAAGCCTACAGATGTACCTAAGTCCAGGATGCAAGATTCGAAAGGTATGGTTCATGGGATTAAAGGATGGTATCTCGGAGTGCAGGGGAATGAAACCAAAGGTATACATCAGAATGTGATTTCGTAATGAAACACCTATCATGCAGATTTTGTGGAGAGTTCTTGAAGATAATTGGTGTATAAAACAGTATTCTAGCCTATAAATCATCATTTTGATACGTTTGAATAATTGTTTAATCTAGAGGAGTACAAATCTTGTACTGTAGCTTTCGCGTGGATTTGCGTTGACTGCGAACTGATTTTTTACGTAATTCCTCATGCCCTCGTCTGAGAGAACGTTTTTGTCAGTCAGTTCTGTCTATGAATCCAGTTGTAACAGTGTATGTTTAAATTAATATTTTAGACATTATAACCATCTTTAGCTCTTTGTAGAGACTTATTTGTAAGTTTGCATGTTATATCTCGAACCATTTTTAATTATTGGTCCTTGTTGTCGTTCAGGTAATTATTAAGAAAAATGTTTAATTTAATTATGCGAAATGAACTTTCGAGGTGACCGGACTTCTAAATATCACTAGCAAATAAGCTTGTCAAGCTATAATGGGGCCGGAAACATTTGAACCATTTCCTTTCTCCTACTGTTCATTTTATCCAGTTCCACAAAGCGCTCTGCCGATGAATGCGTGTTTTTCAGTCCGACAACACTGCATTTCAAACGTTACGACCTCCAGGACAACATCAAAGAGTCTGACAAGAAAAACTTAAGAAATAAAAGCATGAAATGAGGTTTGAATAGTGTGCAAAACAGCTGAATAACAGAGGACCAATAATTTTTAATATGCATAACTCCACAGAGCCAGTTTTTGTAATGTCAAGTTCATAAGAGAAACGTGATGTGATGCACGAGGAATGTCAAGCGGAGAGAAGATTATCCTAGGCCAACAGTCCGGTCTTTGGCCTTGTTGACCCGATATAATTTGAACAATATTTTACAGAGGCGAGTGCCTTAGTATCGAGTTTCACAGGTTCAACGCAGACTTTCAACAGTGAGACATGAGACAGATATTCAAGAACAGTTGCGTTGAAGATGAAGTCGTTAGAGGATGTCAATCATAAGATCCCATGCAAAATGCAGATTTCATGAAAGTTAGTTTATTCTAAAGTTTCCTCGATAATGAATGGTCCAGTATGAGTACACTACAAGTTTTACTCAGACATCCAAACTGAAACAATATGTTCCATTAATAACTTAAATGACTTTGAGTAACTCGAACTGCAGAGTTAAGGTCCAGCAGGAACTTTCAATGGAATTTAAAGTGAACCAAGGCTTAAGACAAGGAGACCCACTTGTGTGTTATTCAACCTTGTGTTGGAGAGACTGATACGACACATCACTATCAGTGACAGAGGCACGATGAGAAGATATTTGCAACAGGGTTTAAGAGTCGCTGGTGCTATATTTAATCAACCCATTCAGTATCTAGAGTATGCAGATTGTGTCGCAGTACTTGGAAGAACTCGAGAAGGCTTATGTGGAATTATCAGGAGCATCACAAGATGCAGGACTGCATGTGGATGAATCCAAGACCAAGTATGGAGCGATGGAAAGAGAAAGGTCAATTCCTAATAGTGGAGGGAAAGAAATTTGAGCCTACTTGTAATTTTAAATATCTTGGTGCCTTCATAACTGATGAGAACAGCAACTCTGAAGAAATTAAAGAGAGAATTAATGCTGGTTTATATGTTATTTTGCCACTACCAATCTGTTGAAATCCAGAACATTATCACGCAGATGCAAGAAAACCATTTATAAAGTGATCATTCGACCGGTAAGTGACCTATGGGTATGAGACATGGGTGATGACACAGCTAAGTGAAGATCTACTCAACAGATGGGAAAGGAAGATACTGAGGAAAATCTATGGACATACCCAAGTTAATGGTGAATGGCAAGTGAGCACAAATAAGGATATTTATAATCTTTTTGAAGACCCTCCTATCATGAGAGAAATTAAGAGAGCAAGGATCCGTTGGCTTGGTCATATTCAGCGTATGCCGGAAAGTACGGCTACTCGCCAGGTTTCCAAAGTAGACCGAAAGGACGAAGGTTAGTTGGACACCCAAGAAAACGCTGGCTGGATGACGTCGAGGAAGACCTCCGCGCCCTTGGAGTCAGAAACTGGAGGAAACGAGCAGAAAATCGTGAAGGCTGGAGACTTGTGGAGGAGCAGGCCAAGGTTCTTCGTGAGCTGTAGCGCCGCCTAAAAGAAGAAGAAGAAGACGAATTGTACTTCCCCGCCCAATCTAATTGGGCACACTCGTGTTGACCGACCGAAGAACTTCTAGCCTTCTTAGGCAATACTGAAAAATGGCCTCTACTATTTCAATAAAACTACTACAAATAAGTAATGGTATGAATTTAATCATATTAATTATTTCCTCATTGACAATCAATCTAAAAAGAAGTACCCACAGGCATTCAATAAATCTTATACACCTTAGTGCCGGCCCCGTGGTGTTGGGGTATAGTGCCTGCCTCTCACCCGGAGGCCTCGGGTTCGATTCCCGGCTCCGTCAGGGATTTTAGAAACTGACGTGGGGGCTGGAATGGGGTGCACTCAGCCTCGTGAGGACAATTGAATAGCTGTCTGACAGTGAGGCAGCGCCCCGGTCACAAAAACCAAGATTAACGGCTGAGGGGACACGGCGCGCTGATCACTCGTCACCCCAATATCTGCAGGCCAAATGGCAGGGCAGCGGTTGCTTGGTAGGCCTCGGCCCTCATGGGCTGTAGGGCCAGGGGTTATTATTATATAACACACCTTAGTCAATTTTTTTAAATGAATATTTATTAATTAAATACCAGTTTCGGCCACATTATGGCCTTCTTCAGTTTTTAAAAGAAGATAAGAGAAAAAAACTTATGGAAAACTACGAGCAAAGCTTTTGAAAACAACATTTAATCTTGGTCTTTCCTGTTAATTTTTTAAAATTAAAAATATACGAGTATTTAACAAGATGTTCAGCCAAGAACATACAGCCTACTTTCTCCTAAATGCATGGGCCCGGATGTTGATGACATGTCATCTTTTTACTGAGCTGCCTTAATATAATGCTGACGGGCTACCCCGTCTTCAAATATGTCATTTTTATTTTGCAACGTTTTGCTTTTTTCATATTTTTCCATTTTAAGAGCATTTTTTTAAAGTTTGGTAGATTTTTGGTCTTATTTTAGAGAAATCGGCCTTTCAAGGTCTTTTTTTTTTTTCAATTTAGTCATGTCACAGCTTTATATGAGGGAGTTACGTCTCTCAGAGACCATAATTCAGTGCTTGTTTAAAAAGTCAATGTGGGCTTGTTTTTCAAGATAGGATTTTCATATTTTTCACATGTAATAAAATTGTATTAGTGAGTATAAATGCTTTATTACAGTTAGAAATATTATACAGTGTGGTCAAAAAGTTGATATCATTTTTAGAAAATCCATTGTAACAAAAGTGCACTTTTTCCCAAGACCAATGGACATATCTCTATGAAATTTGTCGTGCATAATGTACAAACATATGTTAGTTTTGGGAACTAGAATTTTGTATTTGAGTGAAATGATTGTGTAGAAATTAAATTTTTAATTTTCAATTTTTTTGTCAACCCCTTTTTTCAACCATAATTTGGTTTCTAATAACTGTAGTCTCTTTATTCTAGTTCCTAAGTGATGTTGTGTTGCTATAAGCAAGTACTGAAAATTACGTTACTCTGGCTCTAATAGCTGCTGAGAAAAGGTACAAAATAGTTTGATAAATGTAATTGTGAGAAATGAAGGTTTAAAAATTTGTATTTGCATTCAGTTTGAAAATACGTTTTTTTTTTTTAAGCCAGCGAATTAATGTCCTCCATAAGAATAGTGTTCTTCATCATCCTCTTGTCTTCTCTTCTCTGATCTATGCTGTCTTGCAATCTGCTGTAAATTTAGTAGACTGGCTTCAGCTTTCGCAATCCTTTTCTGATCTATTTCATAGTATGTATGTACTCCTGGTTCCATTGCTACCTGCATTAAAACTTCAATTCTGCCTGTATTTCCCTCATTAAACCAAAACACAGCATCACGAACAGCAATAGATAACATTTTCAGTCCACAGAATGTAGTTTTTGGACACCGACCCCACACTAGGTTGTTAAAACTTTCATTATTATTTTGTGTCTTCCCATGAATACACTTTTTTAGTAATTCTGGGTCAGCCAGAATTCTGAATGTTGGCTTTATTTCATTCATTACTACCTCAGGGAGTGAATGTTTATGTTTGTAAGTGGTTCTATCAATATTGTACTTTCACCAGTCATCCTTGGGGCATAGAAAATGCATAGGCATCTCATCTGAGGACAGTTTATGGAAATAGATGGCCCATATTGCTTTTCGCATTGCATCTATATTACTGTTATTTTCCCTTATTGCTTTTACATTGCTTTATTTCATTCATAACTACCTCTTATAAACATTACTTACTCTCCCAATATTATATTACCAATTTTTCACTAACGTCTCTGAAGATAACACTCCCGCAATTCAAGCAACAAACCAACCAAAACGATAGACTCGATCTCCATGCAGGCTACTGCTCTCCGCTGCATTCTGGTGGCAAAACAAAGAACTACAAACACAGAGATAGAGAAAAGGGAGCAATTTATGCCATAGCTATTCACAAGAGAGTTGTATATCTTATATATTAAAATAGTTTCCAAAAAAAATCACCCTTTACTAAAACTGAAATATCTCGGGAAGTATTTGCGCTATGACGACGTTTGTTGTCTTAAAATGTAATGCCCGTCAAGCACTGTCGATTGATACCCACCTTACATGATTATATCATTCGTGTATTAAAATAATTGTGAATATTACTTCCTTCAAGGTCTCACGAAAATAGAATCAAATGACTTGACGGACATATTGTCGCTAGGCGACAACGACTAATATTGGTCTTGTTAGCTTTAAGGATTTATGAATCCAAAAGCAACATAGTAGGTTGAAACTTGGTGCGACACATTCGCGCACCCACATAAACATTAATTTTTTTCACCCACTTCTAGAAAATATATTACCATGAAACATTCACAAGATGAAAACAACATTCCAAATATTCAAAAAACACCATTTTCAAAAAATCGAAATTTTCAACCATTCTCATTGATATCCCTCCTTAGAAGAAGCTAGAAGCTGATACAATATAATTTAAAATATTGAAATATTTATTCCATTTCCTCAATCAACCGGGTGGAAACTAGTCTTAGCAACAATCGTGGCCTAATTGCTGCGGGTATTGCATCAAAACTGCAAAAAGTGCTGGACAAAAACACCGGGTATAAAACATTATGCAAAATCTCAGACATTCTTTCTGGTGAAAACTACTGCATGGATGAGATTGAGGAGGATTTAGCAGCAAATGACCTTCCTCACTTAAAGTACGCTCCGATCACATCAGTTGATCATTTCCTCCATTTTATAGTGCATTTTTCGAATTTTTAAAATATTGGTGAGTTTATTATTATTAGATAATTTTCTCCATTCTATAGTGCATTTTTCGAATTTTTAGGTCATTTATTACAGTTATTTTTGAAAATGTTAAGTGCAATTTTTCAACTTTCTTATGGCATCAACACCCGAGCCCTAGTTATAACTCTTTGGCGTTATCAAGAAGTAGACTATAATTGAATGTTCGCTGTAGTAGCTTGTTGAAATGCAACTTGGTGTATTGTACGTTATACTAGGCTAATGAAAAATCCACAGCCTGCTTCCAGTCTCCGACCGGGTCAGGAATGGAATGAATGAAGCCCCCATCTAGCGGCGAGGATATGAATGTGCCGGCTGCCGAGGCCTCACGCACTCCTCTGGGGCAATGATTAAATGAATGACAGATGAAATGAAATGATAGTGGAGAGTGTTGCTGGAATGAAATTTTGACAGGGAAAACCGGAGTACCCGGAGAAAAACCTGTCTGCCTCCGTTTTGTCCAGCACAGATCTCACATGGAGTGACCGGGATTTGAACCACGGACCCAGCGGTGAGAGGCCGGCGTGCTGCCGCCTGAGCCACGGATGAGCTATGCTAATGATTTTCCTTATTTCCTCATTTACGGTACTTAATGGACCTATTACCGACTGCGTAACTCAATGTGGTACTTTAATCGAGAGTTCTTACGCCACCGGGGCTAATTGGTTTGCATGCTAGGCGTTGGTCCTAAAGCATGTATAACGCGACACTCGTGGGCATGGAAGCTTCTGCCTGTACGCGTATATATGCTGGTAAAGACGCCATTATTCCCGTGGGAATTGTACCTTCTAGACTAGGTTCTGCCTTCCATGATAACTTTGATACAACTCACGGGTGACATTTTCCCGGCAATTTTCATGGAAGATTGAGTACAACAATCTATCGAAATGCTTTTCTTGCTCTAGTCGAAATCCTAGCAGCAATATAAACAAATAGATTTGTTATGTGGGTATACCTATGGAATATATACATCAGAATGAAACTTTTATTTTCTTTAATTCAGTACCTGGCATGTTTTCAACTTTATTTAAAGCAAGTTTCCCACCCGCTTTGCGTTCATAATGCGAATTAACTGAAAATTACTCTCAAACGACAACACTTCCCATATTTGATTTCCTTCACTTTTGCGAATAATATATTATAGTCTAATAATAAATTTATTGCGCTCAATGTGCAAAGTCTGTACTGAACCCTTGCAAAGAAGCATATGAGACTCAGATTCGGGGCGTAACAGGTCATATTCGTAAGTTGCTGTCAGGGCGCTTCATTAACTTGCAGGGTAACATATAACAAAATAACATGCAGGAAAGAGTGAAGCCAGGGTTAAAAACAACTGAATTTAATAACAAATCACCATATTTACACATAAACAATTAACAACAAAAACTCCCAACTGACTCCCGCTTAATAAAAATGCCAAAAACTTAGGCGATATCTCTGGAGAGATTAATTACCTGGACCAAGTGTCCTTAAATAAAAGATACAAAAAGTGACCATATAAGTGCGTACGCCGTTCTACATGCACCACGATGTGTACTTTGAATGCGTGATTCGTTATCATCCAGAATGACCCTTCAAACAACGAATCCGCATTTCCTAGAGCTAGACCGACACAAGGGAACACAACAACAATACTTAAATTAAACCGACACTTCCTAAATCTACTATAAACAAACACAAAATTTCCGTGTGAAATTGGACTTGAATTGCCGTAGCAACATTTACTGCCTAAAATCTTAGGACTTCTCACACAAATCAACACAAGTGCATTAACACGTGACCAATAGAAAAAATACTCAAATGACCGCTGTCAAAATTTACAAATACTCTACCACTACACCACACGGGTGTGACAAACAAAATTACATGAAATCAAGTCATCAACGAAGCAATAGGCAAACAGCCAACATTTACGTTAATCACAATATTCTTATCCATACAAGGTACAACAATCCGTTACACACATGGCGAACTCCCCAATTAATTATGGCTTAAAATTAGCCATCACAATGAACAGGTTTGCTGCATGAAAGCTTACAGGGTTCAGTCGGACAAATAGGACTGCCTATCAAAATAAGTCACAGGCAAAACGGGCGGTTTGTGGAACTCTGCATGTCTGTCAACCCACGTGTCAATAACCTCGACCTCCCAGAGCATGGGGTCGAACCTCGAAGAAATGTGCCCCAAAGCACAGTAATACGTGTGTGTCAGAAAAACATATGGACAAGAATCAGCAGTCTCCCAAGAGCACACTGTCTTTCCATCTAAAATACAACAACAGCAAAAATATATAAGGGCGGTAGGACAACTACCCCCTCCTCACGTAGAATCAACACACACTAGACACATCAACACACACTTAATCACACGTATGGGTTGTGACAGACCCTGAAATAAAAGACACAAATAATATCCACATGCTGGCGCCATCGTTCTATGCCGTGACTAGTCACCTGAAAAGGACTCAAGAAAAATCTATCAAAATTAGAACGAAGGTGTTCTACAATTACTTTTAAGTTGGTGCACTCGGCTACCCTAACATGAATAATAACCTGCTCAGCAAAATGTTTTACAATCATTTCCTCCCATTCCTATTTCAAATATTAACGTTAATAAAGCACCATTTATCGAATGTAACGGGTTCCGCAATTGCAAGGATAAAAATCACGCACGCACGCCGCGTACATTACACATGACTCAAGAAAAAAAATCAAAATATCAACAAACACTTTGGCCACGCGCCAACGGACATTTAAACATATAGTGTCGGTACAAGAAAAACAGCTATAAAACAAGAAAGAAAAACAAGACTATATACACAGTTCCCCGGCCAAATCTAACTACATAATTGAAATAATCCAATTTTAGTACATCACCGCTTCTGCATGTAGGACTAAGGACATCCTCCTCAACCCATTGCCCTATGGACAATTTAGCACTCCATAGTAGTCGTCTGCGTTGATTTCTTGAAGCTCATCCCAACTTCAAACCACGTGCTGATCATCTTGGTCTCGACTCCTTGGCAGAAAAGTTCAATGTTAAATATTTGCCTATCTATAATCGCTTGCAGGCTACTCAGTTCACCCACAATTGTCCTACTGCGATTAATAGCGAAGACTGGCCCTAATTATATCGCACATACGCACTATAAAAAACACACATACAATACACACAATTTATACATAAAATATGCATCTCGAGTCCGCGCCACTGGCTCGTTAACAAGTTCAAAATCCTGGCTGCACCAGCAGTTGCTATCTCGTCCGGTATTTCCGTCCCGTCTTGGACTTCGGTTCTGGTAAGCTCTAATTAGGGTGATACGATACTTCCCCCTTAAAGTTGAACTCGTCGTCTTTAAAAGAATGTTACAGTTTATCACGCGCTGGCGTGAAATATTTAGATCACACAATTTAGTTGATTTTAGAACAAAATGTATTATAGCTTTTAAAAATTCGATACTGCAAACGCTACGACTTTAGCTCCCCAGAGCTCAGAAATAAATTAGCTTCACTGATTTTAGAGCGTAAAAATCATATTTCAAACTAGCGTGGAGTATGCCTCTGAAGGCTCCACACAATAAGTACTTAGATAAATTCGAGCGTCAAAAATCACACTTCAAACTGGCGTGGAGTATGCCTCTGAAGGCTCCACAAGAATAGTCTTAGATTGGCGTCAGGCCAGACTATTTATGAGAAACTGACAAGGGCGGCGGAGTGGGGCGTAGTCGGATAAAAACTTCCAGAGTTTTTGTCTCACAAAGATGGGGCTAATGTCATTCTTCTCCAAATACATCCAACGTCTCAAATTACTCGAGCGGAGATTAATCCGTTCGGCGGTTCCTTAGATACACACTTCCGCGCGCTTTTTACTACTGACGCCGTCCACCTCGTGGTCACGGCTTGGTCTCTTGCGATTGGCTGATTCAATCGTATGTTCGTTGAGAGGACCTCGTGATTCTTCCTTTATGTCTCCAATTTTGGTACAGTAGTTGCACAATTTGGCCTTGAACTCGACTAATTCTGGCCGTCCCCCAGGAATAGCTACCAACTCAGCTTCCGTTGCAATCATTACGAAATGCTGGCCTCCCTAATATCCAAGTCGACTTCCTTATGTGCTGCATGGGCCGTAGTAATAATAATAATAAATATGAATACTTATTTATCGGAGATCAATAAGGGTTCATTTATCCTCAGCAAGGTTTTGAAATTCGAAACAATTTATTGGTTTGGATTTCAAAAACAAAATCCACTGTAGTAACAACACATCTCTTTAAATCTCACTCAGCTGCTCGAGTGTATGCCCCTCTGACTCAATTAGTGTGCTCCCTTCTCGCTGGAATGTCATTCATATTTTCTCTAGGTCTCCTCCTTCTCCTCACGTAGTTGCCACTCCCGTCGTCTCAGCTGCTCGTTGTATACAAACAAAGTGCGTACTCACGCGCTCCCCGTGGATTTGAGTGTTTGCTTTCAAAAACAATAAATTTTTTGGCAATACAGATTCTGCACCTATCATCTTTCCTAATCATCAAATGGTTCCCTTCTGTAGTACGGTTTCAAATTGGCGCTATTAAAAACAGATTTTGCACCAGTGCTCACTTCTTCTAATCTGTAGGCATTGTTACCCAGATTCTTAATTACCCGGAACGGGCCAATGAATTTTGGACAGAACTTGGCGAAGGCTTTGTTCTTAGGGTCGGAGATTGGTGGTCTACGAACCAGCACTAATTCTTGTTCTTGTAACTCTCGGTGAAACTTCTTTCCTCGGTACCGTCTCAGCCTTCGGTCCGCTTGGTTCCTCATGTGCTCCCTCGTTCGCTGGATTCGCAAATCATGCGCTAATAATGGATCCCTTGGGCAAGGAATGATCTTGTCCCAAGTTCTTTCCGGCAACCTGTTGTGGTGTACAATCAGTGGGACTTGACCCGTCGACTCGTGCTTAGTAGTGTTCATGCACATCTCAATTTCCCCTACTTTGTCTACCCATTTATTGTGTTCGTTAGGAATCATTACTCTGTAGTATTTAGCGACACAGCGAATTGTTCTTTCGCTCGGATTTCCACAAGGATGACGAATACTTGAAAATATGTGTTTTATTCCTAGGCTCTCCAAACCTTGCCTAAAAACATTGCTTGTGAAATAGGTACCGTGATCTGATAGAATGGATTCCGGCTTCCCAAGCATCGGAATGACTTTGTTCTTAATTCGACTAAGGACTTGTCTTGATGTCGTCTTCTGAATAGGACATAGCACGACCATTTTCGAAAATACATCGACACATACCAAGAGGTGTCGGCATCCACGCTTTCCTTTTACTAAAGGACCAAAGCAATCAATCGCGAGCATCTCGCATGGTTTCTGCGGTAATAGTGGTCTTGGAGGTTGTTTCAGAATAAAGTTGTTCGGCTTTGTGCGCTGACAAGCGTCACACGTTCTAATTACTTCAACAATGGTGAATCTCATCTTGGGCCAAGTAAAGGTCTCCCCTATCGTAGCTTCAGTCTTATCCGTGCCGATATGTGCTAGGCTCTCGTGAACATGCCAAGTTAATCCCCTCTGTAGTGATGCTGGAACTAAGATCCGCAGTTTAGTATGATGCTCATCCACGTACTTATGTAACAAGTTATTCAAGTAGTGAAATCTCGCTTGTTTAGCACTGGCTTCCCGGTACTCCGGTGAATTTGGTTGTAACTCCTTCCTATAGAATTTTATCATCATCATCATCCATGGGTCAGCTTCTTGCTCCTTCCGAATATCCTTCAATCTCGCCAAAAACTCACGAGCCTTAGGTGTCAAGGTAATATTGTGAACTTCCGCTGTTACTTCGTTTCCGTCCTCAGGGTTTCTACTCAAGGCATCTGGTATGACGTTCAATTTCCCAGGACAATGCTCTATTGTAATGTCAAACTGCTGTATGTAGATGGACCAGCGCGTAACTCTCTCACTTGCTATTGTTGTCTTAAATAAAAATGTCAGTGCATGGTGGTCGGTTCTAACAATGATGGAATAACCATAGATCATCTTGCGCCACTGTTGGAGAGAATATAGAATTGCTAGTAGCTCAAGTTCCGTAACTGTGTAGTTTCTCTCATGTTTCCGTAATTTACGACTCGTAAATGCCAAATAGGATTTCTTCTTGGGTTCTTCAGCGTCCTCTTGGTACAGCATAGCACCAATCCCAATTAACGAAGCATCTGCTTGAATGATAAATTGTTTCTCAAAATCCGGATATCCAAGTTTCACACAGTTTTCCAATAAATCCTTCGTTGCTTTAAAAGACCTGTCGCACTCCTCGTTCCACGACCATCGATTCGCTTTCTTCAACATCTCCTGCATAGGCGCTACTGTTTCTGTGTAACCAGGGCAATTTTCTTTGAAGAAACCTGTCACTCCCAAAAATGCTCTAACATGTTTGACTTTGGTAGGTGTGGGAAATTTCTTAATAGCATCAATCTTGGCTGGATTAGGCCGCACGCCCTCGACATCAATTATATGTCCCAAATATAAAATTTCGCTCTGGCAAAAATGTGACTTTTTTAAGTTGATCTTGAAGTTCATGGTTCTCAGGTTGTCCAGCAGTTTATTTAAATTTATCAAGTGTTCTTCCATTGTCTCAGAAGCGATTAATATGTCATCAACATATCTCGTGGTGAAGTTCTTGACCTCCTCAGTCAGATTTCTATCGAGTGCTCTAATGAGTGCACATCCCGCAGTTTTCACGCCAAAGGGCATTCGACACCAGATATAACTTTGATTATCGAATAAAAATCCCGTCAACAGTTGGGATTTTTCTTCAAGTTCAAGATGGTGGAAACTATTCGTCAAATCAACACTTGAGTATATCTTCTTCCCGCGGAAGCCTTTCAAAACATCTTTGATCCTCGGTGCTTGGTCGTGCTCAACTAGCAGTTTGCTATTTAAAACTCGCGCGTCTAGGCATAGCCTAATTGATCCGTTTGGCTTGGTCACAGCCAATATTGCGTTCAGATAAGGAGTTGCAGCTTTCCTTATCATGCCAGAATCTAATAAGTTAGTAATAATGTCCTTCACCTGAGAAAAATGCTTCTCTGGGATCGGGTACAGTTTACTTTTGAATGGGGTCCAATCTGTTACCTGCATCGCATATTGAAAATTTAAAACTTTCCCAGGTACGGTGTCAAAAGCTCCTTTATGTAATCTTAAAATTTCTTCCAATCTTCTTCTATCAGATTCCCCTACGATGGCTTCCTTAAGTCGCTCCTGAAGTAGAATTTCGAATTTGGTTCCGCCCATTTCTTCTTCCGCCAAATGCACCCAAAGTTCCTGCGAAATATCTCGGCTGTCCATTTCTAGCACTGCTTTCTGGTTGACTTGCTCTCCCCTCAAGATCTTATCTCCGGCCTCATTAGTGCATTCCTCAACAACCCAAGTATTGGCCTCTCTCTCCAGCGGATTCTCTTCCATATTTAGACCCACATGATCCAATCCTTCTACTTGTTTGAAGCTTACAGTGTTGTTATGTAAATCAATTACAGCATGAAAATCGCAGATGAAGTTGGCTCCTAAAATTATATTGTAGTTCATCTTTGGAATAACAATGAATGTTTGTGAAAAAGTATGGTTCAATATTTCCAGATCTAGAAATGCTTGCTGTTTACAATTCATAGTTTTGTCAGGAATGACACCTCTGACTTTCATTAGCGGTACCGGCATAATAGGAACAGTCTGTTTTCTTGCTATTTCTTTAATCAAAATTTCAGTGACTAAGCTCACCTGGCTACCTGTATCAATCAAACATCTCACCCTCATACCTCCAATATGCGCGTAAATAATTGGTAGCTGTCTGATAACATTCTCACGGTTCTTCACCACTTCCTCCAGGCAGTCGTCTGGGAATGCTACCCACTCTTCTATATTGGCCACTATCATCTCTTCTTGCTCCCTGGCGATCTCCGTTTTTAGCCTGTCTCCTTTCAGTTCATTTGGTTTTTTTTTTAATCCCGGGCCCCATTAGATGTGTTTCGCCGGTTATCATTCTGTCGCTCCTGTTGCCTCAGTAAACTCTCTGCTCCTTCTCCTTGATGGTTGTCTGGGCTCTGTCTGTTCGCCATGGCACGCCCCCACTTCTCCTTCTCCGCTTCTTCATTACTTAATTGATCCAAGTATTTACGGGATTCAATATATCGTTCGTCCCAGTTATTCCTATAATCTCCTCTGTTTTCTTGGCGATAGTCCCTGCCGTTACTCCATCTACCATCTCCATTTCTTTGGTAAGGTCTACCTTGTCTCTGGTTTCCCCTCCAATTCGTGTATTCCCGCTGGTACGTCCACTGATTATTTTGATTTTGGTTATTCTGATGATATCTCCCGCGGTTATTCTGATAATTCTGATTGTTGTTATGGAACTGGTTTCGGCCGTCAAAATCTTGTCTTCTTGGCGTGAACTGTGTCCCTGTGGACTGTGTCTTACTTTGGTTCCCCTGGCCGTGGTTATTTTGGAGTCCCTGAACTACCTCTGTCGTGTTGACACATTCCAAATTCCTTCTTCCTGTCTGTGGGCTTACCATACTCGTCTCATCTAAGTGTCTGAGTAATTCTTCGGCTTGGACTGCGGTCTGAATATTTCCTGCGACTAATAATTGTTGGATATGCATTGGGAGTTGTTTTCCGATGGTTAGAACCATATTCGGCTCGCTAGGCGGGTCATCAAAATCCCTGAATTTTACCAATTGCTGACTGAAGAATTCTGAAAAACGGGTTGGATGTGTACTGTGGTATTTGCGCGTGTACAGGTCCATTCTTAACCCCTGCTGTAACGAAGGACTCCAAAACTTCTTCAAAAACGCCTCGCGGAATTGAGCCATGTCTGTAAACGTGTACTTGAAACTTAAAAACCAGGTCAGGCTAGGTCCTTCTAAAAAATTTTCCACCAGTCTTAATTGTTTCTCCGGGCCGATGTGTTGGTCATTAAAGTAATCAGTTAATTGCCGTAGAAATGCTTTGGGAGTGGTTCCTGAATGTTCTTTAAACTTATCGGGCTTAAAATCATTACCCCGAATGACTTGGATGACTTGGGCTGGTGCCAAGTTCGGTTGCGGAGTTGAAGTCTCCCCCCTGTACTGCTGGAATGCATTAGTCGTTAGTCTGGGACTTTGACCCCGACTCGTGTCCTCAGCCAACTTCGAACCTGCCGGACTTCCAATACTTGTTTGCTTTTCCGGAATATTTTCGTTTGAAAATAACGTCGCATTCTCTAACGATCTAATCTCGTTTTTTATGATTAATTCTGAATGTTCCTGTAATTTCGACTTCATATTTTCCTCCAGTGCCTGCATTCGCTTTAAAACTGCCAGCCTGTCTTCCTTATTCGCATGAGCCTGCTGGTCCCAATCTCGCCGGATCCTACTTTTTAAGCTATTTATTTTCTCCTCGTTCCTCTCCTGATTTTTCTCTAGCTCTTCACGTATCCGTTCCTGCGTTTTTACTAGTTGTTCCCCCACCTCTTCTCTTATAACCTCTTGCGTTTTTATTAGCTGACCTTCCAAATTATCCTGAGTTTTGACGAGCTGCTCCCCTACTTCTTGTCTTATGACCTCTTGCGTGTTTATTAGCTGGCCTTCCATCTCTTTTCTTATGATCTCTTGTGTTCTGCCTAATTGCTCCTCTAAATTTTCCCGCAAGTGTATCCGCTCGGTTTCAGCCTTAACTTCGACTTTATCTATTTCCTTTATTAATTCCAGCACGTTGTTATCTACCGAATTAATTTGCTGCTGTAGTTTCTCTTGGGTTTTCTTCACTCCCGCGGTGTTACTGACACATGCTGCCTCTATCTGCTTGAGTTTATCTGCCACCATCTCGTCAAATTGTACTAATTTGTTATCAAATTTCGCCTCCAATTTCTTCATTTCGCCTAACTGTTTGATGTTATTTTCCGCAACCTCGCCTGCCAGTTTCTCTACTTTTTGAACGCTCTGATTAATATCATTTGTGATTTTTCCTAACTGTTCGGTTTGTGTTACCGCCTGTTGTGACAATTTGTGGTTTAGTTGATTGAATTGTTTGTCAGTGTCTAATTTCTGGACTTCTAACTGGACCGAAATGTTACCGCTCATATCAAGTAATTGTTTTTCACTATGCTCACGCTGAGCTTCTAATTGTTCTTTTAATTGTTCTTCCGTCTTTACGGACATCTGCACTAATTGTTCTTCCGTTTTCGCGGACATTTGTTCTAATTGTTTTTCACTATGCTCACGCTGAGCTTCTAATTGTTCTTTTAATTGTTCTTCCGTCTTTACGGACATCTGCACTAATTGTTCTTCCGTTTTCGCGGACATTTGTTCTAATTGTTTTTCACTATGCTCACGCTGAGCTTCTAATTGTTCTTTTAATTGTTCTTCCGTTTTCGCGGACATTTGTTCTAATTGTTTTTCACTATGCTCACGCTGAGCTTCTAATTGTTCTTTTAATTGTTCTTCCGTCTTTACGGACATTTGGATCGACATCTGTTCTAACAATGCCTTTATCTCATCAACACTCGCCATATCACACACAAAATATATTCAGAGAAAAACAGGGTTATGGGCTAAGGTTTCAGCCCTATACGCACATACATGTCACACATTTAAATATTACTGGCTCTAATTTAATGAAAATTTCAGTAACAAAATTTACTGAATACAATGACACTTATTCCCAAACAACAAAATAACCCCTAGTGATCTGCTTTTAAATTCCTAACCGACAGAATTTACGAAACACCAATTAACCGAAGTCAATTAAATGTCAGATATAAGGCACCATCTTCCTGCTTTGACTGAGTTCATTAATAATGCAAATTTCTAATTTTAATGTGGGCGCCAGAACAAGTTTATAACAAATACCAAATCAAATTCTAACCTTGTTCAATATTTCTAACTTTAGGAACTCAGTGATTTTACTAATGCACATGGCAGTACAACATCGCCTCCATTTACTGAATTTACATGTCCGCTTGACCTGGCATCATTTCTCAACGAAATAAATATGAGATCAGCGAAGCAACAACAACAACAGTCCCCACTTGGGCAGCCATTTTTGTTTTATGAACCCTTGCAAAGAAGCATATGAGACTCAGATTCGGGGCGTAACAGGTCATATTCGTAAGTTGCTGTCAGGGCGCTTCATTAACTTGCAGGGTAACATATAACAAAATAACATGCAGGAAAGAGTGAAGCCAGGGTTAAAAACAACTGAATTTAATAACAAATCACCATATTTACACATAAACAATTAACAACAAAAACTCCCAACTGACTCCCGCTTAATAAAAATGCCAAAAACTTAGGCGATATCTCTGGAGAGATTAATTACCTGGACCAAGTGTCCTTAAATAAAAGATACAAAAAGTGACCATATAAGTGCGTACGCCGTTCTACATGCACCACGATGTGTACTTTGAATGCGTGATTCGTTATCATCCAGAATGACCCTTCAAACAACGAATCCGCATTTCCTAGAGCTAGACCGACACAAGGGAACACAACAACAATACTTAAATTAAACCGACACTTCCTAAATCTACTATAAACAAACACAAAATTTCCGTGTGAAATTGGACTTGAATTGCCGTAGCAACATTTACTGCCTAAAATCTTAGGACTTCTCACACAAATCAACACAAGTGCATTAACACGTGACCAATAGAAAAAATACTCAAATGACCGCTGTCAAAATTTACAAATACTCTACCACTACACCACACGGGTGTGACAAACAAAATTACATGAAATCAAGTCATCAACGAAGCAATAGGCAAACAGCCAACATTTACGTTAATCACAATATTCTTATCCATACAAGGTACAACAATCCGTTACACACATGGCGAACTCCCCAATTAATTATGGCTTAAAATTAGCCATCACAATGAACAGGTTTGCTGCATGGAAGCTTACAGGGTTCAGTCGGACAAATAGGACTGCCTATCAAAATAAGTCACAGGCAAAACGGGCGGTTTGTGGAACTCTGCATGTCTGTCAACCCACGTGTCAATAACCTCGACCTCCCAGAGCATGGGGTCGAACCTCGAAGAAATGTGCCCCAAAGCACAGTAATACGTGTGTGTCAGAAAAACATATGGACAAGAATCAGCAGTCTCCCAAGAGCACACTGTCTTTCCATCTAAAATACAACAACAGCAAAAATATATAAGGGCGGTAGGACAACTACCCCCTCCTCACGTAGAATCAACACACACTAGACACATCAACACACACTTAATCACACGTATGGGTTGTGACAGACCCTGAAATAAAAGACACAAATAATATCCACATGCTGGCGCCATCGTTCTATGCCGTGACTAGTCACCTGAAAAGGACTCAAGAAAAATCTATCAAAATTAGAACGAAGGTGTTCTACAATTACTTTTAAGTTGGTGCACTCGGCTACCCTAACATGAATAATAACCTGCTCAGCAAAATGTTTTACAATCATTTCCTCCCATTCCTATTTCAAATATTAACGTTAATAAAGCACCATTTATCGAATGTAACGGGTTCCGCAATTGCAAGGATAAAAATCACGCACGCACGCCGCGTACATTACACATGACTCAAGAAAAAAAATCAAAATATCAACAAACACTTTGGCCACGCGCCAACGGACATTTAAACATATAGTGTCGGTACAAGAAAAACAGCTATAAAACAAGAAAGAAAAACAAGACTATATACACAGTTCCCCGGCCAAATCTAACTACATAATTGAAATAATCCAATTTTAGTACATCACCGCTTCTGCATGTAGGACTAAGGACATCCTCCTCAACCCATTGCCCTATGGACAATTTAGCACTCCATAGTAGTCGTCTGCGTTGATTTCTTGAAGCTCATCCCAACTTCAAACCACGTGCTGATCATCTTGGTCTCGACTCCTTGGCAGAAAAGTTCAATGTTAAATATTTGCCTATCTATAATCGCTTGCAGGCTACTCAGTTCACCCACAATTGTCCTACTGCGATTAATAGCGAAGACTGGCCCTAATTATATCGCACATACGCACTATAAAAAACACACATACAATACACACAATTTATACATAAAATATACATCTCGAGTCCGCGCCACTGGCTCGTTAACAAGTTCAAAATCCTGGCTGCACCAGCAGTTGCTATCTCGTCCGGTATTTCCGTCCCGTCTTGGACTTCGGTTCTGGTAAGCTCTAATTAGGGTGATACGATACTTCCCCCTTAAAGTTGAACTCGTCGTCTTTAAAAGAATGTTACAGTTTATCACGCGCTGGCGTGAAATATTTAGATCACACAATTTAGTTGATTTTAGAACAAAATGTATTATAGCTTTTAAAAATTCGATACTGCAAACGCTACGACTTTAGCTCCCCAGAGCTCAGAAATAAATTAGCTTCACTGATTTTAGAGCGTAAAAATCATATTTCAAACTAGCGTGGAGTATGCCTCTGAAGGCTCCACACAATAAGTACTTAGATAAATTCGAGCGTCAAAAATCACACTTCAAACTGGCGTGGAGTATGCCTCTGAAGGCTCCACAAGAATAGTCTTAGATTGGCGTCAGGCCAGACTATTTATGAGAAACTGACAAGGGCGGCGGAGTGGGGCGTAGTCGGATAAAAACTTCCAGAGTTTTTGTCTCACAAAGATGGGGCTAATGTCATTCTTCTCCAAATACATCCAACGTCTCAAATTACTCGAGCGGAGATTAATCCGTTCGGCGGTTCCTTAGATACACACTTCCGCGCGCTTTTTACTACTGACGCCGTCCACCTCGTGGTCACGGCTTGGTCTCTTGCGATTGGCTGATTCAATCGTATGTTCGTTGAGAGGACCTCGTGATTCTTCCTTTATGTCTCCAATTTTGGTACAGTAGTTGCACAATTTGGCCTTGAACTCGACTAATTCTGGCCGTCCCCCAGGAATAGCTACCAACTCAGCTTCCGTTGCAATCATTACGAAATGCTGGCCTCCCTAATATCCAAGTCGACTTCCTTATGTGCTGCCTGGGCCGTAGTAATAATAATAATAAATATGAATACTTATTTATCGGAGATCAATAAGGGTTCAGTACATTATATGATACGTAAGTCAAGACGAGCAAAATTGAACTAGTGAAATTCTTCTTTTCTAGTACTTCATCGCGTGGTAAATATCGCACTGTTCACTGTAATGAACACATAATTATACACTCCTGATTGACTTGGTGAAAAGATTTTCTGGCACAAAATATTATGATGAAAACCGTGTAACGCAAAGCATGTCATCTGGTGTCTCAACTCGTATTCCTCATTCAACCTCTCCTTATGTACTATAGCATCGGTAGTGCAGAAATTTTCCTCGATCAAGTCCCTTTTCTTCTCTAGTTCTCTAAATAGCCCGAGTTCGCTGCAGTTGCATTTGCATTCTTAAGTCCTCAATCAGAAAGGTTTCCCTGGCTAGGACATATCTGACATATTGTGATAACCCTAGAACCTGGTAGGAGCCATTAGCAAGCAAGGATCGACTTCCGCCATTCTTATACAAGGAACTGTGCACTCTTCTTTACGTCACTTAAAGGTAATCGGAGCGCGGTCATGGCTAGAAGTTGAACTATTACAAGATTGTAACATACTTCAGGAGGCCAGGGATTTGCAAAGCGGAATGTTTGGAACAATTACCCACGTAACCCGTAAGAGGACAGCACCGTACTGAGATATTGAGAAGGCTGACAACATGTAGTGTACCCATGTGAGTAATCTCGATGGAAAATATGCTTCTGCCTCCAGCTAGCGTCAGGACTCAGGCGTGTACCGTTCCCCCATTGAGCAGTTGCATATTTTGGATTTGAGGCTAAAAGGTATCAACTCTACAATGATAAGGCACAACTCTACTCTAAAGACTTTAATTCAGTAAAACTCATGGCTTCAACCAAATAATGAGAACACAAATCCCATAAACAATACACAAACAAACAAAGTTACTCCCACAATCCATTAATTATTCACATAGTTGAACAAATTAAATCCATATCACTATTCAATCTTTTACCATTATGTGGACTTTAAACTTTACTCAAGTGCACTGATGCACATGTAATGTTTCACAAAAACTGAACTACTACATTCATGTCACCTAATGTGACTTCTTTATATTCACAAAGTTACTTGTATCCTACAATAGATCTTAATTTACATCATGTGTACTATCTGTGTTACATCTCTCTCTCCCACCAAATGCTTTCATGCATTAGCCAACTCATGGTTTGCACTACGATCTACTTGCAACACCACAATTACGTAAGTCTACCCCTCCACTCCCCTCTTTTTATAGCTACACTGCATATCGTTGTGATTTCACTAAATAACTACTGTTATCGTTGTGTCGGATAGTATACTATTACGCTACCCTTGCGAGCATAGCCTGTGGCATCGAGTAACCAACTTCATCAACTAGGTGTCAGTGACAGTAACAAATACAACATCCAACCATTCGTTAGATTGCTAAATTTTTATATCATCAGGGTAATCTATGATTGGCAATGTGTTTTTAAACCACACACATTCATTACACATTATAACAATTCTTCCTTTCAATACAAGCAAGGTCTTAAATCTGTCCGCTCAAAACGCGAACCTTCACAGTTTGTTTAGCAACCCCAGCCCCTTGGAGCTGCCTGCATACAATGGAACAGAGTAGGGTCGTTCACGGCTGTAAATCGTCCCTTGTCTCCCCTTTCCTGGACTGTACCTCCCAAGCAGTATTACGACTTTGAATACAACATTGTGGTCACAATGATCCACGTGATCCCATATGATCTGAACTGAATATTATGCAATGGTTCTGGGTGCGCTTGAATATTTAATCCTAGCCTTAGGACATTAATAGCGGCCTCAACAGGTCCGTATCAAAATATGAAGGCACGATATTCATAGAACACAGGTCTAGTGGTTAGCCGGTATCTTAAATAAAATATTACGGTCAGTCAACAGCTGCCGCCAATGAATTCGCTTCAAGAGCTGAATAATTCCATAACAAGTTATCGGGCAATCAGGTATAGTGTCGAGGTGTCCAATGTTCTCCCCGCACTTACCACAGGATTCGAACCCGGAACATTTCATATCCATCATCGGAGATAGGGTACACACTAAATACGCTCCGGCATAAATTATTATCTCTGTACGCCCATGCTGTACGAGATTTCACACGTCGATTAGATTACCTGGCCCCTTCCTGTCTACGATCTCGTCCTATAATAAAGAGAACTCTAACTGTTACTCTACAAGCTTAATCAAGCCACAAATTCAATTCACTGTCAAGCTCCTACATTCCCTTGCATAATTATATTCCCATTAATACAACATATTTAATATTAACTCTTTTCTCTTCCCTTAATGCAATCTACTGCTTGGCTAGATAAATAATCCAATTAGCGTAAATATTTCTTGCTTAAAATCTTTCATCCTGATGTATTCAATTATACCGTTTATCATTATTATAATAATTATTATTATTATTACTGACATAAATTATTCTTCCGACACAACGTAACTGCTTCACTGATCGAACATTCGCGTTCGTCACGTTAAGTTTCACATAACTGAATTGCCATTTTATTAGTAGCATTAATAGTGGTAACGATTAATCCACTCTCTGATGTATTCAACATCTTAACTTTACTGAAATCAAACAATAAACATATGAGGGTATGCCTCCTAATATTGATTCTTACTGGCATATTTTACACTTCCGAAATCACATTACATGCAGTGGCTATCCTTCTATAATAACATGATTTGTGGGGTACTTACGTCGGCTTATCCAGGTGGCTCCAACCACCATATTCCAGTGTCACCTGCCATCGGCTTACTTAGTGACACATTGCCATCTTGCAAATACACATATTATATGACATCTGATTCATAAACACACGACACTTTTCCATTTTTATAATTAAGCTAACGCTTCCAAAACACATAACACTATATAACCCTGGTTATATTATTACTTTAAGAGATATTTTACATAACATCGCTGCACAAACACACGTTACACTTTATTCCTAATTGGTTGACATTCCCTAGCATGTATCGAAAGTACAGGTGCGGACGGCCCTTTCTTCGGTCCTACCCCTCCTGATTGAACCTCTCGAACATCTGCTCACGGATTCACCAACAGTCTCTCGATCATCCCTTGATAACCTTCCTATTATTGCAGCGATATGCTTACATATCGTCATGAACGCTACTTACTGGTATACTCCAGATATGTATAACCAATCACTATACTGCGCTCAACATTATACATTATATTTACATGAATTATTACTTTCCACAGTCCTGCCTAGTATATCACACGGCACTTAATAAACATTATATAACAGTCTTACTGCACGGCTTCCCACATTGAAGTCCGAGCATCCTCTCCTAACTTCGGTAATATGCATTTCGCATAATCAAGTTTGTTGATTATCGACTTCATTCTTAGTTCATGACCATGCATGAATATATCCTCACAGGTGTGTTACATTGCACAGCTAACATGCTGATTACCAGTGAAATGTTGAAGTCTTTGTGTGCGCGCCTGGGCGCTCCGTGTCCTTTTCAACTGTGTCAAACTGCGACTGCTTCAAAACAACTCTCCCTCTGACTGGGTCCAAACCTGTACGCTTCGACTGGGTCCACCCTCTTATATCTGTTTCACACAAAAAGTAGGGCAAGAATTCCCGCGATAAATCATCTCCTCTCCTAGGATGATTCTGGACTTGGAATAATATCCATATTGTTCCTTTTTCTTCGCTGGTCACAAAAATGTATGTGTGTTCGAGGATCGATCGGCCACTTAATTTATATTAATTATCTTATCCATGGCGTGGGGACGCTGTTTCTGTGGGAATCCCTGTCGACCTCCTCAAATCCAGCCGCGAACATCCATAGTCCTGTATTATTACGCACTGCATTAAACATGCCTTGATTTCGCCGTTTAATGGCTCTAAAATTAGCCTCCTGGCTAAAGATTCACCTGTGCGCAACTCTCATGTCATTGCATTGCTCCAATCATGAGTAATCAATGATTTTCCTTGGGATCTTCCCATTCCATTCTCAAATCTATTCTCAAACGGGAAAGAACCTGGTCATTATTCAACCTCCCGACCCCTTGCAGACGACTTAACTGGGTCAGCAAGATTGACATGGCGCCAAGGGTCTCCTCCCACAATTCTGGGGCTATTTGCAAAACGTCAAACTCTGAAACTCCTGTGTTTCAAGTCCAGCATAGCCTACTTCATGTAGTCCAAATAATGCTATCCTCCACTATTTTCCTGCATTATTTCACTAAATAATGTCAGTAACAACTGATATCACACCAGTGATTAAATATATAGTTTCTTCTAGGGGTTCTTACAACGAAACACCCTCAACAGATCTCGGGTTCGTTCCCTGGTGGAACCTTCATTCAGCTCAACTTATCTCCGAGATCCACGTTCGATATCAGTCAGCATGACCCCCTCGGGTTCAGTAGGCCTATCTTGTTTTTCTATTCTCCTTTTTCTTTTGTCTTCTGTTTATCTGCAATGCTGCAGCCTCTATCAAATCTGGTTTCAATAGCCCGGACTTTTAATAAAACATATATTTTCCATTGTAAAATGCACTATATAACGCTTAATTTTATATTGTCTGAGTAGCTAAAAAATAAATATAAAAGAATTCAAGTAAAAAAGCTAACTCTAGTAGGTTTCGAACCCCAGCCGACCACGTGAGAGATGAACACTCTACTACAGAGCCAAATATGTCCGTAACACCTCAAACTTACATACAACGTGTTAGCAAATAATGTATTGAAATAAACTATTTCTTCACTGCAGTACATCTTCATTATAATGATTCATTTCATACAAAGTTAATATCATTTCTATCATTAAGCTATATCGCATGCAACATACTCAAACTACTGAAATATAGGACAGGCACAAGAGGTCAGCTGCCATCTTGTCATGTGACAGAGACAGTTCAGCTCTTCTTAGTCACTCATACATTAATATTATAACATTAAATTCTAATATTCAACAGGTCGCGTCATTTAGGATAGCTTAAACCACCCTCGGTTCGATAATCGGAATTGGTGGATCCTAAGTTATAGGTTATATTTCTTTAATAATTCACACGGTTGCCATCTTGAAATGGTACAACTGGTGACCTTGTAGTTTGAGCGCAAGACGTGTCCCATATGAAGATATGATGTCAAATTTGGTAGAGATCGGATGATTAGTTTAGACGTAATTCAATTTTACGCTTTGAACGTTGGGGTGGCCGCCATTCAGTTTTGGTAAAGATGGTGTCGATATAAAACATGACACTGAGGTTCTCTTTGCTACCTCTGTACCAAATTTCGTTCAATTCGGTCTCGTGTTTGAATTGATAGTGCATACACACTCACACACACAAAGACAGACTAACAACTTTTGGCCCGTGTATATCTCATAAGTGTCCTTTCATTTTTTGCATAAATCGAAAGTAGGCAAAAAACAGACCTGTCACAAATGTGGGCTTAATTTTGTACTGTAAAATTACTGTGAAAAATGACAAAAATCTAAAAAAGGTTTCTGTTTGAATTCCCATAAATAGACTAAAAATTGTACTTAAAAAATCTTGATGTGGTCTATCTATAAGATGAAAATACTCTTTGGTGAGTGGAATGTTTGTTGTAATTATCCTCTGCTCCAATGAAAATTTTTGATGCGATATGGAAAATGTTGATAGTCCCCTATTAATAACTTAGCTGTTGTGTTGTAATATATGGTTGATTTTGATACACCCTCTGTCTGAAAAGTTCGGTGAATGGGTCTATATTACGGACGGATTGTTGGCTTACCTGAAACAGCCGTTCCTATCCTTCGAAGTAACCCCCGTGGATGGATATGCACTTCTTAGAATGGCTGTACGAGTCCTGGCATAGTCTTCCTGAGGGATAGCCTTCAGTTGGGTCGTCACATTGCGTTGGATGTCCGAAATGTCTGAAAACCTCTGGTCCTTCAGGGCTTTTCGGCGACCCTGGACCCCGATACTCAATACTTTGACTCTTGCCTTCGAGGTCGTACCTCAGGCACCAGGTCTCGTCACCCGTGACGATGATTTTCAGGACCATTCCACGGAACATTCACCCTTCTCACTGCCACCCGTCGAACGTTAGGTTGCATAAATTCACCCTTCTCACTGCCGCCCGTCTATCAGGTGTGCAAGGCAGGTTGCATAGTTTCACGCTTCTCTCTTGATTTCAATTTAGAGTTTTGACGACCCAAACTGAAGGCTATTCCTAAAGAAGACTATGCCAGGAGTTTCCAGGACTTGTTCAGTCGTTCTCAGAAGTGCATAACCATCCACGAGGATTAGTTCGAAGGACAGTAATGGCTGTTTCAGGTAAGCCAACAATCCGTTCGTAATATAGTCCATTCACCGAACATTTCAGACAGAGGGTGTATATGTTATTGTATTCATTGGATTTCATTAATAGTGTTCGCGGAAAGTAATACAAGAAATTCTTGTTTACTACTTATAATACAGAAACGATCAAAACTACATAAACCATGCGTTAATGGTCAACTTTCTGCCACTCTGGTGCGAATTTTACAAGAGTTTTATTGTTAAGTTGTTACCATCTATTACTAACCGTTGGTAGCACTTGACCCATTAAAACTGCACGAATCGTGCTTTATTGGTAAGTACTCTACTATCCTCTTACAAAGTTTGGTCCAAATAAGGTTAGTCCTTTGCGGGTTTTCGGACAGTAACTGTAAAGTTTGTACTGTAACTAACGATTGCCAACACATCAACGACCTAAAATGTTATTATTTGAGTGTTGGTGGTATGTATTGGTCAAACTTGGGCAAGCAGGAGTGTCTACCTTAAGGGTAACTATAAAGTTGGTACCACCTATTATTATTACTAACTGTTGGCAACGATGGAGCCTTGTAGACATAATAAATCATGCTTTGATGGTGCGTACTTTGTCTGTACACAGTTTGATAACAAGTAGTTCCGTGAAGAACTATACATCCTATTTTCATATATCCTACTAATGTTAATTGCCACTATCAACATACAAAATTTCAGTTTGATTGCTGTAATAGATTCGTAGATATAGAGAACCGACTAAATATTTCGGGTTGGACTTTATATATGTAGGTCCTAGAGTTATGTACTGTTACATGAAGATTATTGTGTACGTGTAGCATTCAAACCTCAATCGCATGATTAGGACACAAGAAGTAACAACGAGATTTTAAAATTTCGCACACCTGCCATCTTGTGATTATGGAAATAATTGAAATAAATTAGATGCCAGTGGATTAACATTCGTATCAGGATTTACTGTACCAAGTTTCACTGCACTCGGATGGTTAAATTACGAGAAACGTCCATGTGAATATTTATACTTCGCGTCGCCGCCATGTTGGATTTGTGATCAACAGTTTATTGAAAGTCCCATAGGTGAACTTATGTTCATATCCCCTATGAACAAAAAAATATTCAGTTTGATTGCTATAATAGATTCGTAGATAGATTCAGAGCCGTCTAAATATTTCGGATGGTCGCCATGTTGGATTGTTAAATGTATAGGCCATAGAGTCATGTACCATTAAAGGAAAATTATTGCGTAGGTTCATTATTCAATCTTTCACTTCGATCGCATGATTACGACACAAGAAATAAAAACTTAATTTTAAAATTCGCACAGCCGCCATCTTGAGGTTATGTAAACAATTGAAATAAATTAGATACCAGTGCATTACAATGTGTATAAACATTTCCTGTACCAAGTTTCATTGCGTTTGGAACATTTAATCGCGAGAAAGGTATATTTAAATTTTCAAATTCGCTTGGCCGCCATGTTCGTTTTGTAGTTAGCCGGTTTTTGAAAATCTTATAGATGAACTTCCAGTAGTGCCCTTTATCTCCGTACAAAATTTCAGGGTGATACCACTCATAGTTTCAGAGATATAGAATGCCTGTGAAATATTTCGCACAGCCGCCATCTTGTGGTTATGTAAACAATTGAACGAAGTTAGATGTCGGTGCATTACAATGTGTATGAACATATACTGTACCAAGTTTACTTGCGTTTGGTTGGTTAAATCGCGAGCAACGTCTATTAAAACGTTGCAACTTCGCTTGGCCGCCATGTTGGTTTTGTTGTTACCAGTGTTTATAGATGAACTTCTAGTAGTTCCCTTTATCACCGTAAAAATTTCAGGGTGATACCGGTAATAGTTTCGGAGATATTGAATGCTGGTGTAATATTTCGCACAGCCGCCATGTTGGATTGGTGAGACGTAACAAAATTTGAAGGACACGGCCGTGGTCACCCGGAATAGTGCTATGAACTTACCGAGTTTCATTGAAATCGCTCCAGCCGTTTAGAATTTATTAGGGGGACACACACACCTCACACACACACACACACACGCACACACACACGGACAAAAGGTGATCTCATAAGCCTATTTTTTCAAAATTGAAAATAGGCTAAAAATTGGGTTAGTCTTCTAGAAGCTTATCAATAGTAGACTAAGTTTAAGGTTAGTACGACTTGTTATTAATGATTGCCTCTGGAGTGACCTTAATCTTAGTGAATTCTATACTGATGGTGCGTACTATGTTAGAACAAATATTGTGATTACTTCGAAGGACCATCTCGTGGCGTAGTGGCTAGCATTTTTGGCCGTCACCCCTGAGGTTTGGATTCGATTTCCGGCTCGGCCAAGAAATTTAATTCTGGTCTGAGGGCTGGAACGGGGTATACTCAGCCTCGTGAGGCATAACTGAGAAGAGGTGGGTTCAAATCCCACCTCAGCCGTCCTGGAAGTGGTTTTCGTGGTTTCGCCACTTCTACTCCAAGAAAATGCTGGGATGGTTCCTAAGTTATGGACACGGCCGCCTGCTTCCCAATCCTCTCCCCAAATTACAAATACACACACTAGTACAGTCATCACAATAACATAGGTTATCACACAAACTATTGCCTATTGCCTATACACACACAACAATACACGGGGCCATACGACCACGATGTCGCAGCCCCTAAAATAAGACACAACAACAACAGATGTAATAGAGCCAGGAGCGTAGCTCAGAACCGGAGTGTGTAGTTGTGGAACTGTTCAATGCATCTGCTGGTTAGACTCAGGCCACGGACATGAGTGTGTGTATTACCTTCAGTCGTACTTTCATTTCAACATGGATTATATTTATCTTGTAGTACAGTAGGCTATACAGTATTACTTAAGCAATTATCAAGAAAATAAAGTAATATACATTTTAAAAAATATACACAGGGTCTTTCATATAAAGTAAGAGCGTCGAGCGGCGGTTTTGTTATCCGCTGCTGCAGTGGCTTTGGCCGAGCTTGTGGCGCGCCACGGCCCCCTGCTGTAGTATTGAAAGCGTGCGCTTAGTATATAATTGACCTTGCAATAAGCATGCAGGTGTTCAGTCCCCAGTCTGAACCTCAGATGCTAACATGGTGAGACAGTTATCATTGCAATATCGTATTTTTGTATGTAAATCGTATTTTAAGTACGAGTCGGCTCGGCGGGTACGTGATGCATTTGTTCAGCAATTTCCTGATGAAGTGCCACCTTCACTAGCACAGATTCGCGTAATTGAAAATAAGTTTGACACTACTGGCTCAGTGCTCAATAAAAGACATAGAATAAAAGATCAGAAGCATTACAGTAGCAGAACTCACTCGCGTCAGCCAGAATGTGGTTACCAGATACAATGCCTGTATAACCCAGGAAAGAGACACTTCCAGGATCTTTTATAAGGTAATATTTCATATAGGTTTGTACACACGCTTAAAGCAGGGGGCCATGACGCGTCACAAGCTCGGCCTAGGCCACCGCAGCAGCGGATAACAAAACCGCCGCTTGGCGTTCTTTCCTTATATGAAAGACCCTGTATATTCTCGATCACCAGGGTCTGAAAACAAACTGGAACTGCTGTGGCTGCATGGTCTTTAAGACCATGAGATATACTGCGCTAAAGGAGATTGCGCTTGCTCCTCTAAGTTTATTGGGAGACGCCTGTAAACGTCCCTAGAGTTTCTCATTTGAACAGCATAGCATGGCAATTTAAGTGCTGGCAGAACGTTACTTAAGAAGGTATTAGTCTCACTCTAGTTTTTTTTTAAAGATTTCTATTACCCGTTAATGGCTAGCAGGAAATGCAGACTGGCACTCAAAGTAGTTCTGGTCTACGTTAACTTGAAAGATGATTGGCCATAACATTTCGCATTTCATAAAACTAGATCGGCAGATTGCAGGATAAAATAATTGTGCCACAGCAGCGGTGCTTGTGGAATGGACAAGAAAATATCTAAGCTGCAGTTAAAATACTACTGGACGATCAAGAACGCGATTTAGAGATATGATGAGGTTTGACATACAATATAACATAGAGGATAAGACTGGGGCTACGTAAAATAAATGTGCAAGTTAAGATACGGGCTTCATTTACCAACTCTTCGAGTTGTTAGTTAGTTATTGAAGTTTTAAGGGGAGGAACTACGAGGTCATGGTACGATGTGCAGCTGTGTTTAGGACGCCCATACCTATCCTTCTACCTATACAGTATATCCGCTTATTCATCTATGTGACTGGTCAAGGCACATAAACATTTCACATCGCGTATATCATGACCTGTTGAAGGTATCGGTATGTTGTTTTCACCACGATTAATTACTGTTATAGAGACGCGCAATGTAAACTGAGTGCGGCTCCATGTAAGAATAAATAGGGTCTTGTTCGCACCAACTCCAATTTATTAAACAGAACTATACTACTTTCTGCTCCCTGGTTATCAAGACTTAGGTAGTAATTATTTTCACAGAGGCACTGTTATGATGAAAGTATTAAAATGGACACGGGTTCAAACTTAGCAAAGTACTGCCAGAAATACTGTTAAGCGGTGACGATCTACCCTTAAAACTCAGCAATTTTTCTAGGCTTATGTTGTGTCTTGTGTGGGGCTTCGCCTAGGAACACCAAGCTGGCTCATTAGCGGACTCTTGGTGCCCATGCCCGGACTCCCACAGGAGTACCGAACTGCTCGCTACCTCCCTTCTTATGAAGCGCACCTGCGCCTCTTTACTGCGAGAGCTAAAAGCTCGAGCAGCCTTAACCTCCCTATGAAGGCTTCCAAACAGATGGTATATTGGCTTTCACGGCCAGTGAATTAAAACTCAGCAATTTTTCTAGGTTTATGCCGTGTCTTGTGTGGGGATCTAGAAAAATTGCTGAATTTTAATTCACTGGCCGTGAAAGCCAATATACCATTTGATCTACCCTTGGTTCAAATATTCTCCCTCTTTCTGTATGAGAAATAAGGAACACCGAAAACAACTCTACTGTATAGGCCTATAGGGCAGGCTCCACACAGACTCGAAGTATTAAACCGACGACTCTCTTGGATAAAATTACTGAGGAGGGGGAAGACTCGCCGCCCATCTCCACCTTCCAGACACTTCCAGGGTTTTATGAAATGCGTATTCAACTGAGTATTCTACAATTAGTGTGTTTTGTGTGGAAACGAAATAATGACATCTAAATGCCTGCAACTATCTACTTGACATTTTCAAAATGCTAGTGAAATTGCACAGGATAAGTTGTTCAGAGTTTGTAGTTTGTGGCATTTGAAAATTTTGGCAATTTTATTTTTTATATTTAATTTTGTATATATATATCTTATATTTAGCAAATTTTCTGATTTAACTATTTGTAGAAAAGGGACTGTAAATAAGGATTTTGTATAAAAGTCACTACCATTAAACAAATATTAATTCGCATGACATTACTTGCAATATAATTTACAAATTTGTTTGTAAACTTAGAGTGGAACCGAAAGAAAGTATCAAACTTACCACGGCAAGACCGGTGCAGACATACGAATATTCACACATTTAATTTAAAATCAATGCTTGTCGTTTGTTGTTAATTCATTTTAGGGTCTTGAGGCATCAGCTCCGTGTACCTGGGTGTGTGTTGAATTTTTTGATAACCTGTAGCGGTGTGTGTAACTGTTTTAGGCACTCCGTGGCTTGAAATAAGGTACTCTCCCGGTATTTGCCCGGGGAGAAAATACACTGAGGATAGCCGCTGTCAGCATTGGGATTCGAACCTCTAATGACCGGACTTTAGGCAGCTTCCCATGGCCGTCGTGATGAGGGATTTAACACGCATGGCTACGCCGTGGGGTGTATAGCATTTGAAGTATTTATTACTGTGGTGATGATAGATTTTTTATTTGGAGATCAGACGGGTGGACACAGTTTGAGATGAAGCGATAATATTTTATAAGATGGATGATAGCGTTGGCGTTACGAAGGAACGACAGGGTGGAACTACAGAGATATGATAAAATCTATAATTGGGGAGAAAGTGAAAGAACAACAGAGTTCCAACACCTGTCCGAACACACGTGGGCATTAGTAGTAGTTCGCTTTGTGCACCACAGGCACCCTTAATCATGAGTGTTAACTCACGAACGGCGTGTCTCAAGTGGACTAGGAAGACGTTGCTTTTAATTCATTAATTATTTATCGTATGGCTTTTAGTGCCGGGAATGTCCGAGGACATGTTCGACTCGCCTGCTTCCAGCGGACACCCTTAGGGTGAGCTACAAGTTCCGTTCAATTTCCAGTAATTCCAACTTTCGCTACCAGATATCAATGGTACCTATTGGTGAATGTTGGAACTTTGATAGAGCGTTCCGACGAAATCTAACCTAACAATTTAGCTTCACACATGTTTAGTCTGTGGAAGGATCTTTTACATGCCATAAATATAAGACTGCCGGCTTTACTTCCCCTCCGAAGGAAGGCATACTGAAGGATTTTAACGCTCTTAAAAAGTCCGACGATTCGGCCGGGTTTGAACCCGCTATCTTGGGCACAGCAGTTCAGCATGCTACCAACTACGCCACCGAAGCCGCTTTTAATTCATTAATGCATTTGGACATCGTGGTCATCAGCACAGTGCTTTTGAGTGTGTGTGTGTGTGTGTGTGTGTGTGTGTGTGTGTGTGTGTGTGTGTGTGTGTGTAGAATAGATAACCTGGGTTCTTGTAGTGTCTGTAGTAGGACTGTATATACAGTATTCAAACATCGAATTATTCGAATTGCTTGAATAATTTCTAATAGTAATATTTGATTCGAACAAACAAATTTTCAACCTATTCGATTAAGAAATACTAGAGGACCCGTGCGAGAAATCTCGCATGTTCATAAACCACACTTTTCCCCAATAGGTTTATAATGAGAGACTTACTGTAACACTCACCGGTAATTCGATATTTATGAAATTATACGATTTGAATACTCACTCCTTTGATTTAGGCTACTGTTCCTGAAATCCATGCAAAATTATAAAGGAAAGACCTTAGAATGTTAAAATGGCATGAGACAGGCGTCACACCGGCCAAAATGTGAAGTGGACAGCAATTATGACGCATATTTTCCTACAGCAACAGTATTTGCGAATCGCACACTTCGTACATTTTTTTAAATTCATTTTTTAAAGAAATTATGGATATTTATGAAATTAGATTGCAATTCGTCACTGCTAATATCTATTCTATTTCATTTGAATGCTAATTTGTCAAGATCGGTGGTTTCTGAGCGCTGCATGAGGGATCTATACTACTGAAATAATATATATGATTCGCATTAGTGAAATTACCTGACTATTCAGTCAATAATAGAATGATTCGACGAACAAGTTGAACCATTCAAATTTTGGAATAATTATAATAAACTTTGCAACAAAGAGAAAATAAATCATAAAGGAAAAAGGAATGAAAGAAGGAAAGAATAATAATGTTATTGGTTTTACGTCCCTTTTAACTAATCTGGCTTTTAGAGACGCCGGGGTGCCGGAATGTTGCCCCGAAGGGGATCTTTAACGTGCCAGTAAATCTACTGACACGGCTCCCTCGCATTTGTGCACCCTCAAATGCCAGCTGACTTCGCCAGGATACGAACCTGCAACCTTGGGCCCAACAAGCGAGACCGTTATCGCTGAGCCACGCAGTCAGTCTAAGAATAAGAAATAAAGAAAGATAGAGAGAACTCGACATATTTCTTTCCACAAATTGCTGTTAATTTTCTAGTAGGCTACTTGTCATGTACAAATAATTCAAATATTTGAACTGTTCGATTTATTTTAATAATCGACTATTCAAAAATACTCGAATAGGCCTACTTCGAATGTGCGAATGATTCGACAACCTAAGTATTCGAACATTCGAATTTTTGAATAATAAAGCCTATTCGAATTTTCAATTGGCGAATATTTTAAGTAATAGTCCGTAGTAATAGTGTGTGTGATTATAATCGACTAGGATTGGGAAGCTTATAGTTTTATGTGACCGTTAATCTCGCGATTACGTACCACTGTACCTCCTTTTGACGTGGAAGCCTCAGTGTGCCACGGAAATTGCTGGGTTGATTACGTGGAATTGAACAAGTACAAACAGCAGGACCACCTTGTGGTATAGTGGATAGCACTCTTGACTGCCAAGAGGGTATGGTATGAGGGCTGGAATGGAGTAGGCTACACTCAACCTTGTGATGCACCTCAGCCATCCTGTAAGTGGTTTCCAACTTCCACTTCAGACAAATGCTGGAATGGTACCTAACTTAAGGTCACGGCCTCCTTCCTAATCCTAATCTAAACTACAAATTCACTCACTAATATACACACCAATAACTCAAGTTATCAGACAAATCCTGAATGATTTAACAAACAGCAGATTTGGGGGGGGGGAGATGAATGTGTTTAACCCGTTCAGTGCTTTGCCCGTCTATGAACGTTGCATAAGAACATTTTATATATATATTCCTCATTTGCTCCGAGCGTCGAGTGGTTTTCTGGCATGTTCTGCCATCTATTAGGCATTATGTAGTACTGCTTGAGTTTGGAATTTTGCTTCCGGAAGTAACTAATAGAGCATTTTGCAGACGCCCCCCTCTACAGTTCATCTGAGATGTAAACAAGCATGACGGAACAACAAGAAAATTATTCACGTCCTGCTGTTATTTTGGAACAAATAACATTAATTATTGTACCAGTAAGGAGCAACACAAATTACTTGCCTACTGATTCTAGGAAAATGTAACTTTAGACCCTTTGCCTGGAGAAGATGCAAGCACAAGCATAAATATTTTCAATTTGATTCTCTTAATGATGATAAACTTAAGATTTTGAATTTACATTTGGATTACTGAAGACCTAAAACCTATAGACATTTTAAGCCTAACATCCTCCCTGATAAGATAAAAATTATGACTTCTACATTTTTTTAAATGCGAATGAAAGAAACTCAACACGTACAAGGTTAAATACCACTCAGAACTAAAGCAGTGTGAACAGTGACGTGCTGGCCTATGACGTGACGTGTTATGCCCTGGGCACACATTGTCAATTCGTCCAGCTACTGTTGGACAGCTGTCAGTCTCGTAGGGCAAACCAGCTTTGAGACCCGCGGCTATGCTCACTAGACAGCTAATGGGATCCCAGACAGATAGTAGCTGTATAATTAGTTTAAGGTGTGTTAACAAAAATATAGGCCTAATGATGTTCTTGTCAATTGTTTCCGTTTCACTTACACTGCAGTCATTCAAGGCAGATGAACTGTTTTAAGGGCTTGAGACATCTTTGGTCATCACCCCCGTGTACCTGGTAGCGTGTGAAATTTGTCTGATAACATGTGTTTTTATGGTGAAGGGAAAGGAAGGTAGTTTGTAATTTTACGTGACCGTTAATCAAGCGATCATTAGCCACGGGTCCTAATTTTTACATAGAATCCGAACCACAGGACATGGCATTTCACTTTGAATATCTCACATGCATTGACTGGGAATCGAACCTGTTCTGTCGTGGTGAGAGGCAAATAGCTTGACCGCTGCGCTATCACGCCCCCTATTTCTTATGGTGTATAGTTTTAGTTATTAGGGTTGGGACGGGGTAGGTGCCTGGGGACTTGAAATACGGTACTATCCCGGCATTTTCCTGGAGGGAGTGTGGTAAACCCAGGGGGAAACCTCGCTCAGGATAGCCCCTATTAGCGCCGGGATTTGAGCCTCCGATCTCCGGGCTTTCTGCAGCTCCTCACCGTGGTCGATTAGAAGTCTCTATTGAGCTTCGCATATCGTCGCTGAACTTGCAATACCGCGTATTGGACAATGCTCCTCTTTTCCATTATTTTCCATATGATTGGTCTCGTCTCCCAGCCATATGTAGATGTGCCGTCCAACAGAACAATTCACGCTGTAAGTTCATTTTCCTGTGTGTCAATCTAAAGAAAAATTAACCTTAAATCTACTGTACTGTAGGATGCATGACTGCAAGGAAATATACTTTTCTACAGTGCAATGAATTTGTTAGGTGGTTGGTTCCTCAGTTTAGGGCCTGCGACAACGCGGTCATGTAGCCCCGTGAACTTTGAGTGTGAGTAGAATCTGTCTGATAACCGGTGTTAATCGTGATGGCTGTATTAGTGTGTGTTATCTGTAATTCGGGTAAGGACTGCAGACGATCAATTTCAAGTAGTTCCTACTTTTGCTACCAAATGCTACCGTCAATGACACCTAGCCGCAAACTTGGCTACTAGATGCCACAGTAACCTGCACCTCATGGCGAACGTAGGAACGTTAATCAAATGTAACCTAGAAATTTAGCTTCATACAATTGTAGTTAGTGCAATGTTCTTTAACATGTCATAAATCTATGGCATGGGCCCGCCGGCTTTACTTCCCCTCCGAAGGAAGGATGATGATAATTGTTGTTTTAATGGGCCTGACATCTAGGTTATCGGCCCCTAATGGTTTGTGTGATCGTGAAAATGAAACTACAACACTAAAACTAACTACACATCGTACGAGCTAGAAGAAGATAAGGACAAACGAAGGGAATAAGAGAAATTAAAGACAGGAGGAAAAGAAATGTCCTCAACCCTCGTAGAATGAGGACTGAGGGACTTGGAAGGAAGGAGAGCCAAGCAAGGCAGATAGGAAAGGGAAAGAGGAGAGGGTCCGCCCCAAAGGCAATAGAGAAAGTGGGAAAACCGGACCCAGCTCAGGAATCCCTCGGGGTCCCAAACTCCCGAACTTACCAGCCATGAGCCCTTTGAGGGCTCAGCATTATCCAGGGTGCACCATAAGTGGTGCACCGTGTCTCCTTGAGGGCCTTGAGCAGAAGGCAGGAGGTACAATGAAAAGAAAACAAGACGTCTGACCCCCCGAAGAATGAGGGATCAGGAAAGATGAGACAAGGGCCAATTAAGACGGGAAAGTGAAAGACTCCCTAGGCCTTGGATATCCTAATATACCGTCAGGGTCGAAAAAGAACAAGAGTTGACCAAGGGAGGTCGAGAGGCAAGATAACAGAGAGGAGCCCGGCACAAATAAGTGGAAGCAATGCCGGTCTCAGCCGGGGTCCCGTGGTCGCCAACTCACGTACCACAAGTTGTGAGCCCCTGGGGGACCGAAGGTAGGCATACTGAGGGAGTTTTAACGCTCTTAAAAAATCCGACGACTTCTGCTGGGTTTGAACCCGCATAGAAGCTCAGCATGCTACCAAGTACGCCACCGAAGCCGCTACAATGCATTTAAAGCATTCACCTAACGTGAATATTGTTCTGTTAAACGGCTTCGGTGGCGTAGTCGGTAGCATAGCCTACTGAACTGCTATCCCCAAGATCGCAGGTTCAAACCTGACCGAAGTCGACGGATTTTTTTATGAGCGTTATAATCCCTCAATATGCCTTCCTTGGAGGTGGGCCCATGTCATAGATTTATGGCATGTAAAAGAAGCTACCACCACAATTGGTAGTGTATAGCTAAATTTGTAGGTTATTTGGTTAGAAAAGCTCTATCAAGTTCCAACGTTCGCCGCTAGGTGTCAGTAACAGTGGCATCTCTGAAACTACTTGAAATTGGACGTGCTGGGAGCCCATGGGCGATCAATTAAAATACCCAGCTATGGCCATTGGCTGCAATTCATATATAATAATATTGTTCTCTTGGACGGCACATCTACATACGGCTGGGAGGCGTAACCAATCATAAGGATAATACAGGGTGTTTGAAAAAGAACTCCCAATTTTTAATGTGTCCTAGAATCTGTACACAGTGACCTACACTATTCTAGTTTGTGGTGTGTGATTCATCAACTCTCAAAGTTTTGATTTTATCAGCAGGTTTTATTTCATGTAACAGTTGCAATTTGTAGGGTCGCAACTTAAGTCTTTTACGTACATCATACACAGTGCCTTTGGCCACTCCTAATTGTAGACTACGTCTGACCAATGACTTCTTCGGGCTCCGAACACATGAAACACGGATCTGTTCAACAACATCTTCAGACGTTCTCTGTCTACCTGGTGATTTTGCTTTTAAAACACTACCGGTTGCCGTGAAAGACTTTAGCCAATGACGGATAGTTTTTGCTGTAGGTGGTTCACCACCATACTGGCGTCTAAAATTACGTTGCACTGTTATAACTGACTCAGTTTTCACAAGCCAAATAACGCACTGCGCTTTCTGTTGCGGAGTACACATTACACGCACGTCTCGACTGAACTGATGGAACAGAGGAAACAAACGGCACTGGGGTCGTCTCAAGGTCAAGCAGACCTGCCACCTGCAGGGGAGCCAAACTTGGAGAGTTGATGGATCACACACCACAAACTAGAATATTGTATATCTCTTTGTATAGATTCTAGGACACATTAAAACTAGGGAGTTCTTTTTCAAACGTGTCTCTTTGTACAGATTCTAGGACACATTAAAACTAGGGAGTTCTTTTTCAAACACCTTGTAATGGAAAACAAGAGCATTGTCAGATACGCGGTATTGCAAGCTCAGAGACAATATACTGTACTGAAATTAGTGCTCCTTTCTGAAATGTGAAAGATTTTGCATCTTATTTTACACATTTTGTTTTCAGATAACTGGCCTGTGTGACTATCAAGAGAACGAACGCTCCTTGGTATTCATCAGCACGGCAACATGACAGACTGCAGGATATGGAAGATTCTATCAGCCCGACATTTAATATGGCATGTAAGTTAATTTTATCACTATTATTAGTGTCTCTCGGGTGTAGTGGCTAGTATTCTTGGCTGTTACCCCCAAGGTCCAGGTTCGATTCCCGTATCTGCTAAGAAATCGAATTCTGGTCTGAGGGCTGGAAAGGGCTACATTCAGTTTCGCGAGGCAGTACTGAGAAGAAATGGGTTCATTTCCCACCTCAGTCATCCTAGAAGTGGTTTCCAGGGGTTTGCAATTTTCATTGGGGCGTGATGGTGCAGTGGTCAAACTATAAGGTGCGTTCAAAAAATAACGAACTGGAGGCATAAATACAGAAACCAGTACCTGTATGTTAGAAGTATTGACCCTGGCTGTTGAGGCACTTGTACCACTGTGACACGAGGCGGTGAATGGCTGTGTCATAAAATTCCCTGGGCTGCGATGTGAACCAGTTCCGCACGTACAGCTGGACGTCGGCGTCCGAGGTGAATCGTTTGCCCCGCAGAGCCCTTTTCAGGGGACCAAACATGGCGTAATCACAGGGAGAGAGGTCTGGACTGTATGGAGGGTGGCCGAGAACCTCCCATTTGAATTTCTGCAGTAGTGCCGTGACTGTGTTGGTCGTATGAGGTCGTGCATTGTCGTGGAGCGACCACGGCGGCTATGGCGTTCACTATCACTCGGCGGTCCTGGGTAATGAGTGCATTAACCAGCTGGACGTTGTCATCGATAATGCAGGGGGGGGGGGGGGGTGGAGGGTGCCCCAGACCGGGCATCATCGGCTAACGACACCCGTCCTTCCCTGAAGCGCTTGTGCCACGCCTTGACCCTTGCAAGGGACATGCAGTGTTCGCCGTACACTTGTGACATTCGGCGATGAATGTCCGTTCCCCCTACTCCTTCCGCTGTCAGAAACCGAACAACACTTCTTTGTTCTTTGGTTGACGCCTCCATGTCACTGTTTGCAATGCGACTGGACGATTGATGCATGCTGCTGCTCGCTTTGTATCGTCACGTGACGTGCACGCGTGCCCTCTAGCGACGGGCTGTGACCTTCCACGCTCTGGTCGGAACCACACCTCGTTACACACGCCACGATTAGCCGATGTAGTCACCGGTTTGCGCATTTCAGCCTCCGGCTCGTTACTTTTTGAACGCACCTTATACTTGCGTCTCACCAAGATGGACGGGCTTCGATTCCCGGTCAATATATGTGAGCTTTTTGAAGTGAAATATCACGACCTGTGGCTCGGATTACACGTAGAAATGGAGGTCCCGTGGCTCATGCTCACGGTCTACTCCAGTCAAATGTCGGGTTGGTACCTAAATTAAGGCGACGGCCGCCTCCTTTCCCAAACCCAGTCTCAATTACAAATGCAGTACACACATAATCAGCAGCCATCACTTTGGTACAGGTTATCAGAAAATTCCCCACACACCCAAGCACACGGGGCTAAATGACCACAAAGTTGCTAAGCCCCTAAAGGAATCAACAACAACTATTTAGTCAGCCAAACGTTCTGGTCTTGTTAATCACTGGAGTTGGAGGTTTGTTGTTATTTAAGTCTCCAGTCTCTTGACTGGTTTGGTGCAATTCCCCATGCCTCCCTGTCCCGTGCTAATAGTTTCATCTTTACATAGCTACCACAACTTACATCCGAGGCAATCTGTTTTACATTTTCTAACCTTGGTCTACCCCTACAGTTCTTGCCCTCGACCCTTCCTTCTATAACTAAGTTTGCTATTTCTGATTGTCCTACCAACCTATCTTTTTACTTCATTAGCAGTCGCCAGTAACATCCCTCCTCTCCCACTCGTCATAATAACTCCTAATTTGTTACCTTATCTACCCATCTGATCTTCATAATTCTCCTAAACACCACATTTCAAACGCTTTTATTCATCTTTTCTGCTGCGCCAACAGTCCAAGTTTTACTTCCATAAAGTGCTGTAACGTGTTTTTCGAGGGGTTTTATGCAACTGGCATAAGTCAGTAGGAAGCCATTCTATATTTATTTACGCGGCAAATTGTTCTGCCAAGACAATTTTTCATGGTAATTTATTATTATTATTAATTTATTGTAATTATTATTTAGGTATTTTCGGAGCATTTTATAAAAATTATTAGCATTCAGATAGGTTTTCTATGTCTTAGAAAACGCTATCAAGTAAATTATTACGAACGACGATATCATAGAAAATTATCTGATTACGGAATTTTACGGAGTTTTGTCAGTTAGGGTATTTGAGAGAGACGTGACTCACTGGGAATTCTAATACAAGCTGATTCCTGTCGAGGAACATGACGCAATCTTGGGTCGCAAGGTCTAGAAGAGGCGAATTGTTGAAACGGAACCCTGTCGCCGAGTGTAATGACCCGGAGGAGGAGAAGATCGCGTGGTGGTTCAGCCAATCAGCGGAGACGACGTAAGCTAGTTGGGACTGAAGAGTGGGGGAACCGACAGGTGAATATATCGTTCGACGCGCCGTGAAACGTGATCTATCTGTGAAATACTTGACGAGTATGGATGCGCGTGCGAGTGGCTCCGATGTTCGGTGGAGTTAGCGACTATCTGTGTAGAACTTGCGGTGTACGGTCGCAAGTGCGTGTCGCTCCGATGTTCAGTGGAGTTAGCGACGAACTTTTGTAAAACGTAACCAGTGCGGTTTTACGCGAGTTTGGGTCCGAGGTACGGACCATAGAATTATATAATCTACCAGGATATCATCAAATTTCGACGGAGATGACGACGTCCAGGAGACTGTGGGAAGCACACAGCATCATCAAGAACGAGGGAGATGCTTTGGCAATTTCCAATGGTAAGCGCACATGACGCAGAAATACGCAATCTCTCATTTTCTTTGTTTTATATTTCATATTTCAGTAACTTCATAGCTTGGAAATAAGAGTAATATCAATTTATCAGACTCCGTTTTCACGTAATTTTCTATCGGTAATATTCAAATCACAACGCTCCAATTTAAATTTTAAACTTATTATTATTATTAATTTTGCTATACTTGTTTTATATAATAAATTCATTTCTTTTACAATGCAATCTTTGCTTTCAGTAGGTAGCATTAGATATAGACCAATTCCTTCTCCTGATACAATTGTTTGTTGGGTTAATGATCAAATCATACCACGATCTGAGTGAATAGAGTCTTGAAGGTGTTCTGCCAGAGCTAGACGTTGTTAAATACAAATTTAGATTTCAACATTGCATTGAGGTCTTGGCGCCCATTAAAACAACATAGCTTAGGCAAAGGTAAACAGTTACATTTCTCACCCAACAGTGTGGGCTAGCGAAACCATTACATTTGTACGCTCAACGTGGAGCAAAGTAAATACCGTTTCACTTGTCATCCCAGACTAACCAATTACCATTACAATTGTCGCCGACAACTTGGGGCTGAAAACCTAATAACATTTGTGGAAGGAGAAGGGTATATATTTCTGTGCCTGTATTTTGGGGATTATTTGTCTTTATCAGTGTATATCATTATGGGGGATGAGAAAGAAAGACAGATGAGGTTACGTAGTGGTCATCAACTGGAGAATGATGATACGAGCAGTATGTCGAGTGATGGTAGTACCGGGGTAGCGGAGGTAAATCCCGATACTGAAACAGGGAGTGTAGGCGGCCAACCAGAATTAAAAACTTTACTTCTCGAGTTCATGTATCAGAACAAAGTTAGTAGTGATGCTTTAAATGCAAAATTAGAACAGAATAATGCAAAATTAGAACAAAACAGTAGGGAAAATAAAGAAAGTACAGATGCTTTAAATGCAAAATTAGAACAGAATAATGCAAAATTAGAACAAAACAGTAGGGAAAATAAAGAAAGTACAGAAGCTTTAAATGCAAAATTAGAACAGAATAATGCAAAATTAGAACAGAATAATGCAAAATTAGAACAAAACAGTAGGGAAAATAGAGAGAGTAATGAAACTTTAAATGCTAAATTAGAACAAAACAGTAGGGAAATGAGTGACAAATTCGAACTGATTAGAGGTGAGATCAGGGGGGTGATGGAAGAAAAGGCTAAAGAGATTATTGCAGATGTAGACAGAAAATTAGGAAAAGTACAGGAGGAGTTGGAAATTAGAATCAGTACACAGGCTGAAAATTTAAAAGAACTAGTGCAACTGGAAACACAGCAGGTCAAAAAGCAATTGGGGGGAGAAATTGACAAAATTCAGGTAGCTACTAAAGAGGTTAAGGAACAGCTGGGGGGTAGAATTGAGAAAGTCCACTCACAAGTAGTTGCAGAAGTAAATGATTTAAGAGAGAGTAATAGGGAAAGCATTAGCAAGATTGAGGAGAAACAAGCAAAGCTATATGATAAAGTAGAAGAATCAGAAGGAAACATTAAATTAACAGTAAACAGTATTGAGAGGAAGGCTGAGGAGAAAATCGCAGAATTAGAATTAAAATTAAAAGCTAGGATCAGGCAAGAAAATAGTCAGAATAGGCCAGTTTTTGTGAATAGCACATACAGGGAGGTAGAACTGGGTAAGTTCAGCAATCGACAGGGGTGCCCAATGGAGTTCATGAACACTATAGAAAATAAATTCGGAGAGAGGTTGGAAAATGGTAGTATTGAGTGGTGCCAGGTAGTTGAAATTTTAGAACAAGTGTTTGTGGGGGAAACGAGGAATTGGTTTGCTGTCTACAGAGACAAGTTTACTGATATCAATGATTTTAAAATGAAATTCTGTGAAAAGTTCTGGAATGAGGTTATTCAGTCGCAGCATCGTGAGGGAGTAGTGTGTGGTAAATATAACCCTAAAGGAAGCTCCACCATGACCGAATACTTTTTAGGGCAGGTATTAGTGTGTAAATATCTGGATGGCTTGAAGGAGGAAAGTGATGTGGTAAGGTTGCTACTTAGGCACTTTCCCTATAGGATCAAGGAGGCTGCTTGTATCCAGAATGTAAAGACTATATCACAAGTAGAAAATTTGTTAAGCACATTTGATGCACTAGGGAGAGGGGGTTATGAGGACAATTTCAATAGGAACCAGGGTAATAATAATAATAGACCTAATGAAGCCAGGCATCAGGAAGTTCAAGGGAACGGTGGCGAAGGGGCCAATGCTCAAAATAGAAATAATAATAATCAGCTAAATCAGAACAGAGGAAATGGCTATGGTAATCAGTATCAAGGGAGGAACAATGATTACAGGGGAAATCAAGGGAGAAACAATGATTTCAGGGGAAATCAAGGGAGAAATTATAATGACAATAATTACAACCAGAATAGGGGTCAAGGAAGAGGACAGCCTAGTGGTAGTAATATACAGCCAAACAATGACAACACAGCCCAGAACAACCAGACCAGTTTAGTAGTTAGTAGTACTACAGCCAGCTGTAGCGGTTCTTTAAACGCGAACCAGGCTGCGAAGTAAGGTCAGAATCTCAGTCTGTAGCATGCCCTGTCCATACAATTATACAGGAACCCTATGACCTAAATGTAAGAAATGAATTATTACATGAACTAAATGATGAAGGTATTATTCAGGAAGTGGTTAGTAAGAGCCCCATAGTTAAATTTAACGTGTCCGAGGCGTACACAGATGTTTTAATTGATAGTGGTTGTATGAAGAGTTGCATAAGTAGTGCATTTTATGATAAAATGAAAGGAACTGGAGTAAATTTTGAGGAGATGCCAATTAAAAGCACTTTTGTTATCACAGCTGTTGGGAAGAGGTCTAAAGTAACTTCTAAGCAAGTTTTAGTAGACATTAAAATTAATAATCATGTAGAGAAGCAGATTTGCCTTGTAATTCCAAATTTAGTATTCGGTGTTATCTTGGGTTCAGAGTGGCTAAGTAGAGTGTCTGGTAACTTATGTTATGATGTAGGGAGTTTGAAATTTAAATGGGGAGATTCTGAAGTAGAAGTAGCGTTCAATGACCAAATTCAGAGAAGTAGTGTTGTAGGTGTGATTTGTACTTTAAATGAGATATCGCCAGCCGTAGAGCGGGGTTCTCCATGTTTTGTGGGCAGTGTGATTACGAACGGAAGTCTAGAGGGCTCGTTACGTGAGGCTGCATTTCAGGGAAATATAGAGGATGAACAGTGTGTTCGGCTCTATGATGTGTTATGGTGTAATAGGAGAGTTTTTGAGGATCGCATTGGTATGGCCAATTGCTATACACATTCATTGAACGTTATTGATAGGTCAGTATTCACAGGACATAGATATCCTGTACCTTTCGCTTATCAGAGTGCAGTTGAGGCACAAATTAATCAGATGCTTGAAGATGGGATTATTGAGCACTCGAACAGTCCATATGTTAATTCTTTGATCACGGTACCCAAGACCGACGGCACTGTTCGTATTTGTTTAGACGCTCGTTTGGTTAACAGTAGAATTAGTTCAGATCAGCTGAAATCTATGTCAATAGAGGAATTAATGCAAACATTTGAGGGGAAGAAGTATTTCACTTGTGTAGATTTGAGTTCCAGTTTTTGGCAAGTGCCACTTATGTACGAAGATAGACCATTTACAGCTTTTAGTCATAAATATAACCTTTATCAATTTTGTAGAACACCTTATGGGTTAAAGAGTAGTTCAGCAGCTTTAATTAGGGCTTTAAACATCGCATTAGGGGATGACACAGGAGAGTTTGTAACCATTTACATTGATGATATGGTAATTAGTTCACGCAGTTTTGAGGAGCATCTACGTCATTTAGATATAGTTTTTCAGAAGTTAGATCAGGCAGGGCTCACTTTGAAGCTGTCTAAGTCGTCATTCTGTCAGTCAGAAGTGACATTTTTAGGTCATAGAGTGTCAAGTAGAGGTGTGACACCATAGGAAGGTAGGGTTAGCATGTGTGGACAGTAGCAACAGGGCATCGTTACAGACACTGAGAAATATGGTAGTAGAGCAACGTGATGACGTTCATTTAAAGGGAGCCACTTGCAAGGTTGGAAGCAGGTGACGCAGAAACATTTATAGTTTCCAAACGTATTGGGAAAACAGCATATGTGCTGGAGAATAGTGAGGGAAACAGATTATACGGAACGTATAATATACATAGTCTACGAAAATATGTGTCATAAAGTGAGTGTGTTTAGCTGGCGAGCCAGCCTATCAAATGAGTAAGTGTGGTGTCTGGTGCGTGGAAGATCTGGTCTTAAGGCAGGCGTATCAGAAGTCACACAGGGGGGGTAGTATGTAAGTAAATGAGAGTTTTTAAGGTACAGGGAAATATGACGGGATTGTCGGATGCTGTTGAGCACTAAATTGTCTCGATGCACCAAGGCCATTTTGGCAGCGCTGATGGGTTCCCATTTATCTCCAAGAGATGGGGGAGCGCTTGAATAGGGCTTGTTAGCTTAAGGCGTCCACGAGATAAAAGATGGGCCATCAGAATGCGAGACAGTCCTTCATGAAACTCATACATATCAGCACACGTGATTTCTGTTTACGGCCTCGCCATGTAAGATTTGTAAGTGTGTAATTTAAGATAATTTGTACAATGGTATTATTTGTGTGAGGAGAAATGGTCTGTGTTGAGAACTAGTATTAAGTAGAATATGGTGTACGGGAACTTAACAAGACAGGGCGATTACGGCACAGAAATATTTGGTGTTATATGTAATGCGCATTTACTGTTTTTTTTTCAGAAGTCAATATTAATTTAATCTACTTTAAAGAGAGATTAAGTATTATGGTCACGAGGCGCTGCCACAATAGTGTGATCGTGTGCTCAGTGATAAGTGAGATTAAATTTCACCATAAGGAGGGGACCTCCAGTGAAATTAGGAAGTTCTATGGTGATATAAATATATCAGAACACCTTAAATGCGTGTGATATGACATCATAAATACATAGTGCTCACACATTAATTATGTCTATTTCTCCAGCATAGAGAAATTTGAGAGGCGGAAATATCCGTGGAACAATATTCTATACGTAAAACATTGGACTGGTTGCAAAGTGCAATCCATAGTGACAACAAACTTTGACGCAAAGTGCGTGAAGAAAAATTATGAGTGTATATATCTGTAATTTAGGGTGATTTCATTTATGTAATATGTATTTTGGATGGGGTTTATTAACGTGTCTGGGATAATCGGATAATGGACCGTCGTCACGGTAAATCATCCGATGATCCGAGGCGAATATGTAACGTGTTTTTCGAGGGGTTTTATGCAACTGGCATAAGTCAGTAGGAAGCCATTCTATATTTATTTACGCGGCAAATTGTTCTGCCAAGACAATTTTTCATGGTAATTTATTATTATTATTAATTTATTGTAATTATTATTTAGGTATTTTCGGAGCATTTTATAAAAATTATTAGCATTCAGATAGGTTTTCTATGTCTTAGAAAACGCTATCAAGTAAATTATTACGAACGACGATATCATAGAAAATTATCTGATTACGGAATTTTACGGAGTTTTGTCAGTTAGGGTATTTGAGAGAGACGTGACTCACTGGGAATTCTAATACAAGCTGATTCCTGTCGAGGAACATGACGCAATCTTGGGTCGCAAGGTCTAGAAGAGGCGAATTGTTGAAACGGAACCCTGTCGCCGAGTGTAATGACCCGGAGGAGGAGAAGATCGCGTGGTGGTTCAGCCAATCAGCGGAGACGACGTAAGCTAGTTGGGACTGAAGAGTGGGGGAACCGACAGGTGAATATATCGTTCGACGCGCCGTGAAACGTGATCTATCTGTGAAATACTTGACGAGTATGGATGCGCGTGCGAGTGGCTCCGATGTTCGGTGGAGTTAGCGACTATCTGTGTAGAACTTGCGGTGTACGGTCGCAAGTGCGTGTCGCTCCGATGTTCAGTGGAGTTAGCGACGAACTTTTGTAAAACGTAACCAGTGCGGTTTTACGCGAGTTTGGGTCCGAGGTACGGACCATAGAATTATATAATCTACCAGGATATCATCAAATTTCGACGGAGATGACGACGTCCAGGAGACTGTGGGAAGCACACAGCATCATCAAGAACGAGGGAGATGCTTTGGCAATTTCCAATGGTAAGCGCACATGACGCAGAAATACGCAATCTCTCATTTTCTTTGTTTTATATTTCATATTTCAGTAACTTCATAGCTTGGAAATAAGAGTAATATCAATTTATCAGACTCCGTTTTCACGTAATTTTCTATCGGTAATATTCAAATCACAACGCTCCAATTTAAATTTTAAACTTATTATTATTATTAATTTTGCTATACTTGTTTTATATAGTAAATTCATTTCTTTTACAATGCAATCTTTGCTTTCAGTAGGTAGCATTAGATATAGACCAATTCCTTCTCCTGATACAATTGTTTGTTGGGTTAATGATCAAATCATACCACGATCTGAGTGAATAGAGTCTTGAAGGTGTTCTGCCAGAGCTAGACGTTGTTAAATACAAATTTAGATTTCAACATTGCATTGAGGTCTTGGCGCCCATTAAAACAACATAGCTTAGGCAAAGGTAAACAGTTACATTTCTCACCCAACAGTGTGGGCTAGCGAAACCATTACATTTGTACGCTCAACGTGGAGCAAAGTAAATACCGTTTCACTTGTCATCCCAGACTAACCAATTACCATTACAGTGCTACCCTCCAGACAAAAGCTTTCAAAAATGACCTTCTAATACCTAAATCTATAGGGCTATTTGATGTCCACAGATTTCTTTTCTGTAAATATGCTTTCCTTGCCTGAGCTAACCTACTGTATTCTTATATCCTCATCATTTGTTATTTTGCTTCCTAAGTAGCAGAAGACTCCTACTTTCACACGCCAATTTGACATCAACAGGGTTTTCGATTCCCCTCGGCTGCATTCCATTTTTTTTCTTCACATGTAATGATTTTCATCATGAATTCTTTCCTAAGACGGAGTCCATACCATTTAATAACTCATTCAAATCCTCTGGTGAATCGATTACCATTGCCATCAGCAAATCTCAGAGTTGAAATTATTTCTCCTTGAATCTTTATAACCTAGCATGTATAAACTTTAACATTGTGTTGCAAATTCTGTGTAATATAATATTTCTTGTCACTATTGAGGCACCTAAAAACCAACAGAGGCAAAGTGATGACTGATAGCCAGCTGGCTTCCGATTTCATGATCATAACCCGTGAGATCTTTTGCATGGTATCCAACCCTCTGGACGGGGACACTTCATTCCAAATAATGATGGCTGAAGTATAGAAAAACCTTGGGGAATTATAAAATGTCCATCCTGGTTAGACCATCTTGGTTTAGACTTTCAAGACTACAAAGAGCTTATTTTTTATTTTTATTAGTTTCATAGACAATACCTTAAATAGCTCCTTGTGAAGTAGTCACATCTGTTGAGTAAGCATGTGGTAACGCCGTCGGGACTCGAGCTCAAATCTTCTGCATTCCAGACAGGTGTGCATGCACCACGCCCCGTGCCTAAGGATAGTTCACTTCTGAATCACTTACTGTCGACCAATATGTTATGTGCATTCGAGTTTGAAGGTTGTTTGTGAAGTAACCAATAGACCTACATAAAATCCAATAACATCATCATTTTCGTCGTTCTATATTACGTTAGTTCATGTAGGTTTGGAATTTTAAATTTATATTTTAATATTTTTTATTGCAGTTTGAACACAAAAAGTGCCCATTTTTAAGCGTGTTTCAACCACGCGTCACATTTAAGAATTATTATCTCACAAACCCGTCATCAGATCGAATCCGAGCGAGGTGCGCCATGACGCGTGATGGGCTCCATCTTGGTAACGCTGTACACTGTACAGCTTTCTCCGGAGCGGCTAGCTGATGAACCATGTCTTATTTCCCCACACAAATTCAAACCGATATAAAATAATTGAATTAATTTACGTATTTCACAGTCATACAGCATAACTTTTTGATGTATAAGGATTACAACGTGACCAAGAACTACATTTTCCAAAGACCCCGAGCCGAGAAAAAGTTACCTTACAAATATGATAACAACTTTGTTTCTTGCTCACACAACATTTTGAAATTAATAAACCAGTTATACAACATTCCAATGTATATTGTGTTAAAATTTGGATTCGATCTGATGATGGGTTTGTGAGATAATAATTCTTTAATGTAACGCATGGTTGAAACACGCTTAAAAACGGTCACTTTTTGTGTTCCAACTGCGATAAAAAAAATATTAAAATATAAATGAAAAATTCCAAACCTACATGAACTGACGTAAAATAGAACGACGAAAATGATGATGTTATTGGATTTTAGGTAGGTCTATTGGTTACTTCACAAACAACCTTCAAACTCGAGTGCAAATAATATTTTGGTCGACAGTAGATGAAGGGTAGAAGGGTGTGCTGCAGAGCGACCTACAGGACTTCAGAAATGCAGAAAATTCAGTTCGAGTCCTACTTTACTAATCTACGCATTTTGTGTGCATGTACTCGAAAAGGGGCCAATTGTCGGGGTATGAGTGAACGCCATTTCTGGGCTGTATACACCTGCATCTAATTTGTAAATAGTGGGTTTGGCGGCTGTCTGTGTGGCACAGCGGTAGCGTATTCGTCTGCTGTTCCCAAGGTTGCGGGATCGTATCTTGGCATAGGCAGTTGGTATTTAAGGGAGCCGTTTCAGTAGATTCACTGCCATGTTAACGACCCCCCTTCAGGACACTTCTAAAATACTCAACAGCTAAAAGAAACGTAACGCCCATATTTATTATTATTATTATTATTATTATTATTTTGCGCGTGCGCTTACACATTCTCAGCATATTTGCTGGAAAATATTCACTATCGCAGATATACATCATAAGAAGCAAATTCTCGGTGACTGCATTCTTTAGTAGATTTACTCTTTTCCCTCACTCCTCTAGGCTTGATTAGCCAAGAACAACATTACTATGCGACACGTCAAAAGTATGGCCGTTTTATGCATAAGCTTAAAACGGCCTGGGTCTAATTTCAACTCTGTGAGAGATTCCTTTAAGTTGTTCGGAATCACGCCAGTGCTGGAGATAATAATAGGAACTGTCCTGATTCGTGTCATGTGCCATTGCCTCCTGATCAGTTCTGAAAGTTCTTTGACAGATTTTCAACATGTTCTGTTATCATGTTGCCACTGTTTGGGATTGCCACATCTATGAAGGTGGGTGTGCTTCATGCATTTGTCAACAAGAACCAGATCAGGTCTGTTGTGTACGACTGACAGGTTTGTTAATACAGTACGATCCCAGTACACTTTCAGGGGCATATTTATAGTACGGCACTTTCTCTTGGCTCAGCAGTTGAAGGTGTATAGCCAGTTCTTGATGTTTTCAGAATTTAAGGTTGTTAATTATCTAGAAAAGTAAACTTAGAACTTCCTAACAAGGACATAAAACAAGGAAAGTATGCTGAAATGTGTATGTTATGTACCTTCTTATTGAATCTGCGTTCAGTTTTGAGCCCGAAGAATGCAATCAAGAAATCTTAATTATATTCAAGATTTGTAGATTTAGTTTAAATTGGATTATCTCCTAAACTAGAAGCTGAGAACTCTTAGTTTTTCATACACATGCTCACATTTATTGTTTGCCCGGATCTGAATTGGTGGCAGTGTACTCACAAGACGATATTGTTTTTATTACAGAGGAATTGCAGTACTGGCAGCAAGCTGAGAAAGGAGGACTGCGGTGGACTCATTCTCTGTGTAACATCGTGCTGTTGATAAAAAATGCTGGTGAGTAATTCCCATGATGTTGACTTACTGTAAAATACAATTTATCTTACCTCAGTCTACTTAAAGATATAGCTTCTTTGGTGGACCAGTGATAGAGTGTTCGCTTTATGGGAGAGAGCCTGTCAGTAGAATTACTGGCACATTAAAGATCCCCTTCTGGAAAAAATTCCGGCACCCTGGCGTCTCTAAAAAGCCAGAGTAGTTAAAAGGGACGTAAAACCAATTACATTAAACAATTAATACTGAATAGAGGAAATTGAGCTAAAAATGTGAACAATCCGGCTCAAAGCCACCCTGCACACCCCACAAGGGCCAATAGGCTTGTACACTTGGTAAGCAATAACAAGCTACGCAAGAAATATAATAATGCATTACTGTTATTTTAAAGAGTTGGATTTTCATGATCGCAATGATGAGAAAGGACGTGTGTACATGTGTTTTCTGCCTTGCAAGCCGTGCTCTAGTCAGGATATTTGCTCCCGACGTTTCATCGAGAACTGCGTTCGTCATTATCAAGGGTTCGCTTCTTCCGCTAGTCAGCAGTGGACTCTGGACTGACTCTTCGGAACTCTTTATGCATTGATCCCTTCAGCTCATTACAAAGGGCACTTTTCTGAATGATCTGGTGCCAATTTTATTATCAGTCCATTGATTCCCAAATCGTGAACTTTGGTTGAATGGTTGTTTGTAAAAATAGGTTAATAAACGTTTCACTTATCAGGGAAACGGTGAAACACAACAACTTAACACTCGCCATTGGTTTTTTAAATGGTTAACTGTGCTGAAGACAGTTTTAAAAATTGCGCTTCGACCCTACACATAAGTTCGTTTACATGTAAAAGGTTTAATTGTTTTATATATGGTAGAATCGGAGATAGAAGTTGTTTAAAATTGTTAATTTTTGAAGGTGTTATGCTGTGCCAATCCTCTTTGCTGGTCGTTGCGAGGCAGATTGATGGAACAAGGTTCAAAGGGACGTAAGAGCGAGAATACCCGATCTGCTCTTGGTACTGCCGAGTCGATCCTCCACTAACGCGCAATGTAAATAGACGGCTGTACGATACTATTTGTTCTTTTCTGTGATAATGTTTAACAATCATGTTGTTTTCTTTTATGAACATTTAGATTTATTTAGGCTATTTGCAGATAGTCAATTGTGGTGAATTGCAATAAAACTACAGTTCAACATAGAATAAATACACCTGATAATTAACACAGTTTTACATTTCAGGAAAACAAATAATAATATCGTATGGCCTCGGGTGCCGGGTGCAAGCGTTGTTATTTGACACCCAGAGGGCAGCTTGCATGTCGAATTTTGTTGTTCCTTGAAGCACTATGAAAGTCAAGGAGGTTAGTGCTTTCTAGTAGAGAAATGAGGATCTTTGTGTTGGCGGAATCTCCCGAGATTAATTTTGCCATTATGAACACGGCCTACTGAATTCAAATGGGTTCTTTGACATGCCAACATCGTATGAAATGGTGTCGTAATTTTTGCCACCTTTCAAAAATCACTTGCCACGGCCAGGAGCGAACCTGCAAGTTTGGGGTTAGTAGACCGACATGTTGACCACTCACCCACCGTGGCAAGCTTATAAGAGAATTCACTCACCTGATGTACTTAGTCTGTGACATTTGATCATACAAAAACAAAGGATCTTTGCACTGCACTGTGTAGCCTAGTGTTGAGGATATCTGGGAGTAATCAGTTCTTCTCAGATCTCTCTGTGATGGTTCTTATTTTATCTATTAAGGTTCATGGCTCTAGGAATTGTGTTGTAGAACTATGCAGTGTAAACCACTATGATGTTAACATTATTACCATTCTCTTGAAGTCAGTTGTTACTTAATTTTAATTTTGTTTTTGTGTGCTCATAATCATTTTATTTTCCTGTTAAGACTGATATTTAAAAGCCAATATCCCCTCTGAAATTAAGAGATTCTGTTGATCTTCATTTAGTAATAGCTTGAACATGTACGGGACTCAAGACATTTGAGAGCTTGCTCTGTTATTGCAGATATGTCTGGTTTCTTTGATCAACCATGATGCAAGTCCCAATGGATGTGCATACTTGGCTACAAGAACAAAGAATTTGTACATTCCAGGAATAGGAACAACTCCAGGCTTTTGAGTTGTCAGTCAGAGCATGGACAGATCATTCACCTGCGTCGGTAAATGTCTAGTCATAAAATATAATTATTGCAGATTTTGTGCATTATAATAGGTCTGTATCCCGCATATTGAGTTTTTATGTGGGTGGCGGGTTGGACAGTCACATGCCCAGGAGCTAGTATACTGTATAGAGCTGATTTGTTTTAGCTCAAACATAGACCAGTTTTGATACAGTGCCAAACTAGTACATTATGCAACGAGCCTATAATGGCTATAATTAAGACACGAGTATTTTTTTATAAAACGAGCGTATGCGAGTTTTATAATTTCCATACGAGTGTCTTAATTACCATTATAGGCGAGTTGCATACGACTGTTTATGTTCGACGATAATTACACTTTATTATATGTTTTAACATAAATATTCATAAATATCTGTTGAGATTGTCACTAGAATTTTGTGATCGGGTGCTGCGCAGGGTAGGATATCTCTGATGTCCAAGCTCACTGACCGACCGACGCATGCGCTCTGTGAGCTTCAATGCCGTATGTGCAGATTGAGGATCAGTATTCAGTAAAAATGTCACCGAAATCGTTTGAAAACAACCCGCTGTGTAGAAATTGGATTTAAGGATATTAAGGTACAGTGTCTCATATTCACCAGTTTATTTACGAGAACATTATGGACGGTGCACTTTCGGTAATTTATATAGACATGTTGGATTTTGAGCGCACGCGAGAAGGTATCGTTACCTAATTGGTCAATGAACGAGCTCTGATTGGCTGGAGAAACTGTATCATAATGAAAAAGAGTGTTATAATGACCATCATTATGATACAGTTTCCTGACACATAATAGTGGGGGTCGAACATAAAAAATGTTATGTAGTGCTTGTGAAGGATTTTTAACACACTTTGTGGTGTCAAGGATACACGGGCATAAACTGTACTTTTCTCACCGCTCTCCGATGCTTCCCATTGCGTTGGTGTGCATGGCTTGAGGAATTATTCTCTAGCAGACCTTGGGAAGAAACCCTAGGCCTATATTGTTATTAAGTGATGTATGATCTTCAATGATTAAGGAGCGGTATTTTGTGTCCTCACATTTGAGAGGCAGTTGCTATGATTTGTGGCACTTGGGGACAATTGCCTCCCTTGTTAGAAAACAGACACCATAAACTGGAAAAGCAATCCAGAAATATTCAATTTCATAATGAAAATTATAAAAATCTCTTAACTATTCGACTTTAGCCATATGTTGTACTCCTTTTAATGTCCATGCAGCAGAAAACAACACAAAATAATATGGTTCAGTTATTAAAAATATACTAAATAATAAACTAGACCTATGCTTTCATCTACTGACACAAAGGATTGTGAATAAAATTATGAATCCAATGTAATATATTTTCATATACGGTACCGGTATTATTTTCTCTGCTATTGTCACTAACTTTAAGGACAGATGACTTCACTGTTCTGCCCTTAAAAACAATACACATCATTATTTAAGATGGTATCATTCCAGGTTGTCTGCTCACCCCACATCTCTCCACCCCTGTATTGACACTTCTGCACAATAGATCTATTAACCACAGTACATTAGCAAAATTGAGAGCTCAGTTGGAAACAAATCTTGTAAGTGTGAGCTATCGGCCCCTTATCTTATGCCTTAATCCACCTATGTGCATGTTCCTAATCATGACTTACAGTAGTTAGCCTACATGAGGAAAAGTAATGGTGCTGAGAATTTATTGTTGTTGATAAGTGAGATGGTCTTATTATGTCAGCATGCTTCAGATATGAATCATGAGCTAGTGACTATCTGTGTGCTTATCTGTGTGCTATGTGTGTTCCTTATGCTTTACTGAATTTTGGACAAAATCCCCTGCATTTCGAGCAGGTGTGCTAACCTAATGCATCGTGGCAGGTTTTACCTAAAGGAATCTCATTGACAACTTTTAATGTAGTAGCTGAAGCTATGGAGTTCTATGTGCTAACTAGTTTTCTGGTCGCATATCCACAGTTTTGCGATGCATATGCCTACATGAATGTGTCCTTTAGTGCAGCCAAACAGAACTAGTGAGGTATGGTAGTGATAAATGAATTTTCATAATTAGCACTGTATTATCCAGTTAACAAGAACATTAGGCAAAAAAAATCTGGAAACCAGTCAGTGTGGTAAAAAAAAGGAAGCATTGAGTAATAGGACAAATCTAGAATTTTATGGTGGCATTACTTAGGTACATAACATAATGTAGGCTATGTTCAATTTAACATATCAATCACATCTTTGTCATTGAAAATAGTATGCCTATGTTCCATCAGCTCAGTCCAGGAGTTAAGCATGAGTTGTAACTCTTCCGGCCATGGCCTGACATAATTCTGAATGAGTACCATAGTGAGGATGTGTTTGCAGTGGTGATTGTAGTTTTCGGGGCATAAAAACATTATCTGTAATAATAATAATAATAATATGGTTTAATGTCCCATGCTGTGGTTTTAGAGATTCTGGGTTGCTGGGATTTTGTCCTAGAAAGGAATTCTTATCATATTAGTATAACCACTGACTATGAGACTCGTGCATTTCCTCCTTTTGAGGCCTTTATCCTTGACAGAGCGTGGTTGCACTTCTGTCAGTCTCTCTTGTCAGTCATCTATTGGTAAACAACGCTCTTAGGTTTCTACGTTCGTTGCCAAGAGCCGACTGCGGTGGCGACTAGTAGCTAAGTTCTGAACTTGGCCTAGTAGTGGTTGACTGTGGTGCTTGGCGGCAAAAGTAGGAACTATTTGAAAAATTCTAAGTTGCAGTTGTACTTACATTAAAAACAGATAACACACATACAGTCATCACAATTAACACCGGTTATCAGACAGATTCTACACACACCCAAAGTACACGGGCCTACATGACCGCGTTGTCGCAGCTCCTAAAATGAGGAACCAACCAGTCATCTATTGCCCCTGCTGTGCGGGTTGCTTCATGTAGATCAGCTAAGCTGTGCCAAACACGCGACCCCCTACAATGACAAAATGTGGCCACTATAGTTTTAGGTTATGCATAAGCTATAGGATAGGCCTACAGTAAACTCCAAAGATGTTTCATGTAAAATAAAAGTTGCTAGGAATAAGTTAGGTACTAGTTTTCTTTCAGTCCAGAAGGCAGAAGAGTCATAATATGCCTGTTTGTAGTTGAGTCAATTAATTTGAAAGTTTTTGCAATGTATTTCTCACTTAACAGTTCCTACGTTTGTTACCAAATGCTACCGTCAACGACACCTAGCCGCGAACTTGGCTACTAGATGCCACGCCAACCTACACCTGGCGACGAACGTTGGAACCTAATAGAGCATTAATCAAATCTAACACACAAATTTAGCATCACACAATTCTAGTTAGTGGAAGGTTCTTTTACATGCCATGAATTTATGACATGGGCCCGCTGGAATTATCTCTTATATAAAAACAAGTGTCCTGACTGACTGACTGACTGACTGACTGACTGACTCATCATCGCCCAGCCAAAACTATTAAAGTTAGAAACATGAAATTTTGGGGATATGTTCGTTGTAAGTTGAAAACGCCCACTAAGGAAGGATTTTTGGATATTCAGGTTCTAAAGGGGTGTTAAGGGGGTACACCTGCATTTCATTGAATAACAATATCTCCGGCATGGTTTCATTGAGGGATGTGATACTCGGCATATAAACTCACCATTAAAAATAAGAAGACACGTGTCTGAGGATTTTTCGATGAGGGGTATATTATGAGGTGAAAGGGGTGAAAAGTGGGGGTTGAAGGATTCCTAACGGAGCGTGTATCTCTTAAACGACATAAGCAAGGAGTTTGAAACTCAGCGGAAAAAAATCAGCTTAAAAAATAAGTAAATAGGTGTTTGACCGTTTTTTCATAAATCCAATTTAAGGGGCCCATGCGGAGGGGTGAAATTCTGGGGAAAAAAACAGGAAAGAAAGTGTCCTAACTGATTGACTGACAGACTCACTCATCAAACTCAGGGGGGAAAACTGCTTAAAAATAAGTAAATAGGTGTCCGAAAGTTTTTATAAGCCCAATTTAAGGGGATCATGGGGAGGGGTGAAATTCTGAAAAAAGGAAATTGAAAGAAAAGTCCTGACTCACTCACCATCGCCCAACAAAAATTATTGAAGTTAGAAACATAACATTTTGGGGAAATGATCATTGTATGTCAATTTTCTGATATTCAGTTTCTAAAGGGGTCTTAAGGGGGTTAAACCTGCATTTCATTGAATAACAATAACTCACGATTGGTTACATTGGGGGATGTGATACTCGGCATATAAATACATCATTAAAAATAAGAAGGCACGTGTCTGAGGGTTTTTCGATTTGGTGTATATTATGAGGTGAAAGGGGTGAAAAGTGAGGGTTGAAGGATTCCTAACGGAGCGTGTATCTCTTAAAAGACATAGGCCAGGAGTTTGAAACTCAGCGGGAAAAAATCAGCTTAAAAGATAAGTAAATAGGAGTTCGACGTTATTTTTTTCATAAAACCAATTTAAGGGGCCCATGGGGAGGGGTGAAATTCTGGGGGGGGGGAACAGGAAAGAAAGTGTCCTAACTGATTGACTGACTGACTCACTCCTCAAACTCAGGGACAGAAAACTGCTTAAAATAAGTAAATAAGTGTTCGACAGGTTTTTCTTCATAAATCAAATTTAAGGGGTTCTTGGGGAGGGGTGAAATTCTGGAAGAAAAATGAAAGAAAATGTCCTCACTCACTCACTCACTCATCATCGCCCAGACAAAATTATTGAAGTTAGAAACATGAGATTTTGGGGATATGTTCGTTGTTCGTTGTATGTCAAAACCGTACACTAGAGAGGATTTTCGGATATTCAGGTTCTAAAGGGGTCTTAAGGGGGCTAAACCTGCATTTTATTGAATAACAATATCTCACGAGTGGTTTCATTTGAGGATGTGATACTCGGCATATAAACTAATAATTAAAAATAAGCAGACATGTGTGTAAGGGTTTTTCGATGTGGTATCCATTATAAGGTGAAAGGGGTGAAAGGTGGGGGTTGAAGGATTCCTATCGGAGCGTGTATCTCTTAAACGACATAGGCGAGAAGTTTGAAACTCAGCGGGAAAAATTCAGCTTAAAAATAAGTAAATCAATGTTCGACCGTTTTTTCATAAATTCAATTTAAGGGGCCAATGGGGTGGGATGAAATTCGTGGGGAAAAAGGAGAGAAAGTGTCCTAACAACTGACTAACTCACTAACTCATCAAACTCAGGGGAAAAAGACAGCTTAAAATTAAGTTAATAGGTGTTCGAGCGTTTCTTCATAAATCCAATTTAAGGGGCCCGTGGGGAGGGGTAAATTTGTGGTAAAAATAATTGAAAGAAAATTACCTGACTGACTCACTCACTCATCATCGCCCAGCAAAAACTATTGAAGTTGGAAACATTAAAGTTTGGGAATATGTTCGCTGTATGCCGAAAACGTAAACTAAGGAAGGATTTTCGTTTATTCGGGTTCTGAAGAGGTGTTAAGGGGGTAAACGTGCATTTCATTGAATAACGATATCTCATGAGTTGTTTCTTTGGGGATACGATATTCGGCATATAAACTAATCATTAAAAATAAGCAGACATATGTCTAAGGGTTTATCGATGTGGTGTATATTATGAGGTGAAAGGGGTGAAAATTGGGTGTTGAAGGATTCTTAACGGAGCGTTTATCTCTTAAACAACATAGGCGAGAAGTTTGAAATTCAGCACAAAAAAAAACAGCTTAAAATATAAGTAAATAGGTGTTCGACCGTTTTTTCATATATCCAATTATATGGCCCTTGGAGAGGGGTGAAATTCTGGGGGAAAAAACAGGAAAGAAAGTGTTCTAACTGATTAACTCACTCACATATCAAACTCAGGGGGGGGGGGGGGGGAAGAACATCTTAAACATAAGTAAAAAGGTGTTCGACCGGTTTTCTTATCATAAATCCAATTTAAGGGGTTCATGAGAGGGGTGAAATTATGAAAAATAAATGAACGAAAATGTCCTGACACCCTCACTCACTCACTCATTATCGCCCAGCCAAAATTATTGAAGTTAGAAACATGACATTTTGGGGTTATGTTCGTTGTATGTCGAAAACGTTCACTATGGAAGGATTTTTGGATATTCAGGTTCTAAAGGGGTGTTAAGGGGGTGGACTGCATTTAATTGAATAACAATATCTCCTGATTGGTTTCCTTGGAAGATGCAATACTCGGCATATAAACTCATCATTAAGAATAAGAAGACACATGTCTGAGGGTTTTTCGATGTAGTGTATATTATGAGGTGTATGTGTGAAAAGTGGGGGTTGAAGGAATCCTAACAGAGCAAGTATCTCTTAAAAGACAGAGGCATACAGTACGAAACTCAGGGGGAAAATCAGCTTGAAAAATAAGTAAATAGGTGGTCGACCGTTGTTTCATAAATCCAATTTAAGAGGCCCATGGGGAGGGGTGAAATTCTGTGGAAGGAAGTCCACTAAGGAAGGATTTTTGGATATTCACTCATCCCCCAGCCAAACCTATTGCAGTTAGAAACTTAAGAAAATTGGGGGGGGGGGGGGGGTATGTTCGTTGTATGTCGAAAACGTCCACTAAGGATGGATTTTTGGATATTCATGTTCTGAAGGGGTCTTAATGGGGTAAAACTTGCATTTCATTGATTAACAATATCTCACGAGTTGTTTCATTTGGGGATGTGATATTAGGCATATAAATTAATCAATAAAATAAGCAAACATATGTCTAAGGGTTTATCGATATGGTGTATACTATGAGGTGAAAGGGGTAAAAATTGGGGGCTAATGATTATTAACGGAGCGTGTATATTGAAACGACATAAGCGAGAAGTTTGAAATTCAGCGGAAAAAATCAGCTTAATAAATAAGTAAATAGGTGTTTAAATGTTTTTTTTTCATAAATCCCATTTAAGGGGTTCATGGGGAGGGGTGAAATTCTCAAAAATAAATGAAAGAAAATGTCCTGACTGACTCGCTCACTCATCATCGCCCAGCCAAAATTATTGAAGTTAGAAACATGAATTTTTTTGGATATGTTCGTTGTATGTCGAAAACGTCCACAAAGGAAAGATTTTTGGATATACAGGTTCTAAAGGGGTGTTAAGGGTGTAAACGTGCATTTCATTGAATAACATCTCACGAGTGGATTCATTTGGGGATGTGACACTTGGCATATAAACTAATCATTAAAAATAAGCTGACACATGTCTAATGTTTTTTCGATGTGGCTTATATTTTGAGTGAAAGGGGTGAAAAGTGGGGGTTGAAGGATTCCTATCGGAGCGTGCATCTCTTAATCGACATAGGCGAGGAGTTTGAAACTCAGAGGAAAACAAAGGAGGGAATTTTGGGTATTCAGGTTCTAAAGGGGTGTGAACGGAGTTAAACCTGCATTTCATTGAATAACAATATGACAAGACTATGACGCGAGCGAAGCCGCGGGTACCAGCTAGTAATGTATATTTGTTAGTTATAAACATGTGATTCAATGTTATAAGAGCAAATGGTAATTTTTACTGTCATTTTGTCATGTGGCCCTCGACTTGAATTTATCAAGTCAAGTTGAGTTTGACACATGTCATGTAGAGACTTCTGCAACTGGTCCAGCCATTTCATCAGTATCCTGCTGCTGGGTTTCTTCCCATCCATCATCCTCTTGATATTAAGTTTTTCCATTGTGCCTGATCTTTGGGCAATATCTTGGGTTTAAGTAACCACAAATGCTAATCACCTGTGCTATGTTTCAATTCCACAATCTTGACCATAGTATGCCATACAGCCAATCTGGTATGGGGATGTTATAATGCAGTAAACATGCATAGAAAAGAATGAACTAGGGTAAAAAAAATTGTATGAACAGGATATAATCATCCCACAGACAGGCCTTATTACCCTTGCAGAACATTCTTTTCGCAAAAGACAAAAAAATACACATCACAGAAATCCCCAAGAGGGAACACTAGCCAAATGTCATATCAATCTTGCCCTCATTCATTAGGCATCCAAAATCAGTTAGATCATCTCATGGTGCAGCAGCTGACACCCTGGAGGTCTGGGTTTGATTCCTGGCTCTGACAAGATTTAGTTCTGGTCTGAGGGCTGGAACAGGGCAAACTCAGCATTATGAGGCAAAATCAAGCAGAGGTGTTTTCATTTCTCACCTCAGGCATCCTAGAAATTGATTTCCTTGGTTTCCCCACATCTGCTCCAGGCAATTGCCGGGATGGTTCCAAATTTAAGGTTATGACTGCCTCATCCTAAACCTCACAGCAATTACAAATACACACACTAAAACAGACACCACAATAACACAGCTTATCAGAAAAATTCTATACACACACCCAATTACACGGGGTTGAAATCAGTGGCGGCTGGTAATAATTATCTTGGTGGTGCCAGCAAATTCAAAATTTGCAATCAAATCATTCAATCGTTGCAAGTATAGACACTGCCTATTTTATGCTATAGGTCTAAGTTAACTGTGTAATTGTACAAGATGCACAATACAACTTTGAGACAATTTCAGCTGCCACCATGAAATAAACAGGTAAAATGAAATTAACAAAATGCCTTACCATCAAGACTACAGTACCTTACATACAAATATAAACTTGGTAAGAATATCTGCTGCACCCGATATAATTAAAAACAGAAAACGATGCTACTGTTAAACACTTGCAACGCCACCAGTTAACGAACCTGAGAATTTGTATTTGGGTTCTGGTAGGCGTAACAGTCTCGACAACTTAAACCAACGAAAGAAAGCAATACTTAATACAAAAAGTCCGGATTGTTACATTATAAATAGAGAAAAAATTTATTCCTGCCACCAATATGAGTGCGAAAAAGTCACTAAATGTCTAACAAGAAAGAACTAAATTCATCTTGTATATATTTGATAGTCACCAGATATAGTGACAAAGCATTAAATTGGGAACCCTGGAGCTGCGCCCTCTGCATTGTGCTGCCATATGTTGTATTCTGGTGGTTGAAATATAAATCACTTCAATCAGTTCTAGCTTGCACCTACATGCTACACTCTCGTGAATGCTCCACACGGCTGTTGGCTCCCCCTAAAGGTAATCTGTTACTCAACACAACACAATACAACACATGCAAAGCCAAACTAGCCTCTATTGGTACTGAGTCTTATTTTCGGAGGTGGAGCCCGAGTGACCTGGCTCGTGCATTCAGGAAAGCGCCGCTAGAGCGTGTCAGTTTGCACGCTCGTTCAAATGAATGCAGAGTAAGATATGCTTGCCATTTCCTTGAAATTTCAATTTAATACAAACTGTTATGGAGAGGGCGCATTGGTGATGCCATGGCACTCCGGCACTACCTCAAAGGCTGCCCCTGGTTGAAATGACCATGATGTCCAAGCCCCTAAGTGAAACAACATCAACAAAATCAGTTTAGGAGGTTGTCTTGATAAAAATGGGACTCCACTGACAGAACCTCTACCTTTGACTGCAGCAAGGTCAAGGTATAGCATTGACAGGCCAACTTCAAGGTCATCAGCCTTGATACTTATGTTGACACTGTTTCTTTTTGACTTTCTCTCATAATTTGACATTTTTCAGTCCACAGTTTGATGCCCCCATTAAGTATATTTCTGCCGATATTGTCATACATGCCCATACAGTTTACAATCAAATCACTCATCATCATCATCATCATCATCAATATCCGTTTTCCAGCCTAAGCTGTGTCAGAGGAAATATGACACCCCTCCACTTGACTCTGTCTGTCCACCATCCTTCCTCAAACCACTGAACTCCACTCCAGGTTCCGTTCTCTCTCACTGTGGTTAACCAAATCCAACCACCGTACTCTAGGTCTTCCTCTCTTTCCAGTCATCCGTCTCTCTATCACTTGTTACGGCATTCTTTCATCATTCATCCTTTCCACATGTCCATACCATCTCAATCTGTTCTGCTCCAGCTTATAATTCAGCTTCTGTACATTCACTTCCTTTTGAATGTCTTCATTTCTCACTCTATCTCTCCTCTTCTTCTGTACCATACTCCTTAGGAATTTTATTTCGGCTGCCTGTATTCTACTTTCATCTCTCCTCATCATCTGCTCCACACGCCATTATTGGTAAGTAATAGGTCTTGTACATCACTACTTTAGCCTTCAGTGATATGTCTTTATCCCAAATTTTGTTGAGTTATGCCGGAACATTTAGCACAATTTGTGTTTAAATATATAATGGCTCAACGGACAATACATATTTTTCCTTTGAAAATTATATATTCAATGCCAAGGTAAGGTTATAATTGCTTTGGAGTGGAGTTTCGACTCCCATAGTGCACTGGCTTTGCTCGTGACGTGGATACGCATGTATCAAATACGTCTTGCAATGGCCTTCCCAGTGTGTACTAGACAGTGTCTTGGTGAGGTGTGCTTTAACCAACTGAAGAGCCCAATTGCACACCGGGGCGAAACAATGTCATTTTGTTGAGTTATGCCGGAACATTTAGCACAATTTGTATTTAAATATATAATGGCTCAACGGACAATACATATTTTTCTTTTGAAAATTATGTACCCAAATTGAACTCCAAACCTGATGATAGAAAGCACTCCCACATTGTATTCTCTAGTTGATCTACATAGGCTATCCAATCTTGCATTTTCCATCAATTCACTTCCTAAATATCCCTTTTCCTTCTTTCTTTCCTCTTGTCATTACCATTGTCTTACTTTTCTCTACACTGATTTTCATTTCCCATTTCTCAATGTTTTTCTTCAGTTCTTGGACCACATTCTCATTCTCTCCCCAAATCAAAACATCATCAGCAAATAGGATTATGTTCATTCTTGTACCAGTGTACACTTCCTTTATTGCCTTTATAGTATTATCCATCACCAGTATAAATAGCAATGTTGAATAAACTCCCTTGTTTCAATCCCTGTTCAATTTCAAACCATCCTGTTTTACCTACTTGAGTCTTGACACAGCTGTAACAATCAAATCATTATTACTGGATAATACGTGCCAATTATTAGGGCAATTTCAGTGACAATCAAAAGACAATCCATTCCACTCTCTCCAAGATTTGTGATTAACCTTGTCATGATGGTCATTCTGCCCCATTTTTGCAACTATCCAGACCATTTTGGGCATGATATCATTTCAGCATTCTTAAAAATTAGTTCTATCATCTAGCACTTCCTTCCATTCTAGGCTTATTTTCTAAAATTACATTTCTTTTGTTGCAGACAAACATCATTACCATGGCATTAATTCACCACTGGAAATGCTTTGAAAGGAGACCTGACCAAATTCCCCAAACACCATTTTCACTCTGCATGTAGGTCCACTAAGAAGGAACATGAGGAATTCATAAATTTTATGTTCAACTAATAATTCAAATCACGTTACATGGGGGGTAAACAAGTGAGCTATTATTGACAACTCAATAGACTAAATATGATTCTCAGAATAGTTTTCCTAAGTATTCCCTACTTTACTTCTCCTTCACGACAGCACTGCAGAAATGCTTAGTGGGAATAATGTAGTCTACCGTACTTATTATATTGATACAGAAAAAATTAGCTTGGAAACTGCATGCAGAATTTCTTTGGATTACAGCAGGTTCGAGATCAGAAAATGTCAATAAAAGCAAAGACCTACTGTACCTTGCAATGTGTGTATGCTGTTAATAAAAAACAAATTTTGTTAAATAGCAAATTCATCACATGTGTGTTATTTTACCTTTCCTTTTCTTCCATTTTGTTATTGATGGTATTCATTCATTTTTTAAATTATTATTTAGTTACAGTACATGCTAGCAACTTGAGCTAACATTGTTTGGACTGTGTCTCAGGGTGTGAGAGTAAGTATTATTGCAGGTGTTGTGATGTATGTCATAGGTCACACTCAGATGGCCATGCTGTGCTCATGTTCACACAGATAGTGTGAGTAGCTTGCATATATCACAGTTATTACCTGATGGCACATATGTACACAACGAGTTTCGTATCTAGGCCAGTCCATGTGCTGCAGCGTGATTGTGAAGGGAGGAACGTTACTTCCCTCATTAGTACGGAAATGTTCAGTGCGCCTCCCTGGAGCACAGCAGCAGTGACCCCATCCACTACCTTCCTTCTCCTCCTTTCTCCTCTTTGCTCTCAGGTTTGCGCCATCAGGTATTAATTGCTGCATACGAGGTAGCAGGCTAGTCTGATCCAGCCACACCACCACACTGCCATGTGATCTTGGCCAAGCTGCTCATTTCTGACTGGCCTGTTTCTCCACTGAGGTGAAGTGGAGTGGGAGGAGGAAAAGTGTGCAGCTGAGGAAACTTTTGTACATAAGCAAATGTTCTGGCTGACTCTAGAATAGGTACTTGTTAACAAACAAGGGTCAGATCTTGTACTTAACCCACAAGAGAGCACGCACAGTCTGACAGACCGTGTGTGATTGATAAAACTTGGCGAGATATCTTCAGGGTCATGCAAGTTTGCGTTGCCTCCCTATGACTACCTTCAAATGGACTCATCCTCTGTTGCCTGCACTTGGTCCTGACAATCTATTTTTACACAGTTGTCCTTCAAAGTGTTTATCTACCGGACCGGCCTCGAAGACCGTGTGTGCCTTCTCAAGTTACTTATTGCATATTCTTGACATTTTAAATCTTAAAATATTTCTACAAATTCATAATGCTAACTGAAGAATAGACTGACAATTATTGGGAATGTGTGATTTTTTACAGCAGAAAATACTATAACATCAGTAATTCAAACTATCACCAAACATAATAAACACATGATTATGTAACTGTATTGGTAAATATTTCCCATCCATGTGTATGTCTATGAAAATTATAAATGTTTTATTCATATAAAATAACACTTCTATTCATATGAAACCAGAAAATAAAGTTAGGTTGAGGATCTTCGTATATTATCATTTTTTATATACACGGTCATTCCGACTGTATGCGTCTTATCGAGTGAAAAAGTATGCTGTGTCTTCTCATGGGTTGATTCCATCAGGAAGGGAATTGGATATAGAAATTTGTACCTCCAAAGACACACCTCATTGTCTAACTGAAGAATCCAAAATTAGGAAAATTTTTGGTAGTAATTTTTGCTCCTAGATCTGATTGTAAGTATGGTGGGTCAGGAATTTGAATTAGGGAGCAAATTTGTTGTAGAATATACTAAAGTCAGTACAGCCTCTACGTGTATAAATATACTGTATATTCTAAAAATATAACCGCACTGTCAGGTAAACAGGTAGCCCTGAGCATGTTGCACTACAGTATACTCATGCTGTGAGATACTGGTTGGTTGGTTCCTCAGTTTAGGGGCTGCAACAACGCGGTCATGTAGCCTCGTGTACTTTGGGTGTGTGTAGAATTTGTCTGATAACCGGTGTTAATTGTGATGACTGTATTAGTGTGTGTTATCTGTTTTCAATTCAGGTAAGGACTGCAGACATTAAATTTATTCAAGTAGTTCCTACTTTTGCCGCCACCGTCAACGACTACTGTGAGATACTAGTCACACTCCAATACGATGCTTGTGAAACTGACCGTATTCACACCAACACAGGCAGGTCGGCTGTCCTCTTCAACCCCAGGAGATGGTATGATTCCTCTACCATGGCTAAAGATCCCAGCAACTAACAGTAGTTGATGTGCATATCATGTTAAGTAAGTTGCTAACAATGTAACCTTACCACTTGTTCTCCATCACAGCAGACATGGTATTTTATGGAAGTAACTGTTCCCGAAAGATACAGGATGTTTATTTTCCGAATAAGCTAATTGTACTTTAACAAAACTTCAAAAAGAAGTTTAAAAAAATGGCCTGGCTAACTCAAACATTTTACCAGCGTTTCGCCCCAGTGTACCATTGGGCTCATCAGTTTGTATGGTACTCCTCAGCAAGACGCATGGTTAGTACATACTGAGAAGGCCACTGCAAGGCTCAAAATGATGCCACGAGCAGTGCCAATGTACAATTTTATAGTATAACTAGCATTTTATCCGGCATTGCTCGAGTCAAGAATTTGAATTAAGGGAGCAACATTGTTGTAGAATATACTGAAGTCAGTGCAGTCTCTACAAATAAAATAAAAAACACATTATATTTCAAACCCACCGTACTTACACAATCAGATCTAGGAACAAAAACTACTTGAGCATGAATATACTCTTATTGATATTTTAAATACTAGAAATATTGAATAAAACTAAATGAAATATCTGACAAAAGAAGCACGTCTGGGAACGAGACATCTACCAGCTTCTTCCATAAACACGTCAAACTGCAACAACACAGAGTGAAGTTCCTTTACATAAACAGAAGGAATTTATAAGGTTTACTGAAGTTGATTTGACTGGGATGATGTGTGCCATTTATATTACAAGCGAAGATCCATAGTCCAGATGCTAAAACTGATGACCATGGCATGAAAATTATTATACAGTAACATCTTTGAAAGATTTAATCGTGATGTTCTCCCAGGGATGTGGCTTTTACCACCTTAGATAAAGCTTGAAAATATGCCTATCAATACTCGTTTAATGACATAAAAATTCAGTTGAGAATGTTTGGCACCAATGATGGATGCTTCATCAGCATTATAATAATAAAATAATCATGAAGTATTTGCTTGATAAAAAGCATGTCAAAAAATGCCAATACGCATTTTCTGAATTTCAGATGACGGGCAAACCAGGGAACAATGTAGTAGTAGATAGTCTGATGGATGTCTGGAAAGTATTTATGTGAAGTAATACATTTCAAAGGATCAATTTTGTATAAAAATACATTATCCATAATCCATTCCCAAATTCGTAATATTTATTCTTGTAGAAAGATGATTGAGGTAACAAGCAAAGCACTTTTTGACTAATATTGATACTATTGTTTTTCTATGTATTTGTTGTAATCTTATTATATTGTCAAATTAATAGAATTGGTATTATAAAAATGGTTTTCTCAGAGTTACCTACAGTCAGTTTAGACACTGAGCTCTTAATTGTTTATCTACTATTATTTTTCGTACGACTAATAAGAGCTGGTGGTTTCTGTAGGTATATTCATAGACCAGCAGTTCTGCCCGGCTTCGCCCGGTGGATTTATTTGTTTTATGGATGATACTGAATACTACTACAGAACTGGAGCGCTCAAGGATAAGGATCGGAAAGCACCAACGCTTATTGCAGCTGATAACCTCAGTACACTGCACCAACACCATCGCCCTTATACAGAGGCATACTATTGTCATGATGATAACTGTTTTAAGGGGCCTAAGAAATATTTTTGCACTAATTACTCCCCGTGACTGCAATTTATAAGCAGCTTGCAATTCTGCACCAGAACACTGATAGGGGTGACGTGATGCAACGTGCATTGCCTGGCAACAATAGACTTAGGTATTATTGAAGCTGTTCAGGAGCGCTTGTTTTTCCGACTTACTGAACAAAAATCAATCTTTGAGGTTACCTGAGAGGTTTAGCATAATGCTACATAGCCTAAACTATTCCTCTTGAATCTGGCTATCATATACAAAAATAATTTTTCGAATCCGACTGGTAGTTCCAGAGATTAGCGCGTTTAAACACACAAACAAACAAACTCTTCAGCTTTATTATATTAGTATAGATAGCTATAATTTCTATGGTCAAATTTGATTCAGTGTTGCCTATCCAAATTGACTTTTTGTAGCTCTTCAGTCGGTCAACAGCATTGTACCCAATGAATGGGCGGGTTACAAGATATAAATATATAAAAATACTCTCCTGGAAAAATTACATGTATTAGTTAATAATCACAATTAGTTAGTTAGTTATTGTTGTTTTAAATTGGGCAATTATATAATATATAAAAATACACTCCTGGAAAAAAAATACATGTATTAGTTAATAATCACAATTAAATTGCATTTTTATATATTTATATCTTGTGCCCACCAATTCATTGGGCACAACCATGTTGACTGACTGAAAAGCTACATAAAGTCAAATCTGTAAGTATAGCTATAATTTTCATGGTCAGTTTTGATAATGATTGTAACGTGTTTTTCGAGGGGTTTTATGCAACTTACATAAGTCAGTAGGAAGCCATTCTATATTTATTTACGCGGCAAATTGTTCAGCCAAGATAATTTTTCATGTTAATTTATTATTATTATTAATTTATTATAATTATTATTAAGGTATTTTCGGAGCATTTTATAAAAATTATTAGCATTCAGATAGGTTTTCTATGTCTTAGAAAACGCTATCAAGCAAATTATTACGAACGACAATATTATAGAAAATTATGTGATTACGGAATTTTACGGAGTTTTGTCAGTTAGGGTATTTGAGAGACATGACTCACTGGGAATTCGAATACAAGCTGATTCCTGTCGAGAAGTATTACGCAAGGCTGGGTCGCAAGGTCTAGAAGAGGCGAATTGTTGGAACGGAAATCGACTTCTCCCTCTCGCGCGCCGAGTGTAATGAGGCAGAGGAGGGGAACTAGCGGCGTGCTCAGCCAATCACGGGAGACGACGTAAGCTAGATGTCGGTACCATGGTGGGGGAGCCAACAGGTGCATATATCGTTCGACGCGCCGTGAAACGTGGACAATCTGTATAGTTCTTGCCGAGTGTGGATATACGCGGGAGTCGCTCCGATGTTCCGTGGGACGAGGTCTATCTGTGTAGAACTTGCGGAGTACGGTTGGAAGTGCGAGTCGCTCCGATGTTCAGTGGAGTTAGCGACGAACTTTTGTAAAACTTGGTTGTACGAGTGTTTGGGTCCGAGGTACGGACCATAGAATTATCTAATCTACCAGAATATCATCAAATTCCGACGGAGATGACGACGTCCAGGAGACTGTGGGAAGCTCACGGCATCATCAAGTACGAGGGAAATGCTTTGGCAATTTCCAGTGGTAAGCGCAAATGACGCAGAAATACGCAATCTCTCATTTTTCTTTGTTTTAGATTTCATATTTCAGTAACTTCATAGCTTGGAAATAAGAGTAAAATCAATTTATCAAACTCCGTTTTCACGTAATTTTCTATCGGTAATATTCAAATCACAACGCTCCAATTTAAATTTTATAGTTATTATTATTATTAATTTTGCTATACTTGTTTTATATAATAAATTCATTTCTTTTACAATGCAATCTTTGCTTTCAGTAGGTAGCATTAGATATAGACCAATTCCTTCTCCTGATACAATTGTTTGTTGGGTTAATGATCAAATCATACCACGATCTGAGTGAATAGAGTCTTGAAGGTGTTCTGCCAGAGCTAGACGTTGTTAAATACAAATTTAGATTTCAACATTGCGTTGAGGTCTTGGCGCCCATTAAAACAACATAGCTTAGGCAAAGGTAAACAGTTACATTTATCACCCAACAGTAGGGGCAGCCAAAACGTTTCATTTGTCGCCGACAACTTGGGGCTGAAAACCTAATAACATTTGTGGAAGGAGAAGGGTATATATTTCTGTGCCTGTATTTTGGGGGTTATTTGTCTCTATCAGTGTATATCATTATGGGGGATGAGAAAGAAAGACAGATGAGGTTACGTAGTGGTCATCAACTGGAGAGTGATGATACGAGCAGTATGTCGAGTGATGGTAGTACCGGGGTAGCGGAGGTAAATCCCGATACTGAAACAGGGAGTGTAGGCGGCCAACCAGAATTAAAAACTTTACTTCTCGAGTTCATGTATCAGAACAAAGTTAGTAGTGACGCTTTAAATGCTAAACTGGAACAAAACAACGCTAAATAAGAACAAAACAGTAGGGAAAATAAAGAAAGTACAGATGCCTTAAATGCAAAATTAGAACAAAACAGTAGGGAAAATAAAGAAAGTACAGAAGCTTTAAATGCAAAATTAGAACAGAATAATGCAAAATTAGAACAAAACAGTAGGGAAAATAAAGAAAGTACAGAAGCTTTAAATAATAAATTAGAACAGAATAATGCAAAATTAGATAAGAACAACAAGGAAATTAGTGTGAAAATGGAGCAGATTAGAGGAGAAATCAGAGGAGTAATGGAAGAGAAGGTTAAAGAGATCATTGCAGATGTATACAAGAAATTAGGAAAAGTACAGGAGGAGTTAGAAATTAGAATCAGTACACAGGCTGAAAATTTAAAAGAACTAGTGCAACTGGAAACACAGCAGGTCAAAAAGCAATTGGGGGGAGAAATTGACAAAATTCAGGTAGCAACTAAAGAGGTTAAGGAACAGCTGGGGGGTAGAATTGAGAAAGTCCACTCACAAATAGTTGCAGAAGTAAATGATTTAAGAGAGAGTAATAGAGAGAGCATTAGCAAGATTGAGGAGAAACAAGCAAAGCTATATGATAAAGTAGAAGAATCAGAAGGAAACATTAAATTAACAGTAAACAGTATTGAGAGGAAGGCTGAGGAGAAAATCGCAGAATTAGAATTAAAATTAAAAGCTAGGATCAGGCAAGAAAATAGTCAGAATAGGCCAGTTTTTGTGAATAGCACACACAGGGAGGTAGAACTGGGTAAGTTCAGCAATCGACAGGGGTGCCCAATGGAGTTCATGAACACTATAGAAAATAAATTCGGGGAAAGGTTGGAAAATGGTAGTATTGAGTGGTGCCAGGTAGTTGAAATTTTAGAACAAGTGTTCGTGGGGGAAACGAGGAATTGGTTTGCTGTCTACAGAGACAAGTTTACTGATATCAATGATTTTAAAATGAAATTCTGTGAAAAGTTCTGGAATGAGGTTATTCAGTCGCAGCATCGTGAGGGAGTAGTGTGTGGTAAATATAACCCTAAAGGAAGCTCCACCATGACCGAATACTTTTTAGGGCAGGTATTAGTGTGTAAATATCTTGATGGCTTGAAGGAGGAAAGTGATGTGGTAAGGTTGCTACTTAGGCACTTTCCCTATAGGATCAAGGAGGCTGCTTGTATCCAGAATGTAAAGACTATATCACAAGTAGAAAATTTGTTAAGCACATTTGATGCACTAGGGAGAGGGGGTTATGAGGACAATTTCAATCGGAACCAGGGTAATAATAATAATAGACCTAATGAAGCCAGGCATCAGGAAGTTCAAGGGAACGGTGGCGAAGGGGCCAACGCTCAAAATAGGAATAATAATAATCAGCTAAATCAGAACAGAGGAAATGGCTATGGGAATCAGTATCAAGGGAGGAACAATGATTACAGGGGAAATCAAGGGAGAAACAATGATTTCAGGGGAAATCAAGGGAGAAATTATAATGACAATAATTACAACCAGAATAGGGGTCAAGGAAGAGGACAGCCTAGTGGTAGTAATATACAGCCAAACAATGACAACACAGCCCAGAACAACCAGACCAATTCAGTAGTTAGTAGTACTACGGCCAGCTGTAGCGGTTCTTTAAACGCGAACCAGGCTGCGAAGTAAGGTCAGAATCTCAGTCTGTAGCATGCCCTGTCCATACAATTATACAGGAACCCTATGACCTAAATGTAAGAAATGAATTATTACATGAACTAAATGATGAAGGTATTATTCAGGAAGTGGTTAGCAAGAGCCCCATAGTTAAATTTAACGTGTCCGAGGCGTACACAGATGTTTTAATTGATAGTGGTTGTATGAAGAGTTGCATAAGTAGTGCATTTTATGATAAAATGAAAGGAACTGGAGTAAATTTTGAGGAGATGCCAATTAAAAGCACTTTTGTTATCACAGCTGTTGGGAAGAGGTCTAAAGTAATTTCTAAGCAAGTTTTAGTAGACATTAAAATTAATAATCATGTAGAGAAGCAGATTTGTCTTGTAATTCCAAATTTAGTATTCAGTGTTATCTTGGGTTCAGAGTGGCTAAGTAGAGTGTCTGGTAACTTATGTTATGATGTAGGGAGTTTGAAATTTAAATGGGGAGATTCTGAAGTAGAAGTAGCGTTCAATGACCATATTCAGAGGAGTAGTATTGTAGGTGTGATGTGTACTTTAAATGAGATATCGCCAGCCGTAGAGCGGGGTTCTCCATGTTTTGTGGGCAGTGTGATTACGAACGGAAGTCTAGAGGACTCGTTACGTGAGGCTGCATTTCAGGGAAATATAGAGGATGAACAGTGTGTTCGGCTCTATGATGTGTTATGGTGTAATAGGAGAGTGTTTGAGGATCGCATTGGTATGGCCAATTGCTATACCCATTCATTGAACGTTATTGATAGGTCAGTATTCACAGGACATAGATATCCTGTACCTTTCGCTTATCAGAGTGCAGTTGAGGCACAAATTAATCAGATGCTTGAAGATGGGATTATTGAGCACTCTAACAGTCCATATGTTAATTCTTTGATAACGGTACCCAAGACCGACGGCACTGTTCGTATTTGTTTAGACGCTCGTTTGGTTAACAGTAGAATTAGTTCAGATCAGCTGAAATCTATGTCAATAGAAGAATTAATGCAAACATTTGAGGGGAAGAAGTATTTCACTTGTGTAGATTTGAGTTCCAGTTTTTGGCAAGTGCCACTTATGTACGAAGATAGACCATTTACAGCTTTTAGTCATAAATTTAACCTTTATCAATTTTGTAGAACACCTTATGGGTTAAAGAGTAGTTCAGCAGCTTTAATTAGGGCTTTAAACATTGCATTAGGGGATGACACAGGAGAGTTTGTAACCATTTACATAGATGATATGGTAATTAGTTCACGCAGTTTTGAGGAGCATCTACGTCATTTAAATATAGTTTTTCAGAAGTTAGATCAGGCAGGGTTCACTTTGAAGCTGTCTAAGTCGTTATTCTGTCAGTCAGAAGTGACATTTTTAGGTCATAGAGTGTCGAGTAGAGGTGTAACACCAGAAGAAAGTAGGGTTAATAAGATACTTAACGCAGAGGTGCCACAGAATGTTAAACAGTTAAAAACTTACCTGGGAATTTGCAACTTTTTCAGGAGGTTCGTTCTTAAATACTCAGGGTTGGTAGAACCATTCAGGGAATTGCTTAAAAGTGGGACTCGGTGGAGATGGGAGTCCAAGCATGATCAGGCTTTTAGAGCGCTGAAGGAAGGTTTTGAGAAAGCTGTAGTGCTGAAATATCCGTTAAAAGATAAGGAATATGTGGTTATGACAGATGCTTCACATATAGGCATTGCTGGAGTATTATGTCAGAAAGATGATGAGGGTAATCTGTGCATTGTATCTTTAGCCTCGCGAGGACTGACAGCAGCGGAGAAACGATACACGATTACTGAGTTAGAGCTTTTAGGTATTGTTTTCAGTTTAGGGAAATTTAGAATGTATTTAGTAGGGGGGAAATTCGAGATCCACACAGATCACCATGCATTACTGTATATGAGGACTTGTAAACTCAGTTCTAACAGAGTTAGTAGGTGGATTCTTGCTCTGCAGGAATACGAATTCACAGTAAAATATATTAAAGGTAAAGATAACATTCTTGCAGACATGCTATCGAGGGACACTAATTTATGTAGGGATTATCCTGTGGTTAAAGCAGAGGACGGTATTTTAATATGTGCATGTGTGGACAGTAGCAACAGGGCATCGTTACAGACACTGAGAAATAGGTAGGTAGAGCAACGTGATGACGTTCATTTAAAGGGAGCCACTTGCAAGGTTGGAAGCAGGTGACGCAGAAACATTTATAGTTTCCAAACGTATTGGCAAAACAGCATATGTGCTGGAGAATAGTGAGGGAAACAGATTATACGGGACGTATAATATACATAGTCTACGAAAATATGTGTCATAAAGTGAGTGTGTTTAGCTGGCGAGCCAGCCTATCAAATGAGTAAGTGTGGTATTTGGTGCGTGGGAGGATCTGGTCTTAAGGCAGGCGTATCAGAAGTCACACAGGGGGGGTAGTATGTAAGTAAATGAGAGTTTTTAAGGTACAGGGAAATATGACGGGATTGTCGGATGCTGTTGAGCACTAAATTGTCTCGATGCACCAAGGCCATTTTGGCAGCGCTGATGGGTTCCCATTTATCTCCAAGAGATGGGGGAGCGCTTGTATAGGGCTTGTTAGCTTAAGGCGTCCACGAGATAAAAGATGGGCCATCAGAATGCGAGACAGTCCTTCATGAAACTCATACATATCAGCACACGTGATTTCTGTTTACGGCCTCGCCATGTAAGATTTGTAAGTGTGTTATTTAAGATAATTTGTACAATGGTATTATTTGTGTGAGGAGAAATGGTCTGTGTTGAGAACTAGTATTAAGTAGAATATGGTTAACGTGAACTTAACAAGACGGGCGATTACGGCACAGAAATATTTGGTGTTATATGTAATGCGCACTTACTATTTTTTTTTTCAGAAGTCAATCTTAATTTAATCTACTTTAAAGAGAGATTAAGTATTATGGTCACGAGGCGCTGCCACAATAATGTGATCGTGTGCTCAGTGATAAGTGAGATTAAATTTCACCATAAGGAAGGAACCTCCAGTGAAATTAGGAAGTTCTATGGTGATATAAATATATCAGAACACCTTCAATGCGTGTGATATGACCTCATAAATACATAGTGCTCACACATTAATTATGTCTATTTCTCCAACATAGAGAAATTTGAGAGGCGGGAATATCCGTGGAACACTATTCCATATGTAAAACATTGGACTGGTTGCAAAGTGCAATCCATAGTGACAACAAACTTTGACGCAAAGTGCGTGAAGAAAAAATATGAGTGTATATCTGTAATTTAGGGTGATTTCATTTATGTAATATGTATTTTGGATGGGGTTTATTAACGTGTCTGGGATAATCGGATAATGGACCGTCGTCACGGTAAATCATCCGATGATCCGAGGCGAATATGTAACGTGTTTTTCGAGGGGTTTTATGCAACTGACATAAGTCAGTAGGAAGCCATTCTATATTTATTTACGCGGCAAATTGTTCAGCCAAGATAATTTTTCATGTTAATTTATTATTATTATTAATTTATTATAATTATTATTAAGGTATTTTCGGAGCATTTTATAAAAATTATTAGCATTCAGATAGGTTTTCTATGTCTTAGAAAACGCTATCAAGCAAATTATTACGAACGACAATATTATAGAAAATTATGTGATTACGGAATTTTACGGAGTTTTGTCAGTTAGGGTATTTGAGAGACATGACTCACTGGGAATTCGAATACAAGCTGATTCCTGTCGAGAAGTATTACGCAAGGCTGGGTCGCAAGGTCTAGAAGAGGCGAATTGTTGGAACGGAAATCGACTTCTCCCTCTCGCGCGCCGAGTGTAATGAGGCAGAGGAGGGGAACTAGCGGCGTGCTCAGCCAATCACGGGAGACGACGTAAGCTAGATGTCGGTACCATGGTGGGGGAGCCAACAGGTGCATATATCGTTCGACGCGCCGTGAAACGTGGACAATCTGTATAGTTCTTGCCGAGTGTGGATATACGCGGGAGTCGCTCCGATGTTCCGTGGGACGAGGTCTATCTGTGTAGAACTTGCGGAGTACGGTTGGAAGTGCGAGTCGCTCCGATGTTCAGTGGAGTTAGCGACGAACTTTTGTAAAACTTGGTTGTACGAGTGTTTGGGTCCGAGGTACGGACCATAGAATTATCTAATCTACCAGAATATCATCAAATTCCGACGGAGATGACGACGTCCAGGAGACTGTGGGAAGCTCACGGCATCATCAAGTACGAGGGAAATGCTTTGGCAATTTCCAGTGGTAAGCGCAAATGACGCAGAAATACGCAATCTCTCATTTTTCTTTGTTTTACATTTCATATTTCAGTAACTTCATAGCTTGGAAATAAGAGTAAAATCAATTTATCAGACTCCGTTTTCACGTAATTTTCTATCGGTAATATTCAAATCACAACGCTCCAATTTAAATTTTATAGTTATTATTATTATTAATTTTGCTATACTTGTTTTATATAATAAATTCATTTCTTTTACAATGCAATCTTTGCTTTCAGTAGGTAGCATTAGATATAGACCAATTCCTTCTCCTGATACAATTGTTTGTTGGGTTAATGATCAAATCATACCACGATCTGAGTGAATAGAGTCTTGAAGGTGTTCTGCCAGAGCTAGACGTTGTTAAATACAAATTTAGATTTCAACATTGCGTTGAGGTCTTGGCGCCCATTAAAACAACATAGCTTAGGCAAAGGTAAACAGTTACATTTATCACCCAACAGTAGGGGCAGCCAAAACGTTTCATGATCTCTGAATTGTTTTTATTATCTGTTATCTATCGTAAGACTAAAATGAGTTAGTGGTTTCTGTAGGTACAGAATATGCATAGATAACTATAATTTCTGTGGTCAGTTTTGATAGTATTCCTATGTCTAATAAGAGTTAGTGGATTCTTTAGGTGCATTCATAGATAGCTTTAATTTCTTTCCTGCGTATTAGTTAATAATATTTAATGATTATTTTATTATTATAATGTTGATGAAACATCCATCGTTGCGTTGCTGCAAAATATGTACAATCATTCTTAGTTGAATTTTTGAGTCATTAAACGAGTATTGATAGCCACATTTTCAAGCGTTATTTAATTAATTGTAAGTCAATACTTAATATTAACATTAACCATTATGATAAACATCTTCACTTACTTTAGCACCTAGGAAGTATCAATAGAAATAAGATCAGTATTTTTATCCCTCCTATTTGTACCCGCGCAACGAATAAGGGACTCCATGCCATTTTTGTAGTTTTGTTTAAAGTACAGTTTTGTTGTTTGAAGGCGCGCTATTGCGGGAATTTCGTCCAAATTTTATGAAACTGGTCCCTTATGAACACTGAAGTTTACTTGTGTGGTGCTTAAGTGGTCACTGATAAGATATTTATGCCAATAATAGTGGAAGAAGGAACCCAGTAACAGTTCTTGTTGTCTCAGAGCCCACTAGCTTACAGCATGTATTTATTGTGACTGGCATCCTTATTCCACTGAATCGATGCCATATCGGCAGTGGAAGGTCACAGAAAGCCTCTCGTTCAATGGTTGAGAGTGGCATTCGAATCCATCTCTCTTGTAATTTGTCATCACAAGGTTGAGTGTGTCTCGTTCCAACAGAGAAGTGTCCAGGATGTATGCAGAGGCGATGCTCAAGTTGTTTTGGGCCCATGGTAACAATATTATATTACCCAGTTAAGATTTGATTGCCGCTGAGCATGGCTGTGCCACCGTTTGTTGATTATTATAGCAGGGTAAAGAGGAGAACACAGTGATGACAGAGTGAAGTCTTCATATAAGTCAAGCGGCATTGCGCGCGCTAAATGTATTTGAAGCGCAGATAAGTGTCACAGGAGCTCATGTCACCATGGGCAACTACTGGAGCTGAGTCATATCCTACTCGTGCAACTGTATCTGTCAACGAAGCAGAGTGATGTGTGACACTAGTAAACAGAGAATAGTTCCCATCTCGACCGCCGGCAATCAATTCGTGAAAGGGTAATACAATATTATACTGATTCCTCTCTTTTGTGTGGGAAGAAGCACAAATACACATGACTGACATGATCTACGAAAGGTGAAGATTGACTGAGTTAATTTCGGAATCAGTGAGTCATTCGTGCATCAGATAGCAAGCAAGGCAGTTGTCAACGAGTTATCACATTCAAATGACATCCTCCTTATAAACTGCCCTGCAATGAAGAATGCGTTGCGATAATGATGAAGCCCATGACAACACAGATTGATGTGGAAATAAACATCATGTCGAGCTACTCACTCAAATGTCTGCAAACACAACCTTCCTGGACTGCAAACAGAGACTTGAATCACTACAAGAACATGATTGTATTGCGAGTATTTAAAAATATTTTTTGATTTCCCCCCTCACAATATTGAAGGTGCCCTGAAGGATGAGGAGGTGATGGATGCAGGTGGGCTAGCATTCCTTGGCTCTGTCCCTGCGTTCTAACCCTCATACGAGGATTAAAAATCCTCCATGGCAGAGCTGGAGATTGAACCTGGAACCTCGCGATGCAGCTAAGAATACTAACATAATTATGCAATTGGTGCCGCTCACTAAGGATATAAAATTAAATTTATATAAAAGAGGACTCTAAGGAACAATGGTGTCTTCCACTAAAACCTTCAGTATTTTCCGGGTACATCCTTCTACAGTGGGGGCCCTCCCTATAGAATGGAGCCTCGCAGAAACTGTGCCGCGGACAGGACGAAATGAGTCGCCACCAGATTTATAGCACGTACCGATTACAACAGCAGGTTGGGAAGCCCTGGATGCTGTCATAGCATTTATTAAATACGTAGCTGGCAAGATACCTTGGTTGTGATGTAAAACTTGTTGTGAAGTACTGTAACCTACCTCAAACCCCTTGAACATGGTTAGGTACAGACAGAACATTGAATTTTCCTAGTGGAAACTTATCTTCTCAAGAAGAAGTCTTCCAGTAAATGTGTTCGTAAGTTTCAGCTCCGAGCGATTTTTACTTGTGCGGAACCCTGAAAAGAGGAGAATTGAAGTGTTTGAAATGTGGTGTTATAGGAGAATGATGAAGAACAGATGGGTAGATAGGATTACAAACAAAGCGGTATTAAGACGAGTGGGAGAGGAGAGATGTTTCTGGCTACTGCAAATGAAGAGGAGATTGTTTGATTGATTGTTTTTATTTTCACGGCTACACTTACAGCTTAAGAGCTCCTTTACAGTAGCGCCCTACATAAAATAAGGTTAGGGCTTATACAAATAAAACATTTCACTTACATTCACAATATAAATAATAATAGTCTAACAATAGTAACAAAAAGACAGTAATAATATAATAATGATAATAATAATATTAATAAAGATAGTGGAAAGATTATTTACAAAAGAGAGCATACAGACACAGTATCAGCCCGAAAAGCAAACGTCATATACTGTACAAGAAAAGCTATTAAATTAGACAGGTTGTCAGCTATTGTCCTGATGTTATAATTGAACTTGAAAAAAAAAAAAAGTATTTTAACATAATGCAGTAATCAAATGTGAGAGGTATACTGCTCCAAGAAGCAGGATGAAAGCTGTCTTTTGAAAGCTGCAGTGCTTGCAATGTTGACGAACTTATATAAATCGAAGGTGTTGAAGAGGCGTGAGGCGGTGCAAACAAAAGATTTATTGAACTTCATGGTTCGGTGTATAGGAATCTGGAGAGTTAATTTTGTGTATCTATTTTCTCGATTATGAACAGAATGCATTGGTGTAAAGGCATTGTAGGGATATAACGGGGTCTTGGTATGTAATATTTTATATGTCAGAATGGCAACTGATAGCTGCCTGCGCTCGTGGAGTTTCAGCCATTTCAGCTGCACGTAGTAAGGTGTGATATGTTCATCTCGCCTTACATCCAGAATGTACCGAACACATGCATTCTGGACTCTTTGTAATTTGATGTTCTGTGTTTCTGGTAAATCATTGTATACAGCAGAGCCATAATCAATGATTGCAAAAATGAGAGTTTGGACGAAGAGCTTACGTATGTTAGGAGAGGTGTAAGAAACAGTTCTTTTCAGGAGATGCATAGTTGATACAACCTTCCTTACCACAGTAGACGTATGCTCTGCCCACGACAGTGTTATATCAAAGAGATAGGTTGGTAGGACACATACTAAAACACCCAGGAATAGCAAGCTTAGTTATGGAAGGAAGGGTCGAGGACAAGAACTGTAGGGTTAGACCAAGGTTAGAGTATGTTAAACAGATTGCCTTGGATGTAGGGTGTGGTAGCTATGTAGAGATGAAACGATTAGCACAGGACAGGGAGGCATGGACAGCTGCATATAATCAGTCAAAAGACTGAAGACTCAAAACAACAACAACAATGGGACCCTGAAGCAAAAGGTATACAGAAACAATCTGAATACTCTGGAGGCTCTCGAGAACGAAATAACTGCACTGATACGAAATACCAGTGAGAATGAATTACAGCGAGTGCACCAAAACTTCATAAGTCGGTGCAATGTGTGTTTAGAAATTGAAGGACAGCATTTCCAGCAACTACTCTGAAATTCATGTAAGTAATGATGATTATTAAATACATTAAAAAGTGTAAATGTGTTAAACTAGTTGGGCGCTACGCTGCTGCTTGCGACTGTGCCTTGCTTGACACGCTCTGCGAGGCTCCGTTCTATAGAACGTCCCTCACTATAGCAAAGAGGATTTCGATTATCATAGAATCTTACTTAGAACATATGAGCCACTTCTCTATGCTGTGAGTGATAGACGGGAAGAGTAATAGCTCTCCGTCCAGACGGCTTAGGTTGGATCCCAAGTTACTGTCGGGATGGTACCTAACATGCCACCATCGCATTCTTCCCAATCCTAGCCCCAATTTCACGTGAACACACTTGCTCTCAACAAAATAATGCACGGTATCAAAGTATTTCCACACATAGACTACACAAGAACACAGGGATGATGATACAGTGTCCCATGTTCCTAAATTAACCAACTTACTCTCTACATTATTAATATGGTTATATTCCAATATGTCATTACCAAATTAGTAGTAAGTTCTGGCATACAGGAATTATCGTAGGTGAAGTCCCGGAGGTCCTTTTTCCACTCGCCTCTTTTGGTTGATTTTTGCTGGTATTTGACGTCCCCATTGATTTTAATACGCTGCCCCGGCATATTTCAACATCTTTCTCTTCACATCCTTCCAATCTTGCATGTCACGTTTTAAGTTTGCGACCAATATTATCACATTTGCTAGTTGACGGATAGACCTCCCTCCTTTCCGATACCCGCCATCTTGCGGGTTCCTTCTTCCATGCACATGGAATTTCAATTGCAAATATCTGCCCATAGGAGGCAGTTGTATGCATGCTTAATATGTCATTTCATGCTACATGCGACCAGGCAGTGGCGGATCCAGAGGGGGGCACCAGGGGCAAGTGCCCCCCCTGAAAAACCAGTTGTGTGCCACATTGATATTGCCGATAAAAATGCACTGCACTGCAAGTAAATCTTTGCTGTATTGCCTGCATTAATGAATATGGTCAATGTTTGTTATCATATAGTATGTAATGGCAACACTGTTAATATAATCGCTACATCGACATACAATTTTTTTATTTATGTTTAGGACAAGTAGAAGTAATCCTTTGTGCCATGGAGCGCCTTCCTATACTACTTGACTATTTGACTGGCCGTGGCCGGTATTTTCATTTATGCGACTAGTTGTGAATCAGTGATACTATGTACATATTTAGTAACATTTGTGTCGTAGACTTGTATATTGTCTTCAGATAGTCACTATGATTGCATATGTTTTAATACATATTTGACTGTGCACAGTGCATTAAAATGTGGAAATGTACATATTCTGTAGAATTAAAAAGTTTTTTTTACATAATGACAATGACTTGTGTTATTGAAACTGAGTCCAATAAACCATTTTAATATAATGCATTTCTTGTAGAATTATATAATCTGGTGGTTGGATGTTATGTGTAGTGTGTGTTGATTAAATACAAATTTAGTAATTTTATTACATATTTTCTCTAGCTACTCTGAAATCCTAGAGTGCCCCCTCCGAGGTGAACCTCTGGATCCGCCACTGCGACCAGGTACTACCGTATTTCTATTATAATCTCAAAAGACCAAAGTGGCGTGGAGTCCCCTATTTGTTGCGCGGGTTCATTTATCGACCTTGTATATAGCAAAAGCAGTGCTTGCTCCCTAAAGCCCCCTGTTCCATTGAACGCCTCATGCTGGTTGACTTTATAGTAAACTAATTGAAATACTCATTCTTTGAAAAGCCTTTGGTACTTGCCAGCCGAAAACATTCATATAATCACACATTCCTAATGTAGTTATGTTATTACCATGTTATCAATTAACTCCATAACTTAACTAGCGACACCAAAATAAATACTATCAACACAGTTCAACAGTAGTGATTTGATAGCGTTTCGTGACATTGATGAAGTAGAGAGGGGACCAAGTTAGTCTTCAAAACTAAATAATAATTACATCACTTTAAATCGAGAAGAAACACAACATTAACAACTACACAAAAAACAAAGACAAAATACCAGTTAAAGCACTTTAAAATAAAGGATGGATTATGAATTATAATTAAACAATGAGTCACTGACGCATAAGTAAAATAACCAGCATCCAGGTATATTATATAAACAATAGTTGAATGTACTCTCTAGTATTAAGGACAAAACCTGTAGCTTAATTTTCCAGAATTGCATTTTCAACTTCTTGAATATGATTAAAATAGAAAACTTTGTTTCCTCTTAATTATAATCAAAGGACAGATTTTTAAAATGCCGAGTTCATGGAACTAGGCATGCGAAGGACGTAGCCTTATATATCATTCACTCTTCTAAATACGGTAGAAATAGTTTCAAGTTCTCTGCATCACAGTTATATAATAAACTTCCCGATGAAGTAAAAAGTGCACCAACTTTGTCAGTATTTAAGAGGAAAACTACGAAAGTATTGTGGGAAAAATTCGATGCATCGTAATACATCAAATAAGCTCAAAAATCCTGTGCTTATCATTTTAAGAGACCTTGGTCTAAACAATCTTAGATATAGTATCAACTTTACTAATAGGCCTATGCCCTTATTCATCAATTTGTGTTACCTTCAGAATTTTCTTCCTGGTGTGTAAACACACATATTACTGTACAATTCCTCTGTACGAGCCTATGGCTCTTTGGAATTAATTGAATAAATATCATTCATTCATTCATCATCATTAACAATCAACTTCAACGATCAACTATAGCATAGCACTGAGTTAATAATAATAATGCATTTTATTAATCCCTTAACGAGTCAAGGACTCGTATACAAAGGAATCATACAGTTTTATCTTGTTGGCGACGAATTACAATTCAATGTTTAGTTTACAAAGTTTTCAGTATGAAAATATATACAACATTTTGTAGCTTTCATAAGTTTTTGTACACAATGTAGTCTTCTTTTGTCTTCTCAGATTTTGGAATTTCTTCAAACTGACATTTTATAATAATTCCACATAAACTGTTTTAGCCTCCTTTTAACGATTGGTAGGCTAGGTGCAATTTTTATATTTTCTGGTAATCTATTAAACTTTACAAAGGCACTATACTTAATGCTATTACTGCCATATTGTTTGGAATTGATATGGAAAAGTGATATGTTATCTGCATGTCTAGTTTTGTAAGCGTGTAAGTCAGATTGTTTAGTGAAGTTTAAATTTGTGTGGATACCTTTGTGTAGGATTTGGTACATCAGGACATTTGATTTGATTTCTGCATTTAGGGCTACTGGTTGAATTTTACTCATAATATAAAGGTGTTTGGTTGGTGTTAAAAAAAGGGTAGTTATAAATATTTCTTATGGCTCTATTCTGAATTACCTCAATTTCCTTTTTTAGGTAATTTGAGCATTTTATCCAAATTGTATTCAAATATTGTAAGTGGCTATGGATTAAGGAAAAATACACTTTCCTGAGTAGATATTTTGGGATATAGTAGTTCAATTCTTTTATCATCCCAGCGGCAGGTGATATTTTTTTAACTATTGCATCAATGTCCTTTTGCCAGGAGAGATTTTCATCTATTATTAGGCCTAGGTATTTGACAGATGAGACCCTTTTAACTGCCTTTCCATTCAGCATTATATTCTGAGTGATGTCTAACTTTGTTCTACGCTTAGATATTATTAAATAATTTGTTTTATCTTCATTTATTGTTAATTTATTTGACTGGGTTCAGCCAAGTATCGTATTCATGTCCTCCTGCATGTGTGTAATCAGCGTGTTGGTGGTGTACGCATTGTAAAAGATGCTTAAGTCTTCTGCAAACAATGTTATATTACCATGAAAACTGAGTGTTGCTATGTCATTAATATATACAAAGAAGAGGAAGGACCCAGTATTGATCCTTGGGGCACACCGTGGGTAATATTTACTTCCTCACTTCTGTAGCCATTTATTTCAACATACTGCTTACGATTAGATAGGTAATTTTTAAACCATGTTGAAGCTACTCCTCGGATACCTGCTTTATCAAGTTTCCCTAAAAGAATTCCATGGTCAACAGTATCAAACGCCTTTCTCAGGTCTATGAAAAGGCCACGCTCTGTCATCTTATTGTCTATGACATCCTGCAAGTTAGAAATTATATCAATTGTGGCTATTTCTGTGCTTGAGTTTTCTCGGAATCCATACTGCCCTTTGTAGAAGTAATTTTTATTTAAAAAATTAACAATTCTGTTCTTTACTACTGTTTTGAGTACCTTGGATATGGGTGGGAGGATGGAAATGGGTCTGTAATTGTCTGGATTGCTTTTGTCACCTCCTTTATAGACTGGTATGACTCGTGCTATTTTTAGATCATCAGGCACCAGACCAGTCTCTAACGATAAATTTATTAATGTAGTTAGTGGGCTACTTAGCATGTCAATGGAGTTTTTTAACAATTTTACTGACATACCGTACCATCTTTGTCTTGGCTACTGCGAAATAATATGGGTTGAGATTATTATCCCAAAAAGGAAGAATTTACTCGTAGGTTGCTTCTACCGCCCACCTTCCAGCAAAATTGACACCTTAGAAGAATGTTTCAACTCTACTGTTCTTGCCCTCAATCAAGAAAATGAAATAGTGTTGCTAGGCGATTTTAGCTCCCATATCTCCTGGACATCAATAGACAATGGTACCATACACTCTCCCCAAATAGATACTTTCATCTTATCAAATTTTATAAACGGTCTACATCTGAAACAGTTCAATCTACACCCAACAAGCAAATCCGAAACACTGGACCTCATATTTTCAACCCTGCGTAATGTCACTGTGACCGTTGGAAGAAATATCCTGAACACCGACCATAGCTCAATAGAAGCCACTCTCCCTGTCCCAGCCAGCAGACATAAAAATAGCCCCACCACCGATAAGAAAGCTTTCCCTCTTTGGAGAAAGGTCGACTGGCAAACTGTCAATCAGGATTTATCATCTCTACCCTGGTGCCTGCTAACGGCTGAGAGAGACGTAAACAGCACAGTGGCCTTGTTTGAGGATTTACTTTACTCAGCCATTAAACAACACGTTCCTTTCTCCGTACCCAAATCCAACAAATACCCACACTGGCTAAGTCAAAACACCAAACTCCTTCTCCAAAACAAAACTCGAGCGTGGTCACTGTGGAAATCAGTTCCTAATCCTCATACACGCAATGTATTTATTCACCTACGGAAAATTTCAAGAGTTCATATGACAGAAGATTACAACCGCTACATTTCTTCCATAACAGGAAATCTCAAGAATAACCCGAAGAAGTTCTGGACACTTATATCATCCCGTAGAAAGACTCCCAGAATTCCACTTAACCTAAACCTCCATAATGAAGAAATCCCATTTGAATTGAGGTCCACACATTTCAATGAATATTTCCACTCAACCTTTTCAGTTCCCGTACCAATCCCCAGTCCCCCTCAACTTACTAGTGTCTGTTTTGATTCACTGTCTCAAATTTCAACGACCCCCCAATGAAATCCAAAATATTTTAAAAAGTCTGCCCGCAAACAGATTTACCGGACCATCAGACATAAGCCTATATTCCTGAAAAACACCTCTGCATCTCTCAGCATCCCCTTATCCATGATACTCAACTGGTGCATGACTTCCGGCACTTTTCCTGACTCATGGAAAAGAGCTGATGTCATACCTGGCTTTAAATCAGGCAGCAAGCATGACATTTCCTCATACAGACCTATATCTATCGTCCCTATACTCTCTTCAGTCTTCGAAAGAATAATACATTGCCGTCTCCTCACTTTCACCAAACCACACCTCTCAGAAGAACAACATGGCTTCGTCCCTGGAAAATCATGTTTAACAAATCTGACTGTTCTGAACCATCACATAATTTCTGCAATAGATCAAAAATCTCAGCTAGATGTAATCTACGTTGACCTGGCCAAAGCATTTGATTCCGTAAACCATTTCCTTCTCCTCCACAAGCTTGCTTCACGATACAACGTACATGGATCCTTCCTATCCCTAATACAAAGCTTCCTATCCAATGGGCAACAACGGGTAGTGCTTCCAGGGTGTGTATCTTCCTGGCTCCCAGTCTTATCAGGAGTAACTCAGGGCAGTATCCTGGGTCCCCTTCTCTTCGTGCAGTATATGGACGATATAAACACATGTGTGCAAAATTCTCCGTGTTCCCTTCTTCTGTACGCTGATGACCTCAAGATATTCAGAAAAATTTCCAGTTCTCACGACCACGCTGACTTCCAGAAAGCAGTGAGTACATGTACTGATTGGTTCAACAAATGGAAGTTATCTCCAAATCCGAAAAAGTGCTTCAATGTGTCTTTCTCACTACTGAAATCTGGAAATCAGGCGGACTATAAAATATGTGGAAATAAATTGGATACCGTTTCTCTGGTAAGAGATTTAGGTATTATTCACGATGATAAACTGACATTCTCTCCCCACATTGACCATATCAAATCTCGCGCAATGCGCAGTCTCGGCATTCTATACAGATTCACAGAAATTAAAAACCTCACTGCACTTAAATTATACTTCACCACATATGTTCTCCCTATCCTAGATTTCTCTTCTCCAATTTGGTCTACTTCGGCTATAACCAATATTTCTAAATTGAACAGTATCTTTAATTTCTTCATATCAATTGTCAAAGCTCGCAATCCTTCACTAAGGCACTTTGCCAAATCCGACATTCTAAATCAGCTCAATTTACTCGACCTGAGAAGCCGTCTACAATTTACTGACCTGTGTTTCCTACATAAAATTATGAATGGTTACACAAAATGTAACATGCTGTTAAGCTACTTCCCACTCCATGTTCCCTCCCGTTCAACACGTCAGAACCATTTACACCACATACCTCGCCCACGTCTTGAAGTACAGAGGCGCTCTATTTTCCACCGCCTACCTACCCTTAGCAACTCCCTTCCAAATATTGACATATTCTCTCCCTATCAAACATTCAAACATAACATTAGAAGATCCCTTTCACCCTCAATTCCTAACCCCTCACCCTCCTAATCACTCAATACCCCAATCACTCCCTGCGTCCTTCCCGAGCTTTATCACTTGCTGCCATCACTGCCAATTGTTACCTGTTATTGTTGTTGTTGTTTTTGTTAATATTATTTGAAATTGTTAAAATATTAGTGTAAAATGACCTTTTCATGGTTGTATCTAATAATTATTAAATAAATAAAATAAATAAATAAATTTGAAGGCTTGATATAATATTGCGAATTTCCATCTCATTAGTCGGGGTCATAAATATGGAATCTGTATTGACATTAATTTCATTAACTTTCTTCCCTGGGAGAATGTTTTTGGCTAACTTGTGTGCTATGTTTATAAAGTGAATGTTTAGAGCATTGCAAATATTTTCTTTTCCTGTGAAAGATTTACCGTCAATTATTATCTCACTGGGACCATCTTTCTTTTCAGTTGTGTGTTTGATCCCTTTCCAAAATCAGTCCAGATATTCAAGAGCAAAGTAGACAAAATCAGGGAAAAGAAACAAGTGCTATAACTTAGTGCTGTATTCCTAGAAACATTACACGCGTTATGTGATTCCTACAGCAGTTGTGTGAGGGGAGTTCAATCAATGTGTGAATAGTACATTAAGTTACTGTATTCTTTTAATATTGTGTAGTGTTTGTAAATTATGTACCTCATTTGCCACCGAGTTGACACCTCATTGCAAATAAAGTAATTTTGATTTGATTTTGATGGATCATTTCATTGATTACTTTCCAAGTATATTTTATGCTATTGGCGTTCAATGTTAATTTATGTTCATAGTATGAGGATTTCAGTTAGAGCGTGGAAATTTATGTGATCATTAATCACACGATTTTAACCCATAGGACAATTTTCTTACGTGCAGTCCGAACCTCTGGATGTGTAATCTCAACTCGAAACTCTAATGTGCATTAGATGGAAATCGAAAAAACACAAACCTTGTGACCTTATCTCAGCCGCATCATTTCACGCCCTTAGCACTGAGTGGCCTCTGCTTCTTCATTCACAATGCCTCGACCTAATTCACGAGTAAGAAAATATGAAAAGTCGCTGCACCTTGGTAATTGCATCACTGTCAATTTGCAAGAATGGTGAAAATATATGGTGATTCATAAAATATGCAGTATACCATCAGGACTTTTACAGGTCATGGAAGTCAGGGAAATGTCAGTGAAAAAAAATCCGGTCATGGAAGTCAGGGAAATGTCAGGGAAATTTTCTGCAAGGTCAGGGAACTTTTTAATTTTTAAAAGTAAAAGCGTGAATCTGTCTATTTGCCTGTAGCGCGAAGCTCCTTCGCTTTGTCGGGTTAGTGCTACAAAATGCTAAAATTGTAAAATAGAGGAGAGAGAGCAAGAAAGAAACACATTGCGATAGCCCTGCTGCTCTCGATACTTCGTCTCGTCGTTTGTCCCCACTACACTCTTTCCTCCACGTTCTCTTGCCCAAGTCGGTCGTGTTTCGTCGGGAATAGCGCTCGTTCGGTGCCAAAGCCTCTACTCCACATGCACCATCCCCCTCGCGTCCCCTTTCATCTCGTCCGTGTTCGGTTCGCCGAAGTTTCGCTTCGTGTACCTTCGGCATAGCACCTATGCTTGATCTACTAATACAGAGATGATAGTCAAAAATCAGCTCGAACGTTCTCTCATAAGTCTACGACAAGTGTACGATGGTGTTCAATCCGAGGGAGAGTTAGGTAAAGTGACTGTCACCAAAGAAATGCTCGTTAAGGCGAGGCATGCTCGTTCAGAATATGAAAATGCGCCTAAGGAGAGGGCCGCAGAAAAGAAAAGAAAATGAGGCTAAAGAAAAACAGAAGAGAGCAATTGTAGACGAGATAAAAGAGTTGAAAACCAAACGAGTCAAATTGATGTTAGAAAAAGAAGCCGAACTAAATGATATTGAAGAACGTTTAAAAGTGCTAAACAGCGGGTACTTGTAGAGAGTTATTCAAATAGATGTATGCAACGACAGTTTTAAAGCTAGTGTGTTAGCTTTTCAAAATGTGATCGTACTTACTTTCGCTAAGAATGCAGCAAAAAGGTGTATACTCCGAGCCAAATGCTTGGATTTCCTGTTTTAGTCCATCGATTTCTTTACCAATATCAGTCACTAAATTTTGTGTTTTCGATGTCTATATTTTTTCTCAGTATTGTTTATGTATTTTAAGTGTTAGTAATTATAGCAATAAGATCTTAGGGGCACAAAACATGTGTCACGATGTATGGTCATTCTAGTGTACATCAGGCGTCCGTTAAAGCTTTTAAGTTTCAAACCATTCTTTTTGTTCTTCAATTTTGATCAGTATAGGATAAGGTATCAACGAATCCGTGCCATACCAGACTTAGTGTCACCTAGATCGCGTATGGATTTTGTAATCCATTGACGTCAGCCATGGCGCAGTCGTAAGACGTAAAAGATTACAAAGTGTTAAATGTCTTTCTGTGTTGTCTGTGGGTCCGTGCAGTACTTGTTTGCTTCCTAGACAGTGAAAAGGGCTTTTGCAGTCAATCGATGTAAATAAGTCCGATAGTTTTTGAGTCCAATTAAATGGTTTCGTTGTGCCATTTTTTTTGATTACCTATTTTTAATTTCTTTCTTACCTTAGCAATAATTTTGAAAGAATCCGTGCCTTGTACGTTACTTACCCATCGTATTATTTGACTATTAGGCCATAGTTTTAAGTCATTAGTTATAACAATTGCAATAACTTTTGAATGTAAGAAGTTTCATTATGAACAGAGTGTACTGACAAAGTAAAGAAGTTAAAAATTATGTTCCTTGAATCCATTTTTTTAAATTTATTAAAAAAGTCAGATGAAGCCAGTTTTTTTCATGCCTTCTGAAGTGCTCACGGCATCTAAAACTGGGCTAATTATTAAAATTAGCTTTTTGTTAAAATTCTTTCTTTAAGCCTTTTCTTTACAATCTCTGGAAAGAAACTCTTTTTCTGTATGAGATAGCTTACATATCTTGTGTAATACAGTAAGTAGCTGGAAAAAAGTTAGCATGGACGTGTATTTAAATAAAAATAAAAAGTGTAATCACCGTATGTCGTGCGATTCGAAGATGTAAATCAGTAACTATCGTTTGATCAATTCGACGGGTTTTATTTTTAAAATATGTTCATAAGGTGATCATAATCTAGTATTGGTGGTCAGGGAAAATGGGATCTTAAGTCACGGAAAAGTCATGGAAAATGCAAATCTTGGTCTTGTAACAACCCTGACCATGAATAGAACAAATTAGAACATCTTGCGAGACTGAAGGTCTTAGCTGGTTTCCAGTACCAAAGAAGGCCAGTAGATTTGCACATATTCCTCAATAAAATGCTGCCGTTTAAAAAACAAATCAAGAACTGATTAACTGCCGTAATCATCATCATCATCTTGCACAGTTTCCAGCCACTGGCCGGGTCTGTTTGGAACACAAGCCTCTCCAACGTCTTCTGTCTTCCCACCATCTCTCAGCCTCCACCCTTGTCCAGTCTTCTCCTCTCTTCTTCACACTTTCTTCCACCCCCTTCAGCCACCTGTCTCTCGGTCTTCCTCTCTGTCTCTTTCCTTCCCACTTGGTCTCGTGTACTCTCCTGGGTATCCTCTTCTCCTCCATTTGTTTTACATGTCCATACCATCTAAGTCTAGATTTCTCTATACCATCCTGTAATGGTTCCTCCTTCATTAATTCTCTGGTCCTCTCATTTCTTATTCTGTCCATCTTTGTAGCACCAATACTGCTTCTCAAGAACCTCATCTCACTGGCCTGTATTTTGCTCTTCTCCCTTCCTTTCATAACCCAGGTCTCCGAGGCATACGTCAGGATAGGGACATAGTACATCCGTTATAAGATCTTTTTGCTGTTCTGAGGGACATCCTTGCTCCATAACATGCTTCTCACACTCCTCCGAAATGTTTCTGCCTGCCTCCCCCGTTCATTTATTTCTCTATCGTTTCTTCCATTATCTTGTATCAGGCTTCCCAGATATTTGAAACTCTCCACTTTCTTCAGCAGTTCCCCACCAATTGTTATTCCCGTTGTTGTTCTTTCCTTCTTCCTTGTTGTGATCACCATCTCACTCTTATTTATGCTAAATTTCATCCCATATCCTTGTATTATTTCTTCCCACACGTCCAACTGTTCCTGAACCTCCTCCTCCTTGTTTCCCCAAATCATCAAATCATCTGCAAACACCATTGCTTTCATCTATCCTTCCCCAATTACTTGTGCCACTCGGGTCATTATGTCATCCATCACCACAATGAAAAGTAACGGTGACAGTGCACTTCCTTGTTTCAGGCCATTTCTCTGTTCCAACCAGTCTGATCTCTCTCCTCCCACTTTCACACAGCTCACGCTTCCCTTGTACATCTCCTTTATCCTCTTTATAGTTCATTTCTCTACTCCTCTTTCCTCCAGGGACTTCCATACTTTGTTTCTGCATACACTGTCATATGCTTTCTCAATGTCCAGGAAGGCCATCAGTAGATCTGTTCCATACTCATAGTGCTGTTCTTGTAACTGCCTTACAGCAAAAATCAAATCCACTGTGGACCTTCCTGCTCTGAAGCCATGTTGTTCTTCCCTCATCCCTCCTTCTATCCTTGTCCTAATTCTCTTTTCCAAAACTTTCTCGAAGATCTTTGCACAATGACTCATCAGTGTTATTCCCCGATAGTTTCTGCAATCTGTTCTACTACCTTTCTTGAAGATCGGGACAATTATTCCTTTTTTCCAGTCCTCTGGGGTCTTTCTTTCCTTCCATGCTGTCCTCATCACTCGGTACAACCACTGTATCCCCACCTCTCCTGCTGCTCTCACCATCTCCACACTCAACTCATCCACACCCGGTGCCTTCCCTCCTTTCATCTTGTTCACTGCATCTTCCACTTCTTTCCATGTTAAGTCCTTTTCTGTTTGCAGTTCATCTTCCTCTTCCCCGATTTCTTCCTCCTCACCATCTTTTCCATTTGGGTTCAGAAGTTCTTCAAAATATTCTTTTCACATTTTCTTCAGTTCTTCCCTATTTTCTATCTCTTGTCCCCTTTTGTTCATCATTCTAACATAATTCGTAGGATCCTTCCGCCTCTTATTTTTACCATCCCATACAGGACCTTTTTTGTACCTTCACTATCCTCCTTCATCATCTTTGTCCACTCTTCCATCCACTTTCTTCTCTCCTCAGCCACTACTCTCTTCGCCTCCTTCTTTCTTTCCTGGTACTCTTCCCTTGTCTCTACCATCCTATTTTGATACCACCTCCTAAAGGCTCTATTCTTTTCCCTTACTATATCTTTAGTCTTCTCATTCCACCATGGTGTTTCCTTCCACCTCTTCTTACTACTTGTCCTCCCACATACTGCTTCTGCTGCACCTACTAGTGTCTTCTTAAATCTAGCCCATTCCTCTTCCACCCCTCTTTCTTCATCTGTTGGAATTCCTTCCTTTACCATTTTGAGGTACTCGACCCTTCTATCCCCTTCTTTCAGTTTCCATATCCTTATACGTCTTTCATGGTTCTCAGTCCCTTTCTTCTCCTTACTCCCTCTCAGGTTCATTACCAGCAATCGATGGTCGCTATCCAGGTTCTCCGATGGTATAACCTTGATGTCCGTGATGTTCTTATTTAGTTCTTTCTCATATAGTATATAGTCGACCACCGACTTCCTGGTCAAGTCATAATAGAAACCCCAATTAACAAAGATTAAAAATCAACACCTCACGCAACATATTAAGTCCTAATATTCGCTAGAGTATCAGAATCTCTTTCGAGAAAAGTGTCACAACCAGAATAAAAATAGACCCCCAAATGATGGAATGGTTTCCGTCCCCTTGAATAAAATGAATTAAAAGTAGCCTATGCATAAAAGCATAAACAAAAAATTATTTAACCTCAAATTGTAAAATATTTTCTCACAGTGAGTGGTAGGCCTGTAAAATGAGATGTGTCTGGTCCTTCTACAACAGCATGCACAACAACTCACCAAAGTTTCATCGCAATCAAATGAATGGTATATGAACGCCTGTGGGACTTTGTTGAAACAAATCGTGCTCCAACACTCATTTGTTCACACTACTAGCACGTAATCTATTTTAAATTGGATTTACTATGCTTATAACCATCCAGGGAGCGGGCACAACTCACCAAAGTTTCATCGCAATCAGATGGATGGTATATGAACGCATGCGGGACTTTGTAGAAACGAATCGTGCGTCAACACTCATTTGTTAAAAATGCTCAAGCGCTATCTATTGTAAATTGGATTTACTATGCCTATAACCATCCTGGGAGTGTGCACAACAACTCACCAAAATTTGATCGCAATCAGATGAATGGTGTATGAACGCATAAAAGACGAACAAACAAACAAACATTCATTTTTATATATAAAATAGATTTAGATGAGACTGGTCGTAGAAGGACCCGACAGAGCTCATTTTTTGCCCCTCAATACGAAAAGTAAGTGGAACGCCCTAAAACCGATGGTTTTGGAGATATTCCCAGAAAACTATTCCTGGTCTGTGAAAATGATGAAGGAGTAGCCAAGCATATTCTTGACAAACACCAGCTCAAGAGGTCCAATTCAGTTTTCCATCTGTCTCTGTAGGAGATAACATTTTGTGTAAAGGAGTAATAAACTGCTAGATAGACAGACATCAGTGTCAAAACCTTTCATAAGAACAGTGTGACTGCCAGTATAAAAATATACCCCAAATCATGGAATGGTTAAAAATAATTAATTTAAAATTATGCATAAAAGCTTAAAACACAAAATTAGTTAAGCTCAAATTGTGAAATAGATTTCCACAGTGAGGGGTACAAAATGAGTAGTGTCTGATCCTTCTACGAGAACCTCGATATTTGGTCTATTTTAGCCTGCCCAAGAGCCAAAAAATGGACAAAATAAGAATATACTATATTTCAAAACGCCAACAGTCCTATGTATAATCCGAGTATAAAATCTATGTTCATGAAAAATTTCAAGGTAACTTAATCGGTTGGGTTATTTGTGTGTGAAACATTAACAGACACCACTACATTTTTGTAAAAGTTATTAGTAACAAAGAAAATCATGGCCTAGTGTGGGAAATACAAATTTTGGGTTCCAAATATGTTATGAACTTTCCTGCCAATATCTTGCAAAAGAGTTTTCAGCTTTACTTTTTCAGTAAGTTGGTCTTGTGTAGAAAATTTGTCTCATCACTAGATGTAAAAAGAATCTAGTAATTAATAGTGAAGGATGCAACTGATTGAGGCAGCAGGGATTTAGCTCCCAAACTAGCTCCATACTGCACCAACCGTACAGTGATATTGTGTTTGGGCACAACTAGAAGTAGAAAGGAAGATTTAGCTTGATAAAGATTTTGAGTATAACAAAACTAACATTGAGGTATGGGTTACCTACACAATGAATTACGAATCTGAGGTTTGTTTAAAATAATCTTTCTTGAATATGCAAACATACCTCACCACCCACCAACAAGTAACATATATGAGCAAAACCTTAAAATTATACCTGCAAAATGGAAGGATGTCATGAGCTTGCAGATAGAATACCGTATGTTCATCAAAATGACATGTGGTTTTATAAACTTCTCAGACCAGAAGTTCTTGTATCAGGTGATAATGGCAATGTAGAAGAATCTCCAATTGTGTGGTATCACCAAACATTATCTTCAGTTTGAGATTATCTACAGAGAATGTTCCTTTCATCAATATTATGGTATTTTTATTGACAATAAATGTGCTCATAAACAACCACATAAAAGAACATTACCTGAATAATCAAACTAGTGCAACAAAGATTATCCATGTCATGGAGTTAGTGACTACTAACTAGTATTCTTGGCTGTCGCTGTGGAGGCTTAGGTTCAATTCCTGGGTCTGCCAAGAACTTTAATTCTGGTCTCAGAGCTGGAATGGAGTACATTCAGTTGCGACTGAGGCAGAACTCAGAAGAGGTAGGTTCAGTTCCCACCTTGGCCATCTTGGAAGTCGTTTTCCACCTGTACACCTTAGGATGTTACCAAAGTTAAGGCCATAGCCACCTTCTACACAAATCCTTGCCCCAATTATACACACACACACACACACACACACACACACACACACTAGAACAGCAACCACAATAACACAGGTTATCAGACAGATTTCACACCCAAGTAGATTAGGCAACATGCTATGATGTTAGAAAGCCCCTAAATTGATAAACAACAATGCTCCAGCTCCTATTCTATGCTTTCTTCCCCTACTGGTATGATTAGGAATATTGCATACCGTAAAGAGGATTTTAGTTCCCTAGTGTAAAGATAAATAAATGAGTGCAATATGTTTGGGTTGAGCAATGCAGTTGGTCCTGAGAGAATGGGTTTGATCATAGCTCAGTTCAATGGTATTTAAGTGTGTTTGATGCAACAACATCGTACCAGTAGCTTTACTGGCATGATAAAGATCCCCTCTTCCCAAGGTTAAAATTTTGACACTCCTGTATCTCTTAAACCACAGCAGTAAAATAATCTTTATGCCTACCCCTTATTAATCCCATTTGCAAAGGGGTCTGGGATGAGATGCGATGAAATTCCACTTGGCTGATGGTTTCTACGGCCGGATGCCCTTCCTGACGCCAAACTCATGAGAGGAGTTAATGAGAGATGAAATGAATGAAGATGAATGAAAGTTCAATTTCAAGTAGTTCCAACTTTAGCTACCAGACGCCACTGTTACTGTCACCCAGTGGGAGCGTTGGAACTTGACTGAGCTTTTCTCAAATAGGTTATAAATTTTCCCGAATGGTAATATGATCTTATTTCCGTTTGAGCAGATGAATTATCAATTAATATGATAAAATTGGTCCGGTTAACTCAAACAAAAAATGCCAGCGTTTCGCCCGAGTGTGCCGTTTGTTTGAGTTAATCGGACCAATTTTATCATATTAATTGATAATTCATCTGCTCAAACGGAAATAACATCATATTCCCATTCGGGAATGTTTATAACCTATTTGGAATGCCAAATGACAGAATGATGAAAATTAGACTAGGACTTGAGAGTGGAACAAAGGATTTTATACAGATTTACGCACCCCAGACAGGGAAGGTAGATGAATGTTTAGAGGATTTCTTAGAAGAACTGGAAAAGGGTATAGAAGACAAAGAGGTTATAATAATGGGGGATATGAATGCACATGTGGGAACAGATAGGCAGGGAAAAGAAGAGATAATTGGCCCATTTAGCTATGGAAATCAGGATGAAGAAGGAGAAATGTTAATAGATTTCTGTAGAAGGAATGGATTAATTGTTGGAAATACATGGTTTAGGAAATAGAACTCCCAAAAAATAACTAGGTATGGATGGGGAGACAGAAAGACAAAAACAATGATCGATCTTATCCTAGTGGAAAAGGATAAACGTAGACAACTGGTAGATGTGACAGCTATGCCAAGAGGAGATTTTAAAGGAGACCATAAAGTGGTGATAGCCAAATTAAGGCTTGGGAAAATCACAAAGCTGGCGGAGAAAAGGGAAAGAAAAATAAAGGTGTGGAAGCTAAAAGAGAGAGAGGCAATGGAAAAGTTCCAAGAAGACTTGAAAAAGGAAATTTCCAAAGACGAAGCAAAAAGTGTCGAACAGGAATGGGCATGCTTTAGAAATTGTTTTGCGAAGTGTGCAGTAAACACTTGTGGAAGACTATCAGGGAAGAAAAAGGAAAGGGAGACTCCTTGGTGGAACAACAGGGTAAAGGAAGCTGTTAAAGAAAAACAAATGGCATGGAGGAAGTGGATAGGCAGTAAAAATGCAGAGAAATGGCAAAAATATAGAGAAGCAAAGAAGGCATGCCAAAAAATTGTACAAGAAGAAAAAAGGAAAAGTTGGGAAGGTTTCACGGAAACTTTGAAGGAGGATATCCAAGGAAGTAAAACGGTTCTATATGGATTGGTGAAAAACAGTGTAAAAGGTAGGGAAAACACAAAATTTGTAAAAACTGAAGCAGGACAGATATTGTATCAAAGAGATGATTTATTAAAAAGATGGGAAGAATACTTTTCAAAGCTACTAAATGTTAAATACATTGAACTGGAAGATGAAAAAGAGCAAGAAGAAACAATGGAAGAAGAAGAAGAACAAGAAAAGGAGATCACTATGCTAGAAATAGAGGAAGCCATACAGAAGATGAAGAGCGGTAAAGCAGCAGGAGAGGATGAGGTGTCCGCGGAAATGATAAAAGCAGCGGGACCAATAGGTGTACAGTGGTTGTATAGATTATTTAGAATAATTTGGAAGAAGAAAGAGATTCCAGAAGAATGGGGAAAGGGATTAATTATCCCGATTTTTAAGAAAGGTGACAAAAAGGAATGCAATAACTACAGAGGGATCACTCTTATCGCTCATGTAGCTAAGATCTTTGAGAGAGTTTTGGAAGGCAGACTGAGGAGGAAGATAGAAGGAGAGATGGAAGAAGAACAGTATGGTTTTAGGAAAGACAGATCAACATTTGACCTAATCTTTGCATTAAGGCAAATGATGGAGAAAAGATGGGAATTTGGAAAAGACATGGTGATGACATTTATTGATATTGAGAAAGTGTACGACAGTGTGCCTCGACAGGTGGTTTGGAATGTATTAAGAAAAAGAAGAGTTATCAGAGCAGAAGTCCAAATGTTAAAAGGTATGTACAAAAATTGTGTCAGTAGCGTGAAGACCAGTATAGGAGAAACAGAATGGTTTTAAGTGGAAACAGGTCTCCGACAGGGAAGTGTATTGTACCCCTTACTATTCATCATAGTGAAATGAAAATCCACAGCCTGCTTCCAGTCTCCGACCGGGTCAGGAATGGAATGAATGAAGCCCCCATCTAGCGGCGAGGATATGAACTGTGCCGGCTGCCGAGGCCTGACGCACTCCTCTGGGGCAATGATTAAATGAATGACAGATGGAATGAAATGATAGTGGAGAGTGTTGCTGGAATGAAATTTTGACAGGGAAAACCGGAGTACCCGGAGAAAAACCTGTCTGCCTCCGTTTTGTCCAGCACAGATCTCGCATGGAGTGACCGGGATTTGAACCACGGACCCAGCGGTGAGAGGCCGGCGCGCTGCCGCCTAAGCCACGGAGGCTTATTCATCATAGTCATGGATGAAATTCACAAGAATGTTAAACAGAGATTGGGACAAGAGGCAACAAAGGCCATGCTGTTTGCAGATGATATAGTGATATTGGGCGAGGATGAAAAGGAAGTACAAAAACAACTAGATGTATGGAATAAAGAAATAGAGAAATTTGGGATGAAAGTAAGCACAGAGAAGAGCAAGACAATGGTAATGTCAAGAGGAAGGAAGGAAGGAAGGAAGGAAGAGGAAAGATAGAATTGAATGGGAAAATTCTAGAAGTGGTTAAAAGTTTCAAGTACTTGGGAAGTGTGATCACAGAAGATGGAAGGATAACTGAGGAAATTGGAAAGAGAATACAACAAGCGAACAGTTTTTACCAGAGCATAAGGGGTATTCTGTGGAACCGAGAATTCCCAAAGAAATGTAAAAAAGTATTATATTCAACCTACTACAGACCCATACTAACATACGCAGCTGGAGCGTGGACTACTACAAAAAGAGAGGAGAGTAGAATACAAGCCGCGGAGATGAAATTCCTAAGAGGTATAGAGGGCAAGACAAGAAGAGATAGAGTTAGAAATGAAGAGATTAGAGAAAGGACAGGAATCTTGAAGCTGCAGGACAGGATAGAAACAACAAAGTTAAAGTGGTATGGACATATGATGAGAATGGGAGAGGAGAGAGTACCAAAGAAAATTTCCTGTGAAAAGATGACAGGGAAGAGACCACGAGGAAGGCCCCGAAAGAGATGGGCAGATACAGTGTGGGAGTGTGTGGAGAAGAGAGGAGGAAAACCTGAAGAAGTACTAAAAACAGGAGAGGAGTGGTGGAGAGACAGGAAACGTTGGAGGTCCTTAATTCACAACCCGACCCAGGAAGCTGGAAACGGGAAATGAAGATGATGATGATGGAATGCCAAGGTAAGGCTTTTGTTTTATGAAAGGGACTTGACTTCCGTAGCACATTGGCATCGCTCGTGATGTCAATACTACTTGTATTTTGTGTCTTGTGATGGCCTTCTCAGTATGTGCTAGCCACGCGTATTGGTGAGGTGTGTCTGTACCAACTGCACACTGGGGCGAAACGCTGGCATTTTATGTTTGAGTTAACCGGACCAATTTTATCACATTAATTGAGCTTTTCTCACCAAATAACCTACAAATTTAGCCACACGCTACCAATTGTAGTGGTAGGTTCTTTTTCATGCCATAAATCTATAACATGGGCTTTACTTCCCCTCCGAAGGGAGGCACACTGAAGGATTTTAAGGATCTTAAAAAATCCGACGACTTTGGCCGGGTTTGAACCTGCGATCTTGGGCATAGCATTTCAGCATGCTACCAAAACCGCTATCAGTATAATAATATCATAATTTAAATGTCGCTTTTTATAATTTGAATTTTTTTAATATATGTTTTTATTCCTTAAAAAATTCATTTGGCAATTGGCATTATTTTTGTTGATTCTCTTTAGCGGCTTTGTGACATCATGGTCATGTAGTCCATGTGTAGAATTTGTCTGATAACCTGTGTCACTGTGATATCTTTACCGGTGTGTATATTTTAAATTGAGTTAGGATTTGGGTAGGAAGTGGCTGTAGCCTTAAGTTATGTACAATGCCAAACAATGCAAAACCACGGAAAACCACTTCCCGGAAGGCTGGGGTGGATATTGAACCATTCTTTACTCAGTTTTGCCTCACTAGGCTTAGTGTACTCCCATTCCACCCCTCAGACCAGAGTTAAATTTCTTTACAGAGCCAGGAATCGAACCTGGGCCTCCATAGTGACAGCTAAGAAGGCTAGCCGCTGTGCATTGAGGCCGGCTTTGAAATAAGATATTACTACCCTGTAGTCCATGTGTGTAGTTTATTTATTATAACTTCCTGAGCAATTTGGCTCTGTCGCTAAGACAAAGTCATTCTGTTAGGTAGTCTCCCCAGAGGCTGGTAGGATCCTTAAAAGCACCCCCATAAGTTGTGTGGGAGAAACACCAAAATGCCATGATGTGGCATAAGACAAAGTATGTAATATGTATCAATTCAGAGGGGAACTCAATCCATCCCAACACACCTGATGCATGTCTAACCAATCAGCTTCAGTGTAATTCAGGGGCTATGGTCTTTATTCCACATTAAAGACACCTGTGCCCCCAGCCATCCACTATATTGGGGTAAGTTACCAAATATAGACTATCCTGTGCAACCATAAACCCCCTTAAATTTTTATCAAGAATAACATAGCATTTTGACGAAAAATGCAAATATGTATAATGAATTTAAAGATTTGCATTTTCCAGTTTAAACTGGAATCCGAACAGGGCTAGAAAAAAATATCTACCAAATTTATTTTGAATTTTAAAACAGGAAAAAATAAAGATTATACACAAAACCTAATAAACGGAAGGCCCTGACCTACTAACAATGCACATAACAAAGTTTGAATGCAATTTTTTTTACGTTAACGACAAAACAAAAGGAAAAGCAAATCAACACTTAAGAAGTGAAGTCGGTGATCTTCTCTTGACGCAACACACTGAAACGACTCGAAGAGGCAATGTTTTGCCAACGTCGCATAAACATTACATCACTAGGAGTTGCAGCCTTAAAGTCAATATGTTGTCATATTCGACGAAAATCCACCTAATCCGAATTTTCGCTAATCCGAACAGGGTTCGGTCCCAATTAGTTCGGATTACTGGGACTCTACTGTATCTCCTAAGCTAGAAACCAGGAACTGGTATGTTTTCATATACGGTACATGCATATATTTATCTCTAACTAAAGCAGATATGTACCACAAGAATTTCTTTACAACACCAGTTCATTATAACATGTTAAACTCTAATATTTCTTTCAAGTAAAGAGTCCAAACAATTAATTGATGTTTAGAAACATGCCACCTAGAAAATAATGACTAACACTACAATACATAACTGAATATTTAGGCCACATTTGTGTTCATGGTAACATGTGTTGTTGCAATCAGTAGGACAGGTGATAAGTTAGAATAATTACTATTAAGAAATTATCATAATATCATGTGTGGTGAAAACTACACTGGAGAATATTGGTATTTTAAGACTATTTAACCGTCCTACTCTGTTCTCTTTTTATAATCTGCTTTAATACCGTAATAAGCTAAGGATTATTTTTATTAACACTCCTAAAAACCCTGCATATCGTCAATTTCTTCCGAGCCCACAAAATCACAGTCGGCTAATATGTCATCCACTCCCATTCCTTTTTTTCATGCAATAAATCTAGTATTGCAGAATCACACAACTGCGGGTGAAAAGCCATGTTTGTATATGAAAGCCATGTAACCTGTGTAAAACATTCACTCCAGTGCGACCAGCAGTAGAAAACAGTTTTCTTAAACAACAGCACATAGTGCAGCTTTGAACTAAGTACCTGGGCTCAATTCAGCTGATTCACTTTATATGTTAATCTTGGATTACTGCCAGTATCAAAGGATGTTTTCTTAAATCATGTAGAATTGTTCCACCAGATATTTTCATGCTTTACTTTAGAACAGGCTGTTCCAAATCCACGAGTTTGAGTATGCGTACACGCAAGTACTCAGCAGTAATGCTCGGAGCATGGTTGGAGAGGGACTGGGGGTGATAGCCAATGCGTCACTGGGCGAAGGTCATAACACAAGTCCTTGCGCTTCCTGCCAGTTTTGATGTATCCACCGCCTAGAGACGGCAGTCCCCACAGGAGAGCTGTATTGCATGTTGCAGGTTTACTCATGCGAGGCGGCGAGTACTCCCTGGGAGCAGCTCGGCTGGAATAGCCTGCTTTAGAAGTTGTAAACAAATAAATGTTAAATCTGGGTCGAATCGATCCATTAAGAGTAGAGAGGTTAATTAATCATTCACATTTACCTGTAAGTCGCATGAAAGCGCAATTCATTTTTAGAAATTTACTTACATCCCACCTATACTTATGCTCAAATACCAAGATACAAGAACTACATTATGGTGGACACCCTTGGAGGGAAAAGTAAACAAGGCCAACCTCGAAGAAACTTGACACCGAATATGCTAAGAAGACCTCAAATCTGTTGACGTCCCTTGGGACGATGCTGGAGCTTTGGTGATGGATCAACATCGCTGAAGAAGACTCACATTATGGTCCAATGTGCCTTGCATCGGACCTAATGATGATGATGACCTATAACTTACAGGAACCAGACTTACACAACAAAATAACTGTACTGTATTCATCGTATTTCCTCACCTCAATGGTGAAGATATTTTTTGAAGGTGTTGGTGATGATGGTTATGATGATGATGATGATAATAAGTTAGGTATTTAAACACAAATCGTGCTAAATGTTCCGGCATAACTCAACAAAATGACAGTGTTTCGCCCCGGTGTGCGATTGGGCTCTTCAGTTGGTTAAAGCACATCTCACCAAGACACTGTCTAGTACACACTGGGAAGGCCATTGCAAGACGTATTTGATACATGTGTATCCACGTCACGAGCAAAGCCAGTGCACCAACTATCACACACAGGTGACTCTGGAGTCATCTGGTAATCACGGCCATCTATATGATATCCAGGAAGTTACCATTCAGTATGCCCTTCATCCAAAACTTGGAAATGAGTCTTGGTTGGGTGTGGATGCAGTGGCTAAACTGCTCGACAGCAGAAGATTCAGGATTGAATCCTGACTGTGATCTTATTTTCAAGTTTTACTTACCACTCAATCTTGGTGCCAATTTTCAATTTGATTGCTTTGATAGTTCTCAAGGTACTGAATACATGGTGGCCTAATGTTGGCTTACTGATGAGCAGATGCTTATGAAAATAACTGACAATCATGGTCATTTGAAGTAAAACTAACTTACTTCCGAGTTTCATTTATATGAAACGGTTTGAAACCATTCTTTCAGTGTTGCCTATCCAAATTGTCAGTTGTAACTCTTCAGTCGATCAACATGAATTTGCCCAAAGACTAGGCGGGATACAATATATATAATATATGAATAATAAGTAAATAACACTCCTAGTAAAAGAATTACATGTATTAGTTATGATCACTGTTATAATGGGGTAATAGGCAAATTTGTGTTGACCGACTGAAGAGTTACACCTGACAATTTATTTTATATTGGTCCAGATTAGAAGTTATTTAGGGTGACCAGACCCATATTAACAATTTGTAGTTTTTTCCAGGCAATATGACCTTGTGCCGCATGTTTCAAGTTATTCCTGCCACTCCATGATGTCTCAGTCCCAGCAAGCTTATGGTGTTTCTCTAGAACTACGGTATTCAGGACCCTAGGTACCATTGTCGTTCAGCCATTGTCCACCTACCGACAGCGGAGGCTACGCTCGCTATAGTCCAGCGTTAGGTCATGGGGCCAAGCTCTTTGCTGACTCAGTAGATGCGTCGGTTCGAGCCCAACCGTCGGCTGTCCTTGAAATGGTTTTTCGTGGTTTCCCATTTTCAACACCAGGCAAATGCTGGGACGGTACCTTCTGACAGCCCATGGCCGCTCCCATCCGCATCCTTGCCCAGCTTCATTCATCTTCATCCATTCCATATCTCATCCCGACGCGCAGGTTGCCCACAGGCGTCGACTAGAAAGGCCTGCACTCGGCCACTCAGAAGGCCACACGACGACAAGAAATAAAATTGTCCACCGGCCTTTTCTGCTCCTTGCAATATGTCCTGCAAGTTTCCATTTAGTAGTTTTCACTCTTTCTAAGATGTCATGCACTTTAATTGGATCCCATATGCATGCAGGTCTCCTTCTGTCTCTTCCGCTGAATCCAAAACACAGCCCTTTCCATGCCCCTCTGTGCAGTTCTCAGTTTTTGTTTTATTGGTTGTTCAAGGTCCAAGTTTTGCATGCACAATGGTCAAACACCTAGTATTCATCATTAAATCATAAGAATAAAAGGGTTATTCTATATGGCCAGCCATATTTCCAAGTTCCCTGTATAAAGACATGATTAACACCGTGTTGATATTTTATGGATCCATGCTGACTTTGAAACTATATTATATGGTACAAATCTTCCCCATTTCTAGTACCAAAATATTTAAATAAAACTCACTTTGAAAACAGTTAATCTTTTCTATTTCTATCCTTGTTGGGAATTTTCACCATTTTCTTTTATATAAGACTAGCAACCCGACCCAGCTTCGCCCGGGAACAGTTATGAATGCATTACGTGATAAGCGCTTTTTTCCAATGTCAATGAACAACGACTAATATCCGTTTTACGTCTCGGTATGATGGGTTAAATCACTGACTGGACTTTTAATTATATTATCATGGAGATGCATATGCAACAAATTCTTGTCAGACGTAATTTAAGAATGGTGAGGTCCATGAAACACAAATCACCCTTCCGTCCAATCTTAACTTGACTGTGAATTTTGCGGAACAAAAAGTTCACAGGTGAAATGAAGAAAAGCCGAGTTGCACTTCCAGGGAAACTCCAAACATAACCACTCTTCTCTAAAGTTTTTAACTCAACACAACTTGACCGTTTGCTGCTGGCTGTATCTGGGGCAATAAGCTCATCCACTAGCTAAGCTGTAACTGGGGTGATAGACTCGCCCCTAGCTAGCTCGTAAACTGTCGCCTCAGTAACTGAATGGAGATTATTGGAAGAAATGGAAACGTAAAAACACTTATAGTAGGCGATGTATTGAAGATAGAGATATGCTCTCCCGGGTTTCTTTGTAGAACTATTCATGCTGAACAATTCTTACACTCATAGTATATAGATATTTTTAACGGTTTGCCAGCGTAAGCTTAAAAAGCGCAGGGACGCCAGTTTTTTTTAGACCTTTTCACTGCAATCATTAGTGCTTGACTTCGTCTGGTCATAAATAAATTATTTTCTACAGAAACCTTCCTCGAGATATCCTTTACAGAATGGTAAAAACCGCATCAAAATCCATTCAGTGGTTCTCGAGATCACCCGTGACATCCAAGAATCGGGGACTTTGTTTTATACTAAGTAGAGATTATACGCCAATCAGTATAATTTAATGTAATATAATCCCCCTTCCGTCCAATCTTAAATTGACTGTGAATTTTGAGGAACGAAAAGTTCACAGGCGAAATGAGAGTTGCACTTCCAGGAAATGGCAGGTGAATGAAACTCAAATCCCCCTTCCGTCCAATCTTAACTTGACTGTGTTTCACAGGCGAAATGAAGAAAACCCGAGTTGCACTTCCAGGGAAACTCCAAACACAACCACCTTTCACAGAAGTCTTAACTCAACACGACTCAACGGTTTGCTGCTGGCTGTATCTGGGGCAATAGGTTCGCCCGCTAGCTAGGCTGTAACAGGGATGATAGACCCGCCCTTAGCTAGCTCGTAAACTGTCGCCTCAGTAGTTGAATGGACATGGTTGGAAGAAATTTAAACGTAAAAACACTTATAGTGGGCGATGTATTGAAGATAGACGCATGCTCTCGCGGACTTTTTTGTAGAACTTTCCATGCTGAACAATTCTTACACTCATAGTATTGAGATATTGTTAACGGTTTGGCCAGTGTAAGCTTACAAAGCATTCGGACGCCAGGTTTTTTTTTTTTCGATTTTTCCAGTGAAATCCTTACTGCTCGGCTTCCTTTGATCATAAATAAATTATTTTCTGCAGAAATCATCCTCGAGCTATCCTTTACAGAATGGTGTAAACCGCATCAAAATCCATCCACTGGTTCTTGAGTTTACCCATAACATCCAAGAATCGAGGACTTTATTTTATACTAAGTAGAGATAAGGGCCATTAGGGTAACTACAAATACAATGCGGTATACCAAAGCCTACAAATTTTCTAGTGCATAGGAAAACTGAGTTTTTGATCAATATTAAACAAGTCTACACTGACCAGATTTGAGATTCACATACTGGAACCATTAAGACCATAATTAGTGGGATGCCAGTTTGTTTCAAAGACATGATGCATGCTCATTGAATGGGGAAGCACATATATACTACCATAACTTCATTGAGTAATTCTGGGCAGTCTATGTGAGAGTCCACAATCTTGTAAAAGTTAAGGATGTCTAAATTGTCACAACAGGATTTTAGAGTTGGAAACTTCAAATGAGTCATTACTTAGACAGAGGAAATGGTAAGTATAAATTTGTAGGAATTTGTGTCGTACATTTTCTATACGTTCAATTTGTGATTTGATGAAGGGTCTACAATTTAGTGTCCAATATTCAAAAAAGGATCACAAGTTACTGTATAATCTTCATCTTGAATGAAAATATGACTTTGATTTTTGCTTTCTGCCCCAAATCTGCTTATACAACACACATTTCTTTTGTTTTCTTTTCGTAAAGCTCTTGTTTAAAAAAATCCATTGCCATACTAAAGTTTTACTTTGTTTTCTGTCACAAAACAACAGTATTTACAAATTTACATATGGTTTATCTCAAAAATGTAATATTTTGCAGGCATGTGAAAGTGGAAATAATCTCTATAATAGTCAGATACGGTAGTTAAAGAAAATAATTATAAAATGAAGAATTTAAAAAAGGAAAATCTCAATATTATAATCAGCAAAAAGGAACTTTAAAATGTTAACTTGTGCAGTTCATTTCGAAATTCCTTCATAATTCAACACACTTCTAACACACACAATAAAGCTACTTTCCGTACACAGTTGGGTCCCAGGAAAACAAACGCTGCACCGGTAATTACTCACAAAAGGAAACCATGGCGTGGAAAGGAGAGCACAGTAAAGTCAAGTGCAGTGTGGTCAACAAATAAATACACTATTTACAAAGGAAAACACTGTGGGCTCCAGGGACCCATCTGTGTAAGTTACTTATGGGTTAATATCTTCTATAGTATATGATCACAAAAAGTAAGGTTATCACAGAATATTACTCCTAGGTCATGAATAGTATGTGTAGCTTGAATTGGAGTAGATGATAAAAAGATTATAGATTTTTCTTTGAGAATCTTAACTGAGCAGTACCCTCTGGTTGCAAAATGTTCTCATAACATCTTCCCATTCATCCAGATCAGATTGACTTGTTTGTTCTTGCCAACAACTTTGTTGCCATTCTGCAGGTAGGATCCCAGGTATTGGAATAGGTTGATCCTTGTCAGATCTTCAGTGTTGACTTGGATTGAACCAACAGTTGGCATAATTTTGACGTACTATGTTTACATCATGTTAAGATGAAGTCCAAACTAGGGGAGCTGATCATGCACACTTGCCGTTACCAAAACCATTGTTAGTATAACACAGTGTCCGTAGGCCGTCGCACTGCAGGGCACACAGTGGCATATCCATGGGGGTGTTACTGAGGGTAAGAACCCCCTACCCTCTTTGGATTTTTTACAAAAAGAAATGAAACTGATAATAAACAATAAGCTAAATAAACATTTCTTAAATTAAATACTTAATAATAATTCTATAACTCTTACTATGTGGGAAATCTGTATGGTTATGATTTGTGTCTGCAACACCATCGCGACAGCAGCTTGGTGATGCACTGTTGTCGTCTTTTGGCCTGACCACACCCATCTTCATGAAAACATATTGTTAAATGATGATAATGCTTATGAAATGGACTGTAAATGTTATTAGGAGTGAATCATTTCACGAATGCACAGAGTTGTTTAAATTATTTTATTAATCCAGTCTGACAAAGAGCCAGAACCACGACGACATAATCTAGGAACCTAATACCTACTGGTACTGTACATGCCAACAAAGAAAACACAAGGACTACAAAATCAGATTGGCTACCAGATAAGGCAGAGCTGTTGATTAGATGTCCATATTGCCGCTGGCGGGCTTAGCTGACGTCTAGTCTCTCATCCAGCGCCACTGGTTTGGCAACACACTGCCCCCCACAAGAAGCAATCCTGAACACTCATCACTCCATCCTCCCAGGGTTGCCAATCTAGCTTGTTCCTCGCTAAATGTAGCTTATTTCAAACCAAGCCTAGCGGAAAGGAAGTTGTAGGCCATATAAATTATTCTAGTTTAAATTAAAAATAATATGTTTGAATAAGGGCTTAGAAAATTCGGTGGGTATATTAACACTAATTTGGGTGTGAGATAGCAGAATTGATTCATTTTACATAAATATATGTCTTGCAATTTCCCCAATTATGGTTATTCCCTAGTTACTCATCATCTTGTACAGTTTTCAGCCCCAGGCTGGGTCTGTTTGGAACATAAGCCTCGCCACTTAGTCCTTTCTTCCCACCACCTCTCCGCTGTCACTCTGGTCCAGTCCTCACCTCTCTTCTTGACACATTCCTCCACTCCTTTCAGCCATCTATCTCTTGGTCTTCCCCTTGGTCGTTTCTTCTGCATCTGCATATCATGTATCCTCTTGGGAATCTTCTTCTCTTCCATTCTCTGTAATTGTCCATACCACCTCACTCAGTCTTGATGTCTCAATCCTACCTTGCAAGGGCTCCTCTTTCACTATTTCCCTGGGGGCGTGGTGGCTCAGCGGTCTAGCTGTATGCCTCTCACCAAGGCGGTCCGGGTTCGATTCCCGGTCAATGCATGTGAGATTTTCGAAGTGAAATGCCATGTCCTGTGGTTCGGATTCCACGTAAAAGGAGGTCCCGTGGCTCATGATCTCGAGATTAACGGTCACGTTTAACTACAAGCTTGCTTGCTTTGCTTCACTATTTCCCTGACCTCTTCATTTCTCACCCTGTCTCTTCTTGTTACTCCGATCCTACTTTGCAGGAACTTCATTTCACTTGCCTGTATTCTGCTTATGTCTCTTTTCTTCATTATCCACGTTTCTGAAGCATAGGTCAGTATCGGGATATAGTAGTTTCTGTATAACACTTCCTTGCTTTTTTGTGGGACATCTTTAATCCACACTAACAAGGGAACGGATCGCGGTGTAAAATTCTGATCTGGTTGAAATTTAGTACACAATAATCCTACAAACTTGTACAATGACGTAGTGAAAACCGCATGGGCCGATTTCAATTTTGAACGCCAATATTGAACGCCGAAAATCTGCCGGACGATGGCATGAGCGAGGAGGTGAGAAGAGGTAAAGCTGACCTCCAATCCTAGCAGCACGCGATGGCTCCCGGCCACTAGGCAGCAACCTGCCATGCTGCGATGCATTCCCCACCTTAAACGTTCCCCTCACTCTTCTACCCTCACGATTAGAGTATAGAATGCAACATAATGTGATGTTTTGTACTTGGCCATACTGTAAATAAATAAAACAACCTTTTTTTTTCTGTTTTACTCTTTGTAATCCTTGCAATAGTGAATTCTTACAAAAAATTGGTCAATACAAAGAGATTGCTTGCACCACGCGCACCTTGCAACACTGTCTTTTATGCACATATCGCAAGCATTTTGGATAGCATCATCCTTGAAACAAAATTGAACGGGGTTCGTAAAGCAAGCGGCTACTTTGTAGTACAATGTTGTACAATTTGTACAATGACGTAGTGAAAACTGCACGGGCCACTTTCAGTTTTGAACGCCATAAACCTGCCGTGTGGTGGCATGAGCGAGAAGGTGGGGAGAGGTAAAGCTGACCTTCAATCCAAGCAGCACGCGATGGTTCCATGCAGGACATACGCTACATGTAAAGGGAGACAAAAGAATTTTCGCAGAAGCGCAATCGTTGAACTCATTAACACACAGCTATACAATTCATCCTGTAATATCTGCCGATGGAGAACTGTTACCTAAACTGTTAGTTGTGTTAAAAGAAAAGGACGGTGAATTTGGCCCTATTGTTAAAATAACTTTGTTTACAGCAGATAATTTATTTGTATTGCCGTCCCCGTCCGGAAAGTTAACTAAAAAGTTACTTCAAAAGTGGTTACAAGATGTTTATTTTCAAACTGTACCAGACGACAGTGTTTTACTCTTGGATTCGTGGATATCACAAAGTGAAGCAAATATATTAGCGTCAAAACCCTCCAACAAAACTATCATTGTTAAATCTATTCCCCAGAGAACTACTGGAATGATTCAGCCGTTAGATGTGCTTGGTTTCCGGATATGGAAACAATTTGTTCGTTATTTTTATGACCTAATTGTATTATACAATTTCGACATTAACATTCATTTGCGCAACAATATTTTAAAAACCCAATCATTGACCCACAACCAAATATCTTCTCCGCGGTTTCGTAACATGTGGAAGTATAGTTGGAACAAATCTGGTTATGTTGAAACACAGCCTGCTTGCTTTGTGAACCCCGTTCAATTTTGTTGCAAGGATGATGCTATCCAAAATGCTTGCGATGTGCGTATAAAAGAAAGTGTTGCATGGTGCGCGTGGTGCAAGCAATCTCTTTGCATTGACCACTTTTTTTGTAAGCATTCACTATTGCAAGGATTACAAAGAGTAAAACAAAACAAAAAATAGGTTGTTTTATTTATTTACAGTATGGCCAAGTGCAAAACATCACAATATGTTGCATTTTATACTCTTATCGAGAGGGTAGAAGGGAGGAAGGAAGCATGTAGTTTAACATGACCGATAATCTCGCGATCATGAGCCACGGGACCTCCATTTTACTTGGCAGCCGAACCACAGGACATGGCATTTCACATAGAAAATCTCACATGCATTGACCGGGAATCGCACCCGGTCCGCCTTGAGAGGGTAGAAGAGTGAGGGGAACATTTAAGGTGGGAAATGCATCGCAGCATGGCAGGTTGCTGCCTAGTGGCCGGGAGCCATCGCGTGCTGCTAGGATTGAAGGTCAGCTTTACCTCTTCTCACCTCCTTGCTCATGCCGTCGTCCGGCAGATTTTCGTCGTTCAATATTGGCGTTCAAAATTGAAATCGGCCCATGCGGTTTTCACTACGTCATTGTACAAGTTTGTAGGATTATTGTGTACTAAATTTCAAACAGATCAGAATTTTACACCGCGATCCGTTCCCTTGTAAGCTCCTAATGCTTCTCAGAAATGCTTCTGCCTGTCTGCCACGTTCTGTAATTTCTTTGTCATTTCTCCCATTTTCCTCCACTATACAGTACTTCCCAAGTACTTGAGACTTTCCACCTTCTTCAGCTGTCCACCTCCAAGTGTTATCCCACTCATTGGTCTGTCCTTTTTCCTGGTCGTTAACAGGATCTCACATTTACTGATGTTGAACTTCCATCCTTACTCTCTCACTGTTTCTTCCCAAGCCTTCAGTTGCTCCTGAATTTCCTCCTCCTTGTTTCCCCAGACCATGAGATCATCTGCAAACACCATTGCTTTCATCTTATCTTCTCCTATCTTTCCTGCTACCCGTGTCATTACCTCGTCCATAACCACAATAAAGAGAAGGGGTGACAGTGCACTACCCTGTTTCAGGCCACTTATTTGTCTGAACTAGTCTGTTCTTTCCCCTCCAACTTTCACACAACTCACACTTCCACAATACATCTCCTTCACTCTGCCTACAGTCCCTTTTTCCACTCCCATGTTTTCCATTGCTTCCCAAACTTTCTCCCTACACACACTATCATAGGCCTTTTCGATGTCCAGGAAGGCCATCAAGAGATCCTCTCCAAATTCGTAGTGGTGTTCCTGGAGCTGTCTCACTGAAAATATGAGATCCACTGTTGATCTCCCAGGTCTGAATCCATACTGCTTCTCTCTCAATTTTCTCTCCACTTTGGCTCGTATTTTACTTTCTAATATCTTTTCGTATATCTTGGCACAGTGAGGTATGAGTGTGACTCCCCTGTAATTTCTGCACTCCTTTCTGCTTCCTTTTTAAATATTGGGACAATCAATCCTTTCTTCCAATCTTCTGGGGTCTTTTTCTCCTTCCATACCACCCTCATCACACGGTACAGCCACTGTTTCCCAACCTCCCCTGCTGCCTTCACCATTTCAACACTCGCTTCGTCCACACCCGGTGCCCTTCCTCCTTTCATCTTGTCTATAGCCATTTCCAGTTCTCTCCAAGTCAGGTCCTTTTCCATTCCTGTGTTGTCTTCTCCATCTTCCAATATGTTGTCTTCCTCCCTATGACCATTTGGATTCAGTAAATCCTCAAAGTACTCTTTCCACACTGTCCTGAGTGTCTCTTTGTTGTGTACCTCATTTCCGTTTGTGTCCTCCATTATCACATCCTCTCGCAGACCTCTTCTCTTACTTTTGACCATCCCATAAAGTACTTTCTTATTTCCTCTGCTGTCTTCCTCCATCATCTCTGTCCACTTTACCATCCACTTCTTCCTCTCCTCTGCGACAATCTTCTCTAGTTACTATAACCCCCAATTGGTCGATCTTAGCTACGCTACTGAGGACACACATAGAGATGAGAATGAAGAGGATTAGTGACAGCAGAAACCTTGGGAAGCCATCAGAGAAGCTGCTTGAGCATCTCCAATGTTGGTGGCATTCGACTACACACAAACTCAGTCATGCTGCATGTACCAAATATATTGGTGTGGGACACAGTCTAAAGCTTTCTTCCAGATCAAGGAGGGCTCGGCATAATTGCTTACTCATCTCCCAGTTTATCTTACTGTATCAGCACACATTGATATAATATACAATGTCAGAATCTTGATAAATCCACATTGATTGATTACGCTGAGCAGATGCTGGTCATGAATTTATTGAAAAATTTTCATGTCACACAGGGAATGCTAGTTGGAATGTAGTTATAGATCTCTTTGTTGTAAAAATGGATAGGCCTACTCTATTGCTTGAAGTCCAGTTAGCAGGAGTGCTGTTAGTTGGTTCCTCAGTTTATGGGCTGCAACAACATGGTCATGTAGCCCCATGTACTTTGGGTGTGTGTAGAATCTGTCTGATAACCGGTGTTAATTGTGATGGCTGTATGTCATCTGTAATTCAGGTAAGGACTGTAGACAATCAATTTCAAGTAGTTCCTACGTTTGCTACCAAATGCTACAGTCAACAACACCTAGCTGTGAACTTGGCTACTAGATGCCATCGCAATAAAAACTTCGCGGCGAACGTTGGAACATAATAGAGTGTTGATCAAATCTAACCTACAAATTTAGCTTCACACAATTGTAGTTAGTGGAAGGTCCTTTTACATGCCATAAATCCATGACATGGGCAGCCTGGCTTTACTTCCCCTCCGAAGGAAGACATACTGAGGGATTTTTAATGCTCTTAAAACATACGACGAATTCGACCGGGTTTGAACCCACGATCTTGGACATAGAAGCTCAGCATGCTGCCAACTACGCCACCGAAGCCGCCTAGCAGGAGTGAGGCCAGGGCTAATAATGACGTTAAAAACGTCCATGAAGTAGGTGATCACGGGATTTTAATAACCTTTGACTTCCACAGATCTATTTAAAGTGTCAAGGCTGCTTGCCACTCACCAAGGCGGTCCGGGTTCTGTTTCCAGTCAATGCATGTGAGATTTTCGAAGTGGAAAATCACATCCTGTAGTTTGGATTCCACGTAAATATGGAGGTCCCATGGCTCATGAACGTGAGATTAACGGTCACGTAAACTGCAAGCTACCTTCCGTTGGGTGAAGTGTGTTCAGGTTCATCATGATGTAGATAGCTCTCTTCAATTCAGTGGCTGCGATGTGATAAACCGGACCAGCACTTACCTGTTCATTGGGCATTGGTGGGTATAGGTACTTGATGTTTGGGACTACAGTATTGCCATTTTTATTTTAGTTTTTGCATTAAAACTTGTTCTCTACAATGATGTTTTTTGTATTACAATTCAGCACCCATTAGGACTATCTATTATTTGGATACATTTCCGCCATTACTCCTCACTGTGTTCAGTTAGATTATTAAGAAAAAAAAGAATGAAAATTATTACCCAACAAGTACTGCATGGAGGCCATGTAAATAAATAGTACTTCATCATTTAGGTATGACTGAATACTCCCATTATGACTGGTGTCATTATAGCCTACAGCAAGACTGCCCAACCTACGGCCCGTGAGACTGTTTTGTCCGGCCCGCCCCATGTCACCAAAAGTTTGAAACAGGTTCCAGTCGTCGCACTAAACAAAATTATCATGAACTTTATTTCATAATTTGATTAATATTTGTGTCAAATTGTGTCATTCACGTTATATGAGTGTATTGAATATCATCGTACTTCTATTCTAAAGGGATTTATTAAAAATATTTAAATTTATTTTTAGTGTTTTATCCACTACAAATAAATATAGAAAATGTCAACAATACTAAGAAAACTAAGCTCAGACACCAACAAAACTCACCATATTGCACCTACATTTTAAAAATAATTCCGTACCCCTCAAACCCCCCGGAGTGTCATTGGCCCGCAAGGTCCCCCAACTATTTACAATGTGGCCCTTAGTTAAAAAATGTTGGGCACCCCTGGCCTACAGCATAAAACCTTCTCACAGAAATACCTAATTCATCGTAGAATAATATGAAAAGGAAATGTGCGTTCTCGAGTATCAAGGTGTCATACATACGAGTTAGTGTAAAGAAAGACCTCACCTCCACCACAGTAAGCAATCTCAATGCTGGAAAGGTGGTATACCTGTCGACTAATTTTTGAAACCAATATTTTATACAGAACACTAATAGATGCATTATATAGTAATAGATAAATTGATCAGTTGTATCCACCATTCATACCATTTAGTTTCCAAATTCAATAATGATTATACCTCTCATCTTTCCCATTCATCTACCCCAAAACAACAGCCAATGGCTCATCATAAACATCCACATTTATTTTTCCTTAGTTTTTATTCCCGTCCTCTATTTCCCTTCCTCTTCTCCCCTAGCATGTCTTTGGACAATCAAAGGAGTGATATTAGCGAGACACGTTTTTGATCTGCTGTTGTTCGCGCCCAAACGCACTACATACGGCGGGGCATGGCACGGCTGCAGGGATTCTTTGGTTTCTTTGCCTTGATGTTCTCCAAGGGCAGCATGAGACTAGTTCGAACCTACGATGACACAACCAAATAGCGGCTAACAACACCGGCCTGATTCAGCGGCTATTTAGTGCACCCAGGCCTGGAAATCCAATTAGAAGATCTTCTATGGAGAGTTGGAAACAATGGATTGATGAACTTCGCATTATTCATTTCATAAACTGTATTCATGTCACTTATGTACTTATAAAGGTAATTAATCTTTGATATTTATTGTACAGGCTGAGAAAGAGGGAGTTAACAACCTTCGAAACATGTACCTGTGAGTAGGTTTAATATATGTATTGAAAAGGCAGAATCCCTTTATTTCTTTCTAATATATAGTTAGTCAATACGGACCTCGATTACTGACTTTATGACATGACACATTCATTTTTATACATAGCTAAAAAGCTCATCATATTGGTTCGTATTAACGTTTGGAGTTCTTATAAATTTGTTTATTATTTTTCCTCCTATCAATACAATATTTTATCTTGAACCTAAACTATCTTTACTAGCCTACATGTTTCGATCAAATTTGTTCTTCCTCAACTAGCATATACCGTATACGCCTTACTATATCATCTCAAGCAAACTATACATCTGCATGGCATGTTGAAAATAATAACACATTCAAATTATGTTACACATTTTAAAAACTTGACACTCTTAAAACTAAGCTTGTCCACGCAGATGTATGTTTGAAGGAAATGAAGGAAGCGTGACCGTTAATCTCTCGATCATGAACCAAGGGGCCTCCTTTCTACGTGGAAACTGAACCACAGGACATGGCTTTTCACTTCAAATATCACACATGCATTGACTGGGAATCAAACCCGGTCTACCTTGGTGAGAGACAAACAGCTTGACCATGCCCCTGATGTAGGCTATAGTTTGATTCAGAGGATATTGTAAGGAGTATATTTGTTAGCTGAGGAAGATCGATTTCAATCAAGAACAAGTGCTTAAGATAGTTTATGTACAATATAAAAAATATTGTATTGATAGGAGGAAAAATAATAAACAAATTTGTAAACATTCATTTTTATACGATTGTGACTTTATTTCTTGTCTCACCACAGAAGGTGCACACAAAATACAGTGGCATATATCCGACATCTATATAAGATACCGGTAATTAAGTATTCCACAGTTTCTATTCTTTATTAGCAATAATACCAGGCATTCATATTCTATTTTGATTTTTCAGGTAAAGTTTGGTGTTCCACCACTCGCAGAAGATGTCTGCAACCTTGCCTGTGAAAACTTCACTTCAGCTGTGAGAGCTGCTGGAAGAATTGCGGTATCATCATTGTTGAAGATCATCTATCTACAAATGAAACATCCAATGGAAAATCAATTCATTAACAAAGAAGGACCTCACAATAAACTTCAATTAGAATGAATACTTGTAATATTGCTGTACAGAGACACCAAGAAGCCTATTTACTGTCACTATGCCATAGATGTACAAAGTCTTTGATAAAAGTTATAAAGAATTATTCAAGAACTATTTATTTCACTGCCCAACGTATTTAATTTACAGCACATACATCCATTTCTTAGATTACCGTATCAGAATTGTACATGGGAAAATAGAAATCCTAGTCTCGTTGTTCACACCAATAATATAGATTGTTAACCTCATGGAAACAAGCCATATCGTTGTTAATGATGCAGTTTGCTAATATTATTAGAAACCTGCACAAATATTTTTGAGTCATAACCTAATAAGTTATATTGTTAGTTAATAAGTTTCTGGAAGAGAATACTACAGCGAAGTCCTTCTCCATAGAACAGAACCTCGCTGGGGCCGTGTGACGGGCAGGCCACTGTACGTAACCACCTGCCAAGCAATGCATTGCCGCTAGCAGCAGCGTAGCACCCAACTTGTTCAACACATTTACACTTTTCAACGTATTTAAGAATCATCATTACTTACATGAATTTCAAAGTTGGTTGCTTCCTCAGTTTAGGGGCTGCGACAACGCGGTCATGTAACCCCGTGTACTTTGGGTGTGTGTAGAATCTGTCTGATAACCGGTGTTAATTGTGATGGCCATATTAGTGTGTGTTATCTGTTTTCAATTCAAGTAAGGACTGCAAACATTGAATTTTTTCAAGTAGTTCCTACTTTTGCCTCCACCGTCAACGACTACTAGTTCACAACTTGGTTGCCAGATGCCACCGCAGTCGGATCCTGGCGACGAACGTCGGAACCTAAGAGCGTTTGTCAATGTTTAACCTATAATTTAGCTTCATGCAGGTGTAATTAGTGGAAGCTTCTTTAACATGCCAAAAATCTATGACATGGGACCACCGGCTTTACTTCCCCTGCGAAGGAAGGCATAATGAGGGATTTTCAACGCTCTTTAAAACATCCGACGACTTCGGCCAGGTTTGAACCACAATCATGGGCGTAGAAGCTCAGCAAATTTCAGAGTAGTTGCTGGATATCCTGACCTTCATTTTCTAGACACACATTGCACAGGCGTAGGAAATTTTGATACAATCGCTGTAATTCGTCCTCACTTATATTTCTTATCAGTGCAGTTATTTAGTTCTCGAGAGCCTCCAGGGTACGCAGATTGTTTCTGTATACCTGTTATTTGAGGTTTCCCCGCAAGTAAAAATCGCACGGTGCTGAAACTTACAAACACATTTACTGTAAGACTTCTTCTTGAGTGAAAATTTCCACTAGGAAAATTCATTGTCTTGTTCTATACCTAACCTTGTTCACGGGATGTGAGATAAGCTTCAGTACTTCATCACAAGTCTCGAGGTATCTTGCCAGCTGTGTTTGTAATCAGTGCTATGACAGTAACCTATGCGTGGGTCCGTCATTTAGAGAAGGACTTCACTGTAATAATATTAATTAATATTACAATTTTTCTGCCTTGCTAATAATATCAGTGTAAGGACATTATGAAACAGAGCCCAGGTGTCTTGTTTAAGAGTTGTCGGGTGATACAGAAGATAATTTCAATTAACTTAAAGTGTTTTTTTTTTCCAACGTGTATGTTGAGTCAGGCCAAATAAACGCTGCTCTTGTGATGTCCAGTTGAAAAGCAAAATGCCCTCATGTTTGTTATTAAAAACAAAACAATCTATAGAGATGCATCAGATTAGTCTATTGCAATATCAATTCAAAGGTATTTCTTGTTGGTAAGCATGCAACAAAATTAACACTGGTTATCAGGCTGATTCTACACACACCCAAAGTACACGGGGCTACATGATCACGTTGTCGCAGCCCCTAAACTTAAGAACCAACCACGCATGCAACAAGAGCAAACGCTACTGGGGGCTGTCTGTTTAAAGCAATGGGCAACGTAGCAAGACTACACACATCAGGAGACCTTGCTTGGGAACATTTAAATAAAAACTTTTGCTCTTGTTGGACAACTATTGTCAATAAATATCCATGAATTTACACCACAATAGAGTAACTAAATCAAATGGACAAATAATATTTTACTTTAAAAAAAGAATGTGTGTTTAAAGTGGACATAGTCGATGAACGGAAAAAACTAAATTGAGAATATGTTCATAAATACCAGAGTAAAATTTAAAAAAAGAAGCCTAATGGTTCTTAGACAGTTTGTGCAGTAAGCTGTTCCATGTTTCAACAACAGGGAAGAGCACACTAACAAAAATCATTGCAGTTTGAGAGAGCTCAGCTAATTGATCTGTGTGAGAGAGGGCTATCTCTACGGACAAGCTGCATGTGTTGCCCAACAGGCATCTGTGGTACAACGGATCTGACAGCAATGGTATGCGGCACAGGCCCAACTCGATGGACAGCTATGAAGGAGGATCGGGGCATCATTTAGATGGCCTGGAGGGATCCCTACACAACAGCAGATCAAATTCGAGGAGCAACAGTGGCATCTCATGTTACACAACAAACAGCTGGGAATCCCCAACATGCAGATAACTTACAAGCACATGTTCCTGCAGAAGGAGTTTTATTGACCTTACAATGACCTAGTGTGATGATGAGAAAGATCAGCGTGGATCGATGAATGGCATAGTGTCATCTTTAGTGATGAATTGTGGTTTCTACCTTGCCACAATGATTGCCAATGGCATATTGGGGAGAGGGGCAACCCAGACCTTATTGTCAAGAGGCACACAGGACCAACACGAGGCATCATACTCTGGGGAATTGTTGACTTAAATGTAAAATCACAATTAGTGATTGTTGAGGGAAACATGACTGCTCGCCAGTATGTTGACAGGGGGCTGAATCCAGTAGTTGGACTCTAAGTTTTCTAAAATCTAGTAGTTGTTCCTATGATAGCAAACGTTGCAAATGGGAAATTTCAGCAGGACAATGCTCACATTTGCTTGCACGCATCTCCAGGCAAGCTCTCAGTGACATCACAACATTACATTGGCCCACCAGATCCCAAGACCTTAGCCCAGTTGAGCTAGCCCAGTTGAGCATGGGTGGAACATGATGGGTCAAAAACTGACCAACTTGTCTCAGCCACCTACAGCTCTGGAACAACTGTCACATGCACCACAGGGCCTTATTGAAGCATTCAGCACTGTATAGCAGCTCATCCTGCATTGAATTTTGTCCACATTTGAGGTGAGAAGGACCTGAGAGTCTTATCATCATATCACAGCCAAACATTCGTCCTGCAGTGCAGCACAATTCTTTCACGGTGTTGTAATTTCCATTTTCCTGAGTACCGTATATGAAAATTGTGGTTGTCAACTCTTAGCTCTGCTTGTTCTTGTTCTCTTACCACTTTAACTTTATTTCCTCATCTTCTATTACATTCACCTTTTCATTCTTTCTTAGTTTCCCAATCTCTTTATTATTCAGTAGGAGATTATCATTTTATGGAATGATTCAGCATTTTTCCCCAACATATCCTTTTAATTCTTTAATTTCATTGTAATGTTTGTGAAGAAGCTTCAATTTGGTATGCATCTGATACCACTATTGTCTTACTTTTCACAATTTCCTCCCTGCCTATGGGACCAGGTTTCACTATTACTCTTCCGATCACCAACAGTAAAATCACTACATCACCAATTGAATGGTATTATAAAATTAATGAGATTAGTGTTTTATTTTCCTTTCCATGGCAAATGATAACTTACTAATTTATGGCTGTTCTAGACAGGGTGAAAAGAGTTTTCTGACTAAAGCCATATTTGCACTAGTAATACATATTTACATTTTATATAGGCTTTCACAGTCAGTGAATTAAAACAGCAATTTTCTAGGTTTGTGTCCTGTCTTGTGTGAGTTTTTGCCTAGAAACGTCAAGCTGGCTCATCAGCGGGCTCATGGTGTCCATGCCCAGATCCCCATAGGACATGGCACAAACATAGAAAAATTGCTGAGTTTTATTTACCTTGTACTTGGCATGCCATGCAAATTTGTGTGTGTACAAAGAAATTTATATCAGTTCATTACTTGCGAACACACAAACATTTACTCTTCAATCATTTTAAGTTTTTCAAAGGACTTCAAAAAAGATTTGTCCCTCTACTTGGATGTACCCATGGTAAGAATCAATAATTGAGCACAGACGCATGGCACACAATATAATTTTTATGTAGCAAGAATATTGTGCTTGTGGTACAAATATTTGCAGCAAATTCTAAATTCAATATCAGCATTAATTACTAGAGTGGACATGGTTTTATAACTGTCCCTATCACAAGAAGATAATAAATGCAGCCTAAGTTCAATGGAACCTTTATTAAATGAAAATCTGCCTTTAAGGTATTATTTTCTTCCCAAAGTGGAAAGAGAAGGACACACTGACCAGAAAATGGTCAGATCCAGTATATTGAAACATGTTCTGCTATTTTTAGCCTATTTTCAATTTTGAAAAAATAGGCTTATGAGATCACCTTTTGTCCGTGTGTGTGTGTGTGTGTGTGTGTGTGTGTGTGTGTGAGGTGTGAGTGTGTCCCCCCCACTAATAAAATCTAAACGGCTGGAGCGATTTCAGTGAAACTCGGTAAGTTCATAGCACTATTCCCGGCGACCTCGACCGTGCCCTTCAAATTTTGTTATGTCTCACCAATCCAACATGGCGGCTGTGCGAAATATATCACTAGCATTCAATATCTCCGAAACTATTACCGATATCGCCCTGAAATTGTGTACGGTGATAAAGTCCACTACTAGAAGTTCACCTATGAGACTTTCAAAAACCTGGTGACTACAAAACCAACATGGCGGCCAAGCGAAATTGAGGCTTTTAAATAGACTTTTCTCGCGATTTAACTATCCAAACGTAATGAAACTTGGTACAGCAAATGTTTATATACATTGCAATGCACTGGAGTCTAATTTAGTTCAATTGTTTACATAACCTCAAAATGGCGGCTGTGCGAAATATTTCACTGACATTCTATATCTCCGAAACTATTACAGATACCCTGCAATTTTGTACGGTGATAAAGGGTACTGATACAAGTTTACCTATGAATAATTCATAAACCTGTAAAGTACAAAACGTACATGGCGACCAAGCGAATTTGAAATATTTTAATAGACTTTTCTCGTGAGTTAACTCTCTGAGCGCAGTGAAATGTGGTACAGTAAATGATTTTGCAGATTGTAATATACTGCCATCTAATTTAATTCAATTGTTTACATAACCTCAAGATGGCGGCTGTGCGAAATTTTAAAATTAAGTTTTTATTTCTTGTGTCGTAATCATGCGATCGAAGTGAAAGTTTGAATAATGAACCTAGGCAATAAGTGTCCTTGAATGGTACATAACTCTATGGCCTGAACATATAACAATCCTAAATGGCGAGCTTCCGAAATATTTAGACGGTTCTCAATATCTATGAATCTTTTACAGCAACCAAACTGAAATGTTTATGTTCATAGAGACTATGAACATATGTTCACCTATAGGACTTTCAGTAACCTGGTGAGCACGAATCCAACATGGCGGCGACGCGAAGTATAAATATATAAATGGACGTTTCTCGCGAATTAACTATCCGAGTGCCGTGAAACGTTGCACGTTAAATGCTTACTCAAATGTTGATCCACTGGCATCTAATTTATTTCAATGGTTTGTATAATCACAAGATGGCTGCTGTGCGTAATTTTAAAATCTCGTTTTTACTTCTTGTGTTCTAATCATGCGATTGAAGTTTGAATACCACACGTACACAATAATCTTAATATAATAGTTCAAAAATAAAAATCCAACCTGGCGACCATCTGAAATATTTAGACGGTTCTCAAAATCTACGAATCTGTTACAGCAATTAAACTGAAATTTTGTATGTTGATAGAGGCAATTAACATGAGCAGGATATATGAAAATAGGCTGTATAGTTCTTCACGGAACTACTTGTTCTCATTGTGTGAACATGCAAAACAAAATGCACTCTCAAAATTTTAGCTGCTTAAATGCACTAGGAGATGCCTATTTAAAACAGAAAGGCAAAGTTTCTTAATTCTTCTGTATGTGGAACCGTTTGCATCAGAGGTTTATACAACCCCTATGGTTCATCTATTGTTACTTGGGAAGGAACTGTGCTAAAATAGTGTGACCCTGGCTTTGATTCAGGGGGAGGGATGAGGACTTACTCCACTCTACTTGAGAATTTAACTTGTTACAGTGAACATTACGAATACACATACCGTACATTGTTTATTTCTGAGGCTTCTTCACACTGGCTAAGTACGAGTAGATTTAAGACCTGGAGGATATGAACTGTGCCGGCTGCCGAAGCCTGTCGCACAGTATATTTTATGACAAATTAAAATGAGATAAACTGACAATAAAATTGAAATAAATATTTTCAAATACCGGTACCGTACAACCAAAAATGATAAAATACAAACTGCTAAAATACAATTCAGGAATAAAGGATAGTCACTAAAATACAGATAACAAAACTATAATATTAATGACAACCAAATCTTCCCTCACCATTAACCTACAGTATGTGCATTAATATCTCCTTACTAAGTACTTTCTGACCAACTCCTTAAACCTACTAATATTAGCAAGCATAGAGCTTAAAATGACCTCTGGTAAACTGTTCCACTCCCGATGGAGATATATTTGCCCCAGTTACTATTCCACTGGCTTAGTTTTAATTTACAACAATGACTTTATCTGCCCTGATATAATCCTTCCATGAATATCTTTCTATGCAATTTCTCCTTTGTGCGCTAAGAACATACCTCTTGAACGTCTATCAGCTAAACTTTCCAATCTCAATTTTTGAATTATTTGACCCACACTTCTTGTTCACCCGTGGTCCCCCATTACATACCTGGTGGGTGACCTTCCATTGTACTCCTTCCAGCCCCTTTATTATGTATCAGTGCCCTTCTGATAGGCTTCCACTTACACTCTGCTCAGCACAAGCATTGACATTCTATTACAGCAAATGGAGGCTGTAGACTTGGACAGAAGCATTACATGGGTGAGATATTTTTTTTGGAGGAGAGAAGTCAGAACAAGCTAGAGTGGGGAGGGGGTGATCCTCAGGGCAATAAATTAGGAACTTTGCTATTTTTTAGCCTACTTTTCACATTTTGCAAAAATGAGGAAAAAGTAGACTTATGAGATCGGGCAAATGTCTGTCTGTCTGTCCTTCTGTCTGTCTGTCTGGCTGTTGTGTGTCCCCCCCCCCCTATCAACTCCTAAACGGCTGCAGCAATCGAAACAAAATTTGGTAGGAGTAGAGACCTATACCTGAATATCTCACGGCCATATTTGAAAATGATGTCAGTGCTACCAACTGCTGAAAAATCACAATTGAAATTTGAGCTCCATGTTGGATATCTTGGAAGGTATGAATGGGAGCTATTTCAAAATTGGCACACGTATAGATAATAATTTTGCAGTTTAATTTCCAGGAGGCCATATATGGCAGTGTTGCCAAAATGTCCAAATTTTAATTGCATATAACTTGTATACTATCAATCGGATTTCAACCAAATTTTGTATGTGCTATGTGTACATAAACAGACACGACTGAGCGTATTCTTAAGAGCCACCAGGGTTGCCAACTGTTAATAAATGTTCTCAATTTGTCTTTACCAAATACCCATATATCAGAAAGTATGCAAGCCGACAGCTTTAAACTATGCACACGTATAGTACCTGACATCCAATATTAATTTGGAGTAACTTATATACGTCAGTACTACCAACATGATTCTAAGCCTGCTGAGAGGTCCAACTTTAAATACACGTAACTTCTATACTATCATTTGGATTTCAACCAAATTTCGTGTGTGCTATGTGCACCATCACAGAATGTCTATGCCGATTCTTAAAAGTAACCAGGGCTGCCAACTGTTAATAAATACTGTCTCTATTTTTGTTACCCTAATATCAATATATCAGAAAGTATGCAAGCCAATAGCTCTAAACTTTGCACACGTATAGTAGACTACCTGGCATTCTAGATTAAATTGAAGTAACTAATATACGTCAGTGCTGCCAACATGATTCTAAGCCTGCTGATAGGTCAAATTTTTAATGCATGTAACTTCTATACTAACTAATGGATTTCATTGAAAATTGACACAACAATAGATCATATTATTTCAGATTATTTCTGACCAATACATGTATGTCATTGTTGCCAGCATGATTTTACGCGCGTTGTTAGATCCAATGTTTAACTGCATGTAACGTCCATGCTATCCATTGGACTTCAACCAAATTTTGTATTCTGTACCTTAAGAGATGGAACTAAGAATATATTCAGTCACCAGGGCTGCCAACTGTAGTTCTCTATTAGGCTACATAATGCCAGGTATACAGTATTTCGAATTAATTAGAAGTTTCGATATTACCAACTTAATTTCGTCATTATTCTAGATAGATCCATATAGATCGATCATTGGCATGAATGTTAAATTTTAAGAAAAGTAGGCTGTTTAGTTCGTCACGGAACTTCTTGTCTTATTTATGCGAATGATATAGGAGTAGAAATATAATTTCAGATAAGGTTATTTGCTGATATACAGCAGATAAATAACATACAGGAAAATTAATGGTGAATAGCTGTAGCATATTGGAAAGGGATTTGATGGTGATACAAAGCTGGATGGGTAAATGTGGTATGAGGATGAATTCAGAGAAATGCCAGGCAGTGAGATTGTCAACAAATGTAATAAAAATTGTTTATGAATAGGTCTATTCAGTAATGGAAAATAGAGTTATGTTTGGGGAGAAGTGTAGATAATTAAAGAGTAACAGAAAAAAGGGGGAAATTTTCTTTGGGACAACTACAAAAATAACGTAATTCTGAATTTTGATACTAAACTCTGTAGCTCCAAAACCATTCACTGTAGTGATGAAAAATATAATAATTTGGTGCAATACTCAAGGAAAAGCAGTTTTAAAAACTTTGAATATTACATACACAATGTAAAATTAATAATTCACCATCTAATGAGCTCACAAATTGGGCAAGAAGGTGCAAACACTCCAGAATGTGAAATATATTTTTCCTACTGAACAAAACGAGGAGAGACTATTATTACCATGAAAATAGTGTTGCCGAGATAGTTTGGTTGTAGAAATACAGTATTAAGAAACTCCAGCTTTACCAGCTCAAACTAGGTTAGCCCTGAACACTTCGTACGTAGGTAATATTTAAATGTTATTTGGGCTCGCTGCAGAAAATCCACACTGAATGATTTAATGACTATTCAGAATAGGGCTATTAGAAATATATTTAACTTTCTTTACTACTAACTAACCTAACCCATGGCACTACAGCCCTTGAAGGGCCTAGGCCTACCAAGCGACCGCAGATATTGGGGTGACGCGTGGTCAGCGCGTCGGGTCCCCTCGGCCGTTAATCTTGGTTTTCGTGACGGGGGCGCTGCCTCACTGTCAGACAGCTACTCAAGTGTCCTCACGGGGCTGAGTGCACCCCGTTCCAGCCCCCTGACGGAGCTGGGGATCAAACCCGGGGCATCCGGGTGAGAGGCAGGCGCGCTACCCCAACACCATGGGGCCGGCATTTTTCTTATTAACTTACACTCCAGTAAAATATCAGTACATCAAAACTAAAATTCTACCCCTCAGCGTAAGTGCAGAGGTCCGAGCAGCTCGCAGGGGCTCGCAAAATATTTGAAAGGGTACGCCAAACACTTTTTCATAATGGCGGGTTTCAAATTTAAGCCTTACTGTTTCCTTAATTTCTGCGGCATTGTCATATTATTAGACTATTATTATTATTCTTTTAAAATTAAATTAACCCTGCAATGCCCCCACTCAGTTCAATATATCTTGTATTTAATAGAGGAGGTTGAGGGTATGCTAACATGGAAAACACCTCAGAAAGTTCAGGCTACAGTAAATAAGCTGATGATGTATGCAGAGGGAAATAAATTCATAATTAACAGACGGAATAAGGTACAGATAATTTTTTGAAAAGGAGGAAGAATAGGCCTACCGGTAGCGTCAACGAGAGAACTTGCTATGACAATAAAGAACAACCAACAAGCAGCTTTAAATATCTCAGAAATACACTACCGGTAGTTAGATTTTGTTGTTTTAAGGGGCGTAACTACGAGGTCATCTGCCCCTTCAGAAATACACAGTAGACCTCAGGCAGGAGATGTCATCTGGGTTTGAACTGCAGATACCTTCCTGTATACTGCATACCACGCATTTAAAAATCATCAAGTCGGTCACTGCCAGCTTCACTCATTCACACCTTTTTCTTTTCTTTATTTGCACTCTGCACTCTGCAAATGGGAAAAGTGGAAAGGGACCTTCAGTGACCGACTACATACTAAAACCTGGATGAACAACAAGCGCAATGCGGGAGATAGCAGTAGGCTAACTGACTGTCGATATATAAGTATTTAGGTCAGGAATACACAGACTGTGCATGCATACAGCCGAACCCCTGTTCCCCATCGCGGTGTGTTGAACTGACTTCTCCTGGTGCACAGACAATACTGGACATGTGAAGGACAGAATAGCAGCTATGAATGAGATATCTATGCTAAGCAGGCTATCAATTGAAGTTGCAATGAACCAGTTCCATGCCAAAATCTCGTCTGTAGTATAACTTACATTAGAAGACATAGGAGCATATTAACAAACTCACAAAGAAATTTGATAAAATGGTCCGGCTAGCTCAAAACAGTTGCCAGCGTTTCGCCCCAGTGTACCAATGGGCTCTTCAGTTGGTTATGGTACACCTCACCAGGCCCGACGAGAGGGGGGGACAGGCAGGGCTGGTGCCCCGGGACCCGACCTTCCCAGGGGGGCCCGGCGTCCTAGGAGGATGTGCAAAGCACTTATTTTTTAGGACGCGAAGAGATATTTCCCCTTGCGAATGAAGCCCTTTTGTGATACGCTTTAACTTGTCACTACCGTTAAACATAAAATTAATTGCTCTCTTTATCTACGACTTAGAAATGACTCCGGGTCCTGACGAAGCTGCAGCAGGAATGCAGGATTTGGCTTCCCGACTGCGGTGTTATTCGCAGTCTTACTTAACAGTTAATAAAAAGGCCTGTTTGTCGTTACAGATGTTAATTCATTTAGAGGCTTGCAACATTCGACCCGTGTACTTGGTAGCTAGTAGGTTTAGTATCACTGGCGGGCAATGAACCATTGGCACTAGGTTGGGGTTGGTTTGCATCAAATAGTACTGTAGATATAATTCAGTATTTGCTGATGCGTTAGTTTGACGGTTTGTTTCTGAAGGACTCCCACGTTATTGAATGAAGTTGACTGTAATGCAGTAGTTTTCACAAATATTAATGAAGCGAACAAAATAGAAAACCAAAAGATGTGCGAATTGTGTAGACTGAAGGGGAGGCTAGTCGCTAGTGGTTGTATAATAAGTGAGGTGCTTTGGCAACATTGTTGTAACTATTTGTCTTGGAGAGTAAAAACTTAGACCCTCTTAAAACCATCAACTGCTGGACGAAAAGCGGGATATACAATGTGCTGTGCTATGGCCTCTCTGACATGATAAATCGCATGTCGTATTCTTAGTTGCCGACTGGGAATGCGTTGGCCGTCGCGACTATTACTGTAATTATTAGGGTTAAGAGTAGGGTAGGTGTATCTGGACTTGCAATAAGGTACTGCCACGGCATTGCTCTGGAGGGCGTGTGAAACACCAAACTCAGGATTGCCGCTATCAGCGCCCGGATTCGAACCTCCGATCTGTAGAATTGCTGTAGGCCCCCATCACGGTCATTGGTGAGCTACACTGCGGGGTATTACTTGAAGATGTGAGAGCTTTTACTTGAATATCGGAGAGTTTTTTTCTATTGCCACTAAATGGCAATGGTCATCAAATTTTTTACTCCAAAATATCCCAAAAATAATCACCCAAATGACTATCTTATAACTCAATAATTTGGATCTAATTTTTGCAAACTTTCCCGGAGGAGGGCCCCCGGACCCCACTCTGAGCTTGGTGGTATTCCATACCCCAAGATCTCCGGTGTGTCCACTCCCCCATAATCTTGGCTTAAATCCTCCCATGATGGTCACCAGTCATAGATAGGATAGAGGATGTTTAGGAAAACCTGGCTCTAGTTTTGCTTACTGCAAAGCATTATTAAATTATAAGAAATCCACTTACTGCCAATTACAAAATATAGTTCAAATTCACATTTTCTTCTTTTCTGAAAACAATCACTGATCAGCTGCAATCTACTGATAGCACATAATAACTTGTGTTAAGTATGAGTACTGTATACCTGTGGTTAATTATGAAAATATATTTTGCTTTGTTTAATGTACAAAGATGTGTGATCGCCGTTCAACCAAAACACTTATCAGTGTTTAGGCTTAGACCCAAGGGCGTGACTCTTCAAGGGCAGCAAATTTGAAGAATGTCAACATAAAAACACTATATGTAAAACGTATTTTAAATTACGTCTTGGCTTTGTGTAAGAATCAGGTTTTCATTATGAAAAGAGATTACCGTACGTCATATGTCACAGGGGCCGTAGTACTGCACAGTGTACAGTATACCCTTTCCACCTCTTTTAACATGCATTTCAGTGAGATGAACTTCCTGTTGATTAATTTTTGGGTCTTATGACGTAGGGATAGAATTGAGGAGGAAATGAATGTACGGGTTAAAACTATGAATCATGGAAAATAAGCATAGAATCACCGACGGTGAAATTCTAACCCACCTGTTTCCGAGTTCATGGACAACTGCTTTTTTCAATGTGAGTATTTTTCCAAAGTTAAATACTGTAAAAGCGATGCAATTACTGGTCCGGTAAATGCAACTTTTTCAAATTTGTGTTCGACAAACGAACATATTGATTTTATAAGTATCACTGAAGTTCTACAATTTTTGATATGTAAGAGGATCTGCGGAACTTTAAATCTGAACACTGTGCATGCTTACAGTGTTACCTCATCGAGACAAATTTAGATTTGTCAAATGCCAAAACAATATAGTGAATTTAATGAAAAATTATTACGGTACCGACAGTAGTGGCTACGCTGGCTAAAGCGCAGCATTAGGCCATGGGGCCAAGCTCTCTGCTGACTCGGTAGACGCGTGGGTTCGCGCCCCACCGTCGGCCGTCCTTGAAATGGTTTTCCGTGGTTTCCCATTTTCAACACCAGGCAAATGCTGGGACGGTACCTTCTGACAGGCCACGGCCGCTTCCTTCCTCATCCTTGCCCAGTTTCATTCACCATCATTCATTTAATCTCTCGTTAACTCCTCTCCTGAGGTTGGCGTCAGGAAGGGCATCCGGCCGTAAAAACCATCGCCACAAGGTCTTCCATCGCATCTCATCCCCGACCCCGTTGGTAAACGGGAATAATAAGAGGTAGACATACAAATGAAAATTATTACGGTACCTAGTTTTCAATGGCTTTAATCTGATATTAATTTTTGTTAATTGAAAACAATACATTAGTACGCGCTTGTGAGGTATAAACATTGAATTTGTAAATAATTTTGGATGCATTCCTCCACTTGCAATGTTGTAAATTTTACATACCAGCATTAACTTATTTATATGGATAGTAATTCACGCTCTGCTTATGATAATAAATATAGCCTGGATTTAGTGGAATATTCATTGAAATATTATTATCATATATGAATTGCAGCCAATGGTCATATCAGGACATTTCAATTGAACGCCCGAGGGCTCCCTACAAGTTCAATTTCAAGTAGTTCCAACTTTGGCTACCAGAAGCCACTGTCACTGAGACCCAGCGCGTAACGTTGAAACTTGATAGAGCATTTCTAACCAAATAACCTGCACATTTTGGCTACACACTACCAATTGTAGTGGTAGGTTCTTTTATATGCCATAAATCTATGACATGGGCCCGCCGGCTTTACTTCCCCTCCGAATAAAGGCATACTGAAGGATTTTAACGCTCTCAACAATCCGACGACTTCGGCCGGGTTTAAACCCGCAATCTTGGGCATTGCAGTTCAGCATGCTACAATTATTATTATTATTATTATTATTACTATTATTTTTACTATTGTTTGCTTGCTTGCTTGCTGGCTCTTTATGTTCTTGTAATTGATTTCGTGATGAACATTTAGTGCAAATAAAAAATGTGCAAAATCAGTTTGTGCAATTTGCGATGATTTTACAGAATTTGGTTTAAGAGGGGGGCCCGGGAGATTCCAGCCCCAGGGCCCGTCGCCGCTCTCCACGGCCCTGCACCTCACCAAGACGCGTGGCTAGTACATACTGTGAAGGCCGCTGTAAGGCACAAAATGTCGCCACGAGCAGCGCCAATGTACTACGGAAGTCAAAACTTCCTTTCAAAAATAATGTTAGCTTACCTTGCTAATCCATACTGGAAATATCTGTTCCCGAAGGAAACAGGATGTAAATTGTCCGATTGAGCTATGTACTGAAGAGCCCATTGGTACACTGGGGCGAAACGCTGGCAACTGTTTTGAGCTAGCCGGACCATTTTATCAAATTTCTTTGTGAATTTGTTAATGTACATAGCTCAATCGGACAATTTACATCCTGTTTCCTTCGGGAACAGATATTTCCAGTAGGAGCATATATCAACAAAAATATAACAACCATCCATGACACTGAAAGAGTAAAAACAATCTACATGAAATACGGTAACTGCTACGTCTGCCTAAATTTAAATTTACTCCATCAAAATTATGTTACGAACTCACAAAGGCACTTTCCTACATGAAAGAACCCCGATACAAACTGGTGTTGCCATTCAACCAAGCAAAGAAGAGGGAATTATGGGAAAGCTCCTATGCCACAGAGACCATGACTACAACAGACTGGAGGAAAACAACATGACACCCAGCCACTAGTTTAATTATCCACGGCTTTCACAAGAGTGTGTTCAATCAATGTGTTTTACACATCTTGTTTGCATTGACTTTGTACCGTATAACATTGCTTTTATCCTTGAAGGAAAAAATACTTTTTAAGTCCTTTGTTTAAAAATCAATGTACCGGTACTTCATACAAAAGAGTTACCGGTAATCAATGTAATACACTCAGATTGTAATGTAACTCAGGAGGGGGTAGCTGATAAGTTACATCACTGGGGTGAAAACCTATCTACCCAGGTTAATGTTCCGTGCTATTCAGCAGCACAACACACAAAGAGCAGCTGGAAGTGAACACAAGTTATCAACTGTGCCTTTCGGCTTGCACATTTCTATAAAATAATGCCACCCTTCCAACATCGCGGCCGAGCCAAATATTTGACCGGTTCTCAATATTATTTTCTGAAATCATCGCAGCAATCCACCAGAAATTTCGTATGACGATAGAAGACCATAAAGTGAGTTCACATACCTATGTGACCTTTAAAAACATGATACGCACAAAATGAACATGGCGGGCACGCGAAGTTCATAGACACGTACTTAAATGTGAATTTCTGGCGACTTAATTTTGTATAATGAATCAGTACGATACGTAATATTTATCTATTGTACATAGCCTACAGTAACTCTATGACCTACGTAAAACAATCCAATGTGGCAGCCATGAGAAATATTTCACTGGTTATCAATATCTCTGAAACTATTATAGAAATCAAAATGACACTTTTATGCTATTGAAGCAAGATGGCGTCACAGTGAAAGGGTAGTGAAATAGCAGCTAGTGTAAATATTTGATAAAAGTGGTAAAATATTATAACAGAGGTTTAAAATCTATAAAGTTACTTTCCTTAGGTCAAGTGAAATACGGAATATTGATAGTATTTAGAAATTCTTATTGATAATTTAATAAACTTAAACTAAGTTGTGGGAACGTGTATCCAAAGATTCGGTGACTTCTTCAATCACTGTTTGAACCAAGTAGAGCAGTGGTGCTTTTACGAGATTTCACCCGATTGGAAGATATACGTATTTCACATTCTTCTTTATTGGTAGGTAATTAGATTAATTCATTTAGGTAGTAATAATTAAAATAAATTTAGTGTAATTTGGTGTAAACATCTAGGCTAACTTAGATCTCTAGTATGACGACAGTAAACAGTGTTAGTGTCTCGTCAGGTAGTGTGACCGTTACGGATTTATGCTCGTCGTGCAAAATAAAAGTAAAAATGCAAATAAAATCATCACAAGATCTCAGGTAAAATTGAGTGAGGAGGAAAGTGAAACCGATTGTCGTAATGTAGGCCTACCGGTACCGTCATGCGAATGTCATAACCTGAGAAACGAACTGTCCTCAAAAGATGAAATTATAAAGCTACTAAAGGAAGATATTACTAAGTTAATGGAAGAGTTGAATAAATTAAAAGGAAACAGAGAGGAAAGCAAGGAAACTTAGTCGACAGTGGTTGCTGGTAAGGTGAGATTGAATAAGCCTAGGCCTATCAATGGAGTACATATAACTGAAATTCCCGTCTCAAATTCATTTGGAGCTCTCGTCGGAGGAAATGATGACTTTCCTCAAGAAGAAAAGAAGAAAGTGATAAAGAGAAAATCCAGGAAGATGCGGATATTTGCGGATAGTCACGGGCGAGATGTAGCAGCAAGCGTATTGGAGAGAAGAGGAGAAATGGAGGTCACTTCGACAGTAAAGCCAGGAGCTCAAATTGCAGCGGTCACGAACGGGATGGTAGGAGAGTGTGCATCCCTTACTTCAAAGGACTATGCAGTAATCATCGCTGGAGCAAACGACGTCTATAGAAACGAGAGTAAACAGGTAATCAAAGATTTAAAGGGTACATTGCCATCCATGCATAACACAAATGTCATTATTGTAAACATTCCACAGAGATACGAATTAATTCCCAAATCATGTGTAAATGTAGAAATAGAGGCTACAAATGGAAAAATTCATAAAATATGTTTGAGTTTTCCAAATGTCCAAATTGTAGATGTAAGTAAATTAGACAGGAAGTTCCACACTCGGCATGGCCTACACTTAAATAGGTTAGGAAAAGAGTATCTTAGTGATGAAATCTGCAAAATTGTAAATTCAAATGATAAGAATAGTTCAACAGTATATATTTATAGTGGAAGCAGGGAAACTGGTAAAAGAAGCCAAACGTGAGGTTAGGCATTCAGATCTTTTGAAGTCAAATTTAACGGAGTGCAACAATGGTATTTCGGATTCGTCTAGCAACAATAATAATAGCAATTATGATAATAATAATGTAAATAAATCACCAACACAAGCTTGCAAAAGTAACAAATTTAAAATTTACCACCAGAATGTTCAGTCTCTTTATAATAAAATTGATTACATAAATCTAATGCTTAAAAATGAACTTAAAGACATCTCAGCACTATGTATTTCAGAACATTGGCTGAAAGAGGAACAACTCGAATTAATTCAATTCCCAGGGTTTATACTAGCTAGTAAATACTCTAGATCTAATATTAGCCATGGTGGTACTTGTATCTTCTTAAGAAATAATTTAGATCATGAACAGATAACAGCTTATGATTATCTAATTATGGAACAGGATTTTGAATTCTCTGCCGTAAAAACACAGCAGTTTAAGTTAATAATTGTATGCGTGTACCGTTCTCCGTCAGGAATGTTTCGTTTATTTATAGATAAATTAGAATTGTTACTCAATAACACGAGCAAAGTAAATTTCGATATAATAATTTGTGGGGATGTAAATGTGGATTTCTTAAAATGTGATAGAAATTGGGAATTATTAACACAGTTACTAATTTCCTATGGACTGAAACCTACAGTAAATACCCCAACAAGAATAACAAAATGTAGTAAAACCACGCCTGATCAAATTTTTATAAATACAGATAAATATCACCATTCAATAGAAGTCTATTGTCCGGGTTTTATTGACCACCATGGACAAATACTGAGTTTTGAATTACCCGAAACAATCAATAATAATGATAATGGAGTAAAATCAAAGTGCAGGTCATTCAATGAAACAAATGTTAGGCTACATATTTCAATGACTTATTAAATAAGGAAACATGGTCAGAAATGTATAAACTAGAAAATGTAAATGATAAATTTAATGCATTTAACAGTACCCTAAAACACTATTTTGAAATAGCATTCCTCTTTAAACAACGAACTGTTCAAAATAACAAAACTAGCAATTGGATAACAACAGGGATTATAAATTCATGTCAAAGAAAGAAATTTCTACACCAATTATATAAACAATACCAGACAACACCTGAATTCAATTTATACTACAAAAAATACACTAGCAAAACATGACGGTCATTGGGAAAATATTTACGGAAGGATTTTCTTATATGCATTCTTTGTATGATTACAGAGAAAGACGACTTTGCAACATATAACTGCTCATGACTGAAAACTTGATGAGGCAAATAGTGACCTACACGTTCCATAGCTTCCCCTTGAGCTTTATTGATTGTGATAAATTATGCCAAGCGGTTGGAAATTGGTGGCTCTTAAAATAAAATGGGAGTATTTTTATGGCATACAAGCTGTACCCGGCATGCGTTGCAATGCCAATCAAAGAAAGTGTTGGCGTTGAAATTCTGTTTCTTGAAGTGCTTTTGGATACACAACATGTTAACTGCCTCTAAGCTATCGTAAAATGGATTTTCTAATTTAGAACCATTCGTGGAAGCGTGCACAACAACTTTCAAAAGTTTCATCGCTGTCACTCATTTGTTGAATCTACTCGTGTGCTACCTATTGAGAAATGTATTACTAAGTCGAAGCCCTTCCCTGGCGTGTACACAATAACTCATCAAGGTTTCATCGCAATCGAAGAATGTTATATGAACGCAATAGGGGATTTTGTTGAAACGCTTCGCGCGTCGTCACCCATTTGTTGCATCTACTCTTGCGCTACTTATTGTGAAATGGATTTACTATGTCCCCTTCCCTGGCGGGTACACAATAACTGATCAATGTTTCATCGCAATCGGATGAATAGTATATGAACGCATACCTACCTGATTTTGTTTAAACGATTCGCGCTCCGTCACTCATTTGTTGAATCTACTCGTGCGCTACCTACTGTAAAATGTATTTACTAAGTTAGAAACCGTCACGTAAGTGTCCACAACATCTCACCCAAGTTTCTTCTCTATCGGACTAATGGGATATGAAGACATAGGGGACTGTATTGAAACGCTCCGCATGTCGTCGTTCATTTGTCGAATCTACTCGTGTGCTACCTACTGTGAAATGTATTTACTAAGCCAGAAACCTTCCTTGGAGTGTCCACCATATTTCACCCAAGTTTCACCGCTAACGGCAAAATGGTATATGACCTTATACGGGACTTTGTTGAAACGCTTCGCGCGTCGTCCCTCATTTGTTGAATCAACTTGTGCGCTGCATATTGTATAGTGGATTTACTAAGCCAGAAATTTTCCATGACGTGTACACAACATCTCACCCAAGTTTCATAGCTACGGACGAATGGTACATGAATGCATACGGGACTTGGTTGAAACGCTTCGCGTGTCGTCGCTCATTTGTTGATTCTACTCTTGCGCTACATATTGTAATATGGATGTACTCAGCCAGAAATCTTCCCTGGAGTGTACACAACATCTCACCCAAGTTTCATCACAATCGGATGAATGGTATGTGAACGTATACGGGACGTTGTCGAAACGCTTCGCGCGTAGTCACTCATTTGTTGAATATAAACGTGCGCTTCGTATTGTAAAATGGATTTACTTAGCCAGAAACCTTTCCTGGAGTGTACACAACAATTCACCAAACATTTATCACTATCAGACGACTGGTATATGACTTTATACGGGACTTTGTTGAAACGCTTCGCGTGTCATCGCTCATTTGTTGAATCTACTGGTGCGATACCTATTGTAAAATGTATGTACTAAGCCAGAAAACTTCCCTGGAGTGTACACAACATCTCACCCAAGTTTCATCGCTATCGGATGAATGGTATATGAAATTATATGGGACTTTGTTGAAACGCTTCGCGCGCCGTTGCTCATTTGTTGATTCTACTCGTGCTCTACCTATTTTTAAAGGGATACTAAGCTAGAAACCTTCCCTGGAGTGCACACAAAATCTCAGCCTAGTTTCATTGCTATCGGACGAATGATATATGAACGTAAACGTGACTTTGTTGAAATGCTTCGCGCGTCGTAGCTCATTTGATGAATCTACTCGTGCGCTGCCTATTGTAAAGTGGATGTACTAAGCCAGAAAATTTCCCTGCAGTGTACACAACATTTTACGCAAGTTTCATAGCTATCGGACGAATGGTATATGAATGCATACGGGACTTTGTTGAAACGCATTGCGTGTCGTCGCTCATTTGTTGAATCTACTTGTGCGCTATCTACTGTGAAATGTATTCACTAATTTTGAAACCTTCACGTAAGTGTACACAACATCTCACCCAAGTTTCATCGCTATCGGACGAATGGTATATGAACACATACGGGACTTTGTTGAAATGCTTCGCGCATCGTCGCTCATTTGTTGAATCTACGCGTGCGCTACTTATTGTAAAATGGATTTACTAAGTCAGAAACCTTCCTTGGAGTGTACTCAACATCTCACCCAAGTTTCATCGCAATCGGACGAATGGTATATGAACGCATAGGAGACATACATACCCACAGACAAACTATCACGTTACATTGATTTGTATATATATAGATAGATTTATATTGGATTTTTAAAGTGGCTTCGTATTTTGTCAGATTTCTCACTTTATTGCGTCAATTTGTAGTTAACATACGACCGGACAATGTTCCTTTTCGTCGAACGGGGTTTTATAGTAGTATTTCTCCCAACATTAACGTCTTATTCGATAACACTATAGTGCCCTGCATCAATGGAGCCGGTAAATAGTAAATGCCAAATAATACTCCCCTTGAAAAAACAACAGTGTGGTTAGACTCATTGTTATGTACTCTAAAGAAATAAAATCAATGAACAATTGGCTTATACAATGAAGTTCAACATGACCAGTGTATTCACCGTCCAGAGACTTTCATACTAAGTTGGTTGCTGAGGAGAATGCGATGAGGCTGATCGCCAATAATAAAATCCTTAAAATTATCCTTGCCAGCAACAATGTTTGCAATAGTTTGCAAATGAAGCTCAGGGCGATGTTCTTTATTTTGATATAAACAGCACGAAACTTCTCGAAATAATAAGCAATTTCTATCGCCTGTTATAGGTTCAATCCTTTGGGTTTCTTTAACAGGAAACTATGCAGGGGAGCATAGAATCACTTCACCAATTACAGGATGAGCACAGACTCTTTGCCAGCCACCGTAAAGGAGGCAGTTTTAGAATTATATGTCCCGTACATGTCGAAAAACGCATTAACATAGGGAAGCCCACTATTAAGACTATATTCTTGGCCATCGCCCCAGAGATCCGGATTCATTTCCCTGCTCTGCCAAGAAATTTAATTCTGGCCTGAGGGCTGGAACGGGACGCACTCAGCCTCGTGAGGTAAAACTGAGGAGAGGTAGGATCGATTCCAACCTTAACTATCTTGGATGTGTTTCTCTTCGGTTTCCCACTTCCATTCCAGGCAAATACCGGGATGATTCCTTACGTAAGGCCTCGGCGTTCTCCTTCCTAATCCTCACTTTAGTTACAGATACACACATTAATACAACCATCACAATAACACAGGTCGGTAACATATTTTTTTTCTCTTAACGACACTCTGAAATTCTACAGGCCAAGAGTTTTTGTCAGAGCGCTTTACGAAGTCGAAACATGATGGTCAATGATAAAATAATTACCGAAGGATTTCCTTATATACGACATTCTTTGTACGACTACTTTTTGGCACTGTTGAAACTTTAAGGGCGTCGAAAGATCGCACTCTTGACATTGCAACATATAACTGGCCATGACTGAAAACTTGCTGAGGTAAATAGAGACCTACACGTTCGACAGTATCCCCTTGAGCTTTATTGATTGTGATACAGAATGCCAAGCGAATTGGAAATTGACGTCTCTTAAAAGAAAATGGAAGGGTTTAGTCGGATGGTGTTAAATCAACTCGAGGGATTAGAGCTCTCTGCCCAATTTTAACTCCACTGATTATTTCCAAATCCAAGCAATTTTCATACATATTCTTTACAAATAATCTGGTTCCGTTCAGGAGCCCTTGGGAAACGTTCAGATTTCTGAGGAGCATAACAATGGCTCCAACTTTTAGAGTAAGAATATGTGGAGGCAAACCACTTAATTCCAAGGAATTCAAGAATTCTGTAGGAAATTGAAGTAGCTGGCTTTCATCTTCAGTAATTAATCTGTTAACGCTGGTGTATGTTTTTGAACTACCGGGTATAAGTTCGATGACTTTCAAATTAATTTCATTACAGTGTTCATTTTTTGGTGTTAGAATGCATACTTTCGAGAAATTGATTATATCTTTCGTAGAAATGAATGTTTCGCCGTAAATCTCAGTCACGATGTCATGATGCGCTAAAATTCTGGGTGGTAGTTCAATAACATTTGATTCCTCACCATCTACAGAGGGCTAGTCACCGTTACCAATTTGTAACAAAAAATCAGAAAATTCAATTTCTTCTGGTTTCAACCGCATTTTTTTAATGTAAGCAGCGTATTTCGAAGAGGGGCCAGAGAGGAGAGTATTTAATACAGTTTTGAATAATTGTTTGGCGAGAAGCGTGCGGAACAACAGGCAAAACCTGCCTAAAGTCTCCTCCAAGAACAGTAATTATCCCACCAAATGGAATGTCATTACCCATAATATCTTTTAGAAGACGATTCACACACATTAATGAATGAATATTTGCCATTGGGGCTTCATCCCATATTATGAGCCGTGCTAATCGAATATCGTCAGCTGCTTTGGAATTTAATTTTAATCCAGACACTGAACTCTCATTTAAATTTAGAGGAATTTTGAATGTACTGTGTACTGTTCGACCGTTGGGTAGCAAAACAGCGGCTATTCCGGTCCATGTTACTGATATAACATGAAGCCCTAAACTGCAGAACTTTTGTATTAAGCATCGGTAAATAAATGTTTTTCCTGTGCCCCCAGCACCGTCAATAAAGAATGCGTTCGTGACAGTTGTGTTGTTATTTTGAAGAACGCTAGTGATTTCATTAATAATTGAAAGTTGTTCCTGGTTTGCTAAGGACATCAGGTCAGCCAAATCAAAAGGGAACACTGGCTCATTAGTAGTTTGATCGTTTGAGTGTGTGTCAGTACCAACAGGCAAGTTAAATGTTGGCAGAGAGAAACCATGCAATTGCAGAGTTTTATTAATATCTCTGAGAGATAGTTGATAAGCTGTATTTTCATCTTCATACTTTAAATAATCTTCACAGAGAGAGTTTTTGTGCATGTCCCATAAGTGACTGGCATTGCAAGGTTGATGAAATATGCATATGTAGGCGAATAACTGTCTCAGTTGAAAGGGCATTTGGAAAACCGATGCTTCCATCAAACTGCGTTGCCATTCTGAATCATCGATAAGCAAACCAAGCTTAATTGCCATATCCTTATATGTTGGGCAGGTAACAAACACCTTGGTATGTTCGGAGATCCTCAAAGCTTGTGGCACCTACTATATGAAGTAAAAGTAAGCGCAGATGGTATCTTTCTGATTCAGATGGAGAAACATTGTACATCCGACCTATTACATTTTCGAATCTAAGTCGTTTTTTCCAAATGCATTTGCATTTATCCCATACATAATGAACGGGTGTTTCAGGATAAATATATGCACTCCTAGTTGTTGGATTTTGGTTCAGCTGAAACCATGCAGTGAGTTGTGTACTTTTTAACTGAGCCCGTATTAATGCTTTGGGAGCATCATCGGCATGAAAAAATACATCTTGTTGGTCTGGTAAATGGACAGATAACCGGGCAACAATGTGGGACTGTTTGTGCATGTTGTAACCAAAAGTCCTGTATGCAGCCTCACTTGACCCAATATATCTAGCATTCAACTACATAGAAACTTCGTCATGATGTAACATTCCATCGTTTGCCGTGATTTTCAAGTTAGCGCAATCATGCCCCTTATAAACATATTTATGTATGTATTTGATGCTGTGTACACTTGCACAGATTTCGACGTTAATATGGACCTGAAAGTACATCAATAGATATCGATTGTATGGAACAATGAAGCGATTGTCGATTTCAACATTGGTGCCTTGTACTCGTTTAGTATATGATTTTCCATTCTGTCGCCTACGGTAAAGTGGATAGCCGTTCACATTCTCTTTAGTTTCTGGCACAAAGTCTTTTGGAAAACCCTTCTTACATCTTCCATCCTTCATGCAAATTGAATTGGGATTCAGAAGGCCGCAAGGTCCAGGTACCATGTGTGTCTTTACTAAGTTGTACAATATTGTATTGGAAGGATCTGGTATTTCTTCAGAAACTGTCCTATCAGATCATAGATTTCTCGTAATTTACAACTATCTCGAAGACAAACCAGTAAGTGTATATGAGGTAAACCTCGCTTCTGGAACTCAACCGTGTATAAGAAAGTTTGTACCTCACCAAAAATTTGCTTTTGATTTATTAAACGCAAGAGTTCCTTCACTTTCGCATGAAAAACGCGAACAACGACATCAGGTCTATTGTTTGCATTTTCATAAGGTTGGAGGCTAGTAGTAATTTCAGGCCATGATGGGTTGCAAGTGAAAGTTATGAAGGGGTCTGGCTTGCCAAATTTTCTCACAATTGCCATTGCATCCTGATAATTTTGCAACATATTTCGGGGACTACCAATAAAAGTAGAAGGCAAAATAACTATGCGACCAGCTCTTAAACTTTCATTTTCAGCTCTAAAGTGTAAAGCATCAGCAAGACCAACGTAGGTATCGACACGCAATTTAGTTTGTTGATTGCGAATATATTTTAGTATATCTCCTTCTATTCGACAATAATAGTCAACTATTAATTGTTGGATAAGTTTACCTGCATTAAGTAAAGGGTTGAAACCTCCTGCGGGAGGACAACCTCGAATCGACAGCCTATACAAAATATATTCACGCATTGTCATATTTTGCCTAACGTTCGTCTTACGGTTCCCTCCTGTTGGCAGTGAAATATGCCACCCTGTTTCTCCGCAAGGCCAGATTGAAACGTAAGTTAATGGATCACAATGCATACTGTCAACATCAATTTCCTTTAAAACTCCCTGATGAGAAAATACGGCTATGTGGCGGTGTGAAGCCGGAGCACCGTCAGTTGTTTCAAAAATAGCTGCAATCTCTGAGGAGGCTGGGTTATTGTAACGTCTAGGATCTTCTTGAGGTTCATGGTAAAAGCGCATGACATGACCAAATCTAACGGTTGACGTTTTTCTCTCCTGCCAGTTCATTTTCTTCGCATATTTTTGAATGCATTGTCTTATACAGTTGAATGTAAGGGTTATGCACTTGCAAAATATTATTTAGAATATGAAGTGTACCCTCCCTGATGCAAGAATTCGCTCGATTTGCTAGTCTGATTTGATTAGCTTCTGAGCAGTCTAATACATACAATTGGCCGTAACAACTGTCGCTTATATTTTTGGAATATATGGAAGAAATGCGATGATGTACAATTCCTGAAATTTTAAAACAATATGGACCGTGTTCAGGTGGTACGGTAACATTGGCACCAAAGGAAACGAAGGACATAGAATTGTTGTACTGCCGAATATTCTCTCTGAAGTTCCTTGAGGTATCATCATTTCAAGTGAAAAATGGTTTAAGCCTTTCAAGTATTTTATATTCCGGCAGATCAATTTTACCATTGCAACAGCAAAGGCCGAAGTAACCAAGCGTAGTTTTTTCGCAAGAGAAGAACAATGCAGAACAATGTTTACATTCGTTCGTCAAGGACCCAACGCTGTACGGCATAATATCTGGCATTGTTTCTGAAATGGCAGATTTATATTTTATATTAAAAGCGGCTTCGCCTTTTCTCCGATTACTCATTGTTTTGCGTCTATTTGTAGTTTCCACACGACCGGTTAATGTTCTTTTTCGTCGAATGCGTCTATTTACAGTAGGATTTATCCCCAAATTAATGTCGTATTCGATCACACTATAGTGTCCTGCATCAACGGAGCCGCTAAACAATAAATGACAAATAACACTTCCATTGCCATAATCTACAACGTGGTTAGTCTCATTGTTATGCACTCTAAACAAATAATCATTAAACAATTGGCTTATACCATGGAGTTCAACATGACCAGCATATTCACCGTTCAGAGACATAAGATTTTCATACTCAAGTTGGTTGTTGAGGGGAAGGCGATAGGACTCATCGCCAATAATAAAATCCTTATAAATATTCCAGTCAGCAACAATTTTAGGTAGATTTCATTAGAAAGCTAACTATTGCAATGGGTCCCATGTTTCGACTTCCGGAAAATTTCGACATATCTTCGCGTTTCACATCCCCCAGACCCCAAAACCACCGTCAGTTCAAAAGTTTATATATAATGTATGTATATATACAGGGTGTAATTGATATGATGGAAGTCCGTTACACAGGTGATAGAATAGACTATTCTAAGCTTCCTAGGTAAAAAATTTGTCACCTATCTTGAAATTGATAATTAATCATGAAAAAGTCAATGCTTTTAGTTTTTTTTTTTCAGAAACTAATCAGGCAGAAAGTGGTGCGGCAGGCTGGGGGAAACGAGGTGGGGCCAGGTGTGATGACGCGTGAAGGGGAAGTTGTTACGTAATCGGAGCATTGACCTTACCGGTTGACTTGAGGGGTGGTAGGCTATCAGCTTGTTATGAAGATACGCGCTACCGTCTCGTAAGAAAATGTGCATTGCCGTTGTTCTTGTTGTTGTTGTTGTTGACAACGCACGCAATGGCTTGGGACGTTAGGACCGGTAGTATTGTGTAGCCTACTTTGTAAGTGTTCATTTATAAAATAATTTCCATACTCAGGCCTGGTGTATCATTGGCGTCCGTGTCGGACCTTCTGTTGACTAGTTTCTGAAAATGCTAAAAACATTCACTTAATGAAATACAGTGTGACAAAATTCCGACATCCCGTAGTCTGTTTAGAACTAGGCATTTAAGACGGAAGTAAAATACTTGATTTTTTGTTTGAGAAGCTTGGCGATTTTGGTCATTTAGTCCCATGTAGCTGGGCGTGGGTAGAATTTGTGTGATAACCTGTGTTTATGTGGTTTCTGTAGTAATGTGGGTATTTGTAATTCAGATGAGGATTCGTAAGAAGGCGCCGGCCCTGTGGTGTTGGGGCAGTGCAACTGCCTCTCACCCGGAGGCCTTGGTTCGATTCCCGGCTCCATCAGGGATATTAGAAACTGAAGTGAGGGCTGGAACGCGGTGCACTAATCCTCGTGAGGACAATTGAGTAGCTGTCTGACAGTGAGGCAGTGCCCCAGTCAAGAAAATCAAAATTAATGGCCGAGGGGACCCGATGCACTGACCACGCGTCACCCTAATATCTGCAGGCCAAATGGCTGGGCAGCGGTCGCTTGGTAGGCCTAGGCCCTTCATGGGTTGCACTGCTAGCGGTTATGGTTATTGAGAAGAAGGCGGCCGTGGCCTTAAGTTAGGAACAATCCCGGCATTTGACTGGGGGTAGAAGTGGGAACCCATGGAAAACTACTTCCAAGATTTAATACTAATACGGTACAACATGTACATATTGTGAATTGTCCCATCCCATCTCCAGCCCTGGGGTGGCCATAAACTGGAGAAGGGAGGGGGGGGGGGTGTTGATTTATTGGTCAATCAACAATGTACATACATATGAAAATACACGAAAATGAAAATAAAATACAAATACATTGTTATAATACAGTGTTATAATAATAATAATAATAATAATAATAATAATAATAATAATAAGAATAATAGTCTAATATTAATAATAATAATAATAATAATAAGAGTCAGCATGTGTAGTTCTGGTGGTAGAGTGCTAACCTTCCCAAGGGTGCGATCTACGTTCAGTCATGTAGTAAATGAATGGGATCTAATACGATCATGTCCATGGATTTCATGGCACATACAAGAGATCCTACGTACATTAAAGTCTGGCAACTCGACATACCAAAAAGAAACATAAAAGAAGTTAGTGTGTCTAAAAGCCTATTATTACTATTATTAGTATTATTAATATTTTTATTACAGTTGTTGCACTATCTTCACACAAAGATAGACCAACAGTTCCTTAAATTAATTTACCAAATCTTTAGGATTTCTATTTTCTATGCATAGTCCATGAAGCTGGCAAAATCCTAGACAGATCCACCATCACTAGTCATGTAGCCACTCCCCATGAAGGTGTGAAACAGCTGTTCATAGGCTTGGTTTGTGTATTTCAATGTCATTGGCAGACAAGACGAGGAGGTCACTCAACTTCAGACACTTGTGAACATTCCTCAGCGTTGTAGGGGAGGGTGACGGGGAGAAGTCAGCTATGCTGCTGAGGGCACGAAGTGAAAGCCCGTTTCCAAGACATTGACCGACGATTTTTGTGATTTAATTCCACCTACACTAATTAAGATCCGACTTAATTTCATGAAGATATTTGCTTAGAATACGATCTTCTATCACCAGTGTAAAGGACTTCCATCATATCAAATACAGGGTGTATTTGATATGATGGAAGTCCTTTACACTGGTGATAGAAGAGACTATTCTAAGCTTCCTAGGTAAAAAAATTGTCACCTATCTTGAAATTGAAAATTAATCATTAAAAAGTCAATGTTTTTAGTTATTTCAGAAACTAATCAGGCAGAAAGTGGTGCGGCAGGCTGGAGGAAACGAGGCGGAGCCAGGAGAGACGACGCGCGAAGGGGAAGTTGTTACGTAATCGGAGCATTGACCTTACCGGTTGACTTGAGGGGTGGTAGGCTATCAGCTGTTATGAGGATGAGCTCTACCGTCTCGTATGAAAATGTGCATTGCCATTGTTCTTGTTGTTGTTGTTGACAACGCACGCAATGGCTTGGGACGTTAGGACCGGTAGTATTGTGTAGCCTACTTTGTAAGTGTGGAATTCATTGATTGATGTTCATGTATAAAATAATTTCGATACTCAGCCCTGATGTATCATTGGCGTCCGTGTCGGACCTTCTGTTGGCTAGTTTCTGAAAATACTAAAAACATTCACTTAATGAAATGCAGTGTGACAAAATTCCGACATCCCGTAGTCTGTTCAGAACTAGGCATTTAGGACGGAAGTAAAACTCTTAATGTTTTGTTTGAGAGGCTTGGCGATTTCGGTCATTTAGCCCCATGTAGCTGGGTGTGGGTAGAATTTGTGTGATAACCTGTGTTTTGTGGTTTCTGTAGTAATGTGGGTATTTGTAATTCAGGTGAGGATTCGGAAGAAGGCGCCAGCCCTGTGGTGTTGGGGCAGTGCAACTGCCTCTCACCTGGAGGCCCTGGGTTCGATTCCTGGCTCCATCAGGGATATTAGAAACTGACGTGAGGGCTGGAACGCAGTGCACTAAGCCTCGTGAGGGCAATTGAGTAGCTGTCTGACAGTGAGGCAGTGCCCGAGTCAGGAAAATCAAGATTAATGGCCGAGGGGACCCGATGCACTGACCACGCGTCACCCTAATATCTGCAGGCCAAATGGCTGGACAGCGGTCGCTTGGTAGGCCTAGGCCCTTCATGGGCTGCACTGCCAGCGGTTATGGTTATTGAGAAGAAGGCGGCCGTGGCCTTAAGTTAGGAACAATCCCGGCATTTGCCTGGGGTAGGAGGGTTGATTTATTGGTCCATCAACAATGTAAATACATATGAAAATACTCGAAAATGAAAATAAAATACAAATACATTGTTATAATACAGTGTTATAATAATAATAATAATAATAATAATAGTCTAATAATAATAATAAGAGTCAGCATGTGTAGTTCTGGTGATAGAGTGCTAACCTTCCCGAGGGTGCGATCTACGTTCAGTCATGTAGTAAATGAATGGGATCATCGATCATCTCCATGGATTTCATGGCACATACAAAAAATCCTACGTACATTAAAGCCTGGCAACTCGACATACCAAAAAGAAACATAAAAGAAGTTAGTGTGTCTAAAAGCCTATTATTATGTTTATTACAGTAGTTGCACTATCTTCACACAAAGATAGACCAACAGTTCCTTAAATTAATTTACCAAATCTTTAGGATTTCTATTTTCTATGCATAGTCCATGAAGCTGGCAAAATCCTAGACAGATCCACCATCACTAGTCATGTAGCCACTCCCCATGAAGGTGTGAAACAGCTGTTCATAGGCTTGGTTTGTGTATTTCAATGTCATTGGCAGACAAGGCGAGGAGGTCACTCAACTGCAGACTCTGGTCAACATTCCTCAGCGTAGGAGGGGAGGGTGACGGGGAGAAGTCAGCTCTGCTGCTGAGGGGAACGCAGTGAAAGCCCGTTTCCAAGACATTGACCGACGATTTTTGTGATTTAATTCCACCTACACTAATTAAGATCCGACTTAATTTCATGAAGATATTTACTTAGAATACCATCTTCTATCACCAGTGTAAAGGCCTTCCATCATATCAAATACACCCTGTATATGTATATATGTATATCAGTTTCTTGTGGACACGATAACTGCCGTAATTTTGCACCAATCACTTTGAATTTTTTACATAATATGTATCCCTATAAAATCTCGGTCGAGTTCGTTAATGGGAAAAATCGGTCGAAGGGGGTGAAAATGGGGGGCTTTTTTTCGAAAAATTGAAATTTCGCTATAACTCTCTCAATACGTGAAATGTCGAATCCATTCAAAGTTCATAATATGTGTCGGATAAGTGCCAACAATTTATGTCAAATAAGTTTTTTGATAGCACCAACCATTGACCAAAGGGGTGGAAAAAAGTGTTTTTTTCGGGAAACATTAATCATATCTCTCTTAATAGGCACAATATCAAAACCGTACAAAATGGACAATATTCCCCTAATAATTACCTAAAACTTTTGTCTGAAAGAATTTTTGATATGACCCACCATTACGCCAAGGGATGAGAAAAATGATTTCGGAATTATAAGAAAATGCCAAGAGCTATCAGAGGTTGCCATGGCAACACTACTAAATTGATGAGGGATGAGCCGTTGCCATGACAACGCACTTGCACGAGATCAGATTCAGTATTTCCATCTGACTAAGCCGGCCCCGTGGTGTTGGGGTAGCGCGCCTGCCTCTCACCCGGAGGCCCCGGGTTCGATCCTCGGCTCCGTCAGGGATTTTAAAACTGACGTGAGGGTTGGAACGGGGTGCACTCAGCCTCGTGAGGACAATTGAGTAGCTGTCTGACAGTGAGACAGCACCCCGATCACGAATACCAATATTAACGGCCGAGGGGACCCGACGCGCTGACCACGCGTCACCCCAATATCTGCAGGCCAAATGGCTGGGCAGCGGTCGCTTGGTCGGCCTTAGCCCGTCATGGGCTGGATGGTGCCAGGGGTTGACTTTGACATCTGACTAAGTGGGAAGCGGCTTCGGTGACGTAACTGGTAGCATGCAGAATGTCTATGCCCAAGGTCGCGGTTTCAAAGCCGGCCGAAGTCGTCGGATTTTCTAAGAGCGCTAAAATCCCTCAGAATGCTTTCCTTTGGAGGGGAAGTTCCAACGTTCGTTACGAGTTGCTGGTTGGGGTGGCATCTAGTAGCCAAGTTCACAGCTAGGTGTCATTGACGGTAGTACCTGGTAGCAACATTAGGAATTACTGCTTGAAATTGACCATCTGCAGTCCTTACCTGAATTACAGACTAATACATCCATTACAATTCACACCGTTTATCAGACAGATTCTACACTCACCCTAAGTACACGGGGTTAGATGACCGCGTTGTCGCAGCCCCTAAACTGAGGAACCAACCAGAGGTAGATTTCATTAGAAAGCTAACTATTGCAATGGGTAGGCTACCATGTTTCGACTTCCGGAAAATTTCGACATATCTTCGCGTTTCACATCCCCCAGACCCCAAAACTACCGTCAGTTCAAAAGTATGTATATATATATATCAGTTCCTTGTGGACACGAGAACTGCCGTAATTTTTCACCAATCACTTTTTACCGAATATGTATACCTATAAACTCAGTCGAGTTCGTTACTGGGCTAAATCGGTAGAAGGGGGTGAAAATGGGGGGCTTTTTTCGAAAAAGTGAAATATTGCTATAACTCTCTTAATATGTGAAATATCGAATCCGTTCAACGTTCATACTATGTGTCGGATAAAGCCCAAAAATTTATGTTTGAAGAGTTTTTTTTATATCACCAACCATTGACCAAAGGGGTGGGAAAAAGTGGGTTTTTCAGGAAACATTAATCATATCTCTCTTAATAGGCACTATATAAAAACCGTACGAAATGGACAATATTCCCCTAATAATTACCTAAAACTTTTGTCTGAAAGAATTTTTGATATGACCCACCATTATGCCAAGGGATGAGAAAAATTATTTCGGAATTATAAGAAAATGCCAAGAGCTATCAGAGGTTGCCATGGCAACACTACTAAATTGATGAGGGATGAGCCATCAGACGTTGCCATGACACCGCACTTGCACGAGATCAGATTCAGTATTTTCATCTAAGTGGGAAGCGGCTTCGGTGACGTAACTGGTAGCATGCAGAATGTCTATGCCCAAGGTCGCGGTTTCAAAGCCGGCCGAAGTCGTCGGATTTTCTAAGAGAGCTAAAATCCCTCAGTATGCTTTCTTTTGGAGGGGAAGTTCCAACGTTCGTTGCGAGTTGCTGGTTGGGGTGGCATCTAGTAGCCAAGTTCACAGCTAGGTGTCGTCGACGGTAGTACCTGGTAGCAACATTAGGATCTACTGCTTGAAATTGACCGTCTGCAGTCCTTACCTGAATTAAGACTACTACAGCCATTACAATTCACACCGTTTATCAGACATATTCTACACTCACCCAAAGTACACGGGGTTAGATGACCGCGTTGTCGCAGCCCCTAAACTGAGGAACCAACCAGAGGTAGATTTCATTAGAAAGCTAACTATTGCAATGGGTACCATGTTTTGACTTCTGGAAAATTTCGACATATCTTCGCGTTTCACATCCCCCAGACCCCAAAACCACCGTCAGTTCAAAAGTTTATATATAATTTATGTATGTATATGTGTAGACTATATATATATGCATATCAGTTTCTTGTGGACACGATAACTGCCGTAATTTTGCACCAATCACTTTGAATATTTTACCGAATATGTATACCTATAAAATCTCGGTCGAGTTCGTTACTGGGCTAAATCGGTCGAAGGGGGTGAAAATGGGGGGCTTTTTTCGAAAAAGTGAAATATTGCTATAACTCTCTTAATATGTGAAATATCGAATCCGTTCAACGTTCATACTATGTGTCGGACAAAGCCCAAAAATGTATGTTTGAAGTTTTTTTTTATAGCACCAACCATTGACCAAAGGGGTGGGAAAAAGTGGGTTTTTCGGGAAACATTAATCATATCTCTATTAATAGGCACAATATCAAAACCGTACAAAATGGACAATATTCCCCTAATAATTACCTAAAATTTTGTCTGAAACAATTTTTGATATGACCCACCATTATGCCAAGGGATGAGAAAAATGATTTCGGAATTATAAGAAAATGCCAAGAGCTATCAGTAGTTGCCATGGCAACACTACTAAATTGATGAGGGATGAGCCATCAGACGTTTCCAAGATAACGCACTTGCACGAGATCATATTCAGAATTCCATCTGACTAAGTGTGAAGCGGCTTCGGCGACGTAACTGGTAGCAAGCATGCTGAATGTCTATGCCCAAGGTCGCGAGTTCAAAGCCGGCCGAAGTCGTCGGATTTTCTAAGAGCGCTAAAAATCCCTCAGTATGCTTTCCTTTGGAGGGGACGTTCCAACGTTCGTTGCGAGTTGCTGGCTGCGGTGGCATCTAGTAGCCAAGTTCACAGGTTGGTGTCGTTGACATTAGTACCTGGTAGCAACATTAGGAACTACTGCTTGAAATTGACCGTCTGCAGTCCTTACCTGAATTACAGACTAATACAGCCATCCCTAAGTACACGGGGTTACATGACCGCGTTGTCGCAGCCCCTAAACTGAGGAACCAACCAAAATCTCTGCGGGAGATATAATTTTGCGTGAAGAAGCAACAGACCGTTACATAGTTACACATCAGTGTCGAAACCTTGCATAAGGACAGTGTGACCACAAGTATAAAAATGGACCCGAAATGACAAGAAGGTTACCGTTCCCATAAGACAATAAAATGTTTAAAATAAGCATAAAATGACGAAAAAAAAAGTTAATTAAGCTCCAATTATAAAATACCTTCTCGCAATAAATGAGGTCTGATCCTTCTAAGAAAACCTGCATATACTGCCTATTTTCGCCTATCGCCAAGTTTGTCCGGTGAAATCTACCTCCGCCTTCCGGCGTGCCGAGAGGACTTTTTTGTAACAGTTTGCAAACGCAACTCACTATGACGTTCTTCGTTTCGATACAAACAGTACGAAACTGCTCTAAATAAGCAATTTCCGTCACCCGTTATTGGTACAATTCTTCGGATATCCATGACAGTAAATTATGAAGAGGAGCATAGAACCACTTCGCTAGCCACCTTAATAATGGAATCAGTTTTATAATTATATTTCCTGTACGTGTCAAAAGTCGTATTTACACAGGGAAGCAAACTCTTAAAGCTGGCAGTGAATTATCGAGACAAACCGGCCCAGTAATTCTGCGTAGTCACTTTCTAGTATGCCATAGTCATGGTATATAAAATGAAAGGTTTAACAATTCGTAGAAGCTGCGATATGTATTCTCGACAGAAAACGACTCACCACCAAAGACTATAACAGACCACCAAAGACTATATAACAGAAAGATCGGAAACACAATACAAATGACGGTTCCAACATTCGACTGCAGCGGCATCTGCTACTGAAATATAGAAGTTAATTTGGAAAACAATCTAATCAAAAGTAGGCCTACATTTTGTAATACAGGTATCAGAATTTCAACGTAGGCCTACTGTATTATTGCCATATAACTGGTAAAGGTACAATTCATTAGTGGAATTTCATGTAACAACATTTTGGACATGCCTTGTATGTTTATAAGGCAAATAAAGAACTGAGGAAAACAAATGAGTTACGTAGCACATGGCGCGATTTGAAGACACTCGGGTGGATTCACTGCATATATTCTTCGTAATGTGTTGGAATTCGTACAATCCTTGATTCACAGTTATCCCCTGTGCAAAAATATGCAAAAACTTCTGTAGCAATAAAGATAAATAGCCTACCGTTATTGCAAATGTAACCTGTCGAATGTTGGAACTTATAAAGCTTTTCAATGAAATTACCATAGCGTTTTAAATTGAGATGGGAACGTAGAATTCCTTAGTTACGGGAATACCAAGAGTTAAATATGTTTTGACAATATACGGAAATAAAAAACATGCTGGAGGGGGGATTCGAACCCCTTACATTGGGTGATACATAAATTAAGAGAGTACTGCGTAACCACCTGAGCTACCAAACCGCTGGTAACGCTACACAGCTACCTTATTTGGACGAAAACTTGAAGATCAATGTAAGTATTCACACAATACTTTAGATGTTTCCTCAATTCAAGATACTGAGATGGATCTGCATTCGAACCTCGGATCTGCGACCTCAGAGATAGGAAAAACGTTCCCTCTCCGGAATTCACCGACATTCGCCTGGGCTCGAACGACATCCTTCTGGCAAATTCTTCTGTGGTTGCTGGGCTACCCCTAGCATCTTGACAAATCTCTACTGTAGAATCTTCATTCTCCGTCGCAAATATGTATCAGCTTCATCATTGGAATATAATTTACAGAAATATTCATATAAATAGTGAATGAAATATTTCTATTGCTAATTGATGTTACATTAGTGTTCGTAGACTGACGAAAATGTACAAGATGGACCGTACACTACGTCTGTATTCAAGAATACGTCGTCTAACGAAGTTCCATCGTTGTATCTTAACTTCTGTTATCGAATATGTCTCTGGCGCATGACTATTTAGTTCATCATATCAACAGTGTTAATTATGTTGAAATGAAACCACTCGAAGAATAATGATAGTCATTATAATAATGTTTATTTGCAGCGCCAATGTTAAAAGTTCTCCGCTACTGTTCACTTGAACTGCGATCGCCAACTTCTCGTTGCAATCTAAAATGATATTCAGCTTTATTTCCAACACATTTGAAAATCTGTCTTAACAGGCTTATATTATCGAAACGGTAAATTTGAGCACGCTCGACTTTCAACAGAATGTAGTATTCGACCTGTTCTTTATATATATTCACTTAGTTGAATTCAAATCTCAATTATATACGAGATATACTAATTTCAATGTTCCTCACAACTTCACATAAAATGGAAGTGCGGTAATCTCCTACGATCTACCTTGCTATCCTCGCATCTCCACAAGTCGACAGTCGTCGCACTCGGACAAAGCCTTGGGATCTCCGTTAACCCAGTAAAAACACTTCCTCACTCTTCAAAGACTGCTGGAATAAGAACATCGATCCTTGGATCTCCCCCTCCAAGTCGAAATTTTGGCGGCCATATCAATCTCCCACCATAATTTTAGCGCATAGATTACTAATGCTTATTACTGCGTAGATTAACCAATCTGCGGTTTTTAAAGTATCAGACATAATTTCTTTTAATATTCTGTTCATTACCAAGTAAGAAAATCTTCTTCTAAGGGCCTAAATGCATAATTTCACCAAATTATGTAGTTGAAATTGATCCCGTCTTCAATAAGTCCTCTTCTCATTGGCTCTGGGCTGGGATCCAATAGCATAATTTATAACAATATTTATAATATTAATTTCCAAACTCACTGTTGTTATGCCAATTTTAGCCTTCTAGAAGCGTCTATTGTGCAATATATCACGTGATCGGGCTCTCCCAGGCCTCGAGCTTGTAACACTACCCTCCTGTGTCACACTTCCAGAATTTATATTTGCTGGTTAAATTTTATCATGGGGTCGGAAAATACTCTCATTTTGTCCCAGAACAATTCAATTTTCGGGGGCAGTACTTCGTATAAACACACCAGAACGTCATGGACGCAGCAAGCATATTATGACATTTGATTAGAGCTGGTAATAATCGATCTTTGGTTAATCGATTAATAATCGTATAACCGAACAATTTAATATTAATCGAAAACGATAAATCGACCAACCCTGCCATCGATTAATTAGTTAACCGAGTAATCGATTAATTGGTTAGTAGACACGAGATAAGAAAATAAGTGTTGAAAAATGATTGAAATGAGAGATCATCGATTAAGTTGAGCTACGATTATTTTCGGATTGTATAGAAATATATGTAAGTTACTTTTTGGGTAAATATACAAAGTGGGTGGGTTCCTAAGTTTAGGGGCAGCGACAATGCGGTCATGTAGCCCCCTGTACTTTTTGTGTGTGTAGAATCTGTCTGATGACCGGTGTTAGTTGTGATGGCTGTATTAGTGTGTGTTACCTGCAATTCAGGTAGGGGCTACAGACGATCAATTTCAAGTAGTTCCTACTTTTTCTACCAAATGCTACCATCAACGACACCCAGCCGCGATCTTGGCTGGTAGATGCCACCGCAACTGGCACCTGGCGACGACCGTTGGATCTTATAGGGCGTTAATCAAATCTAAACTACAAATTTAGCTTCACACAAGTAGTTAGTGGAAGGTTCATTTACATGCCATAAATCTATGACGTGGTACCGCCGGCTTTACTTCCCCTCCGAAGGAAGCCATACTCTTTAAAAAATACGACGACTTCAGCCGGGTTTGAACCCGTGATAGATAGATGGATAGATGGATAGATAGCTTTATTTTGTCTGGCAAGATTAGGGCCATTGGGCCCTCTCTTCCATCTAACCAGATTTTACAATTAGTAGAGGAACGGGTTTAAAAATGGGCCATGGCTTAAATATGGGCTAGTGTATGGTTTAGGTCTGATGAGTGCTGCAGTCGGGTAGAAAACATGTGAACAGTTATTGTTTGACAAAAAGAGTCTTAGGGGTGCAGTTGGTGGGAATTAGCCGAGTGGTTTGGATGCTGTGCATTGTACGTGTGATTTCGCCGACTTTGTCGTCTTGAAATATTTTACAGGTATGCTTGTTAGCCTACTTTCGATTTTTGCAAAAAATGAAAGTAGATTTATGAGATCAACACAGGGCGAAAAAAGTGTGTCTGTCTGTGTGTGTGTATGTGTGTGTGTGAGTCTGTGTGTGTGTGTGTGTGTGTGTATGTGTGTGTGTGTGAGTCTGTGTGTGTGTGTCTGTGTGTGTGTGTGTGAGTGTGTGTACTCTGAATGTCTGTCCCCCCCCTATCAATTCGAACACGGTGAATGCGAATTGAACGAAATTTGGTACAAAGGTAGCACTAGCAAAGGACACCTCAGTGTCATGTTTTATATCGCCGCCATCTTTACTAAAACTGAATGGCGGCCACTCAAACGTTCAAAACGTAAAATCAAATAACGACGAACCAAATCATCCGATCTCTACCAAATTTGGTAACAACATACCTTCATATAGGATGCGTCTTGTGACCAAACTACAAGGTCGTCCGCCATACCATTTCAGGATGGCGGCCGTGCGAATTATGCAAACTTTATAATCCATATCATGGGACCCACCAGGTCCGATTATCGAGCCGAGAATCGTTTTAACTGTTCTAAAGGAAGAGGCACGTTCGAAATTAAAAGTTTATTTTGTAATACTATAGTGCAGACGTGATTTTAAAAAGCTGAGCTGATTCAGTAATAAGACAAGATGGCAGCGGATATCTTGTGCCTGACTTATATTTCACTAATTTGAGTATTGCGTGCAATATAGCGTACTGACACAAAATAAATAAACTTTGTATGAAATGCTTTATATATAAATAATATACTCCAGTGATGAAATCGTTTAGGATAAATCATTATTTGCTAACAAGTTCTATGTAAGTCATTTTATAAAGAACGATATTCGTTGACACAATTAGCTCAGTGGGGCATTGGCTTAGGTTGGTCACTAGTCGTGGCCGAGTGCGGTACGTGTGTGCGCGCTGTGTGACTACATTAGAAGAGTTTACGGTTCCTAATACCGGTGCTTCCTTAGTTCCACGTGTGTACTGACCTTCCGTGTGTCATTCGGACAATACTTTTTTTTAAGTAGTGTTCCAGATAGGACAACAAAACCAGAAACCCAGAAAACCCCGCTGAAAATCATGTCCGGATACCAGAGAAAAAACACCGTACGCTGCCAATGGGACAGGCAGAGTTCTCGCCCCTCACCAGGAGAAATTCACCGCTGGATTGGCGATACCCTCCGGTTGACTGTCGACCAAGTAGAAGCCATCCAGTTAAATGCGCACGAAAAAACCATGTACATCAAGGTAATCAGCATATCTAATTGTTAAATAATTTTGCAGATCCTATTAAATTTCAGTATGACTCAGGCGAAATGACCAATGTTAAGCTCTCCACAGCGGATTCCAATTTTACCACAGTGCGTATATTTAATGTCCCACTCGAAGTACCCCCTGAAATTTTCAAATCCGTCCTGTCGAAATATGGCACTGTGAGTGACGTCAGGAAAGAACAATGGTCTTCTGCTTATCAGTTCCCGGTGTATAATGGAATACGTGCCGTCACTATGGAAATCAAGCAAGATATCCCCTCCACTGAGACTTTTGGTGGCCATTCTGGCTATATAACGTATAAAGGACAGAAACAGACCTGTTTAATTTGCAATGCTACCACACATCTACGTATTAACTGCCCAAAGAAAATGATTCCCCTCGGTATAACTCCTACACAACAACGACGTGTACAATACTCGGAAGTGGTGACGCAGCAAACGTCATATGAAAACATGCTTATTGATCAGTCAGCTGGGACAACACCAGGAGTGACCTCGGATACATCTGACGCAGAACTGGTACCTTGCCCTGACCAGAGCTGCGAGACACAGAGTGCCCCTGTGCTATCTGCAACCTGTATCGCAGCCTTAGAACCAACTCTGCCGTCACTACAAGCTGCCACAGAAATTTTGTCTTCACTGCCCCCGACTTCGCTGGTCCCTACCGACTCACTTAAGAATGTTGATCGGGGATCCGAGAACGTCTCTAAGAAGATTAAAACAAATGCCTCGATTGCCGTACCAGCCCCGAAGAATCAAACTGGCTCTACAAACGTTCCCGCAGCTGTGAAAAAGAAACAAAATCTTCATTCTACGTCATCTAGGGACCCACGAACGCTCTCAACCGCTGACAGCCGGCCTATGAATGGCAGTCAAAAGGAACTATCTCAACCTAATTTGACATAGTGCACCAGTATATTTCTCACCTGTGTCTTTTTTTCTTTTTTCTTTTTTCTCGAGTCCAACTTCCAGTATGTCTAGCACAACTTTTATACTTCTCTTAATGGCGCAATTTCTCACTGTGGCCACTGTGAATATCAATGTAATAGAATGCCCTCTGAAATTTCAACTGTTGGAGAGATTCCTTCGAGATGCAGACATTGACATTGCCTTCATTCAAGAAGTTGCTCTACCCTGTTTGCCCATATCTGCCTTCTACAAACAATACATCAATACCGGTAATACGAATAGAGGGACCGGATTCCTCATAAGACATGATATCCCACTCGAAGGTGTGCTATGTCATCCATCAGGACGCATAATATCTGGACACATAAACAATACCACCCTGATAAATGTATATGCCCCATCCGGGTCCAATAAACGTGTGGAACGGAAAATGTTCTTTCAACAGAGTATACTGCCTCATCTGCACGAAGTTAAGGAAAAACTTATTCTTGCAGGGGATTTCAATTGTATTCAACGCCAAGAAGATTCCACTAGCTCATACCAAGGTGTCAACCCTGCTCTCAGGACCCTTCTTACCTCCCTACACCTCATTGATGCTGTGGATAGTTTAAGGGTGCCCCGGCCCCATTACACCTGTATAAGTCACAACTCCTCATCACGACTTGACCGCATCTACTTTTCACAGGAACTTATCCAGCCTAGACGATATGAAGTGATACCTGCCAGTTTCACTAACCATCATGCTGTCGTATGTACAATCTCTTACCCCCATCCCATATTTCACATAGGAAGAGGTTATTGGAAGCTGAATTGCTCGCTGTTACTGGAGGAGGAATGCCAAGATATTTTCAGACAACACTGGACTCGATGGGTCCAACAAAAATGCAAATTTCGCGACTGCACAGACTGGTGGGATATTTTAGTTAAACCAGGGATCCGCCGCGTCTTTAAGAACATATCTTACCAACGAGGTCGGGAAAGACGGGATACAGTTGAATTTTACTATCGAGTTCTTCGCCAGCTCCAGCAAAGATCTGATGCTGGGGAGCGTATATATGACCAGATCCGGGAAGTTAAAACCAAGCTCCTGTCTCTACAGCAACGAACGCTCGCTCATATCAACGTGGCTTTAAAAGATCGTACAGTGCTCCCGGACGAAAGTGCAAGTGTATACCATATCGCCAAAGGACAACGTGAGCGGCAACGTAAATATATCCACCGCCTCCGCACCAGTACTGGAAGTGTCGTCACCTCCCCTGACGCTATACGTAGTGAAATATCATTATTTTATCAACGGTTCTACGCTAAGGCTCCCATTGATCCACAGCAGGTGACCCTATTGCTGTCATCTTGCAGTACCAAACTATCTCCGGACAACAAAACTCTGCTCAGCGCGGATATTACGGATGAAGAGATTCACTCTGTGGTTAAACAACTCCCAAACAACCGCTCACCTGGCATTGATGGACTGCCATATGAAATGTATAAACACTTCTGGCCTCTCATTGGCAAAGAATTTTGTCATGTCCTGCGTACCATTCTCCAACGTCGTGCTCTTTGTCAATCACATCACGAGGGTACCATAGTCCTCATACCAAAAACATCCTCTCCCATGGCCGTTGGTGACTTCCGACCAGTTACTCTGCTCTGCAGTGACTATAAAGTCCTTACCAAAGTACTTGCATGCCGATTGAAGACTGTTCTACCTGATATCATTGGTGATGAACAATGTTGCAGTATTCCTGGAAGAACTCTGTTAACAAACTTAGCGATACTACGGGACCTACACCTAAAAGCCGAAATGCTCCCCACTGAGCCAATGAGTTTTCTCACCTTAGATCTTGATAAAGCTTTTGACCGCATCAGTCATGAATACTTGTACATGGTCTTGCAACACTTCGAATTTCCTGAAATCCTTATTGACTACATTCGTATGATAAATTGTAATGCTACGTCTAGAGTGCTCGTCAACGGTTTTCTTTCCCCTCTGATTCCAATACAACGATCAGTTAGGCAAGGATGTCCCCTTTCTATGCTACTTTTTGTCATTGGCCTTGAACCGTTCATTAGGACTACCCAGGTGAAGCTACAGGGTTACAAACTGTCCACACATGTTTTTGGAATGTGCGCCTATGCTGATGACGTATCAATATTGATCCGCAATGAAGAAGACATCTCCCACATCGATAGCGTCCTTCAGCTCTACCATATCGCCTCTGGAGCACAATTGAACCCCCAGAAAACTGCTTTGCTTTCGCTCAATACTAACTCAGTGATTACCCCACAGCCCTGGTTCCGGATAGTAAATGAGGTGAAAATTCTTGGCATTACCTGGAAGCAATCGCTTCTGGACACAGTGCAAGTTAACTTGACTAAGGTCATTGCCAAAGTTAGGGGAGTCCTGATCCAATTTGGTCAAAGAAACCTCAATATAGTGCAACGGGTCATGGTCCTCAACGTGTTTGCGCTCTCTAAAATATGGTATGTCGCACAACTTTTCCCACTTCCCAAAATGTTTGAGAGCCAATTGGCAAAATATACAGGTTGGTTTATATGGCAAGGATTTTTGTTCCGAGTACAACGGGAACAGTTGTATCTCCCATCCCGGCAAGGCGGGCTAGGGCTAACAGCTCATGGCATGAAATGCCGTGCACTCCTCTGCAAGAACGATATCACCATTCTTTCCCAACATGACACTTTTACGAAAGCGCTATACAAAGATATTAGAAACACAGCCCGTGGTTGTGATAGAGCTTTGCCGAAGATATTTAGGGACCATCAACAGCACCTTCTGGAAACTGTTCGCCAAATGCCTTCAGGGATTGTTCCAACGACGAAAAGTATCTATAACATGTTGCGGCAAGTGGTACACTCCAAACCGCGAATAGAGGCCACCACCCTCTACGTCCATTGGCCCACTGTTTGGAAAAATTTTGGGGCTATGACCAGTTCTTCTGCTGTACACTCCCAAGATTTTATCTTCTTCAACGATCTCATCCCAACCGCTCTACGGTGATATACCATCCATCTTGAAGCTTACCCATGGTGTACTATATGTGGTCAAACTGATACGGCGATACACCGCTTCACATCATGCACGCGAGTTGCCTCCACGTGGCTGTGGTGTAAGGGAAAAGTATGTCAACTATTAAATGTGCCCTCGGATGACCTTGATGACAGGAAGTTGGTTCGTTTGTCGGTGACCGCCTTCCCCCAAATTAAACAGACGGCCATTGTGTGGATAATGGGCCAATATGTACACTTCGTGATGGACAATGATCAACATTTCTCTTTCCTGGATCTCAGGTATCACCTGCAAAAAGAGCGTTGGAAGCTTAGTGAAAGTGGACAATTGTACGATAAATATGGACACTATCTGGATTTCTTGTGATGTATTAGTATGGTATTTATCATATCTGAAAATTCTGTAATTCTGTAAAGAGCTAATAATAAAAAAAAAAAAGTGGTAGATCGTTAGCCTATCGCTCTAATGCCTATGGTTCAAACCCGATCGGAGCTAGGTTTTTGCTTGAAATGTTATATGATTATTGTTTTGTAATGACTCAGATGTTTTAAAATTAAGCGTTATATTGTGCATATTATGGTGTAAAATATATATTTAATTAAAACATAATTCGCCAGCAGATTTACTCGAGACATCTAGCTGCCAAAAAGGTACTTATTAACTTCCAGATTTTATTGAAAAGTTTCTTCTTCTGGCCGCTAGAATGCACTCGCTCTGTTAGGATTATATTGTTCGATATTTCAGCACTAGATGTCACGACTAGTCTACGTGGGGCTCCATTGATTAATATACCATTGGCATTCTATGCGCATCGAATTTGAAGAATGACAAGATGATACTACGATACATTTTTACTTTTTATTTTAAAGGCTTTGTAACAGCCTATTTTGCGTTACTTGAAAATGTTATTTGAAGTAAAGAACAAAACGATTTCACATAGTAACTGAATTGAAGCCGTTGATGTTAGTTCAGGTTATTAATTACTACTTTTATTTCAGGCAAATAGCAATCGAAAATATCCACATAGTTTGTATACACACGTCTCTGTAGGGTCATGGAAAGATTTGTTAATTCAATTAGGGTTGTGAAAGCCATGCACAACCAGACGTGTAAAGACATGCCTCAACTCAAAGTTGGATGTTGCCCACGGCAGGTCATATATGTAATAATAATAATAATAATAATAATAATAATAATAATAATAATAATAATTTAATTTAATTTAATTTAATTTATTTATTAAATACTATTTATGTTACATTATTGTGATATGTCTCACGAATCTGATGACAGTACAGATTATCTGTGAGACATATTAATTATTATTTACAACATATATATAGATTATATTTCAGTACAAGAGTGCATGCATTTTTTTTGGTAATGTTAATGATAAAATATTAATGTAAATAATTAAAGATACAAAAAATTACACTATGGTAGTTATATTAATACATTTATGTTATGAGTTAATGTTTGGTTAAGTAATATTTTTTAATGCGACTTATAGCTAGTTGTTTGCTGTTAATGTTTGTCAGTCCAGGTGGTAGTTCATTAAGTAGTGATGGTATAATATAATTTAGTCTCTTGAAACCATAGCTATTTATACATAAAGGTTTAACATGTTTAGTACTTGTTATGGCTCTTGTTTGTATGTTGTGAGAGACCTTATGCCTGAATCTTGGATCATGGTAGTAGAGATTCAGTACAGTAATTTGAAACAACTCTTTAATATTAAAATAAGGGATATCAGTGAAATATTTAAAGAACCTGTTTTGGCTATCTTGAAGATTATTAATTAAAGTTGTGTTTTGATTTCCCCAAGCTGCTATAGCATATCTTAATTTGCTTTCAATCAGAGCACTGTAAATTGTTTTGTAAGTTTTCCTATCTACATAAAATCGGAGATTGTAGAAGATGTAGAGATTTGCTCTTAGGTTTTTTATTATGTTTACTGTGTGTGTGTTCATTTTAAAGTGTTCATCAAGGGTAATTCCTAGGTATTTTTGTGTCGAAGTACTATTTATGAAGGTGTTACATTTGCAACCTGCCAGGATGTTTTGGTGTATGCATGATAAGCTGTGGTGCGTTAGTTTGTATTTTTCTTGTGTGAAGTGATCAACTCTGATGTGCATTATTTTAGATTTGGTTGTATTTATATACAAATTATTGTCATGACACCATCTTGTGATGTTATTGAAGTCTTCTTGAAGTCTCTCAAAAGCTGTTTTAGAGTCTTTATGTATGGTATATATAGTGGTGTCATCAGCATAAATAAATATTTTACTGTGTTTAATGGCTTCATTCATGTCGTTTACGAACAGGTTATATAGTGTAGGTGAAATAATGCTGCCTTGAGGGATACCTTGTGTTCCTTCTACTGCGTCACTGATAGTGTTATTGACCATAACTGCCGTTTCCCTGTTTTTCAGATAGCTTTCAAATAGTTTGTAAGTCGTGCCTCTTATTCCAATATCGTGTAATTTAGCAAGTAGTTTATTGTGATTTATTGTGTCAAATGCTTTAGAAAAGTCAAGAAAAAGTACCATTATGTGATTGTTCTTATTTAAGGCATTATTTATTTCATTGGCAAATTCAGCCAGGAGTAGTTCAGTACTTTTCCCCTTCCTAAAACCGTATAGGTGTCCCTTTAAAATATCATATTTATTTAGGAAATTCTTCAATCTCTTATCCAAGCATTTTTCCATTATTTTGTGGAGGATTGATAAAATGCATATTGGTCTGTAGTTGCCAAAGTCTAAGTGATCGCCATTCTTATATATTGGTTTAATAATTGTGTATTTCAGATATTTTGGTATTATGCCTGATTCGAATATCTTGTTTATGAGATGTGTTATGATTGGTATAGTTTTTTTGGATGTTGCCTTTATGTCTTTCAAGCGTATATTGTCTACCCCAGGCGATTTGTCTGTTTTTAATTCCTTAATTATGTTTTCTATTTCATATTCATCAGTTTCAAGTAATGTAAAGGAATTCATTAATGTGTTTCTATTTGATTGCCATATGTTGATACTACAGTTATGAGCTAGGCTGTTTATTTTTTCACTAAAGGTATTGATGAATTTATTGACTATCACTTCGTTAGTATAATGTAATATTAAATGTTTGTTTATGACTTCATTGACAGTTTGTGTTTTCCGACCTGTTATATCATTAATGACTTTCCACATTCCTTTATTATCGTTTTTGGAACTATTTATCTTATTTTTAAAATATTGATGTTTTGTTTTGTTTATTAGCTTATTTAATTTGTTTCTGAAAGCTTTGTATTCATTTTTTATTGTAATATTATCCTTGTTTCTGAGCATTGTTTTGTAAAGTCTGTCTCTTTCCTTACATTGTATTTTTAGGTCATAAGTGAACCATTGTTTGCTTTTCCTGTGTTTACGAGTTGTTATGTAAGATGCTTTTTGGTAGATTTCCTTAAATTTGGTTGTTATATTGTTATATATATCATTAGGATTTTTTAATTCAAGGCAATCTGTCCAGTCTGTGTTGTTAAGGCTTGTGTGTATTATAGTATCGTTCATTAGCGTAATGTACGATTCATTATCTTGTAATTGTGTCTTATCATTTTTTGGCCAAATACCTGCATATGTTATGTAGTGGTCAGAGATATCTGATTGTATGACTGCAGAAGTATATTGATCTAGTCTGCTACGATAGTTTATGTGATCAATACATGTTCTCGAGTCTAAATTTGGATCATAACGAGTACATTGAGTGATAAGTGGTAGGAAACCATGAGTTGCCATAATATTTGTATATTTGATAGCTGATAGACTGATGTCATTAGATAAAGTATCAATGTTGATATCTCCTAAAATGGCGTATTCGCTGTACTTACTAGTGTGTTGTGTTATATGTGTCTCCAGTTCATCAAGAAAGTCGTTTATGTTAGTGCTAGGTGGTCTGTAAATGCATGTTAATCCAATCTTTTTGTTCATGTGAAGTATTTCTATTACCATTGATTCATGAGTATTGGAAATGTATGAATTGTGTGTTCTAATAGCCATGTTGTTCTTTACATATATGGCTATGCCTCCTCCTTTACGATTTGTTCTATTACAAAATACAACATTAAAATTATCCAAAGTAAATAGGTAATTATTAGATTCAAGTATGTTAATTTCTGTTAAGCAAATAATATCCAGATCATTAATTTTCTTGCCTAAGGTTATGGTTAAATAATCCCAGTTTTTTGATATAGATTGAATATTTAGAGAGAGGATATTGATTTCAGCATTATTTCTAGTCTTATTACCATTTTCGACGAAATCGGGTATATTGAGAAATGTGAGTTCATTTTGTATTCCAGAAACATTTATATTGCTATCCCAACTGTTCATAATATCAATTAATATAATAATTCAATAATAATTCTTTCTTTTTGGCGGGGGGGGGGGGTTACCTAATTTTGTTAATGTCTTCCTCACGGGAGATTCTCAATATACCAGATTCGTCGTTTTTTCGCGCAAGTATTTTGCCGTTTTTAACCCAAATGAATTTCCAGTTATTTTCTCTGGCCTGATTTTTAGTTTTCCATAGTAGCTCCCTGTAAAATGACGTTAGACTTTCGTTAATGAAAAACCTAGATTTAGTGTTCCCATGAGTGAGGAAATTTTGTCCTTTTCTTTTCTGTAAAAATTCATTCTTTTTGGATATGGAGTTAAATTTTACCACTATTGGGGGGATTTTGTTCTTTCTTTGCAGTGGGGGCCTGTAAACTTCCTCTACATCAAACATGTTTAGATCTACTTCTAGAGTCTCAGCAATTTTGTGGACGATTTCATCCAGGCATTCGTCTTTCGCGCGTGGCACTTCACATATTTCAATGTATTGTTGCCTACCGTTCTGTTCCATTGTGTGCACTTTCTCGTTTAGATCTGATATTATTTTGTCTTGTAGATTCTTTTCGTCTTTTAGGATTTTTATTTCTGCTGTAAGTGATTTCAGAAGAGTTGCATTTGACTTAGTTTCCTTAATCAACTCATCATATTTCTGCGCAATAAAGTCGGCACTTTTAACACTTTCACTCACTTGGTTTTTCAGTTCACTAATCTGCTTCTTTAATTCTAAAAACATACCTTTGATATCCGAAGCGTGTATTATCTCCGTGTCCGGTGTTGAAGGTGGAGTATATTGTATACCACATAATAATAATAATAATAATAATAATAATGTTATTGGTTTTACATCCCTTTTAACTACTGCTGCTTTTAGAGACACCGGGGTGCCGGAATTTTGGCCCGAAGGGGATCTTTAACGTGCCAGTAAATGTACTGACACGGCTCACTCGCATTTGTGCACCCTCAAATGCCAGCTGATTGCGCCAGGATACGAACCTGCAACCTAGGGCCCAGCAAGCGAGAACGTTACCGCTGAGCCACGCAGCCAGTCCGGTCGATTATGTCTCCAGATCCATAACATTCTTGATATACTTCTTATCTTTCTTTCTTCAATGATGGTAGCAGTTTTTATCTAGGTTGTGGCGTTTGGTAGAGGTAAATCGTTTCTAAGGTCTTCAACAAAGAATAGTTCTATTATACTCTTTGATAATAACAACGAGTTATAACTATACTCATACATTTAGGAGAAAGTAGGCTATATGTTCTTTACTGAACATCTTGTTTTATTTTCTGTATAGTGATCTAAGTAACTGATAAACATATTGTTAAGGGCACCAGGTAACTGATGCTGAAACCCTCTATTTTCGTAGATTTCTTATTGAGTAGTATCTTGCAATAAGGTCCAGGGCATCTGAAAGCGTGGCTATTCTATTGGTCTAAATACGGCTAGTGCCTGTGGTTTAAATATGGGCTAGCCTATATTTAGACCACTTTTATGTCCACAAGAAACAGAAAGACTTAATCATGGTCTTTTTGGTTTCAGCATGCCCTGAAGTACTCGATTTTTTTCTTTTAGAGTGCCATATCCCCTCCAGGGACGTAGGTGACCTGAATTAGAGGGATTAGGGGGATCACTAACCAGGCATCCCGAGCCGGAGTTTGCGTGTGGTAGGGTGGCCACTCCTCCTTCTGCCATATCATCCGGTAGGTTCCTATTTCGCATCACGAGCCTGGGAGACCCCGTACCACACCAAAACAAGACTTTTAAATTCTTGGCAGAGCCGCGGATCGAACCCGGTACCTCGGGGGTGACAGCCAACAATGCTAGCCACTGCGCCACGAGGTGGTGCAGTGTGTAGTGTGCTAGTGTGGAGAAAGATACATATATATGTGATTACTGCAAATAAACAATCAAAAACCAATTTTAATTTTGATAAAATTTTAAATGTCTCATGATGTGTTTGATTTCTTTGGTCTGTTATAAAATGTCGCTTCTTAATTTTAAAAGGTAGACGCTTTTTAGTTTTAAGGTTAATATTCTGTAGTTTTCTGCAACAACAAGATTTTTCATTCTCCAATTTTCCTTTTTTAAATTTATTTTCTTGAGATATTTGAGGATAGCCCATATTTAAACCATGCTTTCAATTTGCAACATTTTGAGTTACGAATTAAAACAAATGATTTCAAACAAACGGAATGTGTTTTGAAATTTGTTTAGACTCATTTCATAACCCAAACATATCACAGTTGTGATTAGACATGTTACATTTAGATATTTTCTTGCAGGTTATGCAGTACGCCCTGTAAACAAAATGGTAGCCCATATTTAAACCTGTTCCTCTACATTATTACATTATTTGCAGAACTTAACAATGGTACTTAAATCTAACAGGAATACATTTCAGATCCGATCACAATACATATAATGGCAGGTGAGCATGGCGTAGGAAATATTATTGTAATTAGTTAATTATTGCTAAAATAAGAAAATAATAGGGAAACACAAACACTAATAAAACAGAGCCTAATGATGATGTTGATGATGATGATAAGCATCATGGATGAGTTATTACTATAGCCTAATATTGATTTTGCAATGCGCATTTAAAAGGATGTACAGTAAGGAAACATTTAGGTTTTAAACAGAAAATAAATAAAATGTAAATTAGAGACACGAATATAACTCAGCATAAGGATTCAAATATTTGACGTGTTGAGTTCAGCTTTCATTTCTTTTGTGATATGTACAACTGGCATTGCTGCCTGAAGCTAGACGGGGTTGCTCCTCTGACAGAGCGCGGCAGGTTGTTCCACAGTCGTGCAGTAGAACCTACGGAGGAGTAGTGTAGCGTACCGTGCGGTGTATAGGAATGAGCATGAGTGAATCATTTTTTGACCGTGTGCCAAGCCTATGTTCGTATGAGAGGCAGTGAAACTGAGAATGCAGGTAAGCTGGAGAGGAACTTAAGAGTATTTGTCGGAAAAGACATAAAGAATAAAGATCGCGGCGTTGATTTAGTCGTAACCAACTGAGTTGTTCGTACGCAGGGGTCACGTGGTCGTAATACCGTAAGTTGCATATGTAGCGTACACACGCATTTTGTGCTAGTTGGAGTTTGTTTTTAAGAGTAGCAGACAGGTCATTGTATACCACATCGCAATAGTCAAAATGAGGCAGTACTAGGGAGGAAACAAGTCGTTCTTTTAACATGCGAGAGAAAATATTCCCAAATCGTCTCAATGAATTCAGTGAGGAAAATACTTGGGCATCGAAGCTCAGCATGCTGCCAAGTTGTAAGAAATAGAACATGGGGGTTGTCGTTTGAGGGTAATATTTGCATTTGATTCGCATTATTAACGCAAAGCGGTCATGACATTTGCTTAAAGTAAATTTCAAAACATTCCATGCACTGAATGAATGCATTTCAATCAGTGTTCAAGATCTAACTGTAATAATTGTATATTTAACCATACGCGATAATAAGTTAAGTAACAAAGAGCTTCGAAGACTGTTGGAAAAGTGTGTGAGTGGTATCGCACCTCCTCACTGTTTTAAAGATACCGGGTTGAATCCTATTCATCGGCGGGGTACTTATCTTTTTTTTATAATAATTTTATTACATTCTCCCTACCTTGTACAGCAAGTTTTCAAATCAGTTTTATTCACATGATCTATGAGGACGATTTAACCTTTTCAGTGCTGAGTCTTTTCGTCCGCATTGAACAAAATGTAGAAGTCTTAATTTTTAACATGTCAGGGGGCCTAAAATGTCAATAGGTTTTGGGTCTTCAGCAATCTAAATTTAAACTAAATCCTACGTTTATAGTCTATTAATTTTCATTTTGAGACAAATCGAAATTAATATTTTGTGCCCATGCTTGCACCAATTCCATACCAGGCCCAAAATAAAATAATTTTCTAAAATCAGTAAGCAAGTAATACTTGTTGCTCTTCTCTGGCACAAAATTACAACGGGGTGTGAAGAATTTTCTTGTTTTTCCGCCATGCATGTTTACATCTCAGATGAACTCCAGCTGTAGAGGACAGATGTCTACTTTCGGAAGCAAAAGTACAAACACAAGCAGTACTATATAATGCCCAATAGATGGCAGTACATGGCAAAGATCGACTCTGCACTGGAGAGCGAATGGGACATATGAAAAAAAAAAAATGTTCTTATGCACCGTTTATAAGCGGGCGAAGCATTCAACAGATTTAATGATAAACATTAGCAGGGAGAATTGTCATCTTCTCTCATTTAAATTTGTATTTTCCTCACTTTCTGTTCAAAACCACGGAATGATACTATCCGTGATAGCTATTCCAATTGTAATCCTGGATTTACTCCATAATAATAATAATAATAATAATAATACGTTCTGAATTTACTGTATGCGTATAGCAAGGGATATTCGCACAAATGCCGTTCAAAGAAAATAATTTTTCCGTTCTGATGTTTCCATCCGTGGGCCTACCCACATAACAAATCAATTTGTTTATGTTGCCGCTAGGACTGTACTAGAACGAGAAAAGCAATCCAATTGGTTCTTCTAGTCAATCTTCCATGCAAACTTCTGAAAAAAATGGCATCCGTTCAATTTCGTGAGTTGTATGGAAGCTATTATGGAAGGCAGAACCTAGTATGTTAGGTACAAATCACACGGTACTAGACGCGTCTATACCAGCGTACAGTTTCTCACCCGTACTGGTAGAAGCTTCCATGCCGACGAGTGTCATGTTATTCAGGCTTAACCACGTCCAGTGATCGCATTAAGGCACCACGTTGTGTCTTAGGTAGTTGTTTCTGTGAGAACGTAGTGAAGAGTGCTAAGTCTTAATCGACAAAACAATTAATCGATTAATCAACCAACCGATTAATAGAATAATTGAATAATCGATTAATAGTTTTTAGCAATTGATCGTTTTTCTTTTTCGATTAATCGATTAATCGAAATTAATCGATTCAAAGTACAGCCCAGCTCTCTGTTCAGTAATGGGATTTCTTATGCCAAACTTTTCCGCCAAATGACTGTTCTATTTGGGACTCCATTAATTTGCATTCCGTTGACATTCTATATGCATCGAATTTGAAGAATAACTAGTTGATAATACGATACAATTTAATTTTAAAGCGTTTGTAACAGCCTATTTTGTGTTATTTGACCAAAATAACAAAATGATCCCACATAGTACCAGTGCGCTATCTATTGGTGCTGCTTCAGGATAAACGATGTCTCAAAGCTTTGCGATTCGTTATTGGGTAGAGAGCAAATGCTGAGCCCACACAATTCCCAAGAAGATGTCAACCGACAGAACTCGACGGATATTTATGAATATTTATGTTAGAACATATAATAAAGTTATAATTATCGTCGAACATACACAGTCGTATGCAACTCGCCGATAATGGTAATTAAGACACTCGCTTCGCTCGTTTTATAAACATACTCGTCTCTTAATTATTGCCATTATAGGTTCGATGCATAATGTACTAATTTGAACTTGATAGGCGGTGATTCTTGGGCTATATTTTATGTTAGGACTACCTAGTGGTTTACATCACAGAAGTGAAAAAGAGGAAATCTGACATTCTTCGGATTGGAGCGTGGAATGTTAGAATGTTGACTATAGGATCATTAGCACTAAATCAAACAATGGCCAAGCAGGGGTTGGTTTCATATTGAGTAGGAAACTTGGACAGCGGGTGGAATATTATAAGCAATAATAGTGAAAGGATTATTGTAGCAAAAATCAATACAAAACCTATGTGCACCACAGTGGTACAAGTCTATATGCCTATCTGTCAAGCTGGTGATGAAGATGTTGAAAAGGTCTTCGAAGAAATAGATGAAATTCTGAGGTATATCAAGGGTGATGAAAATGTTATAGTAATGGGAGATTGGAATGCTGTGGTAGGAAAAGGAAGAGAAGGGAAGACAGTAGGAGATTTCGGATTAGGTGAAAGGAATGATCGAGGAAGCAGGCTGATGGAATTCTGCACCGAGCATGAGTTGGTCATAGCTAACACCTTATTCAATAACCACAATAGAAGAATATACACATCGATGAGACCAGGAGATACAGGGCGTTACCAAATCGACCTCATTATGGTCAAGCAGAGGTTTCGAAACCAGATTTTGGATTGTAAAACATATCCCGGTGCTGACATAAACTCTGACCACAATCTGGTTGTTATGAAATGCAGATTCAAGTTTAAGAAACTGAAGAAAAGTCAAAAGCCAAAAAGATGGGCAATAGACAGACAGAAATAGAAGGATGTAAATGAAAGATTCAAGAAGAATATAAAGGAAGAACTAATGAAAAACCCTAAACAAACTTCAATTGCAGAAGAATGGGAACTTTTGAAGAATGAAATAACAAAATCCGCAGAAGAATAGGTAGAAAACAGTGGATCACTCAGGATATACTAGAATTGATGGATGAAGGACGGAAACACAAGAATGTAGGCTAAGAGATGAAAAGGGGAAAGCTGAATACAAACGCCTGAGAAATGAGGTTAACAAGAAGTGCAAGGAAGAAAAAGAAGAATGGTTGAAAGAGAAATGTACAGGTATAGGAAATTGTTTGAAATTCGGAAAAGTAGACACAGCTTATCGAAGGAAAAGGAATACTTTTGGGGAAAAGAAGACCAAGTGCTGTAATATTAAGGATACAGATGGAACGCCTCTAACAGATAGGGAAGAAAAGGTTGAGAGATGGAAAGCTTACATACAGAGTCTTTCATATAAAATAAGAACGCCAAGCGGCGGATTTGTTATCTGCAGCTGCGGTGACCTTGGCCGAGCTTCTGGCGCGCCACGGCCCCCTGCTGTTGTATTGGAAGCGCGCGCATAGTACATACGAGGGCTGTTTTTTTCTTTTTTCCAAGTTCCGATGGACTGTATAAAAATAACAGATTGGCATTACCAAACTTGAACTTGCAATAAGCGTGCAGGTGTTCAGTCGCCAGTCCAAACCTCAAGTGCTAACATGGTGAAAGAACAAGTGTATCGAACAAATCCTCACACATTGGAGGTACTGAAAGAAAACATTAGCTGGCAATCAGAAACATTACAGTGGCAGAACTCAGTCGCGTCAGCAAAAATGTGGTTTCCAGATACAATGCCTGTATAACCCAGGAAGGACGATACTTCCAACATCTTTTATAAGGTAAGACTCAACGACTTGTTCGTTTTTGGTTGACGAATTTTTGTTTTTCCGTAAATTTTAGTTATTTTTATAATTATTAGTTCTTTTTGTTTTATTAATTTTCGGTCTTTCCACCTGTAAATTTTAAATTTCGTTCCAAATTTGTATACTTTAATCTGTGTTAAGAGGGGCAGATGATCTCGTAGTTCCGCCCCTTAAAACAACAATAACTAACTAACTAACTAAAGTAAGATTTCAGCATTGTACACACTCTAGCAAGGCCGCAGCATCTGTAGCATATCATATAGGATTGTACACCCTCTTAAAGCAGGGGGCCGTGGCGCGCCACAAGCTTGGCCAAGGTCACCGCACCAGCGGATAACAAAGCCGCCACTTGGCACTCTTATTTTATACGAAAGACCCTGTAGAGTGTTTGTATAGGGGAAAGGAGTTTGATAATCTTGTATTGGAAAGGGAGGAGGAAATTGATGAGGATTCAAAAGGGGATTTAATATTGAGATCAGAATTTGACAAGAGCATTGGAAGACTTACGCAGGAACAAAGCACCAGGCATAGAAGATATACCGATTGAGTTGCTACGCTGCATAGGAGATGAAGGTCTGATCAGGTTATTTCACTTGGTGTGTAGGATTTATGAGACAGGTGAGGTACCCTCTGATTTCAAGAAGAATGTTATCATCCCTATACCGAAGAAAGTGGGAGCTGACAGATGTGAAGATTACCGTACAATCAGCTTGATTACTCATGCTTCAAAGATCCTGTCTAGAATAATTTACAAGAGGATGGAAAGCCAGATAGAAACGGAGTTGGGTGAAGACCAGTTTGGTTTCAGGAGAAATGTAGGAACAAGAGAAGCTGTACTAATTGTAAGTCTTAAGGCGGGTTCACACGGAGTCGTGAAGCGGGCGAGAGCACTACTAGTTTTGAGCATGCGTCACGACCCTGGTCAGTTCACACGGATGAAGTGTTCTCGCTGGTCTTAAGTTTCTCGCTCGTTGTTCAATCATGGCAGAACGTGAAGCTGCGAAAGAATACGACTGAAGTGGTCGTGCTCTCTCCAACCAGTCGGAGATTTCACGCCCCACCTTTTCGAGGGCGAGCACGACCTCCACTCCCACTACCATTGGTTCACACGAGGTCGTGTCCACGACCAGCTGATCGATCAGTAGCGCTCTCGCCCGTTTCACGACTCCGTGTGAACCCGCCTTTAGGCTGATTTTGGAAGGTAGAATAAGGAAAGATAAGAGAACGTTCATGGCATTTGTAGACTTAGAAAAGGCTTTTGATAACGTTGATATGACTAAATTGTTTGACATTTTGAAAACGATTGGATTAAAGTACAGGGATAGGAGGGCGATCTACAATCTATACAGAAACCAGACAGCAGTCTTTCGAGCTAAAGGACATGAGAGAAAAGCTGGTATTCAGAAAGGTGTAAGGCAAGGCTGCAACTTATCACTCATACTTTTCAATCTTTACATTGAACAAGCAATGAAGGACATTCGAGAAAAAATTTATGTGGGAGTGAAGATTCAAGGAGAAATAGTTTCAACTCTGAGATTTGCTGATGACATCGTCATCTTGGCCGATACGCCTGAGGATTTGATGAGTTTTTGAATGGTATGGACTCTGTCTTGAGAAAAGAATTCATGATGAAAATTAATAAATGTAAGACAAAAATATTGGAATGCAGCCGAAATGAATCGGAAACCTCTATGGACATCAAATTGGCAGGTGAAAAGCTGAAGGAAGTAGGGGACTTCTGTTACTTAGGAAGCAAAATAACCAGTGAAGGACGAAGCAAAGAGGACATAAAATGTAGGTTGGCTCAGGCAAGGAAAGCATTTCTACAAAAAAAAAAAAGACTTTGTTAACTTCGAATGTAGATTTAGGTGTTAGGAAGCCGACTCTGCTAAGAAATGTAATTTTGGTCTGATTGATGGATCGGGGTACACTCAGCCTCGTGAGGCAAAATTGAGTATAGGTCGATTCCCACCTCTGACATCCTAGAACTGGTTTTCCGTGGTTCCCCACCTCTACTCCTGGTAAATATCGAGATGGTGTCTAACTTATGGCCACATTCGCCTCCTTCCCAATCCTAGCCTTGATTACAAAATAATATACATATTTCTACAGATACCACAATAACACGGGTTATCAAAAAGTTTAAAAAAAGTTACGAGCCTTACAGTAGTCGCATTGAGGCCTCCCATTCCAAAACTCGCTAACTCCATTTTTTAATAAAAATGAGTTACCTACTGCAGTGGGTAAGTCTTCAACAGGGCTAATTAATAGAGTAAAAATGCCGTTCCAAACCTTGTCAAAACCTATTATAATCATCATCATCTTGCACAGTTTCCAGCCACTAGCCGGGTCTGTTTGGAACACAAGCCTCTCCAACGTCTTCTGTCTTCCCTCCATCTCTCAGCTTCCACCCTTGTCCGGTCTTCTCCTCTCTTCTTCACGCTTTCTTCCACCCCCTTCAGCCACCTGTCCCTCGGTCTTCCTCTCGGTCTCTTTCCTTCCCACTTCGTCTCGTGTATCCACCTGGGTATCCTCTTCTCCTCCATTCCTTTTACATGTCCATACCGTCTAAGTCTAGTTTCTCTATACCATCCTGTAATGGTTCCTCCTTCATTAATTCTCTGGTCCTATCATTTCTTATTCTGTCCATCTTTGTAGCTCCTATACTGCTTCTCAAGAACCTCATCTCACTGGCCTATATTTTGCTCTTCTCCCTTCCTTTCATAACCCAGGTCTCCGAGGCATACGTAAGGATAGGGACATAGTACGTCCGATATATGATCTTTTTGCCGTTCTGAGGGACATCCTTGCTCCATAACATGCTTCTCACACTCCTCGGAAATGCTTCTGCCTGCCTCCCCCGCTCATTTATTTCTCTATCGTTTCTTCCATTATCTTGTATCAGGCTTCCCAGATACTTGAAACTCTCCACTTTCTTCAGCTGTTCCCCACCAATTGTTATTCCTGTTGTGGTTCTTTCCTTCTTCCTTGTTGTGATCACCATCTCACTCTTATTTATGCTAAATTTCATCCCATATCCTTGTATTATTCCTTCTCACACGTCCGACTGTTCCTGTACCTCCTCCTCCTTGTTTCCCCAAATCATCAAATCATCAGCAAACACCATTGCTTTCATCTTTCCTTCCCCAATTACTTGTGCCACTCGGGACACTATGTCATCCATCACCACAATGAAAAGTAATGGCGACAGTGCACTTCCTTGTTTCAGGCCGTTTCTCTGTTCCAACCAGTCCGATCTCTCTCCTCCCACTTTCACACAGCTCACGCTTCCCTTGTACATCTCCTTTATCCTCTTTATAGTCCATTTCTCTACTCCTCTATCCTCCAGGGACTTCCATACTTTGTTTCTGCATACACTGTCATATGCTTTCTCAATGTCCAGGAAGGCCATCAGTAGATCTGTTCCATACTCATAGTGCTGTTCTTGTAACTGCCTTACAGCAAAAATCAAATCCACTGTGGACCTTCCTGCTCTGAATCCATGTTGTTCTTCCCTCATCCCTCCTTCTATCCTTGTCCTAATTCTCCTGTCCGAAACTTTCTCGAAGATCTTTGCACAATGACTCATCAGTGTTATTCCCCGATAGTTTCTGCAATCTGTTCTACTACCTTTCTTGAAGATCGGGACAATTATTCCATTTTTCCAGTCCTCTGGGGTCTTCCTTTCCTTCCATGCTGTCCTCACCACTCGGTACAACCATTGTATCCCCAGCTCTCCTGCTGCTCTCACCATCTCCACACTCAACTCATCTACACCCGGTGCCTTCCCTCCTTTCATCTTTTTCACTGCATCTTCCACTTCTTTCCATGTTAAGTCCTTTTCATTTTGCAGTTCATCTTCCTCTTCCCCGATTTCTTCCTCCTCACCATCATTTCCATTTGGGTTCAGAAGTTCTTCAAAATATTCTTTCCACATTTTCTTCAGTTCTTCCCTATTTTCTATCTCTTGTCCCCTTTTGTTCACCATTCTAACATAATCCGTAGGATCCTTCCGCCTCTTATTTTTTACCATCCCATACAGGACCTTTTTTGTACCTTCACTATCCTCCTTCATCATCTTTGTCCACTCTTCCATCCACTTTCTTCTCTCCTCAGCCACTACTCTCTTCGCCTCCTTCTTTCTTTCCTGGTACTCTTCCCTTGTCTCTACCGTCCTATTTTGATACCACCTCCTAAAGGCTCTATTCTTTTCCCTTACTATATATTTTGTCTTCTCATTCCACCATGGTGTTTCCTTCCACCTCTTCTTACTACTTGTCCTCCCACATACTGCTTCTGCTGAACCTACTAGTGTCTTCTTAAATCTAGCCCATTCCTCTTCCACCCCTCTTTCTTCATCTGTTGGAATTCCTTCCTTTACCATTTTGAGGTACTCGACCCTTCTATCCCCTTCTTTCAGTTTCCATATCCTTATACGTCTTTCATGGTTCTCAGTCCCTTTCTTCTCCTTACTCCCTCTCAGGTTCATTACCAGCAATCGATGGTCGCTATCCAGGTTCTCCGATGGTATAACCTTGATGTCCGTGATGTTCTTATTTAGTTCTTTCTCATACAGTATATAGTCGACCACCGACTTCCTGGACAAGTCATCACTGTACCATGTGATTGTGTGGCTCTCTCTTTTCTTAAACCAGGAGTTCCCAACTAGCAGGCTGTTCCTTTGGCAGAAGTCCAACAGTCTCTTTCCTTCCTCATTTCTTCCGCCCCAACCCTCTGGTCCTAGGACAGTCTCATAACCTTGTCTTTCTCCCCCTACATGGGCATTCAGATCCCCCATAACAATCATATTTCTTCCTACCAGCTGCTTCTGCAATTCCTCTTCAAACTCCTCCTTCTCTTCAGAGGCGCAGCCTACTTGTGGAGCATACACTTGCACTATTTCTACGGTCTCTCCCCTCATTGCTACTTTCACTTTAATCATCCTATCACTTATTCTCCTCACTTCTTCTTTTAAACCATCTCGTACTACTACTCCCACTCCATTCCTCTTTCCCTCTTCATTCCCACTCCAGTACAGTCTATAGCATTATCTCAGTTCTCTCCTTCCTTCCCCTTTCCACTTTGTTTCTGCCAATCCCAATAAATCCAACTTCCTTCTTTCCATCATATCCACTCCCTCCTCCACCTTCCCCGTCAGCGTTCTTATGTTTAAAGTTCCAAATCTTAGTCCGTGTGTACAGCCGTGTCGTCGCCTATTATATCCATCATGTCCGAGGCTCGTTCCATTCTTGAAAACATTAGGTTTCATCCACTACTGGCTTGCTGGGCCTATCGTAGCTTCACCAGAGCCCCGTTAGCCGTCACTTTTCAGGGTTCTTGTAGGACCTTCACAGCTACCGTAACGGTCACGGGGCACACGAAGTCCCCACTGTTCTTCGCCCCTACAGGCGATCCCCTACTTTGTGCCGTTGCCCGTCTCCCACGACGTGGACGAGGGGTTGGACTTATGGGAGACCTATTATAATAGAGTTTTGAAATTAGGTAATCATTCCAGAACTCGCTAACTCCATCGCCGATATCGTTACAAAACTTGCTATATTCAAGCAGCCAATGAATGCTATGCATTGCAGTCACGTGATGTGATCTATGCATCTCTTGGAAAGAGAGTTACTGTTCTGAAGCTGAATATTTTGTGTTCTTATTGCTGTTACTAACGTGATTAAAACAACATTTAACGAAAAATGAATTGTGACAGAACTGTAGCACCATACCCACTATCGTTCAAGGGACTTCAAAATCAAAGTTGACAGAGGATAAAGTCAGAGTGTTTACATGGTTGGAACATGAATATAAGAAAGGTTCGAACGAGATATCATCGGCTGTTTGGCATTGTTTAAGTGAATCCGATTTGTCACGTTGTTCTATCATTAGGCTATGTGCAGATGGGTGTAATTCTGCAATGATCACCATGGCCAGCTATTTCTTATCTCAAGTAGCTCCAGGAAATGTGACACGTATTGAACTTATTTTCCCTGTCCTTGGACACTCATTTTTACCTTCAGACAGGGTTTTTGGTAACATCGAGAAAGTCCTAAGAAAGATACCATTGATTTACGATCCCACACAGTATCGTAATGTATTTCAGAAATTTGGAAAGGTCGTACGGTTAGGTGAAGATTGTGATATGAAAAACTGGAAAGAATATGCACGCCAAGTTTTGAAGTTACCTGCAAGTTGGCATTTCAAGTTTGCATCAGCCAAGAGATTCGTTATTGAAAAGACATTATCATGCAGGATAATTGTCACTGGAGAACCCCACTATAATACTAATATAGGAGAGGGCAAGTCTGTGATGAAGAGAGGGAAATGGTTTGGTGACTGTGTCCCTGAAGTTGTGCCAAGAGGTGTGGTATTGAATCCAGCGAAAGTTACGGACGTCAAGGCTTTGCTGGCCAGTCATTTTGGTGAGAAGTGGGCTGGCGATGATCGTTGTCAGTTTTTCAAAGACCTGTTCAATGACATTGAAAGTACAACACAAAATGATGCTGGTACAGTGACGAAAGTTTGTACTGTGAACACACTGATGCTACTTAAGATCAGGACCTAAGAATCTGATGATTTTAGGTATTTGTTTTCCACCATTCGACGTGCATTTACCTCTTTACAGGAACTGAAGCACGAATTTGATGTTGATTTGATGTTGTGTGAACATCTGTAGAATATTGAGCAATAAATACATCTTGTGTCTTTCATAATTATTTCCTTTTAATACTGATAATTCTCTTAGCATATGTTATACAATTTACTTAACAACTGGGGAGCGGGAGGGGGGGGGGGGGGGTGGAGGCAATCACGAATCTCTGTACTTGAGTGGTCATTCCTAAACTGCATTTCTCCACATGCTATCATTCCATAACTTTCTTTCTCCATTCTGTCATTCAAAAACTCGTCAACTCCAATTCTCTTTTTCATTTTTCACACAATTACTTCGATGAATTTATGTAAGATTCTCACAGACTCACCAGCAATACCTTCTTCACCCGCCCGGGCCATTGCGCTGCTGGTCAATGTCATAATAACACTAAAACAGTTTTTGGTGTTTCCTGAAAAAAATCCTCAAGTGGAGTTAGCGAGTTTTGATTGTGTAACATCTGACATAGAAGAAACCTCACGTGAAATTGTTGATACACCGGTATTTTATACTATTATTGGCACAAATATTAATCTATTGTAAAAGGGAGTGTTTTACAGATATTGTAGTTTATAATACGGAACTCATTTTATTAGATGATTTGTAGCTTCCCCCAGCACTAGCCTAAATAAAGAATACGATATGGATCAACTAGATTAATAGACGCGACACCGCTCATAACCTTAACTTCCTTATAAACAGGACCTCTTGATTCACAGACCAACACGTAATTTTATATGGATTCTGTTAAAATGAGTCATATTGACACGATAAATATCGTTTAAAATGATAATCTGGTAGCAAAAATATCTACCACGTCCGGGATTCGAACCCGAGATTTCTAGATTCACAGTCATAGGCGCTAACCCCACGGCTATTTTGACTACGCAAATATTGTGCACAAGATGGTGACTTATTTCCACGTTCCAATAATATTGCATTACGGAATTAAGTTTCATTTATATTTTGCTTGTTTCGATAATGTTCCTGCGTGAAATTGAGTTTAAAATGCCTTATGAATAGGCCCTCTTGTGAGAATGTATTCAGCAATAGTTCATGAAGGCTTGCTCAATTCTCGTATAACCACAACGATTATATTATATTGATGACTGCATTACCGATATGTGGGTTAATATTTGAATAGCCATTGTGCAGAAACATAATACCGGCAATGCCGATTACTTACAATGTTTGATATTAAGGCATTTTACCATTTAAATACTGATACAAAGACTTCGAACATGAACCATGTGCTTTGTTTCAATCACTTGACACCAGAGTTCGCATGAGCGTTTACCGTTCAGTATGTCATATGCATTCACATAGCCGGGAGTACGTCATGGTATCAATTTCTGACACCTCGCGCTCATTGTTTCTCTTACCACTGCCAGCTGGATCTTACACTTCCGTTCGCTGGTGCCACCTCGAACGTTCCGATCCACTTCCGTCCCATTTTTCAAAATCACTCCCACAAAAATATCCAGCAACCGAGTGGAAAGATGTTACACATCAAAAATAAAATAATGTAGTTATAATTTTCGTCGAACATAAACAGACGTATGCCACTCGCCTATTATGGGAATATTAAGACACTGGCTTCGCTCGTTTTATAAACATAGTCCACTCTATCTTAATTATTGCCTTTATAGGTTGTGGCTGTGGTCTTACGAAGGAACGGTACAAAGTCGGACCACGAATTTCGACTTTATTTTTGCATAGTCGTGAAGGTCTTTTTACGCTGAAACAGGTAGTGGAGGTCTAATTTTTCGCTGGTCCTTTTTAAGGAGCCATTTGGGAGCCCCAAGTTTGAGGTGCGCGCTCTGAATTGTACAGTACATGCCGTCACACGTCAGCGCGCACAGCCAGCGGCTGACTTGCCTCACCTTCCCTCTAACCTCGTTCGGTTCTCCACTATCACCCACCACATAGGCTACCGTTACCTATAGTGGTTATGTATATGGGGCTGCGAGTCGTTTTCTATACGGTCAAGTTCTCCACGACTGATGGTTATTCCACATACAGGCGATCGCATTGCAGTCTTTGCGTTGTAATGACCGCTTGCAACATTATTTTAGCTCTTATTAATGCCTACGGTGTTCAGGACGCTACAGAGCTTTCTTATAAAGAGCAAATAATGTTCATATAAATAATGACAACGTTTGATGCAATTATGGAAGAGAGTTGTTTTGCGACTCCTACTTGACAAACCTTAAAAGGCGTTTGAAAATTCGGTCCCGAAAAGTAACCAAACTCGTCGGTAGAAAAAAAAAAAAAAAAAGAAAAGAAAAAAAGAGTACGATGTGATTCGAGTGCGAAATGGCAACAAGAGAAGTTATGATGTTCGTGGTGTGAAAGACGTTCTTGCTACGCTTGTTTGCCAAAATAGTTCTACGCACACCCACACTGTGCAATATCACATTTCTAAAGCCGGATAAATGGGACATTTGTTCTTGATCGTTTTCAAAGATATTAATGGAAAGTTTACACCTAGGGTACAAGAAAGTATCAACGCCTACATGGATGTCTTAAAAATGTCGTCATTGATTGTTCATCTTCCGGAAAAATGGGGAAAGGGCATGCACTGCACGTGCCTGGTTCCAAGACATTTTCCATCCGCAATTATAGGACGACGAACGAAATCTTCTTCTCCTAGATTCATTTAGTGGCCAGGGCAAAAATGCACAGCTTGAATCTCTGACGAACAAACATGAACAAATTGAATGCATACCGAAAGGAACTACATATCTTTGTCAGCCGTGTGATCATGGACTCTTCCGACTACTAAAATGTTTAGTCCGTCGAATGGAAAACATTTGCCATGTAAGGAATTAACACGGCCCGTCAAAATTAAAACCCAACAACAGACTTTTAATTATAACTAGTAAAATGCTAGCGCATAACCGATTACAAGCTGATTGTTTCGTACCAATGCTGAAATGTGCTTGGGAAACGGGTGGTTTTTCCATTACTGACAATATATCATAATTTTATACTGTCTCACAAACTAATTTTCATGATTTGATTGATAAAAAAGTATGCTGGAATTGATTGTACCAATTTTTTTCTTTTATAAGGTGCGCACAATGATTTTCTTGTGTTTTGTTATTCACATTTTGTGTTAGATTTTCACTATCATGCCATGAACAATGCACCCATGCCAGACTGTGTTAGAATAAAGGCATTTCTTGAACAGTTTGAACGGCATGATGATGAAGATGATATGTGATATTATATGATTTGTAAACCATTGTTTTTGTTTCTATATTCCACAATGAATTCATCTTTGTAAATAAAATATCCAAACTAACGTCAGTTTAAACCCGCCATCCCGTGTACACAGCTGTAGGCAGCCGTATGTGGTGGGTGATAGTGGTGCACCGAACGAGGTTAGAGGGAAGGTGAGGCAAGTCAGCCGCTGGCTGTGCGCGCTGACGTGTGACGGCGCACCGCCAACTATGGGCTCCCAAATGCCCCCTTAAAAAGGACCAGCGAAAAATTAGACCTCCACTACCTGTTTCAGCGTAAAAAGATCTTCACGAATATGTAAAAATAAAATCAAAATTCACCGTCCGACTTCGTACCGTTCCCTCGTTAGGTTAGGTACCATCCCGGTATCTGTCTGGAGTATACAGTAAGTGTGGAATCCAAGGGAAACCACTTCCAGGACGGCTGAGGTAGCAATCGAACCCACCCCATATATTTTTATATTTATGTACTGTATATACACACATCCCGAGGTACACGGGGCTGAAATGACTACGATGTCCAAGCCCCTAAATGAAAACAACAACATTTAATGTTGGAGAAGGACATACAGTACGTATGTAAACTTCTTGTTAAGGACAACCGAACCGGCAGCAGACGCACCGTTGAGTTACAGAGCCTCACACGTTAGTTCCCCTTGTAGACACAGCGATCAAACATAGGCACTTGTGTGTATCATACTTGAGAACTTGGAGTGGGAAATGTAGAATGGGGACATGATTATTTCAGTAAATAAAGTTAGGGAGTGGACTGCTAGGTTTAGTGAGGTTAGGAGAAAAATTATTCCCGCAGTCAGCACGAATGTGAGAAAAACTGTTTTTTTTTATTATCTTAATACTGTTTTCATTATTGATGAGAACTGCTGATAGTCGTATCGGACGCTAGTCTCCATAAAACGAGAAATATAATAATAATAATCATAATCAATAATAATCATCATCATCATCATAGATTCCACAACACAGTCTACAGTACGTGAATCAGGAGTCCAATAATAAGGGCTGTGATTTATGCAACACTTATTAGACTTCCAATGAATCCAGTAGGGAAAGCTGATTTATCCGTAATTTCCTAACGCCATCATACAACATTGCTTACACTGAGAAATAAATATTAATGAACTACAGTAGGCCTATATGTAGAGGTACAGGTAAACATTTATTATGGCTAATTTTTTTAGGAGTAATTCAAACCCGCGTAGGTAGTCGCACTGTTAATGTCTATTCCTGTATCTACGTTGTTAATCAGACGATTAGTAGATACTCTTGCTAAACATTGTGCTTTTTAGCAGATCTAAGAATGGCAGCAGAATCCCTATCTACACTGACCGGCAAAAAAAGATCACTTGAAAAATTCAACATTACTTTCATTCAAATCATAAATATGCAAGGTGTAGGCCTAGTACAGTAGGCTACATACTGTAGTTATAGCATGGAAGCAAGGTTAATTGGTTTCCTGGATGAATTACCATTCTTTATGTCATTGTTTCACTTAACAATAGCGATTCTTTGACATGATGCTGTTTCCCGCGTAAAGATGTGCGCGCCATCGCTATCGTCAACAATGCAATGTTTTATTCTTTTTCTTTTGCCACTTATTGGCATAGGAAAGCCATATCTTCAGTTGTTGTGCAATTCAGAAACGAATATGCGCTCGAGGCCTAAAGATGTAGCCAGGGCAGTGGCTCTGATCGAAAATGGTGGCGCGCACATCTTTCCGCGGGAAACAGCATCATGCCAATGAATCGCTATTGTTAAGGGAAACAATGACATGAAGAATGATAATACATCCAGGGAAAGAATAACCTTACTTTCATGCTATAAACAGTAAGTTATGTACTAGACCTAGAGTGTTCACATTATCATGATTTAATTAAAGAAATGTTGAATTTTTCAAGTGATCGGTTTTCTTTACCGGTCGGTGTAGTCTTTTGGTATGAAGACTATGATTTACAGTCTGTCATGACCCAATTCAACATGCATAAGATAAATATGTTTTACTATGTAAAATGGTGGTTAGCCTACACCATTTTCATTTTTGGAAGTTATTTGATCGAATGCATATTTTGGGTAAGGCCTAGTTGCTTCAGGGCTGTTCGCTGGCAGTAGACCCCCAGGTTCAGGTGTACCACCATTCAATTGAATTCTAGAAATTAGCATTTTTTCATGAGGCCTGTGTGTTTGAAATACGCTATTTATATATGAACTTGATTTGAATTTATCGTAAGAAATTGATCCGACGCCTGTCTCATAAGCGGCCCCCGTTTGATTGCTCATCATCATTGTTGTTGTTGTTAATTTTTTTAGGAGATTTGCATATCGTGGTCATGTAGCCCCGTGTATTTGTGTGTGTATATGGATTTTGTCTAATAACGTGTGTTATTGTGGTGTATGACTAGTGTGTGTATTTGTAATTGAGGTAGGATTTGGGTGAAGCCGCTGTGGTCTTGGGTTAGATACCATCCCAGTATTTGTCTGGAGTAGAAGTGTGGAATCTTCGGAAAACCACTCCTAGGAAGGCTGAGATAGGAATCGAATCCATCTCTTCCCAGTATTGCCTCACGAGGCATTTCAGAATTACATTACATTATATTTCAGAGACGAGAAAGCCAAGGCTGATAGTGAGATATGAAGAAAACATAATGAATAATTCGGTAAGTATACGTACTCAGTTAAATATATTTATTGATGACACCTGTTAATACTATACATTAATTTGACTACTTAGCATGATTCGGGAAAGCCTGGAGTTCCTACCTAAAATCAAGTTCCTGAAAGAACCTTGAAGGCCATAATTTCCACAGCTCTAGAAACAATACATGGCAAGTCCAAAAGGGACCTCGAAAACCATTTCCGAGATATTTTCCAAACAATCCCGCTCTTGGAATTTGATCAAGGAATGACCAGCCGTAATCTAACCTCCTTGACTTTCATAGCACTTCAAGGAGCGACAAAATTTGACATGCAAGCTGCCCTCAGGCCGTCAAATAACAAAGCTTGCACCCGGCACCCGAGACCATAGGATATTATTATCATAGCAATGCCAGCTCTCCAGTTAGGTCTGCAAGAGAAGATGCCCAGCGTCATTCATCATCCAAAGCAATAATTACAAATCAAACCAAAATTACATTTTCGAAATTATTAAAAAATGGTGGGTCAAACAGAATATACTATGATTTAATTTTCTTATGATAATCAGCGCATAGAAGTACTGTACTGTAATTAAAATTATGCCACAAGTGAAAATAAGACACAAATTTAAGTAATACTTATTGTATGTCTACCCCTTATTATTCCCGTTTTTCCAACGGGGTCGGGGATGAGATGCGATGGAAGTCTTTGTGGCGATGTTTTTACGGCCGGATGCCCTTCCTGACGCCAACCTCATGAGAGGAGTTAATGAGAGATGAAATGAATGATGGTGAATGAAACTGGGCAAGGATGTGGAAGGAAGCGGCCGTGGCCTGTCAGAAGTTACCGTCCCAGCATTTGCCTGGTGTTGAAAATGGGAAACCACGGAAAACCATTTCAAGGACGGCCGACGGTGGGGCTCGAACCCACGCGTCTACCGAGTCAGCAGAGAGCTTGGCCCCATGACCTAATGCTGCGCTTTAGCCAGCGTAGCCACTACTGTCGGTTAAATTTAAGTAATACTTATATTCAACCTTAAATAATGCCCCACATAAACTTTTAACTCTTAGTTTTTAGCAGGAAAAAATTAACTTCCCTATAATTTCAGAATTTAAAACCAATTTTATTATTTCCTTTCTCCTGCCAAGTAATAATAAACTCAGGAAGACAATAAAGCAATCATCATTATGTTAGGTTGAATTTGATGGCCACCCGTCTATAGGTCTACACTGTACCCGACAATATACCTCCAATCAGGAACCAAACTTAACCAAAATGTAGCCCATAATATTAATCAATGAGCAACACAGTCCAAGCAACAACGTCTTTTTGTCAACAAGATACCAAGTGAAACTTGAGATCAAGGAGGCAAGAATTTTTTTTAGAAAAAGACACAGAACAAGACACTCAATTGTCAGTAAGGGAATCACAACACAAGCTCTGTAGTATGTTCAGAACGCCTACGTACAGAGGTGTGCAACTTATTAGACTCGACGGCCGTTTCCCAAAATTACATTTATACCCATCCTTTGTACTGTTACTTACCTGCAGCAAAAAGACTCAAAACAAGAAGAAGTTTTCTTCACGCCACTGAAAATCTGACAGTCTCTCCTTCAGTATTTAGATTGCTCTCCTGGCGCTCCAGATCTAACGACTCTGCAGGATGGACGCTACCATCCGAACACCTGCCTGCTGGTCACGAAGAAACCTGGTCAACGTGGAAGACCCTCAACAGGCTGCGTACAGGAGTGGGGAGGTCAAAGACGAATTTGGAAAAGTGTGGACTCGCCTGTGACTCGACTTTGTGTGAGTGTGGTGAGGAGCAGACTATGAGTCACCTCCTCGTTTGCGGGTTGTGTCCCATCACATGATCTCCACGGAACCTGAAGCATGCGAGTTGGCAAAATTCTGGTCTCAGTATTAGATTTTGGTATGATTGCGTGTATAATATAATTTTATTTAATCAATTATGCAATGTATACAGGGATTTCATGGTTCTCTTATAGTACCAAATGTAATTGTTCAATTGTTTTGTGATGCATGTTCTCTGACACGATTAAATAAATAAATGCACTAATATGTTTGCAAGGCGGGTAAATTACTTCCAATGTTTAACCCCGAGTCTTAATTATATTTTCTTTTAAGAAACTCAAAGTGAAATGATTTTTTAGAATTTCCACCAACAGAGGAGCTTTGCTACTGCAAAATGCCACACGTTTTATTTGGTTACTTTGCTCTACTTTTGTGTGAATTTAGAGCTGAGGGTTTTGCAGTCTTTTTACTGATGATCCGCTCTTGAACTATTCAAAGATTCATGAACTATGGATTGAAATCACCTGACTTAGAGGGCATGTTCAAAAGTCAATGAAAAAATAGAAAACCGGCCAAGCTCAGGTATCCCTTGGAATCCCCAATTCTGAAAGTTTCCAGACACAATTCCTTATGGGAAAAGGTGAAAGTCGACAAGGGAGAAAACATTATTTAGTAGGGTTCCAAAAGATGCCAGCAGATGGCCAATAAAATGATTTTCAATAAAAAATTGTGACTGATTCCAATCCTTTATTTGATTCTAATAATTTGCGCACCTCTGTAAGTGAACCATTCTTCATTTCCTTATGGTAACACCTTTAAAAGTGACCTACTCGTGGTGTAACGGCTGTCAACCCGGGGTCCGGGTTCAATTCCCGGCTCTGCCAATATATTTAATTCGTCTGAGGGCTGGGATGGGGAATACTCAGCCTCGTGAAATTAATCTGAGAAAAGATAGGTTCGATTCCCACCTCTGCCATCCTGGAAGTGGGTTTACGTTGTTTCCCCATTTCTACTCCAGGCAAATATGGGATGGTTTCCAAACTTCAGGCCTTGACCGCCTCCCTCCCAATCTTACTACGATTGCAATAAATAAATAAATATTGATGATAGAAGCAGAAAGCTTTCTAGTCGGCCAACACAAATTGTGCCCTATTGGGCGAGAAAACAAGTATTTACATGCCCTAACCTGAAAAGAATAAGATATTTAATACAAAATAACACGCTTGACGATCGAAACATGTCATCCAATTAATTACCCCCATTTTTAGCCTATTTTCATTTTATGAAAAAAAAAAATGACTTATGACATCACGTTTTGCCCGTGTCTGTGTATGTGTGTGTCCCCCTCTAATAACTTCTAAACGGTTGGAGCGTTTTGAATTAATCTCGGTAGGGTCATAGCACCATTTTGGCAACCCCAACTGTGCCCTTCAAATTTTACTACGTCTCACCAATCCAACATGGCGGCTGTGCGAAATATTTCACTAGCATTCAATATCTCCGAAACTATTACCGATATCACCCTGACATTTTGTACAGTGATAAAGGGCACTACCAGAAGTTCACATAATTATGTGACTTTCAAAAACCTGGTAACTACAAAACCTACATGGCGGCTAAGCAAATTTGAGAATTTAAACAGACTTCTCTAGCGATTTAACCAACCAAACGCAATGAAACTTGGTACAGCAAATGTTTATACACATTGTAATGCACTGGCATATAATTTAGTTCAATTGTTTACATAACCTCAAGATGGCGATTGTGCGAAATATTTCACTGCCATTCTATATCTCCAAAACTATTACTTATATCTCCCTGAAATTTTGTAAGATGATAAAGGGCACTGCGACAAGTTTATATATGCAACTTTCACATACCTATAAAGTACAAAACGAACATGGCGTCCAAGCGAAGTTGAAACATTTTAATAGAATTTTCTCGCGATTTAACCATCTGAGCGCAGTGAAAGGTGGTACAGTAAATGATTATACATATTTTAATGCACTGACATCTAATTTAGTTCAATTGTTTACATAACCTCAAGATGGCGGCTCTGCGAAATTTCAAAATTAAGTTTTTATTTCTCGTGTCATAATCATGCGATTGAAGCGAAAGTTTGAATAATGAACCTACGCAATAATTTTCCTTTAATGGTACATAACTCTATGGCCTATACATATAACAATCCAAAATGGCTACCATCCGAAATATTTAGACGGTTCTCAATATCTACGAATTGTTTACAGCAATCAAACTTCAGTTTTGTATGTTGATAGAGGCGATTAATATAAGCAGGATATATGCAAATAAGCTATAGCTCTTCACGGAACTACTTGTTGTACAGAAAAGCGTGATATTGTGTAATACATATGTTATTTTTTTCAGGTTAGGGCATGTAAATACTTGTTTTCCTACCTAATGTAATTGGGAACGATTTTCAATTTTTGTTGACCGACTGGAAAGCTTTCTTTAATTAATAAATGAACATATAAATAATAAATAAATATCTGGTTGCCCGTGAGTAGTGATGCATGTCACGCACCGTAGAACAAGTTCTTCCAGAAGGCACGAGTTGTGAAGAATGCAAGTGTGTTCTCTGACCCCTCCACTAGATGGAAGGTAGGGAGGTTGACCACGCGTGTCCACCCTTAGACACACTACCCTCACCTGCGTGTTTACATGTGTTTAACTTAAACATAATGTGTTATTATGTGGAGCACGCTGAATGATTAGCATACCGAGAAGTCTACGGCTCAGTAGATCTAAATGTATAAGTAAAGTAAAGCTTTGTATACACAGTCAGCGATATGCGTAAATATTTTAATAATATAAGAATGTGGTATAGTATGTGTTCGTTCATTCATTTATGTCGCAATTTTGAAAGGGTTTATAGTATACATGACCCACGGACCCAGAGACAATATATGTCTGTTTTTGAAACTTAGTTTGTCATTGCATTTACTTTGAATTTATGCAAATCCTGCTCACTCGTTAGTTATAAAATTTGTCAGTTTTAAAGCACAGACGTCCATAAATTCTCTGCACTTACTTTTCTAACACCTCAATATCTTGCGCACGAGCTGAGAAATGACTTTGAGAATACAACCTCTCGTCTAGAAGAGGACCTTCGTTTTTTTTTTAGCGTATGGCTTTTAGTGCCGGGAGTGTCCGAGGACATGTTCGGCTCGTCAGTTTTGTAGCTGCTTCGAGACGGACACCCAATGGGTGAGCTACAAGTACCGTTGGGGAGGGAAGTTGGAATGTAAGGACGAGGAGTTGGAAGGTAGCGGCTGTGGCCTATAGTTAGGGACCAACCCCGGCATTTGCCTGGAAGGAAGATGGGAAACCACAGAAGACCATCTTCAAGGTTGCCGGCGGGGGGATTCGAACCTCCTCGCCTCCCGGATGTGAGCGACTGCCATCAGTCATGCCGTAACCACCACGGCTAACTCACCCTGTAGGACCTTCGTTGCGCTGTTATGACGCGCGGGTCTATTGCGCATCTACACGGTGCGAGTCCAATAAAAAATCACACAATTTCCAGTGTTATTCAGTTGTATAAAATTGTCAAGGAATTAATTTCCACGAGCATAAAGGCGTGGCAAAAGCTAGCAACGTTAGCCTCCTTGTCTGAATGTGGTTTTCTCGTAAGCCGCCTCGTTGCGTAGTGGCTAGCATTTCTGGCTATCACCGCGGAGACCTGGGTTCGATTACCGGCTCTGCATAGCGGCTTCGGTGGCGTAGTCGGTAGCATGCTGAACTGCTATGCCCAAGATAGCGGGTTCAAACCCGGCCGAAGTCGTCGGATTTTTTAAGAGCGTTAAAAATCCTTCAGTATGCCTTCCTTCGGAGGGGAAGTAAAGTCGGCGGTCCCATGTCATAGATTTATGGCATGTTAAAGATCCTTTCACAGACTAAACTTGTGTAAAGCAAAATTTGTTAGGTTAGATTAGTAGTATAATTCGCTAGACTTTGGATATTGCATCATCATGACCAGAAATTGCGTAATCCTGATGACGTCATGGGATGACGTCATGGGTCCTTAGAGCGAGCACGTGGTCCAGGAGCGAGCATGTGCAGTGCACGTGTTAGCGTGGGAAGAGGTTGACCCTTTGGCTTGTTTGTGCGATGGTGATAAAAAGTTAATGGGTGTTGACGTCATGGAGGATGTTTATTAGGATGCTAACTGTCATCTGACACCCATGCGAGTGTGAGCACCAAAACAAAAGGTTATTCGCGGGTAGTGGGGTAGTGTATGTTCTCTTGCAAGTCGCGTGTGTGCTTGAATACGTATGGCTATGTTGGGAAATGTTTGGTGGCGGGCGAGGACTAGGGTTGAGTGAGGGTTCGTTTAAATGCTATTTTTCCCGCTCTATTTGATGGTGAGGTAATTTTTTAAAATGGGTGGAATTTGGAAACGCAATTTGAGGTAAACGTGCTTTTTTGACAATTTGGCGAATTTAATGAGCTTGTAAGGCTAGAACGATGCATATAGGGTGTCGTAGGACTTGTGGTGAACCACCCCTTGCTATGGACGGGAGTATATCCACCCCAAAATAAATCTACCCTTACCCGGAGGTTAAGTAGTGGTTATTTTTGTATGCATGCGCACTTGAGGGCTTTTGTAAGAGAGCGGAATTTTTAAAAGATTCTTTATAGATGAGGCTTTTTAAAAAATTTATTAAAAAAACAAAAAACTAATAGGTCATTCGATTTTTAGTATCTCGCTAACCAATAATGCGATGTAAACATATGGGGTGTCATAGGACTCGTAGTGAATTCTCCTTTTGTATGAATGAGGTATGTCAACCCCCAAAATAAAAACTACCCTTACCTGGGGTGAAAGAGCAATTTTTGTATGTATGCACACCGGTGGCTTTTGTCAAAAGGGTCTAACTACACATTTGTTAATATTTTCTGAACCCAGGATGGGATTTTCCCATAGGCAGTATCCTAGCACTTGGGGTGACACCTCGTTTTTGAAAGTATCATTCATTTATTTTCTTGTCAAAAGGGCCTAACTACACTTTTGTTAATATCTCGTGAACCAATCATGCTAGGGACTTGTATGAGGGGTCCTAGCACTTGGGGCGACGTCCCCCTTTATGGGGTGAAACTACCCCCCCAAAATTGAAAACTCAATATCTTGGAAACTATGAACCCTAAAATTAGGCGTTATAGCTTTAAAAATAGGTGATGACATAGGCTTTTACCTGGATTGGTCATTTCACCCCTAAAACAGTAAATAGTCATGTTATGGGGAAAAAACGTGTTAAACACCTAAAAATGATAAATGAAACTAAGATCTTTTGTTTTTGATGAAAAATAGCAGGGGGGGTGAAAACTACCCCCAAATTGAAAAATCGATACCTTGGAAACTAAGAACCGTAAAATTATGTGTAATAGCTTAAAAAATTCGTTGTGACATAGGCTTTTACCCGGATAGATGATGTCACCCCTAAAACAGTAAATAGTGATTTTACAGTGGGGAAAAAGGTTTTAAACGGGTAAAAATGATAATTGAACCTAAGATCTTTTGTTTTTGATGAAAAATAGCAGGGGGGTGAAAACTACCCCCAAATTGAAAAATCGATACCTTGGAAACTAAGAACCGTAAAATTATGTGTAATAGCTTAAAAAATTCGTTGTGACATAGGCTTTTACCCGGATAGATGATGTCACCCCTAAAACAGTAAATAGTGATTTTACAGTGGGGAAAAAGGTTTTAAACGGGTAAAAATGATAATTGAACCTAAGATCTTTTGTTTTTGATGAAAAATAGCAGGGGGGTGAAAACTACCCCCAAATTGAAAAATCGATACCTTGGAAACTAAGAACCGTAAAATTATGTGTAATAGCTTAAAAAATTCGTTGTGACATAGGCTTTTACCCGGATAGATGATGTCACCCCTAAAACAGTAAATAGTGATTTTACAGTGGGGAAAAAGGTTTTAAACGGGTAAAAATGATAATTGAACCTAAGATCTTTTGTTTTTGATGAAAAATAGCAGGGGGGTGAAAACTACCCCAAAATTGAAAAATCGATACCTTGGAAACTAAGAACCGTAAAATTATGTGTAATAGCTTAAAAAATTCGTTGTGACATAGGCTTTTACCCGGATAGATGATGTCACCCCTAAAACAGTAAATAGTGATTTTACAGTGGGGAAAAAGGTTTTAAACGGGTAAAAATGATAATTGAACCTAAGATCTTTTGTTTTTGATGAAAAATAGCAGGGGGGTGAAAACTACCCCCAAATTGAAAAATCGATACCTTGGAAACTAAGAACCGTAAAATTATGTGTAATAGCTTAAAAAATTCGTTGTGACATAGGCTTTTACCCGGATAGATGATGTCACCCCTAAAACAGTAAATAGTGATTTTACAGTGGGGAAAAAGGTTTTAAACGGGTAAAAATGATAATTGAACCTAAGATCTTTTGTTTTTGATGAAAAATAGCAGGGGGGTGAAAACTACCCCCAAATTGAAAAATCGATACCTTGGAAACTAAGAACCGTAAAATTATGTGTAATAGCTTAAAAAATTCGTTGTGACATAGGCTTTTACCCGGATAGATGATGTCACCCCTAAAACAGTAAATAGTGATTTTACAGTGGGGAAAAAGGTTTTAAACGGGTAAAAATGATAATTGAACCTAAGATCTTTTGTTTTTGATGAAAAATAGCAGGGGGGTGAAAACTACCCCCAAATTGAAAAATCGATACCTTGGAAACTAAGAACCGTAAAATTATGTGTAATAGCTTAAAAAATTCGTTGTGACATAGGCTTTTACCCGGATAGATGATGTCACCCCTAAAACAGTAAATAGTGATTTTACAGTGGGGAAAAAGGTTTTAAACGGGTAAAAATGATAATTGAACCTAAGATCTTTTGTTTTTGATGAAAAATAGCAGGGGGGTGAAAACTACCCCAAAATTGAAAAATCGATACCTTGGAAACTAAGAACCGTAAAATTATGTGTAATAGCTTAAAAAATTCGTTGTGACATAGGCTTTTACCCGGATAGATGATGTCACCCCTAAAACAGTAAATAGTGATTTTACAGTGGGGAAAAAGGTTTTAAACGGGTAAAAATGATAATTGAACCTAAGATCTTTTGTTTTTGATGAAAAATAGCAGGGGGTGAAAACTACCCCAAAATTGAAAAATCGATACCTTGGAAACTAAGAACCGTAAAATTATGTGTAATAGCTTAAAAAATTCGTTGTGACATAGGCTTTTACCCGGATAGATGATGTCACCCCTAAAACAGTAAATAGTGATTTTACAGTGGGGAAAAAGGTCTTAAACGGGTAAAAATGATAATTGAACCTAAGATCTTTTGTTTTTGATGAAAAATAGCAGGGGGGTGAAAACTACCCCGTATATGAAAGGAGTGTAGACTTATTGATGTTGCAGATTGGAAACAGTGAAAGTTATCACTTTTGTTTAATTAGAAATCTTGCTCGCCTTGTGCGTTCAAGCATCACTAGCACTCAGAGAAGGATTTATATATGTAGACGTTGTTTGTCATATTATCTTCTTGAGGATGAGTTAAATGTTCACTTTGCAGACTGTAAACAGTTTCCTGTTGCAAAAAGCATAATGCCGACTGATGAACAAAGATTTGTTAATTTTACAGAATTCCGAGTTAAAGATACAGTTCCATTTATAATATATGCAGACACTGAATGCGTTTTGTCTCCAATTTCCTCCTGTTTTCCAAATAGTGACATTCATAACTCTACTTTAACACATAAACATATTCCTTACAGCATTTCTTTATACCTTCATTGTAATTTCGATAGTGAATTGTGCAGTTTCAAGCTCTTTAGGGGAAATAATTGCATTGAATTGTTTGTAAAGGAACTTTATAGTATTGTGGATAAACTTCAAACATATTACTTATCGGTTAAGCCAATGTTAAAGATGACCGAAAATGAAGAAAGATTATTTTTGTCAAGTAAAATGTGTCACATTTGCGAGAAACCGATTGCAGTTAATGAACTCAAAGTACGCGATCATTGTCACTTAACTGGAAAATATAGAGGAAGCGCACACAATAGTTGTAATTTAAATTACAAAGTAACAAAGGTTTTGCCTATAGCATTTCATAATCTAACCGCCTATGATGGACATTTTATAATTAAAGAAATTTGCGAGAAACGTGATGGAGAGGTGTTACATAATCCTGGTCATATAAAATTGTTAGCGATGAATATGGAACGTTACAAAGGGTTTACAAAGTATGTACGGGCTAAGAATGGATTCATTCAGTTAAGATTTTTCGATACATATAATTTCTTGTCCTGTTCACTAGATCAATGTTCATCTTCGTTAAGCGAAGATTCAAAGCAAATAACACAACGTTATTTTAATGATGATGCACAGTTTCGACTTACTGCGAGAAAAGGTGTGTTTCCCTATGAATACGTCACGAGTATGGATGTTCTTAACGAAACTAAATTACCTGAAATATCCAAGTTTTATAGCAGCCTTAATGATCAAACAATATCGAATGAAGAGTATGAGTTTGCTCAATCGGTGTGGGAAACGTTTTCCTGTCAAACATTAGGAGAATACGCAGATTTGTATTTAAAAGTTGACACACTTCTTTTGGCGGATGTCTTTGAAAATTTTAGATCGAATGGCATGGAAACTTATGGCATTGATGCAGCTCATTTTTACACTGCTCCATCTATGTCTTGGTGTGCTATGAAAAAGATAACCAACGTTCAACTTGAATTGCTTCAAGATATTGATATGTTACACTTTTTTGAACGATCTATTCGAGGAGGAAATGTTCAGTGTATAACACGACATGCGATTGCTAATAATAAGTATATGAAAACTTATGATGAGAAAAAGCAAGAGTCCTACATAATGTACTTTGACGTTAATAATTTGTATGGATATGCGATGATGGAATATCTTCCAACGGGTGGCTTTAAATGGATTGCAAATGTTGAAGGCTTTGATGTTTTAACTATTGATGATACTTCAGAAATTGGATATATTTTGGAAGTAGATTTGACTTATCCTCAAGAGTTACATGACAAACATTCAGATTACCCTCTATGTCCAGAAAAGTTGACAAAGCTAATGGCTACCCTAGATAATAAAGAACGTTATGTTTTGCATTATAGATTGTTAAAGCAATGTATTCAACTAGGAATGAAATTAGATCGTATTCACAGAATAATTGAATTCAATCAGAGCCAATGGCTAAAACCATATATTGATGTGAACACAGAGAAACGAAAACAAGCCAAAAATGATTTTGAAAAGAATTTTTATAAATTGATGAATAATGCAATTTTTGGTCGTTCACTGATGAATGTGAGGAAGTTAAGGGACATCAAATGGGTCACCAAATGGCATGGAGCTCGTGGTGGTAGGTCTTTAATAGCTAAGGCTAATTTTAAACATAGAATTATATTCGATGAACAATGTATGGTCATCGAGATGAGTAGACTAAAGATTTTTCACAATCAACCAGTATATGTTGGTGCATCTATATTAGATTTGTCTAAATGTAAAATGAATGACTTTCATTACAATGTTATTTTAGCAAATCCTGAATCAAATGTGAGGTTGTTATACACAGACACCGATAGTTTTATGTATATATTCTATTATGATATTTATGAGTTCATGAAACAACATTCAAATTTGTTTGATACTGGAAACTATGAAACAAACAATCCTTTTGGCATTGTGAGACAAAATAAAGGTGAAATTGGTTTAATGAAAGATGAAAATGCTGGAAGGATTGTTGAAGAATTTGTGGGGTTACGACCCAAAATGTATGCAATAAAATTGTGTGATGAAATGAATAGCTTGTGTAAGGCTAAAGGCATTAAGAAGAGTGTGAGTAAAAGTAAGAATATTGATGAGTATCGAAAGTGTCTTTATAACAGAGAAAAAGTCAACAAAGTTCAAGTTTGTATAATTTCAAAATCTCATTCTGTATTTACTGTTCGGCAAAATAAGTTGGCAATTTCATCAAACGAAGATAAAAGACACATAACTGAAAACGGAATTGATACTTTACCGTTTGGTCATTTTTCTCTGAAAAATGATTAGAAACAAATTGAGATTAAAGCAGTTCATCTCACTTACTTTATTTCTTTCACACACACACTTTTATGCTGGTAATAATACTAATTTTTGTGTGTTCCTTTGCTTATGAAATCCTAGACTAGGAGTTCCACATTCGACATGATAGCGGAGTTTCATCTCCCATAAACTCGTCTCTGAGGTGGGTGCCAGAAAAGGCATCCAGCTGTAAAAACCACACCCTCACATAGACTTTCATAACTTCTTACGTTGAGGTTCATAACACTACGTTGATTGATTTATCGGTTTCCTTTTCACAATTCCTGTCTATACATTCCTCTTGAAGGTTGCAAGATGCTTGCAAGGTTCCTAAAATGCAATTAAATTTAATAAATACCTTAAGATGGTTTGATTTGTTTAATGATATGGTGTTAATAGTATTTTTAGGTTTTGACTGGCTTTGCATTAAGAATTGACTAACCAAACATGAGTTACCTATCAGGGAAACATTTTGGCCACTATGTTGGCTATTGACCAGTGAGTTTAGCTGTTTATCATTTTTTTAAATCATAAACAACAGAGGGTTAAACGTATAGATAAACCGTGTGACCATGTTTGTTAAACAAGACATTATACCAGAGACAATTAGAATACTTATGTAGAGTTTACCAAAAATAATGTTGTGTAACAGTAAATGCTAGTCAACAGTTATACACTTCTAAAAAAAATCATCATACAATACCTGAGAGCTCTTCTAAAATTATTGATGTGTAACATGATTCCACTAACTTGCTATGTATTTTTTGGCTTGGGGGTGATTTTCAAGAAATGCAAATGGAACTGAAATGCAATACAAACAATGAGCGTGCCTGGTGGCTGAGATTGATACCACGACGTACTGTCGGTTATGTAGCTATGTGGAATGTATATCAAATATGGTTTACTTCAAGGTCTGGAGATCCCTACAATTCCTACAATAAATGATCTTGAAATGGTCATCCTATGGTGTGAAAATATTTATTAGGTATATATATATATTTACTGAAAACAATTATGATTTATTAAATGTTTATATGTTTACAGTATTGTTATTTAATGTAAGCACTTGAGGCACTACCGACCAATGGGAAGCAAAAAGTGGGAGCATATATGGGATGAAATGTGGGAGCAAAGCAAATATAAAAAGTGGGAGCAAATATGCTAACAAATATGTCAACAAATATGCCGGCAAAAGTATATACACAATTCAAGATAGTTGAAAGTAAAGTATATACACAATTCAAGTTAGCATATTTGCTCCCACTTTTTATATTTGCTTTGCTCCCACATTTCATCCCATATATGCTCCCACTTTTTGCTTCCCATTGGTCGGTAGTGCCTCAAGTGCTTACATTAAATAACAATACTGTAAACATATAAACATTTAATAAATCATAATTGTTTTCAGTAAATATATATATATACCTAATAAATATTTTCACACCATAGGATGACCATTTCAAGATCATTTATTGTAGGAATTGTAGGGATCTCCAGACCTTGAAGTAAACCATATTTGATATACATTCCACATAGCTACATAACCGACAGTACGTCGTGGTATCAATCTCAGCCACCAGGCACGCTCATTGTTTGTATTGCATTTCAGTTCCATTTGCATTTCTTGAAAATCACCCCCAAGCCAAAAAATACATAGCAAGTTAGTGGAATCATGTTACACATCAATAATTTTAGAAGAGCTCTCAGGTATTGTATGATGATTTTTTTTAGAAGTGTATAACTGTTGACTAGCATTTACTGTTACACAACATTATTTTTGGTAAACTCTACATAAGTATTCTAATTGTCTCTGGTATAATGTCTTGTTTAACAAACATGGTCACACGGTTTATCTATACGTTTAACCCTCTGTTGTTTATGATTTAAAAAAATGATAAACAGCTAAACTCACTGGTCAATAGCCAACATAGTGGCCAAAATGTTTCCCTGATAGGTAACTCATGTTTGGTTAGTCAATTCTTAATGCAAAGCCAGTCAAAACCTAAAAATACTATTAACACCATATCATTAAACAAATCAAACCATCTTAAGGTATTTATTAAATTTAATTGCATTTTAGGAACCTTGCAAGCATCTTGCAACCTTCAAGAGGAATGTATAGACAGGAATTGTGAAAAGGAAACCGATAAATCAATCAACGTAGTGTTATGAACCTCAACGTAAGAAGTTATGAAAGTCTATGTGAGGGTGTGGTTTTTACAGCTGGATGCCTTTTCTGGCACCCACCTCAGAGACGAGTTTATGGGAGATGAAACTCCGCTATCATGTCGAATGTGGAACTCCTAGTCTAGGATTTCATAAGCAAAGGAACACACAAAAATTAGTATTATTACCAGCATAAAAGTGTGTGTGTGAAAGAAATAAAGTAAGTGAGATGAACTGCTTTAATCTCAATTTGTTTCTAATCATTTTTCAGAGAAAAATGACCAAACGGTAAAGTATCAATTCCGTTTTCAGTTATGTGTCTTTTATCTTCGTTTGATGAAATTGCCAACTTATTTTGCCGAACAGTAAATACAGAATGAGATTTTGAAATTATACAAACTTGAACTTTGTTGACTTTTTCTCTGTTATAAAGACACTTTCGATACTCATCAATATTCTTACTTTTACTCACACTCTTCTTAATGCCTTTAGCCTTACACAAGCTATTCATTTCATCACACAATTTTATTGCATACATTTTGGGTCGTAACCCCACAAATTCTTCAACAATCCTTCCAGCATTTTCATCTTTCATTAAACCAATTTCACCTTTATTTTGTCTCACAATGCCAAAAGGATTGTTTGTTTCATAGTTTCCAGTATCAAACAAATTTGAATGTTGTTTCATGAACTCATAAATATCATAATAGAATATATACATAAAACTATCGGTGTCTGTGTATAACAACCTCACATTTGATTCAGGATTTGCTAAAATAACATTGTAATGAAAGTCATTCATTTTACATTTAGACAAATCTAATATAGATGCACCAACATATACTGGTTGATTGTGAAAAATCTTTAGTCTACTCATCTCGATGACCATACATTGTTCATCGAATATAATTCTATGTTTAAAATTAGCCTTAGCTATTAAAGACCTACCACCACGAGCTCCATGCCATTTGGTGACCCATTTGATGTCCCTTAACTTCCTCACATTCATCAGTGAACGACCAAAAATTGCATTATTCATCAATTTATAAAAATTCTTTTCAAAATCATTTTTGGCTTGTTTTCGTTTCTCTGTGTTCACATCAATATATGGTTTTAGCCATTGGCTCTGATTGAATTCAATTATTCTGTGAATACGATCTAATTTCATTCCTAGTTGAATACATTGCTTTAACAATCTATAATGCAAAACATAACGTTCTTTATTATCTAGGGTAGCCATTAGCTTTGTCAACTTTTCTGGACATAGAGGGTAATCTGAATGTTTGTCATGTAACTCTTGAGGATAAGTCAAATCTACTTCCAAAATATATCCAATTTCTGAAGTATCATCAATAGTTAAAACATCAAAGCCTTCAACATTTGCAATCCATTTAAAGCCACCCGTTGGAAGATATTCCATCATCGCATATCCATACAAATTATTAACGTCAAAGTACATTATGTAGGACTCTTGCTTTTTCTCATCATAAGTTTTCATATACTTATTATTAGCAATCGCATGTCGTGTTATACACTGAACATTTCCTCCTCGAATAGATCGTTCAAAAAAGTGTAACATATCAATATCTTGAAGCAATTCAAGTTGAACGTTGGTTATCTTTTTCATAGCACACCAAGACATAGATGGAGCAGTGTAAAAATGAGCTGCATCAATGCCATAAGTTTCCATGCCATTCGATCTAAAATTTTCAAAGACATCCGCCAAAAGAAGTGTGTCAACTTTTAAATACAAATCTGCGTATTCTCCTAATGTTTGACAGGAAAACGTTTCCCACACCGATTGAGCAAACTCATACTCTTCATTCGATATTGTTTGATCATTAAGGCTGCTATAAAACTTGGATATTTCAGGTAATTTAGTTTCGTTAAGAACATCCATACTCGTGACGTATTCATAGGGAAACACACCTTTTCTCGCAGTAAGTCGAAACTGTGCATCATCATTAAAATAACGTTGTGTTATTTGCTTTGAATCTTCGCTTAACGAAGATGAACATTGATCTAGTGAACAGGACAAGAAATTATATGTATCGAAAAATCTTAACTGAATGAATCCATTCTTAGCCCGTACATACTTTGTAAACCCTTTGTAACGTTCCATATTCATCGCTAACAATTTTATATGACCAGGATTATGTAACACCTCTCCATCACGTTTCTCGCAAATTTCTTTAATTATAAAATGTCCATCATAGGCGGTTAGATTATGAAATGCTATAGGCAAAACCTTTGTTACTTTGTAATTTAAATTACAACTATTGTGTGCGCTTCCTCTATATTTTCCAGTTAAGTGACAATGATCGCGTACTTTGAGTTCATTAACTGCAATCGGTTTCTCGCAAATGTGACACATTTTACTTGACAAAAATAATCTTTCTTCATTTTCGGTCATCTTTAACATTGGCTTAACCGATAAGTAATATGTTTGAAGTTTATCCACAATACTATAAAGTTCCTTTACAAACAATTCAATGCAATTATTTCCCCTAAAGAGCTTGAAACTGCACAATTCACTATCGAAATTACAATGAAGGTATAAAGAAATGCTGTAAGGAATATGTTTATGTGTTAAAGTAGAGTTATGAATGTCACTATTTGGAAAACAGGAGGAAATTGGAGACAAAACGCATTCAGTGTCTGCATATATTATAAATGGAACTGTATCTTTAACTCGGAATTCTGTAAAATTAACAAATCTTTGTTCATCAGTCGGCATTATGCTTTTTGCAACAGGAAACTGTTTACAGTCTGCAAAGTGAACATTTAACTCATCCTCAAGAAGATAATATGACAAACAACGTCTACATATATAAATCCTTCTCTGAGTGCTAGTGATGCTTGAACGCACAAGGCGAGCAAGATTTCTAATTAAACAAAAGTGATAACTTTCACTGTTTCCAATCTGCAACATCAATAAGTCTACACTCCTTTCATATACGGGGTAGTTTTCACCCCCCTGCTATTTTTCATCAAAAACAAAAGATCTTAGGTTCAATTATCATTTTTACCCGTTTAAGACCTTTTTCCCCACTGTAAAATCACTATTTACTGTTTTAGGGGTGACATCATCTATCCGGGTAAAAGCCTATGTCACAACGAATTTTTTAAGCTATTACACATAATTTTACGGTTCTTAGTTTCCAAGGTATCGATTTTTCAATTTTGGGGTAGTTTTCACCCCCTGCTATTTTTCATCAAAAACAAAAGATCTTAGGTTCAATTATCATTTTTACCCGTTTAAAACCTTTTTCCCCACTGTAAAATCACTATTTACTGTTTTAGGGGTGACATCATCTATCCGGGTAAAAGCCTATGTCACAACGAATTTTTTAAGCTATTACACATAATTTTACGGTTCTTAGTTTCCAAGGTATCGATTTTTCAATTTTGGGGTAGTTTTCACCCCCCTGCTATTTTTCATCAAAAACAAAAGATCTTAGGTTCAATTATCATTTTTACCCGTTTAAAACCTTTTTCCCCACTGTAAAATCACTATTTACTGTTTTAGGGGTGACATCATCTATCCGGGTAAAAGCCTATGTCACAACGAATTTTTTAAGCTATTACACATAATTTTACGGTTCTTAGTTTCCAAGGTATCGATTTTTCAATTTGGGGGTAGTTTTCACCCCCCTGCTATTTTTCATCAAAAACAAAAGATCTTAGGTTCAATTATCATTTTTACCCGTTTAAAACCTTTTTCCCCACTGTAAAATCACTATTTACTGTTTTAGGGGTGACATCATCTATCCGGGTAAAAGCCTATGTCACAACGAATTTTTTAAGCTATTACACATAATTTTACGGTTCTTAGTTTCCAAGGTATCGATTTTTCAATTTGGGGGTAGTTTTCACCCCCCTGCTATTTTTCATCAAAAACAAAAGATCTTAGGTTCAATTATCATTTTTACCCGTTTAAAACCTTTTTCCCCACTGTAAAATCACTATTTACTGTTTTAGGGGTGACATCATCTATCCGGGTAAAAGCCTATGTCACAACGAATTTTTTAAGCTATTACACATAATTTTACGGTTCTTAGTTTCCAAGGTATCGATTTTTCAATTTGGGGGTAGTTTTCACCCCCCTGCTATTTTTCATCAAAAACAAAAGATCTTAGGTTCAATTATCATTTTTACCCGTTTAAAACCTTTTTCCCCACTGTAAAATCACTATTTACTGTTTTAGGGGTGACATCATCTATCCGGGTAAAAGCCTATGTCACAACGAATTTTTTAAGCTATTACACATAATTTTACGGTTCTTAGTTTCCAAGGTATCGATTTTTCAATTTGGGGGTAGTTTTCACCCCCCTGCTATTTTTCATCAAAAACAAAAGATCTTAGGTTCAATTATCATTTTTACCCGTTTAAAACCTTTTTCCCCACTGTAAAATCACTATTTACTGTTTTAGGGGTGACATCATCTATCCGGGTAAAAGCCTATGTCACAACGAATTTTTTAAGCTATTACACATAATTTTACGGTTCTTAGTTTCCAAGGTATCGATTTTTCAATTTGGGGGTAGTTTTCACCCCCCTGCTATTTTTCATCAAAAACAAAAGATCTTAGGTTCAATTATCATTTTTACCCGTTTAAAACCTTTTTCCCCACTGTAAAATCACTATTTACTGTTTTAGGGGTGACATCATCTATCCGGGTAAAAGCCTATGTCACAACGAATTTTTTAAGCTATTACACATAATTTTACGGTTCTTAGTTTCCAAGGTATCGAATTTTCAATTTGGGGGTAGTTTTCACCCCCCCTGCTATTTTTCATCAAAAACAAAAGATCTTAGTTTCATTTATCATTTTTAGGTGTTTAACACGTTTTTTCCCCATAACATGACTATTTACTGTTTTAGGGGTGAAATGACCAATCCAGGTAAAAGCCTATGTCATCACCTATTTTTAAAGCTATAACGCCTAATTTTAGGGTTCATAGTTTCCAAGATATTGAGTTTTCAATTTTGGGGGGGTAGTTTCACCCCATAAAGGGGGACGTCGCCCCAAGTGCTAGGACCCCTCATACAAGTCCCTAGCATGATTGGTTCACGAGATATTAACAAAAGTGTAGTTAGGCCCTTTTGACAAGAAAATAAATGAATGATACTTTCAAAAACGAGGTGTCACCCCAAGTGCTAGGATACTGCCTATGGGAAAATCCCATCCTGGGTTCAGAAAATATTAACAAATGTGTAGTTAGACCCTTTTGACAAAAGCCACCGGTGTGCATACATACAAAAATTGCTCTTTCACCCCAGGTAAGGGTAGTTTTTTTTTTGGGGGTTGACATACCTCATTCATACAAAAGGAGAATTCACTACGAGTCCTATGACACCCCATATGTTTACATCGCATTATTGGTTAGCGAGATACTAAAAATCGAATGACCTATTAGTTTTTTGTTTTTTTAATAAATTTTTTAAAAAGCCTCATCTATAAAGAATCTTTTAAAAATTCCGCTCTCTTACAAAAGCCCTCAAGTGCGCATGCATACAAAAATAACCACTACTTAACCTCCGGGTAAGGGTAGATTTATTTTGGGGTGGATATACTCCCGTCCATAGCAAGGGGTGGTTCACCACAAGTCCTACGACACCCTATATGCATCGTTCTAGCCTTACAAGCTCATTAAATTCGCCAAATTGTCAAAAAAGCACGTTTACCTCAAATTGCGTTTCCAAATTCCACCCATTTTAAAAAATTACCTCACCATCAAATAGAGCGGGAAAAATAGCATTTAAACGAACCCTCACTCAACCCTAGTCCTCGCCCGCCACCAAACATTTCCCAACATAGCCATACGTATTCAAGCACACACGCGACTTGCAAGAGAACATACACTACCCCACTACCCGCGAATAACCTTTTGTTTTGGTGCTCACACTCGCATGGGTGTCAGATGACAGTTAGCATCCTAATAAACATCCTCCATGACGTCAACACCCATTAACTTTTTATCACCATCGCACAAACAAGCCAAAGGGTCAACCTCTTCCCACGCTAACACGTGCACTGCACATGCTCGCTCCTGGACCACGTGCTCGCTCTAAGGACCCATGACGTCATCCCATGACGTCATCAGGATTACGCAATTTCTGGTCATGATGATGCAATATCCAAAGTCTAGCGAATTATACTACTACGATTTCGTCAGAACGCCCTATCAAAGTTCCAACGTTCACCACTGGGTATCATTGATATCTGGTGGCGAAAGTTGGAACTACTTGAAATTGAACGGAACTTGTAGCTCGCCCTTTAGGGTGTCCGCTGGAAGCAGCTACTGACTCAGGCGAGCCGAATATGTCCTCGGACACTCCCGGCACTAAAAGCCATACGATAAATAAATAAACCGGCTCTGCCAATAAATTTAACTCTGGTCTGAGGGCTGGAACGGGGTACACGCAGTCTCGTGAGGCAAAACTGAGAATAGGCGGGTTTGATTCCTACCTCAGACATCCTGGAAGTAGTTTTCCGTGGTTTCCCACTTTGCTCTAGGTAAATACCGGGATAGTACCTAACTTAAGGCCACGGCCGCTTCCTACCCAACTTCTACCTCAATTGTAAATACACACGCTAGTACGCCTCAATTTAGTTCTCCCTTGGATTTTTGTAGGTTTCTACCCACAAAGCCTACGGTGGTACTTTATGAGGATCCGACCAGTCTGTGGGCTGACTACCCAACAGACAGTACAGTCATCACAGTGACACAGGTTATCAGACAAATTCTACACACAGCCAAGTACACGGGACTACATGACCACAATGTCGCAAAGCCCATAAATAATCAATAACATAATCCTAATGTACGTTATCGCTCGTTTACAGTGGACCGACAGTAGTGGCTACGCTGGCTAAAGCTCAGCATTAGGTCATGGGGCCAAGCTCTCTGCTGACTCGGTAGACGCGTGGGTTCGAGCCCCACCGTCGGCCGTCCTTGAAATGGTTTTCCGTGGTTTCCCATTTTCAACACCAGGCAAATGCTGGGACGGTACCTTCTGACAGGCCACGGCCGCTTCCTTCCAAATCCTTGCCCAGTTTCATTCACCATCATTCATTTCATCTCTCATTAACTCCTCTCATGAGGTTGGCGTCAGGAAGGGCATCCGGCCGTAAAAATCATCGCCACAAAGACTTCCATCGCATCTCATCCCCGACCCCGTTGGAAAAACGGGAATAATAAGGGGTAGACATACATACAGTGGCGTAACTACAGAGGGTGATCAGGGGATTCAACCCCCCCCCCCTCGCCAAACTCAAATAACGAAAAATATGATGAAGTTTTTAATTTTAATGATTGGATTGTGTTTGAAAGCATTTCTTTTCACACGTGTAAAAGTTCAATGTTACCCTAACTTAACACTTAGTCTACTGAATGAGCAAAATGGTGAGCTGTTCAGTTAGCCAGAGGGGTGACAGTGAGATGCCAGTGGATTAAAATGTATATAAGCATATACGGTACCAAGTTTCACTGCGCTCGGAAGGTTAAATTTCTCGTCGCCACCATGTTGGATTTGTGCTCACCAGGTTATTGAACTGGTTATTGAACCTGGTGAGCACAAATCCAACATGCCGGCGACACGAAATTTAAATTTCAAATGGACGTATCTCGCGATTTAACCATCCAAGCGCAGTGAAACTTGGTACGGTATATGCTTATATACATTTTAATCCACTGGCATCTAATTCATTTAAATTATTTCCATAACCGCAAGATGGCGGCTCAGCGAAATTTTAAAATATTTTTTTTATTTCTTGTGTCTTAATCATGCGATTGAAGTTTGAATAAAACACCTACACAGTAATCTTCTTGTAATAGTACATACCTCTAAGGCCTATTCATAAAAATACAACATGGCGACGGTTCTCAATATGTACGAATCTATTACAGCAATCAAACTGAAATTTTGTATATTGATAGAGGCAATTAACATGGGTAGGATATGGAAATAGGATATAATTATACAGTAGTTCTTCACGGAACTACTTGTTAGCCAAGTCTTAATTACGTTCCTTTTAAGTGCTGTGGCTTTTAGAGGCGCCGGGGTGCCAGAGTGTTGCTTTGAAGGGGATATTTAACGTGCCAGTAAATCTACTGACACGGCTCACTCGTATTTGAGCACTCTCAAATGCCAGCTGGCTGCGCCAGGATTCGATTCTGCAACCTTGGGCACAGCAAGTGTCAGCTTTGCCGCTGAGCGACGCAGCCAGTTTTATTTTAGTCGACCCTTCTACTTACAACGCATGTTGATGCCAGTCACTCCAGTATGCTTCTCGGCAATTCATATCAGACAAGTATCGAATCATTATAAACCTCATCCTTAGTAATTATTATTAAAATAATTATTAAAAATATCGTTCCAATATACAAAGTTTGCTAAATTCAGAAAGGCTGTACACATTCCTACTTATTTGTACAGTGATGACCCTCCCTAGCAAACGGAGAGTCGCGGTGTCCGCGTGGCGGCAGGGAAATGTGAATAGCCGCGTGTCGAGCAAGGTGCTAGCAGCAGCGTAGCGCCCAACTACATAGTTTTACACATTTACACTTTTTAACGTATTTAATAATCACGGGATACATGACAGCCTACAGTACTTCACCACAAGTCTTAATTATCTGAACTAAGATATCTTGCCAGCTCCGTATTTCTTAACTGTAATGGCAGCATTGGGGAATTCCCGTCCTGGTCTTGTGTTATCGCTCAATGCCAGTTAAGTGGCGGTGACTAATAACTCCCTGCCCACCGTGTGGCTTCGGTGGCGTAGTTAGTAGCATGCTGAGCTTCTATGCCCAAGGTCGTGGGTTCAAACTCGGCCGAAGTCGTCGGATTTTTTTAGAGCGTTAAAAATCTCTCAGTATGCCTTCCTTTGGAGGCGAAGTAAAGACGGCCGTCCCATGTCGTAGATTTATGGCATGTGAAAGAACCTTCCACTAATTACACTCGTGTGAAGCTAAATTATAGGTTAGACTTGACTAACGTTCTTAGGTTCCAACGTTCGTCACCAGGAGCCGACTACGATGGCATCTAGTAACCAAGTTCAGAACTAGTTGTCGTCGACGGTGGCGATTGGTGGCAAAAGTAGGAACTACTTGAAAATTGAATGTCTGTAGTCCCTACTTGAATTAAAAACAGATAACACACACTAATACAGCCATCACAATTAACACCGGTTATCAGACAGATTGTACACATACCCAAAGTACACGGGGCTATATGGCCGCGTTGTCGCAGCCCCTAAACTGAGGAACCATCCTGCCCACCAAGCAAAGCTCCGTTCTATAGGGAAGCCCCCCCCCCACCGTATAACCTGCAATTTGTCAAATTATTGAATTATACTATTACAATAATTGCAATATTCTAATGATAATCCTCAGGGTAGTGGGGCGATATACTCGCTAAAATGATCACAAAGAACAGTACACCGACTTCACAAAATACACTATTTATTAATAATAATTCTTCTTTCCAGGTTAATCTCTGGCAATCATAAACTATCAATACCTGTTTGTCAGACATATAAGTAGGTTTCCATTACCTGCATCACTTGCAGGGTGTCCACCACAACGTTTTAATCTTCAATCATAAAAAAAATCCCGACCAGAGAGCATAACAATTCCCCTATCACATATTCATAAAAGCCAGCTTCCATTGCGCATGGCATCCTAAAAACAATAACATCCCCATGGTTACCTTGCCATTAGCAAAGCCACCCATTGGTAGTTGCTAGGTAGTCAGCCCGAAGGCTGTTTAGATCCTCAAAAAGCACCGCCGTTACGTTATGTGAGTAGATACCCACAAAAACCCAAGGCAGTGCTACATTGAGGCGTTCTAGGCAAGAAGAGGAGTGAGGTAGTTTGCAATTGCTTTCCTCACTGAGTCAGAACAGTAGTCCTAACCCTATGAGTAGAACCTTTCACAGCATTCACAGGCACTGACTGTGCCCCGAATGTCATTACTAACCACCACCCATACCTCAGTAGCTTCCATATAATCACAGCCATGAGTGAGACTGAGACATCGGTGAAAAGCCACCTTTTACTCTAGCCTGTGCCAACTGACAAATGCAAATGTACTGTATTCATCGAGAGATGGCAAACAGGCCATCATTGGTAGACCACCATAAAAGAATCCAATGGCAGAAAACACCAACCAACAGGTGGCCATGGCTGGCAACCTCATAAAACAAAAAATAAATACCAACAAAAAGAAACAAAAAGCAGCTCTTTAACCTACAAAATTTCGGTTACACAATATGATAAATACATGTGGAAATAGGATATCAAATTCATACACAGTAGGAAGAGCAATCACATACAGTATGCCACTTAAATATACAACCTTGTGTATGGCATGCATATCATTGATTACGATTTCTTTAAAATTGTATAATGACTTAGTCGAATAACACATTATATCCGTATGTTTTATTGATAGAGATATCAACAAAATTGTTAATTTTCGACCACGTTGATAAGTGCAGATACAATGTATCATATGCTAATGAAATCAAGCACGAAACAAAAATACAGTGAGGGTCTTCTTTATACGAGGCCTGTTTCTTTTTCAAGTTCCAATGGACTGTATAAGAATAACAGATTGACATACCAAACTGTTTTTACTACTGTTTGTTTGTTTGTTTGTTTGTTTTATTCTTATGTCTCAACATAATCGTCAAAACGTTTGAAACATTTGTCGTATCGTTACACCAGCTATCCAATGCCCTCGGCAAAAAATTCTGTCGCCGTTACTGTGGGTACGTCTGGACCATACCTTCAATTCTCGAGAAAGGTGAAAATCTTTCAGTGCTGGTCTGGACTAAACAGCAGATGGTCCAAAACTTCCCACTTGAATTCTTTGAAAAAGTCTATCGTAACATTGGCACAGTGTGGTCCTCGCAGGTGCCGTGTGACGCTAGCAGCAGCGTAGCGCCCAACTAGTTCAACACATTTACTCTATTCAACGTATTTAATAATCATCATTACTTACATGAATTTCAGAGTAGTTGCTGGAAATGTTGTCCTTCATTTTCTAAACTCACGTTGTACCAACGTAGGAAGTTGTGGTACACTCGCTGTAATTCATCCTCACTGATATTTCGTGTGAAGTTATTTCACTCTCGAGAGCTACCAGAGTATTCAGATTGTTTCTGTGTACCTTTTGTTTGAAGTTCCCCCACAAGTAAAAATCTCATGGTGCTGAAACTTACGAACATATTTACTGTAAGACTTCTTCTTGAGAAGATAAGTTTCCAATAGGAAAATTCGATGTTTTGTTCTATACCTAACCATGTTCACGGGATACGAGATAAGTTACAGTGCTTCACCACAAGTCTTAATTATCTCAGTGAATGTATCTTGCCAGCACCGTATGTAATAAAAGGTATGACAACATCCGGTGCTTCCCGACCAGCTATTGTGTAATTGTCCAATGCTAGTCATCTGGCGCTGACTCCACGCTCTGCGCCCGTCACACGGTCCCGGTGAGTTTCAGTTCTATGGGGAAGGGTCTCACTGTAGATAAGGAGTTTTGAAACTTCGGGATCGTATATTTGCTTTCATTGATTATGTCTCATTGTGTCCGAGCCCTCAGCCCATCCCCCTACAGAAGCAAACCCTATTTACGCCACTGCTCGTTTACCAGTGTGAACGAATGTTTCGCACGGTCGCGGTGGCATCTGGAATTAAACAACTGAACTATTATTATCATAATGTGTGGAGCATTGCAATTATTAGTTAGGCGTTGGGAGACTTGAAAGAGATTCAAATAGCAGATGGCTTCATGATTGCGATATCCCAGGTTAACATACAGTACAGCAGTTATTGGCTAATCATAACGTGCTGAGTCCCACCATGTGGCCAGCGAATGTGCAATTTCAGCACATAATGAAGTGAACCCTTTAATAAGTCACCTTTAACATCTGCACAAGCCGCCCGGAGAGTGTGGTTAATATCGCGGAAAGCCACACTCAGGATAGCCGCTGTTACCGCCGGGATTCGAACCTAACGATCTCCGGATTTGCTACAGCTGCCTTCGCAGTCGCAGCGAGCACGGCTACACCACGGGAAAACTACCCGAATCCTAATCCTAGGTACGAATACACACACTATTACAGCCATCACTATGACACCAGGCTATCAGACAGATTCCTCACACACACACACACACACACACACACACACACACACACACACACACACACACACACACACACTCTCAAGTACACGGGGCTACATAGCCATATTGTCACAAAGCTCCTAAATGCATCAACAACAGGCTGGCTGCGTGGCTCAGCGGTAACGTTCTCGCTTGCAGTGTCCAACGTAGCAAAATCGAGTCAGTGGTATTTGAGGGTGCGCAAATGCGAGGGAACCGTGTCAGTAGATTTACTGGCACGTTAAAGATCCCCTTCAGGGCAAAATTCCAACAATCCAGCGTCTCTAAAAGCCGCAGTAGTTAAAAGGGACGTAAAACTAATAACATTTTTATTACCAACAAACACCTACGTAGTTGGGAACCCTTTTGAACGGTTACATGGATTTGATCTTCAAATCGGATACGTACAGGCAGTGATTTAGTTGGAAAAAAATATTTACAGGAACTCACCTTATTAATTCAGCAATTTCCAAATGGACTCGTATTGGGTGTCAAAATCAGCGGCCTCGTGTTTCCGACAAGTTGTTTCATCAGCTGAACGTCTCCCCTTTCGTAGCCATGACTTGACATATGGTTGTGGGTTAAATAAATGCACAGGAGGTCCTACGCTGCTTATGAAAATAAGTCCGCTTGATCTTTCAACCAGCAGCCTATTTCTCTTTTCGGTGTGGATCTCATTCATGGTACTGAAAGCTCTTTCAGCTTCTGCTGAAGAGATGGGAATGGTCTGTACAGTCTTGATTAAAGGCATCAGCTCCACTGGAATATCCTTGGTCTCGACATACTTTCTAAAAGCATTAATGTACCTCCTCTTGTCTGACATGTGGAAAAAGTCACCAAGGTTGCCGACACTCTCATCACCATAGCAGATATCCAAAGTAGAAGTGGAGGGCCAACTATTTTTGTATAGTACCTTTGAATCACTGATAACTTTTGTCATTCTCTCATGTCTCTGCTGACTAGAGCTGGAACCAAGATGAGATGATGTGGACACATTTTCCATAAGCCTGTTATTTAAATTGTTCACAAGACTTCTGAAAAACTGCTTTCTGTCAATTTTTACAACTTTTTTAGAATCATGTAATCCTATGTTTCTAAACTTCTTGTTTTCTGCTGTTTTAAGAACTGTTCTGTATTATTCTCCAGAAGCTGAGTTACACATAGATTCAAACACTTTTATAGTGCGCTTGATTGCATTTTGAGCCTCTGTCAGACTTGTCTCTCTTTTCTGCAACTCTAATGACAAATCAGCTAACTCAACAAGAGCATCATACATAATTGCAATATTTTCTTGAAATTCTACACAAGTTAACATATTTTCTAGACCTTGGAATTTTGCCCTTTCTTTGGAGTCTCTCTGGTGGTCATTTTTGGCCTCACTAAAATGTTTTACTAGAGCACTGTAGTTTTCCCAGACAGCTTTTACAGTTCTCTGGCTTGAAACTACCCATTTTATTGCAAATATTTTCCCAATCTTCTTAACTTTTTGTTCCAGTGAAGCAGCACAAATGTTGAGTTCCCTTTGATTTTTGGGAGGCATGCTGCATAAAGAATACATTCCTTGTATCAGAAACGGCCAATTCCAAGTGATGGTTTAAACAGTGCCAGATTACTATATCTGGAAATAACTTTACAAACTGTGCTCCAACTCCATTTTTTCTACTTAACATTACAGAGGCCCCATCACATGCTAGACCAACTAAATGTTCTGCCAAAAAGTTTTCATTCATCCCATATGAAGAAAGATTCTTCAATATCTCTCGAGTAATAACATCTGATGTAGTTGATTCAAGTTCTATCAAGTCACAGAAAAAGGAAACAACTTCAGAGTTATCTGAAAGAGCACATCTCAAACATAATACTAACACAGATTTTACACTAACTGTTGTTGATTCGTCAATCAAAATACTGATTTTCCTCTGATTTTCTGTTATAGATTTTGCTATTTTATTTCTCATTTCCTGTGAAATGTGTTCAATAATATTAGCACAACTAAAATTTGTATGAAGAACTCGTCCCACATCTAAACCATTTAATTGTTGAAGTTCAACATAAGCCTGTAGGTCTACGAAGGGTCTATTTCTTTTCGCAATTGAGTATGCTGTTCGAAATACTCGAACGGTGGTTTCTAGGTGTTTGTCCAAGCAACTTTCAAATATCTTTTTATTGGATTCTGATTTTTGTAACATAGCTTTTTTGTGAGATACTGAATTTTTGTGCTCAAATATATTTTCCTATGGCTTGTTTGTTGTTGATTAATATTATTTCCGTTGGGATGAACCTTGCATTCTACCCATACTTTCATTAGCTTAAGTCCTGCCCCTTTAGAAACTCCTAATCCTAATTTACTTTCCTCTTTACATATATTGCAGCCTAAATTTTTATTTCCTGCAAATAACCACTCGTTCTCTGACAAAAAATAACGGTACTGAGACTCGTTCCAACAGTCTGGAAAATCTTGTTTTCGGTAGGTGGGTCCTTGAATTTCACAGTCGATGGTAGAAGGTGTAGAACCATAACCTAGATTCTCCCTTGAATCTGCATCACACGTTTCAGTAACATTTAACCCAGGGTCTATCTCTATACTCACGTCTTTAATGAAACTAATGTTCTCGGAACTCCATTCAGTTTCGTTTTTACTTGAGCCATCACACACCTTTTTAGTATTCTTTGATTCTTCATCTTCATCCCAAGCACGTTTTTTTGAACCCACCCACTTAAGTAAACTCATTGTCACAAGTTGTGACTCACAACTCACTTTCACAGTCACTGGAAAACTTGAAAGGTACTACGGGGCTACTGATGTTCATTAACTGCAGAGAGATTCCGTAATATCTGCTTCACAGCAACACATCGAGCAAAACATAAAATAAAACTTGGATTCACACAAACATAACGAGCGGAAGAAAGTTGTTGTGCTCACTTCCCGCTCTCCGTATCCAAACAGTGTAGCCAACCTTAGAGAACCAGAAAAACGCCCAGGAGTGTAAAAGAGACCGTATTCTATGAACATAAAACCGTAAGGTTCGATATTAGTCCGCTAGAGTACACCCGTGACGTTTCAGCGCTACGATTTCCATACTGAATGTAAAATTGTTACGTCATTCTAAAGCGGGAAGATATTTTCCGGAACGGCGTTCCGGCCCGTTCCGGTTCAACTAAACCACTGCGTACAGGACAAGGCTGATGTGCGTATTCACTGCATAAATGGGGCTGGTCTAGTTCTGTAGATTGTGGCTGTGGTGCCTCCTTACAGTCAATCCAACACATTGTCGCTGACTGCCCTCTCCGAGCTTTCCATGGAACGTTGATGTCTTCATGAAGCATCAGTTGAAGCAGTTGAATAGGTCAGAGATCTTGACCTAGAACTATGAAATTTTATGAACTTGTGTGTGCACATGTTTTTGGTAGGCCTATATATTGTACATATATTCATCATACGATAAATAATGAATCAACAACAGCAATATATCTGGTTGTACATCCCCAGTCTCACACAGTACAGTTAGGTCCATTACGTATCAGCACAGATGCGAGGAAATGGAGTATCCTCCATATATAGATTGAAGCAGGAGTGGTTGCCTGGAGCATTGGGAACACGAGCCGTCCCCCGGCAATTAACAGAGGGGTGCGGAGGTGTACAGCCCTTTTCCCATTTCCACAAGCAATATGTTTAAATACATTAAAATATTGTTGTTTCATCATAAGGGCATGTGACATCCTGGTCATCACTATCGATTTATAGGATACTTTTCAGTCGGTCAATACGCTTTTTGCCTAATTTGATTAGGTTGGGAAACTATTTTCACACTATTCTTAAAAAAATGTAGGCTATTAATGTTATTCACGGGGGAAAGCATAACACAGCCTACTATAGGGTATTACCCGACCGAGGTGAGCGGAGTCCTGCATAACACAGCGTCACTATTATCGAACATGACGTCATCGCAGTACAGTCAACACTAAACATCTTATACGCAAGTCCACGAGCATTGCCACTAGGAATATTGTAACATGCTTTACATTTTTAGACTATACAATTTTTGTAAAATATTTAATAACTTTCTTGCTGGCAGAATTGTCATAGTTTTCGTATTGTTGGAACTTCCTCCTGGACCTCAAAATAATCCTGAAATTCCCTGCGAATAATACAGTTGACGCCTCAGATTTTAGCCGGTCAGCCCCGATTGCGCAGTCGTACCGAGGACAGTTGGCGAACCTCAGGAATGTGCAATTGACAGGTGCAGTTTTCAGTCGCGCGGAAAGCAACTCACGTATCAATTGCACATACCTGAGGCTCGCTGACTGTTCTCTGTACGACAAAGCAACAGGAGCTGACCGGCCAAAAACTGTGGTACACTTATCCAGTATAACCTTGTTTGAGCGGCTTCGGTGGCTTGGTTGGTAGCATGCTGAGCTTGTATGCCCAAGATCGTGGGTTCAAACCCGGCCAAAGTCGTCGTATTTCTAAGAGCGTTCCTTCGGAGGGCATGTAAAAGAACCTTCCACTAACTACACTTGTAAGAAGCTAAAATTTGTAGCTTAGTTTGATAACGCTATATTAGTTCCAACGTTCACCGCCAGATGCTGACTGCGATGGCATTTACTAGCCACCTCCGCAGCTAGGTGTCGTGGACGGTAGCATTTGGTAGCAAAAGTAGGAACTACTTGAAAAAATTAATCGCCAGCAGTCCTTCTACCAGAATCACAGATAACACACACTAATACAGCCATCACAATTAACACCGGTTATCAGACAGATTCTACACACACCCAAAGTTCACGAGGCTACATGACCGCGTTGTCTCAGCACCTAAACCAACCAACCAACCTGGTTTGCAGGCAATTTTTATGATTTAAGAATTGACTGAAATTTGTTCGTTTCACTTTCTTCAAGTTCGCATCTCACATATTGTTTTCTTTCTGTAGCCGGTAAAGGCGTTGAGTAGCATTTGTAACAGGTGTTTCCATACCTTCTTTCTCCTCGGAAACACGTTGGAAACAACACAATGAGCTTGTTCATGAATAACGTTGTTCCCTTTACGCTCCATTACTAGAATATTGGACCCTACGTGACCCAACTGGCAACTAAACTGAACCAGACTGTATAGTATTTCTGTGAAATGCTCTCACGTCACATTCTTTCCGGAGATCCTTTCGCCTCAGTCCGCTAATATAGCCAAATACGAAACATGAACAAAGTAAACATTACAGCATTATTTGTTGATATTTTGTTGACGAAAGAAGTCACAAACGACATTTGTCTTCTTTGCTGAAAAATGTATCCCCTGTAACAAACGCCAGAACATGGGTTACTTCTGCTCAATCTCCTTAATTAATTTTATTTTAAGAAATATCTTTTGTACTATCCCAGAGCTCCATCAATTAATTCTTCTCTTTAGCCTATTTTCATTTATGAAAAAAAAAGGCTTATGAGATCACCTTTTGTCGGCGTGTGTCCCTAAAATATCTAAACGACCGAAGCGATTTCAATGAAACACTGTAAGTGCTGTCGAAAGTACTACCTCATTCAAATTTTAATTCGTTTCTCTCCACGAAATAATTCACTGGCATTCTAATCTCCATAACAGTAACAGATATCACCTCTGATTTTGTACAGTGACAAAGGGTACTAGATGTTCATATATGCAACTTTTATAAACCTGTCAAGACACAGAACGAACATGGCGGCCAACAAAGTTGAAACATTTAAATAGACGTTTCTCGCGATTTAATTATCCGAGCGTAGTGAAACTTGTTACAGAAAATGTCTATACACATTACAATGCACTGCCATCTAATTTAGTTCAATTGTTTACATAACCTCAAGATGGCAGGTGTACGAAATTTTAAAATTAACTTTTATATCTTGTGTCCGATGGAAAGATTGAATAATGAACCTACGAAATAATCTTCATTTAATGGTACATAACTCTTAGGCCTACACAAATATCAATCCAAAAAGGCGTCCATCCGAAATATTTAGATGGTTCTCAATACCTACGAATCTATTACAGCAATCAAACTGAAACTTTGTATGTTGGTGGAGGCTATTAACTTAATTTCACCTATGGATCATTCAATAACCTAGTGAGCACAAAACCAACATGGTGGCGACGCGATATTTAAATATTTAAATTGATTTTTCTCGCGACTTTTCATTCGAGCGCTGTGAAACTTGGCACGGTATATCTTCATACAAGCCTTAATGTACTGACGTGTAATTTAATGGAATTTTATGAGAACTTAAAAATAGCGGCTGTGCAGTTTTTCAATATCTTGTTTTCATTTCTCGTGTCCTAAGTAAGACCAGTGGGATATATGAAAGTAGGCTATTTAGTTCTTCACAGAACTACTTTTTTCATTTCAGATTTTGTCTGTTTCAAATAGGCCGAATACCTACGAATCTATTACAGCAATCAAACTGAAACTTTGTATGTTGGTGGAGGCTATTAACTTAATTTCACCTATGGATCATTCAATAACCTAGTGAGCACAAAACCAACATGGTGGCGACGCGATATTTAAATATTTAAATTGATTTTTCTCGCGACTTTTCATTCGAGCGCTGTGAAACTTGGCACGGTATATCTTCATACAAGCCTTAATGTACTGACGTGTAATTTAATGGAATTTTATGAGAACTTAAAAATAGCGGCTGTGCAGTTTTTCAATATCTTGTTTTCATTTCTCGTGTCCTAAGTAAGACCAGTGGGATATATGAAAGTAGGCTATTTAGTTCTTCACAGAACTACTTTTTTCATTTCAGATTTTGTCTGTTTCAAATAGGCCGAGAGTTAACTTTGGAAAATGTGAACCAGAAATTAACTTCGAAAAAAGAACGCACTGTACTGTATATCAAGCGGATGTATGTGAATTATTTGAATGGCATCCCAGTGTGGCATCCTGGTTGACAGAACATGAACTAATATTTTTATTAGATGCCTTATTTTACATTCCTACTTTCCTTGCAGTGCTCTTTCAAGTTAATTAAAATAACTATTCTGCTTTTAAACTTTCCTTCGTCCTTTCTTGACAGATCTAGTATCTTTCACTCCAATCTTGGCACTTTCAGGAGTATTTCATATTTATTTCCTGACCGAAACTGACATAATGCCTTTGTTTAATCGTGTTGTCTTAGCAGTATCTGCTACATAAGGGGAAATATGAAACTCGGTGTTCTGTGTTCACTCCAAGACAATTTTTTTATGCCTGTAATTCTTACGTTTGAAAATAATACTTTAAACTCATAAATTTCCTGTTCATAATTTGAATCATAAAATATACCATAACTTACTATACACATCGCACTAATGATTTTCCGTTTTGCATATGATTTTACACGAGAAAGTTTAAGTATGGAAACAAGAAACTCTCCTACAGCCGTTAAACCTTTATTAGTTTGCTTACATTATCATCCACCGTAGTTTCAGGCACATTTTCTTCTTCGTATTTCCATGTCCTGCTTCTGTACGCTCTTCTTCACTTTATTTCCCTTCCTCATATCCAAGAGCATCACCACTGTTATGAATTGCACCCAATTTTGATATTTTAAGCTGACATGATTCACAAACTGAATAACCAACAACTCATGCGTGTTACCCCTTGCCCCCATATTTCACTTGTCATATTTTTTTTACAAATTCATTTATAATTATTTCCCTTTTGAGTTGGATTATAACACCAGAACATTTCCATTTAGGCTACGGCACCTTAGAACAAGATGTTCAGGAAAGAACATATAGCCTACTTTCTCCTAAATGCATGGGTATTGTTATAACTCTTTGTCCTTTTCAAGGAGTATGATTGAATGTTGGTTGTAGTAGCTTGTTGAAATACAACGTGCTATAGGGATATTAAACATGAATATGAGGAGCCCCTTGCTAGTGCTAGCTCTGTACCAAATTTCGTTCAATTCGGTTTCACCGTGTTTGAATTGATAGGGGGAATCGATTTGCACACATACTTGGCCACCATCTGCAAACTATTGGGCTGAAGTTCTTTCAGTTTGGTCAGAATATGTTTCCCACATAAAGATATGGTGTTGCAAAATTTGGTAGAGACTAGATTATTAGGTTGGTCGTAATTACATTTTAGCTTTTAACATTTGGGTGGCCGCGATTACGTTTCCGTCAAGATACCGGTGATATGATTGAATGATTGAATGTTGGTTGTAGTAGCTTGTTGAAATACAACGTGCTATAGGGATATTAAACATGAATATGAGGAGCCCCTTGCTAGTGCTAGCTCTGTACCAAATTTCGTTCAATTCGGTTTCACCGTGTTTGAATTGATAGGGGGAATCGATTTGCACACATACTTGGCCACCATCTGCAAACTATTGGGCTGATGTTCTTGCAGTTTGGTCAGAATATGTTTCCCACATAAAGATATGGTGTTGCAAAATTTGGTAGAGACTAGATTATTAGGTTGGTCGTAATTACATTTTAGCTTTTAACATTTGGGTGACCGCGATTACGTTTCCGTCAAGATACCGGTGATATAAAACATGACACTGAGGTGCCCTTTGCTAGTGCTACCTCTGTAGCAAATTTCGTACCATTCGGTTTCACCGTGTTCGAATTGATAAAGGGAATCGATTTTCACACAAATATGGCCGCCATCCGCAAAATATTAGGCTAATGACCTATTAGTTTGGTCAAAGGATGCTCCCTCCATAAAGGTATGTTGTTGCTAAATTTGCTAGAGATCGGATGATTAGGCTAATCGTAATTTGATTAAAGCTTTGAACATTTGTGTGGCCGCCATCACGTTTCCGTCAAGATGGCGGCGATATAAAACATGACACTGAGGTGCCCTTTGATAGTGCTACCTCTGTACCAAATTTCGTTTCATTCGGTTCCACCGTGTTCGAATTAATAGGGGGAATCAATTTTGACATAAAGATGGCCGCCATCCGCAACTATTAGGCTAATAACCTATTAGATTGGTCAAAGGATGCTCCCTCCATAAAGGTATGTTGTTGCAAAGTTTGGTAGAGATCGGATGGTTATGTTAGTCGTAATTTAACGTAAGCTTTGAACATTTGTGTGGCGGCCATTACGTTTCTGTCATTATGGCGGCGATATAAATCATGGCACTGAGGTGCCCTTTGCTAGTACTACCTCTGTACCAAATTTCGTTCCATTCGGTTCCACCGTGTTCGAATTAATAGGGGGAATCGATTTTGACACAAAGATGGCCGCCATCCGCAAACTATTAGGCTAATGACCTATTCATTTGGTCAAAAGATGCTTCCTCTATAAAGGTATGTTGTTGCTAAATTTGGTAGAGATCGGATGATTAGGTTATTCGTAATTTGATTTAAGCTTTGAACATTTGTGTGGCCGCCATTACGTTTCCATCAAGATGGTGGCGATATAAAACATGACACTGAGGTGCCTTTTGTTAGTACTACCTCTGTACCAAATTTCGTTCCATACGGTTGCACCGTGTTTGAATTAATAGGGGAATCGATTTTCACACAAAGATGGCCGCCATCCGCTAACTATTACGCTGATGACCTATTAGTTCGGTCAAAGGATGCTCCCCCCATAAAGGTATGTTGTTGCAAAATTTGGTAGAGATCGGATGATTAGGTTAGTCGTAATTTGATTTAAGCTTTGAACATTTGTGTGGCCGCCATTACGTTTCCGTCAAGATGGCGGCGATATAAAACATGAAACTGAGGTGCCTTTTGTGAGTACTACCTTTGTACCAAATTTCGTTCCATTCGGTTGCACTGTGTTCGAATTAATAGGGGAAATCGATTTTGACACAAAGATGGCCGCCATCCGCAAACTATTAAGCTGATGGCTTATTGGTTTAGTCAAAGGATGCTCCCCCCATAAAGGTATGTTGTTGCAAAATTTGGTAGAGATCGGATGATTAGGTTAGTCGTAATTTGATTTAAGCTTTGAACATGTGAGTGGCCGCCATTCAGTTTTGGTAAATATGGCGGCGATATAAAACATGACACTGAGGTGTTCTTTGCTAGTGCTACCTTTGTACCAAATTTCGTTCAATTCGCATTCGCCGTGTTCGAATTGATAGGGGGGGACAGACATTCAGAGTACACACACTCACACACACACAGACACACACACACACACACACACACACAGAGACTCACACACACACATACACACACACACACAGACTCACACACACACATACACACACACAGACAGACACACTTTTTTCGCCCTGTGTTGATCTCATAAGTCTACTTTCATTTTTTGCAAAAATCGAAAGTAGGCTAAAAATAACACTGAATTGAATGTAAAACCTCTGATGAAGGCAATGTCTGTGTTTCTATAACCCTCAAATTGTAATGTTTATAATTTTCTTTTAGAAAATATAGCGGACGTGAAGGTGCGTCATCTCGGAACTCATGGCCCTGTGTTAGTTACATTATTTAATAACCTTTCATATTTTCAGTGCTACGCTTCATTATATTTTCAATATGCTTTACAATTGGCTGATGAAGGGGATAAAATAGTTGATTAATCCCCGAAACATGTACCTAGAACAACTTGAATAATTAATTTCTTTATAGTATTGATTCAGGCGGTTAAATTTTTCTTATTAATAATTATCCTGTGTTAGTTCCCAAACAGAAGCCTCCGTGGCTTAGGCGGCAGCACGCCGGCCTCTCACCGCTGGGTCTGTGGTTCAAATCCCGGTCACTCCATGTGAGATCTGTGCTGGACAAAACGGAGGCAGACAGGTTTTTCTCCGGGTACTCCGGTTTTCCCTGTCAACATTTCATTCCAGCAACACTCTCCACTATCATTTCATTTCATCTGTCATTCATTTAATCATTGCCCCAGAGGAGTGCGTCAGGCCTCGGCAGCCGGCACAGTTCATATCCTCGCCGCTAGATGGGGGCTTCATTCATTCCATTCCTGACCCGGTCGGAGACTGGAAGCAGGCTGTGGATTTTCATTTCATAGTTCCCAAACAGCGCTCAACGTTGGCTATCGTGACTGTCGCAGCACGTCAAGCGACTTCAGTCCTTAAAATCACTATTTTACAATTTATTGTTCTTACCAGTGGCGTAACTAGGGTTTGCTTCTGGAGGGGGATGAGCTTGGTGAAAATTATATTTGGGAAAGAGGGAGGTTTTAGGCATAATGAAATAATCAAACGATTCCGAAGTTTCAAAACCTCCTGGTGTTTGATTTCATTAGCGTATTATACGTTGTATTTGCACTTATCAATGTGCAAATGTTTGAAAATTAACAATTTTGTTGATATTAAATTATAAAGTCCAGTTTTCTTCGTGAAATATCTGGCCCTTTCTATTTACGGTACCGACATTGTATAAATATTAACAAATTACAGTTCCCAACTCATGTTTAACTTAAAACCGCAGAGGAATCTGTTATCAAATTGAAATATTTTATTCAGCATGGCATAATATCTCAAAGCATTGTACGTAACTGGAAACTAAGCATTAATCGCAGGAGAAGCGCATGCAGTACAATGACTAGTTTTGAGCAAACAGGTTCGTCAGGTCACAGGGAGTTTCAGCATGCCAGCCAACCGGAGCACATCAAATAGGCGAGGTGTTTAGAGCCCGAGTGATCTCACATTGAGGGACGATCAGTGGCCTCCAAGATCGCTCGACCTCAGCCCTTGCGATTACTTTCTTCGGGAGTATGTCAAGAGTAGGCATTGTCAGGCATTGCGTCAGTCCGCAGCATATCTGCATCTGCCCTCCAGCAACTGCCTCCCAATTTGTGGAGGAGATTTACTCTTGATCCAACTTTCTTGGGAAGGATCGTAAACTGTTGTTTAGCGACACGGTTTGATCAAGAGAACTGATGGATATTTTATTGTGTAGTTGTGACGTACCTCGGTTTCATCAAGCGTCTCTCTCAGCTTCTTGGGTGTTTCCATGTTATGCAGATGAAAAAATGCTGTGACCTCAAGCATATTTGGATTAATGGTTTCTTACACTGTGTGAGGTTTTTGCGTTAGGGCTAGGTCATCTCCATATTGAATATTCTTGTGGCATGTCATGGACATAAAGATTAACCAAAATGGAAGTCAAAACTGATCCTTGAGATAGTTCTAAACTTTCCAGAAGACTGCGAGGCGTCGATCAGAGAGCTTGTAAGAATGTGTTGACAATGAGACACACCGCCTGAAAAACAATTTTTAAAACTTAATTGTTGTAATGAAATTGCTTAAAAATATATTGTTGGTTTGTAATAACATAATTCATGCAAACATGACCTCTTAGTTCGTGAGACATTAAAGATCAAAATTTACCGTCGTCTGTGAACTAGATATGTTTTCCTTGTACCGTGCACACAACCTCTAAACTTGACAGTAGACTTCAGAAGAGGAGACCACATACTACATAGCTTGACGACTTACGTATGATTCAGACCCACGAAATGCATGCGTCTGTTTGATGTCATTGTAGTTCCTACAGTGAATATTCTTTTTCCTTACCTGGCATACACGATTCATATCCAATTGCTTCAAGGAATTCGATTTCCTTGGTCGTAATGCTACCTTTATTACTTAACTATCAAGGAACTTATACTGTAATTCAGTTCCCACGTGATCTAATCTTTGAAGTCATGTAATTCCGTAACATTCCCACGTTCCTATTATACATTTAGATGAATATGCTCCCACAGCCTCCTGAGAGGTCGAGTGCAGGTCTTTCTAGTCGAGGCCCGTGGGGGAATAAGAGATGGAATGTATGAAGATGAATGAAACTGGGCGAGGATGTGGAAGGAAGCGGCCGTGGCCTGTCAGGAGGTATCGTCCCAGCATTTTCCTGGTGTTGAAAATTGGAAACCCACGCCTTCCGAGTCAGAAGAAAGCTTGATATAACGCTGCGCTTTAGCGAGTGTAGCCACCGCTGTCGGTAGTATATACCCTGAAAAGGAAGTATCAACATTTATCTGCTCAGAAACTGTTAGCGTTGGAAGAAAATAAAAACTTTGGTAATCTTCAGTTGAGACTTACCCGAATGCAGTATTACTCGTAATTTTCTTGGTGAATAGACCTAGTACTACTACTGATCGTTATTTCAGTTTGAAAGCCCCCAGGTTTTGGTGTCGGATATGTTATATGTTTAACTAACATTAGCCTAATATTCCCATCCACCAGCTAGTGTGAAAGAGCGTTTTCAACAATTGCAAAACCTAAAAATTAAAAAATAAGGCCAAACTTTAGGTATGCGATGATTAGCAAATAGCTTTGTGTCAACTTCTAGCCAGGTGCGATCATCTCTGTAACTTGGTTCAAGCACAGGCTTCTCATTAATTGAAGGTAAGTTATAATATTATTGCAACTATTGCTAGATAGCATCTCAACGTAATGAATAATCATAAACAATACTGTATTTTATGTCTACCCCTTATTATTCCCGTTTCCAACGGGGTTGGGGATGAGATGCGATGAAATTCTAAGTGGCGAATGGTTTTTACGGCCGGATGCCCTCCCTGACACCAACCTCATGAAATGAGTTAATGAGAGATTAAATGAATGAAGCTGAATGAAACTGGGCAAGGATGAAGAAGGTAGCGGCCGTGGCTTGTTAGAAGGTACAGTCCCAGCATTTGCATGGAGTTGGAAATGGGGAAACCACGGAAAATCATTTCAAGGATGGCCGGCGGTGGGGCTCGATCCCACGTCTACCAAGTCCACAGAGAGCTTGGCCCCATGGCCTAGAGCTGCGCTTTAGAAAGCGTAGCTACCGCTGTCGGTATAAACAATATTGTATTAATACATTTTAATTTACCTGTTTAAGGAACTGAAGAATGTCCTATATTGCCCATGCTTTTTATTTACCTTTTCCTCAGGAATTAATCGATTTTAGTCAGGGATATTCATCAAGGCCCTCTCCGTACTTAACACATCTTTTTCTTAGAAAATAAATGTTTATTTGAATATTCGTGAATATTTTTATAATTGCAATAATTTTAACAGCGTTTTCCTGAACATTTCCATCTAGAAAAATTAAACTTAAGTAAATTTTGTAAAATGGTCATGTTAAAATATAACACTTATTAGGAGGGATTACATCTAAAAATATTCAACTTGGTATGCTGAAAAGTTCTTAAAAAAGGGAAATTTTATATCTAAAATACATAGAGCGAGAAAATTGAAATGAAAGATAATAATAATATCGTATGGTCTCGGGTGCCGGGTGCAAGCTTTGTTATTTGACGCCCAGAGGGCAGTTTGCACGTCGAATTTTGTTGTTCCTTGGAGCACAATGGATGTCAAAGAGGTTAGATATCTAAGCTCCTTGACACTATAGCGCTTTCTAGTAGAGAAAGAAGGAACGTTTGTGTTGGCGGAAAATCCCGAGATTAATTTTGCCATTATGAACACGGTCTACTGTATTCAAATGGGTTCTTTAACATGACAACAACGTATGACTTGCATGTCGTGATTTTTGTCGCCTTTCAAAAATCATTTACCATGACCATGAGCGAACCTGCAAGCTTGGCGTTGGTAATCCGGCACGATAACCACTCACCCACTGTGGCAAGCTGAAATGAAAGATTTATCCGGTTTTTAAAACATGCATTTACCATAGGATTCCTCAACTTCCATTTGAAGCACTAGCATACATTTTGCTAATGTTCCATAACCCTTTGCCACTTTCTTAATTTCTTTTGTTTCTATCATCTAATAGAATTAACGATGAAAATGTACTTGGGGGGGTTATTAATAGGACGCATTATTATAGGAAAGTGTAAGGGAACTAGCCTCAAGAATGAGACATGAAAAAAACTGTTAGAAAGCTAAAAGTATGTTGATTAATATGGCGTAAAAAAAATTATGAAAATTTGGATGATTTTGGAGATTCCAGAGCCCCTTAACAGTTTGGCCAGTATCAACAAATTGGAAAGCAGTGTTAGTTCTTGCATTCATATGTATACAAGGTATCGTAAAACGATCCTTTAGGTATACACGCAAACATGAAATTGCTTTAATACAGACTATCTCGCAATCACATTAACTCAGGACTCCCTTACAACTACTTAGTAAAGTCATTCCGTTATAATTCAAATCAACTATAGGGTACAACTTATGAGTTGAGGTCGTAAACCCTTCAGTACTTATGAACGGAATGATTACTATGTTGGTTAATGGTCGACCGAGGTTAGGCCTGGTGAACACTGAAACCACTAAGGTTACATCATTGATCTACTGACAACATACTGTATATTCGGGGTTATGTGCCTTTTCGTGCATGTATATTGAAGAGCGCGTGGCGGGGTTTACAAGTGCGTAAAATTAGTTACATGGAAAGTTTCTTATGACCCAGACATTTTAGGTTGAAGTGCAGAAAATGTGAACACCACCGTCAATGTACCCGGGTTCCCAGTTCCTATAAAACTCATGGAAAAGCCACAGCTGATGAACGGAAACTTAAATCCATGTTATTATTATTATTATTATTATTATTATTGTATTATTTTGTCTCAAATGGAGGCATCCGGTAGCAGATATATTGGAGTACTTAATCCGTCAAGTCTTTGATTCTGGGTCAAGTTCATTATACTGAACTGCTGGTCATCGCTTGTATGGCTACCATACGGGATCTTTCCTCTGATTTCTTATACCAAACCACGATAGATGGAAGGGATGGGACTTTCCTAGTTTGAGGTAATTAGGCTGTGTCCCGAAGCTACATTTTCTGCCGTAATGAACTAGATAGTTGACTAAAATTGCGGATGTGACGTCACAAATCATGATCCAAAGCTGCTTAGCACATAGCAATCAAGTCTGTTGTATCTAGTGAACGAGAGCGCTTGCTTGATTGTCGACTTGTACAAGGGGCTTGGTAGCGCAGCGGTCAAGCTGTTGGCCTCTTACCAAGGTGGACCGGGTTCGATTCCCGGTCAATGCATGTGAGATTTATGAAGTGAAATGCCATGCCCTGTGGTTCGAATTCTACGTTATAATGAGGTCCCGTGGCTCAAGATCGCATGATTAAGGGTCACGTAAAACTAAAAGCTTCCCTCCTATTTTTCGACTTGTACAAATAATTTATAGATGTAGCTAGTCTTTAGTCTTTGACTTTCACTCGAAGCAAAAATGGATTCCTCTTCAAGAAAAGTTAATGCACTGAAAAATAAAAATAAAATAAAAGAGATGGTGCAGAGCACTGTAAACCCAAGTCTTTGAAGGAGGCCTTGCTTCAAGCTACGTAGTGTGTAGTGCCTAGTGAGTAGTTGCTAGCAGCTAGTTACTAGTTAGGCCTATCAACTTGAGCTTTGAGGCACGGCCTACACCTGCTGGAAATACCACCTTGCTTAGTAGCTTGTAAATCATGAAATATTCCCAATAATGACCGTTGTCATCACCAATAATCCTGCTAATATCACTGGTCTACAACTCTTTTAATCATAAAAAGTAGCAGATGCATTACTGCTCATGATTTCGTACCAGTTATAGCGTTTTCGCCTTTTTATTTTGTATTATAGATCATATGATGAGTTGATTTTGTTGTTTTTATTGTCCGGCATTCGTCAATTCATACTGCTGTTTGAAATATGGTGCCACCTTATCAGAAGTAAAAAGTCTAAATCAGAAATGGTGAGGTTCGATGCAGAGTTATTACAGAGACAATCGTACTGAGTTCGGTTGACTGGTATCGAACTAATTCAGGAGTCTTTTTAAAGGTGTAAATTAGAATGCCTTATAAAACAGTGAATTTGTTCTCTTAGGTCCTGAGACTATAGCGATCAAAATTTACCGCCCTTCGTTTCTGAATTACAGTAGACATATGTGTTCCTTGTACCGTGCACACAACCTCTAAACTTGACAGTAGACTTCAGCAGAGGAGACCAAATACTACGTACAGTAGCTTGACGACTTACGTATGATTCAGAGCTGCGAATTGAATACATCTGTTTGTTGTCACTGCAGTTCCTATAGTGAATATTCTTTTTCATTACCTGGCATAAACGACTCATATCCAATTGCTTCAAGGAATTTGCTTTCCTTGAGCCTCCATGGCTTAGGCGGCAGCACGCCGGCCTCTCACCGCTGAGTCCGTGGTTCAAATCCCGGTCACTCCATGTGAGATTTGTGCTGGACAAAACGGAGGCAGACAGGTTTTTCTCCGGGCACTCCGGTTTTCCCTGTCACAATTTCATTCCAGCAACGCTCTCCACTATCATTCAATATCATCTGTCATTCATTTAATCATTGCCCCAGGGGAGTGCGACAGGCTTCGGCAGCCGGCACAGTTCATATCCTCGCCGCTAGATGGGGGCTTCATTCATTCCATTCCCTGACCCGGCAGGCTGTGGATTTTCATTTCAATTTGCTTTCCTTGGTCGTACTGCTACATTTATTACTTTACTATCAAGAGGCTTATACTTCTAATTTCCACGTGATCTAATGTTGGAAGTCTTGTAATTTCGTAACAAAATGCCAGCGGAGGCTCCTATAATAGATATGCTCCCACAATATACGCTCTGGAAAGGCAGTATGAAGGTGTATCGTCCCAGAAACTATTAGCGTTGGAAGAAAATAAATAACTTTGGTAATCTTCAGCTGAGATTTATCCAAATACAGTATCAGTTTATTTGGTGAATGATAACAATAATATCAAAAATAATAAATTATGGACTGAATGAACATTAAATTTAGAAAAAGGGATGATAAGAAAAATCCAGGGTCCATTGGCCACTGCAGAATTATGGAAATTAAGAAGTAAAGATGAATTGTACCATAGCATAGAAAATATGAAACATTAAGTAAAAGGAGGGTAATATTGTTCGGGCATATCTGTAGAATTGATGACAGCAAATTAACAGAAAATATACAGTTGACTTGGGAGAAGAAATCAACAACAGACTGAATTTAAAAAGTTACGAAAGATTTAAAACGAAATAACATACAAGAATGCGAAACTGTGGAAAGGGAGACTTTTAGAGAGAAGATGTTAAATATAGACGGCAGAAGGGAAAAGAAAACTGATCATAAGTGATGCGCGGAAAGAATAAAGGAAACACAGCAAAATTATGAAGGTATACTTGAAGGAAAGAAAGTTAGTAATAAAATAATTATGTTATTGGCACTACGTCTCTTCTAACAACTGCGACTTTCAGAGACGCCGGGGTGCCGGAATTTTGCCCCGAGGGGGATCTTTAACGTGACAGTAAATCTACTGACACGGCTCCCTCACATTTGCGCACCCTCAAATGCCAAATGACTACGCAGGGACTCGAACCTGCAACCTTGAGCATAGCAGGCGAGAGCCACGCAGCCAGTCCAGGGAAAGAAAGAAACAAAGAAAGAAAGAAAGAAAGAAAGAAAGAAAGAGAATAAATACATTAGTGAGTCATCCCTAGATGGCCTCAGGGGAAGGAATAATAATAATAATAATAATAATAATAATAATAATAATAATAATAATAATAATAATAATAATTTTTACATAATATTTATTTTTGAAAATAATTCCTAATTGTTTTAGAACGTTCGTATTTTTGGCTTTTTTACATTTATATTCTTGTTCTTTTTAGAACGGAGTGATATAATCATAGCATATGCAATGAATTCTTGTATCGTAACTGCAGTGAGCGGTTTGGGGTTCGATGCTCGAGCGTACGTCGACCCCTGTTTGGCTCGGCCTTGGGCCAGCCAGACGGCCCTGTCTCGCCGCATACTGTCTACCCGCCAAACAGCCCGCTGACACATAAGTTTTGCATCATGAATCTCTGCACGATGAATAAATATACTTATATGTCGATCAATCAACGCCAAAGGAGCTGGCAAGTAACACTTAAAAATTGATAATTTCAATGTAATGGAAATATAAGAAAGAAAAGTATAGACGAATTAATACAAGACAGGACGTCTTATTACAAATACTCTCCATAAAGTGTGCTGGAAAACGAAGATTACAACCTGTATTGAGATAGCACTATTCAAATTGACAAAACAAATCCTCATAATAGACCAGACATAACTTTAACTGACAAGAAGAACCAACACACGTACTTGATTGACATAGCTATCCTGAATGACCACAATATCAATCATAAATACAGAGAGGATTGAGAAATATGCTCCACAGGCTATGGAGGTAGCTTGAATCTGGAGGCAAAAACGATGTAACGATCCTTCCTTTTCTCCTTTCTCCCACTGTCCTGACACCTAGATTCTTTTCAGTAAATGATGATAATTGTTGTTTTAAGGGACCTAACATCTAGGTCATCGGCCCCTAATGGTTTGGGTGATAGTGAAAGATGAGATGAGAATGAAAACTATAACTAATACTAACTACAAACTTACATACTAGAAGAAGAAATGGTAAACAAATAAAGGACAGGAAGAAAAGAAATGCCCTCAACCCTCGAAGAATAAAAATTGAGGGACTTGGAAGGAAGGAGAGCCATGAAAGGCGGATAGGAAAGGGAAAGAGGAGAGGGCCCGCCCCAAGGTCAGAGGAAAAAGGGGAAAAAACGGACCCAGTTCAGGAATCCCTTGGGGTCACCAACTCCCAAACTAACCAGCCGTGAGCCCTTGAGGGTGTAGCACTATCCAGGGTGCACCAAAACTGGTTGGGCTACAAACACCCTGCCTCCTTGAGGGCCTTGAGCAGAAGGCAGAAGATAACTTCAAGAGAAAAAGAAGGCTGACCCCTTGCAGAAGGAGGGTATCAGAAAATATGAGACAAGGGCCAATTAAGGCGGGAAAGGAAGAGACTCCCTTGTCCTCAGATACCCTAATACCGTCGGGGTCGGAAAAGAACAAGAGTTGGCCAAGAGAGGTCGACAGGAAAGAAGACGGAGAGGAGCCCGGCACAAGTAAGTGGAAGCAATGCCGGACTCAGCTGGGGTCCCGTGGTCGCCAACCCACGTCCCACTAGATGTGAACCCCTGGGGGGCTTTTCAGTAAACCTAGCCACACTAAATCTTCCCATATACACCCACACTACTGCATAAAAGGCTGACATTCTGAAGACCTGCCGCATTGTTAGAGGATTTTTGCATACACACTAGGATTTTCTTGGACACTGTTGTGAAACGGAAACGCAGAAGATAACGTTACTGAAGATATCAACTGTCAAACTTCCCTGGTATGCCTATATAGTTTGAAAATGTATGCTAAAGGCTTTTAAAATTGTGACTCCACTAATTTTCTAAAGTTGAGTAAACAAATAAAGAAATAATAATAATAATAATAATAATAATAATAATAATAATAATAATAATAATGGTGCTTGTTGTTATTTTAGAAGGTGAGACATGAAGACTTTAAAGCCCTCTTTAATATTTCGAAAAGTTATTTTGAATGTATTATGATCTAATCACTTACGATGGAATTTATTTTGATTTCTACGCTAAAATTTTCAAGAGGGATTTTGAATGTATTATGATCTAATCACTTACGATGGAATTTATTTTGATTTCTACGCTAAAATTTTCAAGAGGGATTGGGGAGGGCGCCTGGGAATTCACTGTGATGCCCGAATCCATGCCTCCAAATAATAGTGCTTCAAGGGCTGAATGTGAAATAGCGAATATCCTGGCAAAACCTTTCTGCACACGATCAGCACATGCGAACATAATTACATTACACTACTGACGCATAATTTACAAGTCATTAATAATATTCATTCATTCATTCGTTTATTTGCAAACTAGGGGAAACGGGCTAATTAGAACTTGAAGTGGATATAAATACAATGTCTAGGGAAATAATAAACAACATTGATAGGGAATTATGTCTTAGGTTGTTCTGAATCTCTAAGTCACATTTCATTGAACAGTATTCAGTATCAAAAACTAGCTAATGGTAACTTACTTCAGCATTGCCATAAGTTACGGGATTTACTCAGTTTGTTGATCAAGTATTTTTTCCTATTTACCAGTGTTTTAGTTCTGACTGACAACATTTATTGTGTAGTGTTTTCCCAACACTGTGTGACTCGGTTGGCTGAGGAACTCACCCACCGGTGTCGAAAGTTGCGGTATCAGCACAGGGCGCTAAAATGTGAGAGACACTATTCATTGTACTGCGGCGTAGTCGTGCTCGTTAAATCGTGCACTACGGTCACGAGGGCAGCTGTAGTAAGTCCGGAGATCACACGCACTGACAGTGGATATCATGCGTATGGCTTTTCCCTCTTAATTCCACACTCCCTCCAGGCAAATGCCGGGATAGTACTTTACTTCCAGTCCCGAGGAACCTACCCCATCCTTGTCCCTAATCCAGTTACACACACTACTAATGTCATCACATAAATACAGGTTATCAGACAAGTTTAACACACAGCCAAATGCACGGGGCTGATGACCAAGATGTCCCAAACCCCTGAAATGAATTGGCAACAACAACAACACCACTACTTATGACTATTTATTTATTTATTTATTTATTTATCGTATGGCTTTTAGTGCCGGGAGTGTCCGAGGACATGTTCGGCTCACCAGAGGCTGTAGCTGCTTCAAGCGGACACCCCTAGGATGAGCTACAAGTTCCGTTAAATTTCAAGTAGTTCCAACTTTCGCTACCAGATGTCAATGATACCTAGTGGTGAACGTTGGAACTTTGATAGAGCGTTCCAATGAAACCTAACCTACAATTTAGCTTCACACAAGTTTAGTCCGAGGAAGGATCTTTTACATGCCATAAATCTATGACATGGGACCGCCGGCTTTACTTTCCCTCCGAAGGAAGGCATGCTGAGGGATTTTAACACTCTTAAAAAATCCGTCGACTTCGGCCGGGTTTGATTGAACCCGTTATCATGGGCACAGCAGCTCAGCATGTTACCAACTACGCCACCGAAGCCGCTTACTTATGACTAGACTTAGTGGATCGTTGCAGGAAGGTTGCCGGATCGAATCCTGGCGCAGTTTGTTGGCATTTTAGGGTGCGCAAGTGCGAGAAAGCCATGTCAGTGGATTTACTGGCACGTTCAAGATCCCCTTTGGGGCAAAATTCCGGCACCCCGGCATCTCCAAAAGCCGCAGTCGTTATAAGGGTTGTAGAATCAATAACATTATTATTTAAATGATCGTTCAACCCACATGTCTAATTATCGTAACGAATCGACATTTAGATGGTGCGTTATGTCAAGTTTCGGCACACCTATTCCAATCCCCCACAGAGTAACACATCTAAATTGCACGGATTACGAGAAGAATTCCCATACGTCAAGTACATGGGACTGGCTGCGTGGCTCAGCAGTAACACTCTCGCCTGCTGGTCCCAAGGTTGCAGGATCAAATCTCGGTGCAGTCAGTTGATATTTGAGGGTGCGCAAATACGAGAGAGCCGTGTCAGTAGATTTGCTGGCACGTTCAAGATCCCCTTCGGAGCAAATTTCTTGCACCCCAGGGTCTCTAAAATCCGCAGTAATTAAAAAGGACGTAAAACCAATTAATTAAAATATTAATTACGGTAATTATCAAGCACATGGCGTGGAGGATTGTGCTCAAACTTCACTGTGAAATGTACGAAGATGGGATTTCTTCCATCTACGATCATGCCGATAATCAGCCATTCGAATTATGGGAGAAAGGTGATTGCTCATCTCTCCCATTATAACCATTGCCACTACTTGCCACGGTGGGTGAGTGGTTAACGTGTCGGTCTAGTAACCCCAAGCTTGCAGGGTTGCTCCTGGCCGTGGTAAGTGATTTTTGAAAGGTAGTGAAAATTACGACACGCATGTCATACGATGTTGGCATGTCAAATAACCCATTTGAATTCAGTAGGCCGTGTTCATATTGGCAAAAATAATCTCGGGAGTTTCCGCCAACACAAAGTTCCTCATTTCTCTACTAGAAAGCGCTATAGTGTTCAAGGAGCTTAGATATCTAACCCCCTTGAATTTCATAGTGCTTCAAGGAACAACGAAATTCGACATGCAAGTTTCCCTCTGGGTGTCAAATAACAAAGCTTGCACCCGGCTCCTGAGGCTATACGATATTATTATCATTATTATTATTATTATTATACTTGGCACTTCCAACGTCATTACGCCATTTTGAGCTGAGTTGCAGACACGTAAACCTGGCTGCTACAGTACAATTGATTTTGCTGCCAAGTGTTAGTCACGTAGTGTGATAGGTTTCTTCAAGCAGGTGTGAATCGTGCTGCGGAAATTCTTCAAAGAATGTGTTTTTGGTGGTTCATGACAATACCAATATTATTATAATTATATCTATTAGAAAGTGCGTTTAAAAAAATAAATCAGACGATAACCCCCGTCAGAACTGTGTCGCATCCAGCCAGCACAACAGTTAAGCCGGATGGGTTGTCTGTACACATGGGGCGCTCACAAGTAACCTATAATAATGTTATTGGTTTTGCCATCCCTTTTAACTACTGTGGCTTGTAGAGACGCCGAGGTGCCAGAATTTAGTCCCAAATGGGATCTTTAACGTGCCAGGAAAGTTAATTACACGGCTCCCTTGCTTTTTCGCACCTTCAAATGCCCACTGACTGCGCTGGATTCGAACCAGTAACCTTAGGCACAGCAAGCGAGAACGTTACCTCTGCACCACGAAGTGGTCCAAATTCCTAAATGAACAAAAGCAACAACAATACATTTGTCACAATGGTACATTAGTACATGAACTATTGCAGTTTTTAGGTTGCGAAGTATGCTAATACTGTAATGACATCTTTTCATTTACACTTGTGTGATAAACCTCTCCAGATTGTCTGATCCAAGGTTGAATCAATATTTTATCAACCAGATTGTACCGTAATTATCGCAGCTACTCAGCATGGCTGGGCTTTTCATTATATTCCCCTGGCTATCGTTGGTTCGAGCCCCGTCTGCTGCAGAGAGCAGTCGACCCTTGCCCCAGCTGGCGGGTGGTACAGTTCTCAGGGGAAAACGAAAGAAAACAAAACTGAAAGCTATATGTGGTGGTTTCCGTTAGCCAAGAGCTCTCTTTGTGCCCTCACTGAATAGCATCGGACTGGTCTAGTTGTTCGGCCTCGGGCTTCGAACTGGAGTCCTTCCTTCCCCCTCTTCCACTAGAGCTCCGCTCTTTATGACATGGCAGCTGGGATCTAGCCTAGACAAATAGAGTGAGCTAGCTAGGTCTAGTTGATGGCTTCAAAAATTAATGTAAAAGTTGGATTTTCACAGTGACTGGCCCCTTGATTTCCCATGCTCTTTTGAAACATGCAAATTGAATGGAGGGAAGAGCACAAAGGACGAGTGAAGTGAGTGATTGTAGATGTCAATTAAGGCTGGAGGGATGAATCAGCACGACCTTTCACCTTCTCTTCCATAGCTCACATCAGCACATTCTCATGCGAACTGTTAAGTAAAGCATATAATTATCGGGGCTAGGATTTAAACTTTATTACACAGATAGACATATGTTTTTAACTTATCGGTAGGGACCAGACATTTATACTCTAAAATCGATTAAAATATGCTTGTAATAATGCTCTTAAATGTAGAAAATATGCATTAAAATTGAAAAATATATCTTACTCACTCTTCATTTGCCGTAATAATGTGCAGTCAATTTTGCATGTTGTTCAAGTTGAAATTTCTTTTAATATGTCACTTCCTTCGAGCACACTTGACAATGCACGTCAACGCCATCAGTTGAATAATCATTATTACCTGACACCCACTGATTTAATAAATACTTTCTACTGCTCTTCTCTTTAAGCATTTTGAGCAAAGCATATGCATACTAAGGATAAAAGAGACACTGAAGAAACTCCTCACAAAACTAACCCCGGGCTACTGGCTGCTGGAATGGCAAAAGAAATGTCCCACCCCATTCCCTTCTTGAAATAGCCACTATTGAAATACTGCTATCACGTTACCTGTTCTTCAGAAAGGTTATTACAAGGAATGTCCAACACGCCGGTAAATCCAATTTTGTTCAAGATGATTTAAATTATACTTAATTTCAAATGTATATGCTAAAATATGCTGTTATGTTCAGAATATGCAGTAAATCCAATAAACCCACAAAATGGGGCAGATGACCTCGTAGTTCTGCCCCTTAAAACTTCAATAACTAACTAAACCCACAAGATATGCATTTGGATATGCGCATATGCATTTTCAACAAGAAGTTCCGTGACGAACTAAAGAGCCTACTTGTCATGCCAATGATTATTCTACAGTATATGAACCTATCTAGAACAAGTAGTTCCGTGAAGAACTATACAGCCTATTTTCATATATCCTGCTCATGTTAATTGTCTCTATCAACATACAAAATTTCAGTTTAATTGCTGTAACAGATTCGTAGATATTGAGAACCGTCTAAATATTTCATATGGTCGCCAAGATGGATTTTTATTTTTGTACTATTACATTAAGATTATTGTGAACGTGTGGTATTCAAACTTCAATCACATGATTAGAACACAAGAAGTAAAAACGAGATTTTAAAAGTACGCACGCCAGCCATCTTGTGATTATGCAAACAATTGAAATAAATTACATGCCAGTGGATCAACATTTGTATAAGCATTTAACGTGCAACGTTTCACGGCACTCGGATAGTTAATTCGCGAGAAATGTCCATTTAAATATTTATACTTCGCGTCGCCGCCATGTTGGATTTGTGCTCACCAGGTTACTGAAAGTCCTATAGGTGAACATATGTGCATAGTCTCTATGAACATAAAAATTCAGTTTGGTTGCTGTAAAAGATTCATAGATATTGAGAACCGTCTAAATATTTCGGAAGCTCGCCATTTAGGATTGTTATATGTATAGGCCATAGAGTTATGTACCATTCTAGGACAATTATTGCCTAGCTTCATTATTCAAACTTTCACTTCGATCGCATGATTACGACACAAGAATAAAAACTTAATTTTAAAATTTCGCACAGCCGCCATCTTGAGGTTATGTAAACAATTGAATTAAATTAGATGGCAGTGCATTACAATCTGCAAAATCATTTACTGTACCACATTTCACTGCGCTCAGAGAGTTAAATCACGAGAAAAGTCTATTATAATATTTCAAATTCGTTTGGTCGCCATGTTCGTTTTGTACTTTACAGGTTTATGAAATATACATAGGTAAACTTGTATCAGTACCCTTTATCACCGTACAAAATTGCATGATGATATCTGTAATAATTTCGGAGATATAGAATGTCAGTGAAATATTTCGCACAGCCGCCATTTTGAGGTTATGTAAACAATTGAACTAAATTAGACTTCAGTGCATTACAATGTGTATAAACATTTGCTGTACCAAGTTTCATTACGTTTGGATAGTTAAATCGCGAGAAATGTCTATTTAAAAGTCTCAATTTCGCTTGACCGCCATGTTGGTTTTGTAGTCACCAGGTTTTTGAAAGTCTCATAGGTGAACTTCTAGTAGTGCCCTTTATCACCGTACACAATTTCAGGGCGATATCGGTAATAGTTTCGGAGATATTGAATGCTAGTGAAATATTTCGCACAGCCGCCATGTTGGATTGGTGAGACGTAACAAAATTTGAAGGGGACGGTCGAGGTCGCCGGGAATAGTGCTATGAACTTACCGAGTTTCATTGAAATCGCTCCTGCCGTTTAGATTTTATTAGGGGGGACACACACACACCTCACACACACACGCACACACACACGGACAAAAGGTGATCTCATAAGCCTATTTTTTCAAAATTGAAAATAGGCTAAAAATGACGAAATTAAGTTGGTAATATCGAAATATCTAATTAGTTCGAAATATACCTGGTATAATGTAGCCTAATAGAGCATTACAGTTAGCAGCCCTGGTGACTGAATATATTCTTAGTTCCATCTTTAAGGTACAGAATAAAACAAGATGTTCAGTAAAGAACATATAGCCTACTTTCTCCTAAATGCATGGGTATTGTTATAACTCTTTGTCCTTTTCAAGGAGTATGATTGAATGTTGGTTGTAGTAGCTTGTTGAAATACAACGTGCTATAGGGATATTAAACATGAATATGAGGTGCCCTTTGCTAGTGCTACCTCTGTACCAAATTTCGTTCCATTCGGTTCCACCGTGTTCGAATTAATAGGGGAATCAATTTTGACATAAAGATGGCCGCCATCCGCAAACTATTAGGCTAATAACCTATTAGATCGGTCAAAGGATGCTCCCTCCATAAAGGTATGTTGTTGCAAAGTTTGGTAGACATCGGATGGTTATGTTAGTCGTAATTTAATTTAAGCTTTGAACATTTGTGTGGCCGCCATTACGTTTCTGTCAATATGGCGGCGATATAAAACATGACACTGAGATGCCCTTTGCTAGTGCTACCTCTGTACCAAATTTCGTTCCATTCGGTTTCACCGTGTTTGAATTAACAGGGGGAATTGATTTTCACACAAAGATGGCCGCCATCCGCAAACTGTTAGGCTAATGACCTATTCATTTGGTCAAAGGATGCTTCCTCTATAAGGATATGTTGTTGCAAAATTTGGTAGAGATCGGATGATTAGGTTAATCGTAATTTGATTTAAGTTTTGAACATTTGTGTGGCCGCCATTACGTTTCCGTCAAGATGGCGGCGATGTAAAACATGACACTGAGGTGCCTTTTGTTAGTACTACCTCTGTACCGAATTTCGTTCCATTCGGTTGCACCGTGTTCGAATTAATAGGGGGAATAGATTTTCACACAAAGATGGCCACCACCCGCAAACTATTACGCTGATGGTCTATTAGATTGGTCAAAGGATACTCCCTCCATAAAGGTATGTAGTTGCAAAATTTGGTAGAGATCGGATGATTAGGTTAATCGTAATTTGATTTAAGCTTTGAACATTCGTGTGGCCGCCATTACGTTTCAGTCAAGATGGCGGCGATATAAAACATGAAACTGAGGTGCCCTTTGCTCTGTGCCAAATTTCGTTCCATTCGGTTCCACCGTGTTCGAATTAATAGGGGGAATCAATTTTGACATAAAGATGGCCGCCATCCGCAAACTATTAGGCTAATAACCTATTAGATTGGTCAAAGTATGCTCCCTCCATAAAGGTATGTTGTTGCAAAGTTTGGTAGAGATCGGATGGTTATGTTAGTCGTAATTTAACTTAAGCTTTGAACATTTGTGTGGCCGCCATTACGTTTCTGTCAATATGGCGGCGATATAAAACATGACGCTGATATGCCCTTAGCTAGTGCTACCTCTGTACCAAATTTCGTTTCATTCGGTTTCACCGTGTTTGAATTACCAGGGGGAATTGATTTTCATACAAAGATGGCCGCCATCCGCAAACTATTAGGCTAATGACCTATTCATTTGGTCAAAGGATGCTTCCTCTATAAGGGTATGTTGTTGCAAAATTTGGTAGAGATCGGATGATTAGGTTAGTCGTAATTTGATTTAAGCTTTGAACATTTGTGTGGCCGCCATTACGTTTCCGTCAAGATGGCGGCGATATAAAACATGACACTGAGGTGCCTTTTATTAGTCCTACCTCTGTAACAAATTTCGTTCCATTCGGTTGCACCGTGTTCGAATTAATAGGGGGAATCGATTTTCACACAAAGATGGCCGCTATCCGCAAACTATTACGCTGATGACCTATTGGTTTGGTCAAAGGATGCTCCCCCCATAAAGGTATGTTGTTGAAAAATTTGGTAGAGATCGGATGATTAGGTTAGTCGTAATTTGATTTAAGCTTTGAACATTTGTGTGGCCGCCATTACGTTTCCGTCAAGATGGCGGCGATATAAAACATGACACTGAGGTGTCCTTTGCTAGTGCTACCTTTGTACCAAATTTCGTTCAATTCGCATTCACCGTGTTCGAATTGATAGGGGGGGACAGACATTCAGAGTACACACACTCACACACACACAGACACACACACACACACACACACACACACACACACACACACACACAGACACACACACACTCACACAGACAGACACACTTTTTTCGCCCTGTGTTGATCTCATAAGTCTACTTTCATTTTTTGCAAAAATCGAAAGTAGGCTAAAAATTGGTTGAAGTACAATGGACGTTTTATGCAATTAGACTTTGGATCTATCAGCACGCGTAAAAGCATTTTGGCAACAATGTCATGCGTGTGCTGGTCAGAAATAGCCTAATCTGAAATATTATGATATTTTGTTGTGCCAATTTTGGACGAAATCCATTTGTTAGTATAGAAGTTATATGTATTTTAAAATTGGACCTATCATCAGACATAGAATCATGTTGGCAGCACTGACTTATATTTATTATTCCAAATTAATCTAGAATGTCAGGTGCTATTCGTGTGCAAAGTATAGAGCTGTTGGCTTGCATACTTCCTGATATATTGATATTAGGTAAAAAAATAATAATATATTTATTAACAGTTGGCAGCCCTGATTGCTCTTAAGAATACTTATAGTCATATCTGTTATGTTACACATAGCACATACGAAATTTGGTTGAAATCCAACTGATAGTATAGAAGTTACATGCATTTAAATATTAGCCCTATCAGAAGGCTTAGAATCATGTTGGTAGAACTGAAGTATATACGTTATACAAAATTAATCTAAAATGTCTGGTACTATACGTGTGCATAGTTTAAAGCTGTCGGCTTGCATACTTTCTGATATATTGGTATTTGGATAAAAGAATAGAGAGAGCAATTATTAACAGTTGGCAGCCCTGGTGGCTCTTAACAATACGCTCAGTCATATCTGTTTATGTACACATATTACATACAAAATTTGGTTGAAATCCAATTGATAGTGTATAAGTTATAAGCATTTAAAATTTGACCTATGAGAAGGCTTAAAATTATTTTGGCAACACTGTCATGTATGGCCTCCTGGAAATTAAACTGAAATAGTGTTATCTACATGTTAGCCAATTTTGGAATAGCTCCCATGCATACCTTCCAAGATATCCAACATGGAGCTCAAATTTCTAGTGCGTTTCTTCATCAGTTGGTAGCACTGACATCATTTTCAAATATGGACGTGAGATATTCCGGTATACATCTTTACGCATACTAAATTTGGTTTCGATTTCTGCAGCCGTTTAGGAGTTGATATGGGGGGGACACACACACAGCCAGACAGAAAGAAGGACAGACAGACAGACAGACAGAAGGACAGACAGACCGACAGATACACATTTTCCCGGATCGATCTCATAAGTCTACTTTTTCCTCATTTTTGCTAAATGTGAAAAGTAGGATAAAAATTCCAGTCCCTGCTTATCACCTTCGATTATATTGTCCTATGTTCAAATTAAACACATTTATTTTCCATATATTTCCATATTTCTTTTATTCGGTTGTGAAACTTGGGCGACATCAGCAACGATTGAAGATTCAATATGTGCGTTTGAAAGAAAGCTATTTCGAAAAATGTTTGGACCCGTCTACAATAACATGGAAGGTAAATGGGAGGGAAGAAAGAAAGAAGACCTGTACCAGAGGTTTGGAAAGCCCCACATTGGACGAATATTTGGACAGAGGCGACCACAATGGTTTGGACACATCCTACGAGCGGACGGATCCCTTCTTAAGAGAGTCCTCTCAGGGGTAACGTTCTCGCTTGCTGAGCCCAAGGTTGCAGGTTCGAAACCTGGCGCAGTCAGCTGGCATTTGAGGGTGCGCAAATGCGAGGGAGCCGTGTCAGTACATTTACTGGCACGTTAAAGATCCCCTTCGGGGCAAAATTCCGGCACCCCGGCGTCTCTAAAAGCCAGGGTAGTTAAAAGGGACGTAAAACCAATAACATTATTATTATTAAGAGAGTCCTCCAATCTCAACCCACGGGAAAACGCCCGAGAGGACGCCCAAGAACACGATGGAAGGATCGAGTGACGACGATCCTTCAAGAAGTGGAACCGACAGCCATGGAGGATGATGCTAGAGACTGGAAAATAATGGAGTGCCATCTACAGCAAATACTTCCTCTTGTGATTGACTGACCTTTCTTTCATTGGATTTTTGTTTGTTTGTGTTTTGTAATATTTTTAGCCTAATTTCATTTATGAAAAAAAAAAAAAAAAAAAGGCTTACGAGATCACCTTTTGTCCGTGTGTCTGTGTGTGAGTGTGTGATTCGTGTGTGTGTCCCCCCCTAATAAAATCTAAACGGCTGTAGCGATTTCAATGAAACTCGGTAAGTGCATAGCACTATTCCGGGCGACCCCGACCGTGCCATTCAAATTTTGTTACGTCTCACCAATCCAACATGGCGGCTGTACGAGATATTTCACCAGCATTCAATATCTCCGAAACTATTACCGATATCACCCTGGAATTTTGTATGGTGATAAAGGAAATTACTAAAAGTTCACTTATGTGACCTTTGAAAACCTGGTAACTACAAAACCAACATGGCGGCCAAGCGAAGTTGCAACTTTTAAATAGACGTTTCTCGCGATTTAACCAACCAAACGCAATGAAACTATGTACAGTATATGTTTATATACGTTGTAATGCACCGACATCTAACTTTGTTCAATTGTTTACATAACCTCAATATGGCGGTTGTGCGAAATATTTCACTGGCATTCTATATCTCTGAAACTATTACCGGTATCACCATGAAATTTTGCACGGAGATAAAGCTCATTACTGGAATTTCATTTATGAGACTTTCAAAAACCGGTTAACTAAAAAACGAACATGGAGGCCAAGCGAAGTTGAAAGCTTTAAATATACTTTTCTCGCGATTTAATCATCCAAACGCAATGAAACTTGGTACAGCAAATGTTTATACATATTGTAATGCACTGGTATGTAATTTAGTTCAATTATTTACATAACCTCAAGACGGCGGCTGTGCGAATTTTTAAATTAAGTTTCTGTTTCTTGTGTCGTATTCATGCGATCAAAGTGAAAGTTTGAATAATGAACCTACGCAATAATTTTCCTTTAAAGGTACATGACTCGATGGCCTATACATATAACAATCCAACATGGCGACCATCCGGAATATTTAGACGGTTCTCAATATCTACGAATCTACTACAGCAATCAAACTAAATTTTTTAATGTTCATAGGGGTTATGAACATAAGTTCACCTATAGGACTTTCAGTAACCTGGTGATCACAAATCCAACATGGTGGCGACGCGAAATATAAATATTCACATGGTCGTTTCTCGCAATTTAACCATCCAAGTGCAGTGAAACTTGGTACAGTAAATCCTTATACAAATGTTAAACCACTGGTATCTAATTTATTTCATTTGTTTCCATAACCACAAGATGGCAGCTGTGCGAAATTTTAAAATCACGTTTTTATTTCTTGTGTCCTAATCATGTGATTGAAGTTTGAGTACTACACGTACACAATAATATTCATGTAACAGTGCATAACTCTATGCCCTACATATATAATAGTCCAACATGGCGACCATCCGAAATATTTAGACGGTTCTCAATATTTACGAATCTATTACAGCAATCAAACTGAAATTTAAAATATCTTGATAAAGGCAATTAAAATTAGTAAGATATATGAAAATAGGCTGTATAGTTCCTCACGGAACTACTTGTTTCCTTTGTAATACTCTTTGTTTTTTGTACTGTAATATTTGTAATATTTTTTTTCCTATTTTCCTTCTACTGAAGGCCTCAAAGGCCCGTTTAATACAATAAATGATGATGATGATTTCTGACATTGGTACATATTTACAGTGTATGTAAAATAAATATATTTATTATTTAGTGATTTTAATGCTATATTTGTATATATTTTATTATTAGGAGTACATATATAGAATTGTCGTTTTCAGGGACAGAAAATAGGGCAACACAGGACATGTTTACAGTTACGTTCATACATTGTTATTGAGCAATGGAAGATTTCTAAAGTATGTGGCTGCAACCAATGCAAGCATCCCTCTAAGTCAGGGACCAGTGCTTAGAACGATAGACCTGTATCTTGAGATACGCAAAAGAAATCCAAATTTTGAGAAAGTGATAATATAAAACTAGAATCAGAAATATCTCCTGCTGAGACCGTGAATTTTATATATTCACCAATCACCTCATGTGCGGTAAAACAAAGTGTAAACAAGTAGTTCCGTGAAGAACTAAATAGCCTATTTCCATCTATCCTACTTACGTTAATTGCCTCTATCAACATACAAAATTTCACTTTGATTGCTGCAATAGGACCGTCTAAATATATCGGATGGTCACCATGTTGGATTTTTATATATGTTGGCCTCAGAGGTATTTTACATGAAGATTATTGCGTAGGTGATTTATTCAAACTTCAATCACACAAGAAATAAAAACGAGATTATAATATTTTACTCATCGGCCATCTTGTGGTTATGAAAACATTTGAAATAAATTAAATGTCAGTGAATTAAATTTTGTATAATCGTTTACCGTACCAAGTTTCAGTGCGCTCGGATGGTTAAATCGCGAGAAACGTCCATTTCAATATTTAAATTTCGTGTCGCCGCCAGGTTGTATTTGTGCTCACCAGTTTATTGAAAGTCCCATTTCTGTTGTTCATAGCCTTTATCAAAGTACAACATTTCAGTTTGATTGCTATCATAGATTAGTAGATATTGAGAACCGTTTAAATATTTCGGATGGTCGCCATATTGTGTTTTTATATATGTAGGCCATTGAATGTGTACTATTAGATGACTATTATTGCGCAGTTTCATAATTCAAAAGTTGACTTCGATTGCATGATTAGGACCAAAGAAATTAAAACTTAATTTAAAATTTTGCACAGCCGCCATCTTTAGGTTATGTAAAGAATTGAACTAAATTAGATGTCGGTATACAATGTGTATAAACATTTGCTGTACCACCTTTCACTGCGCTCGGATGGTTAAATCGTGAGAAAAGTCTATTTAAATGTTTCAACTTCGCTTGGCCGCTATGTTCGTTTTGTACTCAACACATTTTTGAAAGTCACGTAGGTTAACTTCTAGTAGTGCCCTTTATTACCGTACAAAATTTCAGGGCGATATCAGTAATAGTTTCGGAAATATAGAATGCCGGTGAAATATTTCGCACAGCCGCCATGTTGGATTAGTGAGACGTAATAAAATTTGAAGGGCACGGTCGGGGTTGGACTGTTCCAAGTTACATTGAAATCACTCCAGCCGTTTAGATTTTATTAGGGGTGGACAAACACACACATAAATACACATAACTTACGCACACACACACACGGACAAAAGCTGATATCATAATCCTATTCTTTTCATAAATAAAAAAAGGCTAAAAATGAATAATTTAATTTTTGATTCCAGTATTTTTAATGTATTTTGCAGCCTTAAAAGTAACAAAATGTAGTGTTTAGTGGTTAAGTTGATTTATTGTCCATATTTCGCAAAATATATTCACATACACCATGTGAATCAGCTGCCCCTAATAATGTTGTTTCATGCAGCCCAACTAACACGTGTTGTCTGGAAGGTCGATTATTTCTCTGCTTGCTTCCCATATTATGTTACTAATGCACTGCAAGCATATACCCGCAAACGATACTGAACAGTATTATTTTACCCTCATATTATGCTGTAAGCACATAGAGGGAAATATAACAGTATTCAGTATCGCTTGCAGGATATGCTTGCAGTGCATCAGTACCATACGGGATGCAGCAGACAAATATCGATATTCCTGATAACAACGATAGTTGGGCTGCATAAAACAATATCATTAGGGGCAGCTGATTCACCTGGTATACGTACAGGGCGCCATGAAATGTTCACCGCAGTGGCTACGTGCAGCTGCGAGAGGTTGCGTCATCAGTTTAGTTGGCAGCACAGCGTGAAGGCCACATGTGTTGGCTGTGAGCTGTCGAAATCATCAGTGTGTATAGTTAGATTATTGGAATAGTGCAACAGTATGTTATGAATGGCTGTGGTGAGTATAACGTTTACTGTTTGTTTGTTATGATACAAGTGACAGCCGGTGCTGCCAACGTAACTGGTGACGTAATCTCTCATAGCAGCTTGTAGGCACTGCGGAGAACATTCCCTGGCACCCTGTACATAGCAACCAAAATTTACGCACCCGAGATGCCCACATTTGGGGTATTCGCAGGAGTCAACCCAAGCGAAGTGCAATGCTATTACGTCACCCTGAGGGAACCGCCTTATTGATCACGGTAACCCCTACGTCAGGTAAGTCGCAGGGGTTACCGTGATCAATAAGGCGGATTGGTCAATTTGACACTTTTTAGTTTTATTGTCCATATTAATAAATAAATGTACATATTTTGACACTTGTTAGTACATATAAACCCCATTCCTGCTTATTATCCTGGCCAGAGGACGCTGTTGTCTTATGAGCGATTTTTTGGGAAAGAGAGAAAAACGCATGTCTACTTTCAAAATGTTATTTACAAATCGACTTTGCTTGCCTGGGGAGGTGTAGGATGAAAAGACATGAAAAATAATAATAAATCATCCCATTAGCAAGATATAGCCTACTGAGTGGGTGGGGCATAACTTAGTAACTTGAAAGGTACGATTCCCCAGGTGAGCAAGGGTCAAAAGTCATGGAAAACTTAAGTTAACTGTGCGTGGTTAAGCGGCAAAATTGTTTTCGTTGCAATATTCAAAACTGTTTAGCAGGCTAATCGTTCGTTCTATAGACTTTGTGTTTGAAGTGGCTTGTGCAATATAACAAAACGAAGAAATGTGGCCCGAGATGGATCTGTGTACGGTGAATGGCTCTCCCAAAATTATGTTACTGAAATCACTTACAATACGTTCAATGAGGTTGCAAGAACATGGACTTTTTGAAGAGCAGTGATAAATCATTTAAAGAAAAATGTGATCAATTCAAGTTGGAGGAATTGAAATAAGCGCCATCTTTGATTCAGATAACCTAATGTAATTGACTTTATACCAATTGTGACGTGAACCTTTTACCCGCTAAACCACGCACATTTACCTTAAGTTTTCCACGACTTTCAACCCTTCCTCACCTGGGGAATCGTGGGTTTCCAGTCACTCCCACTCTGTATATTAGCCTACTTTCGATTTTTGCAAAAAAATGAAAGTAGACTTATGAGATCTACACGGATCAAAAGTTGTCAGTCTGTCTCTGTGTGTGTGAGTGTATGTGATTGTGAATAACTGTCCCCCTCTCTCAATTCAAACACGACGAAACCAAATTGACCAAATTTGGCACAGTGGTAGCACTAGCAAAGGACACCTCAGTGTCATGTTTTATATCGCAGCCATCATGACGGAAACGTAATGGCGGCTACCCAAATGTTCAAAGCTTAGATCAAATTATGACTAACATAATCATCTGATCTCTACCAAATTTTTCAACAATATACCTTCATGTGAGAAGCGCCTTTCTTTACCCAAACTACAAGGTCATCATCCAAATAGTTTGAATATGGCGACCGCGTATGTGTGCAAATAGATACACCTTATCAATTCAAACACGACGAAACCAAATCAAACCAACATTGATACAGAGGTAGCAGTCGCAAAGGACAACTCAGTGTCATGTTGTATATCGCCACCATCATAACGAAGAAGAAATGGTACCCACCCAAAAGTTCTGAACTTAAAAGAAATTATGACTAACCAAATCATGCGATCTCTACCAAATTGTTCAACAATATACCTTAATGTGGGAAGCGTCTTTTTTACCTAGCTACAAGGTCATCAGCCACATAGTTTCAAGATGGCAGATGTATGAATCATGCAAGTATTATGGCCTAATCGTAACTTAAGATTCAACAAGGCCTGGCCTCAACAAATCACCTTATCGTACATAGGGAGGTTTAAACTGTCCTCAAGGAGGTGACCGGTAGGATATTAGCATTTTATAATAGAATATGTAACCGTAGAAGTGACCAATAGGTCACCGTGCCATATCGTGCTGGGCCGAACCGTCCCGTAGGTTCAAAATGGAGGCTATTATTTTCCGGCTAGTCCATATTTCAGTAACTTTGTAAGTTTATATCATTTTAGGATTGTTCTGAACAAAATAATACATATTTAGTGTAAAATCTAATATATAAAAGTGAAAGTCTGTATGTATGTAAGTATGTATGTATGTATGTATGTATGTATGTACAGTATGTATGTATGTATGTATGTATGTGGGTTGGTTCCGTATACAAATCTACACCGTTTCACCAATCTCAACCATATTTTGCAAACACATAGTTTAGGACCCAGAAGGAACCGCTGGCTACATGAATTTTCGATAGTCTTTCTCATTCTTCTGAGTTCGTCCCTTTTGCACTCAAGCACAGGCTAATCAAATCATAAAAAATATATACTCATGAAGGAATGGCAAGGCCCATTTCCATGGCAACATAGCTCAAGTCGAGACACGGCCGACTGGATGCAAGTTGCGCTCTGCACTACCGGTATAGAAAATGAGGATCTTTACTTGAAATCCCGTTAGTTACTCAACTGCTCACACAGCACTGTCAACCGAGTTTAGCATAACAAAGATTTCACACTATCTTTATATATATAATTCTTCGTCACGTGTGTATGTGACTGAACTCCTCCTAAGCGACTGAACCGATTTTGATGGAATTTGGTATATATATTAGGGTGGATCCATGTATGGTTTAGATTCACAATCTGACCCGGTAGGTGAAATGAACACAATTTTAGAACCACAATTTACACACAATTTTAGAACCACAATATACAGTCAAAAACAGTCGTCATGGAAACCACTAGCCTTGGCCTTCGTGAAAGCTGATGTCTTTGGACGGGTTGTCTCTGCACGTTAGAGCCACCTGGTTGCAACCTGTGCAACTACCGCCATTACATACACTCCGCCCGTGGCGAAAAGTTGTGTTTTATAACAAAGGTGGCAGTGATGTCGAATGCTACTGTTTGGCTCTGCACGTTAGAGCGTTTCAAAGTCCCGTATGCGTTCATATACCATTCATCCGATTGCCATGAAACTTGGGTGATATGTTGAGTGAGCTCCAGGAAAGTGTGTTTGGCTTAGTAAATCCATTTTACAATAGATAGCGCACGAATAGATTCAACAAATGAGCGACGACGCGCGAAGCGTTTCAAAAAGGTCCCGTATGCGTTCAAATACCATTCGTCCGATAGCGATGAAACTTCGGTGAGATGTTGTGTACACTCCAGGAAAGGCTTCTGGCTTAGTAAATCAATTTCACATTAGGTAGCGCACGACTAGATTCAACAAATGAGTGACGACGCGCGAAGCGTTTCAACAAAATCCCGTATAAGTTTATATTCCATTCATAGATTGAGATGAAACTTTGATGAGTTGTTGTGTACACTTAAGTGAAGGCTTCTAACTTAGTAATCCATTTCACAGGAGGTTGCGCACGAGTAGATTCAACAAATGAGTGGCGACGTGCGAAGCGTTTCAACAAAGTCCCGTATGCGTTCAAATACCATTCGTCCGATAGCGATGAAACTTGGGTGAGATGTTGTGTACACTTACGTGAGGGTTTCTAACTTAGTAAATCCATTTTACAATAGGTAGCTCACGCGTAGATTCAACAAATGAGCAACGACGCGCGAACTTTTAATCAAAGTCCCGTATGCGATCATATACCATTCATCCGATTGCAATGAACTTGAGTGAGATGTTGTGTACACTTACGTGAGGGTTTCTAACTTAGTAAATACATTTCAGAGGAGGTTTCGCACGAGTAGATTCAACAAATGAGCGACGACGCACGAAGCTTTTCAATAAGGTCCCGTATGCGTTCAAATACCATTCGTCCGATTACGATGAAACTTGGGTGAGATGTTGTGTACCCCCTACGGACGGTTTCTGGCTTAATCAATCCATTTTACAATAGGTAGCGCACGAGTAGATTCAACAAATGTGTGACGGCACGCGAATCAATTCAACAAAGTACCGTATGCGGCCATATACCATTTATCAGATTGCGATGAAACTTTGGTGAATTGTTGTGTATACTCCAGGAAATGTTTCTGTCTTAGTAAATCCAGTTTTTAATAAGTAGCGCACGAGTAGATTCAACAAATGAGCGACGGCGCGCGAATCGTTTCCACAATGTCCCGTATGCGGTCATATATCATTCATCCGATTGCGATCAAACCTTGGTGAATCATTGAGTACACGCCAGAGAAGGTTTCAGACTTAGTAAATCTATTTTACAATAGGTAGCGCATGAGTAGATTCAACAAATGAGTGACGGCACGCGAATCATTTAAAGAAAATCACTTATGCGTTCATGTGTCGTTCATCCGATTTCGAAGAAACTTTGATGAGTTGTTGTGCACACGCCAGGGAAGGTGTTCAACTTGGTAAATCCATTTTACAATATTGGTAGCGCACGAGTAGATGTAACAAATGAGTGACGACGCGCGAAGCGTTCCAAAAAAATCCTGTATGCGTTCATATGCTATTCATCGATTGCGATGAAACTTGGATGAGTTGTTGTGTACACTTACGTGAAGCTTTCTAACTTAGTAAATCCATTTCACAGTTGGTAGAGCACGAGTAGATTCAACAAATGAGTGACAGCGCACGAATCATTTAAACCAAATCCCGTATGCGTTAAATGCCATTTATCCGTTTGCGATGAAAATTTGGAGAGTTGTTGTGCACGCTCCAACGAATGTTTCTAAATTAGTTAATTCAATTCACGATAGTTTAGAGGCAGTTAACAGAAATTGAAAAAAAAATATTGTGTACCCAAAAGCACTTCAAGAAACAAAGTTACAACACTTTCTGTGATGGGCAGGACATCGTCTGCCGGGTCAGCTGGTCTTTATATATATAATTCTTCGACACGTGTGTATGTGACTGAACTCCTCCTAAACGACTGGACCGATTTTGATGAAATTTGGTATGTACATTAGCGTGGATCCATGTATGGTTTAGATTCACAATCTGACCCGGTAGGTGGAATGAACACAATTTTAGAACCACAATTTACACAAAATTTTAGAACCAAAATATACAGTCAAAAACAGTCGTCATGGAAACCACTAGCCTTGGCCTTGGTGAAAGCTGATGTCTTTGGACGGTTTGTCTCTGCACGTTAGAGCCACCTGGTCGCAAACTGTACAACTACCGCCATAACATACACTCCGCCCGTGGCGGAAAGTTGTGTTTTATACCAAAGGTGGCAGTGATGTCGAATTCTACTGTTTGCCTCTGCACGTTGGAGCGTTTCAAAGTCCCGTATGCGTTCATATACCTTTCATCCCATTGCGATGAAACTTGGGCGAGATGTTGAGTGTACTCCAGGGAAGGTGTTTGGCTTATTAAATTATTTTACAATAGCTAGCGCATGACTAGATTCAACAAATGTGCGACGACGCACGAAGCGTTTCAAGAAGGTCCCACATGCGTTCAAATACCATTCGTCCGATAGCGATGAAACTTCGGTGAGATGTTGTGTACACTCCAGGGAAGGCTTCTAGCTTAGTAAATTCATTTTACAATAGGTAGCGCACGAGTAGATTCAACAAATGGGCGACGACGCGCGAAGCGTTTCAACAAAATCCCGTATAAGTTTATATACCATTCATCGATTGAGATCAAACTTTGTTGAGTTGATGTGTACGCTTACCTGAAGGTTTCTAACTTAGTAAATCCATTTCACAGGAGGTTGCGCAAGAGTAGATTCAACAAATGGGCGACGACGGGTGAAGCGTTTCAACAAAGACCAGTATGCGTTCACATACCATTCGTCCGATAGCGGTGAAACTTGGGTGATAGGTTGTGCACACTACAGGCAAGGTTTCTGACTTAGTAAATCCATGGTATAATAGGTAGCGCACGAGTAGATTCAACAAATGAGCGACGACGCGCGAAGCTTTTCAACCAAGTCCCGTATGCGTTCATATACCATTCATCCGATAGCGACTAAACTTGGGTGAGATGTTGTGTACACTTCAGGGAAGGTTTCTGGGTTAGTAAATCCACTTAACAATAGGTATCGCACAAGTAGATTAAAAAAATGAGCGACGACGCGCGAAGTGTTTCAACATAGTCCCGTATGCGTTCATATATAATTCGTCCGATAGCGACTAAACTTGGGTGAGTTGTTGTGTACACTCCAGGGAAATTTTTAGGCTTAGTAAATCCATTTTTCAATAGGTAGTGCACAAGTAGTTTCAACAAATGAGCGAAGTCGCGCGAAGTGTTTCAACATAGTCCCGTATGCGTTCATATACCATTCGTCCGATAGCGATGAAACTTGGGTAAGATGTTGTGTACTCATCAGGGAAGGTTTCTGGCTTAGTACATCACCTTTACAATAGGTATCGCACAAGTAGATTCAACAAATGAGCGACGGCACGCGAATCGTTTCAAACAAGTCCCGTATGCGTTCATATACCATTCATCCGATTGCTATGAAACTTTGGTGAGGTGTTGGGAACACTTCCGAAATCCTTATAGGCATAGTCAATCCAATTTACAATGGGCAGCGCGCGAGTATTTTAAACAAATGAGTGTTGGCGATGCGTTCATATAGACTTCAATTCATCCGATTGCGTCCAAATTTTGGTGGGTTGTTTGGCTCACTTCCGGGATGGTCATAGGCATAGTTAATCCAATTAACAATAGATAGCGCACCAGTAGTTTAAACAAATGAGTGTTGGTGATGCGTTCATATACAATTCATCCGATTGCAATCAAATGTCGGTGAGTTGTTTTGCATACGCCAGGAAACGTTATAGGCATAGTAGATCCAATTAACAATAGATGGCGCGCGAGTAACTTCAACAAAATGGCGTGCGTTTTTTTCAATAAAGTCCCACATGCGTTCATATACCATTCACACCAATGCGATGAAACTTGGGTGAGATGTTGTATACACTCAGGGAAGGTTTCTGGCTTAGTAAATCCACTCAACAATAGGTAGCGCACGAGTAGATTCAACAAATGAGCGACTACGCGTGAAGTGTTTCAACAAAGTCCCGTATGCGTTCATATACCATTTGTCCGATAGCGATGAAACGTGGGTGAGATGTTGTGTACACTTCAGGGAAGATTTCTAGCTTAGTAAATCCATGTTACAATAGGTAGCGCACGAATGGATTCAACAAATGAGCGACGACGCGCGAAATGTTTCGACAAAGACCCGTATGCGTTCATATACAATCGTCCGATAGTGATGAAACTTTGGTGAGTTGTTGTGTACACTCCAGGGAAGGTTTCTGATTTAGTAAATCCATTTTACAATTGGTAGCAAACGGGTAGATTTAACTAATAAGCGACAGCGCGTGAATCGTTTCAATAAAGTCCCGTATGCGATCATATACCATTCATCCGAGTGTGATAAAACTTTGGAGAGCTGAGTACAGTCCTGCGAAGGTTCATGAATTAGTAAGTGCGTTTTTCAATGGGTGGCGCACAAGAAGATTCAACAAATGAGTGACGGCGCGAATTGTTTAAACAAAATCCAGTATGCGTTCATATGCCATTCATCCGATTGCGATGAAACTTTGATGAGTTGTTGTGTACACGCCAGGAAAGGTTTTCGAGTTAGTGAATCCATTTTACAATAGGTGGCGTACGACTATATTCAACAAATGTGTGACGGCGCTCTAATCGTTTCAGCAGTCCCGTATGCGTTCGTATACCATTCATTTCATTGCGAAGTAACTTTCGTGAGTTGTTGATCACGCTCCCGTGAATGTTTCTGAGATAGTAAATTATTTTTTTATAATAGTTTAGAGGTGGTTAACGGAAAAAGAAGAAACTATTGGGAATCCAAAAGCACTGCAACTAACAAAGTCAAAACCCCAACACTTCCTTTGATTGGCAGGACAACGTCTGCCGGGTCAGCTAGTCTAATATATATTTGTCAAATACCACTCACCCACTCACTCACTCACCCACTCACTCACTCACTCACTCATTCATTCATCACGAAATCTCAGAAACCACCGAACGGATTGGAATGAAATTTGGTATGCAGCTTCCTCAAGGGTCGCAAATGCCCACTTAAGAGAGGATTTTTGGATATTCAGGTTCTAAAGGGGTGTTAAGGGGGTAGACCTGCATTTCATTGAATAGCAATATCTCCCGATTGGTTTCATTGGGGGATGTGATACTCGGCATATAAACTCATCATTAAAAATAAGAAGACATGTGTCTGAGTTTTCTTTCGATGTGGTGTATATTATGAGGTGAAAGGGGGTGAAAAGTGAGGATTGAAAGATTCCTAACGGAGCGTGTATCTCTTAAACGATAGAGGCGAGGAGTTTGAAACTCAGCGGAAAAAAATCAGCATAAAAAATAAGTAAATATGTGTTTGACCATTTTTTCATCAATCCAATTTAAGGGGCCCATGGGGAGGGGTGAAATTCGGGGGGGGGGGGGGGAACGGGAAAGAAAGTGTCCTAACTGATTGACTGACTCATCAAACTCAGGGGGAAAAAACTGCTTAAAGTAAGTAAATAGCTGTTCGACAGTTTTTGTTTCATAAATCAAATTTAAGGGGTTCATCGGGAGGGGTGAAATTCTGAAAAAAGAAAATTGAAAGAAAATGTCCTGACTGACTGACTGACTCACTCACTCATCATCGCCCAGCCAAAATTATTGAAGTTAGAAACATAACAGTTTGGGGATATGTTCATTGTATGACAAAACCGTCTACTAAGGGATGATTTTCGGATATTCAGGTTCTAAAGGGGTCTTAAGGGGGTTAAACCTGCATTTCATTGAATAACAATATCTCCCGATCGGTTTCATTGGGGGATGTGATTCACGGCATATAAACTCATCATTAAAAAGTAACAAGACACGTGTCTGAGGGTTTTTCGGTGTGGTGTATATTATGAGGTGAAAGGGGTAAAAAGTGGGGATTGAAAGATTCCTAACAGAGCGTGTATCTCTTAAACGACATAGGAGAGAAGTTTGAAACTCAGCGCAAGAAAATCAGCATAAAAATAACTAAATATGTGTTTGTCCGTTTTTTTTTTCATCAATCCAATTTAAGGGGCCCAGGGGAGGGGTGAAATTCTGGGGAGAACAGGAAAGAAAGTGTCCTAACTGATTGACTGACTGACTCACTCATCAAACTCAGGGGGGAAAACTGCTTTAAAGTAAGAAAATAGCTTTTCGACGTTTTTTTTAATCAATCAAATTGAAGGGTTTCATCGGGAGGGGTGAAATCCTGAAGAAAAAAAATGAAAGAAAATGTCCTGACTCACTCACTCACTCATCATCGCCCAGCCAGAAATATTGAAGTTGGAAACATCGCATTTTGGGGATAGGTTCGTTGTATGTCAAAACCGTACACTAAGGGAGGATTTTTGGATATTCAGGTTCTAAAGGGGTCTTAAGAGGGTTAAACCTGCATTTCATTGAATAACAATATCTCACGAGTGGTTTCATTTGTGGATGTGATACTCGGCATATAAACTAATCATTAAAAATAAGCAGACATGTGTCTAAGGGTTTTTCGATGTGGTGTATTATTATGAGGTGAAAGGGGTGAAAAGTGGGGGTTGAAGGATTCCTAATGGAGCGTGTAGGGCTATCTCTCAAACGACATAGGCGAGTAATTTGAAACTCAGCGAAAAAAAATCAGCTTAAAAATAAGATAATCGGTGTTCGACCGTTTTTTCATAAATTCTATTTAAGGGGCCAATGGGGTGGGGTGAAATTCTGGGGGTGAAAAGGAGATAAAGTGTCCTAACTGACTGACTAACTCACTCACTCATCAAACTCAGGGGAAAAAGACAGCTTAAAAAATAAGTTAATAGGTGTTCAAGCGTTTTTTCATCAATCCAATTTAAGGGGCCCATGGGGAGGGATGAAATTCTGGTAAAAATAATTGAAAGAAGATGTCCTGTCTGACTCACTCACTCATCACGCCCAGCAAAAACTATTGAAGTTGGAAACATGAAATTTTGGGAATATGTTCGCTGTATGTCGAAAACGTCAACTAAGGAATGATTTTTGTTTATTCGGGTTTTAAAGAGGTGTTAAGGGGGTAAACGCGCATTTCATTGAATAACAATATCTCATGAGTTGTTTCTTTGGGGATGTGATATTTGGTATATAAACTAATCATTAAAAATAATCAGACATATGTCTAAGGGTTTATCGATGTGGTGTATATTATGAGGTGAAAGGGGTGGAAAGTGGGGGTTGAGGGATTCTTAACGGAGCGTGTATCTCTGAAACGACATAGGCGAGAAGTTTGAAATTCAGCGGGAAAAAACAGCTTACAATACAATTAAATAGGTGTTCGACCGTTTTTTCATAAATCCAATTTAAGGTGCCCTTGGAGAGGGGTGAAATTCTGGGGGAAAGAAAAACCAGGAAAGAAAGTGTCCTAACTGATTGACTCACTAACTCATTCATCAATCTCAGGGGGAAAACAGCTTTAAATAAGTAAATAGGTGTTCGGCTCTTTATTTCAAAAATCCAATTTAAGGGGTTCATGGGGAGGGGTGAAATTATCAAAAATAAATGAAAGAAAATTTCCTGACTGACTCACTCATCATCGCCCAGCCAAAATTATTGAAGTTAGAAACATGAAATTTTGGGGATATGTTCGTTGTATGTCGAAAACGTCCACTAAGAAAAGAGTTTTGGATATTCAGGTTCTAAAGAGGTGTTAAGGGGGTAAACGGGCATTTCATTGAATAACAATATCTCACGAGTGGTTTCATTTGGGGATGTGATACTTGGCATATATACTAATCATTAAAAATAAGCTGACACATGTCTAACGGTTTTTCGATGTAGTGTATATTATGAGGTGAAAGGGATGAAAAGTGGGTGTTGAAAGATTCCTAGTGGAGCGTGTATCTCTTAAACGACATAGGCGAGGAGTTTGAAACTCGGAGGAAATCAATCAGCTTGAAAATAAATAAATAAATAAATAAATAAATAAACAGGTGTTCGACAGTGTTTTCATAAATCCAATTTAAGGGGCCTTTGGGGAGGGGTGAAATTCTGGAAGAAAAATGTCCACTAAGGAAGGATTTTTGGATGTTCACTCTCATCGACCAACCAAAACTATTAAAGTTAGAAGAATGATATTTTGGGGATATGTTTGTTGTGTGTCGAAAACGTCTACTAAGGAGGGATTGTTGGATATTCAGATTCTAAAGGGGTGTTAACGGGGTTAAACCTGCATTTCATTGAATAACAATATGACACGACTATGACGCGAGCGAAGCGAGGCTAAAAATGAGATGGTGTGTGTCTGTGTATTACTCAATCACGCAAGTACCACTGGTCCGATTTACATGAATTTTACATGAAAGTAGCTGATTTACCTGGCTAACATATAGGTTACTTTTGATTTCAATACTTAGCACTATTTAAAGATGGCGACCATTTTAGTGACGTCACTACACCCTATGGTTTCAAACTTTCATATTTCCATTTCAAATATAAATAGAACGCTAAGAAATAGCAAACTTTTGATGGCATATACGAGGTTTAAAATTACATTTTCTATCCGAAAGGTATCTCCAACGGTTAGCGAGTAAAACCTATATTTGTGCTATAAAACACGGTCAATGCCGAGCGGTGTAGTTGGACAAAATGTTCCATCCTTAATCTCCCTCTGCGCAGCACCTCGCCTATCCTCTGTTTTAACTGTCACCTTCACATTTTAATTTATTTATGACGCGTAGCGAAGCACGGGTACTTCAGCTAGTGGTTTATAAAAATGGCAGAAAACCTTAATGAAGTCGTTCATTCCAAGATAAAATATGTTATGCAGTTATACTAAACCAATTGTTAACTTAATTTTGTTAGTACTGGGTGTGTTAGCGTTCTAGACTCATAGTCCAGTTGTCCGTGGATCAAATATAAGCAGGTTATTTTTTTAAAATATTCACACGTTATAGTATTAAGCATATACAGTATAGTGTGTATTTGCAATCGAAAATATTATATATATTTATAACACAACATATTTCAACACTCGACTACAGTGATGTAAATTCGTCGTCCTTAATCCGCCGCGATGGGTGAAGGCCAAAACATCTTACCGGCAATTTTGTCTAATTGTATTTTTAACACGAATTGAATAGCATCACTAAATACTTTGTCCCAGCAAAACATCTCATAGGAATTCCTTCTCTGTTTACTGTTAAAAGCTGGTGTATTTTATCTTAAGAAAAAAAATTAACCCCCAACAAAACGTCTTAAAAAGAAATAGTTCCCGCAATTTTACCTTAACAACCATCCCAAAGTGGCGGATAAGATAATAAATGTGGCTCTTAAGATAATCTTTTTGGGTCTAATTTTGCATGCCGTAGGTTAAGATAACAGAATAATCTTTATAATTATTGTGAATCCAGGTGTACAAATGTACTAAAATACACTGAACAATCACAATGGAAGAGCTGCATGAACTGCAAAACAAGCCCCCCACGGGGACTACTCCAAGAGCGTTAGAAAATGTGTGCGCTTCAATCAGTGCAGGGTCATGGCAGATAAGCAATCGCGTTAGTTGAATCCTAGCAGTGATTAATGAACATAGCATACCTTAGCTCTCAAGGCGGGTTAATTTGAGAGAGTGAGAAGGCTCAGAACAGTGATTTAAAATGAACAATTATAGTAGAGGAAGCTACAGTACTTAGTTTACGTAGGCTAGTTTCTTTGTGCAGAGATGGTAAGTTATTCAGCTTTATTTTGAAAAATTGTGCAGATTGTGCTCGAGTCGAAACCGTGATAAAGTGTAGCGTGGTGACAATAGGCTTTAATTTACCAAAGAAAGACATACGTTCTCAATGTGAAATGTTTAAGAACAAAGAGGAACACAAACACCAAGAAACAATTATTCTGATTTTGTTGATCAACAAAAATCAAAATTGGCAAATGACTTTGTTTGTACCAGTTTTGATTTGCAAACATTTTTAAATATTCCCCCATGAGATCGTATTGTACCCGATATTCCGGAAAGGATCATGTTGGAATATCCATTGCCCCCGCTGGATTGCCTATTTCTAACAGCACCGGCATATACTACATTAGAAATCGCTTCCAACATGGCCTTTAGGGATTTACAGACAGCAGTTACCAGAATATTGTGGATCAACAACCAACTACACGGGGCACTACCCTTTACTTACCTCTCGGGGACTGGGAATTCAACTTCACCTACACTACATCCACAATATTCTTCACCTTATATTTAGAATGAATCACACTCCAACATAAGCCTCCGTGGCTTAGGCGGCAGCACGCCGGCCTCTCACCGCTGGGTCCGTGGTTCAAATCCCGGTCACTCCATGTGAGATCTGTGCTGGACAAAACTGAGGCGGACAGGTTTTTCTCCGGGTACGCCGGTTTTCCCTGTCAAAATTTCATTCCAGCAACACTCTCCACCATCATTTCATTTCATCTGTCACTCATTTAATCATTGCCCCAGAGGAGTGCGTCAGGCCTCGGCAGCCGGCACAGTCCATATCCTCGCCGCTAGATGGGGGCTTCATTCAGTCCATTCCTGACACGGTCGGAGACTGGAAGCAGGCTGTGGATTTTCATTTTCACACTCCAACAACAATGGAAAACAATCTTAACAAAATTTATTAACAATAGGGTAAACTAATCTACTATAAACAAAATAACCATAAACGAATTTAACAATAGACATTAAAATTAAAAACACGCAATCATTCACACCTCCTTTCAACTCTACATCTTACTACAATGCTGTAATAAAAATTATGAGTATAAAATCTTGGCTTGTTCTAGGCCTACACTGCGTAAAAATAAATACGTTTAATGAAGTCTCATAATGGCATTCCAGACACCTGATTTCATTCACAAGCCTGCGTTTGCAGAACGCACGAGCAGTAACTTTGTTTCATCAATGAAATACCGGCACCACGCCGTACTCGGAACTGGTTTAGACAATTTATATAGAAGGCGGTGAGTTTACACCTGTTCATATTATGTCATCGCTCTCCAATATATCGGTGAATCATTCTCGCTAGTCCACAGAGACTGCTTGTGTGTGCATTTATAAAAACACGTAAAAATTATCATTTAGATCTTACAAAAGTTCATATAACTACTCTGTTTCTTAAACAATCATTCTAAATTTTTTATACACTCTTTCATTCGCACCCCGCAATTGTTCTAGACCAATTCGGTTCCACAATTTCTCTTAACAATGAACAATCATTCATTCCCAAAACATCCGCTCATAAACACACACGCTATTCCAAAACAATTGCTTAATAAATCCTACTAAATTATTTAACTAATTAAATCATTTCCACAAAAATTATTTACATGTAATATGTTTATAATAATACCCATTATCTATTGTTGCTAACGCGACACTTTCGAGATTCTAACTTCTCGGTTACAATATCATTCTTAACTAAATATATACACTGGTTTTTCACATAACCATCCTTCTCTAACGTTCTGTAGTTTTATATACTGCTTACACATCGTCTTATATAGGTTTCATTACATTGTCGGTATAATACAGTCGACTAATTAAGGAAAACTGTAAGTAATTACATAACTTCGGGTTTAATAAAATTTAATAATCGTACTATAGACATGAGTAGACAATCTTTCTCAAGTTGTATTTCCGCTGAAACCCTCCTGTTAACACAGCTAAATCGTTAATTCACAAAAACTGGACTACTTGTATACAACAATACTTTGACTTCCTTAAAATGAGGAATTCCCTCGCATTTTTGTAAGGAAACTTGTTTATTGTCTTCATATATTTAAGGTACATAGGTGATTGTGAGGTGGTAGATGAATAACAATCATGGATATTGATGAGTTTATCACAGTTATACTAGTCTACTTAATGTTCAATGTTCAATCACTATCACAAAGCACAAAACACTCACATGATGCGGGTGAGCTGCTGGGCATAGTCCCCCAGCCGGCGAGTTCTTGTAGTACAGCGAAGGCTCGTGAGGACACACTCACTTACCTCGGACAGCATTTCGAGTTCTGTATATGGCCCCGTAGTTTTCAGCACACAGTGCACATAGCAACCAAGGAGTAACACTACCGCACTGTTCAGTTGAGGTGGTTGCAGACTAAATGTTAGGCGGATCACCCATTCAGGAGTGATGGAGGTAGTAGGACAGTTCATGAAGCTATTCAGGACCCGGGTGAAGCGGTTCCAGGTCGATCGAATCGGATCACACTGCGTAAATCGGTGCAGGATTGTATCCTGATGGGAACATGAAGTGCATAAGGCGTTCTCCACAATGTGAATGCGATGGAGTCTGCTGTTTGTTGGTATAAGGTCATGGATTACTTTATTCCAACTTTCCTTCGCTGCGCTGGGAAGATTGAGATTGGAGACATTCCTCCAGACTCGATTCCAGTTGACGATCAATGCGGATTGCATAAATCTGGGGGCAACATACTGTTGTGCCATGATAGAACGATACAGCTTTTGCGTTGAGATAGACCTGATGACGTCTTGTGGCACGTAGCTTAGTTCAACTCTCAGATACCGGACATGAGGTGCATGATGATTGATATCATAATAAGCTGGTGGGTTCGAGCAGTCATGGGGACTACACCATCTCCGTAGGAAGTTATGTGATTCATCGGTCCCGAAGCCTGTAAGCAGTTGCAGGTGTCGTTTGAGGAATAAGGTTCTAGCTTTCTTTTCAACGTCGATGAGTCCCAGACCTCCCTGGGATTTATGCAATGTTAATGTGCTGCGGGAAAGACGCAATAGAGCTCCTTGCCAAATAAACCATCAGACGGCGGAAATAATACGTGTACCCACCATTCTTGGCATAGGAAGAATTTGACTGAGATACCATATTTTGCTTAAGCTGAACATATTCACGTACATTGTTCGTTGGTGTAAGAGGAAGGAGCGGTACCACACTTGTTGCAAGGCACCACGCACAGAATGTAGGGCAACGTCCCAGTTCTTTTTAATCATTTGGTGTACACTATTCAAGAAAGATATGCCCAATATTTTGAGTTCTGAGGCGATCGTTACCCACGCCGGGAGAACCCCTTGGACGCGGTCCAATTTCCCAATCCACATCGCCTTTGTTTTTCGTCGGTTCAGCCGCGCACCAGAATATCTCCCGTACTCATCAAGGTCCGTGAACAATTGCTGCATGTCAACGGTTCGATCCACCCCAAGGGTGACATCAACCGCATATGCAAAAATACTGATCTCCGTGCCATTGAAAGACGTATGGAGATTACAAAGAAGGGGTTCCAGGGATAGAACAAAAAGAAGCATGGACATCGGACACCCTTGCCTGACTCCACGATGGATGAGGAGCGGCCGTGTGAAATACCCATTTACACTCACTTTTGAAGATCCACCATGAAGAATTTTGCTCACGAGGGCAATAAACCGCATATCGAAACCAATAGCTTGAAGGGTCGCAAGGATGTATTTATGGTTTACCCTATCAAAGGCATGGTCAAAATCCAGTGATAATAACAGTTTCTTCTTATTGCCGACCAGCGACTCACTAATGACATCGCGTATAGCACATGTAGTGTTGACAATGCACCTGCCTGGGACCCCACCCGATTGGTGGCGAGATGTGGCTTCCTCCATAAAGGCCTGAAGTCTCGTTTTCATACATTTCGTGAAGATCTTGTAGTCAAAGTTTAAAAGCGTCAGTGGGTGAAAGTCTCTGAGCTGTGTTGGTTGTGTAATTTTTGGGACTAATACCACCAGGCCATCTTTCAGGGTGTCGATATTTCGTCCAGGACGACAAGCATCATACACTACGGCTGTAAGTTCATCGCGAATGGTGGTCCAAAACGTCACGTAGAAAGCTCTCCCCAGGCCATCAGGACCAGGACTCTTGTTCGGCGCACTGAGGAGTATGGAGGTATATATTTCTTCGGCGGTGATGTCCTGGGTCAAGCACTCTTGTTCTCTGTGCAAAAGTCTTCCTCGTACACCATCGAAGAACGGATGCTGGTGGTGAAGTGGGACTGGGGCGTCGTCTGTGTACAAGGACTGAAAGAAGTTCTCTACCGTTTCTGTGATTAAGGTATGACTAGTCACCATTTGTCCCTCAGGTGTCATAATGCGGTTGATGTACTTCTGACGGCCTTTGCGGCACGCCCGTATAAAATGATAAACGGAGGGTGCCTCTGATGCCAGATGTTGATGATCTTGTGCTTGAAGTTTGAGTCCTTCCAATGCTTTGCGCTGCAGCGTGAGGAGCTGCGCTCGGATTTTCTTTATTCGGCGATATGTATTAGGGTTGGTAGGGTCTTCATTGTATAACTGTCGTAAACATTTATAGTAGAAATCTGTCGTCTGATGGATGTGGCGTCTTCTCTCGGCACTGTAGGCCTTCAATAACCTAACAGCTCTGGGTTTCGCATACTTCAACCACCACTCAAGAGTATCTTGAAACCGGTGAATGTGGCGTTTCCAGTTATGCCATTCAGTGGCAAAGCTATCTTTCATGTCCAAGTGTGTCAGAATAGGATCATTTAACCTCCATGTTCCTCTCCCACGGCGAGGTCCCAATTATGGTTGGCGAATCTCGCACAGGTACGCACAATGGTTTGAAAACTCCACCGGGCATACATCTGTTTCTCTCACGTGTTCTTTCAATTCCCCGCTGACATATATTCTATCCAGTCGAGAAGCACCATTATGGTAGTAGTACGTGTAACCGGCTGACCCCGACGGCTTCAGTTCCCATGTGTCTTTTAAGCGTAACCCTTGTATTAACGCAGATAGCGCAGGGCAGCCCTGAAATTGGCCACTTTGGTCTTTGGGCGATAGCACTGCGTTAAAATCCCCACCGAGGATTATATTGCCGGTATGATTATGGAGAAGTGGGAGAATATCTGTGGTATAAAAGAGCCGGCGTTGTATCCTGGCCTGCGAACCAGAGGGAGCATATACATTGACAATCAAAAGATCTCGAATACGGATACTGATTCCGGGTGAGTTGACTAACTGGACTGGATCCGCATATGGTATATGGTCCTTAATGTAGATAGCTGTACCACGTTTGTGCTCATTGACATTAACTATTTTATCGTAGCCAGAGATGGTAAGGAGGTCTTCAGTAGCCACTTCTTGCAACAGAACAATATCCACATCTTGGTCTCGTATGAGGTTGCGTAAGAGCGACTGTTTACTAGCAGTTTGAATGCAATTTACATTGAGTGTCATTAGCGTGTATGTCAACAACATCGTCAGATAGATAGACATGTTTTTTTTACCGAAATAAACAAGATGGAGATGGGGTGGTCTTTAACGCTTGTCGCTCGACTTCCCGCCTTGTAGTCGGGGGTCCCTGACACCCGCATAAGGCATGTGCGTTCCCTCTTTTGACGCCCGGATTGTTTTAGCTTTGGAGGAGGTTTTCAAAGGTGCCTGTTCTTTAGGAGTTAGGTCCTTGTTGTCCATGATCCCCTGGTCCCGTGACCCCGTCTCTTCTGTATCCATGTGTCTGGAGGGGTCGTCTTCTATTTCATCCGACCATCGTATACCAGCGGTCTGTGGTTCACAACTAACTATGGACTGGTTTGGGGGTGGCATACTGGTAGCATTGTCTCCTGAGGTCACGCCGTGACCGCATCAGGGCTGGCAGTGCTAGTGTCAGGTTTCTGGTCAGTTTTAGGAACTAGAGAATTGGCCGTCCTACCTAGACTGCCACTGGTGTATTGGCTAGTATCAGACGAACCTGGCAACGCTGGCTGCCCGTGGAGTTCCTATTGTAATGTGGGAGTATGTTGTTGTTTACTAGTGGAGGGCAATGGCCCAGCTGGTTGCGGCGATAAGGCGGTGGAGTGAGAAGGCGACACGTCCATCGTGTCTTGTGCTACAGCTGACGTATCAAGTGGGGCAAGTTGTTCGGGAGAAATACTGACGTTAGATGAACAAGGTGCCGATAAGGCAGGCGAGACAATGTCACTGTCCTTGTTGGCTACAATTTCACTGAGAAGCTTAGGGCCGGTTTTGTTTTCAGTTTCACCGCGCCTCACTGGGCATTCCTGTCTAAAGTGATCAGTGGCATTACAATAAAAGCATGATCGAGGTTGTCCATCATACACCACCTGTGCTTTGTAGCCATCGATAGAAATAATGGGTGGAATTGCAGTATTTAGTTCAATCCGCATAGCCCGAATACCACTCAAAATATTGAATAGGTAGGTAGCTGACCATCGTTCGTTTCTAATTTGACGAACTTTCCCGTACTTACTAAAGTACGACATTATCCGGTCATTCGGCAGTTCAGTGGGAAGGTTCATGATTCGGATTAGTTTGCTGTCAACATCCGCACAAGTTATAATTACCTCAGATATAGAGCCAATAATTTCCGTACCTGGGATTTTCCGTTGGTACTGTTGAGGATCTTCTCCATCAGTAGTTTGCCGGTGAACTTGATGAAAACAGCAGTTTCCAGATTGTCTAGTTGAATGGCTTCTAATTGGTCCACGTTGAGTTTTAGGGTGTAACGAATCCACTCATGTATTTCTGCAGGGCCTGGTTTATTGGCCTTGTCGGGGAAAGCACATTTTATAGTGTTTTTCCTAATACTGTTGGTTGCCATTTTTACTGTACTTGAAAAGACTTGAAAGTTAGACACTCGAATACGTCACTCACAACGAAGCAAAGCGCAGCGAACCGGTCGCTGCCAGGGTTCAGACCGGACTATATCTCATGAGCACTCCATAGCTCTACAAATCCTCATATAAAAGTATATATGGCATAAACAATTATCATCTACTATCTTAAACAATAACCAAAAGGGATTAATTGTTATTAACATATCTTATGAAGGAACTTCTCTCAAATACTGGCATGACCCTCAGTATCATTGCACATGACTACTGGACTACAATTATACATGCGTAAGTTCTTCAAACGAAACTTCCAATTGTAATGAACGATATTAGACAGTCGTGATTAACCTCCTAAAGTTTACTCCACAACAAGATAATTAACTGTTAACTCGTCTGTCGCAAATACATGTAATAAAAATAATACTCCTGTCTCTTCTCACTTGTCAAACTATAAATTGTTTATCGTTGTAATATCATGTCGACAAAATGAGGTGATGTTACACAAATAGCATAAAATAACACACATGTTATTTATAGTGTCAGATAGAATTCAATCTTGACCGGGATAAACTAGCTTTGAATTCCTAGCCAAAGATTTGAATAATCTTCTATCAAAAGGTATTTCCTCTAACATATTAAATGAACAAAGCTCTTAGCTTTACAAATAATAAGAAAGGTTTGTCAATGTCGTAATGTTTTTCCACTCTACACAAAGAATGTTCATAGGGATTAAGACTACGGTCTTATCAAACGACTAGTATTTCTTAGATTGTCGATAGTTTATGTACAATAATGATATAACAAGATCATTCGATGTTTCTTCTTTTCTTGAAGTTATATGTCGTTACATTAAAGTGCTCAAATTAAATTTAATAAGAATTTAATTTGAAGCTATGACACAATGTCAGAAGACTTGGTTTAAATTAAATTATTAAAATTCGAGAGTCGAAACGACTAGTCTCCTATGAGGCAATATGATTCCTCAAACAAAATTTTAATGTCAGTTCCACAACTGATCCGTTGAATAAAATTGAAAACTACACACATCAAAAAAAGTTTTGCATCACCTCGGTTCCAAGAGTTCCGGAACCTTTAAATACAAAGGGAATAGAGATCAACACAAACAACATTTCAGCTCGTTTCATTGCTCATGAGACCCACACATTGCATGTTGTACCATCATACAGCTAGACTTTCAGCATTTGTGGTCCAGATTGCAGTACACACCACTACCTCTAATACCCAGTAGCACGTCCTCTTGCATTGATGCATGCCTGTATTCGTCGTGGCATACTATCCACAAGTTCATCAAGACACTGTTGGTCCAAATTGTCCCACTCCTCAACGACAATTCGGCGTAAATCTCTCAGAGTGGTTGGTGGGTCAAGACGTCCATAAACAGCCCTTTTCAACATATCCCAGGCATGTTCGATAGGGTTCATGTCTGGCGAACATGCTGGCCACTGTAGTCGAGCGATGTCGTTATCTTGAAGGAACGCATTCACAAGATGTGCACGATGAGGTCGAGAATTGTCGTCCATGAAGACAAATGCCTCTCCAATATTCTGCCGATATGGGTGCACTATGGGTCGGAGGATGTCATTCAGGTATCGTAAAGCCGTTTCGGAGCCTTCCATGACCACCAGTGGCGTACGTCGGCCCCACATAATGCCACCCCAAAACATCAGGGAACCACCACCTTGCTGCACTCGCTGGACAGTGTGTCTAAGACGTTCAGCCTGACCAGGGTGCCTCCAAACACGTCTCCGACGATTGTCTGGTTGAAGGCATATGCGACACTCATCGGTGAAGAGAACGTGATGCCAATTCTGTGGGGTCCATTCAGCATGTTGTTGGGCCCATCTGTACCGCGCTGCATGGTGTCGGGGTTGCAAAGCTGGACCTCGCCATGGACGTCGGGAGTGAAGTTGCGCATCATGCAGCCTATTGCGCACAGTTTGAGTTGAAACACGACGTCCTGTGGCTGAACGAAACGCATTATTCAACATGGTGGCATTGCTGTCAGGGTTCCTCCGAGCGGCAATCCGTAAGTAGCGGTCATCCACTACAGTAGTAGCCCTTGGGCGGCCTGAGCGAGGCCTGTCATCGACAGTTCCTGTATCTCTGTACCTCCTCCATGTCCGAACAACATCGCTTTGGTTCACTCTGAGACGCCTGGAAACTTCCCTTGTTGAGAGCCCTTCTTGACACAAAGTAACAATGCGGACGCGATCGAACTGCGGTATTGACCTTCTAGGCATGGTAGAACTACAGACAACATGAGCAGCGTACCTTCGTCCTGGTGGAATGACTGGAACTGATCGGCTGTCGTACCCCCTCCGTCTAATAGGCCCTGCTCATGCATGGTTGTTTACATCTTTGAGCAGTTTTAGTGACATCTATGAACAGTCAAAGGGACTGTATCTTTGATACAATATACACAGTCAACGTCTATATGCCGGAGATCTGGGAACCGAGGTGATGCAAAACTTTTTTTGATGTGTGTAGATGAAATGCAATCATCTCCTAAATAATCTTGACGTATAAAAATCTCAACACACATCTGAAGTGTAAAATACATAAAAGCACTGAAATACATGAAATGTGAAAATATAGAAAAATATGGAATAAGATCGCTGGAAATATGGAATAAGATCGCCGAAAATATGGAATAATATCGCCGGCTCAGAATGTTACTAATCAAGCTCTATATAACAATTGAGATACACTGATACTTTATTTGGACGAAAACTTGAAGATCTATGTACGTATTCCCACAATACTTTAGATGTTTCCTCAGTACAAGACACTGAGATGGATCTGCATTCGAACCTCGGATCTGCGATTACAGAGATAAGAAACGTCCCTCTCTGGAATTCACCAACATTCGCCTGGGCTCGAACGACATCCTTCTGGCAAATTCTTCTGTGTTGCTGGGCTACCTTTCCCTAGCATCTTGACAAATCTCTTCTGTAAAGTCTTCATTCTCCGTCGTAAATATGTATCAGCTTCATCATTGGAATATAATTATGGAAATATTCATATAAATGGCGAATGAAATATTTCCATTGCTAATTGATGTTATATTAGTGTTCGCAGACTGGCGAAAATGCACAAGATGGACCGTACACTACGTCTGTATTCAAGAATACGAAGCTCCATCGTTGTATCTTAACTCCTGCTATCGAATATGTCTCTGGCGCATGACTATTTAGTTCATCATATCAACAATGTTAATTATGCTGAATGATAATGTTTGAAGAATAATAATAGTCATTCTGTTAATGTTTGTGTTGCGCCAATATCAAAAGTTCTCCGCCACTGTTCACTTGAACTGCGTTCGCCAACTTCACGTTGCAATTTATAATGATATTCAACTTTATTTCCAACACATTTGGAAATCTAACTTGACAGGCTTATATTGTCGAAACGGTGAATAGTAAAACGCTCGACTTTTCACAATATATAGTAAGCGACCTGTTCTTTATATATATTCGCTTATTTAACTTCAGATCTCAATTATATAAGAGATATAATCAATTCAATGTTCCTCGCAACTTCACGTTGAATGGAAGTGCGGTGACCTCCTACGTTCCACCTAGCTATCCTCGCGTCTCCACAAGTCAACAGTCGTCGCAGTCGAACTAAGCCTTGGGATCTCCGTTAACCCAGTAAAAACACTTCCTCACTCTTCAAAATCTTCTGGAATAAGAACCTCGATCCTTGGATCTCCCCCTCCAAGTCGAATTTTTGGCGGCCATATCAATCTCCCACCATAATTTTACCGCGTAGATTACTAATGCTTATTACTGCGTAAATTAACAGATCTGCGGTTTTTAAAGTATCAGACATAATTTCTCTTAATTTTCTCTTCATTACCAAATAAGAAAATCTTCTTCTAAGGGCCTAAAATGCATAATTTCATCATATTGTGTAATTAAAGTTGATCCCGTCTTCAATAAGACCTGTTCTCATTGGCTCTGGGCTGGGATCCACTAGCATTATTTATAACAATATTTATCATATTAATTTCCAAACTCGCTGTTGCTATGCTAAATATAGCCTTCTAGAAGCGTCCATTGTGCAACATATCACGTGATCGGGCTCTCCCACAGTCTCGAGCTTGTATCACTACACTCCTGTGTCACACTTCGAGAAATTATATTTGCTAGTTAAATTTTATCATGGGGACGGAAAATACTCTCATTTTGTCCCTAAATAATTCAATTTACGGGGGCATTCCTCTGTCATCTCAAGTTAAAAACAGTTGCAAATTGTTTTAATCATACTAATTCAAGACTTTTGATATGTCACTTGAACTCGAATATTGAATTATTTTAGCCTATTTTCTTAAGATACTTTTTCAAATTTTTAGCGTTGAATTTTCCTAGAATAACGTTGTTTTCATCGTCAAACAACTCATAACAGTTATTCCCATAAGCATTAGTTATGCGGAACGCTCTTTCTTCTTGGTTTTACTGCAGTTATCTTCATCTGACCCGTTCCTCTTCTTCTATTCTTCTCTTCTTCAACGTCTTCTTCTTCTTCTTTTCTTGGTTCTCCAACGTCTTCTTCTTCTTTTCTTGGTTCTGTGCAGCAGTATATCCTCTTCTCTCTTCTACTTCTTTTGGTTAACGTAAATGGTCCCTCCATATCGTCTATGAGAACCATTTCCATTACCTTCTCCTTTACTGGTGCTTGGTTTGGAATCAACACTCAAATCCTTTTTATCACCATTCCCATTTTCCTTGTCTCTTAAATTTTTAAGATATTCTTGCCCTTCCTTATGACGTTCATCATACTGCTCCTTCGTCATAATTTCATCTTGGGAGTTTCTGTTACGATTATCTTTCTGGTTATTCCTGTTATTATTCCTGTTATAACCATTATTATTGTATCGGTAGTTATTATTGTTGTGATAATAACCACTTCTACTGTTGCCATTGCTATTATCGTTATTACGTCCTTGCTGTTGCTGGTATGGATGACCTCCACGTAATCTCCTGTATCTGGGTTCTGATCTACGATCGCGGAAATAATTATTCCTTTCAGGACCAATATTTCCCTTTTCTGGTTCTTTCGGATTGTCTGTCTGTTGTGTTTGGTCAGGATATACTGTGTTAATGTCTTTCTACTCTTGCCTTTGGTTCTTTGCAACAACGTTTGGCATAGGGCTCGTGTAATCGAGTTTTCTGAGCAATTCGTTCATACTTGCTAGATCGTTGTTCCCTGACGAGATAATTAGACGTCTAACTTCAACAGGGAGCATACTGGCTATCGCGTCTATCAACTGAGCTGTAGGTAACGGGGGTTGAAGGAATCTGAGTCTGGCTAACTGACTCGTGAAGAAGTCTGCGTTGCGTGTAGGAAGAGTTCCTGAATATTTTGGTGAGTATACTTCTGCGCGTAGGGAATTTTGTGCTTCAATAGACCAGAAACGCTTTATTAGTGCTTCTGCGAATTCATCGAAGTTCATGAAGGTATATCTAAAGGCATCTAAACCATTCAAGGGGCCCATCTGACAAATAGCGTTCTACGATCTTCATTTCCCTCTCTCTTGGAATATGCGCTTCGATAAAGTAATCTTTGAGATTTCTGATGTACTCTATCGGTGTGAAACTATCTAGGTTGCTGAACTTGCGCGGTTTGTCTTCAAAGTTCCTTATGCCCGTCACGTTTTTCGGATATGAATCCCGAAGGTTTTGTCGAAAATCTCTATTGTAACTTTCGGGCTCTTTACTCCTCTCCTCTAAACCTTCCGTAAACCTGAATAATCTTTATTCCGGCCTAATTTCCCTTTCTTCCACTTCTAGGCTATTTCTTCTAGTCTGATTCCTCGAATCTTCAAAATCTATCTTCTCCCTTCCCTTTTCTTCTATCTCAGCGATAATCTTCTTCAGCTGTTGGCCTACTTCGGTCTTTAAATCTTCCTTATACGTCTCAAGCTTGGCAACATCTCCTAGATTAAGATTTTGTAATTTCTTGGATACGTATTCTTCTAGTTCATTAGTTTTCTCCTCACTCATGGCATTAACGTTAGTGATAACCTTGTTTAATCGTTCCTCTATCGTTTTAGTTTTATTCTCTAACGATTCTTTCAAAGCTTGCACATCCTGACTAGATTGAGTTCTGTCTTCTACTTGCTTTTCAGTGAGCGTATCAGTCCTTTTACCTAAATCCGTTCTTACTTCAATAACCTCTTTATTAATTTCTACTTGGGTACTGGCTAATTTCTTTTCTATGTTATCTTGGATTTGCTTAACATGTTCCCCACTGGATTTGTTCCACTCGTCTTTCCATACAACTACATTAGCTTTTAACATTGCAGCTATGTCCTCCTCAATATCTGCCTTAAGAATTTTATGATGGTCAATAACCTGCTTTCGTAAAGTTTCTACGTTACCTTTTAATTCGACCAGAGAAGCTGTAGTTTTTAACGCATCGTTAACAAAACGTGTCGTTAAAGCAGTTATATTCTGTGTACACAATTCTTTAGACGCCTTTACCTCTTGTCTAATCTTATTAATGTCCACCTGGACTTTTGTTACATCTACAAATACCGTATTGACTTCTGTCCGTGTTTTACCTATGTCAGACTGTAAATCAGTGACATCTGACTGCATATTATTTATGTCAACCTGAACGTTAGTGACATCGGCTTGGACTGTATCTACTTTAGATTGGACATTGGATACCTCTAACCTAACATTACCAATATCGGACTGTACATTAGACACATCCGCTTGTAGTGAGTCTACTTTAGATTGGACTGTATCGAGTTTAGATTGGACAGTACCGACCTCTGTCCGAACACCACTTACATCATCTTGAATCTGCTTTGAGCTAGCCTGTAAACGCGTGACATTTGCAACCATTTTAGAGGCACTAGTATGTAAACCCTCTAAAGAAGTCTGAACTTCCTGAATTTCAGTTTTGAAACTCTCTTTGACACTTTCAGCGACTTTATCTGTAAGAGAATCAACAAATTTAACAATCACTGTGTTAAGGTCCTCCTTTTGTTCCCGCTTCAGTTGTTCTAGGTCCTGCATGGCTTCCTGAAATTTACCTTCAACAACATTTAAACTGCTCTGCAGTTGCTCCTTCAAATTCTGCTGCAACTCCTCCAACATTCTCTTTACATCCTCACTTTCCATTTCAATAACCCTTTATATAATGCTGTAGAGACTTAAACAACAACAGAGCAAAATATCAACATCTGAGCAACGTCCTATTCCATATATATTTTTGAGCACCTTAATGTCTAAAAGTAACTTAAAATTACCTTAGCGTTAACTTATTGTACACCCCATGTTGAATAAACTCACTCAAAATGTTCGTTCTCCTGTGATTCACTTTAAATATACTACCACAAAGAAATTCTACCATTACAATCATCAAAACAAGTTAGCTTTAGTTTACACATGACCTTAGCAATCGTCATGTACCGGTAAAATAAAATAGATATTCAGATCGTAGGTCGTTTTTCGAAACTGTTTACCTACTACACCTCTCTCAGGTTTCTAAGATCTGATCTTTATCTGAGTGTAACCTTCCTAATATTAATTTCAATTAAGCCTATATAATTACACTCACATCCATCCGAAATGGATAAGACATCCCTCAAGTCTGGTAATTATTTCTTTCACTAGAAATGTTCAAACCAACTTTCTTTAGAGACACTACGAAGCTAATTTCGTATCCCCAAGTTGGGCGCCATTCCTACTGTACCCGATAATCCGGAAAGGATCCTGTTGGAATATCCATTGCCCCCGCTGGATTGCCTATTTCTAACAGCACCGGCATATACTACATTAAAATCGCTTCCAACATGGCCTTTAGGGATTTACAGACAGCAGGTACCAGAATATTGTGGATCAACAACCAACTACACGGGGCACTCACCTTTACTTACCTCTCGGGGACTAGGAATTCAACTTCGCCTACACTACATCCACAATATTCTTGACCTTATATTTAAAATGAATCACACTCCAACAACAATGGAAAACAATCTGAACAACTCTACATCTTACTACAATGCTGTATTAAAAATTATGAGTATAAAATCTTGGCTTGTTCTAGGCCTACACTGCGTAAAAATAAATACGTTTAATGAAGTCTCATAATGACATTCCAGACACCTGATTTCATTCACAAGCCTGCGTTTGCAGAACGCACGTGCAGTAACTTTGTTTCATCATGAAAAACCGGCACCACCCCGTACTCGGAAGTGGTTTATACAATTTATATAGAAGTCGGTGAGTTTACACATGTTCATATTATGTCATCTCTCTCCAATATAACGGTGAATCACTCTTGCTAGTCCACAGAGACTGCTTGTGTGTGCATTTATAAAAAAACGTAAAAATTAACATTTAGATCTTACAAAAGTTCATATAACTACTCTGTTTCTTAAACAATCATTCTATTTTTTATACACTCTTTCATTCGCACCCCGCAATTGTTCTAGAACAATTCGGTTCCACAATTTCTCTTAACAATGAACAATCATTCATTCCCAAAACATCCGCTCATAAACACACACGCTATTCCAAAACAATTGCTTAATAAATCCTACTAAATTATTTAACTAATTAAATCATTTCCACAAAAATTATTTACATGTAATATGTTTATAATAATACCCATTATCTATTGTTGCTAACGCGACACTTTCGAGATTCTAACTTCTCGGTTACAATATAATTGTTAACTAAATACATACACTGGTTTTTCACATAACCATCCTTCTCTAACGTTCTGTAGTTTTATATACTGCTTTATCGTTGTAATATCATGTCGACAAAATGACGTGATGTTACACAAATAGCATAAAATAACACACATGTTATTTATAGTGTCAGATAGAATTCAATCTTGACCGGGATAAACTAGCTTATATAGGTTTCATTACATTGTCGGTATAATACAGTCGACTAATTAAGGTAAACTGTACGTAATTACATAACTTTGGGTTTAATAAAATTTAATAATCGTATTATAGACATGAGTAGACAATCTTTCTCAAGTTGTATTTCCGCTGAAACCCTCATGTTAACACAGCTAAATCGTTAATTCACAAAAACTGGACTACTTGTATACAACGGCTCTTATCATGATACATGCCTTTTTTTAAATCAAAGAACAACAATACTTTGACTTCCTTAAAATGCGGAATTCCTTCGCATGAGCACTCCATAGCTCTACAAATCCTCATATAACAATATATATTGCATAGACAATTATCATATACTATGTTAAACAATAACCAAAAGGGATTAATTGTTATTAACATATCTTATGTAGGAACTTCTCTCAAATACTGGCATGACCCTCAGTATCATTGCACATGACTACCGGACTACAATTATACATGCGTAAGTTATTCAAACGAAACTTCCAATTGTAATTAACGATATTAGACAGTCGTGATTAACCTCCTAAAGTTTACTCCACAACAAGATAATTAACTGTTAACTTGTCTGTCGCAAATACATGTAATAAAAATAATACTCCTGTCTCTTCTCACTTGTCAAGCTATAAATTGTTATTTATAGTGTCAGATAGAATTCAATCTTGACTGGGATAAACTAGCTTTGAATTCCTAGCCAAAGATTTGAGTAATCTTCCATCAAAAGGTATTTCCTCTAACATATTAAATGAACAAAGCTCTTAGCTTTACAAATAATAAGAAAGGTTTGTCAATGTCGTAATGTTTTTCCACTCTACACAAAGAATGTTCATAGGGATTAAGACTACGGTCTTATCAAACGACTAGTATTTCTTAGATCGACGATAGTTTATGTACAATAATGATATAACAAGATCATTCGATGTTTCTTCTTTTCTTGAAGTTATATGTCGTTACATTAAAGTTCTCAAATTAAATTTAATAAGAATTTAATTTGAAGCTATGACACAATGTCAGAAGACTTGGTTTAAATTAAATTATTAAAATTCGAGAGTCGAAACGACTAGTCTCCTATGAGGCAATATGATTCCTCAAACAAAATTTTAATGTCAGTTCCACAACTGATCCGTTGAATAAAATTGAAAACTAGATGAAATGCAATCATCTCCTAAATAATCTTGACGTATAGAAATCTCAACACACATCTGAAGTGTAAAATACATAAAAGCACTGAAATACATGAAATGTGAAAATATAGAAAAATATGGAATAAGATCGCTGGAAATATGGAATAATATCGCCGGCTCAGAATGTTACTAATCAAGCTCTATATAACAATTGAGTTACACTGATACTTTATTAGGACGAAAACTTGAAGATCTATGTACGTATTCCCACAATACTTTAGATGTTTCCTCAGTACAAGACACTGAGATGGATCTGCATTCGAACCTCGGATCTGCGACCTCAGAGATAAGAAACGTCCCTCTCTGGAATTCACCAACATTCGCCTGGGCTCGACCGACATCCTTCTGGCAAATTCTTCTGTGTTGCTGGGCTACCTTTCCCTAGCATCTTGACAAATCTCTTCTGTAAAGTCTTCATTCTCCGTCGTAAATATGTATCAGCTTCATCATTGGAATATAATTATGGAAATATTCATATAAATGGTGAATGAAATATTTCCATTGCTAATTGATGTTATATTAGTGTTCGTAGACTGACGAAAATGCACAAGATGGACCGTACACTACGTCTGTATTCAAGAATACGAAGCTCCATCGTTGTATCTTAACTCCTGCTATCGAATATGTCTCTGGCGCATGACTATTTAGTTCATCATATCAACAATGTTAATTATGCTGAATGATAATGTTTGAAGAATAATAATAGTCATTCTGTTAATGTTTGTGTTGCGCCAATATTAAAAGTTCTCCGCCACTGTTCACTTGAACTGCGTTCGCCAACTTCACGTTGCAATTTATAATGATATTCAGCTTTATTTCCAACACATTTGGAAATCTAACTTGACAGGCTTATATTGTCGAAACGGTGAATAGTAAAACGCTCGACTTTTCACAATATATAGTAAGCGACCTGTTCTTTATATATATTCGCTTATTTAACTTCAGATCTCAATTATATAAGAGATATAATCAATTCAATGTTCCTCGCAACTTCACGTAGAATGGAAGTGCGGTGACCTCCTACGTTCCACCTAGCTATCCTCGCGTCTCCACAAGTCAACAGTCGTCGCAGTCGGACTAAGCCTTGGGATCTCCGTTAACCCAGTAAAAACACTTCCTCAATCTTCAAAGTCTTCTGGAATAAGAACCTCGATCCTTGGATCTCCCCCTCCAAGTCGAATTTTTGGCGGCCATATCAATCTCCCACCATAATTTTAGCGCGTAGATTACTAATGCTTATTACTGCGTAGATTAACAGATCTGCGGTTTTTAAAGTATCAGACATAATTTCTCTTAATTTTCTCTTCATTACCAAATAAGAAAATCTTCTTCTAAGGGCCTAAAATGCATAATTTCATCATATTGTGTAATTAAAGTTGATCCCGTCTTCAATAAGACCTGTTCTCATTGGCTCTGGGCTGGGATCCACTAGCATTATTTATAACAATATTTATCATATTAATTTCCAAACTCGCTGTTGCTATGCTAAATATAGCCTTCTAGAAGCGTCCATTGTGCAACATATCACGTGATCGGGCTCTCCCACAGTCTCGAGCTTGTAACACTACACTCCTGTGTCACACTTCGAGAAATTATATTTGCTAGTTAAATTTTATCATGGGGACGGAAAATACTCTAATTTTGTCCCTAAATAATTCAATTTACGGGGGCAGTATGTCATTGTACTACTCTAGAAAGTACTCAGTTTACAATGAAACTGACTACGAGAGTGGAAGTGGGAACGCATTTCGTTACATTTGGGGTCAAGCTGATTGACAAAGAGGGAGCAATGAAATATGTACAGTTATTCACAAATATTTGGCAGAGGAGATGTTAAGGAAGTGTCTCTGTATTCAGATAGTTGTTCTGACCAAACTCGCCAAGAGAGTATGAAGTTATGACTAATCATGACTTCTTTGTTTGGAAATAATTTTCCTTAAAAGAAATTCCTCCGAATGCAAGGGCAATGAAAGATAGCCCATTGAAGATGACAGAGAGTGAAACTGCCTTTGTCAAGAAAGAAACACATAAAATCGAAATCAACTTTACCTATGAAACCATTGGATTTGCAAACATTTTTAAACATTCCCCATGAGATCGTATGTTATGTATGTTATCGTATGTTATTGGGTATTGTCACCAAGAAAGGTCTCAGAAAGTGTGTGAAATGGATTTGAACCCAGATTATTAAACTCAACTGCCAATTCCTCCTATGCCCTGCAAAGACTGGCAACGAAATTGACGAAGAAGATGAAATTGAACTAGACTTTTGATTAATTTATTCCATAAAACCCAAAATGTTGTATTTTACATTTTTGTACTATTTGATTTAGATTGTTCTACCTCAACATTAAAATGAATTAAATTACACATTGTAACTATGAATATTAATTAATGAACTTTACTTGAGAATCGAATTGTGTTATTAGGTGTTGGATTTTCACGACTACCTTAGGATCCACAATAACTGTTACGCATCCACAGGATGAAAAGTCAGATAATTATTTAGTAAATAGGGTAAATATTGCTTTAATAATAGTTTGGCAGAACATCTTAAGCTCACATCTTAAGAAAAAATGTCTGCCACAACATCTTATGTACCCTTAAGATGATATGAACAAACAAAATAATACCCTTCAAATCATCTTAAGGACCATATCTACTATTAATAATCTACTTCAATAAAAAACAATGTATACACATAAAACAGTGCTAAACTATGAAGCACAATAATATATTTTTATGAAAATTAATTCGACAGGAAATGTATAAAAGGTTTTTTCTTCGTTTCCCGAAAAATACGAGTGTACTAATTGGTGGTTAAGATGTTCTCCTTTGACCCATTCTATAACACCACATATTTCAACACTCGACTACAGTGATGAAAATTCGTTGTCCTTGATCCGCAGTAGAGTCTGTTGGTGTTGATTCTTTAGGGGCTTTGTGACATCATGGTCATGTAGTCCCGTTTACTTGGGTGTGTGTAGAAGTTGTCTGATAACCCGTGTCACTGTGATGTCTGTAGGCTTGCTAGAGAGTTTACTTTTATATGAGAAAGGATTTGGGTATGGAGCTGTTGTTGTTGTTGTTTCATTTTAGATACATGGCCATCAATGTCATTTAGCCCCGTGTACGTCGGTGCGTGTTGAATTTTGTTTGATAACCTGTGTTATTGTGATGGCTGTATTAGTGAGTGTGTATATAATTCACGTGAGGATTCATTCAAACAACGTATGATATCCGTATAGCACGTTGTATTTCAACAAGCTACTACGACCAACATTCAATTATACTCCTTGAAAAGGACGAGTTATACCTATAGCCATGCATTTAGTATATAGTAGGCTATATGTTCTTTACTGAACATCTTGTTTTGTTAATGGGATGACTTATTCTTCGTTAAAGCTACACTTTCTCAGACAAACAAACGTTTTGACGATAGAAACGGTCCTTAATTTTTTGTTTTATTATTTTTAGACCTTTTCATATTTGGGCTTCCAGCTCTAAATTTTAATTTATTCTAAATTTGTATAATTTAATGAGTTTAAGAGGGGCAGGGACCTCGCTGTTCCACCCCTGAAAACTCCAATAACTAACTAACTGATATTAAGATTCACAAAGATCGGGTCAATCTGTGACGAGTTGAAGGAATTCATATCCTAGGGATTGACATGCTCACCATCTATAAATAGTGGAAAGGAAGCAATAGTTTTATGTACCTGGGGGGATTCACTATGCTGTAATTCACAGTGATCATATCATTCAATGACAAATTATGTGAATTCATTCCCTAATAATTGACATGCGCACCATCAATAAATTATGAGAAGTAAGATACAATTTAGTTGAGCCTATCTGTAGGATTATACCATAGTAGTGGTTCACAATACCAATTTCCCTAGAGATCAGATTATCCCGCAATGACCCCGCGATATAGCCGAGTGCGTCGAATCGCTCACCATTACTGCGACGGGGAGTTGCAGCAAGTCCGGAGATCGGAGGTTCGAATCCCGGCGCTGACGGCGGCTATCCTGTATGGGGGTTTCCCGTATTTTTCCCCCACACTCTCTCCAGGAAAATGCTGGGATAGTACCTTATTTCAAGTTCTGAGGCACCTATCTCATCCTTGTCTCTAATACAGACACACTCTACTACAGTCACCAAAGAAACACAGGTTATCAGACAAATTAAACACACACCCAAGTACATGGTGTTGATGACCAAAGATGTACCTAGTCCCTACTACAAATTATCAACAGCAACTATTCCGTAATGAGTTAGAGGAATTCATCCCTGCATAATTTACATGCACGTCATCCACATGTTATTAAATGAAAGCTATACATTTATGTACCAGTGGTTGATTTTATGCAAAGTTTCACTTCAATCGCTTGAATTGAATACAGAAATGAAAAAAATGCTGTTAAAATTTCTCAGGGCCACCATCTCGAATGTTTCTAAACAATTGAACAATATTAAACGCGAATACAAAGTGGTTGCTATGTTGTTTTCTGAAATTCACATATATGAAATTACTCTATAGTCATCTATTATTCTCATAATAATACAGGTTATCAGCCAAAACAATAATAATAATAATAACAATAATCTTGCAACAAGTGCCGATGAAATGGTGAATTGTACCCAAAGACATGATGGACATATAAAGAATAAAGAATAAAGAACAGCCTCGAATGTCCCGTAAAGGGCAAAGGCCTCCTATAAAAGGGTAGCTCGTTTTCACTATTGTGGTGAGCTAATCACATTAGGATTGTGCATGGTAATTGTATGGTTTGTTTTGTCTTATTTTGTACTGTTACACTTTGACTTTCTCTCCCAGTTTTCCGAGCGATGCACTTGAATTAAATTACTTTCACTTGCCCTATAGTCTGTCTTCCATGGTCCTCCACTCAGTTCTACTTCTTGCTTCTCTCGTCCACTGTGGGCCTGCCTGCGCTCTGAAAAAGTTGGACCACCTTCGGCTCGGTCTTCCTCTCTGTCGTTTACCTATACATGTGTCCCACATTGTAGCTTTGTATGTCCACCTGTCGTCTCGCATCCTCGCGATGTGGCCGCCCCATTTCCATTTTTGTATCATGGCCTTTTCTGTGATATCCGTCGTTGATGACATTTGTGCCAGTTTCTCATTTGATATCCTGTCTGACCTTGTTACTCCATGTATCTTACGTATCATCTTTCTTTGACTTACTTGAAGTGTGTTTATCTGTCTGCACCTAGCTGACCACGTTTGGCTTCCTTATAATAAAATTTGAATAAAATAATAATAATAATGTTATTGGTTTTACGTCTCTTTTAACTACTGCGGCTTTTAGTGACGCCGGGATGCCGGAAGTTTGTCCCGAAGGGGGTCTTTAACGTGCCAGTATTCTAATGACTCGGCTCACTCGCATTTACACACCTTCAAATGCTGATTACTCCTCGATCCTACAATCTTGGGCACAACAGGCGTGAAAGTTACCGCTGCGCCATACTGCCAGTTTGCACAACTTCAATTAATAATAAAGGTGACTTCATTAAAACAAGTTTCGGAAATTCCACATTCATATACTGGGGATGTCATTACGCACAAAAGATAATTGCCCCTACTGCAAAGTGCGAAAGCTTCGCATGGGAGTTTATTCGTAATTTTTGAAAAAATGCAACCATCACGACAGTAGTGCTTCCCATGATGCATGCTACTCAGGCGATGTATTGTACACAACAGCACGAGGATAATGAAACATTATCAGGTTTCTAAAAGGAATGATGGTTATCTAGGCGGGAAAGAAATACTGTACTCGGATCACTAACATTCATTTTTATGTTACTTTGTCTCACTTCATCCCCGAGCCCGTAGACGCGGGAAATATACTGAATATTCATACAAAGAACTCTGGATCTGTCATGTTTTTGCATCGTTGAAAATTGATTTACTGTAGAGGTAGGCTTCACTTACGTGTTTGAATAAATTATTTTTCAGTAGAAAATTGTGATAGGCTATATTTCCTAAGGCGTGTTATTTATGACCTGATATACCTTGTTATTATGATTTTAGGATTCATTGAAACTGTATTCCAGAAACGTATTTAAACAGTGAGCGTGTGTGGGTAGTGGGGAAGAGACGTTCAACAAAGTTAGCATAGCATGTTTTGTACATTTAAGCTCTTAGGAACACATGCATAGAGCTTGTAGCAGTCACAAAAGTATTGAATTAGGAAATTAAAACTTACAGAATGCATGATTTCGAACAAAAATGGCAAATGGTTTTGTCTTACTTGAGAAAGTACATCGACGTTTTTCATTTTTCAGTGTTGCTTTATTGACATTAAAACTTTTCACTAGGTCAACACAATCTAATCCCAATTGCTGGGACATGAGAAATATATGTGATATGTGATTGTTTTGGACTACAGGAGAGGAAGAAACTAAGGGATAACATGTTTCAATCGTGCGTCCTCAGGTCCAAATCTGTACAAGACAAAATAGCTCTACAAAACACTACCAAACCTACAATGACACTCACTAACAGGTCCAGCTCAGTGGCTAATAAGATAGCGAGCTAGGCTTTGGCACGAAGGGTCCCGGGTTCGATTCCCGGCTGGGACATGGTTAATTCCTTTGACTCGGGGACTGGGTGTTTGTGACGTCTTCATGTCCAAAGAAACCTGAACACTGGAAACTAATAGAAACAAAAGAAAAAAAAATAGTCACTGTCCTCCAAGCTGTTTTGAAGTTTTGTTTTGTTTTTGGAGAGCAGTGACTGTTAGTGGTTGTCATTAATCACCCGAGTGCTGTGAACAATGGCACGGTATATCAACATACAAGGCTTAATATAATGCCGTCTAATTTAATTCAATTTAAATGAGAACCTAAAAATAATGGCGGCTGCTGAAAATGTTTCAAATCATGTGTTTTTTTTACCATATCGTAAACAAGTGATTGAAATGTATATTGATATATAAAGAACCAACATTGTAATACTCATCTAAAATCAAACCAAACCCCGTTGCGCTGCAGCCCATGAAGGACCTAGGCCTACCAAGCGGCCACTACCCAAGCCATTTGGCCAGCAGATTATGGGGTGACGCATGGTCAGCGTGTCGGGTCCCCTTGGCCGTTAATATTGGTCTCCGTGACTGATTAATACTTATCTGATGGTATATAATTGTATAGCCTATATGAAAAAAGGAATGCAAGATGGCGTCAATGTGATAGGCCTATATTTCACCGGTTCACAATACCTCGGAATTTATTTAAGCAATCAAACTAAAATTTGTATGGTGATAGATGTCTATGAAGTAAGTACATATAGGTGACTTTTAAAATCCTGAAAAACAGAAACATTGCGGCCAACTGATTTTCATTCAAATTACTGTACTTTCCTGGCGATATAATCACCCGAGAGCAATGAAAATTATCACAGCAAATCTTTATTTAGAGCTTAGTATTGCGACATCTCATATTTAATTCTGTTCCAAAACTCAAGATGACATCAGTTTGAAATTTAAAACATTATGTTTTTAATTTCTTGTATCATATTTAAGCAATTGTGGAGAAGATTCTTATGAAGGGCTATTATAATAATCATTATTTTATAGTAGTGGATTCTGTAGCTTACTTTTCGTAAATCATAGAAGCCCTCCATTTGACTTTTCTTAAAATAATCTCCCGTGATTAGTATCAGAAAGAGGCCATCTCGTGGGACGAGTCTTAACAATCAATATTGAAAGTTATACATTTTAGCACATAATTTCTCAATGTGATGGTGTTGGTGGATACATAGGTCGTGTACGAAAAGCTACATAGTACATCGCTTGGAAAACCTTTTTAACAGCCGAGAAAGGTTTTAATGGAAAATATTAATACGATATATTATTTATTTATTTAGCGTGTCGTCGTGTATGGATGAGATGAAATGAATGAAGATGAACGAGCACGTTCAATATCAAGTAGTTCCAACTTTGGCTACCAGATGCCACCGACAACTTACGGCGAACGTTGGAATTTGATAGAGCGTTTCTAACGAAATATAACATACATACTACCAATTGTAGTGGAAGGCTCTTTTGCATGCCATAAATCTATGTCATGGGCCCGCCGGCTGTACTTCCCTTCCAAAGGAAGGTATACTGAGGGATTTTTAACGTTCGTAGAAAATCCGACGACTTTGGCTGGGTTTGCATTTGGGTGGCCTATCATTGGAATTATTCGATGCAGTCGGTACTGGACTTGCCGTTACTCCACTAACAGATCTCGCTTCATTTTCAGCTAAACTCACTTTCCTGAATCAATCTGACTATTATTATTTTGAGGATTAGGAGTAAGTGTAAGGAAATTACCACATCAGAGCTAAGATAATAGTTGGCAACCAACCAATACAGCAAGTCATAAGATTCACTTATCTCGGTTGTTATTTATCTTTTAATGATAATGAAGAAATATCTTCATTATTATATGTGTGGAACAACTCCAAGAACACTGAGGGGAAAATTGAGAAGACAGCCAAAATGCGAACTGAACAGCAATGATGTTGCGTATTTTCCTACAGCGACAGTATTTGCAAATCTCACACTTCTTACAAAAATATATATTTATGAAATTAGAGTTCAATTCATCACTGCTAATGTCATTTGTGTGCTGAGGCCATTGATTGACAGCTTAGCTGTAACACTCACCGGTTACTCGATATTTATGAAATTATACGTTTTGAGTACTCATTCCTTTGATTTACTGTTTCTGAAATCCATGCAAAATGATAAAGGAAAGGCCTCAGAATGTTAAAATCACATGAAACAGGCGTCACAGTGGTCAAAATGTGAAGTGGCCAGCAATTATGGAGCGTATTTTCCTACAGCAACAGTGTCTGCAAATCGCACACTTCGTACATTTTTAAAAGTTTTTTTTTACAGAAATTATAGATATTTATAAAATTAGAGTGCGATTTGTCACTGCTAATGTCTATTCTCTTTCATTTGAATGCTCATTTGTCACCATCGGTCGCTTGTGAGCACCGCAGGAGGGATCTATACTTCTGAAATAATATATACAGTTTGATGATAACTTGAAATGATGTCCTGAGATCAGTGAAAGGAAAATCCTATAAGGTAGGAAATGCAATGAAGAAATAAGGCATGAATGAAATACAATTTAATTGAATGATAAAATTTTCAAAAAAAAAAACAGAGGAATTTGAAAAAACACGTTAGAATGATGGATGGCTACAGAATCCCGAAGCATGCCATTGAATGCCAACTCACTGGAAGAAGAGATGCTGGTCGACCCATAAAGAGATAACAAGAAAAGTGAGCTCTTAACAGGCTAATAGCCTAATCTATGAAGTGGAAGTACATACGTAGCTTACACCGTCCTGAATACGAACAGCACATATTAATTCAGTAATTTACTACAAGATCGAAGCTGATTTTATAACCCAGTGAATTTTAAGTACACCGACAAACTGCAGAGGGGGCTTCTTGACTGGAAATGGAGCAAAAAAGTCCGTATCAACATATGTTCGTAAATGCGTCATTGCTACTGTAGACGTCATTATCTCGTAACTTCCTGCCACTGTTGATTGAGAATGTGCCTTTAGTAATACGACAATTCATTTGGTTGCTGTAGAACGGATTGCCAGCCCACTTCCGCATTACCGTTCGCCGACACATCAACAACACCTTCCCCAGACATTATGCCTGCTCGATCACCGAACCTAAACACCCTGGATTTTTTCTTGTGTGGGCATCTAAAGAGCATTGTATTTCTTTTCCCGATGTGCAGTCCCTTCAAGAGCGTGTTCGCGAAACCTGTGACGCTATTCGGGTACAGGCCGGAACATTCGAAATATTGAGGAAATCCATGATGTGACGTGTGAACGCTCGCATTGCATCCCATGGAAGCCACTTTGTACACCTGTTGTGACATAGATGAGCTTCAAATCATGTACTGTGTGCCGGGACTATTTGCTGCCGTTGCACACCCACTGTCCATTTTCGGACATTTTGTTGATATGAACTCTTTTGATCCATTTTCAGTCAGGAAGTCCTCCCTGAAGTTTTTCAGTGTACTTAAAATTCATCTTGTATTGTATACGTGCTTAAGATATATTCTGTGTTTTTTTTCTTCTGAATACTCACGATCTGCTCAACAGACAATCTGAGAAAACTAAATAAAATATTGGCTTCAGTACTGATGTAATCCCGTTCGCAGTTCACACCCACTGTCGACGTATATCGACGACATGGTAATTCTTGTTCCGAACATTTGCCTATTACCCCAATATCGCCATGGTGATACTTTTCTTCGTAGAAATGCACTGTTGGGCAGCTGAGCGATCATGTCGAAACTTAACTAGATGGTACATGTGTAAGTGAATCAATCTTCTCACAGTGATTCTTCGACTTGAGGAAGCCTGGCGTGCTTACCACAGAATATTAACATCACTAAGGATGTAACTTGTTATTACATTTTGGAGTTCTGGGCATCCTAGTCACCAGACCCATGGATTAAAGTGAGAATATGCTATGAACATTGATAGACCAGGTGCATTAAACAAGTCAAATTCACCAGCATATCAGATTAAGAAATTGTACAATTGCTGTCTTGTATTTTGAATGATAATTTAAAATATTATAGAAGGTAATCACGTACAGCGTGTTCCGATTCAACACGGAACTGTAAAATGGATTGCCTACCCACCCGCAATTAGCTTTAAATCTGCTCGCAGCGCGCTAGCGACGAGTCTGAGTTTGATGTCACTGATTGCCGTCTTCTTATGCAGCATTGCAAGGTATTTTTCTCTTTCAAAATACATTTACACAGGCTTCACAATACGTTTGAACGATTTCTGTTTCATAACTTGTTATTTTACGCTTTTGTTAATGGCTTTTGCAGAGCATTTCTATGAAATAAAATTTTATTTCACAACATAGTTTATTACAACACAATGTATTTTGTGTTGTAGGCCTATTTTATCTACAACACAATTTATTGCTCTTCAATCCAATACCACAAAACGAGATACAATTTCGAAATGATTTGTTACAAAATTGAGTTTAATTAAGAATACGTTTCAACGATTTCTATTTCAGAACTATTTACCTGTAACAATGTAAAATGATAGAACGACGCACACAGACAGTTTAGTCTTACTTCAAAGCAGCTACACTATATTTTGCTGAAAGCACAACAAAGCATTATTATGAGAATCTAACATTCTGAATCGGCTGTAAGTAATAGTATACTTAGTAAAATTGTTTCTTATGATTAAAGCATCTGCCGGTAAAACAGGTGATAAGCCAATAATATGTTTGTGTTAACTTTTGTAGCGCATCGTGATTTCAGTAACAGCTATAATTACTTTCATTACGCGAGTAAATACAATACCATCATGAAAAAACTTACAAAAATAGATACGTTGAGCGACATCCACCTCATCGGGATTTGAACCCTGTGGTATCCACAGACGGAATGAACACCACTACAGCTACGTGAACTCTAGGTGTACCAAAGTCAGGTCAGGTAAACTCACTTTTCCAACTTTCCAGATTTGTTTTTCCGAACGGTAAACCTGTATTAACACCCAGAGGGAAATGAAAAACAAATCTATGTTGAATCTGTCGATTCGACGTCTTTTTCACTTTCACATCTTACGTTCTCTGGCCTGTCAAACAGGCAAAGTGATCTAAAATTGCCGTGATTATTACTCTCTACCTAAACTGAACCGTTTTCTTGTTTTTAAAGGAACATTTTTCAGTTAATGTGTGGGGAGCAGTCTTTGGAGATCGAGTGATTGATCCCATCTTCCTAAGATAATGAGTCACAGCAGCGTCCTACTCTCGTTTTCTGGAAAATGAACCCCAGACATCTTGGATGGTTTTACAATGGCGGAGATGAACAACATGCTTTTTCAACAAGATGGTCATCCAGCGCACTCCTCCGGACTGGCGAGAGAAGTTTAAACAGTTTGTTTCCTAGCCGGTGGAAGGAATTGGCGGCTTTATAGAATTCCCACCATGTTCACCTGTTCTGACCGTCCTGGATTTCTTCATTTGGGGCTACGTCAGGTCGAGAGTATTTTTAGATCACCAAAAACACCCGAAGAAATGGAGCTCGTCATTACCGAAGCCTTTGTGCAAATTACTCCTCAGATATTGTCGAACCCAAGAGAGAAGTTCATGCGACGAGTGGTCCACTGCTTGGAAAATGATGGACGCCACTTCGAACACCTTATGTAAATGTCCATTTGCAGTAGAAGTAACGACTGTGAGGAATTAATTTTTTAATCGCATCGAAGAATGATTACAATTTTGTAACAAATCATTTCCAAATTGTATCTCGTTTTGTGGTATTGGGTTAAAAAGCAATGAATTGTGTTTTAAATAAAATACGACACAAAAATACATTGTGTTGTAATAAACTATGTTGTAAAATAAAATTTTATTTCATAGAAATGCTCTGCAAAAGCTATTAACAGAAGCGTAAAATAACAAGTTCTGAAACAGAAATCATTCAAGCTTTTGTGAAGCCTGGGTCAATATATTTTGAAAAAGCAAAATACTTTGCAATGCTGCTCAAGAAGGTGGCAATCAGTGAAATCGATCTCAGCCCCGTCGCTAGCGCGCTGCGAGCGTATTTCAAGCTGATTGCGGGTGGGTCCATGTTGAATCGGAACACGCTGTACATGGTTGAATATGACTTCTCGTACCTCTTCGTAAGATATTCGACCAGTAAGGTTCAAACCCTTAAATTGATACCTCACGATACAATTGATCGAATATCATGAAACTAGACTGCCGAAAGGGTCCCGAGTTCGATTCCCGGCTGAGCCACGGAAATCTTAATCTTCAGTGGTTAATTCCTCTGGCCTGAGGACTGGGTGTTTGTGACATTATTACCATGCTCTTCTTCTTTATAAATATTATATTGCGGCGGCATTTAACTTTTAAACAAAAGAGCGATATTTCGAGGAACAATTTAAGGATTACCATGAAACGTGGGATAATCGGAGTTTTGTATTGGACTCGGCATTGTTCCTGCTCAAATTTCTCACCTCCATTAGCTATCTGAAAATATTAGAAAGTAAATTCATAACTGACGATTAATTTGACCATTTTCATGAAGTTTTGCATGGGAATTGTGTGCAAGAGACTAAAGTTGACTTCAATACAGTAATTGATTTGCATTTCAGAAGACAAGAGTTTGTTCATAAAAATCAAGTGTAGGACGCGACTAGATATCATTGTATACGTGTGAGTTAAGCGCCACAGAAGTGCTTTCCTCTTTACTTTTTCTACTAGGCGGACCGGGTTCGATTACCGGTAAATGCATGTAAGATATTAGAAGTGAAACATCACGTACTGTGGTTTGGATTCCACGTAAAAGGAGGCCCCGTGGTTTATGATCTAAACATCAACGATCACGTTAAACTACAAGCCTCCTTAATTCTTTCCTTACTTCCTTTTTTATTGTTTGACTGAGTGTTTACTACTTTTTTCTGAGTTCTGTCATTACATGAACCAAAGAAATAACCACCTTAATGTTTCTGGTTATTACTTTTTAATAGTCCAGGTCCCAAGGCTAAGTGGTTAGCACCCTATAATTCAGCCGAAAGGGTCTTGAGTTCGATGCCCGGCCGAATCATGGAGATTTTAATCTTCAGTGGTTAATTCCTCTGGCTTGGGGACTGGGTGTTTGTGACGTCATTATCATTCTTGCTAACCTCATCAGGACGTGCAAGTCGCCCACGGGCCTCCTCTGAGACCGCACTAATATTATTACTGTAGTATTATTCAAACGTTTGATGCTTTTCAGTCGGTAAACACGATTGTACTCAAAAGAGTTGGGTTATACCCTCATCCTGAAAAAAATTACATTAGATTAATAAATAACTACATAAATACAAATCTTATTTATTGATCTCATGTAATATTTTTCTGGATTAGGGTATAACCCAACTCTTTTGGGTACAATCGTGTTGACCGACTGAAAATCACAAAACTTTTGTCTACTAAGGCAACACTGAAAAATGGCTTCAAACCCCATAATGTATTATTATTATCATCATCATTATTCTCTTCTCCTTGATTGCGCCCCTTCAAAGAGCGCGTTTGAACTTGTTAGTTTTCGCTTTCTTATCCTCCCAAAATCTCTTCATGAATGCATCTTGGGTATTGTGGACCACTTCCTACCAGTTTTCTTTTTAGGTTTCTCCACGAATTTGTGCTTGTCTACTATTTTACTAAAGGCTCCACGATTGTCTATGATGTCGTCTATGATATTTATTTCATGGAGGTCAGCCTTTGTTTCATCTTGCCAGTGTTTTTTATTTTCTTTGTCATAGCAAAGCAAAAAGGTACACATGGGACGTTTAAATCATTATGAAATAGGCAATTTATTTTTCACGTAACACCATGCCTAATCTTGCTTTTTCTAAAAAGAGCCTGCTTTCATCAGAGAAAGGAGGGGTTTAATTTCTCACAAATTATGGAGCACTTGCGAATGACCTCTTAAGAAATTAGATGGGATGGATAATAAACTGGGTTCACGTGCTGCAATACAACCTTGACCAGTACGTAACTAAACAGATGGAGAGAGGGCGCGATTAATATGCCTCATGTAGACGAGGGAGAAGGTGAGGTCATCGTTGGTCAAGGTTGGGAAACAGATAAATATACAGTAGTTCTGGAAGTTGATGCCCCTGAACGTTTCGGTAAATACGCTCAATTGTGTAGGCTGTAGCTGAGCGTATAATGTAATAATCTGGGGGATAGGATTGGTATAGGTGCTTAAACCTCGGGGAGTCTACCCGCTTAATCAGAGGACGCAGTAGTAAGCTATGCACTGGCTTATGATACGAATTAGGATACTTCTTGTTCCTATTATGGGAATGAAATTGGTATGAAAGTATTATTTATTGCAACTTTCACCTAATACGTGTGGTTATTAAATAGAGTGATTCCCTAATAGCGATGATAAAACGACCAGTTGTCAGATATTGAACACTATTTATAAATTTTGTACAAATCGTTCGCTTCAAAATTCAAAAATGCTTTTCGTTTGGTAGACAACATTTTCACAGTAAATGATTTTTTTAGGACCATCCATGACAGTCTGATTGTTAGAGTATCGGGTCTAAACAACGTGGGAGGTTATTTATTTATCGTATGGCTTTTAGTGCCGGGAGTGTCCGAGGACATGTTCGGTTCGCCTGAGTCTGTAGCTGCATTCAGCGGACACCCTTAGGGTGAGCTACAAGTTCCTTTCCATTTCAAGTAGTTCCAACTTTCGCTACCAGATATCAATGATACCTAGTGGTGAACGTTGGAGATTTGATAGAGCGTTCCGACGAAATCTAATCTAACAATTTAGCCTCACACAAGTTAAGTCTGTGGAAGGATCTTTTACATGCCATAAATCTGTGACATGGGACCGCTGGCTTTACTTCCCCTCCGAAGGAAGGCATACTGAAGGATTTTAACGCTCTTAAGAAATCCGACGACTTCAGCCGGGTTTGAACCCGCTATCTTGGGCACAGCAGTCCAGCATGCTACCAACTACGCCACCGAAGCCGCACTGTGGGAGGTGAGTCTAGCATGTAGCACTTTGGCTAAATATCACAACGTGTCAACCTTATTTACAGTTATTATTGCACATTCGGTTTGAAGCACTTGTATAGTTGTTGTGTTATTATTACTGTAGTTTAAGTATGTTAACCTGCCATCTATTGAATTATTATCGTGACGAACTTTAACAACGGCGTACAATACCGGATGTCGTGAGTTCGAGTCCCGTTGGGTACAGACAGTCTAATTCATTTAGTTTCATTCTACATGGCTTACACTATTTGTGTATTATACGATCTAATAAGCTTTACCTTAAGTTGTGGTCATCAAAATACTATTCTTGAAATCTATCAGAATACTAATTCATACTATAACTGATTTAAATTCGTCTGAATTATACGTATGTGTGGCACAAGACATGCAACATATTCGTAATGACAACAAACGCCAGTCATGATTTTTTGGCCTACGATTTGAAAACTTAACTTCTTTTCGATCTCACACGAACGAAATTCTTTAATTCCAATATATTATATAACCGGTACATTCAATGTACGGTCTGATGTAGATTGCACCAAATTATAAAACAGGAACTACAATTTAATTCCTTTATAGGCACTCTGGATCTTCAAAGCTAAGTAGAATTACATAAGAAATTAATTTTGAAAACAAAATTTCACTACAGGACGCAATCATAAGACTATAATATAATGAAGTAAGAATATTATTGTACACCTGAAATCAGTTTCCAGTGTCAATCCCAGGTAGGTTATACTGCGAAATTTAGGCCTAGCCCACATGAGGTACCAGTTTCACTTTCATCCCACATCAAACTCATCGGCACATAACTACGGCATTATTCATAACAAAAATATGAATATCGAAAGAAGGAAAGCCTCCGTGGCTTAGGGGGCAGCACGCCGGCCTCTCACCACTGGGTCCGTGGTTCAAATCCCGGTCTCTCCATATGAGATCTGTGCTGGACAAAACGGAGGCGGACAGGTTTTTCTCCGGGTACTGCGATTTTCCCTGTCAACATTTCATTCCAGCAACACTCTCCACTATCATTTCATTTCATCTGTCATTCATTTAATCATTGCCCCAGAGGAGTGCGTCAGGCCTCGGCAGCCGGCACAGTCCATATCCTCGCCGCTAGATGGGGGCTTCATTCATTCCATTCCTGACCCGGTCAGAGACTGGAAGCAGGCTGTGGATTTTCATTTTCATTGAAAGAAGGAAATGAATGGTGGAGGGATAGACAACTGTGGAGGTCCTTGATTCGCAACCCGACCCATTTTCAATAGTGATATTAATATAAATTCAGCACGGTACCGGTATGAATCGGTTACTTACTGTAAATACAGGGAAATGTTCTCCGCACTGACTGTCGGCTTCTGCCAGAGCTAGCATCAGCAGTTTAGTTGGCAGCACGGTGTCCTTGACAAGATGAATCCCACACGTGTGGGCTGTAGGCTGTCGAAATCGTCAGTGAAGCGAGCGTGTCTGTCATCAGCACTTCCAGCATCTGTTATGAATGGCTGTGGTGAGTATAAAGTTTACTGTTTGTTTGTTTGTTTGTTTGTTTTGATACAAGCGACAGGCGTGCTGCCAATGTACGTCTAGGGTCAATTTGCAAATAAACATATACAGTACAATAGGGTTAGGTTACAACGTGCCAACGTTTGTTCGAAAATTGGACGCTCGGCAACGCTAATGTAAATAGAGACAGTCAGTCTGAAAGACTGGACTTTACATCATTTTAAATGCTACAAATGTTGAAAAATGCTAGAAAGGCTGGAGGCTTCTCGCTTCGCTCGAAGTCAAAGACTCTTGACATGTTAGATGATCAAGAAACAATCAGAACGCTAGAAAGTTACAAGTCATGAGGGAGCTGGGGCGCGCGGTGAAAGGAGGGAGCTGGCTGGATGACCTCACGCTCGCCGTCTCGTAACTCCAGACCTCATCAGTGAACTCAGTACACATGCACCAAGCGGTACTATGACGTCACACACCTCCGTGCATTCTCGGTACATTTCGTGACGTCGCCGTAACCTAACGATGAAGTCGACTAGATCATTTAAAATGACAAAAGTGCGCTCATCCACAAGTAACCTGACGATTTGAATTATCTTCTAAACTGGCCGGAATTTGAAGAGGTACTATTTCTGTAAAACATTGAATATGTAGTTTGACAGAACTATGTTTGCATAGGTACAGTGTCCATGCTATAACTGTGTTGGTGAGCTAGATCATTACTTCCACGAGAGGTATATCGACTGTACTAGCCTCAGCAAAACATTTGTCAAATTGGCACACTGACAATAATGAGTGCATTAGGCTACTGTAAGTCAGCCGTTAGATCCCCGATAATAATGTTATTGGTTTTACGTCCCTTTTAACTACTGCGGCTTTTAGAGACGCCGGGATGCCGGAATTTTGCCCCGAAGGGGATCTTTAGCGTGCTACTAAATCTACTGACACGTCTCCCTCGCATTTGCACACCCTCAAATGCCAACTGACTGCGTCAGGATTTGATCCTGCAAGGTTGGGAACAGCAGGCATGAACACGTTACCACTGAGCCACGGAGCCAGTTAGAACTCCCGAATCCCACAATGTCTTATGAATGGGAGTAGAGGAGTTGACGGCTCAAATTCTCAGAAATGCAACGGTCACTCACCGGCAGAGATACAGTACATCGCCAAACTATTACGTTTCATTGCATAAGTCAACAAACGTTTCAATTTCAAATACACATGAACACTGCAGCAGTAACACATGTCACCCACAACAGTGTAATGTAAATCACGTGACATCAGAAGTCAAAACTGAATATGACATCCAAATATTCCCCACTCGGGCTACTAACATATCTGCTCCTACGCTGCTATTGGGGGAATCATTCACACTTAAGTATTCTATTCATGAGCTGGGATATAGTCTAAAGGAGAACTAATGAGGAACACTCAGCACGACATCGCGTCAGTCTTCCAGAAAGAAAAATCGAAGTGAACGGAGACGTCCATTGCATGATAGAAGGCACAAGTACCAAAAGTGCTGCTCTAGGTCAGAAAAATAAACTTTTGATTTTCAACCCAACAATTTGCTTTGAAGATATTCAGCAGGGTCGGGAAGTGTGTGACGATATGTGTGTTCCTCACTTAAGTGAGAGATTATACATACATGGGAGGTACGAGGCTTCTCTTTGGTGCTCGTAGGACGTCATTCAAGTGGTCAAAGCTGTAACGACTGGGATTGAGTGAACAACAGTGGGCATTCAGAAAGTTGTGTTCATGTAGACTGTAAAATCAATTATCTAATAAAAATAATTGACTTTCAGTCAGTCAACACGTTAATTTGTCCCATGAAATTGTGCGGGGAGAAAAAATGATCTACTCACACCTTCTAACCAGGAATAAATTAGATTCATTACATACTGTACTGTACTTTCCGAAGCGGCGTGGCGTTCATTGGCTGACGTGTTTCGCTCACCTAAGGCGTTCTTAGGATTGGCTGATATATATACAGAGTGTGCCAAACGGATACCGGACTACCACACTGAGCACATGGAGTCTCCGAGGACGTGCACATTCACATGCGGATGGGAGGCGTGACCAATCACAAGGAAAGCAATGGAAAAGTAGAGCAATGACAGATAGGCTACGCATATTGCAAGTTCAGTGACGATATTCTCTTTGTCACAATCTTTGTTAGTATTTTTATAGCTATTCCTATATAATTGTTCAGGTCTCTTTGATCTCCTTCTCCTTTTTATATGACTTAAAACATGGCTATCCGCCAGCTTTGCGGCACATGTCCCTCTTGCATGTACGTATCTATAATTTCTTCCCATACTTCCTTTAGTTCCGCGTACGATTCTTTTGTGTGTTCTCCATAGATCCCGTACTTGTCTGCTGTCATTTTTTCGGTTTCATAAACCTGATGGCTTCTTTTATTTCGTTTTCAGTGATTGGCTCCTGCTCAGCGCCTACAGTGACGTTTTCACTGTCGGCGTCAATTACGTCCTTGCTCATTTCGTGCTTTACTTCTTGCTTTCTGTTTTATTCTCGCAGGATGTTTTGGAAGTGCATTTCCTACGTTTCCATAGATATGTGCTTAGCTCTACATTCAACGTTTTTGGGTTTTCAATCTATGAGCATGTCTCTTTCTGCTTCTTTCGCTATCCATTTGGCTTGTTACTCTCGATGATTTCCTTTCTTTTCCTTCATTAGCTGCTTATATTTCATTCCCAATTGTTGGTACCCTTTTAGAACTTCCGGTATTCCATGCTCCATGAAGTGGGGTAGGATTTTTTCTTCATTCTTCATAGCACTCTCCTTGTCGAATCATGACTGTGCTTTCCATGGTTGGCTCTTGAAAATGGTTTTGTTACTGCTTTTGTTATTGTTCGTTCAAGTTCATCCATGCTGCCAGAAGTCTTTCGCAGTTGGATCATCGCCTATGTTGCTATTTGCTTAAGGTTGTCGATGTTGGACTTTGTTGTGTTTCTACTGTTGTGCTTGTTTTATTTTTAATTGTTCTGTCAATTGATGGGAAGTTTCGGGTTGTTAATATTGAAATGTCTTCCGTATTTGTGTTGTACCCGAGATCCACAGTCCTTTTTGACTTATTGGCCTTACCCTCTTCCTCTATATAACATCACACCCATCACGCTAAATTCATTCAATGTGGGCAATGTGCCTGTATCCATTTTATTTGTACACACACACACTGAACTACAATTTACATATAATTATTTAGTTATAAATATTCTATGAAGTGTTCCGTTAATGTTATAGCTAGCTCTCTCGTAAATATTGCTTTTAATTTTCCAAGACATAAAAACACCTTGATACTATTGCATAATTATGAGTTGTTCCACTTACCTTATAAAGTTGTCAGTTCTGACACCACAACGCTCGTTTGGATTTCTTAAAATTGTTTTTTAAACGTTTGTCAAATAGAGAGGGGGAAATAAAAGTCTTCATCAATGGGTTTATTAATCAGACACTCGACTGTGGGAATGTATCAGGAAAGTAACCTTACCAATGATATATGAAGAATAACAATGTACCGTTAGAAAGCTAAGAGTCCGTAGCTTAATAGGACGCAAGAAATTAAGTTTTGAAAATGTTGAAGATTTTGAGCTTATATTCTTCAATATTCTGGCGCCTAGAAACATGTTACACATATAAGCATTATAATTATTTACATTTGTATTGACGGGGCTGATGTCCCGTTTTCTTGTATTTAGTTATAAGGTTTATTATCTTGTTAGAATGGTTGACAATTCTTTTAGTGGGGCTGATGTCGCTCATTCTCAATATGTGTCCGAAGAATTTAATCATTCGTTTTCGTATGACGTCTGATGTGCTCTTTGCTAGTGCTACCTCTGTACCAAATTTCCTTCAATTGTTTTTTTTCGGGTTTGAATTGATAGGGGGGGGGCACATATACACACACACACACACACACACACAGACTGACAACTTTTGGCTTGTGTGGATCTCATAAGTCTACTTTCATTTTTAGCAAAAATAGAAAGTAGGCTAAAATATACTTTGAAATTTCGAACTACCGCCATCTTGAATTTTGAAAAGAATTAAACGAATTAGATGACCGTTCATTTCCACCGAGCCATAGGAGATTAAAATCCCGAGGTCTGGTCGAGAATCGAACTCTGCATGATTACGACACAAGAAATAAAACTTAATTTTAAAATTCGCACAGCCGCCATCTTGTGGTTATGTAAAAAATTGAACTAAATTAGATACCAGTGCATTACAATGTGTATAAACATTTCCTGTACCAGATTTCATTGCGTTTGGAACATTAAATCGCGAGAAAGGTCTATTTAAAATTTTCAAATTCGCTTGGCCGCCATGTTTCTTTTGTAGTTAACCGGTGTTTAAAAGTCTTACAGATGAACTTCCACAGTGCTACGGGCAGTGAATATGTATACTTCGCGTCGCCATGTTAGATTTGTGATCACCAGGTTATTTAAAATCCTATAGGTGAACTTAAGTTCATAGCCCATATGAACATTAAACGTAGTGCCCTTTATCTCCGTACAAAATTTCAGGGTGATACCGCTAATAGTTTCCGAGATATAGAATGCCGGTGAAATATTTCGCACATCCGCCATCTTGTGGTTATGTAAACAATTCAACGAAGTTAGATGTCGGTGCATTACAATGTGTATAAACATATACTGTACCAAGTTTTATTGCGTTTGGTTGGTTAAATAGCGAGAAACGTCTATTTAAATGTCGCAAATTTGCGTGGCCACCATGTTGGTTTTGTAGTTACCAGTTTTTCAAAAGTAACATAGGTGAATTTCTAGTAGTTCCCTTTATCACCGTAAAAAACCAGGGTGATATCGGGAATAGTTTCGGAGATATTGAATGCTGGTGAAATATTTCGCACAGCCGCCATGTTGGATTGGTGATACGTAACAAAACTTTAAGGGGACGGTCGGGGTCGCCCGGAATAGTGCTATGAACTTACCGAGTTTCATTGAAATCGCTCCAGCCGTTTAGAAGTTATTAGGGGACACACACACACACACACCTCACACACACACACACATACACACGCACGCACAGACACATGGACAAGAGGTGATCTCATAAGCATATTTTTTCAAAATTTAAAATAGGCTAAAAATCACTAGTTTTCAAAAAGGCTGTGTGTTAAAGTAAAGAGAGAACATCAGGAAAAGAAACTGAGAAAGCTCGATTAGGTTTTGAGAAAATTGTAAATAACAAGTAAAAACTTAACATGACCTAAATTAGGGCATTGGGCTAATTGAGGAATAACTACGAAAAGTGGAGTCTGATATGATAGACCTCAGCTTAACGAATCACAAGATAAATCATCTCATTAACGCAGCCAATGGTCATTTTTAGCCTATTTTCAATTTTGAAAAAATAGACTTATGAGATCACCTTTTGTCCGTGTGTGTGTGTGTGTGTGTGTGTGTGTGTGTGTGTGTGTGTGTGAGGTGTGTGTGTGTGTGTGTGTGTGTGTCCCTAATAAAATCTAAACGGCTGGAACGATTTCAATGAAACTCGGTAAGTTCATAGCACTATTCGCGGCGACCTCGACCGGGCCCTTCAAATTTTGTTACGTCTCACCAATCCAACATGGCGGCTGTGCGAAATACTTCACTAGCATTCAATATCTCCGAAACTATTATCGATATCGCCCTGAAATTGTGTACGGTGATAAAGGGCACTACTAGAAGTTCACCTATGAGACTTTCAAAAACCTGGTGACTACATAACCAACATGGCGGTCAAGCGAAATTGAGACTTTTAAATAGACATTTCTCGCGATTTAACTATCCAAACGTAATGAAACTTGGTACAGCAAATGTTTATACACATTGTAATGCACTGAGTCTAATTTAGTTCAATTGTTTACATAACCTCAAAATGGCGGCTGTGCGAAATATTTCACTGACATTCTATATCTCCGAAACTATTACAGACATCAACATGCAATTTTCTACGGTGATAAAGGGAACTGATACATGTTTATCTATGTATATTTCATAAACCTGTAAAGTACAAAACGAACATGGCGACCAAGCGAATTTGAAATATTTTAATAGACTTTTCTCGTGATTTAACTCTCTGAGCGCAGTGAAATGTGGTACAGTAAATGATTTTGCAGATTGTAATGCACTACCATCTAATTTAATTCAATTATTACATAGCCTCAAGATGGCGGCTGTGCGAAATTTTAAAATTAAGTTCTTATTCTTGTGTCGTAATCATGCGATCGAAGTGAAAGTTTGAATAATGAAGCTAGGCAATAATTGTCCTTGAATGGTACATAACTCTATGGCCTATACATATAACAATCCTAAATGGTGAGCTTCCGAAATATTTAGACGGTTCTCAATATCTATGAATCTTTTACAGCAACCAAAGTGAATTTTTTTATGTTCATAGAGACTATGAACATATGTTCACCTAAGGACTTTCAGTAACCTGGTGAGCACAAATCCAACATGGCGGTGACGCGAATTATAAATATTTAAATGGACGTTTCTCGCGAATTAACTATCTGAGTGCCGTGAAACGTTACCACGTTAAATGCTTATACAAATGTTGATCCACTGGCATGTAATTTATTTCAATTGTTTGCATAATCACAAGATGGCTGGCGTGCGTACTTTTAAAATCTCGTTTTTACTTCTTGTGTTCTAATCATGCGATTGAAGTTTGAATACCACACGTACACAATAATCTTTATGTAATAGTACAAAAATAAAAATCCATCCTGGCGACCATATGAAATATTTAGACGGTTCTCAATATCTACGAATCTGTTACAGCAATTAAACTGAAATTTTGTATGTTGATAGAGACAATTAACATGAGCAGGATTTATGAAAATAGGCTGTATAGTTCTTCACGGAACTACTTGTTTTTCTCTTCAGGATGGGTCAGGGAAGGGAATTTGGAAGGAAATCGGCCGTGGACCTATTGACAGGAAACATCCCGGCATTTGCCTGGTGGTGAAAATGTAAAACCGTGAAAACAATTTTCAGGACGGGTGAGGTGGAATTCGAACCGACGCTTTCCAGATGCCAACGAGGCACGAGGTAGTGCGTTAGAGCTCTCGACCACCGTGACCACAAGACTTTTAACACATTCAGTACTACTAGGCCTATGATCATTCACCGGCTTGACTACATAAAATAATGAGATCGATTACTCACCAAGTTATAATCTTAGAATATCTGAACTTGGTATTAAGTTATTACTATATCAGGAATTGACACTGCAGAGGTCACTTGTGCACATATATCATATGTACAGGATGGCGACCATGCGTACCCTTAAGTTAAACCTTAAAATTGGGAAATTAAGATGTAGGATAAATGAGCAATTGCCATGAAGCCTGGCGAGAAACATGTCTTTATGAGGGTCCACAGTAATAAATAAATGTCATAAAGTTGGCAGATAAAATATTAGCCTACGCTTGGCCACCTTATTGAATATATACAATTTTTAATATCGGCTCATTATCATGATACACGTAAGAAGCCAAAGTTAGTCCGTATTCATATTGAATATTGTGCACATCCGCCATCTTATATATACATAAAATACCTAAGTCGCTGATTCACCAACTAATAAATTAAGAATTTTTCAACATTCGAAATATGTCAAATATGTCAAAAATATCCTACTATTGTATAGGAAATGTACAATACTAAAGGCACGAGTGCATGGATTAAATACATTGGCAGAGTTTGGTTATTAATCATTGCTCTAACAAGACGGATTAGAGGCCAATCTCTTGCATGGCAAGTGTTGAAGTTATGCACTTTGTAAGCTCTATATTAGGCAAGATATGATTTCAGCGCAGTGACTTCATTAGTTTTATTATCTTTATATTGCTGCTGAAGTATTGAGAAATTAAGTGTTCCTATTGCTGATTCCAACAAAGGTGTTCTGAACTGTTGCTGTCGTACCGAACCGGTACCATTCATTTGTGTCTTCAATAACATATAAAGTACCACCGTGAGGCGTCCATTGAAAGTGTTTATAGACCTACAGTAGATCATAAGACTTTTGACATACCATAACTCATATTAGGCGTAAATGTTTCAATCTCTCTTTATGGTGCACCATACAAGATTCAATTTTAAGGGAATTTTAAGTGCTATGCAAAAAATAATCTTGTATCGTTCTGTCATATCGGCTGATGAAGGGGCCGATAATATTATTTAGGCCTCGAAACATGTCCCATTAATGACCACACAGTGATCTTTATTAATAAAAGTATTGATCAGGTGGAACTTTTAACCTGTTTAGACTAGATGTTAGTTAGTTGTTGTAGTTTTAAGGGGCGGAACTACGAATACTCTCTTTATGAAACGCTACAAAATTGGCAAGATAGTAAGCTTTATGTAAGGGACTAGAAGAAAGAAAAGTCTCGTAAACCAAACAGACGTTGGAAGCGTATTCAACATTTATCACATACAGGAATCGAAGGCGTTAGTAGGTTGAAGGTGCTAATCAAGAGTACCGTACTATTAAGATATTAAAATTGATAATTCAGAATTGAAGTGAGAAATTTTCACGAAACGGTGACTGAGGGATCAGAGAAGAGGAAAAGCCACTTAGGCTACCTATATCGCAAGACTGTTTCGTTGAACTTATCAAATCGAATACTCTGTTTATGAAACGCTACAAGTACAAAATTGGCAAGATAGTAAGCTTTATGTAAGGGACTAGAAGAAAGAAAAGTCTCGTAAACCAATATGAAACATAAGTGTTTATTGTTTTTCCAAAGTGATGTTTGTATATGACATTGAATACAGTACTGCCACCCTGATTGTATAGAAACTTACTGCACGATAAGAACATAACATTATCTATAGGCTACGTATATATAATACGCTAAGGTGTATGTTTCACAAAACTCAAGCTCCTAAATCAGAGGGAGTTAGAAGGTGTGGTTTGTACCAAAATCTTCCAAATCGTCTCAATAGTACAGGAAAAATCTTGCATTTCTTGAAAAGTTAACGCAAATATATTTATTTGTTTATAAAGTGTTTTTAAACAAATAAACAAGATGATAGCCCCTGTCAGAACTGTGTCACGTACAGCCGCATAGCACTAGTGCCGGGTGGGTAGTCTGTACACATGGGGCGCACACAACCCATTGTGATGAATTGCTCTTTGATTTCATAAATATCGACAATTTGTTTAAAAAGTGCGTTTAAACAAATACAGATATTTATAGAAGCCCGCATAACAGTAAAGCCAGGTGGGTGGTTTATACACATGCGAGAGTTCTCGCACGGATCCGCTAGTATTATATACAACGCTAAGATGTATGTTTCACAAACATCAAGCTTTTAATCAGAGTACGAAGGTGCGGTTGTACCAAATTCTTCCAAATCGTCTCATTACTTCAGGAAAAAATTGCATTTCTTGAAAAATCAATGAAAGTATAATTATTTGTTTATAAAGTGCGTGTAAACAAATACAAGACGACAGCCCCTGCCAGAACTTTGTCGCGTCGAGCCCGCAAATACAAAGCTGGGTGGGTGGTTTGTACACATGCGAGAGTTCTCGCATGGGTCCGCTAATACAAATTAAACCATGGATTTCAAAAACTCGTATGGCTCCACTAATACAAATTAAACCACGGATTTCAAAGTACTCGCATGAGTCCGCTGCTACAAACTTAACCACGGATTACAAAGAACTCACATGGATCCGCTACTAAAATACAACCACTGATTTCAAAGAACTTGCATGGATCCGCTAGTACAAATTGAATCACGGATTTCAAAGTACTCGCATGGGTCCACTAGTGCAAATTAAACCATGCATTTTAAGGAACTCGCATGGGTCCACTAGTACAAATTAAACCATGCATTTTAAGGAACTCGCATGGGTCCACTAGTACAAATTAAACCATGCATTTTAAGGAACTCGCATGGGTCCACTAGTACAAATTAAACCATGCATTTTAAGGAACTCGCATGGGTCCACTAGTACAAATTAAACCATGCATTTTAAGGAACTCGCATGGGTCCACTAGTACAAATTAAACCATGCATTTTAAGGAACTCGCATGGGTCCACTAGTACAAATTAAACCATGCATTTTAAGGAACTCGCATGGGTCCACTAGTACAAATTAAACCATGCATTTTAAGGAACTCGCATGGGTCCACTAGTACAAATTAAACCATGCATTTTAAGGAACTCGCATGGGTCCACTAGTACAAATTAAACCATGCATTTTAAGGAACTCGCATGAGTCCGCTACTGCAAATAAAACCACGGCTTTAAATAACCTACTTTGGTCCAGTAGTACTAATTAAACCATGGATTTCACGAACTCGCATGGGTCCGTAACTACAAATTAAACCACGGATTTCAAAGAACCTTCATGGGGCCATTAGTACAAATTAAACCATGGAATTCAATGCAATCGCATGGGTCAGCTAGTGTAAATTAAACCACGGATTTCAGGGAATTCGCATGGGTCCACTACTACAAATTAAACAATGGTTTTCAAAGAATTCGAATGGGCCCGCTACTACAAATTAAACCACGGATATCAAAGGACTCGCATGAGTCCATTAGTACAAATTGTGACAGATCTTGGATCTGCACAGACAGTCCTCATCATTAATTGTCATGTATAGTTTATCTTATGTAAATTAATCGGAAAGTTCCGAGTTAAGGAATAGAAATAAGTAACCAGGCTGTTGTCTGATGGCATTGTGCTCAATACGAAGCAAATCCTACTACGATACATAGGTCATTAAGGAGCGTCACGGTATAACGTCGAACTAATGCATTGATTAGAAATCGACTGTGATCTAGGTGGCGGTGACTGGCTATTTACAAACATTGGTAAAAGTTCTTTTGGTAGAGAAGTGATTCTTTGTTAAAAATTTGACGATATTTCACATGTCCTGGTGACTGTAATTCTTTACAAGAGAAGACTTGTATCTCTAAATAATGGAGATGTGTCCATGAATTGATGCTTTGAGAGATAAAGCACATATGTCGCAAGTTTTCGGAACATAAAGTACATCAGAATATACATAATACCCCAACCACAAGTAAGCCTAGGTAGCTAATGGAACATGTAATGCACGGCACTTTCCGTACAGTAATTTATATATTGATTCATTGAATATAATAACTTTTCTTTCTATCATTCTACTCTGTAGTTGTTATTTTGTGATTTCCATATTCTTTCAATTTATTATTTTTACAAGAGGGGGAGGGGGGGGGGGTTGCCATAAGCAAGTCCTATTGTCCTTCTGATCGGGAGGAGAGATCTCGTGTTCTCTATTTCATTCTCATTGTGTATATAAGTGGCGCCCAATGATATTTGTTTGTGTTGAAGAGCGATCACAAAATTAAACCAAGGATTTCAACGAACTCGCATGGGTCCACTTGTACAAATTAAACCATGGATTACAACGAACTCGCATGGGCCACCTAGTACAAATGAAGCCATGGATTTCAAGAACTCGCATGGGTCTGCTCCAAGAAATTAAACAACGGATTTCAAATAACTCGCATGGGCCCGCTGGTACAAATGAAGTCATGGATTTTAAGAACTCACATGGGTCCGCTACAAGAAATTAAACAACGGATTTCAAAGAACAAAAAATTAACCACGGAGTTCAAGGAACTCGCATCTGTCCGCTAGTACCACGTACTCAACGAACTCGTATGGGTCCGCTACTACAAAAATTAACAACGGAGTTCCAGGAACTCACATGAGTCTGCTAGTTCAAATTAAACCACTGATTTCAAAGAACTCGCATCGGTCCGCTAGTACCACGTACTCAACGAACTCGTATGGGTCCCCTACTAACATTAAACCATGGGTTTTAAGAACTCGCATGGGTCCGCTACTACAAAATATTAACCAGGGAGTTCAAGGAACTCGCATGAGTCTGCTAGTAGAAATTAAACCAATGATTTCAAAGAGCTCTCGCATCGGTCCGCTACTACAAATTAACCTACGGATTTCACAGAAAATAGTCTGTTTGTTCTTAATGGAACATTTTGTTATATTTCTTCTCCTAGTAAGTAAATTACTTATAGATTCCAAGAATTGGGTTTCTATTTTCTATTTGTGCATTACAGAACCTAGTAGCTGTGCACCTTCATTTGTATGTAAGGTACTGTACTTGTTAGTGGTAATCTTTACCAACGTTATCATGAAGAACCCCTAACGTAAATGTTAGCCCCCTTAAAATATTAAACATGATCATCTATCCTGGTTTTTATTTTATGTAAATCTGGGAATAGCCAGCCTCTCTTGAGTTTGTACTTAGAAACTTTATAGGAGGGATTTAACATAAAGTTTAAGATCATCTTTATTGTATCACTATGGAGTGATATCTTCCACTAGATTAATAACTTGATGTCTTCCATTGAATAGCCAAGATGATGTGAAGAAAATTGAACAAGAATTCCAAGATATTCTTGAATTGAGCAAGATTTAATTTAGCAAGTGTATTATCATAACTGGATGTTCGTTTGAAAGCGAGCCTCTTCCTACAGCTGCCAGGAACCGGATTTATTTTTTATCGATTACTGCGGTACTGCCAGGCCCGAGTATTGATCCCAGAGAGGCGGGGTCTGAACCCGGGGCTGTCGCGTCATCTCGCTCTCCTGCTTATTGCTCGGAGCCTGCGTATTTTTATAATACCTCCTCCTTGAGGGTACAGGAAATCCTAGTGCACTTGCTAAATAAATATAATATAATCAATCACAATATGTGGACTGATAATAATAATAATCAGCGATGATAATACTCTTAGCATTAAGATTTTTCAACCGTAGATATGAATGACAAGAGATAAATTTCGTTTAGTTTCTAGCTGATGCTGTTATTTTAGTTGAGGGGACATTTTAGAACATTATTTGCAATCATCATGTACTGGAGGGAGAGAATATGTATTTTGCTGAACGGATTAATACCATTCTGTAGAGTTCAAAAGGTCATGCAATATACTATTCTCTTATATATATTACTGTTGTGCAGAATTATACTAAATTCAACATATTCTGCACATTCACAAAACGAATATATAAATATACGCATTATGCATTTTAAAAATTATGGGGTTTGAAGCCATTTTTCAGTGTTGCCTTAGCAAACAAAAGTTTGGTGCTTTTCAGTCGGTCAGCACGAATGTACCCAAAAGAATTGGGTTATGCCGTAATCCTGAAAAACAATTACATGAGATTAATAAATACACTTCAATGACCAGTTTCGATCGTCAAGCGATCATCATCAGATCCATTACACTTAGGCTATAAAATCTATGTTAGAAACATCATATAGACTACAACTAACATATACCGACAAGTTGCATTACCAATACTGCAACTAAACAAGTGTACATATTGTAAATAATTTCACCCGTATCTTCTAACATACAGGGTGGCGCACGAAATGTCATACATCGAAAATGGTTTATAAAATGTGTAAATCTGGGCTCACAAGCATGTTCTTTCGTGAACAGAAACCTTATTTCATGCGTGATTCGACAGACAGCAGCACATGTCGCGCATGCGTACCGGCTTCCAGTTATACAGCCTGGCGGACAAAGGGAGGCTGACGCGCGAACAGAGGGTGAAAAGTGTTATTTTATACGGAAACAAAGATTGTGCAACTCGGACTTAGGAAAGGTTTCGTGTTCATTTCCGTACCCAGTGGCAGACGGTGTATAGGCAGAAGGCAATTTACTGGAGAGAAAACGAACCCGTCTCATGCCAGTCCGCTTACCGGATAATCTTGCTGCTGTGAGAGCGGCTGTGGCTCGGAGCCCCTCCAAATCGACCAGAACTGACTGTGTTTATCTGGACATCTCTCGTCGGTCAATTCAGAGAATACTGCAGTCTGAGCTTGACCAATTCCCATACAAAATTACAACAGGTCAGAAACTAACGGTGCTTGACAAGCAATGGCGAGTACAGTTTGCTGCGTGGGCTATTGCAGAAGGTGATCCCGTACTGCACAACACATGGTTCAGTGATGAGGCATACTCAACGGTGCTGTGAACAAACATGTCAGGTTTTGGGCGAAAGAAACGGCCTGCTATTGTGTACGAGGTTGAAAGTCATGGTGTGAAAGTGTGTGTTTGGGCTGAAATTTCCAGTCATGGAATTATTGAGCCAATTTTTATCAGTGACACAGTCAACAGTGCGCGTTACATGGACTTGTTGCACATCAGTTTCTTTCCACAACTCTTTGCATCACGACTACCAATATAGACACAATGGTTCATGCAAGATGGAGCTCGTCTGCACACAGCAAATGTTGTTCTGTACTTCCTGCATGAACATTTCGGGCCCCGTGTGATGTCCCATCGATATCCCGAACGTTTTCAGAGCGGCTCAATCTGGCCACCACATAGCCCCGATATTAATCCCTGCAACTTCTTCCTGTGGGGATATTTGAAGGAGACAATCTACCGCCAGAAACCAGAAAATGTACTGCAATTACAAGCGGCCATTGTGACTTTCTTCCGAGGGTTGAGTGAGGACATGTGTCGTAGAGTGGTCACAAACTTGCAGGTTCGTCTGGAAGCTGTTGTATGCCGAGAAGGTGGGCATATTGAACATGTCCTGCATACTGACTAATCATGCACATTTAAATAAGTTGTATATTAAATATTCTATATACAATTTCCAGTGTATGACATTTCGTGCGCCACCCTGTAGATTTTATAGCCTAAGTGTAATGGATCTGATGATGATCGCTTGACGATCGAAACTGGTCTTCCTAGTGTATTTATTTATCTCATGTAATTTATTTTCAGGATTAGGGCATAACCCAACTCTTTTGGGTACATTCGTGTTGACCGACTGAAAAGCACCAAACTTTTGACATTAAAAAAAATTGAACAAGCAACTGTCAGGTAATTTTCATGTAGGTGTCGTATATGTCTGCCACCTGGGAATGGAACCAGCGTGTGGCATTCGTCTTTAGATCTTCGTAAAAATGCTAACGAGAGGACAGGAATTTCTTGTGGTGCAAAAAAGATAGAAATCGATTGGAGCAAGATGAGGATGGTGGATGATCAAACAGCTCCCAGCCGAACCCCTGCAGAACAGTTGCTGTGCGCCAAGCCGTATGTGGCTGAGCATTATCATGGATCAGCACAACTCCTGCAATGAAATTTCCACGCCTCTTGTTATAGCGGCCCGTCGAAATTTCAGTAATGTTTATCACAGATTGAACCCCACAGACGGCGGGAGACAAGACCCGCCATTTCGAGCCACGGCTGCTGCACTATTGATACCAGTTGGGACTTTTCCGGCCGGTATATGAATGCTACTTCATAGATCTGTCACGCATGAACATATTTCCCGGATAAATACCTTTACTTTAGAAAAAACAATGTATGGAATGGATAGTCCTCGTACATATTTCTAAGAGGACACATACACTTTAGCTTCCAAACCTTTTAATTTTTCAAATTTCTAATCCTAACTATTTTTATCCATTACGTATAGTACGCAAGTAACAAAATAAAATAAAACTATTTATAATCTTAAGCCTAGCTAGAAATGTAGACCACTGATGCAGGAGTTTCCACACGTCACCTCGAATTTGACAATCTTGGACAAAATGCTTCACTGTTGACACCGTAATTACACTTTGGAGATGAACGTTTTTTCCATTCGAACAGAGAGTCTGCAAAGACTCCAGATTGGTCCTGATACGACCTTATCCTACATGGGAGATCAAACCCAAGAACTTCTGAAATGACTGGTGGCATGTCTTGAAACTATGGAGGGGAAAAACCTGTCCAATCATGTGACCATCATTCGACTAGGTCAAAGTTTTCATTGAGTTATGTCACAGCTGTCATCAAAGCACCGTGAGTGAAGTCTTGTAAGGCAAGCAGCAGGTATGTGAGCATGAATTGTAAGGCCCGATTTTCCAGTATCTTGTGATATTGTTTATTAAGAGCATTACACCTACGAAGGTGAGGCGGAGGAATGTGGCCACACTATCTGGTTAGATCTCCTGGCTAGAACACATTTTAAGATTTTTATCCAATATTCAAAATTTTCTGTTGCATTGAGCTGTCCTTTGCCATTTCCTCGTACCTGCCATGTTTATAGGAATTGTTAAACGTTTGCTTTTTAAAGTGCGTGTTGAACCTATAGCTATAAATAGAATCACAGTAATTTAACAACTGTAAATTAAGTATTATTAAAATTAATAATACATTTTTCTTATTCTTTTTTTTTTTGGGGGGGGGGGGGGTGCTACTGCCCGGGGCCATTCCTAAGAGCTTTCGCCATCCATCATGATCACATGCTGTCATTCTCCAATTTCTGTAAATCACCTTCCGTAGATCCTCTTCCACTCCGTCCAGCCATCTTGTTCGAGATTGACTTCGTCCTCGTCCTCTTTGTTCTGGTTGGTTGGTTCTTAAGTTTAGGGGCTGCGACAAAGCGGTCATGTAGCCCTGTGTACTTTGGGTGTGTGTAGAATCTGTCTGATAACCGGTGTTAATTGTGATGACTGTAATAGTGTGTGCACTGATCTCTATACATGGATGGCTGGTAGCTAAGGCAGCAGTAAGCCGAATAGACGATGACAGGTATAGCAAGATGGCAGCGAGCGCATGGTGCAATATTGCGAATCCGGCTCTGTGATTGGTTACTGGTAGTTTGATGTTATACATGTATTTATACTGGCAGTAAATATTGTGTGTTTCTTGTAGTTGTAAAATGGGCTGAATTTGGTTATTTAAAGCGTAAAATCTTAGTTTTAAGTACCGGTTTGGTGACCCATCATCCCAGGCAAGCCGGTAATACATTTACTTCTCAGGCAGATAGGTCGCTTAGCCGTAATTTTGAAGTTATTGTGAAGTTAAGTATACATATGCGGTGGTGCGGAAGCAGACGTGATCGGGCTAGGCAATTGCGTGTTTAAATTTGACCCCATTTCAGGTTTTTTCGGTTCTGGGTGCGAATAGTTCGCTTAATAGTTGTAAAACGGTGGGGAGAGTATATTTTGAGTAGGTTTTTAGTTGTGTTAAGTTTTATGTGGAGCTGAGGAGTGAAATTGGTTTGGCTTCAAGTGCACTTTTGGCTTTGATCTACTTCCCGTTATTATTAAGTTTATTGTGCTGCTAGCGTGATTAAAAGCTGTAGTATTTGATGTAGAGTGCTGGGATTACTGGGAGGAAGTGGTGGTTATTTCATGGAAACAGGAATTCATTACCAATTACCGATTACGATATGTCGAATCTAGGCCTGTATAGTGAGCTACGTTTAGGCCTATAGGTACATCATTTGAAGAATGCATAATTTTGTGGCATATATACATGTATACCGTATATACAATTTACAAGAATGTTTCCAGAAATTGTTTTTCACTCGTTACTCTGTTACTGATCGCGAATTGCGTGTACTTAGCACCTAAGTTGATATTTGTCAGCCGTTATTATACATTCATTTTTATTGATATTCCGGAGATTTACTGACTTCGGAATGACGTGTCAGTGATCCCAATGCTCTTATGCTATGAGTGAACATATCTCTATATTTTTGTGTGCTCCAAAGCACCATTAATTACGATTTAAAATTGACTGGATTATCATTGCTTGCCCATAAGGAGGGCTCGAGAATGGGTAGACCAACATGGCGGACCGCGCGCTCAACCTGGCGTACTTTCTCGTGCAGCGGAGCGCTGCCATCAGCGATCCATGTATAGAGATCAGTGAGTGTGTGTTATCTGTTTTTTTTTTAAATTTAAGTACTGCAACTTAGAATTTTTAAAATAGTTTCTACTTTTGCCGCCAAGCGCCACCGTCAACGACTACTAGGCCTAGTTCAGAACTTAGCTACTAGACGCCACCGCAGTCGGCTCTTGGCAACAAACGTAGAAACCTAAGAGCGTTGTTTACTTTCTTAACATATCCAATTTAGCTTCACACAGGTTTAATTAGTGGAAGGTTCTTTAACATGCCATAAATCTATGACATGGGACCGCCGGCTTTACTTCCCCTCCGAAGGAAGGCATACTGAGGGTTTTTTAACGCTCTTAAAAATCCGATGGCTCCGGCTGGGTTTGAACCCGCTATCTTGTGCATAGAAGCTCCTCTTTGTTCTACTGGGTTTCCAAAGATAATCTTGTTTGTCACCTCAGTCTCCTCCATTCTCACCACATGGCCTGCCCATCTTAGCCTTCCTGATCGTATGCCTTTTGTTCTAGAGAATCGGAATAAATAGTATAATATTCTGCATTATAGCCTTACCTCCGTCGTTCTTTATCATACACGTAGCCAATTATTCTCCCTAGAACATTCCTCTCAAATCCATCAAGTTTCATAGAACGGAATGTTAATGCACTAATGGTCTTAGTGAGATTCAATTTGTAACTGAAGATTTAACACGTACTTTAAAAAAAGAAAAGTCCAAACATTACTATAATAATAATATCGTATGTCCTCGGGTGCCGGGTGCAAGCTTTGTTATTTGACACCCAGAGGGTAACTTGCATGTCGAATTTCGTTGTCCTTGTATCACTATGAAAGTCTAGGAGGTTAGATATCTAAACTCCTTGAACACTATAGCGCTTTCTAGTAGAGAAATGAGTAACTTTGTGCTGGTGGAAACTCCCGAGATTAATTTTGCCATTATGAACACGGCCTACTGAATTCAAATGGGTTCTTCGACATGCCAACATCGTATGACATGGTGTCGTATTTTTGTCGCCTTTCAAAAAAAATCACTTACTACGGCCAGGAGCGAACCTGCAATCTTGGGGTTGGTAGACCGACACGCTATCCACTCACCCACCGTGGCAAGCTACCGTTACTATAAACATGGGAGATAGAAGGTCAGCTCAAAGCAAGGGAACATTTTGAAAATTGTTTAAAATTACTGTAGTTATGATATCATTTTCAAAATATACAAGTTTGTGTCTGGTTGCAATGATGTCTGAGATTCTTTGAAATTTGTATAATCGTAGTACAACATGTATGACAAGTACAGATATACAATTAATATCATTACAGTTATGGCTCTTTAAAGGCATACACCACCCAAAATTAAACTTTTCTTCTATTTGATCGATTTCAAACAAATTTTTGAATCATGTTTATCGTGTATGGATGTAGCAATGCACATATTTTGAAGCCCATAACTTAACTGTTTGTTTCATTTGAATTTCTAATATGATTTTAATGAAAATGAAAATCCACAGCCTGCTTCCAGTCTACGACCGGGTCAGGAATGGAATGAATGAAGCCCCCATCTAGCGGCGAGGATATTAACTGTGCCGGCTGCCGAGGCCTGACGCACTCCTCTGGGGCAATGATTAAATGAATGACAAATGAAATGATAGTGGAGAGTGTTGCTGGAATGAAATTTTGACAGGGAAGCGGAGTACCCGGAGAAAAACCTGTCTGCCTCCGTTTTGTCCAGCACAGATCTCGCATGGAGTGACCGGGATTGGAACCACGGACCCAGCGGTGAGAGGCCGGCGTGCTGCCGCCTAAGCCACGGAGGCTTATGATTTTAATGGAATTTTTGAAAACTAACTTTCGGTACGCAGACCTCAATTTTTACAGTTCATATATTTAGAAACATTGAGAAGACATTCCTATGCATTAATTTTAGCAGAAACTTCATTCACTTAACTTCAGTTCTTTTTTCAGATTTGAAATATATATTCTTTAAATCATCACTATATAAATATACTAATAAATAAGAGAAACTGATTTTCCTGTAATATTACTGTACAGAATCATGCAGATATATCATCACCACTTCCTGCAACAATCGCACTGAGATTGAATTTTATTTAGGATAAGAAAGTTGGCATTAAAATAATAAAAGCAAACTTACTGAAATACAAAAATTTTTTTTTTATTAAAATGTTAATAAAGTTCACTTCAGCCCATATTTCAGATCCTTTTAGATATGCTTGTAATTTGAATGCAGCCAATTCGTTTTTGGTTCTAAGAGCCAACATTTCAAAAATTGGAAATAGCAATTGACATTTTCTTTGGAAAGAAAAATTAAGTTCTTGGGTAGAATCTCCCTTTAAGCTCCCCTTCACCCTTAAACATTCTGCTATCTGCAATATTATCGTGTGTTGTGCCTTTTCAGCGACGCAGTGAATTCATTTCGGAAACAGAAAATTTGTCACCGTGTGGGTTTATCCCCGCATGCTAAACCATTGTGTTCCACGACAACTAACTGTATTATGCAACTAGGTTTAGACATTTTCAATCTTCCGCTGGATTTAAGCTCCAACCCAGGAGGAGTTACCAATACTACTGTATGCTTTGAGGTCCATTCATTGCCAAGTAAACGCACATTACGTAACTACTGTAAGGTTGAAACGCACCTTTCTCTTACACCTGGGCAAAGCAGAGCGAAAACGCTAGTATATTAACCCTTTTCATGCCAAACTGTTAAGAGTGGTTATGTTAAAAATCACAAACCAAGTTTAGTGAAATTACAAGTTTTTGCTAACAATATCTCCGACCCGTATTTTTATTTTAAAGATAGAATGTTGATATTTTTTCCATTGCAGATACATTTATTTGGAATGTATTAGATGCTAAGTAATTAATAGTTTGTTTCATTAAAATACTTTATTTTTTAATTTAAATAGGAAACTCAATGCAATTTTGCATGTTAATACGTGTGAATTTCGTATAAACATCCCCAGTTTAGAGTTGGTATGTTGGTTCCTCAGTTTTGGGGCTGCGACAATGCGTTCATATAGCCCCGTGTACTTTGTGTGTGTGTAGAATCTGTCTGATAACCGGTGTTAATTGTGATGGCTGTATTAGTGTGTGTTATCTGTAATTCAGGTAAGGACTGCAGACGATCAATTTCAAGTAGTTTCTACGTATGCTACCAAATGCTGCAGTCAACGACACCTAGCTGTGAACTTGGATATTAGATGACACCGTAACCAGCACCTGGCGGTGAACATTGGAACTTAATGGAGCGCTTATCTAATATAGCCTACACATTTAGCTTCATACAATTGTAGTTAGTGGAAGGTTCTCTTACATGCCATAAATCTATGACATGGGCCCGCCGGCTTTACTTCCCCTCCAAAGGAAGGCATACTGAGGGATTTTTAACGCGCTTAAATAATCCGACGACTTTGGCCGGGTTCGAACGGGTGATCTTGGGCATAGAAGCTCAACATAAGTTTAGAGTAATTCATCAAAAAGGTTTCGTGTACGATCAGTTTCTATAAACACGCGCGGGAATTCACAGTCAGCTGACTGCAGCACGTTCATTGAATAAGGTATTCACGAAACTTAAAATATATTGATGTATCCCGAGAGAGAATGATAACCGCGTTGTCTTGATTAAAACAGTGATAGCACTGAGTGGCTCGAAAGAAAAAGAACAAGTAGTTCTGTGACGAACTAAAGAGCCTACTTTTCTTAAAATTTGAGATTTATGCCAATCTATGTAGACCTATCTAGAATAATGACGAAATCAAGTTGGTAATACTAACATTTCTAAGTACTGCAGTTTGAAATACACCTGAAATAGTGTAGCCTCATGGAGTAACTTACTACAGTTGGCAGCCCTGGTGACTCTGAATATATTCTTAGTTCCATGCACATATAAAATTTGGTTGAAGTCTAATGTGTAGTATGGACGTTACATGCTGTTTGACATTGGATTTATCAGTGCGCGTAAAATCATGTTGGGAACAATGTCATGTATGTGATGCTCAGAATAAATCTGAAATATTACGATCTATTATAGTGGCCATTTTGGATTAAATCCATTTGTTAGTATAGAAGTTACATGTAATTAAAAATTGAAATTATCAGAAAGCTTAGAATCATGTTGGCAGCACTGAGGTATATTAGTTACTCCATATTCATCTAGAATGCCAGGTACTATACGTGTGCAAAGTTTAGAGCTGATGGCTTGCATACTTTCTGATATATTGATATTAGGATTAAACAAATAGAGAAATCATTTATTAACAGTTGGCAGCCCTGTAGGTTCTTACGAATACGCATAGTCTTAACTGTTCTGGTTTCTTTCTCGTGTGGCCTCCTGAGAGGCCGAGTGCAGGTCTTTCTAGTCGAAGCCCGTGTGCGACCTGCGCGTTGAGGGCTGGAACGGATAAAGATGGAAGAAACTGGGCAAGGATGTGGAAGGAAGCGGCCGTAGCCTGTCAGAAGGTACCATCCTAGCATTTACCTGGTGTTGAAAATGGGAAACCACGGAAAATCATTTCAAGGATGGCCGACGGTGGGGTTCGATCCCACGCGTCTACCGAGTCAGCAGAGAGCTTGGCCCCATGACCTAACACTGCACTTTAGCGAGCGTAGCCAATGCTGTCGGTACTGTTATGGTACACAAAGCACATACGAAATTTGGTTGAAATCCATTTATTAGTATAGAATTATATGCATTTAAAAACTGAACCTATCCGCAGGCTTAGAATCGTGTTGGAAGAACTGATGTATAAAACGTACACCAAACTGAGGTAGAATGTCAGGTACTAGACGTGTGCACAGTTAACAGCTGTTGGCTTGCATACTTTCTGATATATTGATATTAGGGTTAAAACATTGAGAGAGCATTTATTAACAGTTGGCATCCCTGGAGGCTATTTAGAATACGCAAAGTCATATCTGTTGTAGTACACATAGTACATACGAAATTTGGTTGATATCCAATCGATAGTATAGAAGTTACATGCTTTTAGAGATTGGACCTATCGGCAGGCTGGCATGTATGGACTTCTGAAAATTAACCTATATGTGTGCCAATTTTTTAATAGATTGCATGCATAACTTCGGAGATATTCAACATAGAGCACACATTTCAATTGCGTTTTTTCATCAGTTGGTAGCACTGACGTCAATTTCAAATATGGCCATGAGATATTCAGGTAGTCTTACCAAATTTGGTTTCGATAGCTGCAGCTGTTGAGGAGTTGATAGGGGGGGGGGGGGGGAACACAGACACACACTCTCCCGGATCGATCTCATAAGTCCACTTTTTCCTCATTTTTGCAGAATGAGAAAAGTAGGCTAAAAATGGCATTAGTAGAATTTCCCTTGGCTGATATATCGGGCCCCTGACATATTGCTGACAATGAATATTTGGTAAATCTAGAAAAATTGCTGAGTATTAATAATCCTTGGCCATGAAAGCCAATATAACATCTTTTTGGTAGCCCTTCATAGGGAGGTGAAAGGCTGCTTGTGCTTTTAGCTCTCGCAGTAAAGAAGCGAAGGTGCACTTCATAAGGAGGGAGGTAGCGCGCTGTTCGCTACTCATGTGGGGGTCCAGACACGGACAGCAAGAGTCCGCTGATGAGCCTATCTTGGTGTTTCTATGCGAAATCCCGCACAAGACACGGCATAAACCTTTAAACATTGCTGAGTTTTAATTGATGAGTAGTTTTTAAATTTAAAATAAAAACATGCAATACAGGAAGAGTTAAGGATGTCGAAAGAGGATGAACTCTACCTCTCAGTATGTCAGAAACTACTGCATATCGATGGTTTGGAGTTGATTGACCTATCATCCCACTAAAGCTAGTTTAAACAGCTCTGTTCACGGGAGTCAAATCCGGTGTGCTACTCGTGAACTGGACTGACCTGCGGGAGGAATACATTAAGCATACTATACACATTATAAAAAGTAAATGTCAGCATAAAATACACCTCATTCGTCTCCATTGACGTTTTATTTTTACGTTGTGAACAAAAATCATTTAACAATAACTTCATTCACTTGCTCTTTAAACATCAATTTAGATAAAATTGTAGGCCTATCTTGTATTTGTCTGTTCATTTGACGACGAATTCGGTTTTATTATGTTTTTTCTTCATTCTATGATTTTAAATGTTTGTGTTCCGCGGTGTAACCGTGCTCGTTTAACGTGCACTACGGCCGCGAGGGCAGCTGCAGCAAATCCGGAGATCAGAAGTTTGAATCTCGATGCTGACAGTGGCTATCCTGAGTGTGGATTTTCCTCGGGCTTTTCTACACTTCCTCCAGGAAAATGCTGGAATAGTACCTTACTTCATGTCCAGGAGCACCTACCTATCCCTGTCCTTAATACAGTTACACACACTACTACAGTCACGAGACAAGTTACGAGACAGTCTATCAGTGATATTCCACTATGTTCTACAGTAGGAGTAGGACGCAAGCTTCTACTGTTAAGTTCTTAGTTCGGTCTCCACCAGACTCAACATTCTTATTAATAATATGTTCTCTAGCGATGGCTGCGTGGCTCAGCGGTAACGTTCTCGCCTGCTGTGCCGAAGGTTGCAGGATAAAATTCTGGCACAGTTAGTTGGCATTTGAGGGTGTGCAAATGCGAGGGAGCCATGTCAGTAGATTTACTGGAACGTTAAAGATTCCCTTCGGGGCAAACTTCCGGCAACCCGGTGTGTCTAAAAGTCGAAATAGTTAAAAGGGACATAAAACAAATAATATTATTGTTAAATGTTCTTTAGCCAATGCTGTACTCTTCTTTCGGTTGAGCTTGCTTACAGAGGATTTTCTATTAGCTATTTGACCAAGGTTGCCGTGTTTCCTTAATAGCCTTTCTCTTACACGTACTGGATTTCAAATACTGCCGGTACCAAAATGATTTTCTGCTCCACAAATAAACTTTGGTTCAGTGCCTTCACTTGTATGACTTACCATAGCCTCGTAGTAGTAGTAGTAGTAGTAGTAGTAGTAGCTATTTTGTCAGAACTATCATTCTTTTGAAAGCTACTCGTAACACCCTGCACTATACAATATGGATTGCTTACAATTCGTTCGATTTCCATCGGATATTTATGGTGGTGTGCGATACACAGTTGATACTGAGGGGTTGTTTGCCCATTTTGACTTAACATTATGAAGAGAACATAACCACCCCTCCAACTACCTTAACAGATTTTTGACAGGCTGTATTCGTTTCACCTACGTGTACGCGTTTGACTTCCAGAACGAGGACTTCCGAGACCTTCAATTTATGTTCAACCTGTAACATTATTTTACAAGTATTAAGCTTGCAATTTTTCAACCCATAAAAACTCGGTGGATTTCAGCATGCCCTGATAGACTATCAGTTAACCTGGTTTTCAGTTATTCAGCCACTCTTCTTTTTGTTTCTCATTGGTTGTTGGTTTACTTCAAGATTTTAATCGCTGTGCATCTAAAATTTAATTTCCATTACACCTGACCGAGTTCGGGCACAACGAGAATAAGCCAAACTCTTTCCTGAAATATATAACGTAGATAGTCGAATGCTTCATACATTGAATTAGAACCTTTCTGCTCTTTAATGTTTGAACCTCATAAATTAAACGGACATCTCTGGCCATTTTCCAGGCGGAGAAGCAAATAACACAATGGATATTTGAGAATTACAATATATATGCTATTATATAAATCTTTCCAGTCAGTCAACACAAATTGTGCCCAATTGTATTGGGCGGAAAAACAAGTATTTAAACTCCTTAACTTGAAACAGATAGTATATGAAATCCTTGCATTTATCACTAAATAACTCGCTTTTATGTAAGTAATGTGTATCTTTGTTCAGCAGATCGTTTTATGAACAGCTGATGAATGTCAATAGCATAGGCCTGAAATTGATCATCTATTAACTAGACTAATCTCAAAGCAAAGTCAGTAAGTGTTTTAGGTAATAAATTCTTATCCCTAACTTTGTGAATCTTTTGGTAAAGTTAAGTACTGTATTTCTAAATCTTTCCTCTTATTATGGCTGTAATTTATAGAAAAACAATAAGATCCTGTTGGAACTTAAAATTCTTTTGATTGACATAGTGGAACTGTTTCACCATGAATTTGATGTAGTACAACACAACTTCTCCGCTTGGATCGCCACGTGTATGCGTACACTTGGCCAACTGGAACAAAATAGGCTCAGCTTCCATGCTGTAGTCATATTCTAAATACGCAGGTATTCTCATATGTTCGTGTTTGTACCCTTCATTATTTTCTCACGCTCGTGTTTATAATTATCGTTACACACTATATTTGACTAAAATAACAAACTGATCCCACATAGTACCTGTGCGCTATCTGTTGGTGCTACTTCAGGATAAACAATGTTTCAAAGCTTTGGAATTCGTTATTGGGTAGAGAGCAAATGCTGAGCCCACACAATTCCCAAGAAGAAGTCAACCGACATAATCTCGGCAGATATTTAAGAATATTTATGTTAAAACATATAATAAAGTTATAATTATCGTCGAACATAAACAGTCGTATGCAACTCACCTATAATGGTAATTAAGACACTCGCTTCGCATGTTTTATAAACATACTCATGCCTTAATTATTACCAATATATGCTCGTCACATAATGTACTATTAATAAGTAATGCAGTAATTCAGTTTTTACGTGTCACATAGACACGAATGCTTTATATTACCATATGTATCATCCGTTACGGATCTTTGCATGTTGTACATAGGCTACCATTATTTGTCAGTCACGACTGACTACTTCATTGCTCAGTGAAGACTAGTAGTTCTTTTGCTAATATTCATACATCGAATGCAATTTCATACGTGATATTAGGCGATCATTTTATGTCCGATTATCGGACCTTTTAAGTAGTCAATGGTTCTTGAATTTATTACCTGAAGACTTTGAGCTTCTAATGACATACCATATTGCAATTTATGTTTCTTATTCAGTGTGCAGGGCACAATATCTACAAAACTATTGAATCAACTTGAAATTTTGTAAGGTGATAGAAAACATTAAGGTAAGTTCCTATTTGTGACTTTCAGAAAGAGTGAAAAGCACAAAAATCATTATGGCGGCCACACAAAATTCAGTATTTGAATGGATTTTTCTGGCATATCGAATTCTTGTTTACAGCTTAATATATCAGCGTATAATGTAATTCAATTGTTTAAAAAAATCAACTTGGTATCGATGCAGAAGTTTAAAAAACATTTTTTAAACATTTTTGTATAGTTATAGAAGAGAAACTTGATATTATGAGCCAGTACTTTATATTTACCTACACGAAGAAATTCAGCTTTTGGCAGTTCGAATGAAACCGTGTACACCAGTAATAGTATTGCAAATAGTATGAGATATTTACTTTCGAAGGCCACTGATATATCCTTCAATGTAAGTTTATCGATATTACGCATATTATTAATCGAGCTTCTGCCGTAATAGGTAATAATGGGAAACTAATTTCTCTAGTCACAAGATGGCCAGGTTGATTACTACGCCAAATTGCTATCTTGATATAACATACTAGCTCTTTTGTCTGGCGATACTTGGGTGTAATTTAATATGTGTTTAGGTTCATCATTTTTAGTGCAATTTCCAATCAATTGCCTTGAGATCGTAGCTCACTTCAGTTACGCTGTTGCTCATGTAAACGGAACATTGGCCTTTCAATTACCTCCTTGAGCATATACCTTATAATTATGAAAAATATCCATAAGCTCGGTTGAATTGTTTGTGTGACAAAATTCTCTCAGGATAGAAGCTTGGTACCCACTGAAATATTACGATACTTAAAAAAAATCTTGAGCTCAACTCATTAACTTTCGAAGGCGAGGTAATTAGTGTTCATTAGGCATTACTATACCCTTTATTTCGAAGGAAATGATCTGAAGCTTTTGGCGAGAACGTTATAAAATCGCCGCCACGGGCTCCTTTCTATTATAATTATTTTCCTGCGATTTCTATTGTTTCCCATCATAGTGTCATCCAATAGCCTACAACTCGACACTGTGAAAATACGATTGAAAATAAAATGAAAATATATACAAGGAAATGCAGTCTCATAAAAGTAGGGAAAGGGCGAAGGCAAGATTTTCAATATAACATTGGCTCGGAAATACCTGTAGAAGAAGATTCATGCCAATATTTGTGCGTTCTCGTAAGGAATAATACCGCCACAGATGGGATTCTTTGAGTGCTCAGTACTAAATATTTCCTTACGTTAACATTACATCGTATGAAATTACCGTAACGTCGGGTACCCCTCAGGGCAGCGTAGTTGGCGTTTATAAATGACTTGCCAAATGAGATTCGCAGTGACTGTTGATTGTTTGCGGAAGATTGTGTAATATATCGAAAGATACGTGGCTCACAAGACAACGCAATACTTCAAGATAACCTAAACCTGGTGTATAAGTGGACGATTGAAAATAAAATGAAAATAATTACAAGGAAATGCTGTCTCATAAAAATAGGGAAAGAGCGAAGGCAAGATTTTCAATATAATGTTTTAGATCCCTTATTTGGGGGTGGTTGGATCTAAAAGGAAAGAGTTATTGTGTTAATTTATAAAGCTGTGCCTAAAAAGGGGTAGCTTCCCTTGGCAAGGTAAGCTGACCAGTGTAGAGTGTTGTTGTGTGCTAGAAACTAGGGGGCGCTCCTATAAATAATGTAGCAGTGTTTTAGGGGATGGGACTCAATGCAAGGGTCACTGTGCTGGTCGCTCAGCTGACTGGCTTATTATATAACTGAACGTGCTTGTATCAGCTAAGTGGCACGCGCTGCTCTCTAGCAGCCGGGCCGCCGCGAGAAATACAATGATATCTGAGCTAGCACTGTCAGACTACCGTATGTCACGTCTAACCGTGACGGGAATAAGGAAGGGCGTTGGGATGTAAAGAGGCGTATAAACAGTAAGGCGAGTGTAGAGTGTTGACCAAGTGTTTATTGGTCTGTGATGTTAAAGTATGAGTCCCTTGTAGGGAATGTAACAATGTTCACAATGTGAAAGTACAAGCTGTGGGTAAAGGTTACGAAAGTAGGAGATCTGAACACGACTGACTCACCTCTGATGACACCAACGTAGCCTTCGGCCGCACCACTGAAAGACTGATAATGGAGAGATCCTTGTGACCTCCTTAGGCCTCCTTTTATATTCTTGGGCGCTATGCTGTCAGCAATGTGATGGCATAGCTGCCCCAGTTAATAATATGTCGCTGTGTGTAATAATTGTGCAAGGATTGAGCTGCTTTCTAGAATGGCAAGCTGTCCTTGCGGCGTTGATGTATGTTGGCCTGGCTTTACGAGGGTTGCCCGTTAGGATATTTAGGTAGATGCTGGGGGGATGGTCTCCAAGGGGTGCATACCCCTGGGGTACTGTACAATAACATTGGCTCGGAAATACCTGTAGAAGAAGATTCATGCAAATACTTGTGCGTTCACGTAAGGAATGGTATGGAATGGAGTAGTCATGTAGGATATATAGTTTCTAAAGCCTACTAATCTCTGCACTTTGTAGTGAGGGTATTAAAAGGAAGTAGTACCTCTGCTTGCTAAAGTATTAGGATATTATTTGTCACTTGTGAGACCTATATCAACGGCTGACCATTTCTAGTCGTGCGGAAACGGGGTTTTGCAGATATCTCGAAAACGGTTGGTTTAGTTTTTCCGATTGTACTGTATATATGTTTGAATATTAGGTAACTGTATCAGGTGTTTGCATATCTCAACAACTTTACCAACGTTATTAATATTATAACACAATAGTTAAATGAGTGCTATCAGTGGGCAGTGTTGTGTCACGGGCACTGGATTTTCCAGTATTAAAGTAAGTGGATCTCTTCAGTATTTATGTAATAGTAAGCCTATCAAGGTTTTTGTATGTCTTAACAAAATAAACGCAATAATTACAGAAGTTCCTTGATACTAACGAAAAAAATAGAAATTGACATGTTACAAAAAGGATTTTAAACTATGTAATTGTATATACGTTGTTATACACATACCCGTCCACCATATAAGCTCCTTAAGTGAAACGGTGTTCACCTAACGAGCAAAATATGTGTCCAGTTAACTCACTTTCGAGATGTGTATAAATGTATTTTCTTCCAGGTTTGCAGATGTGAGTAGATTCATTTTAGTCCCCACCCAATCTAATTAATAATGTAGCATAAAAGTATATTTCTTGCTCGACGATTTCCTTTCCTCGAATTCTCCCTGAAATAAAACATGTTGCGCGCCAAGAAAGTGTAGTGTGAAACTGCACGTTTCCTTAGTTAATACGTATTTTTAATTGGATTTTCATTATTTAATCATCCACCCTCAGACAATAATTTGTATTTATCTTATTTATTGTTACAATTTTTTTGTCAAAACATTTTCTTATGAAACCTTTTCAGTCAGCCAACACAGATTGTGTCCAATTACATTGGGCGGAAAAGCAAGTAGGCTATTTAAACTCCCGTATTCTCGTCAAACTATAGATAAAATGAACCTTTTAATACTGTACATAGTTAGTCTCCAATAGCCATTTAAAGGGCGTTTAAATACTTGCCTTACCTTCTAATGTAATTGCGCACAATTTGTATTGTCCGTCTTGAAAGGTTTCTGTAATAGAACCAGGAAACACTAAAAAATGGCTTCTAATACTTCACGTACGGTATCGTCTGTTGCGTGCTCTTTCAAAAACAATGCGTCCATTGTCATTTCAGCTGTTGCACGAAGAGACCAAAATCTGTAATGGATTTTTAAGTGCTATTTATTTGTTTATTTATTTAATTGAACACAAATGTGCATTTATGTTTGACAATTTATGGACTTTATTCCCGTTGTATGGCTATTTGGCTGCAATAAAAGTAATATTATTACTTTATTTCCAAAATTGGATATGAGTGTTCAAAACACACATGTTAAAAGGGGAAAGGAATGCATAAAAACTTACTCAAAATTACGTTATGGTTTCCGTCCACATAAGACGATATAAAATAAGTACAATGGTGTATAACAAACTGGAAACGCAAACTTATTTTAGCCCTTTTCTTATGATAATCCAATAGTACTGGAAAAACGTGACAGAAATATAAAATCATAAGTATCTCCATTATCATTCGTCGTACGTTAAAATAGCAAGAGACAATAAAGATCCAACATATATTACTTATGTCATGTCCAACATTTCCATAAGCCTAATTTTAACAGAGACATTCCTGATTTCATGTTTCAAGCTTTCTATAAACTCTCAGTTTATTAATATAGTAATGAAATAATTTATGTTTAACTGCCATCTTCTCCTCCATAAACTTAGTATGTTTATTCGTTGTCACGTGACGTACGCATAAACCAGGTGAATCAGCTGCCCCTAATAATATTGGTTTATGCAGCCCATCTAGCGTTGTTACCAGGAAGGTTGATATGTCTCTGCTTGCATCCCGTATGGTACTGAACACTGTAATTTTTCCCTCGATGTGACTACAGACTAACACGAGGGGAAATTAATAGGATTCAGTATCGTTTGCAGGATATGCTTGCAGTGCATTAGTACCATAAGGGATGCAAGCAGAGAAATATCGACCCTCCTGGCAACACACGCTAGTTGGGCTGCAAAAAACAATATTATTAGGGCCAGCTGATTCACCTGGTATATACGGTATATATACATACAGACACACATTTAGAAAAAACGGAAATGTCATATACTGCCTCTTCTGGACATGATGATCGGTTAAGAAAACAAAGAAAGTCGTGCTTCTTATCATTGCACAGAGAAACTTTTATATTATTTACTCGCTTATAGATGAAGGAGAGAGCTAATGCTATCAGTAATCCTAGTTGAGATTACAAGCATTAAGATTAAATCAGGCTCGCAGGTGGTTAAGGTCAGTACAAGTAGGTGTATGGTCTAACTTTCTATATTCATATCACCTGTAGTAATATAGAACAATAGAAGCTATAGTTAAAGTTGATCTACATGTATTTAAGTGACATAAGGAATTCTTGAGAATATTCTTATGGGAATTTTAACAAATAAAGGTTTGTATAAGTTATTTCAATTAAAATTAATCAAAAGTAATATATCAACAGAAGAAAAAACATTAACCATATTAGAAAATGCTTTTTTCTACGTATTAACTTCGATGATATAATTAAATTCAAGCAAATTTAATTAGATATCAACAGAATTAATAGTTTTTAAAGCAAATCGCAATTTGTCCTCCATTTTATGTTTCTGGGAACAAAAACATCCCTCAGAACTTACTAGATTAAAATATTTTTCCTCTTGTGCTTATAGGAATAGCTTATTTCAACATGACAAATATATAAAATCATAAGTATCTACCTTATCATTTGTCGTATGTTAAAATAACACAAGACAATAACGATCCAACATTTATTAGTCTGTTACTTTATCTGGAATTTCCATTCTGTGACTGAGGCAGATATATATTTTTTACTGTATACTTTGACATGAAAATAAAGAATCCAAAACTTATTGCCTCTTTCCCTGAGCTCACTTAATCTACTTACTAGGACTCTGTACAATCCATATGACAAATATAATGGAAATGTAGAAATCTACATGACTGATGTGGAAAATGTAAAAGGGATATTTGATGATTTTTTTCAACCTTGACTTGACTTTTTGTGGTATTCGTATGAAGTACACAATTTTTAGCAATTTTTCCCCGAATATTGTTTTTCGACAAAGGGTCCCTTTTCATTTTCCACTTCACAAGGATTCATACTGATTCAAGTGCACAGATATTAGCAATTGGATTGATTACCACGAGATTCAAGGTATCATCCTTCCTGATTAGAAATCCTCCCACTCCCTATATTTAAAACCTTTCATCCTTAGATATTTACCACGCTTCAGCAGACCTCAAGTTCTTTGAATTTTTCAACAAAATTTGTCCGTTGGGAATGTGGGGACTTCGGATATCAGATTGTTTCCCCTAAATATAAAACACTCATCAATCTTCGTAGAGATAATATAAGTACTTACAAAATGTAACCTTAAAGACTATATGAATGCCTAAATTATTTGGGAAGGAGCTATCACATTTTGTTCATTGCACAATAAATTACCCAAAATAATCAAATGTGGACTTTCATAACTGCGTTCTAGGCCTTATAAAATCATCCCAATAGTGCTCTAAAAAGTGCTGTCTGCTTACTATTTCACGTAGATGGGTTAATTGCCTAAAAATCCAATTTCCAGTAAGATGGTGTTTGAGACACGAAGTGGACTGTTATTCTATGGTGTTATTAATCACTGAGATGGCGTTAGAGGTTTCGCTAATTTACAAAACGTATACTCGTTTCTGACTCTAACGTGTAAGACAAATACAGTGATTTGATTATTTTGAAAATAAGAGTACTTTTATAGACCAGACATTCAAACTTTCCCGACTGGTGGCGCAATAGTAACGTAATCATCATCTGTGCCTTAGGTTGCGAGATTAAATCCCCGCGAACATTGCCCGAGAACATGAGATAGGGCCTCGGGTTCACTACATTATCTGCAGTGAACTCCGTGGGTGCTTAAATGTGATAGGCTCCTGTCAGTAGATTTACTGGCACGATAAATATCCCCCTCAGGGAATAATTCCGTTACTCCGGCGTTTCTAAGGCCACAGCAGTTAAACAGGACGCTGAACCAATAACATCATTATTACGGTTCATTCAAACTTTGAATTCCTCATGGCCTATGTGGTTATAACTGCAGCCGTATTTATTTTCGAGTTTCATGAACTTCTCCAGATAGTAGCAACATTATCAGCTATCATTACGAGAAGTATCGCGAAGTAAAGAGATGTTAACTAATAACTATGCTTAACATTCAGAAAGTAAGTTACAAATGATTATGGAAAATTGAATGAACGCTTATAAATGACGCAGTTCAATGCAAAGTGGTATAGTTACACCACACTAGTTTTTCACATATACATCTAGTCCCTGTAAACAATGATCTTAATATCCTACTAATGTTTCAATTCCCTGACTGTAGAAGTACGCTCCTTGGTTCTGGAGTCTTCGGAGAAACGCTCTTTGAACTTGTTAACCTTTGGAAATTCCTTCTTTATTCGGATATGCTTTCATATCACCGAATATCTGGGGCAAGATCGGGAACGTATGTCAGATGAATCCGTATCTATCACCAAAAACGTTGGCACTAAACGTTTGTTGCACTATCTGATTTAGTTAAAGAAACATCTCGTAATCACATCCAGTACATCTCAGTTGTCCTCTCGAGGCTGACGTAACCCCATTCAAGACCCAAACTCCCATAAGGCAGGAGTCTCAATATGTACCCCTAGACCACGAAAGGTGTGGTAAAAGAATTGACTGTACTGTACATTATAATCCTCGTTCCATTGCATGCACAGAACGAAATGAACCACTGGTTTCGTAGCCATCCAATGAAGCTAGAATCCACAGTTGATAATGCATTTATGTTCAAATATAATACTAATACGACATTTGACCAAATGTTGAAGAAGGCTGTTGGAGAAAATTTAGTCAGTTTGAACTAAAAACAAAGGCATAAGTAATATTATATTTTAAACAAGAAGGTCTGTGTAGAATTAAAGAGCAAAACGTTTTTTAAATAAAACATATAGTTCCGTGAAGAACTATACAGCCTATTTTCATATGTCCTACTTATGTTAACTGCCACTATCAACATACAAAATTTCAGTTTGATTGCTGTAATAGATTCGTAGATATTGAGAACCGACTAAATATTTCGGATGGTCGCCATGTTGGATTTTATATATGTAGGTCCTAGAGTTATGTACTGTTACATGAAGATTATTGTGTACGTGTAGCACTCAAACTTCAATCGCATGATTAGGACACAATAAGTATTAAGGAGATTTTAAAATTTCGCACAGCTGCCATCTTGTGGTTATGGAAACAATTGAAATAAATTAGATGCCAGTGGATTAATATTCGTATAAGGATACTATACCAAGTTTCACTGCACTCGGATGGTTAAATTGTGAGAAACGTCCATGTGAATATTTATACTTCGCGTCGCCGCCATGTTGGATTTGTGATCACCGGATTACTGAAAATCCTATAGGTGAACTTAAGTTCATAGCCCCTATGAATATAAAAAATCAGTTTGATTGCTATAATATATTCGTAGATATTCAGAGCCGTCTAAATATTTCGGATGGTCGCCATGTTGGATTGTTAAATGTATAGGCCATAGAGTCATGTACCATTAAAGGAAAATTATTGCGAAGGTTCATTATTCAAACGTTCACTTCGATCGCATGATTACGACACAAGAAATAAAAACTTAATTTTAAAATTCGCACAACCGCCATCTTGAGGTTATCTAAACAATTGAACTAAATTAGGTGCCAGTGCATTACAATGTGTATAAACATTTCCTGTACCAGATTTCATTGCGTTTGGAACATTAAATCGCGGGAAAGGTCTATTTAAATTTTCAAATTCACTTGGCCGCCATGTTCGTTTTGTAGTTAACCGGTTTTTGAAAGTCTTATAGATGAACTTCCAGTAGTGCCCTTTATCTCCGTACAAAATTTCAGGGTGATACCGCTATTAGTTTCAGAAATATAGAATTCCTGTGAAATATTTCGCACATCCGCCATCTTGTGGTTATGTAAACAATTGAACGAAGTTAGATGTAGGTGCATTACAATGTGTATAAACATATACTCTACCGAGTTTCATTGCGTTTGGTTGGTTAAATCGCGAGAAATGTCTATTCAAAAGTCGCGAATTCGCTTGGCCGCCATGTTGGTTTTGTAGTTAACAGTTTTTTAAAAGTCACATAGGTGAACTTCTAGTAGTTCCCTTTATCACCGTAATTAATTCCAGGGCGATATCGGGAACAGTTTCGGAGATATTGAATGCTGGTGAAATATTTCGCACAGCCGCCATGTTGGATTGGTGATACGTAACAAAATTTGAAGGGCACGGTCGGGGTCGCCCAGAATAGTGCTATGAACTTACCGAGTTTCGTTGAAATCGCTCCAGCCGTTTAGAATTTATTAGGGACACACACACACACACACACGGACAAAAGGTGATCTCATAAGCCTATTTTTTCAAAATTGAAAATAGGCTAAAATCAGCACTAAAGATTGGAATATTACCATCTCATACTGAGTTATGTTGGCAAAGATTGGATCAAGATATAACCGAAATATTGTGGCATATTAGAGCACTGAAGTATTTTAAAATTGTTTCCTTGCATGGATTCTGAGATATTGTAAGTCTAGGGCTCAAATGCTCGGTAAGTATTATTGGATAAATGGTAGGCCTGCTGTCACTAAAATATACCCAATTATATCTCCTATAGCATACACCGTATATTAAAAGAAGATGTTCAGTAAAGAACATGTATCCAACTTTCTCCTAAATGTACGGGTATAGTTATACAACTTTTTGTCTTTAACAAGAAATATATTTAAATGTTCTTGTGACTAATGTCAAGTGTTGTACCCTGTAGAAGACTTCCCGTTGACGAAATTCCGTTGTCGTAATTCTGCTTTTGCATCCAGAGGAATTGATTCGAATATTAGAAAAGTACGTCCATCCACCATCTTGAATGTATGGAATCGTTTATCTTACGCCTTTTGCAGAGAAAGCCTTTTATGTGAGACTATATATTTGCTCCGTTTCATGATTGTAACTGTAATAGCCATTGTCGATATTATTGTTATAAATATTCAAGATGGCGGTTGCGTGACTATTTGCATTGTGATAGTCTTATGACTAACGCAAATGAGGTATTTTATCTATTTCCCCCCTTCCTACAAAATTTCCCATTTAAAGTGCAACTGGATCGTGAGTCCTTGAATTTTTTTAAGTATGCTCAGCCACCATCTTGATTATATAGCGAGGATGTGCTTTTTTTTACCTTTGGCATACAAAGCCCATTTATGTGTTTCTACATCAATGCCAATTTGAGATATTGTATCTCTCAAATATATAATATTATTTGTTTGTTTTTCTTCTTCTTTTCTTAGTCGTTTACCCTCCAGGTTGGTGGAACCCACGGACTCAGACGGGCAGTGTCCTAGAGCTGGGAACATCTAATCGGAGTGGATACAACTGGTGAGGTGTGATTGGCACCTCGCCCAGGCGGCCTCACCTGCAAAGCGAACAGGGGCCTCATGAGGGAAGGTAATGGATGGTCAGGATGGATAGGCAAGGAAGAGGGAAGGAGGCGGCCGTGGCCTTGAAGAAGGTACCATCCCGGCATTTGCCCGAAGACGAAGTGGGAAACCACGGAAAACCACTTCGAGGATGGTTGAGGTGGGAATCGAACCCCCTCTACTCATTTGGAACACACGAGGCTGAGTAGACCCCATTCCAGTCCTCATACCACTTTTCAAATTTCGTGGCAGAGCCGGGAATCAAACCCAGGACCTCCGGGGCGGCAGCTAACTATGCTGACCGCTACGCTACGGAGGCGACTTATTATTTGTTTGTATGCTTTATAATTCAAGATGGCCCCTGAGGGCTATAGTCCGTGTTATATTAATAGGAATAACGGTAGAGAGGTACTTTGTACGGCACTCCTCTCTCACTACATTACGCGTTAAATGTGCTATTATGTCGAGAGCCAATTTTTGAACGTTTGAAGTCGCTGTTCTTTTGACTTGGTCATAGCAAGTCACTTACCAGGTTCTACATTAGCGGTACTGCTAATTATCGTTGTCGCATCTTATTAACACACGTTATTCTTTATCATATTCTGGATTTTCAAGCTGGGCGTCGCGCGTTTGATTGAGTGTGTTATTATGGTTTATTTTGGTGTTTAGAATATGAGTTCTTAGATGAATATATAGTCCAATCTTGGAAAAACAAACTCTCCCACAGTAGTGACACGTTGTTTGGAGCAGCCACCGGTTCTTGAGGGTTGATCTTTTACGCAACAACGGACCCTGCTGGAATAAGCTTGCTTTTATAAAAGGTACTCTATTTCAAAGAACTCAGATTATTATTTATACAGTACATACAGATTTTGGTAAAGCCTATAACAAAAATGGTTATCTGAGCAACCTGCAGACAGTATCAATATCAGATCTTTCAACAAATTAGTAGTAGACAAACAATGTTTTATCTTGTAGTTATAGGTTTTAATCATCACAACAGATTACTTTTAGTTAATTTCCCCATATTAGTCTACAATTCTACAGTAGTTTAGGGCTTACTGTTTAAATAATAATAATAATAATAATAATAATAATAACATATGGCCTCGGGTGCTTGGTGCAAGCTTCGTTATTTGACAACCAGAGGGTAATTTGCATGTCGAATTTCGTTATTCCTTGAAGCCCTATGAAAGTCAAGGAGGTTAGATATCTAAGCTCCATGAACACTATAGCGCTTTCTAGTAGAGAAAGGTGGAATTTGGTGTTGGCGGAAACTCCCGAGATTACTTTTGCTATAATGAACACGGCCTACTGAATTCAAATGGGTTATTTGACATGCCAACATCGTATGACATGCCTGTCGTAATTTTTGCCGCCTTAAAAAGAAAGACTTACCACGGCCAGGAGCGAACCTGCAAGCTTCGGTTCAGTAGACCGACTCGTTAACCACTCACCCACCGTGGCAAGCTATTGCTTAAGTGAATCACAGCAATAGTAGCTACACCTTTATAGATTAGTTTGTGGGAGGAAGATTGTTTGTGTTGATGGGATCGTCATTTCTAAGTTTTTCAACATTAAAATAAATAGTTCTTCATTTGGATGATTAATGCTTTAATATTTATCAGTATAATTATCACACTTACTAAGTTTTCTGACGGGTATCTTGTATTTTGTTTTTTGGAGGGCAAGACTGTCTGTGACTAGTGTTTTGTAGAGCTATGTATCTTGCATATTTGGATCTAAGGATGCTCGCTTGACGAGCGAAACTTGCCACCCCGTAATTTTCTTCTTCTTTTTTTCTTCTTCAATATTACGTAACAATATATATGTCTTAATCACATGTAATTTATATCAGGTTTTTTCACATATTCCAATAATTGGAATTATTTTGAGTTGACCGACTGATGGATGCAATATTAATTGTTAATTAGATGCTACATTTAGTGCAGATGATTTCGAAGTATTGCTATTGATCATTTAAGGGCAGCAAAGGCTACATTGATCATCTGATGACCGCTATGTCCTTAGTTCCTAAAATAAAGTATCAACAATAGCAAATGCCGGTCGCCAACAAGCGCTCCTTGACCAAACTTCAAAGTTCAGCCATTTCCGATCCGATGAACCGGGACAATACCTCCCCCTCATATGTGAGAATGGAAGTAAAAATGGACATACTCAAGGCCGATAATCCCCCTCTTCCTGTAATATCTGAGGCCTGGCCCCAAACACGTGCCGACATGACTCATCACCGCCTGCTCGACTTGGCCTGGCTTGGCTTGCCATGACGTAGCTGACTACAATACTTCCTAAATTAAGTTTCCCGGAAATCAGAGTTGAGTTGAATTAGAAATTGCCTGCTGTTTAATTCTCCATCCTCTCAATCAATAACGAGTGTCTAACACACTTGATATCTTCAATTCCGGGGTGCTTTCTAACTTATGGCCACGGCAACTTCCTTCCCATTCTTATTCAGAAACAACAACTCTGGGAGTAAATGATTACGTAGTTAATAGACTAATTCTTCTGTTGCAAGACTTCAAAGCTTTTTGCTACTAATGTTTTCATCGTTTCTTAATTTTATTATTTTCGAAGATTCGTAGCCAAAGTGAGGGGATTTTTTACGAAATGACAAAAAAAGATTAAAAATACTTGAACTTTTGTCAGTTAGATAACTAAATTACGTATCATTAAAAACTTCGCCTATTGTTTTATTACGATATCGGTACATGTTCCAGACAACACTTTTACCCTTCCTCACCTCCACATAGCAGAATATCAAACTACGAGTAAAAGCTACAAAAAGATGTTCACAAAATATTCGTATAGAGTACAGTACAGTACACATTTCTCACATTGAAAAACAATTGCTCTTCTTCAAAGCATTTGATTCTCTATGTTGAATATAATTTTAAGATCATTCATTAATACATTCATTTACTCATTCATTCAGTGTTGCCTATTCAAACTATCAGTTGCAGCTCATCAGTCGGTCAAAACTAATTTGCCCAATGACTGGGCGGGAAACAATATATCAATAATAAATAATTAACACTCTAATTATAATAATGATCATAACTAATACATTTAATTATTTCCTGGGCCCTATTTCATAAAACTCGACAGGTCCGACAATTGTGACAATTTGACATAATTGTCAACATGTCGCGACACTTCTGTCTGACAATATGTCTTTGTGTGACAGGCAGGAGAAATATTGTAAATTTTACGACTGTCACAGAGCCTTTTTCTTAACTTTGAGAATTTGTTAAATCGAACTGTCGAGGTTATGTACACTTCGATAGTTCCGCGAATCGATAATGTACAATAACTATCGATTCACCTAAACTGTTCAACGCGAGATAATCATAATAAAGGATTTAGGTCCTACTATGTATTAAAACATTCATTTATTTGAAGAAACACTCACAAACGGTGCAAAATTACTATATATTCACATACTTGACTGGATAAATGTGATTATCATTACAGCTTCTAATAATACATTACAGATCAACCATTTACCTTAATGACAATCACGAATATATAAGGTAACTGTACCGGTTTTCGTCACTGAGCCTATAGTCGTCACTCTCGTATATAAGTACATATAATAAGGATGTCAACGGGTCTTTCTCAACGCACGAAGTCTTACGAGATTCGTCATACCTTCGTTGCCGATAAGGAGCTACTTTGGGAAATCATGCGTGCGATGTAATAGGTGATTCCCAGCGTCAAACATTTCGTATGAGTTCAACTGTCTTGACGCGGCGTATTGCTTCTCGCACGAGCTAAGCAGGCACGAGAGTTAATTATGTGCATACGTGTTATGTTCCGACATTTTAAAATGTTACAAGTATGTGATATAGTTGGTAATTGTTTCTGTAACATATGCGATTTGCAATTTCGTGCTCACGTTCCTAGTTTGGTTAGAAATGCAGGTGGCGAACACTGGATTTAAAAACACGCACTTTACCAATGCTCGTAATTTGTGACGAAAACTGGCACATTGTCATATCTCCTTGTAAGACCTAACAAATAGCGGCAATATACTTATAATGTTGTTCTGAAGCACCCTGCATTAATTAAATTGTCGTTTGATCATCGTGTCCAATAGTCGTCATAGCTGACGATCTTTAGAGTACATGCGTGACGAACACTAGTGCACGATGATGTTAAAGTTTGCGTTAACGTTTCAGAACCAATTAACATTTACAGTGTGCTGTTATTATGAAGATCCGTCTCTTTGACGGCCGTAGGTCTACGCTGGCTGAATGGGTCTCAGCGGTAACGTTCTCGCCTGCTGTTGTAGGATCGAATCCTGGCGCAATCATCTGGAATTTGAGGGTGTGCAAATGCGAGAGAGCCGTGTCAGGAGATTTACTGGCACGTTATAGATCCCCTTCGGGGAAAAATTCCGGCACGCCAGGGGTCTCTAAAAGCCGTAGAATTTAAAAGGGACGTAAAACAAACAACATTATTATTACTATCAGTAGGTCAAGGGTTTTTAGGTGAGCTAAAGGTGATTCTTTTTAAGTTGAGATGAAAAATATATCTAAGGCTAAATCTTTGCTTTCAAGTAATAAGTTATTGTACAATACAGGCACGAATTGAATGAATTGAATTTGTCTCGGCCACAACATGGAGAGCAAAACATTATTTTTCTCACATAATACCATTCTTATAAGCGGTCGCGTATGGACACAATGATACCGCTGCATCATCTCAGTTTTAACATTTAGTTAGTTTTTTATAATAAAATAAACGATTCTTTTCAATATTTTTATTGTGCTGGAAAATATAATTAAAATAGTTTTCGTGCAAATGTTTATTGAATATTCCTTTTTATGAATAATTATCGAAATATAATTTTTATAATCTACAACTACCTTAGGCCTATTGTATGAATGAAACCCCCCAGAAAGAAATCATACGTACGTCTCTGATCTTAATCACTCTCTACTTCTGCCGCTTTTTAATCGCTCCATTCCAACGATTCTAACAACACTGTAGGCTATTAATATAACGGGAAACTTCCAAACGCACGGAAATACGATAAAATTGGTTATGGTAATAATCGACATATTGTACAACAATGGCTGACATATTCATTAGTTCATAAAGAAAAACTGGAGACATGTGTGACATATTTGTCAGATTTCTACCTGTCGGCATTACAACTTTATGAAACAGATTTCTGACAATATGTCACGACAATTTACAAAATTGTCGAATTGTCATGCTTTGAGAAACGGAAACTTGTCGAACTATCGAATTGTCGGACATTTTATGTCATCTGACATATGCCGACTTGTCGAGTTTTATGAAATAGGACCTAGGAGTGTTATTTATTTCATATATTATATATGTCGTAGTGCAGCACGCCAGCCTTTCACCTCTGGGTCCGTGGTTCAAATCCCGGTCACTCCATGTGAGATCTGTGCTGGACAAAACGGAGGCAGACAGGTTTTTCTCCGGATACTCCGGTTTTCCCTGTCAAAATTTCATTCCAGCAACATTCTCCACTATAATTTCATTTCATCTGTCATTCATTTAATCATTGCCCCAGAGGAGTGCGTCAGGCTTCGGCAGCCGGCACAGTTCATATCCTCGCCGCTAGATGGGGGCTTCATTCATTCCATTCCTGACCCGGTCGGAGACTGGAAGCAGTGGATTTTTCATATGTCGTAGTTAGATCCATCATTTCATGAAAATTCTAGGCACTTCATGAAAAGCCGGCATATGTTATAAAAAGGGATAGTTGCACTGACGCATAGTTTCATGAAATGACAAAATGTCGCCGTCACATCATGTAATTCCTTTTGTGCATTATCTGACGGGAAGTCTAACCTATCACTTCACGAATTAGCGGTATCAGTGTCCTCGTGATGAGATAATTGTGCTTTCCAAGAATTAATATTGTCGATGCAACGATTGAAAGTCACCATGGACTTCCAAAGGCTGTTATTTCTTGAGGAATATTTTTACCAATTTACAATTTCTGTATTTTTTTTAGTCAGCCCAAAAATGTTAATATAGGCCTAGTTCTGGTTTTCAATTATTGTTGTTTTGATGTTGCACATTCATTTTAAACCATAATAAACAATAATTTATTTATTTTGTGGAATAGTTCGTGTATAATGGTGAAACGTTAATGCACTACTCCATTACTTAATTACTTACTTACTTACTGGTCGGCGCTACAGTCCCTGAAGAACCTTGGCCTCCTTTATCACCTGCCTCCATTCATCTCTATCTTCCACCTTCCTTCTCCAGTTCCTGATTCCCAGACTCCTAAGGTCGTCTTCCACATCATCTATCCACCGTCTCCTGGGTCTTCCTCTTCTCCTCCTTCCATCCGGTCTTTGCGTAAACACCTTTTTGACACTGCGTGATTCTGGCATTCTCTGATCGTGTCCTGCCCATATTATCCTCCCCTGCTTAATTTTGACCACAATATCTGCCTGTCCGAAGAGTTCCTGTAGTTCCACATTTGTCCTTATTCTCCAACCTTCCTCCTCTCTCACTGGCCCGTATATTTTCCTCAAGATATTCCTTTCCCATCTTCGCAGCCAGTCTTCTTCTCTTCTATTGAGGACCCAACCTTCCGATCCATACATAACCACAGGTCTTAGTATTGTAATGTAAATTTTTATTTTAGTATTCCTACTAACATTTCTCGATTTAAAAGGAAGGAAGGAAGCTTGTAGTTTAACGTGACCGTTAATCTTGAGATCATGAGCCACGGGACCTCCTTTTTACGTGGAATCCGAACCACAGGACATGGCATTTCACTTCGAAAATCTCACATGCATTGACCGGGAATCGAACCCGGACCGCCTTGGTGAGAGGCATACAGCTAGACCGCTAAGCCACCACGCCCCTTCTCGATTTAAACATGCTTTGCAGAGCGTAATAGCATCTATTTCCACTTTTAATTCTTTCTTGTATTTCCACTGATGTTCTGTTATCCTCAGTTATTATTGAGCCCAAATATTTGAATTCTTCTACTCTTTGATATTCTTTCCCATTTAATTTAATATACGGCTCTCTTCTTCTTGCCTCTCTGGAGTCTCCCATCTTCATATACTTAGTTTTACTTGTATTCACTTCCAATCCTAACTTTCCTGCCTTTTCTTCCAACAGGACATAGCTCTCTTCTAATGCTTTACTGTTCCTTGCAATTAATGCTACATCATCCGCATATGCTATCACCTGCACTTGTCTGTTAAATATGGTCCCTCCTGGATTGATTGGCAGTTGTTGAATTATTTTTTCTAGAGCTACATTAAAGAGTAATGTAGAAATTACATCCCCTTGTCGCAAACCCCTTTCTACAATGAATTCTTCGGACATCTCTTGTTCTAATCTAACCTTACAGATTGTGGTTTCCATAGCCATTTCTGTCAGCTTGACCAATTTTATCGGGATCTTAAACTCTTTCCTAATTTTAAAAATCTCCTTTCTATCCAAACTGTCATATACCTGCCTAAAATCTATATACAGCTGATACAGCTGCTTATCATGTTCATAAAACTTCTCCAGTATCTGCCTCACTACAAATATCTGGTCCATTGTAGAGCGATTCCTTCTAAATCCAGCTTGATAGTCCCCCAATATTTTCTCTACACAACGCTCCAGTCGAGAGGCTAAAATCTTACTGAACACCTTATATGTTACGTCCAACAGAGTAATCCCACGATAATTGCCGCATACTGATTTATCCCCTTTCTTATACACAGGGCATATTATTCCTGCAGTCCAATCCCTGGGCATTTCTTCTTTCGTCCAAACTTCCTTTATTAGTTCATGTATTGCTTTTACCACTACCTCTCCACTGAATTTTAGCAATTTCGCTTCTATTCCGTCTTCTCCGGTGGCTTTATTGATCTTTATTTCCTTGATTGTATTTCTAACTTCCTCAAAATACGGTGTTTTAACTTCTTCTTGCTCATCAATCCCTACATGTTCCGCGTCTTCCCCATTCACGGTTTCCTCTTCACCTCGTCCATTGAGTAGCTCTGTGAAATATTCCTGCCATCTCTGTAGCATCTTGTTCTTATCTCCTATAAAATTTCCTTCTTTATCCTTATAAAAGACTGCTCTTGGTTGAAACCCTTTCCTCAAATCTCTTGCTCTTTCATAAAATCTCCGAATCTCCCCACTCTCCCTCATTTTATCTAATTGTTCTATTCTTTCTCTTTCATACTGCCTTTTCTTAACCCTGCTTAACTTGCTTGCCCTTTTCCTTTTCTCTCTATATTCCTCCACTGTCTGTCTCGTTCTCCGTTGAAACATTCTTTGCATTGCTTCGTTTCTTTCATGGATTGCCTCCGAGCATTCTTCATCGAACCATTGTATATTTCTCTTGAATTCGGATCTCCCCAGCGTTTCCTCTGCAACTTCACTGATGATGTTTCTCAGTAACTCCCATTTAGTTTCCACATTAACTTCTTCCCAGAGGTTCTTATTGTTTTCCATGTTTTCTCCCACGTTCAATCTATACTCATCTTGGACTTCCTTGTTGCTTTGATGCCTTCCGATATTATGCTTCATCTTCCTTTCACTTTTTTGTTTCCTCGCTGAATCTAGTTTTTGTCTATACTTGATTCTTACCAAGTAACGATCTGTGTCCCCATCTGCTCCTCTACAACTACTTACTTCCATAACATCTGATGCATGTCGTTTGTCAATAATCACATGATCTATTTGATTCCTTGTAACTCCGTCCGGAGACACCCAGGTCTCTTTCTTGATATCTTTCCTTGGGTGCCAAGTACTTTTCACCACCATTTCTTTCCCAATGGCAAAGTCTATCAACCGCAATCCATTGTCATTACTCCCTTCGTGTAAACATTCCTTCCCTATTATATCTCTGAACACCTCTTCCTTCCCGACTTTGGCATTTAGGTCCCCAAGGATTATTTTCACATCATGTCTTTGTACTTTGTTGACCTCCTCCTCCAACTTAATGTAATAGCTATCCTTCTCTTCTTCTTCTTCTGCCTCTTCTGTGGGGGCATAGACACAGAACATGGTGATGTTAAAAAACTTTGCTCGTAGTCGCACTGAGCACATCCTTTCATTTATAGCATTACAGTTTATTACAATTGACTTAACAGACTTTTGTATAAGAAAGCCTGTACCACCATAACCGGTGTTTCCTCCACTGTACATCAGTATATGTTCCCCTGACGCTATCATTCCTTGGCCTTTCCATCGTATTTCTTGTAGTGCAGCTATTTCCACTCAGTATTTTCCCATTTCTTCTCTAATCTCTCTCAATTTCCCAGGTCTCCTTAGGGTTTTCACATTCCATGTCACTAACATAATATCCGCTTTCCTTCTCATTAACCGTTTCCTTTGCCGGTTCGTCATCGGGTGATCAGCATTCCGAGGCACTTGTAAGGTATCCGTAACATTGAGATTTTTTACAGGGTGGGGTTGTTAACCCTACGCCCAACCCCCAACCTGGAGGACCAGGGTATCCCTCTTTGTCTGGCCCATCACCTTTGACCTGTCCGGAATGGGTGGCCCTACCAGCTCGCAGGATCATTTGAACTCTCAAGCCCCCACATCACGTCAAGATGAGGATACCATCGTGAGGGGCACTACTCCATTGTGTCAGTCATTTCATGAAGAGTCGAATCAACAAACATCTACCGGATTTTCTTCAACTGTCTTGGCTGATAATGTGAAATCATTTCTTACACCATCTGCCTAAATCGGTCCGTCGCTTCACAAAGAAACGCGTCAGATAGTGCAACTATCCCTTTTTACATCACATGATGGCCTTTCAAGAAGTGGCTAAGATTTTCATGAAATGATGGATTTCACTATGTGACTGCGATATTATATTATAAGCCATTAGCAAACCACAATGGTTTCTATTCTGAGGAATCCGCATTGACTCACAATAAAATTACAAACAATAATCTGGTAGGTTTCAGCCTAATCAATACCCTTTTAGCATACATGTTTTGGGCTAGCATTGAGCCCATAATTAGCAAACAAGAAAGGACAGACTTAAAATTAAAATACATACCACTTACCAAAGAACTATTATAACAAACTTACTTATTCTATAAGTAGAAACGTAAAAATAACCCTGAAAGACTATGAATTCAACAATACAAGAACAACCAAATTATTCTATGAAAGCTGCAACGACTTAAATTAATTTTATAAAATCTTATATGAGAGTCTAGTTTGATTCACTATGCAGTCATTTAAAATAATAAAAAGAAATCACTAGTAATATCTAGTAATGAATATTAAATCAATCTAGTAATAATAAACAAGTAATACTAGTTATTTAATACTTAATTTGAAAAACAAGCAAGGTAGAACCAAACTTAAGCAAAGTGAACAAACAAATAAACTTAAATATAATAAAACATATCCAGTAAAAACCTAATGCTAAACGAGGCTCCCATAATTTAAGAGGATAACATGAAGTTCAGATAGATTAAATATGTTAAAAATGTTCTTCGCCACCGAATGACAGCGTAACCTTCCAACTGTAGCCGAAACCTACCAAAATGTTGTTTGTAACTATGTGTATATTAAATCATGGGAATTAAATGGTCTTACGATAAAGGATAATACACCCATCCATGCCCATGGCTAGATTCGAACCGGCATGACCTCAGTTTCAAGACCATCGGCTCACCCACGCGTGCCGTCATAAAAGAATAAAGAAGAAAAAGGTGTAAGGAGTTTGTTTGGGATACTTGTACTTATATATCACAACAATCTCACCTTCAAATCTTGTAATGTACTGACGAGTGGCGTGAGTCATGAGCTCCTGGCTTCAATGTCAGTTCGTCTATGATTGTACAGTTATTTTACTTCTCTTTCCCGCCAATAGATTTGGCACCAATCCACATCAAATGAGATTCAAACGGACAAACATTAAATTGAGGGTAAATTTAGTCATTATACACCTCGTTCGGGATAAATACAAAATTTTAGCCACAAATTTAAATACTCAGATATAACTTACTTTATTTGTAGATATTAATTACAGAACAGCTAATGAAATATTAAAAACAACAGACAAAACAAACAGAACAGTCGAACATAACCGTATAATGACCATCCACTTCATGAAAATTGGTTTTGTGTGTGAAGAGACAGACAGTACAACGAGTTATTCAGATTAATGTTTAATAACTACTGGTATGCATTGATACGAAGTACATCATACCTCATAGAAGTTATCCGTATTGACACATACTGTACATTAAAATACCTATGAATATGTAAAATCGTTTTATTCAATCTAAGTCAATACTATATTGAAACTAAATAACATGATACTAGAATCGGTTAACTTGTAACCATCCTCAGCGAAAATCAAATTGTAATAACATTAAAATAAGAGCATCATATAACCATAATGATACCGTGCAAACAATAGTGAACCTTTTGCCAGATATCAAAATAAGTCATTTTAAATTAATTTACCGACAATAACACATTCAGGAACATTTTTACACAAGCAGATATTATTTCATTAGTTTAGAACTTCAAGGTTTTAATTAGCAATATTTGTATAGTGTTCTTTAACTTTTTATTAAATATTCCAATGTAACAAATCTGTTTTTTTAAACAAATATACAATATTTTTTACCATAATTTTAACCATTCTTCAAATAGTATCAAGTTAGACCGTTTTTTATAGTTTTTTCTGATTCTAACATTATTTTAAGCAAATTTCAGTTCATAATTGAAAGGTTATTCAACGAATACTAAAGTTTCTTATAGTGAATATTTTTATTTTTATTTATAGATTGTTAATGTTTTAGATTATATGACGCTCTTAGTTTAATGTTAATACAATTTGATTTCAGCTGAGGATGGTTTCAAGTCAACCGAAACTATAGCCTAGATGGTATTTAGTTTCAATATAGTATTGACCTAGATGGATAACACTAGTTTACGCATACATATTCTAATTCCATTTTAACTTCTGGTATTGTATTTCTCGTGACCATGACATCTGATATCTGTCGAACACCAACATTTAGTAATGTATTGCTTGTCACCATATTTAAAATCTGATGACATCCGATTCTTGATGTCGTTTTCTTGTCTCATCTGAGATATGGCTTATCACCACCGTTTACTCTAATGAGGAGGTGCATCACTACCCTGCGAACGTATTTTATATTTTCTGGATGGCCCTATATGAATAAGTTCTGTTATAAACACAATTAATGAAAGCATACCCCCAATTAAGAGAAGGTAAAACGCCCCTTGTAAGTGTAACATAGTAAGTACAGGTTGCCCATTTTCAGCATAGGTGTACTTTTCTTGAAACTCCTCGAACCTTTTCTTACTTCTGGCAGATCTGAAGATTTCATCCCACCAATGAAGTATTATGCCCGACTGGGTAATGAAGTTTATCAGTATATCGAAGCGATGTTTCAGTAAACTTCCTTTTTGCAGATACATGACTATATCGCCAGCCATAAGAGGTATATCAAGAGGTTTGAGAAGAGACTTGCCGTTTACTGTATATCTAGCTGAAACGAAGTAGTCCACATAGGACTTTGAGTTCTCTAGGGCCATGTCCTTATCAAAAGCTACGCGGTCCATACACTTGCCCATATCGGAACAATTAACGTAATTCATTAATATTTTATCTATAGAAGGGTCATTCATATACCTCATTCCCTCGACAAAGCCGGGAGGTAAACCAACAGCAAGACCACTCTCTGCCAACTCTTCCACTGTGGAAATGGGCGGCAAATTTCCTGGGTCAGTCAGGATGCTCGCCAAAGCCGACTGGTAGGCACAATTGATATTCAAACTGGAAATCAGCCACATTAAGAACACAAGCCTAAGGAACAAGTATTTAGGTTGATAACTAGCCGATCCTGCTACAAGAACTCCTAAAGAAACCATACAGTTTGATGTAAGACCGTGATTTGAGGATGGTTCTTTCGATAATTTTCCTGATGAGTCAGAAATAATACATCTGTTGGATACCAAATATAACACACAAGAAACTACCACATAGCTGATGATGACATACAACCAGAGGTTATCCTTAAACACGCGACTAAGGCTCATCCAGCGCGGAACCGGTTGCTCACATGGAACGAACCACATGGCATAATCCTTATGGTAAGACTTCGTTCCATCCATTCTATTCCAGTAAAATGTAACCGCTCCAAAACAACCGAATGCTACATCTGATATACCAGTTACGACGTCATGAGCTGCACCATCCCAGTGATCTGCACGAGGTGGTCTATATCGTATGGAGAAGTTCATCAATGTTGCTATCTGATTTATTAATTTAATATCCAAACCTTCTTTGTATTCTACAAAAACGTCATTGGCATCACTGGGTGTTGTGTTGTTTGTTATGACATAAGGTAACCATGGGAACGGAGACGCAGTGACGGTACACCCGTGAAGGTGTGTTGGGGACTTGAAAGGAAAGAGAGGTGCGTTGCTAAGGAAACGGCCACTGGGCAAGTAGCGATCCATGAGCACCACGTCGTGTATGGGTCCTCCACACTGTTGACTGGAGATGTACGGGAACCACGAGAACAAGTCCACCTCATAGTTGTTTGTTGGTATCGCCACCAGAGCGTTGGCTACCTTAATGTTCCACAGCTCCTGTAGAAGGTCTCGAGTCAGGACGGTCTCGTTCTGACCAGCAGCTTCTGGAACAGCCACTAGATGGGGCGTCCCCGAGCTCCAGAAGGACTGATTACGTAAGTTAGCTAGTTGAGCAGCCATTTCAGTGATGGGAATTTCTGTTGACATCAGTAATATTATCAGAGTGGGTTTCTCATCAAGACCACCATCGTTAATTTTGTACAGCTTCTCGTTAAACACTACCAAAGCCACTGCTTCAATATTATTATGCAACTTCTTCAGTAAAATATGCTTAGGACCTGGCATGGTTGTTGTGTACACGATCGTTTGATCTTCACTGCCCAGTTTTTCAGGAGACTGGTACGATTTATAAACGATCACATGCTTTCCAAGACTCTGAGTTCTGATTATGGATACAATGCAATCTTCTAGAAGAAGATGATGCGTTATATTTCGTGAAATTGCTACGTGTGCGTTGGCAATGAGGACTACTATGATGACTACTGGCCAGATTTCCATTTATACACAATCCTGCAACATAAACAATGCACACATTTATAGAAAACTAGCAGAAGTACCCGTTCTTCGAACGGTGTTATATATTAACACCAGACATTATCAATTGAGCTACTGTTGCAATGGTTAGCGGTTTGTCATTCCTTCATAAGTTTATCAGAACGAAGTTAGTTTTCTGGGAATATCACACACACTGTTAATTTAAGGGCATTAAAATGTGATTTTCGGAGACCCCTTATAGACTCGCGAATTTTGTGTCTCACAATGAGAAGCGCAACATATGCTTTGATCGTCCTTCTAGGATAATTTTTATATTTCGCCTATTTTAGCATGTGTTTTGAGAAGGTTTTCCCTATATCCACCCTTCTACTGTATGAAAAGTACGGTGAGGAGTTTTATAAATAATTGTAGTATTGACTCATGTTTACCATACCTAATTTTACGATGCACCAAGCATCCGAACACGATTTATAGGCGTACATAAAGATACACAGAAAGGCAGACAGACAATTCTATTGTCTACAACATATGACACAGATATCCAAATATGGGTATATCAACCATACAGTATCAAACAAAATCATCCTTACGATGAACCCGTATGTCGACAAAAAAAAAAGTTAAAATGAGGTCTCAAACTAAATTCACCTAACGTGTACTTCCTGACGTGAAATAGATTTGAAACCCTTGTAGACGAAACGAAATACACCTCACATAAAAAATTACCCTCTACGTTGTGTTAGATCCCCATACACAGGAAGACCTCTTTCATAAATTATAAAGGCTTGTGGTGCATGGAAATTCAGGTTCTTTAGCCTCAAATGGCCCAAATTCCTAAAAGCCGCAAAAAATGCTGATTCAATTCAGGAATTTTTGAAAATAATGTTGCTGTTTGGAGATATAATAGCTTTTCTGTACTATATGACGCACGTGAAATTGCATGAGAAAATTCTAGGTTACCCCTTGACCCCCTTAATTGCATTGACGAATTATACAGTCTACGTTGGTTCCGTGATAACCTTATAGCCATTTGCAAACTTTCACAGAAATGTAATAAATGGAGTAGCCAAATAATAATATCGTATGGCCTCGGCTGCCGGGTGCAAGCTTCGTAATTTGACACCCAGAGGGTAGCTTGCATGTCGAAATTTCGTTGTTCCTTGAATCACTATGAAAGTCAAGGAGGGTAGATATCTAAGCTCCTTGAACACTATAGCACTTTCTAGTAGAGAAATGAGGAACTTTGTGTTGGCGGAAACTGCTGAGATTAATTTTGCCATTATGAACACGGCCTACTGAATTCAAATGGGTTCTTTGACATGCCAACATCGTATGACATGCGAGTCGTATTTTTGCCGCCTTTCAAAAATCACTTACCACGGCCAGGAGTGAACCTGCAATCTTGGGGTTAGTAGACAGACACGCTATCCACTCACCCACCGTGGCAAGGTATAAATGGAGTGACATTGCTTCTTGCAGAAATAGATGGAAAGTTGGATGCCACCCCTTGAGATAATGTTATCATAGTTACCGATTTCCATTCCTTCATTAGTTTGTTAAATTAAATTAAATTAGTTTTCTGGGAATATTTCAGATACTGTTGGTTTTAGAGCCTTATAATGTAGTTTTCGAGGCCCCCAAGTTTTGTTTCTGGCACCGAGGGGCTTTGTCTCCTCGTTGTACGCCATAATATAATACTAATAATAATAATATAATATAGGGATAGGAATATAATAGACCCGCAGGTGTAAATCGCGTGAAAAAATTCTAGTGTACCCCTTGACCCCCTTAAGCGCATTATACGTATGGATGAATTTTACAGCTTAATTTCTTTCCGTGATAACCTTCTAGCCGTTTGCAAACTTTCACACCAATGTAATTAATGGAATTGCATTGCGTCTTACAGCAATAGATGGACCTCTGAGAATCTGTTGCCATGGTTACCGGCTTGAATTCGTTCATTAGTTTATTAAATGGAATTAGTTTTCTGGGAATATCTCAATAACGGTTGGTTTTAGGGCCTTAAAATGTGAAGAGTTTTGTCTCTCACATTGAGGGGCTGAAAATGATCTTTTTCTCGTCCTTCTACTCCTATTTCACATGTATTTTAAGGGGGTAGGCCCTCTTTTATGAGAGGTACGGAGAAGGGTCTCATCAAAGATTAGTGTCGTGCCTCTGATGGATATCTGTACCAAATTTTACGTTGATACACCCAGCCGTTCTCGAGTTATAAGGGAACAAAGTTGTCCACAGACAAACAAACAAACAAACAAACAAATAGACAGACCAAACCATTATTTTCGCTCGCATCCATAATAAAACAGTCTGAAACGCGTAAATAACTCAAATTTCCGTAGAAATTGCGAAAAAAAACTTACAAACTTTAATTTTTATGTATGTAGAGATATACTGCACCGCTCGGTGTTGACCGTGTTTTATTGCACAAATTTAGGTTTTACTCGCTAACCATTGGAGATACACGAAAAGTGATAAGGACCTTTTGGATAGCAAATGAAATGATAAATCTTGTGTATGCATCAAAAGTTTGATATTTCTTAGCGTTCTCTTTTTATTTGAAATGGAAATATGAAATTTTGAAACCAAAGGGTGTAGTGACGTCACATATGTGGGTTTTATTCGCTAACCGTTGGAGATACACGAAAAGTGATAAGGACCTTTCGGATAGAAAATTAAATTTTGAAGCTCGTATGTGCCCTCAACAGTTTGCTATTTCTTAGCGTTCTCTTTTTATTTGATATGGAAATATGAAATTTTGAAACCAAAGGGTGTAGTGAAGTCACTAAAATGGTCGCCATTTTTTAATAGTGCAAAATATCGAAATTAAAAGTATCCTATATGTAAACATGGTAAATCAGCTACATCCATGCAAAATTTCGTTTTAATCGGACCAGTGGTTCTTGCGTTATTGAGTAACACACAGACAGACAGACAGACAGACAGAAAGACAGACACACACCATCTCATTTTTATATTGTTACGTACCGCCGCGAACCGGCAGGAGACTTTCGGGTGAGCGACAGTGTGACAGACCAAAGCAGCTGTCTCGCTGGCCTTGGACCGAACCATCAGCCGGAGAGAGAAAGTTCCCAACCCTCCCGGCCCCTCCCACCGGCAGACACAATAGCGGAACATCTGTGAGTCATCGCAGGCCGGGCAGAGAATACGTGAAAAGTCTGGATGTGGAACCATCGATAACAGACTCAATGCGGCAATAGGTTGTGACATTTCGAACTTTCCAGGCCGGGGACTGATCCCATATAAACCAGCGAGCCGCGGCGAGGAGGGAGTGTGTGTATTGCAGTGTATTAGAGTGTATTTGGCAGTGCATTGGACGGTGTATTGGACAGTATTGGTCAGTGCTAGTGTGTACTGAAGTGTTGTCGAGTGAGTGCGTACGGAGCAGTACAGCGATTATTACTGGACGTCTACGGTAACAGAGTGGAAGCCTGTCTGCCAGGGCGCAACTTTGAGTCAGGACTGTGAGTGCTTGGAGGTGTCGCGGTGCTTCGTGGAATACGTGGTCGTGGGATCGACACGGGACGAGCAACAGCGCACAAGGAGCAGCAAGAGGACTCTGGAAGTAAGTGACGTGGCAGGGCATGGCCGGCTCTACGGAAGGCCGCGGCGTTCGACCTTGCAACGCTGCACTTCTCTGAACTGGGATGGCCATAGCAGCCGGCCAGCTGTTGATGCGTGTGCTTCGCCACGAAAACAAATTGATATAACGAAATAATATTTGTTCTTTTCTACATTAAAGTAAAAGGATTGTCAAGAGTGAGTAGGGCTTACTTGGAGTAACAAAACCAATTTGCTTTCAATATTTATTTGACATTTACAAAATATACAACAGGTTGGCCTCTAACAAAGAATAGCAAGTTTTCTGTGATTACTATGGCAAGTTACCCGTTCATTCCTCAACTTCCTGTAATTATTTAACAAAATGTTACTCATTGTTAAGACAATACTTGTGACTATTGTCATAACATTACATCCACAGGTACAAGTTTTCTCGGCAGTTTCTGACAATTCAATATCTGATAAAATACCGAGTAGACTAAGATTTTGAATTACTTGGCGTTGATTGTTACATTAACATTTTAAAAATTGTTCCTCAAACTTATCTGAAATTAGTGCCTGCGTAATTCCAACAACATGTTTACACACTGATAAAATAAAATCTGCAGGAACTGAAAGTCCGCCCCTATTTATTTGATTGAGGTAGCTGTCATTTATCTTTTCTTTATTTCTAAGCAAAGCCAAATATTCTTCACATTTTATTCTTGAACATTGCTTGAACGATATGTAACCACAGACATATATAAAACCCGACTCATCGAATTGTATGTTTTCAGTGTACTTTTCTTCTAAAATACTGTAAAAGGTATCGTCAACAGTAGCTGACGAAAGGCTGCTTGTTGTACTTTCTCCTGAATTTGTATCGGAAGAGGACATTATCATTTCTTTCAAAAAAGTAACTGCTCCATACCTGGCTGAATGAAGGCCAAGTACGCTTTTCTACCTTATTTTCAATTCGGCCTCCATTACCTGAGTAACTGATATATTATAGTTGCCGCCTGTTAGTTGGCGGTACTACCCAAACCTGGATTCTAATTGGTCACTCTGAAATTTGCCAGTTAACACATAAGAGGGGTTCACATTCTGTAGAGCATAAATAATAATCTCACGTAATACATAGGTTGTTACATACAAAGCGTTGTAAGTTTCATTGGTTAAACAACTCTTTTTTGAGGAATTATTTTCATCGTTCTTTTTCCACGTGGACAACCATTGGAGGAATGCCTTTAGGAAAGCCAACCTTTTGTCTTCGGGATTATGGAAATGCATTTGAAGACTATTACGTTTAACAACATGGGTGAGAGGCGCTTAATATTAACAATGGACCACCACATTAGGATTACTCTGACAAAAAAAAGCAGTACCTTTATAACAATACTTAATCAGTAAATCGGATTCCTTTTTGTAGATCGCTCTTATGTCACTAAATGATGCTTGAGTTACCTCTTTAAAATCAGGGTTACAGTCATCTGAACTTAAAACATTTGAAAATGAGTCTAAATCTTCCCATACAGGAATAATAAATGACTTATCAATGCCACTTAAATTCAGCCAATTATTTCGTATATTTTTAATACATGGACACTGTCATATAAAACAAAGGTTTTTAGGGGGTTTCTATCAATATGGAACCAGTAATTACTATCAGAATGGTCGGTTAGTTCTTTGAACATAGTACGATTCACACCATTATGATAGAATATTTAGGCCACAATCCTGTATTTGCCTGATAACACCTTTCGCAATATCAGCTAGTTGCAAACCAGTTAATTGTTTCACTGGAACTAATTTAACAACCTCTTTTAAATTTCCAAAAGCAGAACTAACGAGAAAGGACAGAACTGTCTTAGCTAAATCAAAAGATTCATTTGTAGCAACACCAAAGAATTGCCCATTTTTAAAATCTAAAGTTTGTTTGACATGTATTTCATCAATCGGTAAATTTACAATCCTTTCTAAATTTGATAAATCTTTCACAATGTGACTTAGAAAGTTACTGTTCTCTTCATCAGCTTTCGGGGATATGGCGAAGGAAGTTGTTAATTTTTGTTAAACTCGGGGATGAGGTAGGGATAAAATATGGTTAAATCTAATTGCGTTATAACACTTTGTAGACTGCATATAAATGAGGAATGCATTTAGAGTTGTAGTGACGTTATATCTAGGTTTCTTTAAAAAAATAAGTGTAAACTGATCTTGCAGAAACTTTAACTTTTTAACAGAATCTCTGGAGTTTCGTCTCCCTGGTTTTCAAGGTCAGTTTTTAGGTTATCTATTAAACTATTAATCTGGACGACTAGTGAATTTACAGAACTTACAGGTAAGAAAAAGTCGTGGCAAAATTCTATTGCTTGGAAAAACTGACTCCACTTACTTAATAATGAATTTCGAAATATTACAGAGCCAGAATGAAGAACAACAACGTTAGGAATTACGCCTCCATTGATATGAATTTCGACCATAAAATCATTGTTCACCCATATACTTTACCTTATATTAGGTATGCTTGACACATCTAATTTATACAAAATACAATAGTTTTCACTAGTACTTACAGACCAGTCTGTTTTATGCGCCACCAATTTATTTTGTATATCACAAACAAAGGACTCGAAAGTCGTAATTTTGTTGGCTTCCTCAGCAAGGGTCTTCTCACATTCCTCTGCAGACTTTTTCCGTTCTTTTTCTTCTCTTCTTTCCTCTGGAGATTACCTTATCTTGGAGGAGCACTTACTCAAATACGATGGTAAGTTTGGGAATACCTTTGGAACCGCACGAGGTAACAATACAGGCTTCTTCCGTGTGAATTCCTTATTATTCCCATCACCATCCTTGTATTTTTCAACATAACTTACGTCTTCAGGAAGAAAGTGTTTAATACATACGAAGGAATATTTCGTAGGTGCCCAATTGGCTCGAGGAATAGCACGTTCCCATATGGCTTTCAATTATGGATTTTTAGGAAACTCAAACAATGTCAGAAATCCTTCAGTTTGTATCGATGAACGATAATTAGACTTACAATTCGGCACAACACAAGTCTTTGGCATTGTAGCTAGCCACTATACAGTAATAATCAATGGTATAATTTCATTTACATAGAGTATTTTGAAGAAAACACGAGCGCGTGACACATTTTCCATGTAACTCAGTGGGCTAGGCAGAGCAGACTGGCCATTCACGGCGAGGTTGCCAATTTTCGCTCGCCGCGGCCTTCCGTAGAGCCGGCCATGGGCAGGGGCAAGGCTGTAGAGAACCTGTGTAGACTGTACGTGTGAGTGTAAGCTGGAACACTGTAACGCCTCACAGACAGAGAGAACATAAATGTGGAAACTAATAGTGACTAGTAGTGTCTTCTGAAGTTAGACTCAGTGTGTGTATGTGTGTGCACTGTGTATGTTTGTGGGCTGCAATAAAATTATATTTCTTTAAAACAGTAATTGGTGTTGTGCTTTCTACCCACCGTAATCCAGTTCCGTAAGTGCCACTAGGGGGTGGCACGTAATAATATATTAGTATGATGAACTCATCGCTACCTTTCTCCTTCAGCGTGCAGTCCACTTGTGCCATAAAGTAACTAGGAAGCCATATCTCAGATATGAAGTTCTGACAAGGGAATATCGGAAACGTCAACTCTCAGAACGCACTGAAACTTGGCACATATCGATGACTTAACTCTAATGCCATGAATATTGAGTGCTCGGCTGGTCTATAGACGGTGCACGAGAACTTCTTCAACTCCTTGTTCGCTCTCGACTGCCGAGTCGATCACTGACAAGTTGTTCCATCTGATGGGCATTATAGTGTAGTACTTGAGTTTGGATGTTTGCTTCGGGAGGAACTAACCGAGCATATTGTAGGCGTATATCCTCTACAGCTCGAGTTCATCTATGATGTAAACAAGCATAGCGTGACCATAAGCTAGTTCTTCTCGCCGCGTTGAGATTTCCGATCAAAGGATCCTTCAGTAAGGAGCATTTTGTTTAATAAAACCCCAAAACCTAAATACATTTTAAGCTTATCACCCCCCTAGTGAGTTGAAAATTACGGCTTCTACAATTTGTCTACATACAAATGAAGAAACTCTGCACTAAGGTAGGAAACAACTGACTGAAAACGCGGCACTTAAAAGGTTAAGGACAGGGAAAATAAGCCTTAGGATTGTACATTCAGTCAAGTTCATGTCCAATGAACACATCAAGTATCTTGTGGAGTGGAGCATGAGACATTTGATGACCAGCAGGGCCGTATTTCTAAATAGGCTAAGTAGGCTGCAGCCTAGAGCGGCACATTTTCAGGGGCGGCAGTTTGGCAATTTACCTAAAATGAAGTATTTCAGACGTTAATATTTTTTTCCGTACGAATTTATGAATACATGTTACTTAAAAATATGTTTTAGTCCTTCTACATAGCCTACTTTCGAAAACTATAACATAATACTGAACCCTTTAGTATTGCAGTGTTTATATGCAAGAAATCTTGATCAAGGGGTCGCGCTCAGTTCATAGTGTGATGTTAACGTTCGCCAAACAACATGCTCTACTGAGGCAAGGGTCATAGGATTAAAACTATAATTAAGAAAGGAAGAGACAAGACGTAAAATAATAGCATAATTTAATGACTATTTGTGCAAAAAAATGAATATAGACAACAACAATAATATTCCTCCCTGAATCTTCCCAGGACAGAAATATCTATCAACGTTGAGGAGTCAAACGGATCTCCCCCTCATAAAAAAAATGTGGATCCAAGTTCCACTAACTTGCATTGGGATTTTATGTACGCGTAATGACTAACTACGAGGGATGAGTACTTGGATGACTGTTCGTTTACATCGGGTAACAGCCACGATGCTTACGAACAATCATCTCGTAAATCAACTTTTACGGATATGGGACACAACACTAATAAAAACCCTTAAAAATTAATGCTGACACACAATCTAAAAATCTAATATTTACAGGAATCTCCCTCGAGACCCTCCTTCAGTGCGATGACGCATCTGACAAATGAGCTGCCAACACGGCCAATTGCTCAATACACAAACAAGGAAAAGACAGCATCGCACGTGACTGCACGGGTCACTAATACGGAACATAAACATGGAATGAAACCAACAACAACAAAAGCCTCACCGGCTGAGATTACCTTATATGAACAAAAATGCACGTTAAGCTAACGCTTCGGAGATTATAGTGATTCGTAGGCAACTCCCATTTATTTAAACAATTTTTGTCATTGATCAGTTCTTATTCTGTATTTCAAGTAATTTTACGGAGCCAACAAGCACTCCACTAATGACCTCGATGCAATCCTTTCAGCTCGCCTTGTGAAAACAGCTTCCCCCTACCACAACTCTTGTCATCGTCCAACTCCAGTGTGTAAAAATAACTTGACCAACTGTCTCGTTATCTCGTAGAATCAACAGCAACAAATCTCAACCACATAAACATATGGTAAGACATTAATCGATATAGCCTCATATGTCCTCGCAAGGTAACGATATGGACTTGGCACCAAGCTGACAGAAATCAGTCTACGCTGAAATTCCCGCTTGTAATGACCAATAAAATACACACACACACACTGCTGGGAATGACATAACACTTTTCACACAGGTCGGTCGAATCAGATACTCACAATCTATTTAAGAAAATTAAAACCTACGATAGAGCTGACTGCTCTTCGCCACAACTCACATTGCTCCAACGGCAATAAACTCACTGAATCTGATCAATAATAAACATTACAAAGATTAATTTACCCTCCAATCTTCTGTATGATTATATTAATTCAGTCTTACTTCTGAAACACAATATATCTCCGAGAGACGCTTCTTAACCGCATTACGTAAACATATGTGAACACGGTCGTCCACATAGCCACGTTAGTTAAAAAAGAAACAAGAACTTACGACTATGAAAACTTGTGCGAGCTGTTTCCATGCAAAAGGTGTGTCAGACCAAAACTAAATACACTACGTTAATCAACACAAGCAAGATATTTACAAACAAAATATGTCCCATATACCATAAGTTAACTTGTCAGATAATAAGAATATTATTCAGTACTCATCCTCGGCCAGTCACCGTCAGCGAACATCTGCTGCCATCTCCCTACTTAATGCTGCTTAGCTCGTCTCAAACATCTCGATGGAGTGTTGACAGTTCCAAACTTCTTCCAGGATAAGCGAAGTCATCTCTCGTGCTGATGCAAAAAGTTATAGATTATTACACACTCGATATCTGACTACTAAATTCACCGTTTTAGGTACTTATTTCCCCAGAACAGTCTGTTGGCGAATTGTCGAAGATACTGTCCCTACAAAATAGTACTGTGACTATCTATCACACTGAATTTAACACACATTAGTATTAATAAAAATCTGTGTCCTCATGATACGCAAAGTACAAGTGCCTACGTCCTCAGACGCGCAAAATATAATAATAACCTGTGTCTCCCGACACACACAATGTAATAAGTATACGTCCTCAGACGCACAAAATGTAATAGTTAAGTCTTGGCTCTTCACGCCACTTATAAATGAACTGGCCCTAGGTATCGATAGAGGGGGAAACTATATAAAAATTTCTCAAAATAATAGTGGTACAGGAATGAAACAAATATCACTGAACTCGTAAAATTGCGCAGGTCAAGAATATGCCCATTAATTCTAGAATCGATCGTAGAGATGTTGTCTAGCCGATCTCCCGCGTTAATGCTAGCTCTCGCGCGCCCAAGCTAGACTTGGTGCGTTCGTAAGCATTCATCTCCGATTGGTTCCACTTTTTCAATATGTTCGCGGTTTTTATCAGACATCGGCCTCGTAGGAGTGTCCAGTAGTACCATCAGCCACTCACGTTACTGCATTATATTTTTTCTAGGCGCGAATAGTACAATGAACATGCCATAAGCGTGTCTCACCACGCGTCCCTTCTATTTTGAGGTAGCCACCACCTGTCCTTCTGAAACATTGCGAGGCTCTTTCTTTTCACAATCCTTAAGTATTTAGCCTTTTGTCAAACTGCTGCAGGTATGTTCCAACTGTCTCCAACAAATGCTTGAAGTTTCCTCATCTTCGTCTGGCTATTTCATGACGCTGGTGGAAATATTAATTAATTGTAGAAATAAAACATCGAATAATTTATCCATCAGAGGATAAAGGGTTCAATACAAATTCACAAATACAACAACAAAACTTTCATATGAGTACATTATTATCGAGTTTGCGATTAAGAAATCTATGTAAATTTGGACATCAAGATTACGTGGGGTGAGCAGTTTTAGAGAAGTTAGTATATTTTTCAACAAATAAACCAGTAATTAACTACATTTTGTGTAATTTCATTTCACCGTGTAGGACAACTTAATTAAAATTGAAGACAGTTCTTCAATTATGAAAATATAGTAATTACTATTAAAATATAAACATATGTGTAAAGTGATCACTGATCTCCAAGAACAAATTAATTAATGAAGTTTGAAACCCATTTCATTTTTTAACGAATCTTAAAAGAAGTTAAAAACTCAAGTAGATATCTAATTTTATTATATAATTTATTATGTAAAGCATTAAAGTTGTAGTTTTATATAAACTACCGTAAATGAACGTTATGTTCAAAAAAGTTGAAAACGCCAATGTACTCTATCCCTTTGTTGTATAAAACAAATGTATTAAGCAAATATGAACTGTAGAGGGGGCGGCAAATGGACTTTAGCCTATAGGTGGCATACTCTTAAATCCGGCCCTGATGACCAGTCCTCTACAAGGTGACTTCACTCTACATTCTGCTGTAATGCGTATTGCCGGCCACTGAGGTGGTTTTTATGTTTTTTTTGGGACTTGAATATTGTGGTCATTTCAGCCCCGTGTATTTTTGGTAGGCCTATGTGTATTTGTAAGTGAGTGAATCCAATTGAGGGGCTTGGGAAATCTTCGTCATCAGCCCCGTGTAGGTGCGTGTTGAACTTGTCTGGGAGGGAGAAAGGAATCAGTCCATGTGGATCAAGTGTCTAGCATTGGTATTTTGTAGAATCTGTTAACAAGCGCGTATTAATGTTACCGTTTAAAAAATGTTCATAATTGTTACTGAGATAAAATTTCAATCGGTACATGTTAATGATATAAAGCCCCAGTTGACGTACTGTATTTCACAAACGATAGATAAGGCCATTAAATAATAATTCAAGATTGACCGTTCTCCTGTAGGCTAACATTTGTTGTGGCTGCAGTGGCGACAGTTATTGAAACGTTAAATATCTAATGTTGATTGATAGTTCGTTCATTTATTTATTTATTTATTTATTTATCTATTTATTTTTATTTATTTATGTATTAATTAATTATAACAATATAAATAACCCCTGGCACTATATCCCACGAAGGGCCTAGGCCTACCAAGCGACCGCTGCCCAGCCATTGGGCCTTCGGATATTGAGGTGACGCGTGATCAGCGCATCGGGCCCCGTCGGCCGTTAATCTTGGTTTTCGTGAACGGGGCGCTGCCTCACTGTCAGACAGCTACTCAATTGTCCTCACGAGCCTAAGTGCACCCCGTTCCAGCCCTCACGTCAGTTTCTAAAAGCCCTGACGGAGCCGGGAATCGAACCTGGGGCCTCCGTGTGAGAGGCAGGCACGCTACCCCAACACCACGGGGCCAGCATTAATTAATTCATTTTATTTATTTTATTATTTATTTTTTACAACAATTAGTAACACATTATGGTAATAAAAGCAAGAGACAACCCTCGGGAAAGTCGCAGGGAAAATTTGAGATATTACGTCATCACGAGGGGGAGGGATTTATAATTGAGGATGAAAGGGATCTTCTAATGTTTTGCTTGAATGTTTTACAAGGAAATAATATGCCAATGTTGGGAAAGGAGATTCTAAGGGTAGGTAGACAGTGGAAAATAGAGCGCCTCTGTAATTTAAGACGTGGGCAAGGTACATGGTGTAAATCGTGCTAACGTTTTGAACGGCAGGGAACGTAGAGCGGAAAGTAGGTGAGAAGCATGTTACATCTTGTGTAACTATTTGTAATTTTGTGTAGTGATCACAGAGCAGTAAAATGTAAACGGCTTCTAAGTTGAGGACATTGAGCTGTTTTAGAATGTTGGATTTGGCAAAGTGTCTTTGTGACGGTTTGTGAGCTTTGACTATTGATATGAAGAAATTAAAAACACTGTTCAATTTAGAAATATTGGTTACAATCACTGTAGACCAAATTGGAGTAGAGAAATCTATGATAGCGAGAACATACGTGGTGAACTATAATTTAAGAGCTATGAATTTTTAAGTATTACAAAGTTTGGTCAAAATTAAATCAGCTCTTCATGAGTAAATCAAAAACATCACAAAAAATCAAAATTTTAAGCATGACTGGCAGCACTTCGCCATTCCAAAATGGATACATCTTGGTGTTGGAAATAAGCACATCTTTATATAAATTTGGAAAAATGTAGAGAATGTCTTTCTGAGTAATTCGATGGGACCGGGTAGTGTAAACGTTAGTTCTCAATAAATCATGAATATCTCCAAAACTACTTGAGATATATTTATGAGATTTTGAAGGATTGTTATAATGGCATGGGGGTATATATCTGTTGAATTGAGCAATGATTGATTGAAACAATGATCAATGGCTGAAGGTTACATCTTCTTTGTTTGTGTACCTTTTTCTTGTGATCTAGAAGACTCAGAACCACGAATATTGGAGCATATACTTACATATATGTGGTTAATAGCCTGTAGCAGATTTATATCGATGGAATTGATGGTTGATTTTTTAAAAGAAATCGAATCGAGCACACCTTTTGAGCATTTTTTAATATAATATTTTGGTTATACTTCATAACGTATCTCAATAACAACTAATGGTTTCAAAGCTATTCTGCTACAGACCATGAACTGGTCCTTGCACAGTATGTGGTAGAAATTTCAGAATTGTACGGGTTGCAGTTCCAGAGAAAACGGGAAAAATTGTGTTTTGAGAAAAATGAGGTTGAAGTTTGCGTACGAACGTACCTAAGATTTTAAAACATTCTCATGATTCTGTTTTCCTTGGATGAATATTCTGCTGCTCTGTCGACATAATTCCGAGGTGGCCCGGATTTGATTCCCGACTCTGCCAATAAATTTAATTCTGGTATGAGGGCTCGAACGGGGTACACTCATCCTCGTGCGGCATAACCGAGAAAAGGTAGTTCAATTCCTACTTCAGCCATCCTGGAAGTGGTTATCCGTGGGTTCTCGATCGATTTGCTGAAGAATTTCTTCACAGTTTCCACCTGCAGTGATGCCCGTTACCTCTAATACCTGGATCCTTGCCATTGTCCAATCATTAAAACTAATAACTGTATCTAGTACCCCAATATTCAATGCATGCAGTCCCACAAACACATGTTTAGGTACACGCTCTCAGATGCAAGTATTGAAGCTTTTATGCTCGACGATGTCGAAATGTAAATATTATATGTCAGAAAACTGTATCTTAATGGGGGTCATTAAAGTAGGCCTACCACTTTTTATTATGATACAGTTTCTCCAACCAATCAGAGCTCATTCATTGACCAATTAGGTACTTGATAGCTTCGCACATGCGCTCAAAATCCAACATGTCGGACATGAATTACATGATTTGATAGTTGACAATGTCTATTGGGTCAACCATTGCAGTTACAATCCCAAACACAAAGACAAAATCAGCACTAACCTTTACGGTGACAAGAAAATACTATGAAATATGCATGTAATTTAGGAATCTACGTCCAGAAGTTTGCAATACACCATCCTATACCGACATGGAAAGTGAGCACCGTCGGTATTGTTTGCATAAACAAACTGCAAAATATTGCAAAATAAATAGCACTGTACCTTAATATTCGCAACTCTAATTTCTACACAGGGCATTAGAGTTCATTCGTAAGATTTCGCTGACAATTTTAGTGAATGTTGTTATTGACATAAACACACCAGAACGTCATGGAAGCAGGCTTATGACATTAGATCCACGTAAATTATAATCCATCACTCTGTTGAGTAAAGGGATTTCTTATGTGAAACTTTTGCGCCAGATGTCATGATTGTTCTCTTTATAATAATTTTATTAATGCAGCCAATGGCCATGTACTTTTCTTTTCAGGACGGGTCAGGGAAGGGATATTGGAAGGAAATCGGCCGTGGACCTATTGAAAGGAACCGCCCCGGCATTTGCCTGGTGGTGAAAATGGGAAACCACGAAAACCATATTCAGGACGGGCGAGGTGGAAATCGAACCCACGCTCTCCCGATGCCAGCGAGACACGAGATAGCGTTTGATTTGCCTTCCGTTGACTTTCGATACGCATCGAATTTGAAAAATAACTAGTTGATAATACGATACATTTTAATTTTAAAGCGTTTGTAACAGCCTATTTTGTGTTATTTGAACAAAATAGCAAAATGATCTGACATAGTACCTGTGCGCTATCTGTTAGTGCTAGTTCAGGATAAACAATGTTTCTAAGCTTTCGAATTTGTTATTGGGCAGAGAGCAAATGCTGAGCCCACACAATTCCCAAGAAAAGAAAAACAAATCTTTGGAAAGACTTTGATCCTTAGAGGGAATCCAGCGCATGCGCTCTTCACTTAAGTCAGCTGACAGAATCTCGACAGATATTTATGAATATTTATGTTAGAATATATAATAAAGTTATAATTATCGTCGAACATAAACAGTCGTATGCAACTCGCCTATAATGGCAATTAAGACACTCGTATGGAAATTATACATACTCGTGTCTTAATTATTGCCATCATACTGTAGGTTCGTTGCATAATGTACTATTATGTTCGACTCTGACTATTATATGTCAGAGAACTGTACTATAATGACGCTCATTATAACACTATTTTTCATTATGAAACAGTTTCTCCCACCAATCTGAGCTCAAGAAACAGTTGTTTGACCAATTAGATAATTAGATGCGCTGAGTTCCATGGCCTTCTAATTTAAAGTTCACTGCCTGGCCTAGTGTCATAGTAGGGTAATCGAGGAGGCCAGGGTCAAATACGAGACATTCTCTGCGTCTCATGCGCTCTGTTCAGTGCATAAAACTGGCGAAATCTCGACAGATATTTATGAATATTTATGTCCGAACATAAAATAGTTATAATAATTGTGGTCGGAAATAAATAGTCGTATGCAACTCGCCTATAATGGTAATTAAGACACTCGTATGAAAATTATAAAACTCGCATACGCTTGTTTTATAAACATACTCGTGTCTTAATTATTGTCATTATAGGCTCGTTGCATTATGTACTATTGTTTGAGTTCTGGGTCTTGCTATGTAAACATTTCTTCACTACATGTAATTGACGTATCCATGGTTACATTGAAACATCAATAATGGCCTGAAATATGGTTTCTATACCAATGTGTTATATATTGGTGTAATTGGGAAAGAATGGAGAATTTTTTGAACCTAAAAACAATGCTATATTTGGTCATTCCACACTAGCCTACCTGGTTCCCTTAAGGGTAGATGGCAACCTGGCATTAGCTCTTACTTACGGTGGTAACACTGTATACAGATATTAGTTGTGGACACCGTGTACTGGACAGTACATGTTCCGTACGAAGTTTGTTAAAATTTCGATAATAATATTGTATGGCCTCGGATGCCGGGTGCAAGCTTTGTTATTTGACACCCAAAGGGTAGCTTGCATGTCGAATTTCGTTGTTCCTTGAAGCGCTATGGAAGTCAAGGAGGTTAGATATCTCAGCTCCTTGAACACTATAGCGCTTTCTAGTAGATAGATGAGGAACTTTGTGTGGGCGGAAAAAATTCGATCAACACAGTACTTTACAAATTATTCAAGGTTGTCTGTATAGTTGATGCAGTAAACCCTGCCTTCAACGGGAACGAACGGGGCCCACAAAGTTTTCCGTTAAACATAGGTTTCTGGTTAACGGATATATGCTAAAATAATTAAGCCATGAGCAAGCATGTAATGGACATACTGAGAAAAAATAAATTGGTGAACATACCTCATTCAGTGTTGTATTTACATATTTCTGCTACGAATTAATACAGAACTGTACTTACGATGAACATAAATACAGGCATTTGTTGGTTGACAGCGAGCAATGGGAAAGGCTTTGGCAACAAGAAACAGGCAAATAATCTAACCCTTTCACGTTTAAGTTGGAAAATAAAAGTAGGAAGACCTATGTGCACATTCCTTGTTAACTACAGAATCAATAGCAAACAAGCAAGATTCTCACAAGGTGCCTGAAAATTTTCTCGCTTGCTGAGCCCAAGGTTGCAGGTTCAAAACCTGGCAGTCAGCTGGCATTTGAGGGTGCGCAAATGCGAGGGAGCCGTGTCCGTACATTTACTGGCACGTTAATGATCCCCTTCGGGGCAAAATCCCGGCACCCCGGAGTCTCTAAAAGCCAGTGTAGTTAAAAGGGACGTAAAACCAATAACACTATTAATGATTTCCGTTGTCCACGTAAGACAGTTTCCGTTTAATGAAGGGAATTTAACACGCTTTTTACCCGTAAGTTCACGGGACCGTCAAATATTTCCGTTTAAGACAAGTTTCCGTTTGATAAAAGGTCCGTTGAGGGCAGGTTGGTAGGCCTAGGCCCTTCATGCACTGTAGTGCTACGGGGTTTGTTTGTTTGTTTGAGGGCAGGCTTTACTGTGCGGTACTTGATATTAAGTTATTTACGGTTTGACTGCCACAAAACGTACGAAAGCATCACTTCACTCGTACGAGGCTTGATCAATATTGGACTGCTCATTTGTAGAGTTTGTGGTATTTAATATTTAAACATAAACACATCGCACTTTCAATTCCGTATTAGCGTTTTGTAGCATCAATGATTTTCAGATTTAGTATTTTATAGCAAATTCGTCACAAATGAGGATATTGTATAATATTAGGCTTATGATGTAGTAATCAGGACTATGATAATATAATTCAATAATACTAGAAGTAATTTCAAATTTACCCCATCCGCAATGGCTTCCAGTATTTCCTATTGGAAAATATTTATTTTAATATTTGAGCTAGTTATTTGACAGCACTACATTCACCTAATTTAATTGCATAATTTAGATAATTTAGAGAGGACATTATGAGAACTCAGCTATTCCAAGACTCGCGTCCAAATTCAAACGTGTACAATTTTGTCATCTCTGGCCTAGATGTATTTGGGGATGAAATATCATCACCTATATTTTCCCTGCATGCACGCCAAGTTTCATCGAAATTGGTAGGTTAAGGCTTGCAATATTACCATGTATGTGCTGTTTAGGTAGCTATTAGCTTGTGGATATTATCTCAAAGTGATCTGCATGTTAGTTGTAACATACCTTTTTTGTCCCCTTCTTTTGAAGAAGTAACACTGCGATTATTCAAAGAACGAACTTGTCGACTAACAGCAGCTCTGGGGTTTGTTTAAATACGTAATATATAGCGTGTGAGCCTAATGGAGCATTCGTTTATCCTTTCAGTCTCAGTTATCATATCCATTACTCAACCATCACGCTCACACGCTACAAAAATCATTGAATGTTCTTCTATGAACTGCACGCACGGGGAAAAACTGCTGTGGTTAAAATATTCATTACACGGTCATCCCCTGCGTATTTGACGCGAATACGCTTATGTGATGACTGCTATGCATGTTGCAATCAATTAGTGGTACTTCTAGGACACTTCGAAACTTGAAATATCCAATGTCCGCCTCGTTGCGTAGAGGCTTGTATTCTTGGCTGTTACCGCAGAGGCCCGGGTTCGATTCCCGGCTCTGCCAAGAAATTTAATTCTGGTTTGAGGGCTGAAACGGGGTCCACTCAGCCTCGTAAGGCAAAACTAAGAATAGGTGGGTTCTATTCCCATCTCACCTCTACTTCAGGCAAATGCCAGTATGGTCCCTAACTGAAGGCCACGGCCGCCTCATTCCCAATCCTCACTTGCATTAAAAATATGCACACTACTACAGGCACCCCAATAACATAGATTATCAGACAGATTACACACACACCCAACTACAAGGGGCTACTGGGCCGATGGCGCAAAGCCCATAAATTAATCAGAAACAACAATGCTAGCCTATCTCCATTACATGAGCTCAGCGATGTTAGCAGGATAGGTCACAGGATAATGGGCAGATTATGTTCGGGCAAAGTTTGAATATCCATAACTGTACCTAGCCTGTACTGTATCATTCTTGAAGTGATTAATATAATCTACCAGGTTATCTCAGCGTGATGATGTGTTGGTAATAGAATTCCGAGTTAGCGAGGTAATTTAGTTCGAAACCCATTGTCGATTAACCTATTCCTCATGGACCTCTGCCGCTTTCTTTCCAATACTTCGTTGAGCTGTACGGATCGTGGAGGCTGATGCGATAGGGAGACGTCCCTCAAATAATGTGTTTGGCCGATATAATTTGGTGGGATTAGGGTACGTAGACTCAGACTGCTCAATTGGTGGTCGCGACTTCGCTCGAGACGGGCAACATTTATCGACGGGGCGCTTTTAACCTAGGAAACCTACAGTACATGACAGGGTCGTCGGTTCGTGCAGGCTTCCATGAGAAGTCGGTCCAGAGGTTGCCAGCCGACGGGAACGGAAGGAACTATTTCGGGATATTTACTGCTGATGTAAGACTCTAAGATCACCGCAGGTTAATTGTTAAGAGTTTATGAACAATGAGTGCGTTTGTACTCTCTACGATCAAAAGTGTAACCTATACCATATCAAGGTTTGTACGTAAAGAGAAAAGTCAATCAGAGAATATAATAGGGAACAGTCACAAGTTACGAACGGAGAACATTAAAATCACAATATAGCCTACTAATGAGATATTAGACCGGCCACGGTGTTCGAGAGCGCTAAGGCACTACCTCGTGCCTTGCTGGCATCGGCGGGAGAGCGTGGGTTCGAATCTCTCCTCAGTCATCCTGAAAATGGTTTTCGTGGTTTTCCATTTTCACCACCAGGCAAATGCCGGGACGGTTCCTTTCAATAGGTCCACGGCTGATTTCCTCCCAAAACCCCTTCCCTGACTCATCCTAAAAATAAAATAAATGGCCATTGCATTGGCTGCATTAATAACATTCATTAATAAAATTCACTAAGTTCACTCTTTCGGCTTCGGTGGAGTAGTTGGTAGCATGCTGAGCTTCTATGCCCAAGATCGCGGGGTCAAACCCGGCCAAAGTCAAAAATCCCTCATTACTGTATGCCTTCCTTTGGAGGGGAAGTAAAGCCGGCGGGCCCATGTTATAGATTTATGGCATGTAAAAGAACCTTCCACAAACTTGAATTGCGTGAAGAAAAATTTGTAGGTTAGATTTGACTAATTCTCTTAAGTTCCAACGTTCTTCGCCAGGTGCTGGTTGCGATAGCATCTAGTAGCCACGTTTGCAGCTAGGTGTCGTGGACAGTAGCATTTGGTAGCAAAAGTAGGAACTACTTCAAATTATCGTCCGCGCCCTTACTTGAATTAAAACAGATAACACACACTAATGCAGCCGTCACAATTAACACCGGTTATTAGACATATTCTACACACACCCAAAGTACACGGGGCTACATGACCGCATTATCGCAGCCCCTAAACTAAGCAACCAACCAACCATCATTCGCGAATACTTTCGGGAACAGTGGGTAAATTTATCATGGTGTAATGACAGGCAACATAGATTTCGACAAGGTTACTCATGCAAGAGTCAGATACTATCACTTTTACAATATATTAGCGAATCGTTAGTTAATAGTCGATGCCGTAGTCCTAGATTTTTCGAAAGCGTTTGATATCGCGCCGCATGACATGCTACTCCATAAATTAGCTTCAACGAAAATTGATAAAAGAGTAATTTCATGGATCCAAGAATTTTTGACGGGTCGTTCCCTGGAAGTGAAAGTCGAAGGCCTATTCTCGGATGAAATTACCGTAAGGTCGTGTATTGCTCAGGGTAGCGTGAACGGAACTTCGTTATTTTTGGCGTTTATAAAAGACTTACCAAAATGGGATTCGCGGTGACTGTCGATTGTTTGCGGATGATTGTGTAGCCTAATATATCGAAAGATACATATCACAAGACAACGCAGTACTTCAAGATGACCTGAACCCGGTCTATAAGTTGTAGTATAGAAGCCATTTTTCAGTGTTGCCTAATTTGTGTTGACCGACTGAAAAGCTTCCTTTACTGGTCTTTAAGTGGTGATTGAAATTAAAATTAAAATAAATTCAAGAAAATGTAGTCTCATAAAAATAGGGAAAGGGTGAAGGTAAGATTTTCATTATAATATTGGCTCTGAAATACTTGTAGAAGAAGATTCGTGCAAATAATGATATGAAATGGAGTAGTCATAGGCTATAGGATGTGTAGTTTCTAAATATTACAAATCCTTGCACTTTGTAAGGAGGGTATTATAATAATAATATCGTATGGCCTCGGGTGCCTGGTGCAAGCTTTGTTAATTGACACCCAGAGGGTAGCTTGCATGTCGAATTTCGTCGTTCCTTTGAACGCTATGAAAGTCAAGGAGGTTAGATATCTAAACTCCTTGACACTACAGCGCTTTCAAGTAGAGAATGGAGGAACTTTGTGTTGGCGGAAAATCCCGAGATTAATTTTGCCATTGAACACGGCCTACTGAATTCAAATGGGTTATTTAACATGCCAACAACGTATGACATGAGTATCGTGATTTTAGTCGCCTTCAAAAATCACTTACCATGGCCAGGGGCGAACCTGCAATCTTGGGGTTGGTAGTCCGACACTATAACCACTCACCCACCGTGGCAAGAACGAGGGTATTAAAAGGAAGTAATACATCTGCTAAGGATATTTGTCGCTTGTAAGACCTATTCTGGAATACGCCTTGGTGGTTTGGGATCCATATCAAGTAGGGCTCATCCAAGAGTTGGAAACGGCACAAAGAAAGGCCGCTAGATTTGTGCACAGTGATTTTAATCCCAGGAGCAGTGTGAGCCGTATGCTTAATAAGCTTGGCTTGGAATCACTTGAGGTTAGGAGGATGAAATCTAGACTGTGCGCTGTGTACAACACGTACGGTATAGATGGAGTGAGCTTAGCAAACGTATTGGAAAGCCCACTTTGGCTCCATGAATAGGAGTGATCATTCTTTCAAAGTCAAGGCCCGACCACATCATACAAATTATGATAAGTATTCTTTCTATAACCGTGCCATTGATAACTGGAACTCCCTACCTGTCGCAGTCAAATTAGGTGCCTGTACACTGGAGAGTGATTTTCATAGAGCAAGTCTAGCTTGACCGCTCTAGCTAAACTGAGTGCGTGTACACTGTAGAGTAATTTTTCCTAGGTAGAGCATTCGTAGAGCGGAGATAGACAAATCTACCTAGAGCACTCTCTGAACCTGTGTACACTGTCAAACGTAAATGCACTAGCTAGAGCAGCGCTAACTGAGAGCAGTGTGAGTCTAGGTTTATTGCGCTGTGTTGTGAAGTTAAAATGTCTTCAAGAGAGCTTTTAGTATCTGTGGTGGTTGTGTGTGCCCTGTCAAAAAAGAAAACTATGAAGAGGAAAAAAAGGTTGTGGGTGAGGAATTGGATATTAAAATTGAAAATACGAGGGAATGCACGCTAAATTATTGCAAGAGTTATGTTCAGAAGATTCTGAAGCGTACAAGAACTTTTTAAGAATGATCAAAAATGACTATTCTTTCAGAGTACAATTCCAAGCTTCTGGATGTTCAATTAATGTTATTGTTTTTCGCGACTCCACACAAATTCAGCCATATTCAAACACTATAATTAACAACAAATAACCCCAACAATCCACCACTGACTTTACAGAGAGCACTTTCCAATATTCAACCGAACGAATAGAGCTAGATTGATCTAGCTAGGGCACCCAAATACTGTTTACATCGTAGAGTCGGCCGGCCCTAGCTAGAGCTTAGAGCGGTCTCTCCTAGGGTTCTCTACCACCTGAGTACACTGGAGAGGACCTTAGAGTGCCCTAGCTAGAGCTACTCTATGCTCTAGCTAGGACAAAAGCTCTCCAGTGTACAGGCACCCTTTGAGCCTTTCCCCAAACATATAGGTGATTTAAGAAAAAACTGACGATTTGTGTAAATACTCCAGTTTAATTGTTATTGAATTGTTAAGTATAATTGTTTATTTGTTATGTATACACAATTTGCCACCGGGGAACACACCCCAAATTGCAAATAAATGAATGAATGAATGAATGAATGAATCATTGAATGAATGAATGAAAAAAAGGAAGGAAGCTTGTAGTTCAACGTGACCGTCAATCTCGCGATCATAATCCACGGGACCTCCGTTTTACGTGGAATCCGAACCACAGGACATGGCATTTCACATCGAAAATCTCACATGCATTGACCGGGAATCGAACCCGGTCCGCCTTGGTGAGAGGCATACAGCTTGACCGCTGCGCCACCACGCCCCGAATGAATGAATGAATGAATGAATGAATGAATGAATGAAAAACGTTGAATATTCCTAGGGGAGGAAATCTCACTAAGTAACCAGTGGCCCGAGAAAATGAGTTTTGTTCATAAAGTGTGACTGCTTTTAATAATATACACAAATCGGTAGTTTGTAGCAGTATCAATCCAATATTGAATGTCAAAATAAAATTTGACTTCTTAGAAAAGGATACCTAATGTCGTCTACGATAGTGCTACCTACGCGCTTTAAATACTCGTTAATCTCCCTTAAATGTCTACCATTTTAGCACAAAACATTGATAGGTAATTTATGTATGATATAAATAAATGCCTTACACAGTATACCCAAATACAATACATAATGATATTATGTTCATGTGCCAGTCTTGGGGAGTCTCAAAGCTTGCATTTGGTCCTCGAGCCATCAACTGAATAAGCCTGGTGCGGGAGGAAATGGAGCAAAGGACCAAATTGGTGGATGAGCTTACCTAGCCCTGCGAGCAAAGACGACTTCGCAGTTGCCCATTCGTTCTATCAATTAGGCATATCATTCAGATTTGTATCTCACTGCTAAGTTGAGTGGACTTAAGTAGAAATGAACTTTGGGTCAGTAAACAAACGAATGAGCACTTTGTTATTGACTAATTTTACCGCGAAACCATTTAGGAACACGTACATGGGATCAGCTCACATAGAAACTCCATTTCAGTTCTCTCCACATAGAGTATTTACATTTGAAACCTTTTATCTGTAGCTTTCCATTGGAAAATATTAATATATTTATGTTTAAGGTGCACCCTGAAACACAGAAACTCACCTGGTCTATTCAATATGGCTGGCCGGCCGCATTGACTATCATGTTCTACTTATCGAAGTGTTCTTGGCTACCTTTAGTTGCACGATGGAATTATTTGTTCTATTGTACTGACAAGGGCTGGTTTTCTTTTGATGGGTCGAACTTATCGATTTGCTAACTCCACCACGCGTTCTAAAAGGTAATATTGTGAAATTGGTTAACTCCACTGTGGGTTCATAATAATAATAATATAATAATAAGAATAAGAATAATAAGAATAAGAATATTAATAATGTTATTTCAATTACTGCGGCTTTTAGAGACGCCGGGGTGCCGGAATTTTGCACCAAAGGGGATCTTTAAGGTACCAGTAAGTCTACTGACACGGCTCACTCGCATTTGCGCACCCTCAAATGCCAACGGGCTGCGCCAAGATTCAATTGGCGGATTGCTTTGGGGACAGCAGGCGAGAACGTTACCGCTAAGTCACGCAGCCAGTCGAATGGGCTCATCAAGTTAGTACTGTACACTCCAGTAAGTCTCATTTAAACCTGAATTTAAATCCAGCTGCTCTGGTAGAGAGTTGTTATTGTTGTTGTTTCATTTGTGGGGCATGAATGACGTGGTCATTTGGCCCCGTGTGCTTGGATGAGTGAGGAATTTTTGTCTGATAATCTATGTTATTGTGATGGCTGTATTGTAGTGTGTGTATTTGTAATAATTGAGGTGACGATTAGAAAGGAGTCTGCTGTGGCCTTAAGTTATTAACCACACCAGCATTCGCCTGGAGTAGAAATGGGGAAACCACTGAAAACCACTTCCAAGAGTTGAGAATCGAACTCTCCTCTTCTCAGTTTTGATTCAAGAGGTTGAGTTGACCACGTTCCGGCCCCCCGGCTCGCCCACTAAAGAGCAATGCCATTGTGCCAGGCTATTTCAGAACTCGCTAGACGAGTTGGTTTGAACCCCACCTTCCATCGTTTTTGAAATGGTTTTCCGTGGTTTACCTTTCACAATTGCAAGCTAATGCCAAAACGGTGTATTTCCAACAGGCCACGACTACTTCCTTTTAAGCCCTGTTTCATTCAAGTCCATTTTATCTATCATTAACTCCTCTGGTGAGGAAGGGCATCCGGTTTTAAAACCAATCCCTCTCATACAGTAGATATTCCTCACAAATGACACAGCAGCTGAAATATATTTGGCTCATTTCGTAAGATTTAAGGACACCCGTAAGGAATTATCTCGCTTGTGTTCAATAAATTGCGGAGTTTAAGAAACATTTTATCAGGAAATTGAAGAAATATGCCCTTAACATTCTGTATGTTTGTTCTTTTGCATCTTACCCTCAACCCATTACGAACAAAAATAATTGTTGATAATTCACCTTGGTCTTCATCCCCGTGTATTTCAGTGTCTGGGGAACTTCTCTGATAACCTGTGTTTCTGTGATGTCTGTAGTAGTGTGTGTAGCTGTATTAGGGCCAGGAATAGGGGAGGTGCCCCAAAATTTGAAATAAGGTACTATCCCGGAATATTTCTGAAGGGAGTGTGGAAAATTCCAGAGAAAAACCACACACAGCATAGTCGCTGTCAGAACCTACAATCTCCGGTCTTCCAGCAGCTGTCTGTCGCGGTCATGGTGACAAAAATAACGTGCACTGCTACCCCGCGGGGTAAAACGGAAATAATACGGAATATACATTCAGAACAATCTGGAACATTATCATTTACCAGTTTCCGAATAATTCTTTGGGAGTAGGACCAAAACATGACGTTGGAATACTTGATCTATTTTACCTATCCTCGTAATATTTTCAGCCGAAGGATGGAGAGACATTTACTAAACTTTTAAGAATAATTAATTCTGTAGCTGTTACTAAAGCTGATATCTTAGTTATGGTGTTTGGAGCCATTTTCAGTGTTTCCTTACTAAACGAAGTTTGATGTTCTTCAGTCGGTCAACACGATGTACCCAATTGTGAGGGGTTTCTCCCTAATCCTGAAAAATATTACATGAGATTAATAAATCCAAGTGTATTTATTCATCTCATGTAGCCTCCATTGTTTTCAGGATTAGGGAGAAACCCATCACAATTGGGTACATCGTGTTGACCGACTGAAGAACATCAAATTTCTCCTGATATGTTAGGTTTTACTACTCCACTTCCCTGCTGAGATGCCAATTTCTGGCAGGATAGTTTGTATTACATGTTTTATTTATTTATTTATTTATTTATTTATTTATTTATTTGCACACAACGGGATTTTCATCCCAATTACAGTGGCATTAAGATTACACAGTATGTTATTCTTAAAACGTATACTAACTTAGACTAAACAGTAACTAAATAAAACTATTTAAAATAACTGAGTGTGAAATTAAAACAGTAGGCTATAATACAAATAATACATGTGTAATACAAGGTTGGCTAGGTAGAATGACACAGTGGTAAGAATTCATGATTTACAATTTGCAAGGTTTGAGACATTATTTCTGGAGAGTGGTTAGAAAGTCCATCAAAAATACTGTCAAGGAAGTACTAAAATCTATGGCATTTACAATGATCAAAAGTAAGAATTAACTTATTCTTATCAGCTTTTGATAGATCAATTAAAACACATCCATGCACATAACTACACGTCTGAAAACCTTATTTCATTTTGCCATATCTACTTTGGGCAAATTGCGAGAGAGTTACAACCAGGATGGGGTAAGTTACTTTTTGAAAGGAACGGCGTTACAATTACCGTTATTCACAGAAATAATAACCAAGTTACTATACAGTTATTTTGCACGAAAAGAAACAGTTACAATCTCCAAAGTAACGCTTCGTTACATTCCCACGTAAATAGACATTACACAATTCAGACAAGTACTTATCAAAAATACGACACGCATGTCATACGATGTTGGCATGTCAAAGAACCCATTTGAATTCAGTAGGCCGTGTTCATAATGGCAAAATTAATCTCGGGAGTTTCCGCCAACACAAAGTTCCTCATTTCTCTACTAGAAAGCGCAATAGTGTTCAAGGAGCTTAGATATCTAACCTCCTTGACTTTCATAGTGATTCAAGGAACAACGAAATTTCGACATGCAGGGTGTCAAATTACAAAGCTTGCACCCGGCATCCGAGGCCATACGATATTATTATTATTATTATTGTTGTTATTATTATTATCAATAAGATCTTTCAAAACATTAATAGTAGATACACTGGTTCGTATGTTGTAATGTAGTTATAGATTTTACTATAATCACAGTAGAGTACTTGTAGGTCACCTCCAATTATTATTAGTTTACAATTATTCTACGGTAGTTTGGGGCTTATTGCTTAAGTGAATCTCAAAAATAGTAGCTACACCTTCATAGATTAGTTGGGGGAGCTACCAAATGCTACCGCCAACGACACCTAGCTGCAAACTTGACTACTAGATGCCACCGTAACTGGCACCTTGGGACGAACGTTGGAACCTAATAGATCATTAATCAAATCTAACCTACAAATTTAGTGGAAAGCTCATTAACGTGCCATAGATATATGGCATGGGCCCGCCGGCTTTACTTACTGAGGGATTTTAAACGCTCTTAAAAATTCCGACCGGGTTTGAACCCGCAACCTTGGGCATAGAAGCTCAGTATGCTATCAACTACGCCAACAAAGCCGCCGTGAATACTCTTCAATTACCAGGACAAAAAATACGCTAACATTTGTATCTATATAATAGCAAGGGCTGTGGGGGCAAAGAGCTAAACATCCATTTTCATATAATTTATTCATACGTTATCTTAGCCTATGTCGTGGTCACTCTGAGTTCAAATATATAGTAGAAGCCCAATTATCGGAATTAATTGGGACCGGACTCCATTCGGATAATCAAAATTTCGGATAATTGGATTTTTCCGAAAAAAGGGCTAAAGCAGGGCATTTTTTCAGGGGGGAACGAAGGGATAGAATACGTGTACCCCTTAAACATTTGAAAACAGTTTTTAAAAAAATATTGGTACATTTGTATCTAGTCCGGCAAATAAAACTTTCGACTTGAAAGTTCATCGATCAGCTGGCGTCAACGCGCTGTTCACAAAAGCTGGAGGAGATTTCGAGTAATCCTCGATTAAAAAGGATTTATTGAATCGGATTGTTTTGGTCGGCAACTCGGCACTCAGCAGCATAATCGAAACAATAGGCCATATTATTTTCTGCTCGATAAAAGCTGTGTGTAATTGCTGCCTAATTCGAAGAAATTTACTTGTTTGGGCAAAAATAAGAAACATACTCTAACAATCGTGAAAGGGAAGTTCTGCACTTATAAGCGCGCAGGCTAGTGTTTGGAGATGGGGTGGGTTGTTAGTTTGTGTGTGTGGTTAGTTTTCAAGGATGAAGAAAATAACGAACTATTTTACATCCACACAGGCATCGAAAAAGCTGAAAGTTTATGAATGAGTTAGTAAATTAACCCAATGTAACCTTTCATTTAACATGCCAGTCCATAAAGTAATAACCGGACTCTGCAAATTGCCGAAAATTACAATTTTGTCGACTGCAACTGAGAGTACCCCTTAAATAATGTGTTAAAGAAAACTTGGGCTAAACCTATTTTAAAGAAAAAGAGCTTATTTTCGGTACTGTATGCATTTTTAATAGTTTTCAAGCACTGACATGAAGTTTAAAAGTGTAGGTTTACTCCTTTTAATGCCAGAAATCGTTGCTTGTCCAACACCTCAGCCAAATGTTTACCCGTAACTCCTTTATCTGATTGTACTTGACTCATCATCCCAATAATGCTCACGCTGCGCCTACACTAGCTTCGTGGAGAGAAGGACAATAACGCGCGAAGACAGAATCATTATTTTTCGAATCGCAGTACTATTCCTTCTTAATATTTTTTTTCTGAAAGCGATTCGGATAATCAGCAATTCGGATAGTCGGAGTTTGGATAATTGGAGTTCTACTGTACAAGAGTATTTTTTTTTTCAAAATATCTCCTATTTTATAGGACAGTAGTCTCATTTGCAAATTGAATTTCTTGCGGAAAGGAAATGTTCTGACGAGACGAGATGAGATTTGTCGGAATGAAGGAGTGTTGAGAGAACTGGTTTGTATTAACATGTCGAGGGTCATTTTGGGGTCAGTATGGGGCCAGGGGAGGTCAGGCTGAGTGCACCTGGCGATCCAGCCTCCCACATGAGGCAAAACAGGTTTCCAGCTCTAATTAACCGTGTTGCAAAACAGTGGCGATCTCAAATAGCGGGACACGACTACCCTCTAAACCAGTGGCTTAGTTATCAACAAGGTGGCCGCATTTCAATTCCTGAGCTGTGACAAGAACATGTGCTTTAATTTTGAATTTGCGAATAAAAACACAGTGCCGTTCAACGATGCAAGCTGGCGGTGAGTAATAATAATAATAATAATAATAATAATAATAATAATAATAATAATAATCCTGTATCAAGAGCTAGCTGGGGCAGCCTCCGTTTCTTAGGCGGCAGCACGCCGGTTTCTCACCGCTGAGTTCGTGGTTCAAATCCCGGTCACTCCATGTGAGATGTGTGCTGGACAAAACGGAGCCAGATAGGTTTTTCTCCGGGTACTCCGGTTTTCCCTGTCAAAAATTTCATTCCAGCGATACTCTCCACTATTATTTCATTTCATCTGTCATTCATTTAATCATTGCCTCAGAGGAGTGCGACAGGCTTCGGCAGCCGCCACAGTTCATCTCCTCGCCGCTAGATGGGGGCTTCATTCATTCCATCTCTGACCCGGTCGGTCGACTGGAAGCAGGCTGTGGATTTTCATCAAGAGCTAGTTGGTAAACTCCAACATTTAAAACAGATCAAGGTTCCGTACTACCAGTGGAGTATGTTAATGCACATTTCAGACAGTATTGGGATTGGACTATGCTCACTGAAAGGACAGTGAATCATAATATTGATCTTCAACAAAATATTCAAGGAAGTCATGCTAATTGATTTTGCTATTACGAATAAGCCCAACCTGCAGGTTGAACATACTGAGCAAGTGTCCAAATATTTGGAGATGGTGGTGCCCATCTGGAAGCAATGGAAAGTTAAGAGAGTTCGAATTGTACCAATAGTCATCTCAAGCACGGATGTGGTTCCCAAACATCTTCAGGGAGAGCTAAAAGAGCTTGATATGTACACTAAATTGTATAAATTTATTGGTAGTGATGTAAAGCACGGTGATGATTATGCTTTGATTCAATGCAATCTGCATAACTGCTTTGTATTTTACCAGACAATAATCCGATAATATAATTATAATAAACGAATGGCCTCCATAATTATTTTGAGTTGGAGCCACTGAGGTGATCTACTCTCCAATGTCGACGTCCTGTATAACACTAAAACATGTCTCTACTAGGTGGCAAGTGGCTGAGATTCAATTAATTTTATTTTTGTCTTGTGAACACCAAATACGATAAGGGAGATATTTTACCGCCCTTCTTAGGTCCAATTTCCTCGACAGGGAATTGAACCCGTATTCATGCAATCATGATGCGGACACTCTACCAATGACTCGCCGAGGAAGCTAGGTGGTGAGTATGAATTCATAACTGAGATACAGTACTGAAGTTTAATGGTGAGTTATGCCACTTCCAATGAAACCCCGCGAACGTGAACTTTTCACTCTCACTAAAACTGAGAACATAATTATGTTGACCGGATCGCGTCCCCAATTCACTTGGGCCATACCCAGAGAGGACGAAATTGTGCGTGCAAGATTTGGTGCAGTCCAGGGGGATGCATAAGTCGAATTCTCGGTGCACATACAAGATCTCGTCAAGTATAAGTACATTCCATTCTCTTCTTTGTAGCTGGTCGCGAACACCTAGATATATCTGGATATATTCCCGCCTAATATTGCAATAAAGTTGAGGTTTCTATGGGCATGTGCAAAGATATTGAATCTTAAGTATAAGTTCGATGGAACCGTATAACCACTCTTGGCTAAGGCGAATAGTACCATAATTTTGCGATTTGTGAAATGGATTGTTTACAATTATATCTGTTCCAGGCAATTTTATACGCTTTATGTATTTTACACATCTTCCCTTTCTGTTTGTTTTTATTGATCCCTGCTATCTAAATAATTTCTACTAAATGCTTGAACTTATTTAGAGCTACTTGACAGATATTCCCAAATTTGTTGTTGTTGAATTCTTATTTTATTATTATTATTTATTTATTTAATCGATTGTTCCCATTTAGGAGAGCGATTGAACTTGAATACAGTATTTCATCTTCTGGCGTTTTCCCGCTTCTCTTCCCAAAATCTCTTCATCCTCTCAGAATGCTCCTTCTTCCGCTCAGCTGTCCATTTTCTTCCAGGCTGTCGTGATGGTCTATGCTCAAACTTGACATTTTTAAAATTTTATTCCGGCACTCAGTGCGGTCCTCGAGATTTTGTGTGTTGACCTGTTGTAAGTCCCTCTGAACCTCTGTCAGCCACTCCGTGCCACACTTACTCTGTGTTATAACGTTCAGCAATTTCTTCGCCGTTCTGAAGTTTTCCATCCTGTAAATGTATGTATAAAACTGTGCTCGGCGTTTTTCTGATTACGTCCGTTATCGTGTGGATCTTTTGGTAGAGTTCATATTGAGGTCTCTTCATCCAAATACCGTTATTATTAACTGCCCCGTAAACCTTTCTGAGAATTTTTCTTTCCTGTTTTTCTATATCCTTAATTTTGGAATGACCGTCGATCACCATTGTTTCGGCTGCGTAAGTTACTTCCGGAAGAATCACCGTCGTATAGTGCCATAATTTAGCGTCTAGCGAGATGCACGTCTTGTTGTAGTGAGCCCACGTTAGCTTGTAGGCCTTCTGTAGTTTGGTGATTCTTTGGTCATTGGCGATTCGGTTTAGTCCCGAGGACTGTATGATTTCACCAAGGTATTTAAAATGGGGGACTTGTGTTATCGTACCGGATTGTGTGATTAAAGACGAGTTATTTTCTGGTCGTCTTCCCTTATAGTGGGGTTTTTCATAAGAAATTATAATTATTGTTATTATTATTATTATTATTTTTATTACGAACAAGCAAATTTATATGATATTAAAAGTGATCATTGTCACCACGGAAGCCACGGTTTGGTTACCGACTCTGCCAAGAAATTTAATTCTGGTCTGAGGGCTGGAAAGGGGTATACTTAGCCTCGTGAGCCAAATGTGCGAAGAGGCAGGTTCGATTTCCACGTCAGCCATCTTGGAGGTGGTTTCCCGTTATCTATCACTTCTACTCCAAGTGAATGCCGGGATGGTTCCTAACTTAAGGCCACGGCCGACTCATTCACAATTGAAGTATCCACGGGATAAAAGTAGTAAGTCACATTCTGTAAATTTTTTAAGAGAGTGATTTTGAACTTTCAACACTAAAAAGAAATACTTAAAACACCTGCAAGCAATATAGTTGTTTTGCCAAATGTATTTCTTATAAAGGAATTATGTGTAAAACAATTAACAACTAAAGTTAAATTATGAAAAAAAGTGAGAGGATATGGGACGTTCTTTCCGTTTCCACTAAAAATAAAAACCTCTCTATCTCGTTGACATTCCGCTTTCTTTGAAATTAATTTCAACTGATCTGTAGTGACGATGGCTGGCCACCAGAATGCGCCATAAACTGATTTCCGAAGAAAATGGACTTACCCAGTTCTTTCCGTGGGGTCTTAAATTCTCATCTGAATAACAAATACACACACTAATACAGCCATCACAATAACACAGGTTATCAGACCAACTCCACACACACGCACACACAACCAATTACACGGGGCTACATGACCACGATGTCGCAAAGCCCCTAATTGAATCAACAACAAAAGTGATCACGCCCACTCTACATTTTAGTTTTTGAACTAATCCAAAGTAATTTTCCAGTCTTCGCAGATATCTGGTTTGCTTCTCATTACGTTAGCCACCATAACTGCAGGTTGACCACTAAAAAATTTTAGGCTATACATGTTACCCACATCAACTGAAACTTATTTCTGGTAAACAGACATCGCACTAAAATCTATTTTGAGTTCAGCATGTACCGTACCATAGTAGTCACACTCATTGCAGATAGACCAAGATGTTCGTGTTTTTCCACTGGTTCTCTTAATAAAATGGCAACTGCCATATTAGTATCATCGGATAGCATAACAAGCAGCAACACTCAATCATTCATGCAAAAATGTTGTTTTCTTTACAGTAACTTTCAAGCGTCTCGTTTGAGGCATTCAGGGCATGGATTTTGATGACCTAAAATGTTTAAAAACTGACCTATAAAATGACTGCAAAAATCCCATAAAATGACACAAAAACTTTAAAAAATGACTTACATTTTATTAATTAAACTGGCATAATTTCATCACACAAAAAGTGCAGACTAACTACGTCATTGTATGTTGAAATTATTTTAATAGGCACTTAATGTAATTATTATATGACAAATACGAATTATTTGCACACAAACACTGGTTATTATTTCAGTCTATTGTTTCGCACTCGCAAGTTCTGGTTCTTTTTTATTTATTTATATATTATTATTATTATTATTATTATTATTATTATTATTATTATTATTATTATTTTTTTTTCATTTTTTTTTTTTTCAAGAACATAACACTTCATGGGATGTGGAACTTTAAGGCTGCAACATCTGAAGAACAAAAAAGAGAGAATTTCGCTGTGAGGTACTCGAATTCATTATCGGATTAGAAAAAAGGAAGGAAGGAAGCTTGTAGTTTAACGTGACCGTTAATCTCGCGATCATAAGCCACGGGACCTCCGTTTTACGTGGAATCCGAACCACAGGACATGGCATTTCACATCAAAAATCTCACATGCATTGACCAGGAATCGAACCCGGTCCGCCTTGGTGAGAGGCATACAGCTTGACCGCTGCGCCACCACGCCCCTTATCGGATTAGAAGTATTACGAAAAATGTGTAATTAAAATACATGACAGATTACACAGGCTTACCTCACTCCACGTTACAGTTGATGACTGTGACCATTCGTACATTCTCACAGGAAAAAGAACGACGATTGTTGACCAGCACGTGTTTGTACTTTGAAAAGCTCGTTTCAACGTATGTTTGAGTCTTCAGTCTTTTGACTGGTTTGATGCAGCTCTCCATGCCTCCCTGTCCTGAGCTAATCGTTTCATTTCTACATAGCTACCACACCCTACATCCGAGGCAATCTGTTTAACATATTCTAACCTTGGTCTACCCCTACAGTTCTTATCCTCGACCCTTCCTTCCATAACTAAGCTTGCTATTCCTGGGTGTCTTAGTATGTGTCCTACCAACCTATCTCTTCTCTTCATTAGCAGTCGCCAGAAACATCTCTCCTCTCCCACTCGCCTTAATACCTCTTCGTTTGTAACCCTATCTACCCATCTGATCTTCATCATTCTCCTGTAACACCACATTTCAAATGCTTCAATTCTCCTCTTTTCTGCTGCACCAATAGTCCAAGTTTCACTTCCATAGAGCGCCACGCTCCAGACAAAGGCTTTCAAAAATGACTTCCTAATACCTAAATCTATATTCGATGTCAACAGATTCCTTTTTTGTAGAAAGGCTTTCCTTGCCTGAGCCAACCTACCTTTTATATCCTCTATGCTTCGTCCATCACTGGTTATTCTGCTTCCTAAGTAACAGAAGTCTCCTACTTCCTTCAGCTTTTCACCGGCCAATTTGATCTCCATAGAGGTTTCTGATTTATTTCGGCTGCATTCCAGTATTTTTGTTTTACATTTATTAATTTTCATCATGAATTCCTTCCGTAAGACGGAATCCATACCATTCAAAAACTCATTCAAATCCTCAGGCTTGTCGGCCAAGATGACGATGTCATCAGCAAATCGCAGAGTAGAAATTATTTCTCCTTGAATCTTCACTCCCACTTTAAATTTTTCTCCAATTTCCTTCATTGCTTGTTCAATGTAAAGATTGAAAAGTATGGGTGATAAGTTGCAGCCTTGCCTTACACCTTTCTGAATACCAGCTTCTCTCTCATGTCCTTCAGCTCGAATGACTGCTGTCTGGTTTCTGTATAGATTGTATATCACCCTCCTATCCCTGTACTTTATTCCAATAGATTTCAAAATGTCAAACAATTTAGTCCAATCAACGTTATCAAAAGCCTTTTCTAAGTCTAAAAATGCCATGAACGTTCTCTTATCTTTCCTTATTCTACCTTCCAAAATCAGCCTAAGACTTAGTACAGCTTCCCTTGTTCCTACATTTCTCCTGAAACCAAACTGGTCTTCACCCAACTCCGTTTCTATCTGGCTTTCAATCCTCTTGTAAATTATTCTAGACAGGATCTTTGAAGCATGAGTAATCAAGCTGATTGTACGGTAATCTTCACATCTGTCAGCTCCCACTTTCTTTGGTATAGGGATGATAACATTCTTCTTGAAATCAGGGGGTACCTCACCTGTCTCATAAATCCTACACACCAAGTGAAATAACCTGATCAGACCTTCATCTCCTATGCAGCGTAGCAACTCAATCGGTATATCATCTATGCCTGGTGCTTTGTTCCTGCCTAAGTCCTCTAATGCTCTGTCAAATTCTGATCTCAATATTAAATCTCCTTTTGCATCCTCATCAATTTCCTCCTCCCTTTCCATTACATGATTCTCGATCTCCTTTCCCTTATACAAGCACTCTATGTAAGCTTTCCATCTCTCAACCTTTTCTTCCCTATCTGTTAGAGGCTTTCCATTTGTGTCCCTAATATTACAGCACTTAGTCTTCTTTTCCCCAAAAGTATTCTTAATCCTTCGATAAGCTGTGTCTACTCTTCCTAATTTCAGACAATTTTCTATACCTGCACATTTCTCTTTCAACCATTCTTCTTTCGCTTCCTTGCACTTCTTGTTAACCTCATTTCTCAGACGTCTGTATTCTGCTTTCCCCTTTTCATCTCTTAGATTCTTGTGTTTCCGCCTTTCATCCATCAATTCTAGTATATCCTGAGTGATCCACGGTTTTCTACCTATTCTTTCTTTCCTACCAATGTTTTCTTCTGCGGATTTTGTTATTTCATTCTTCAAAAGTGCCCATTCGTCTGCAATTGAAGTTTGTTTAGGGGTTTTGATTAGTCCTTCCTTTATACTCTTCTTGAATCTTTCGTTTACATCCTTTACTTTCAGTCTGTCTATTGCCCACCTTTTTGGCTTTTGACTTTTCTTCAGTTTCTTCAACTTTAATCTGCATTTCATTACAACCAGATTGTGGTCAGAGTTTATGTCAGCACCAGGATATGTTTTACAATCCAAAATCTGGTTTCGAAACCTCTGCTTGACCATAATGAAGTCGATTTGGTAACGCCCTGTATCTCCTGGTCTCATCCATGTGTATATTCTTCTATTGTGGTTATTGAATAAGGTGTTAGCTATGACCAGCTCATGTTCGGTGCAGAATTCCATCAGCCTGCTTCCTCGATCATTTCTTTCACCTAATCCGAAATCTCCTACTATCTTCCCTTCTCTCCCTTTTCCTACCACAGCATTCCAATCTCCCATTACTATAACATTTTCATCACCTTTGATATACCTCAGAATGTCATCTATTTCTTCGTAGACCTTTTCAACATCCTCATCATCAGCTTGACTGGTAGGCATATAGACTTGTACCACTGTGGTGCACGTAGGTTTAGTATTGATTTTTGCTACAATAATCCGTTCACTGTATTGCTCATAATATTCCACCCGCTGTCCAAGTTTCCTACTCAATATGAGACCAACCCCTGCTTGGCCATTGTTTGATTTAGTGCTAAGGACCCTATAGTCTCCTGACCAAAAGTCCTGCTCTTCCTGCCAGCGCATTTCACTAATCCCAACCAAATCCAACCTCAACCTATCCATTTCCCTTTCTAAGTTTTCTAACTTTCCACTTCCTAGCAGACTTCTAACATTCCACGCTCCGATCCGTAGAATGTCAGATTTCCTCTTTGTCACTTCTGTGATGTTAACCCCCTCTCGAGTAGTCCCCACCCGGAGATCCGAACGGGGGACTAGTTTACCTCCGGATTGGAATTTTACAAGGGAGGAGGCCATCATCACATGTAATTATGCATAGAGAGGTGCATATCCTCGGGAATAGCATTACGGCTGTAGTTTCCCGTTGCTTTCAGCCGTGCAGCAGAACGCAGTGTAGCCATTAGTTGGCTTATAATATCAATATCTTAACCGTCTATTAGACTAGTAAAGAATTGATTTATTCTGGAAGGCTGCTACTCCCTTTCAGAATAAGTAAAGAGCAATTCTACTACAAAATACTAACCTTCTACTAACAATTAAATACCAAAATTCTACTAACGAAAAAAATACTAAAGTTTCACCAACAAACAAATACTACCACTAAAACAGTCTGTCACCAGGCCCACTCACATGCACCCTCACCAGACACACACACACACCACAGTCTAATAGAACAATGACATATTGCTAATAAACAAATTAACTTCATACTTACAACTAAACTTGTATTAATATTTGATTTTGGAATTTCAAGCAGGTTTATTATGACAATTTGTGTGCAACAATTAATAATTTGTGAATGGTTGAAAACAAGTGCGCATGTTGAATAAATGATCCATGTGAGTAATAAATCAGAGAATTGTCAGATTGTGCATGGACACGATTGAACACTTTTTTTTTCTTAATAAGACACATTTAATTAAAGTGAAGGTTCACCAATTTATTTCGGTTAGGAATCTCAGGGTCAAGGACTTTATTATTACAACCCTGTGATTTAGACAGGAATGTCATAATTTTTGTGTGGTATTTTTATTAAATAAAAGTGGAGCGTTTTTCTTTAGAATTTTGTGTTCATCCTTTCCTATCCACGCGTGGAACTCTAATTCGGTTTGGCACCATTTATATTGATTCTCATGAGTGACAATCTAATACGTGTGTCTTTATTTTTGTCAACTCCTTTATTGCGTACCATACAACTGAAGTTATTTTTAACGTAGGATGTTGCTCATGCTTCACTCTTTCCAAATAGACCACTGGGTGTTAGTTTTAAGATTGAAGTTGTACAAAAAAGAAAGGATTTTATAACAGTGTCACGTATACGGAAGCTATTGTAGCATACTTGAAGTGCACTAAATCGCTGAATTCCGAAATTATTTGTTTGAAATGAATAGCCCTAGATGTCTTTAAATTCGGCATTTTAAATACACTCGAAATAACAATCGCAACCGATAACACAAATCCACTTAGCACACGTATGGTCGCACTGAGGTACTTAACCAGACAGGCATTACTGGGCCTTCTGTTGTCTTTCTTCCTACCCCCTCGATTTCAATATCGCTTCCGGATTAGTTGTGAGCGCAGTGTGTCTCCTGGAATTTAAATATCTCAAGAAATAAGGGTTGAACAAAGTTGTGAGGATTCTCGTGACTTCGTATTCATCCTCACTTTCAGTTCCGATAATATCCAGTACCATACGCAAAAAATGCATCATAAACCATTAAACATGAGAGAAAATGACTCAAAATGTATAAAATATTCTAATAAATTCCATACAATGACATAAGAATGACGCGAAAAGCGAGAAAATAACTTAAAAATAAAATACTTAAAATAGGACTTAATAATGATGTATTTCAGTAATGTGGGGGCCATGAACAGGATTTGTAGATAAGTTAGCAATGTCTGTGGTAAAAAATTTAAAGGATGACATGTCATCATAATACGAAGATTTTTCGTAGACTTCCAAGGACGTCGAAGCAGATGGAAGAACTTGAAGAATGGCCTTCCCAAAGGAAGCGTGTTGGCTCCAATACTCTTCAATATTTATACCAACGATCAGGCCCTACCTGAAGGAACGAAGAGTTTTATATATGCAGATGATCGCGCCATTACTGTCCAGGGTGATTGCTTTGAAAACGTGGAACAAAAGCTGTCCGCCGCCTTACAAGGCCTAAGCAAATATTACAAGGAAAACCAGCTAAAACCGAACCCTACGAAATCGCAAACTTGCGCATTTCATCTCAGGAATAAACAGGCAACTAGACAACTAAATGTGTTGTGGGAAGGAATTCAACTTGAGCACTCCCCCACCCCTAAATATCTAGGGGTTACTCTAGATCGAACTCTTACCTATAGAGCCCACTGGCTGAAAACGAAACAGAACGTATCGGCAAGAAACAATATCCTATGCAAACTCTCTGGTACCGGATGGGGGACACAACCTAGCACGCTTAGAACAACTGCATGCGCTGTATGGTATACATCTAGTCACTCGAAGCAATTAGACATCGCTCTGAACGACACCTGCCGACTTATCACCGGTTGCCTAAGACCTACGCCAACAGAAAAAGTGTAGTGCTTAGCCGGAATCTCCCCACCAGATATCAGACGTGAAGTGGCAGCCAGAGTTGAAAGAACAAAGGCAGACAACTCGGAAAACCATCCTCTATATGGGTACACACCATCAAATCAAAGGCTCAAGTCAAGGAAAAGCTTCCTCCGTTCAGCAAAAAGCCTCATGGAACCGCCCGGAAAAATTAGATTAACATCATGGAAAAGGAGAGTTAAATACCTTGAAGACTGGATTATCCCTCATGAAAGTTTACCTCCGGGACATGACAATGGATGGGTTTCGTGGAGAACACTGAACAGGTTGCAAAGTAGGGTAGGTAGGTCCAAGGTGAATTTGAAGAAATGGGGATACACTTCCGACACCACCATGTGCGAGTGCGGGGAAGAACAAACTATGGATCACCTTCTTGTATGCAGATTATCTCCTGCTAAGTGCACGATGAAGGACTTGATGGAGGCAACACCTGAAGCACGTGATGTGGCAAAATACTGGTCACATAGTAACATATAGTAGTATATAGTTTCACTGACTGTTTTGATGAGATTGTATATAGTACCAGCTAAAGTATGATGTACTTTTTCTTGAGACTGATGTTGCTTCTGACACGATTAAATTAAATCATAATGCGGACCCTGCATGTTATAACATTGTGGTCACCATGGACTCATCATCCCGGGAACATTTGTTTTGAGGTAATTTGGAGTTCTGTCAGCAAATATTACAAAAATACGGTAAATAAGTAATTATAATAAAAATGGATGTAAAATAATAAATACTTATAGGTTATGACATGGCTTCATTCATAAGACAACTACCCCGTGGCATAGCAGTGCTGTTAAGGGGAAAAGAAATCGAATTTGAGAAGAATAATCAATATTTTTATTAATTGAATTCATTACCTGAAGTTTCCCATTTAAAACGATGTATACCACATTTATATATCACAAACATATACGAGTATCTGTGTTATATTATTATATTCCCGAGACGGGGTGTATTTTATGAAGTTTGTATGTTTTAAACTCATTTTCCTAAAGTTTATTCTTTGTATTCAAAGTACATGTCCTCAGCTTCAGCTAAACAAGAAACTTTTGAAAGCAGTTTATTTGGGTGTTTTAATTCTGTGGAACAATTTCATTCCAATACAAAGCTAATATTATAGGTGACAATACACTATATTATAACTGGTGGTGAAAACATTTTTAGGTAACAAAAATATCTCCCTCATTGTTCACAATTTAAAATTTATGTGGAATGTCTTGACTTTATGTACAGTAAAATTGGACTCACGTAGCTAACGTCGTTCCCAAGGAACTGTAGGCTACCTGAAATGTAACATTGTGTGGATAGTCAATTCCATTTCCCCTTAAATCTCTCACCACGGCCGCTATTGGGAACTGCAGCAAGTCTAGAGATCGGAGGTTTCAATCCCCGTGCTGACAGCGGCTATCCTGAGTGTCGTTTCCTCCCGTCATTTTCCCACACTCCTTCCAGGCAAATGTCGGAATAGTAGGCTACCTTATTTCCATTTCGGAGCACCGGCCCTACTCCCGACGCTAATAATTACAGTTACATACACTACTGCAGTCACTACATGTGCACAGGTTATCAGACAAATTGAACACAGCCCCAAGTATACGGGGCTGATGATCAAAATATGCTAAGCCTTTGAAACGAACATCAACAACAACATTCATGCAACAAAACCTTCTGCTCGGAAATATTGAGAACAAATTCGTGGTTTTTAATTACGTAAACGCGGATACATACATAATCACCAATTTATTCAAGAAACAAGGTATTAAAATAGCATTCACAACAAACAACACGTCCGGAAAGCATCTGAAAAACAGTAATTTAAACACGCAAGACCCGTATTCAAAGTCGGGGGTATATTCAATAACGTGCCAAGACACATAGTGTCGAGCAAATTACATTGGCCAAAGTGGTGGAAGAATGGACACGTGATACAAAGCACACCGAAATGCGATAAAAATACGGGACACACTCGGCCGTATGCGGCTACATCTTGAACCGAAAGGACATAAAGGAAGCAATCGGGATACACTTAGTTGAAATTAACAACCCCAATAATTTAAACGAACACAAATTAATAGAGAATTCGCCCGTCTTTATTATACTAGAAAACACCCCCCGTTCAGAACGAGAAACAAACATAAAGTTGCAGCCAAGCTAGGTAAGGGAGCAACAAGGGGAACATGTTGTAGGATGTACTTTGTAGCATCTTCAATAAACCAAGGCTGGCATTAACGGAAGTAGGAAACATAATATGTATTGTGTAATCCACCTTGTGAATATCACGAATAGTATTGACAAGGCGGATTGCACAATTACATATTACCATTAATCAATACGGATAAAACTGTTATCAATTTAAAATGGTTTACGTATACGCATTTTATTAAGTATTAAAGTTTCCAGGACATTCTCAATAGACCGGGTGTGCTTAAGGAGAGCCGATTAGCTTACGCGTGGCGAGAATGAAATAACTGGCCTTTAATAGTTGAAGATGTCCAGAATACAGTAACATATACCATATTAGGATGTTCTAGACTCGGCAGCAAACATATGTTACAATGCTCAACGAACACAGACAGTCAGGTATGCGGTGGAAAGGCTAAAGAGGATAAGAGGTAACGAGACAACACAGGAAATTTCTTCCAGTTCAGTACAGGCACTCGTGTTGGCAGCTGCATAGGAACGGCCTTCAGTTAGGAACTATCTCGGTTTTTGCTGCGAGTAGAAGTGGGAAACCACGGAAAACAATTTCCAAGTGTTGCCTCGGGGGTGCAGAGTAGCCCGTTCCATTTCTCAGACCAGAATTAAAATTTAGAGCTGGGGTTCAAACTCGGACCTCCAAGGTGACAGCCGAGAATGTTAGCCGCTAATCCACGTGCTCGAATAAATTATTTTTGCATTTTATGTATAATTTTATTTAATTTTTAGTCTTTAGGGCACCGAAACCTATGTGACATTTTGTGTCTAATTTTATACTCCTGATGCCGCTGCTATTACCGGAGATTTTGAATCTTTACCTTATGACGAAAGGTTTTTGTTGTTTGAGTCTCCAGTCTTTCGACTGCTTTGTTGCAGCTGTCCATGCTTCTCTGTCCTGAGCTAATCGTTTCATCTCTACATAGCTACCACACCCTACATCCGAGGCAATCTGTTTAACATATTCTAACCTTAGTCTACCCCTACAGTTCTTATCCTCGATCCTTCCTTTTATAACTAAGTTTGCCATTCCTGGGTGTCTTCGTTTGTGTCCTACCAATCTATCCCTTCTCTTCATTAGCAGTCGCCAGAAATATCTCTCCTCTCCCACCCGTCTAAATACCTCTTCATTCTAACCCTATCTACCCATCTGATCTTAATTCTCCTGTAGCACCACATTTCAAACGCTTCAATATAATGTATGTAATATCTACTAGGTTTGTAGATTTATACTCTCCGCTAAGGTGTGTTCTACTACTGATATGTTGACGCTTATGTTTTACTAACAGTAGTGCCCGGCTTCGCCCGGTGGATTTGTTTGTTTTATGGATGATAATGAATACTACTACAGAACTGGCATATAATACTTAAATTAACAGAAAAAAATATTTTAAAAATATAACTTTTTGTGCTGGTGCTGGTGGGGTGATAAGTAGTACAGTATAATGGACGTAACATTCAGGCCAATTTCCCGTAATGATAATGACAATAATGAATAGGGAAACGGCTATTTACTAACTACAGTACTGACACATGTAATTTACAAACGAATTGAAAAATATGATTAGAAAGAGGAGTTTGTGACATAAAAGACACTGCCTAGGGCCTATATCGCATTGGCTGTTAGAAAAGTAGAGATCAATAGTGTCGTCTTTTGTCACATAGTGCCATAGGAAAATAATCAGAACCCTTTGGAAAACTTCGGCTGTCCCGAGTACCTGAAGTAGCAATAGTGTCATTTATCGCCACATACTGCTCAAGGATAAGGATCTGAATAAATGAAAGAAATTTTAAAGCACCAACGCTTATTGCAGCTGATTAGCTCTATGAACTGCACCAACACTATCGCACTTATACAGAGGCATAATATTTTCATGATGATAACTGTTTTACGGGGCCTAAGAAACCTTCTTGCAATAATTGCTCCCAGTGACTCCAATTTATAAGCAGGGCAAGTTGTAACTATTTTCGCAATTCTGGTAAGGGCGACGTGGTGCAGCTCGCATTGCCAGCCAACAATTGACTTATTAAAATATTCTTACAGTTACACTATACGGACATGAATGGTTCTAGGACCTTAAAACGTAGTTTTCAAGTTCATTTTGTCTGTTGTTCTAAATGTAGGGAATGGAGAGAGTTTTTCAAAATATCCGCAGGATTTCGAAGGGTAAGTACATAAATTCGGTTAAGATCGGTGAAACGATGTAGACTTGTGCCAAAGGGCCTAAATGCAGGGAATGGAGTGATCTGTCCGAAATGTCATGTAAACAGTGTTACTCGCAGGTTTCCAAAGGGTAAGAATACTCATTTTGGTTCAGATCGGTGAAACGGTGTAGATTAGTGCCTAAGGGCCTAAATGCAGGGAATGGAGTGGTCTGTCCGAAATGTCATGTAAACAGTGTTACTCGCAGGGTTCCAAAGGGTAAGTATACAAATGTTGGTTCGGATCGGTGAAACGGTGTAGATTTGTATAAATAACAGACAAACCAACATTGAGCTTTATACCTTACAAGAGCAAGATACCGGGACTGTCCCGGTCAAACCGGGACGTATGGCAAGCCTACTTAGTAGTATAATGGACGTAACATCTAGGTCATTTGCTCTTTTGATAAGGATGATAATGAAAACTACTGTTGAATTCACACGTCAAACTTACAAACTACCGTAATAGAAAGAAATATTTCAAAATTCACAGGCGAGGAAGACTTATTGTGTGTGGTGATTAGTGGTGTAATGGGCGTAACATCTAGGTCATTTGCCCTTATGATAAGGATGATAAGGAAAACTAGTACTGAATTGACACTTCAAACTTACAATGTACACAATGTACTGTAATAAAAATAAAGATTTTAAAAATCACAGTCGAGAAAGACTTAATGCGGTGGTGATTAGTAGTATAATGCGCGTAACATCTAGGTCATTTGCCATTATGATGATAATAATAAGGTAATGCAAAAAAGACTACTAAACGAACATGGTATAATTTTAAAACCGATACAGGTAATTCGGATTTCTACCATCGATGTCTTCCAAAGTCTCAACCTTATTTTCCGGCTTAGGCCTATACACGATGCTTCTAGTGTAAGAGCAGATGGCGTACTGCTCGGGTCCAAGTTGCACAAAGCTGAGAGGATCCCAGATGATGACGAAATATGATGACACACGTTCGGCATTTCCCGTCCTATTTACATTGGCCGGGGGGTCACTCAGTATTTCGCAACACCAAAGTGGCTAGAGCAACGGCCCTGTGCTAGCGTCAGCATAGACAGCAGATTATACGGCGGGCTCTGGACAGTTCTCTCATGTCACCTCGCGATGAATCAGCAAGCTATTCTCACAACTGGCCCCTCCAGGGACTCACAACTTGTGGCACGTAGGTTGGCGACCACGGGGCCCCAGCTGAGTCCGGCATAGCTTCTACTTCCTGGAGCCAGGCTCCTTTCAGTTCTCTTTCCTGTCGACCTCCCTTGGTCAAATCTTGTTCTCTTCCGACCCCGACGGTGTTCGAGTATCCGAGGCCTAGGAAGTCTTTCACTTTCCCGCCTTAATTGGTCCTTGTCTCATATTTCCTGATACCCTCATTCTTCGAGGGATCAGCCTTCTTTTTCTTTTCATAATATCTCCTGTCTTCTGCTCAAGGCCCTCAAGGAGGCAGGGTGTGTGTAGCTCCACCACTTCTGGTGCACCCTGGATAGTGCTACACACACAAGAGCTCATGGCTGGTGAGTTTGGGAGCTGGCAACCCCAAGAGATTCCTGAGCTGGGTCCAGTTTTACCCCTTTTTCCATTGCCTTTGGGGTGGACCCTCTCCTCTTTCCCATTGTTATCTACCTTTCGTGGCTCTCCTTCCTTCCAAGTCCCTCAATTCTCATTTATCCAGGGTTAAGAGCATTTCCTCTCCTCCTGTCTTTTATCTACCTTATTCCTTTCTTTTGTCCTTATCTTCTTCTAGCCCATACGTTTTGTAGTTAGTTTTAGTTTCATTAGGGGCCGATAACCCCGATGTTAGGCCCCTTAAAACAACAATTATCATCATCATCATCATCATTATCACAACTGGCATTGTGCAATTGGGTTACTGTGGTATTTAAAACTTCCTGTTAAGTCCCTCACTCTTTTGTATTACATAAATAATTTGTAGCTAGAAACCTTCCTTGGAATCCACACAACTCACCCAAGTTTCATCGCAATCGGATGAATGGTATATGAACGCATAGGAGACATACATACATTATCACTATTGAATTGACACTTCAAACTTACAAACTAAATCACAGGCGAGGAAGACTTTGTGTTGGTGATTAGTAGTATAATTGACGTAACATCTAGGTTAGGGGCAGATGACCTCGTAGCTCCACCCCTTAAAACGACAATAACTAACTAACATCCAGGTAATTTGCCCTTTTGATAAGGATGATAATGAAGACGACTACCACTACTACTGAACTGATACATCAAACTTACGAACTAATAGAAAAACATATTTAAAATAAAAAAACACAGGCGGGGAAGAATGTGTTGTTGCTTAACTTCCGACACGATTAGTTCAAGGGCCTTAATGCAGGTAATGGAGTGGTCTGTCCGAAATTTCAAGTAGACAGCGTTACTCGTCGGGTTCCAAAGGGTAAGTATGTAAAATTTGGTTGAGATGGGTGAAACGGTGTAGATTTGTGCCAAAGGGCTTAAATGTAGGGATCTGTCCCAAATATAAAGTGAACAGTGTTTCTTGTCGGGTTCCAAAGGGTAAGTATGTACAATTTGGGTCAGATCGGTGAAACGGTGTAGATTTGTGCCAAATGGCCTAAATGTAGGGAATGGAGCGGTATGTCCGCAATTTCCAGCAGATATTGTTAGTCGCAGGATTACAAAGGGTAAATATACAAATTTGGGTTGAGATCGGTGAAACGGTGTAGATTTTGGCCAAAGGGCCTAAATGCAGGGAATGGAGTGGTCTGTCTGCAATTTCAAGCAGACAGTGTTACTCGCAGGGTACCAAAGGGTAAGTATACGAATTTTGGTTCTGATCTGTGAAACGGTGTAGATTTGTGCCAAAGGGCCTAAATGCAGGGAATGGAGTGGTCTGTCCGCAATTTTAAGCAGACAGTGTTGCTCGCAGGGTACCAAAGGGTAAAGATACGAATTTTGGTTGTGATCGGTGAAACAATGAAGATTTGGAACAAAGGGCTTAAATGCAGGGAATGGGGTGGTCTGTTCGATATTTTAAGTGGACAGTGTTACTCGCAAGGATCCAAAGGGTAAGTATACAAATTTTTGTTCAGATCGGTGAAACGGTGTAGATTTGTGCAAAAGGGCCTAAATGCAGGGAAAGGGGTGATCTGTCAGAAATTTAAAGTTGACAGGGTTACCCGCAGGGTTCCAAAAGGTAAGTATACAAATTTTGGTTCAGATCGGTGAAACGGTGTAGATTTGTATACATAACAGACAAACAGACAAACTTTGTGCTTTATATATATAGATTAATCATAATGTCCTTATACAGCATTTTTTTATTATTGACAGTGATTATCTCTACATGCTGTCTTTTGTATTACAAATCAGAAATACAGTAACTTTTATGTGATATTGCAGATTGTTCTATGAATAGTATTTGCCTTTGTGATTCGGGTTATATTGTAATTGGTAATTATTCTGCTCTATGACTATGCTAATTTGTAATGGAACCGGATGTTAAATTATGAATTTAGTTAATAACATGTCAATAACATATGGTAATTAAACTACGAATATGTATTATTATGTAATAATTTTCGGCAGATAAGGTCCAAACAGTAAGTAATGATACTTCGCCATAAGAATAGCGGACATAATATAGTTCGATTCTATTAGTTCACACGTTTTTCTTATGTTTATGTATTTATATTAGCCATTTTAGTGTATACTGGCAACATTTATTGAATAGCCTAATCATGAGTTCTAATCAATTCTGTATTCCGCTATAGCATTTTAGAGACAATTTGGGATTTAGTTTAGAGAATGTATTTCTTATCGTACGAAATACTTTACAGGCTAAGGAGTCCAATACGTTCAGAATCTAAGCATCACATTTGACATTATACTGGGATTATACGTTGCTTCATTGATGTGGATGAGATAATATGCGTGTAAATTATATTTACCGCAATACTGTTACTTAATATGCTGCTATAGTACACACTGACCTTTATACAGGAATGTAATTTCTCATTATTCACGTAATTTGTGCGGGATTAAAAGTCATAAGTATATTTGACTCCACAATGATGACTTTATCTTCCAATCATTGATAAATTAAATATTATTTCCTATCAAGAAGGTAGTTACAACATTTTAAAAATAATACAGATAACTATGTGAACACTGCTATAAGACATCTTCATTACCCCTAATAAATAAAAAATAAACACTATCAGGAAAGTAATTGTGAAACTGAGTTCTCAAGGAATTGTCCATATGCATCCCTTTTTACTATTGTTGCATGCTCTGCTACCTTATTGTACTCCACAGTACTCTTAAACTAGATTGACAGTGAGTCAATATTGCATTTGAGTAACATCAGAGTCGAGGAGAACTATGTAGGTTCTAAACTCGCTTAGGGGCAAAATGAATATACTCTGCGAAATATATTGGTATGTATCTTTCTATAACATATGAAGACACCTACCGGGCAACGCTGAGTGCAATAGCTATTTTTATAATCATCAATTGGTTATTGCTAGTTTAATATATAGCTACCCACTACTGCGTATGTGGTCTAGGGATGGGTACATTGTAGTTGCTCTGCGTCCAGATGAAAGGAGCCCAGTACTGGTAAATTGCAATGCCGATTTCGGCTTTGGCCCGGTGGACATCAACCCACTTTGACAACTTGAGTCCTTGGGTGGAATATAATAAGCAAGATGTTCAGCAACGCTGTGAGTGCGCACACTATCTATCGAATAACCCGTCTTATTGTGGCGTCTGAACACACTAGTATCTAAGTTAGGATCGGGAAGGAGTTAAATGGGGCCATAAGCCGGATAGCTCGAGTTGAAATTGAAAGGAAGGAAGTTTGTAGTTTAATGTGACCGTTAATCTCGCGATCATGAGACACGGGACCTTCTTTTTACGTGGAGATCGAACCGCAGGACATGGCATTTCACTTTGAAACTCTCACATGCATTGGCCAGGACCACCTTGGTGAGAGGCAAAGAGCTTGACTGTTGTCCCACCACGCCCCCTAAATTTGAAGTAGACATACCATGGAAAACCACTAGCAGGTCGGCTGAAATTTAAGTTTGAATCCAGCCATCACCTTAGTCGTCATCTCGCGGCTTCCAGCCCTCACGCCAGGATTTAGGCCTAAAGTTAGCATGGCAGAGCCGGGAGCCAAACACCGGCGCGCATGGCCTCCAACCCACGTCCTACAAGTAGGGGGTTCATGGGAAGAAATTAAATATTTTAAATATGTAAATACTCGTATGTAAAAAAATCAATCAAAAGGAATTTACATTATTTTGTTGTTTCATTTCGTGGTCATAAGCCCAGGAAAGAATCGGCTATGGCCCTGAATGACTTTTTTTACCTAGCCTGCTCCTGGATATGAAATGGGAGAACCTTGGAAAACCACTTACAGAGCGGCTACAGTATAAGTTGAGTATGAATCCACTTATCTTCTCAGCCGTTCTCTCGGCGTTTAATGTAACTTACCCCATTCCAACTTTAACCGAGATGTAACGTCACTGAAAGTACTCTGGATTTACCACATTTTTATCTGGGAACATTCACATACCAGCTTAAAATGTGGTATAGGCCTACATCTGCATTCCCCAAGCGGCAATCAAATCGAAATCTTGTTTGTGTGTTTGTTATTTTTTAAATCGTGAGCAGTGGATCAGTAAATGCGAGTTGATTAAACACTGGATTAGCAAACCCAAATTCAAGACTGCGGATACTTCATCTTGATTGGCACTCAGGTCTTGATTAATTTACTCAAACGTAATGGAATAATGAGACCGCAAATTCCATCATCAAAGTGTAAATTATATTTGCACGAAATTTTATGTAATAATGAGGTTTGAACTCAATGTAAGCCAAATATGACACCTGCACGGGAAGATTTCTTTCTCAAAAAATATAATTAATTACTTGAGACATTTGTGTGCTAGTCACAATAATATCGTAGTCTACTGCATAAAAATGTCGATGTGAATTCGTAGATAAATGTACAACTATTATTCCATATAATGAGTGAGTTGTTTAAAGATCATTGGTTAGGTTGAAAAACGTTATTTTGCTCCTTATCTGCTATATATTGATGAAGCAACAGCTACACCACAGCCTTTCTATTGCGCCGTTTCTTGGTGCGACACAACATATTATCCCTGTTTTCGAGTTTCAAAGTTACACTAATTAAGAACCCAGCAACAGCTACACCACAGCCTTTCTATCGCGCAGTTTTGGCACCACACAACATATTATCCTTGTTTCCAAGTCATACTAATAAGATGTAATTTTCAGTCTATAGGAGAAATTCAAGAATTATGCAGCATATCAAGTTTGTGTGGTAATATTTGGTCACAATAATTGCTAAATAGGCCAAACGGGACACCCATAAGGAAAGTTCGTTTGGTTGAGAAACGTTATTTTGCTACTCACTGCAATATGTTGATTGTAATTAAAAATATATTCATCTTTTAGATTGAGTAATCACAATGTTATTACCATCGTTTGTATGGAGTTAAAGTTATTGGACGTTAAAACAGCCCAACCTAAAGATTGGATGATTCTTCACAAAAGATTACTCAGAGTTTCATGGGTTGAAAATGCCACTAATAAACCGTTATTACAGAATACAAATTATGTTCTTCATTTGCTATATTAACTGCTAATTTAAGTTTGTGGCATTCACAAATACCATATGAATAACCACTAGAATATGTTCTAATCCAAACCTCTTGCAACCAACTCTCAATCTAGATGCATGATATTTTCGTGATTAAAAGGGTATATTTACGCACCATTCTCAATGATCGTCTGTTTCGTGATAAATTGCGCGGCCAACTCATTCATATTAGATTGCACTCCACTCTTGCAGTTAGGTCCCATCACCTAAATATGGCACATTCTTCGAGATAAGTCCTCGTCCTCTGCGGTGTATCGTTCCCTAGGAGTTCGCTATTGATTTAATTAGTTGATTTGTACAATTGTGATGTAAATTAGTTAGTTAGATACTTACTGTTGCTTTAAGGGGAGGAACAGTGAGTTCATCTTCCCCTACAAATTGTGATAAATGAGGTGAATTGTGGTACAAGTTGAAAGTTTCCACTGAGAGGATACCGTAACAAGTTTGTGTAGTTCAACCCATATCTCGAATAGATAATCTTCCTAAACATTAGAATGGTTTTCGCACTACTCTTTTCATCATGTATAGGTGTACATGTTATTATGGAAGAAAAAATCGACGGGCGTCGAGGAGTAGGCCTACGCAGTTGAACATCATGGCATGAGAAGCATGTACTAGCTTTACAATCTTCCTGCAGATCAAAGAACACTCTCCAAATTGATTTACCAACGTCGGGGAAACTAGGCTGGTATGTACAAGAAGAACAAATAGTTCCGTGAAGAAATATGCAGCCTATTTTCATATATCCTATTTATGTTAATTTATTGCCTCTATGAACACACAAAATTTCAGTTTGATTGCTATAATATATAATCGTAGATATTGAGAACCGTCTAAATATTTCAGATGGTCGCCATGTTGGATTTTGATATATGTACTGTAGGTCTTAAGAGTTATGTACTATTACATGACGATTATTGCGTTGGTTCATTATTCAAACGTTGACTTCGATCGCATGATTAGGAGACAAGTTATAAATACATAATTTTGAAAATTCGCACAGCCGCCATCTTAAGGTTATGTAAACAATTGAACTAAATTATATACCAGTGAATTACAATGTGTATAAACATTTACTGTACCAAGTTTCACTGTGATTGGATGGTTAAATCGTGAGAAAAGTCTATTTAAATCTTTCAAATTCGCTTGCCCGGCATGTTCGTTTCGTAGTTAACAGGTTTTCGAAAGTCTCATACGGGATCTTCTAGTAGTACCCTCTAACACCGTACAAAATTTCAGGGTGATAATCAGTAATAGTTTCGGATATATAGAATGCCGGTGAAATATTTCGCACAGCCGCCATCTTGAGGTTATGTAGAATATTGAGCTAAATTAGATGCCGGTGCATTACAATGTATTTGAACATTTGCTGTAACAAGTTTTATTGCATTTGGATGGTTAAATCGCGAGAAAAGTCTATTTAAAGGTATACATTTCGCTTGGCCGCCATGGTCGTTTTGTAGTTAACATGATTTTGAAAGTCTCATAGGTGACCTTTTAGATCACTGTACAAAATTTCATGGTGATATCAATAATAGTTTCGGGGATATAGAATGCCGCTGAAATATTTCGCACAGCCACCATCTAGAGATTATGTAAACAATTGAACTAAATTAAAAGCCAATGCATTAAAAAGGTCATACACATTTGGTGTACCAAGTTTCATTGCATTTGGATGGTCAAATCGCGAGAAAAGTCTATTTAAAAGTTTCAACTTCGCTTGATCGCCATGTTCGTTTCATAGTCAACAGGTTTTTTAAAGTGTCATAGATGAACTTCTAGTAGTGTCCTTTATCACCGTACAAAATTTCAGGGTGATATCAGTAATAGTTTCGGAGATATAGAATGCCGGTGAAATATTTCTCACAGCCACCATGCTGGATTGGTGAAATGTAATACCATTTGAAGGGCACGGTCGGGGTCTGCCAAAATAGTACTATGATCTTACCGAGTGTCATTGAAATCGCTCCAGCTGTTTAGAAGTTATTAGGGGGACACACAGACATACATACATATATATATACACACACATACACAAACACATTCTCACCCACTGACAAAAGGTGATCTCATAAGCGTATTTTTTTCATAAAATGAAAATAGGCTAAAAGGAAAGGACTTTCTGACTTGCAACCTCCAAGTTGAATAGCTTTCTCGTGATGTGTGGTCATAGCACACACACTCAGCTCACAGCAAAAGATAGAAGTGTACCTTATTTTTCAACACGTGAGCCTTTTTCCGGACCACATTTCCATGCACATGCAGAGACAGACACACCAAGAAATGACATGGCCATTAATGGCCAACGTGTCTATAACTCTCGAAATTAAACATAATTATGTAACGGTAGGAACTTAGAGTACAATTGTTTACTCCCACACATTGCGTAACCTCGTAGTTCCGACCCTTAAAATAACAATAACTAACTATAGCCTAACACATTGCGTAAACAAACTATGTATAGATGTATAAATGACCAGTCGTCGGTGTTTCTGGGATGCATACACCAGAATTTAAGCAGTAGTAGTTGCTAGTTTCCGTATTACGTATTAACCTTAAACGTGATACAATAGCAATATTCATCGCCATGCTTTGTACTCGTTCACTAATTAATTGTTAACGATGTGGTGAATGGTAATGTGCATGTGACAGATGGACATGAAAATGAAAATCAGATTAATCCCATTCATACCAACATTTGAATATTTAATGCTAATGAAGGCTATAATCAGTCACGAATGATTCATATTTCCTAATACAAGTTCGTCATTATTGAATATTGCAAAGAAGAGCCATATGACTGTTTTCGCAGGAAGTAGTCTTTGAAGAAACTCGTCTATAATTTTCACTGACGATATCAAAGGGCGTTTAGAGTAAAGGGGAAATACTCCCTCACACACAGATTGTATCAATTGCAATGAATTTGTCCACTGGTTGGTAAAAACATAAAACTATTTCCTAGAATTTAAAATTGTCGATATAAATTATAATGTAATGAAACATTACTAATATATTAATCCGTTCTTTCATATCGTACACATCGGATCTTTACACCAACATCACCCACTTTGAAAGTATTTGCCCCATCCTAGAAATATAATCTTACTTTTATCATTAAGTTGTTGATGTGTAACATCTTTCCACTCGGTTGCTGGATATTTTTGTGGGAGTGATTTTGAAAAATGGGACGGATGGTTCCTCAATTTAGGGGCTGGGACATAAAATCCACAACACCATTAAACGTATTATTAAAAACTTCTTGTAAAGTTTATAAACCAAATTCTTTCCTAGCAAATTACTATTTATTTATTTATTGAATATCCATTACAAGGAGAATCCCATTTAACCGAATTATATTAGGGTTGTAGTTAAAGAAGTTACAGGTTTCATATTATATGAGGTAATTTACAAAGTAAATGTGATGTGTGAATGTTAGAAAGTGATTGTAACAACAAGATTTTTGAAAAATGTGAACGTGGTTTTGTTAGTTCATTATTGCAGTAATTCAAATGGTGATTCAGATTATAACGTTCTCTTTCGAAGACAGGACATTCAAATAAGAGATGACTTATGCTTTGAGATGATCCACAGTTGCAAGAGTAATCGTCTTCTACTTTCAGTTTGAAACGTTCAAAATAAAATTGAATTTTTCCATCGCCGGAAAGAAATTGTGAAAGCTCTCAGCTTGGTGTCAGAATTTTGCATTGGAGTCGGTCGAAAACTTTGGGGAAGAATATATTCCTCGTAACAGCGCTCTTTGAAGACGACGTCTATAAATGATTCCACCGATCGAAGATGTATTGTTTCGTCTGTCTTCTCACATAATATACTGGATATTTATCATACGACACCAGCAAGTTAGCCATGCCAGCAGTTTTAGCAAGCTGCAACGGTTCGATAGGCAAATGTTCATAGTTTCCTGAGCCAAAGATCGTATGACAACAATTGTTGGGATCACATTATATTTATCATTTATACGCTGCCTGTGAATTGCTGTATCAAGTTACTATTAATGTACCCATTGTAACGTGTTTTTCGAGGGGTTTTTATGTAACTGGCATAAGTCAGTAGGAAGCCATTCTATATTTATTTACCCGGCAAATTGTTCAGCCAAGATAATTTTTCATGTTAATTTATTATTATTATTAATTTATTATAATTATTATTAAGATATTTTCGGAGCATTTTATAAAAATTATAAGCATACAGATAGGTTTTCTATGTCTTAGAAAACGCTATCAAGCAAATTATTACGAACGACGATATCATAGAAAATTATCTGATTACGGAATTTTACGGAGTTTTGTCAGTTAGGGTATTTGAGAGAGATGAGTCACGGGGAATTCAAATACAAGCTTAATCTTGTCAGGAAGCATGACGCAATCCTGGGTCGCAGCGTCCAGGAAAGGCGAATAGTTGGAACGGAAATCGACTTCATCATCGCCGCGCCGTGTGTAATGACCCGAAGGAGGGGAAGATCGCGTGGTGGGTCAGCCAATCAGTGAGGACCACGCAAGCTGGAAGTCGGTACCATGGTGGGGGAGCCAACGTGTGCATATATCGTTCGGCGCGGCGTGGAACGAGAACAATCTATATAGAATTTAACGAGTACGGTTGTACGCGGGAATCGCTCCGATGTTCCGTGGATTGGAGGACTAACTTTTGTAAAACTTAACCAGTGCGGTTGTACGAGTGTTTGGGTCCGAGGTACGGACCATAGAATTATCTAATCTACCAGAATCTCATCAAACATCGACGAAGATGACGACATCCAGGAGACTGTGGGAAGCTCACAGCATCATCCAGTACGAGGGAAAGGCTTCGGGCATTTCCAGTGGTAAGCGCTAATGACGCAGAAATACGCAATCTCTCGTTTCTCTTTGTTTTATATTTCATATTTCAGTAACTTCATAGCTTGGAAATAAGAGTAAAATCAATTTATCACACTCCGTTTTCACGTAATTTTCTATCGGTATTATTCAAATCACAACGCTCCAATTTAAATTTTATACTTATTATTATTATTAATTTTGCTATACTTGTTTTATATAATAAATTCATTTCTTTTACAATGCAATCTTTGCTTTCAGTAGGTAGCATTAGATATAGACCAATTCCTTCTCCTGATACAATTGTTTGTTGGGTTAATGATCAAATCATACCACGATCTGAGTGAATCGAGTCTTGAATGTGTTCTGCCAGAGCTAGACGTTGTTAAATACAAATTTAGATTTCAACAATGCGTTGAGGTCTTGGCGCCCATTAAAACAACATAGCTTAGGCAAAGGTAAACAGTTACATTTATCACCCAACAGTTAGGGGCTAGCAAAACGTTTCATTTGTCGCCGACAACTTGGGGATGAAAACCTAATAACATTTGTGGAAGGAGAAGGGTATATATTTCTGTGCCTGTATTTTGGGGGTTATTTGTCTTTATCAGTGTATATCATTATGGGGGATGAGAAAGAAAGACAGATGAGGTTACGTAGTGGTCATCAACGGGAGAGTGCTGATACGAGCAGTATGTCGAGTGATGGTAGTACCGGGGTAGCGGAGGTAAATCCCGATACTTAAACAGGGAGTGTAGGCGGCCAACCAGAATTAAAAACTTTACTTCTCGAGTTCATGTATCAGAACAAAGTTAGTAGTGATGCCTTAAATGCAAAATTAGAACAAAACAACGCTAAATTAGAACAAAACAGTAGGGAAAATAAAGAAAGTACAGATGCCTTAAATGCTAAATTAGAACAAAACAGTAAGGAAAGTAGAGAGAGTACTGAAACTTTAAATGCTAAATTAGAACAAAACCGTAGGGAAATGAGTGACAAATTCGAACTGATTAGAGGTGAGATCAGGGGGGTGATGGAAGAAAAGGCTAAAGAGATTATTGCAGATGTAGACAGAAAATTAGGAAAAGTACAGGAGGAGTTGGAAATTAGAATCAGTACACAGGCTGAAAATTTAAAAGAACTAGTGCAACTGGAAACACAGCAGGTCAAAAAGCAATTGGGGGGAGAAATTGACAAAATTCAGGTAGCTACTAAAGAGGTTAAGGAACAGCTGGGGGGTAGAATTGAGAAAGTCCACTCACAAATAGTTGCAGAAGTAAATGATTTAAGAGAGAGTAATAAAGAGAGCATTAGCAAGATTGAGGAGAAACAAGCAAAGCTATATGATAAAGTAGAAGAATCAGAAGGAAACATTAAATTAACAGTAAACAGTATTGAGAGAAAGGCTGAGGAGAAAATCGCAGAATTAGAGTTAAAATTAAAAGCTAGGATCAGGCAAGAAAATAGTCAGAATAGGCCAGTTTTTGTGAATAGCACACACAGGGAGGTAGAACTGGGTAAGTTCAGCAATCGACAGGGGTGCCCAATGGAGTTCATGAACACTATAGAAAATAAATTCGGGGAGAGGTTGGAAAATGGTAGTATTGAGTGGTGCCAGGTAGTTGAAATTTTAGAACAAGTGTTTGTGGGGGAAACGAGGAATTGGTTTGCTGTCTACAGAGACAAGTTTACTGATATGAATGATTTTAAAATGAAATTCTGTGAAAAGTTCTGGAATGAGGTTATTCAGTCGCAGCATCGTGAGGGAGTAGTGTGTGGTAAATATAACCCTAAAGGAAGCTCCACCATGACCGAATACTTTTTAGGGCAGGTATTAGTGTGTAAATATCTGGATGGGTTGAAGGAGGAAAGTGATGTGGTAAGGTTGCTACTTAGGCACTTTCCCTATAGGATCAAGGAGGCTGCTTGTATCCAGAATGTAAAGACAATATCACAAGTAGAAAATTTGTTAAGCACATTTGATTCACTAGGGAGAGGGGGTTATGAGGACAATTTCAATAGGAACCAGGGTAATAATAATAATAGACCTAATGAAGCCAGGCATCAGGAAGTTCAAGGGAACGGTGGCGAAGAGGCCAACGCTCAAAATAGAAATAATAATAATCAGCTAAATCAGAACAGAGGAAATGGCTATGGTAATCAGTATCAAGGGAGGAACAATGATTTCAGGGGAAATCAAGGGAGGAACAATGATTACAGGGGAAATCAAGGGAGAAACAATGATTTCAGGGGAAATCAAGGAAGAAATTTTAATGACAATAATTACAACCAGAATAGGGGTCACGGAAGAGGACAGCCTAGTGGTAGTAATATACAGCCAAACAATGACAACACAACTCAGAACAACTAGACCAGTTTAGTAGTTAGTAGTACTACGGCCAGCTGTAGCGGTTCTTTAAACGCGAACCAGGCTGCGAAGTAAGGTCAGAATCTCAGTCTGTAGCATGCCCTGTCCATACAATTATACAGGAACCCTATGACCTAAATGTAAGAAATGAATTATTACATGAACTAAATGATGAAGGTATTAATCAGGAAGTGGTTAGTAAGAGCCCCATAGTTAAATTTAACGTGTCCGAGGCGTACACAGATGTTTTAATTGATAGTGGTTGTATGAAGAGTTGCATACGTAGTGCATTTTATGATAAAATGAAAGGAACTGGAGTAAATTTTGAGGAGATGCCAATTAAAAGCACTTTTGTTATCACAGCTGTTGGGAAGAGGTCTAAAGTAATTTCTAAGCAAGTTTTAGTAGACATTAAAATTAATAATCATGTAGAGAAGCAGATTTGCCTTGTAATTCCGAATTTAGTATTCAGTGTTATCTTGGGTTCAGAGTGGCTAAGTAGAGTGTCTGGTAACTTATGTTATGATGTAGGGAGTTTGAAATTTAAATGGGGAGATTCTGAAGTAGAAGTAGCGTTCAATGACCATATTCAGAGGAGTAGTATTGTAGGTGTGATTTGTACTTTAATGAGATATCGCCAGCCGTAGAGCGGGGTTCTCCATGTTTTGTGGGCAGTGTGATTACGAACGGAAGTCTAGAGGACTCGTTACGTGATGCTGCATTTCAGGGAAATATAGAGGTGGAACAATGTGTTCGGCTCTATGATGTGTTATGGTGTAATAGGAGAGTGTTTGGGGATCGCATTGGTATGGCCAATTGCTATACCCATTCATTGAACGTTATTGATAGGTCAGTATTCACAGGACATAGATATCCTGTACCTTTCGCTTATCAGAGTGCAGTTGAGGCACAAATTAACCAGATGCTTGAAGATGGGATTATTGAGCACTCTAACAGTCCATATGTTAATTCTTTGATCACGGTACCCAAGACCGACGGCACTGTTCGTATTTGTTTAGACGCTCGTTTGGTTAACAGTAGAATTAGTTCAGATCAGCTGAAATCTATGTCAATAGAGGAATTAATGCAAACATTTGAGGGGAAGAAGTATTTCACTTGTGTAGATTTGAGTTCCAGTTTTTGGCAAGTGCCACTTATGTACGAAGATAGACGATTTACAGCTTTTAGTCATAAATATAACCTTTATCAATTTTGTAGAACACCTTATGGGTTAAAGAGTAGTTCAGCAGCTTTAATTAGGGCTTTAAACATCGCATTAGGGGATGACACAGGAGAGTTTGTAACCATTTACATTGATGATATGGTAATTAGTTCACGCAGTTTTGAGGAACATCTACGTCATTTAGATATAGTTTTTCGGAAGTTAGATCAGGCAGAGCTCACTTTGAAGCTGTCTAAGTCGTCATTCTGTCAGTCAGAAGTGACATTTTTAGGTCATAGAGTGTCGAGTAGAGGTGTAACACCAGAAGAAAGTAGGGTTAATAAGATACTTAACGCAGAGGCGCCACAGAATGTTAAACAGTTAAAAACTTACCTGGGAATTTGCAACTTTTTCAGGAGGTTCGTTCTTAAATACTCTGGGTTGGTAGAACCATTCAGGGAATTGCTTAAAAGTGGGACTCGGTGGAGATGGGAGTCCAAGCATGATCAGGCTTTTAGAGCACTGAAGGAAGGTTTTGAGAAAGCTGTAGTGCTGAAATATCCGTTAAAAGATAAGGAATATGTGGTTATGACAGATGCTTCACATATAGGCATTGCTGGAGTATTATGTCAGAAAGATGATGAGGGTAATCTGTGCATAGTATCTTTAGCCTCGCGAGGACTGACAGCAGCAGAGAAAAGATACACGATTACTGAGTTAGAGCTTTTAGGTATCGTTTTCAGTTTAGGGAAATTTAGAATGTATTTAGTAGGGGGGAAATTTGAGATCCACACAGATCACCATGCATTACTGTATATGAGAACTTGTAAACTAAGTTCTAACAGAGTTAGTAGGTGGATTCTTGCTCTGCAGGAATACGAATTCACAGTAAAATATATTAAAGGTAAGGATAACATTCTTGCAGACATGCTATCGAGGGACACTCATTTATGTAGGGATTATCCTGTGGTTAAAGCAGAGGACGGTATTTTAATATGTGCATGTGTGGACAGTAGCAACAGGGCATCGTTACAGACACTGAGAAATATGCTAGTGGAGCAACGTGATGACGTTAAGTTAAAGGAGCCACTGGCTAGGTTGGAAATAGGTGAAGAAGAGTATGTGAAAGTAGGACGGTTCACGTACAAGATGCAGGATGGGCTTCTTGCAAGGAAATGTAGGAATAATCGGTGGGCAATATGTGTTCCTGCCACTTTGCGGGAGGAGCTAATTTGGTTCATTCATAGGGAATTAGGACACTTTGGTGCTGCCAAGGTCTTCTATGAAATTGGTCGTGACTTCATTTGGAGTAAAATGGGAAGGGATGTTAGGAGGATTTTAGCTAAGTGTGACACCTGTCAAAGGAGTAAATATCCAGTTAAATATTTAGTGGGGGAGAGATCTGCAGGTCTCACCAGTAGTCCCGGCGAACTACTGTGTGTGGATTTATTTGGCCCGATCGTTAAAGGAGTACATTTTTATAGTTATTGACGCTTTTAGTAAGTATGTCAAGCTATATCCGCTAAGGAAAGCCACGGGACTAGCGTGTAGCCGTCTGATCATTAATAAGTATGTACCTGAGTTTGGCATTCCTCTCAGGATACTATCTGACAGTGGACCACAGTTTACTGCAAAGAAATGGAGAACCAGTATGCAGGAAGCTGGTATAACACACGTTCATTCCTCTGTAAGGTACCCTCAGGGTAATTCTGCAGAGCGTCCATTAAGGGAAGTGGCTCGTCTTTTTCGGACTCTAGTGCATGACAAGCATGCGGCCTGGGTTGGACATCTTCCCAAGGTCGAGACTTGGCTGAATTCTGTCCAGCATGAGAGCACGAAATTGACGCCATACGAAGTTCACTTCGGAAGAAGACCACAAAATGAACTAGTGAGGGTGTTGGGATTAAATGAGGGTAAGCAACCGGGGATGGATTACATTGTCCAGTTGGCGAAACAGAATTTATCTAAGTCAGCACAAAAGAGAATTCGCCAACAAAAAGAAACTAAATTTGACCTATTCGAGCCGGGAGACAGAGTCTTACTTAGAGTGTCGAAACAGTCAAATAAGCTAGAGAAAGTCATGTCCAAGTTCTTTTATCTCTACGAGGGCCCATTTATAGTTTCCAAACGTATTGGGAAAACAGCATATGTGCTGGAGAATAGTGAGGGAAACAGATTATACGGGACGTATAATATACATAGTCTACGAAAATATGTGTCATAAAGTGAGTGTGTTTAGCTGGCGAGCCAGTCTATCAAATGAGTAAGTGTGGTGTCTGGTGCGTGGAAGATCTGGTCTTCAAGGCAGGCGTATCAGAAGTCGCACAGGGGGGTAGTATGTAAGTAAATGAGAGTTTTTAAGGTACAGGGAAATATGACGGGATTGTCGGATGCTCTTGAGCACTAAAATGTCTCGATACACCAAGGCCAGAATTTGGTAGCGCTGGTGAATTCCCATTTGCCTCCAAGAGATGGGTGAGCGCTTGAACAGGGTATTTTTGCTTAAGGCGTCCACGAGGCAAAAGATGGGCCATCAGATGGCGAGACAGTCCTTCATGAAACTCATACATATCAGCACACGTGATTTCTGTTTACGGCCTCGCCATGTACGATTTGTAAGTGTGTAATTTAAGATAATTTGTACAAAGGTATTATTTGTGTGAGAAGAATTGATTTGTGTTGAGAACTAGTATTAAGTAGAATATGGTCTACGGGAACTTAACAAGACAGGGCGATTACGGCACAGAAATATTTGGTGTTATATGTAATGCACATTTACTGTTTTTTTTTCAGAAGTCAATATTAATTTAATCATCTTTTATAAAGAGAGATCATGTATTATGGTCACGAGGCGCTGCCACAATAGTGTGATCGTGTGCTCAGTGATAAGTGAGATTAAATTTCACCATAAGGAAGGGACCTCCAGTGAAATTAGGAAGTTCTATGGTGATATAAATATATCAGAACACCTTCAATGCGTGTGATATGACATCATAAATACATAGTGCTCACACATTAATTATGTCTATTTCTCTAACATAGAGGAATTTGAGAGGCGGAAATATCCGTGGAACACTATTTTATATGAGAAACATTGGACTGGTTGCAAAGTGCAATCCATAGTGACAACAAACTTTGACGCAAAGTGCGTGAAGAAAAATTATGAGTGTATATGTCTGTAATTTAGGGAGATTTCATTTATGTAATATGTATTTTGGATGGGGTTTATTAACGTGTCTGGGATAATCGGATAATGGACCGTCGTCTCGGTAAATCATCCGATGATCCGAGGCGAATATGTAACGTGTTTTTCGAGGGGTTTTTATGCAACTGGCATAAGTCAGTAGGAAGCCATTCTATATTTATTTACGCGGCAAATTGTTCAGCCAAGAGAATTTTTCATGTTAATTTATTATTATTATTAATTTATTATAATTATTATTAAGATATTTTCGGAGCATTTTATAAAAATTATAAGCATACAGATAGGTTTTCTATGTCTTAGAAAACGCTATCAAGCAAATTATTACGAACGACGATATCATAGAAAATTATCTGATTACGGAATTTTACGGAGTTTTGTCAGTTAGGGTATTTGAGAGAGATGAGTCACGGGGAATTCAAATACAAGCTTAATCTTGTCAGGAAGCATGACGCAATCCTGGGTCGCAGCGTCCAGGAAAGGCGAATAGTTGGAACGGAAATCGACTTCATCATCGCCGCGCCGTGTGTAATGACCCGGAGGAGGGGAAGATCGCGTGGTGGGTCAGCCAATCAGTGAGGACCACGCAAGCTGGAAGTCGGTACCATGGTGGGGGAGCCAACGTGTGCATATATCGTTCGGCACGGCGTGGAACGAGAACAATCTATATAGAATTTAACGAGTACGGTTGTACGCGGGAATCGCTCCGATGTTCCGTGGATTGGAGGACTAACTTTTGTAAAACTTAACCAGTGCGGTTGTACGAGTGTTTGGGTCCGAGGTACGGATCATAGAATTATCTAATCTACCAGAATCTCATCAAACATCGACGAAGATGACGACATCCAGGAGACTGTGGGAAGCTCACAGCATCATCCAGTACGAGGGAAAGGCTTCGGGCATTTCCAGTGGTAAGCGCTAATGACGCAGAAATACGCAATCTCTCGTTTCTCTTTGTTTTATATTTCATATTTCAGTAACTTCATAGCTTGAAAATAAGAGTAAAATCAATTTATCACACTCCGTTTTCACGTAATTTTCTATCGGTAATATTCAAATCACAACGCTCCAATTTAAATTTTATACTTATTATTATTATTAATTTTGCTATACTTGTTTTATATAATAAATTCATTTCTTTTACAATGCAATCTTTGCTTTCAGTAGGTAGCATTAGATATAGACCAATTCCTTCTCCTGATACAATTGTTTGTTGGGTTAATGATCAAATCATACCACGATCTGAGTGAATAGAGTCTTGAATGTGTTCTGCCAGAGCTAGACGTTGTTAAATACAAATTTAGATTTCAAGATTGCGTTGAGGTCTTGGCGCCCATTAAAACAACATAGCTTAGGCAAAGGTAAACAGTTACATTTATCACCCAACAGTTAGGGGCTAGCAAAACGTTTCACCATATAGAGCTCTGAAGCCATTTTTCCAGTGTTTTCTTGTTAACAATTTAATTCATATTGCAACACTTCTGTCTGTAAAAACAAAATAACTGAGAAATTACTGGGAAATGCAAAATAAGCAACCTGAAAAAAAATACATGTAATTAAAACATTTGTTCGGATTGCAGGAGAGGGAGATACTATAGGATGACATGTTTTGTGGCGAGCATCATCAGATCTCAAAGTTCAAATGTACAAGCAGTCAAAATAGCTCTACAAGTCACTACTAGATCCCATAATGTCAACAATGAAACGGAAAAACTGTCCTCAAACATCAACCCTCGGAGGATTGGGAGAATCTTAAAAATACGACTAATATAGCTGTTGAAAACTGAAATGTTAAGACTACTTAAATAGAAATGTTTTTATTGATATCAACTAGGCTGAAAATCTCAAATTCACTCGCAAACGGTCACCCTCCCTCCTCCGAACTAATTCACGAAGGCTCAGCTAATACTGTTGAGAAACACTCAAAGCAACAAACCCCCAGAATAAAAATACTGTATAAGCACTGAATAAGTAAATTTCTACAATTGTGTTGCAAAGTTGAAGTATGATAATTTTATCTGAATGTATTTTGGTGTTTCAAGTCAAATGAAGTGACAAGCCCCAAAACAATCAACAAATGTGAACACAAATAAGCAATTTAAGCCTGAAAATGTAGAAAACCAGTCGGCGGTTGTCCACTTACACTGAGCTAAATGAATTGAAATGAAAAATATTAATAAAGCCTATTTTCCTCAAGCTGCAATATCAATGAATATATCCTTCATTAACTGAATTCTGGGAATGGTTCCGTTTTCTGAAGGACAGGATTTCAGACCTTGCCATATCCGTAATACGTTGTTCAGTGGGAATAGTGATATCCCACATTTACTGCTTGTGAACACATTCTTGAATATGAGCCTGAATGAATCAGCAGGTTAATGCATGTTACCCTCTACAGCTTTGTAACTTTTGCATGTTTCCTTTGTGTCTTGTGCTCATTGTTCTTTGTTGGTAGCCCGTAAACACAGAAAGTGGATGATATTTAAATATTAAACCACATTTCTCGTAACACAAATCTTAAAGCTCTATTCCAGACTTTTGTTAATAAAAACCTCTTATGACAGTTCACGAAAAAGAATGCCCGTTTGGTTTTCCTAACCTGCTTATAGAAATGTCAGACGTTTAGGAGCCTATAGCTACTGAATGTTGGCTCGTTGCTGCAGTTTGCTGGCGGCTGGACGGGCTTCGAGTCCAGGTCATCGTGCTAGGTGGGCACCGTGCCATCACTAAGCGCATCGTAACGGGGAATTTGTTCGCATTGTACGGACTACTCCTAGGGACATTGAAAAGCAAGCCAAAGAACACAAAATGACTTCATATTCCTCTTAGAATCGCGTTTTTAGTAAGAGCTAGCAAATAACTCGTTGGCGGAAAAGAAGCCAAACGAAGCAAGTTTTCAGTCAGGTCTGATGGGACTAGAAGCTGTTATATTGTCCTTAAATTCTTATATTTACTTGGAACATTTATTTTGGATTTGTTACAATTATTTTTTAGTGAAAAAATGAATATCCACAGCCTGCTTCCAGTCGACCAACCGGGTCAGGGAATGGAATGAATGAAGCCCCCATCTAGCGGAGAGGAAGTGAACTGTGCCGGCTGCCGAAGCCTGTCGCACTCCCCTGGGGTAATGATTAAATGAATGACAGATGAAATGAAAATGACAGTGGAGAGTGTTGCTGGAATGAAATTTGTGACAGGGAAAACCGGAGTACCCGGAGAAAAAACCTGTCTGCCTCCGCTTTGTCCAGCACAAATCTCACATGGAGTCACCGGGATTTGAACCACGGACCCAGTGGTGAGAGGCCATCGTGCTGCCGCCTAAGCCACGGAGACTCTTTGTTTTTATAGTAGTAGTGAATTTTATTAACACACTATTAAGAACGAGCATAGATACAATCATAGATGTAAGATACTCAATGGGCACTATGAGATGAAATATCTCAGTGAGTTATTCTTACAGAAATCAACATTATCGTGTTGGAAGCAATTTTTCAGTGTTGCCTTAAGAAACGAAATGTAATGCTTTTCAGTCGGTCAACACGATTGTACCAAATTGTAATGGGTGTTTCCCTAAACCTGAAAAAAATATGGCATTAATAAATTCACTTGGATGACAAATTTCGATCGTCAAGCGATCATCATCAGATCTCTTACGCTTAGGCTATTAAATCAATGTCTACAAGTGAGTGGGTGATGGTATTTATTTAGTTGCAGCAGTTATTATAAACTTGCGGTATTTGTCTAGATTGATTATTTATGTTTGGAAAACTGCTGAGATAGGGGATGGAGCAAGATGAGTGTTTATGTGGTAGTGGTTACTACAGACTGATGCCCTTCCTGACACCAACCTCAACAAAAGCGCCGATGATAATAATAATGTTCTTGGTTTTACGTCCCTTTTAACTACTGTGACTGTTAAATACGCCAGGGTGCCGGAATTTTGCCCCGAAGGAGTAACGTGCCAGTAAATCTACCGATATGGCTTACTCGCATTTAAGCACCATGAAATCCGTCGCGGCTCTTGCTTAAATTCACAGGGTATGCTAATTATTACTATGTATGTTATAGGCTTATACAACATGTTCAAATTTCTCAGAACACAATAAAATAATATTAATAAACCAAGAACATTATAATTATCATCATAAGCTCCTTTGATGAGGTTGTTGTCAGGAAGGGCATCAGATAGGAAGACCGCAGCGTTTCATAGAACACACAACCTAAAGGTATACAAGAAAAAGACCATTTCAATGCAAGCTAAACTTTGACATTACAATACGGTGATTAAACCCGAGTGTCTCTATGGAAGTTAATGCCTCCGAATTACTGGAAAGGCTGGTCTGAGGGAAGCAGAGAAGTTTGAGAGAAAGATCCTTAGGAAGATAATGTGTTCGAGGATCGCGGCTGGACAGGTTGCGAGGAAGTTCAAATTAACGAACGGCTGTTGTAATCCATAAAGAAGCGAATACTCAAATTATATGGTCATCTATTTAGAATGGACCAAAGACGGTTGACTAACAGAATTTTCACCATCCTTGATGGCAGACCCAAAATCTGTGATAAGTGGTTCAGGGAGGTCAGGAAAGATCTAGAAAACATGGGTATGCAGCGCGAATACATTGCTAATAGTTACGTTTGGGAACTGCTGAGATAGGGGATGGGGCCGGCAACAAATCTATAACTTCAAGGGTTTTCACGAAAAAGGCAAGTTGAAAAGCTGATGGACGGTGGAAAGGAGACAGGCTGCAACGATACTGGGCTGTTGTTAAACGTGGTGTCTAATGGCCGAAAACGAATTTAAAAAAATTCAAATCACAAAATATGTAACATTTTACGTGTAAACTACACTTAACAGTGGTCGAGTCATTAGCAGTCGGCAATGTATCGTAAGATATCGGAGAAGACAGTCAGCGTCTCAACATGCCGGACTGCATGCATTGAATAAGAACGAAGACTGGGATGTTCGTTCGTATGCCCATTCAAGAGCCAAGCACTCTGTAGCTGGTCGACTAGACAAACTCTCAATTACTGTATTTGCCTACTCTGCCAGGAGATTTACTTGCGAAGCCTGTGCCACTATCGGGTCGCGTTCAGGGGATGGGTGCCCAATTTATAAAGGCGGAGAGCGGACACTAACAGACTTGCTTAAGAGGGGACAATTTGGAACATCCTGAAGACAAAATACCCTTTGAACCCCTGTAAATAAGGTAATAGACACGTACATCCATGTTAAAAGGATTGAATATAAGTACGATGGACGTTTTCTTTCTCAAAATACCCAGGTAGACTTAGCTTACCTTGCCTACCCTACGGAACCTCACCTGCCTCAAATGCCAACTGACCGCGCTGGGATCTGATCCCACAAACTTGGACACGGCAGGCGAAAACGTTAACTCTGGCCTAGGGAAGCTAATGAGATGAATGAAACTGAGCATTGGGTTTCAAAGAAAGTGGCCATGGCTTATTAGAAGTTCGTTCCGGATTTTACCAGGCGTTAAAAAAATCATAACTCACGGAAAACCATTTCAAGGACCGCCAACGGTGGGGTTCAAACCCACTCCGGAGACAGCTTGGCCCCTCTGCCTTGCGATTTAACCCGCGTTGCTACCTCGGTCAAACACAAACAGGTACTTTAAAGAAAAGAAAATTGTGTTAAAAGGTTACAAAAGCTTAAGCGAAAAAAAAAATCCTTTTACATTGTACTTTGTCAGAAGCGTGGTGCAACAGCGGTCAAGCAGTTGACCTCTCACCCAGGTGGACTGGGTTCGATTCCTGGCCAATGCATGTGAGATTTTCAAAGTGAAATGCCATGTCCTGTGGTTCGGATTCCATGTAAAAAAAGAGGTCCCGTGGCGCATAATCACAAGATTCACGGTCACGTAAAACTACAAAGCTTCCTTCCTTCTCTTCCTTCCTTCCTTTCCTCCTTCTCTTCCTTCCCTCCTTCCTTCCTTCTCTTCCCTCCTTCTCTTCCTTCCTTCTATTTCTTCCTTATCTTCCTTCCTTCTCTTCCTTCCCTCCTTCCTTCTCTTCCTTCCTTCCTTCTCCTTCCTTCTCTTCCTTCCTTCCTTCCTTCTCTTCCTTGCTTCTCTGCCCTCCTTCTCTTCCTTATCTTCCTTCTCTTTCTTATCTTCCTTCTCTTCCTTCCCTCTCTTCCTTCCTTCCTTCTCTTCCTTGTTTCTCTTCCTTCCTTCTCTTCCTTCCGTCCTTCCTTCTCTTTCTTATCTTCCTTCTCTTCCTTCCCTCCTTCCTTCTCTTCCTTCCTTCCTTCTCTTCCTTGTTTCTCTTCCTTCCTTCTCTTCCTTCCGTCCTTCCTTCTCTTCCTTCCTTCCTTCCTTCCTTCTCTTCCTTCTCTTTCTTCCTTATCTTCCTTCCTTCTCTTCCTCCCTTATCTTCCTTCCTTTTCTTCCTTCCCTCCTTCCTTCTCTTCCTTATCTTCCTTCCTTCTCTGCCTTCCTTCCTTCTCTTCCTTCCCTCCTTCTCTTCCTTGCTTGTCTTCCTTCTCTTCCTTCCCTCCTTCCTTCTCTTCCTTCCTTCGCTTCCTTCCTAACTTTGTAGTTTTACGTGACCGTTAATCTTATGATCATAAGCCTTCCTTTTTAAGTGGAATCCAAACCTCTGGTCGTAATATTTCCCCGGTCCGCCGTGGTGTGAGGCAAACAACTTGACTTCTATTCTATCGCGTGTCTATCATTTTTTCAAACGCTCACATCTCTTAGGTCCATTTATGGCATTGACTACAAGTCACACATGTATTAAAGAAATTATTTCCTAGAGAAACGCTAAAACTCTCCACACAGATGCAGGCAGTCTCTTGTGAGAGGTATTAACCGCTCCACTGGAGATGCTGACGTATGTGCGACATGAACTCAAGCTGTACGCTAGCTTTGTGAGTCGAACAATCCCTCTTCAGACTTCACATTTTATGTACAAGTGCTGGATCAATAGACTTCTTTTCATCTATCAATCCTGGAGCAGCATTACAGAACTGCTACGTCCCAACACCCGGTGGGATTGTCGCAGTCAGCTCCCATTCTGATCAAGACACGTGTTCCCCTTTTGATAGCGTTCTGCTATAAATCATCCTCCTACCTCTCCCATATTATAGCAAGGACAATGGCCTCTGCCATAACAGATGGCAATAATTAAATCAGTCTCTTAATATAATAATAAACACAGTGCACCTGGTCTGAACTTACCGCAATGCAGTGAAAACAAAACTAGTAATGAAAAAGAAAAGAAATTCTACTGCTTATTAAGGAGTTTCTCCATAATAAGATCATAAATCAGTTTGACATCTTGGAAGTCTGCGAACCACTCAGTCTAAAATTGAATCATGTACGGACCACCCCCAACCCTCACCTTACCCCCTATCAGTTGTAACCCTTCCTCAGCGCCTTCCGCATAACAAAATTCAAGGGTGATTGATTAAGTAAAACAGTTATTAAAACACATTGTTTATTAAAACTAACTATTAATTAGTGTGCAATACCACTTAATTATAATTGATTAATGTTGATTGATTAAGTAAAACAGTTCTTAGAACAAATTGCTAATTAAAACTAACTATTAATTAGTGTGCAATACAACTTAATTATAATTGTTCAATAAACCAAAATTACTTTTCGTTAATAATATACAGCCTACATAATATAAAAAATCTCAATTACTAATTTATGTTGAAACAACAATTTTGTTTAAAAAGGACATTAGATTTCTTTTCTTAGTTTGACTTTCGTGCACGCATTTCTTTCGTAAGTTGATGAATTCTAGGAGTTTTGCTCTTGCTGAGAGCTATTCTCAAATCACTGCTTGCGCCGTTCTATGTTTTTAACCAACAATACAGTCACGAATCCCTGCTCTAAAAGTTTGTTGGCCACATTTGAACATAAGTTATGAAAATTATTTTGTATCATATTCTAAGAATAATTATTTCAAAGATACTGCATTTTAATTCAACAGCTGATAGTCATCGGCTCGGATAAATTCGGGCCATTTTCGTTCAACGCACATCGCTTTCAAAATTCCAATTTATTGGTTAATTTTTCGTACATGCTGACGGATCCTCTTGACTCGCGGGCCCTGGTTGGGAACCAATGGCCTATTTGCACCAAGTCAGGCTCATCAGTGGGCAGGAATGGCCATGAAAGCCAATATGTCTCTATAGGGAAGAGAAAAGCTGTGGGAGCTCTACAGCACAGTAGCACAGCAGTGTGCTATAGGTCTAAGTATAGGGTGTATCGCAAGATGAGCTACCCCAACTGTGGTTCGGGCAGGGTGTACCAAGAGCCCGCTGATGAGTCTGACATGGTGCACCTATGTAAAACCCCACAATTGACACGTCAAACTCCTAGAAGGTTTACTGGATCATCAATGAGTTTGCTTGGCAATTATTTACCAGTCTTTCACAATATGGCGTGGTATATTTTCCCAATCTTCCTCCTTTCAAGATACGGTGTTTTAGTTTTATTCACACCTTTTGTATTACAATCAGATCTGGGAATTCGGGCTGTGTACGTATCTACACTCCAGCAGCGGAGTGTCCGGCTCTGACGTTTGGCGATGGCGGGATAAGATGGGTAAAAAGAACAATACAACCAACTTAGGGCAGTGAGTAGCTGTTAACAGAACATTGAAACTTGCCATCATTGTAATTCTTCTCTTGTGACTTCACTTCACTATGTAACGTGGAAGTCCCACACCCCATTTGCAATGTTTGCATAATTTTATTCCGACATTTTGCGCTTAAAAAAACAAATTCTTCGATCGCAGTGGAATTCTGCCTATGTTGGCAAAGTCGCTTACTACCATGAAGAATGTTGTCATCTGTACTAATCAGCGGTTTTCCCGGTAAGTGATGTTACCAAGGCTCTCTTCTGTAGTCCACTTGCTAGTGCAGGTTTGTTGTTTTATTGTCGTGTGTGTGCAAACTTACCGGTTAACTACGTGTAAGTATATTACTCTAGTAATATGGTCAGCGGTTCGTCAGAATTCATTTAAAAACATGTGAAATATTTTATCAGTTTATGTGTAGGCTACCAACGTTGCTATAGGCCAGGGGTCTCCAAACTACGGCCCGAGGGCCACATCCGGCCCGCGAAGAGCTAGCATACTTGAAAACTCCTTTTAGAGAACATATTTTTTATAGCAAATAAAATTTAGTTTACTGAAGTATTCTAATTTTATGTTGAATAATTATTAATATGACATCTACATTGATATGGTCATGGGCTAACTACTCATAACATTGTTGTAGGCTTATTGTTATTGTTTTTGTGATAAGTTGGATAAAGAAACACATAATTGTAATGAGTAAAGACATGTATAACATGCAGACATATGAAATACTAATGAGATTTATGTAATTGAGATTTTCCACTGACAATAGTTTGTAGTTGTGGACTAATTTTACTTGTACCAATTATTAAAAGAGATTTAAGATGCTCATCAGTTAATTTAGATCTGTAAACATTTTTTGTGTACTTCATTTTGGAGAAGGTCTTCTCACACAAATAAGTAGTACCAAAAACAGAAAACATCCCACGAGCAAATTTATGCAAATTATCAAATTGTGTCAGTGGAAGACTCTTATAAAATTCCAACAAAGATGAGTTTTGATATTTGTTCTTAATTATATCACTGCACTGTAGTTCAATCATTTCCATTTGAAGTTCCGGGGCTAGGGTTTCAATGTCAGTATCAAAAGGATCCGGAAAAATCTTAATTTGATTCGCAAAGGCATCGAAGTCCGAGAAACGAGTATCAAAATTTATTTTCAAAGCACTCAAAGTTTCGATTGCAAAATCGATAGGAAACACAGTCTCAGTGGCGTGGCTGAATATTTCACATGTTTTAAAATGTGAAAAACATTTACTTCGTAGTTGTGATTGAAACAGTATCAATTTCTTCCGGAATGATTTGATATTAGTGTATAAATCAGGAAGATGCTGGTTTTCTCCTTGCAATCTCAAATTCAGTTCGTTCACATGTTTTGTCAAATCAACATAGAATGCTAACTTCCACAGCCATGGGTTGTTTTGTAATTCAGTAAGAGGGCGATGCTTTTCATTCAAAAAAATTTCGATCACTGCTCGAAGTTCAAAAAAGCGCTGAAGGACTTTCCCACAACTAAGCCAACGTACGGCAGTATGATAAGGTAAGTCATTTTCTCCAATCTCATCAATAAATTGTCGGAATTGTCGGTGATTCAGCCCAAAAGATCTCATAAAATTAACAGTTGATATGACTGGTTTCAGAACTTCAGACATATCCAAACATTTTCCGCACAAAGACTGTTGATGAATGTTACAATGTAAGACTAATGGTTTTGAACCACCGTCATTTTCTACAGCCTTTGACACAAGAGCGACCACTCCTTTATCTTTCCCACTCATGTTTTTGCCTCCATCAGTTGTAATACATTTCAAGTTTTTCCATCGAAGGTTCTTTTGATTAATGGCCATTTCAACTCCTTTAAAAATATCTGTACCAGTAGTTGTGCCATGAATACTATACATATCAAGAAGTTCTTCATGCACTTCATAGCTTTTATCTACTCCTCGAATATAAATCAACACCTGAGCAGTATCTGACACATACGTTGACTCATCCAAGGCCAAAGAAAACCACTCAACATCTCCATTTTTGTCGAACAGTTGAGAGGATATATTTTCAGCGATGTTTTCTACCCTTCGAGCCACAGTGTTTGCTGACATACTGACAGTTTTTAATAAATTTACCTTTTCAGGGCACATTTCTTCGGCTGCTGCAATTATGCATTCTTTGATCATTTCTCCATCGGTGAATGGTTTTCCACGTTTTGCAATTTCAAGAGCCACACGAAAGCTGGCACGAGTTGCAGCCTCTTGTTCGGTTTTGAGTTTTGTAAATGAAGATTGCTGCGATTTCAATCCGCGCTTCATAGCTTCGATTTTTTCTGTCCGCAAACTTCCTGTATATTTTGAGTAATTTTGAAAATGTTTTGTTTCATAATGACGTTTAATGTTATATTCCTTGAGAACGGCTATGCTTTCATTGCAAATCAAACATAGCGCCTTGTTACTGGACTCAATTACGAAATACTGAATGTTCCACTCATCTTTGAATTTTCTGCATTCACTATCAATTTTTCGCTTCTTTTCCATACTACTAAATCACACACAAAAGCAACAATTCAAATCAAAATACTGTTACAAAGATGTCTTAAACTTAAACACGCACAAACACGTTTTAAGGAGGTACGCACTATTTTATTTCACAACAGTGTCATAGGAACTGACTTGTGGTTGCGCAACTAGCCTTCTTATATATTCCAATTACTGCCATCTAGAAGTGAGTGGAAGACACCAGAACTCTCTCGAACCAACGAGATTACTCTGTACGTGCTATTAGCGCCATCTGTTAGCGATAGAAGGTACTACCTATTTCCGCTTGTGTCCACCAGATGTCGTGTCACGTTACTCCTCATGGCTCGTACTCTACGACTAATCTAGAAATTACAGATAATGACAGGAAAATTAATAATATGCAGTGATGCCGTTTTGCGGACTTTAGTCCGATTTGCAGCCTTTTTTCAACGTTGCGTACTTTTTCGGACATTTTTTTCATCAGTGGACTATTTCACTTTTTACCACCGGCAACAATGATAATATGGTTTTGGCCCTCGGAACTTACTGGAGTAATCAGTATGGCCCTAAGGCTGGAAAGTTTGAAGACCCCTGCTATAGGCGATGCTGAAAGTGATGTCCATCTACATTACTGACATCATTGTGATAAAATTACCATTCGCATGTATGAATTCTTCAGTGATGTTCCTCATTTCTGCTGTAATATATTCTTCCAGAGTAAGAGGATCATTCCTCTAAACTTTATTTTTAGAGTTATTAACAAATAAAAGTCTCACATGGTGCAACGTAAGGATTCAACATTCAGTCTCTTTCGGCGACATGCTTTACCCGACATTGTTGGCGGAAGTCTCCCCTAGTGGCATGGCATCACGGGCAGCACAGATAGCTGCTAGCTGTCATTACTAGGTACCTAATAGTAGGTTGATATTGGCAATAACTTCCTATATTTTTCGACAATAGACTTATCGCGCACACTGATATGATATGAACCATGTTAATAGAGAAATCGCTTTCGTATTTACTAATTATAATAGGAATTACGTACAATAAGTGTGGATATTTCCCGAAGAACGAAATTTATTCGACATGATTCACAGTTTTCAGTACATGTTTCAGGTATAAAAGCTATTGTTTTAAAACGAATTGTTTTCTTCAAACAATAGTACTTGTTATTTAGATGTTCTGTTAAACCGAGGAAGGGAACACACTGTCTGAAACATATACAGAACACGTAATCAGTGGCTATTATACATTGATCTTCTATATTGACAAGATAGGAAATATCCGCACTTATTGTGATTCTCATTACAGTCTTCAGGGTTGTAGATGCCCAAATACACATCCTGATCCTTAATACAGTAGTACCTATGAAGTGCATGTTCCCAACGCCAATTGCATATATGTAGGCCCAGTCTAGCATAGAGGTTCTGCCATATTTTACGCTGGGACGCAAGTTCCTTACTTCATGTTTTTGGTTTGGTTTCCATCACTGTCTGACCTTGTCATTTGTTCCAGATTGAAATTACTCTCACCTCAGAAAAGAGATTGATTTTCAATTAAAATGCATATTAATTTGTATTTCGTACACGGAACTAAATTGCCACTATGTCCAAGCCCCTCATATAAAACAACAACAATTTGTAATTCAGCGTAAACCGTCCGATTTCCTCCGCTGAGCTTGGTCACTGTGACTTCTTACTAGTAACTCGACAATGGTAGTGGTGTTTCCCAAATACATTTCCGAAGGGTCTCGTGTGGCCCGGAATGTGATCGGTTCATTCATTCATTTCTTTATTTCTCCATGGTAATATGTGAATATACATATGGGAGTCATCAAATAATAAAAAACATAATTATACATACTATACATAAAATACATAATTACAGGGGTACAGGTAAATACAATATCAAAATAAAAAAAGCAACTCTCATATCTCTGTGCACATGGCCTCGAATTCTTCCACAGAATATATTGCCTTGTCTGTGAGCTATTTTTTTATTTTTTTTTATTTAAATGTGGAAATGGTGCTGACATTTCTTAGAGTTAGGGGCAACAAGTTAAAATATTTGGAGGCAGTATAAAAGGGATCTTTTATTCTGAAAGCTCCTCTATTATATTGACAGTGAACATCCATTCTGCTTCTAGTGTTGTACGAATGTAGATCAGAATTCTTTATTAGCATTTCCAGTTAGAATTTGTCTCTTAATATACATAGAACAATTGATTAAGTACAATGATGGTAAACAGAACATACAAATCAACACAGCTCTCTTCATTAATCACAGCCCAGAAAGCCAAATTAAAAATGCTAGTAGATAGGGAAATGAAAGCATATAATGATCACAAAATCAAATCCTCCGACAACATTAGTGAAACTTCATGGAAAATAATTAACAACTCCGAAATAAAAATTTAAATTACAACAAATCAAACATAAAACTTAAGCAAGACAATACGACACTAAGCGATCCAGTAGATATCTGTGAGATGTTTAACTGCTTTGTATTAATGTAGTGGAAAAATTAATTAGCGTCGGAAAAAGAAATCAACCTGAAAATGTAATAGATCCAATGACTTCAAATTCACATACATTATTTTTACTTCCAACAAATGAAAGCGAGGTGGAAGGGTAATTGATTCCCTGAAAAATAAGTCCTCGAGTGGAATGGATAGTTTACCTAGCAGTGTACTAAAATTATGTAAACACTACATCCTTGCACCTGTAACGCACATAATAAATAGCTCTTTCTCTCAAGGAGAATTCCCGTCCGATCTAAAGAAATGTAAAGTTTTCCCAATACATAAATCAGGCTCAGCAAGTGACGTATCTAACTACAGACCAATTACCATTCCCTCAGAGTTTTCAAAAATATTTGAAATGATTTACCTGGGTAGACTAAAAGCATTCATAACAAAACACCATCTGCAATCACAAGCTCAGTATGGATTTCAAAACGACAAGTCCACTACTGATGCTGCCTCGAAGGTAACAAGTACCATAGTAGATGCCATTAACAAATGAAGAAATCGTAGCTATATTCCTAGACCTATCAATAGCGATCGACTGTCTAAATGCTATGTTGCTGCTAAAGAAACTGTGCAGTTATGGTCTAAGAGGTATACCAACAAAATGGCTAGATTCATACTTAACCAATCGTAGTCAGTGTGTCCACATAAAATTCTAGTAATGTGAAAGTATCTCGCCATTCAAAACTCACAACAATAAAACATGGTATACCACAGGGCTCTATGTTAGGGCCATATCTCTTTCTACTGTATATTAATAACTTGCCTGACATTTTAGATAATGAATGTGTGAAGACTGTACTACACACATCAAAAAAAGTTTTGCATCACCTCGGTTCCAAGAGTTCCGGAACCGTTAAATACAAAGGGAATAGAGATCAACACAAACAACATTTCAGCTCGTTTTATTGCTCATGAGACCCACACATTGCATGTTGTACCATCATACAGCTAGACTTTCAGCATTTGTGGTCCAGATTGCAGTACACACCACTACCTCTAATACCCAGTAGCACGTCCTCTTGCATTGATGCATGCCTGTATTCGCCGTGGCATACTATCCACAAGTTCATCAAGACACTGTTGGTCCAAATTGTCCCACTCCTCAACGACAATTCGGCGTAAATCTCTCAGAGTGGTTGGTGGGTCAAGACGTCCATAAACAGCCCTTTTCAACATATCCCAGGCATGTTCGATAGGGTTCATGTCTGGCGAACATGCTGGCCACTGTATTCGAGCGATGTCGTTATCTTGAAGGAACGCATTCACAAGATGTGCACGATGAGGTCGAGAATTGTCGTCCATGAAGACAAATGCCTCTCCAATATTCTGCCGATATGGTTGCACTATGGGTCGGAGGATGTCATTCAGGTATCGTAAAGCCGTTTCGGAGCCTTCCATGACCACCAGTGGCGTACGTCGGCCCCACATAATGCCACCCCAAAACATCAGGGAACCACCACCTTGCTGCACTCGCTGGACAGTGTGTCTAAGACGTTCAGCCTGACCAGGGTGCCTCCAAACACGTCTCCGACGATTGTCTGGTTGAAGGCATATGCGACACTCATCGGTGAAGAGAACGTGATGCCAATTCCGTGGGGTCCATTCAGCATGTTGTTGGGCCCATCTGTACCGCGCTGCATGGTGTCGGGGTTGCAAAGCTGGACCTCGCCATGGACGTCGGGAGTGAAGTTGCGCATCATGCAGCCTATTGCGCACAGTTTGAGTTGAAACACGACGTCCTGTGGCTGAACGAAACGCATTATTCAACATGGTGGCATTGCTGTCAGGGTTCCTCCGAGCGGCAATCCGTAAGTAGCGGTCATCCACTACAGTAGTAGCCCTTGGGCGGCCTGAGCGAGGCCTGTCATCGACAGTTCCTGTATCTCTGTACCTCCTCCATGTCCGAACAACATCGCTTTGGTTCACTCTGAGACGCCTGGAAACTTCCCTTGTTGAGAGCCCTTCTTGACACAAAGTAACAATGCGGACGCGATCGAACTGCGGTATTGACCTTCTAGGCATGGTAGAACTACAGACAACATGAGCAGCGTACCTTCGTCCTGGTGGAATGACTGGAACTGATTGGCTGTCGTACCCCCTCCGTCTAATAGGCCCTGCTCATGCATGGTTGTTTACATCTTTGAGCAGTTTTAGTGACATCTATGAACAGTCAAAGGGACTGTATCTTGGATACAATATACACAGTCAACGTCTATATGCCGGAGATTTGGGAACCGAGGTGATGCAAAACTTTTTTTGATGTGTGTATATGCAGATGACATTACCATTTTAATTTGAGGTGAAAATTACACAACCTTACAAACAAATATTACATATTATGTAATGCATAAACTAGAAACATACTTAGAAGCTCACTATCTAAAGCCAAACATTAACAAGACTCATTATATTCATTTTAGGATGTATACTTCAAAACTTCCAGATATTAATCTAAGTATTGTACTCAACCAACAAATAGACAGCACCGATGAACAAACCTTTCTTTAATTTCCTTAGTTATCCACTTATTGTTACTTTCTAGATGATATTTTATTTTACACATACTAATCGGAAAAATTGTATTAAAAGCATGACTGAATAATAGCATAAATTGTACCCATTTGTTGTTAGCATGCTCTGCTTCATAGACTCTTTCCCAATTTGTACATTTAAGAACATATAGAAAATATAAAATACCATCTTGAGTTATGTTCCTTCGGTTCACAAATCTGCACTTGCCATTTGGGGTTATTTTCTAAGCTAGACCATATTACCTATAAACATTTGACCATGGTGGTCAGAGATACCAACATCATAGTTCTCTGCCACACACTTGTATAATGGAAAATCTGTAATAATATTATCAATGCATGTTGCTAAATGTACTGTAATTCTAGTATGCTCGTGAATAAGTGGTATCATGCTAAATGAACTTACTAATTGTTTAAAATATTGTACATGTTTATCATTTTCATCAAGAAGGTCTATATTGAAATCACCACATATGATATTATGAGAGTTTTGGTTAGTGCTGAATATATGAGGGAAAATTTCAAAAAAGTTATTTATATCACCACTAGGTGATCTGTAGATTCCAAATATGTTAAGTAAAATTCCTTCAGATTTAAACTGAACTGCAGCTATTTCACAGTCTTTTGTTTTTGATAGCATTTTTACTGATCCTGATTTTGTAATTTTTGCAGTGTCTTTTGTTAAAATTGCAACACCATCTGATTTTGTTTCTGTTCTGCACAATTCAGCAACTACTTTGTATCCACAATAATTTATAGACTGAATTTCCTGTTGATTCAGCCCATGCTCTATCATTACAAAAACATCTGGTTGCTTATTATTAAGATATGATTCAATTAGGTTTCTCTTATTTGATGCAAACTGTATGTTTTGAATAATTTTTACCTGGCAGTCTTTATATTTATTACTGGTTTCTAGAATTGGTTGGCACTGCTCTATTTTAATCCTATCAGTGCCTTCCATCAGTTTAAATTACAAGGAAGAGCAATTACTGTTTTTTGCAGAGTGAACCTTGAATAATAGAACAGATATCCTGTGCAAAGTCATGCTTCCCTGAGTTATTCATGTGCATACCATGTCTTGTAAAATGATGCCTATCTAAACTGTTTACATCTATCATTTTAATATTTTTGAAGTGACTAAAAATCCTAGTCAATCAATGTTTGATTTTTCAATTTCTTTATTTACACATGAGAACCCTGGAAGATCATGCCTTAACGGTAGATTTGCTACTATGCCATTTGTCGTATTTAATTGGACAAGAGTGGATTTCATACCTCTAATTGCAGTATCTGCATCATTTCTTGATACATCGTTGGAACCAGTGCACAGGATTACACAGTCTTCAGTGGATAAACTAGCACAATGTCCACGTAAACTCGAAGTTACAACAGATGTAGGTGCACCTGGATACACATTACCTTCTACAGCCATCTCACCACAATTTGCTTGAATTTTTGCGTCAACTCCTCTTCCGTGACTGTCACTGTAGATCCGGACTGTAGGCTTGCCAGCTCTCTTGTACCCTCTCTTATGTTGAGGCCTAACACTAGAAGAATCGGTACCAGTACCAACTTTTTAGTGGGTTTAGTGGGTTGAACTTCCTCATACCTATCATCCATAATATTGTCTAGTAAACTAAACCTGTTATTTATTAAAACTGGTGGTTGTTTCTTTGCAGGTCGCTGCTCCGTCACACAACGCGTAGACCTAGGCCTAATTTTTACAACGTCACTCAACGTGTTTTCATGTTTTAATTTATTTTCTAAATACACCACTCTATCTAACAACTTAGAATTGTCATCCTGTAACACTATAATCACCTCATCCTTCGATTAAAAAAATCCGCTTGAAGCTGTTCAATGATGTCAAATTCCGTGGTCGGCGTTTGGCTTGTAAACAAATCAAAGTTACCTTCACAAGCGTCGCAACACAACCACATTTCGTGATTTCCCGAGCAAGTATCGTCCGTTAAACACGATAAATGATACCAGATTTGGCACTTGACACACTGAATACCATTTTTACACGCTTCTTGTTTAAACCGCACTTTATACCGTTATATTTGCACACAAAAAACACGGAGCTATCTACAGAAACATCCCCCGGGTCGCCATCTTGGAAATGATCTTTTTAACAATGTCTTTTCTAGGAAAAAGAACACTGCACGGATATTGAATTTAGTAAAATGTTTACCAGGTGAATCAGCTGCTCCTAATAATATAATTTTATGCAGCCCAACTAGCGTTGTTATCAGGAAGGTCGATATTTCTCTGCTTGCATCTCGTATGGTACTAATGCACTGCAAGCATATCCTGCAAATGATACTGAACCCTATTAATTTTTCCTCGATGTAACTACAAACTAATATGAGGGAAAATGAATAGCGCTCAGTATGTTTTGCGCGATATGATTGTAGTGCATTAGTACCATACGGGATGCAAGCAGAGAATATTATTATCGAACTTTCTGACAACAAGCGTTAGTTGGGCTGCATAAATCAATATCATTAGGGGCAGCTGATTCACCTGTTGAAATACTAAGTGCTTCAGATTAGGTAGTATTGCTCTTTAATTGTCTTTTGGAATCTGTTTTGAGTCCAATGTAGTCCATAAACAGGTGAAGATCACTGCGATGTTCGACCTTTCGTCCCTCAACCTATGCAATGCCAAAATTGCCAAAACATCGAGCATGTTTCTGCTAGGTGTTCTTGCTAAGACCATGCGAATTGCGTGCTGCAAGGATATACATGAGAATGAGAGGTGTATGCCTCCCCTGATAAGTTCTAACAGCGAGTGAAACCAAGCTCCATGGTCTAAGCAATGCCTAGATTTCTTTAAGGAAACCAAGATGAAGGAAGTCTTCATTCTGATAGATTTTTATGTCACAACGCTAGAAAGGGGTGCCGTAATATGAATGCCCCAACTTATCCTATATCTTTTGCAGATGTATCGAGGCATCCTTGACACCCTTTCCAGTTTTTTTCCAATGTGGAACACTCAATTCCAAATTTTAGTTCCGTCCTAAAATCTTCGAGGATTGTCAGCAACTCGACAATGGTAGTGGTGTTTATTTCTTTATTATATTGTAAATATTGCACGACAATTGATTCCTCTGTTGTGTGTGAATCTATCCTAAAGGTTCCAAGGAGATAAGTGTAAAATTGTGGCATGAGGAGCATTTTGAAAGCTGACAAAAGGTGGAATAAAGTATACGAGAAAAATGAGATTGAAAATTTAGAGTTGAACAATAGGCCAGTACCTCAGTCTAGTTGACTTAGAACGCCTCGGCACCGTATTTTAGACCCTGTGCTATCTTCTTCCTGGCATCACTGGCAGTTTTTGATAGTTTTAGTTTTCTACCGGTAATTTTGATCCCCTGACGCCCAGACACTTCTCTGTGGTCAAGTCTACGCTTGTCCCTCATTAAACTTATTTTCTGCCCTGAGCTGCTAACTTTAACATCTCTAACACTAGCTTTGAGAAAATGCCGGTGCCGACATCTGTTCCCCAATGATTCTTCTAACCTTGGTGACACTCCTGTTCCTCTGATTACTCAAATTCCACATCAAAAGAAACTAAGAAAGACCTCAAGGGAAGATAATCCAACATACTTCATTCAATGAAGGGGAAAATGACCTCACTGTTCCACTTCCTAAAATAACCATGATCATCCCATTCAGTGATTCGCGCTTCTCAGCCTTATTAGGGTGAGGTTAGGCTAAAATATTGCACCGCCACTGTTTATTTTATATATGGACCATTTGCCGCCTGAGCGGGATTCAATTAAGTGGAGGTCAAGTAAACAGTCTGACTTAGGCAAATGACCTGATTGCAATGACGGACTCTGTGGAAAGCTTACAAGCTAACATGTTAGAACTTGAACTGAAATGTAGGAAATGTGGTAAGCCAATGAACGAATGTGATGTTGGTATGGAAGAAACACAAGGTACAATGAACTAGATTGGGGCAGGTGGACCATTTCAAAAACTTGGTTTTGGTATTCTCTCAGGATGGTAGTATATGGAAAGAGATAGAGTCGAGGTGCAGAAAAGCCAATGCAATGACTTCTGAGTTGCGATATACTGTATTACGCAAGAAAGAAGTTCGGGTAGTGACAAATATATCCCTATATCGCTTGCTCAGTATTTAGACCGACCTCACTGCATGTAAATGAGAGTTGGGTAGATACGTTAGAGGTAACTGATATGAGGGTAGCACGAATGATTGCTAAGAGCAATGGCTAGTAATGAGATAAAGGCTAATATAGAAATCAATAAGTTAGATGAACCGACTCAGATGGAGGAGTCATGTGATGAGATGAAGGAGGAGAAACCCTAAAAGGTTATAGAAGGTACGAGACGTAAGCCTAGGATTCTTTGGTTGGATTCAGTGTTCAAGATTACGAAATTACATGTGTAGAAGCAGAGGAAGCCGTAATGCCAACTGCTAAAAGGGAATAATGGAGGCTACTTCTTTCAAAGAAAAGACTACAATAGCTGATTGCTTAAAGGCAAAACAGTCTCAAATGAAATTGAATGAATGGATGTATGAATGGATGGATGAATGAATGGATGAATGAATGAATGAGTCACGTCGAGATTGGGGGCTCCAATCCACCCTTTCCCAAAAAGCGTATGACGTGATCAACAGTCACCGCGTCATTGGCTACTATGAGATAGAGCGTATCGTGCAGACTTTGTAGGCCAGCAAGATCCACACACTCGATTGAAATGTGTGTTGCGGTGATTTTAGCTCCTCAGGTATGATCCTCAGTAATAAATAGGAAAAATAGTTTTAAGAGAAGACTTTCAATAAAACATGAGTTTTTTTTTCTGTATTTAATGACTAGTACTGAGAGATACAGCAACCGTGGGACACTCTTACATACTGGCATTCGCCTTAACGAACGAGGGAAACCTACGGTAAAACCTTGAGGATGGCTTTTCTTCTTGGAACAATTGGCACAGATCAGTCTATATTCACTTCACTCTGTTAACAGTTCATTTTTTGAATATCAGTCCTGTTGTCATGTTCAAAGTCTCCTTATAGATGGCTCATTCACACGTATCCACTCAGTTTACAGTTTGCATTTTTCAACGATCAGCTCTGGTGTATCACTCAGTATCTTCATAGTAGCACTCTTCAGATAATAAATCACTGCAGTTGGAAGTCGGTATTTCACTTCCGTTATTTAACACGCTATTTCCTTAAGCCGCAACTTCTTGGTCATATCTCCTGATGTATTTCCTCGAGGTTGCTCACTCCACGTCCTCTCAGCCGGGAGATGACCTCACGAAGCCTTCATACTTAAGAGGGGCCTGCTGGTTTTCACCAGCATGAGTTGAGGAGCCCTGAAAACCATGAGAATATTTTAGAGCTTGGTCAAACTAATATATTGCTGAAGAGAATCCCAACGTCAGTAGGCTATCTGAAAATGGTACAATAGTGCATTATGCAACGAGCCTATAATGGCTATAATTAAGATACGAGTATATAATTTCCATACGAGTGTTTTAATTACCATTATAGGCGAGTTGCATACGACTGTTTATGTTGTATGATAAATATAACTTTTATATGTTTTAACATAAATATTCATAAATATCTGGTCAGTCAGTAGAATTTTGTGATCGGGTGCTGCGCTGGGTAGTATATCTCTGTGGATTTTGAGCGCATGCGCGAAGGTATCCTTATCTAATTGGTCGCACAACTGTTTCTTGAGCTATGATTGGTGGGAGAAACTGTTTCATAATGAAAAATAGTGTTATAATACAGTTTTCTGACACATAATAGTCAGGGTCGAACATAAAAGTATATTGCCTAACATCATAATGTAGAGTACATCAAAGTCATATAATATAAGTTTGTTGACATGCCCTAAATTATTGCACTTATAATAGTTTGGTAGGAGTTTGATTGTGAATATTTAGAATTATGAAAGAAAACTAAAATTAAAATTTCAATTCCTGAAATAGAGGAAGTTTTTAAATGCAACAATAACATACCACAGTGGCATAACAATATAACGAAAACCAACTTTTTTTTTAAACCACACAACTATTACGATTGTAAGAACGATACAATTACACTATCAATTGTACGCAAACAATTGGGCATCAAAATCATTCAAATAACACAATATCATTAATACGTTAACTCAACAATTTATGCAACACACATAAACATGATCAACAAAATGGCACAAACACCAGCACAGGTAGTATATGCTTGCACTAAGTCCGCACACACATATGAATATGTTAAGTATCAAAACCACTCATTGAACAGCCTGATTAAGTTATTACATGCAATTGCACTGCGATTAATACACGTTTAATTTGAATATTTGTAGACGTTCTTCTAAAATTATTGAGTATTAAGGCAAATAGAATCCATTACTAGTGACTATAAGCTTTGTGTTAGTTGTTGAAATTGATAGAACAAGACTTTCCATTTCCACCAAGTCCAACCCAATTTTTTGTATTACAGAATGTCACCAAGATTAGTACTAGTTGTAAGATCCAGATTCAGTTTCTAAACTGCAATAAATCCCACACCAATAGAAACAGTGGTCTAAAGAAAAATGGCAAAGTAAGTTTCAATAGATGGAATTACTAACCTGGATTAAATAAAATGGCGGGATTGTTGACATTTTAATTGCGCTTGATGTTTTAATGCAAGTATTTTATTCTTCGAAGGGATCATCTGTCTTACAAATGCATCGAAAATTACTCTGCATCAAAATCACTCACATAGCACAACTATAAATACAGATAGCCTGCATCAGATTGAATTAATATACACAACAATATATTGTATGTTAAATCAAGACAAATATCACAATGTTGATAACTACACGTTTACATTTTGACATAAACACACATATCAATATATAGTGCACGAGAACCACACAATATTACTAAGATAGCACTCCAATGTTTTCAGAGCATATACATTAGTACCGTATATGCCACTATTAGTGACAAATATAATGAATGCTGAGATGCATTTCGACTAATATTTTAGCAAATATATGAAATGAATTGTTAAGTCACAATGACAGCATGAATGCGTTTCCGCTAACACAGGCATATGAACATTTTAAGAATAGTACTACAAAAGACCACATATTTGCATTTCATATTCATTCTCATAAGAAAAATTAATTTGCTTAAATTAATATAATGTTGCATTAGGAACTAATGTAAAATTTACCTACCATTCTTACAAACATACAGTATATTAAGAGTTTTACAAAGTAACCAGGCAATTATTGAGATTATTGCAACCATAAGATAACAATACCACGTGTTCACATGAATACGAATATATTGGCATTGACAAAACTCACTGGTATCCCAATGATGTAAACGATACATTGAGGCCAACTCTACTATTCGTACAGCTGCATTATCAAAATATTGTGCACCAAAACTACCGAGATTTAACATTGATTTGAAACACTGATACTTCTGACACGAACCATCTTACCATAGGTTCAATAAGGTTCATATAAACATTTTGAAAGAGCACCATACGTGCCTAGAAGAGCATCTTTCCTTTCCTTTCATTCATATTAGCATTAGAGCAATAGGCCTTCTTCCGTACTGGCTTTGTTCACTTTACCAAGACCGAATTCAGTTGTGCATCCATATTATTTGTATTAATAGAAAGTTACCCCGGTTTTGGTTTCCGTAAGACAGTCAACATTCACAAACTGCAATAGATTCCACGTCAACGAATAAAATATACCAATTATAGGAATGGACGAATTGGTGACATTGAGCTATACTTGTTGTTCTGCGAAGTAAACCTCAGTCTTACGTAACACAGTAGGCTCCTACAGACACATGGGGAGTTGTTAGGTATAAACTTCCTAATTATGGTTATCATATGTTTTCAATACTTTTATATACCGTACACGTTTGAAAATATTAGGCATCAAAACACACATATACAGTACTACCACAATGACAACTATAACTTTGCACTACTATTTACAAAATTTGCATCAAAACCACACAGTATCACAATGATGCATTTCTTAGGCTACTCACATATTAAAATGTTATACGTCTCCACAAATAATTATGCCAACACACGAATATAATCTGCGTTTTAGTTACAGTCATGTTTTCCACCACATACATTATGACATAAAAATGTAATACCCATTGAACTACTCAATTATCCAAATGAAAAGAATGAATTGTTGTTACTAGAAGCAATAGACACACATTCGAGATTCCACACTACACCAAATACTCTCAAGTATCATAATAATGAATATAACAAATCAGAACAACTCAGTAACAAATATATTAAGCAGCTTGCCTACACCAAAAATTTACACTTTGAGATTACAGAAATATTTACACAATTTCATCGGAAAATATTACAACTATCACAATTCTGTAAGCAGTAAGTTTCAATCAACAGCTGATCACAAATAAGATTTCAAAACCGCACAGATATCACAAAAATTAAAACCCATCCATTTCTAGTACATTTACAATGAAAACAGTTTGTATCCAATACTGATCAGATTGCAATTTCAAATTACAGTACTTAAAAACATGAAACAACTCACCACAGGATCAGTAACGTTGAATAAAGTGTCCAAAGAGATCATTATACTCACCGAATGCACAACACACTCCCATATAGGTCTCACCAATCATCCTCCATGGTATCATTCAAGGAATAAATCATATCCATTTCTTACTTTCAATACCGTACTTTACCCAAGTAAAAATCACTTTCTGAATCCTTATTACTTCCTTTCATAGAATGTTAGCAGGGTAAGTTTTAAGTATGACGCTCTATCTTCATTGTCCTGAACCTGCAATAAATATCACAACAAATAGTCCAAATACAATATACAAGTGGTAAGTTTGTAATTTTAATAAGGAGGAATACGAACCTGAATAAAATCGTCACGTTTGATGATACTTGTGTTATCCCAGATGTTTTTGTGAAAGGGTTCCTTCTGTGTAGTAAATATCTGTAGACCTATGAACTTTTGTGGAAAATTATTGTACAACAATATTTCTCATGTATCACTATTATGACAGTCATAATTTAATGAGTACAGATAGAAATATTATTATTAAAACAAATATATATCACGAGGATAACAACTAGATATACATCATTTGTATTTAACCACACTTATTACAATTATAAAGAACATTGACAATCCTTAGAATGTACGCTTGTTAGTGCAAACTAGTGTGTGTCCATCATCGGACATACATCAGAATGGTGCACCAACACATTTCTACTACTACCAATTCACACAAAAGAATTCAGTGTAAAAACAGTGCACACATATTAAAATGATAATAACTATATGTCCCCGAATATATTAAGCAGCTTGTCCACACAATAATTATTGGTACATTGAGATTAGAGTACTGTTTATACACTTTCAACCCAATACTATTTGTGTATTTCCAATAAAATATCACAATTATGAAAACAGTAAGTTTCCGTCACCATCCTTTCACACATATGAAGTCACAACCGCCCAGATAACACAAGGATTACAACTAATTCCCATATGTTTCACATGAGACTCAAGAACATACGAGATACTCAAAAAAGCCTATCTCATTAATATCTACACCTTTCCAGTAGTATTGTACATAGGCTACACGTAAATTAAAATAGTTCCATGAGCGCCTATCAGGAACAACAGTGTTAGGCAGTAAACCCACCATCAGAATATTTGAGACTTTTTCATGCGTCAAAACGTCTAAATATATCAAAAATCGTAAGATTAATAACAGTTCGCTTCAACTAAATTTTGTGTAAAACACTAATAAGCAACGACAAGCTACTGAACTTAAAAACCTGAACCAAACCAACTCGCCATATGTTCAGTAATGTTGATTAAAAGTGATTAAAGAAAGCATTATACTCACCGACTCCATAACGCACTTCCATGTACTATCTCATCAATCATCTTCCATGGTATAATTTCAACAATTTCCATTTCTCACTTGAATATATTCACAAGTAAAAATATCCTTCAGAATACTTATTATATCCTTTCATAGAATGTTAGGAGTGAAGGCTTTAGTAGGACGCTGTATATTCATAGTTTCCAACCTGAAATAAATACCACAAAAAATGACATACGGTACCGGTACTAGTCTTTTTTTTTTTTTTTTTTTTTTTTTTTTTTTTACGAGGGAGAGTGGAAAATCTGCAACCAGACGCTTGAAGAGGATCCGCACTCTTCAAGTGTGTGGGGCTCTTACCCACTAAAAACCACACACCCTTTGTCCTTTTTAATAAGAAGAAATACGAACCTGAATAAAAATGATGGGCTTGATTTGATGTCACTTCAGGTATCCTGGATGTTCTTATGTAAGTGCTGCTTTCTGTGTGGAAATTATTAGTTTTACATAGCACGATATGAAAGATTATGTATCAACTTATTACAGCTGTACTTGTTATACACACTTTGCTCTTAACCACACGACTTACAATGATTGTGAAACGTACTTGGAAAATATTATTGTTCAACAATATTTCTCAAGTATCACCATTATGACAGCCATAATGTTATGAGTACGGATGGAAATATTATTTATTCAAATAACCATTTACTTCGAGGATAACAGCTAATATGTTCCTCTCCGAATTATACAAATTTTGCATTAACCACACTCATTAAAATAAGGAACAACATTTACAATCCTCAGTATGGAAGCTCTTAGAGAATATTAATGATACATACATCAGAATGGTGCAAACATACATTTCCACTACTATCTACAGTATACACACATAACTATTCAGTGTAAAACAGTGCACATGTTAAAATGGTAATGACTGACGTCTTCACAACTAATTATGCAAACATGTGAATATAATGTACGTATTAGTCACAGTCATGTTCTCCACAACACACATTATTACATGAAAAATGTAATACCCAATGAACTACTCAATTATCCCAATGATAAAAACTGACTATTTTCACTAGAAACGACACACACTTATTAGAGATTACACGCGTCACCAAAATCTCTCAAGTAACACGATAATAACTACTTCTTAACAGTAGTACTGTGCATACACACAAATGAAAATAGTTGCATGAACGCCCATCAGTAACAACAAAGGTAGGCAGTACGCTATAGCCAGTACATTTGCGAATGGTTTATGCATCATAACATATACACATATATCAAATATCGTGAAGATAATACGAGTTCACTCCTACTACATTTTGTATACTCTAAAATAAAACATCCGCATCAAAAACTAATCCTATAGGTCATCAAACTACTGTACGTTAAAACATAAACCAACTTACCATAGGTTCAGTAAGGTCGAGTACAAGTGTTTAAGAGAGAACAATACTCACCGAATCCAAGACACACTTTCGTATACAGTCTCTCTTTCACCTTCCATGGTATCATTCAAGGAATAAACCATCTCCATTTCTTACTTTGAATATATTCCCAAGTAAAAATCTCTTCCAGCATCCTTATTATTTCCATTCATGCTCGTAGAATATTAGCAGTGAAGGTTAAAGTAGGACGCTCAATGTTCATATTTCCCAACCTGCAATAAATTGCACAACAAATTACACAATAGTTCAAAGACAACATGGGAATGGTATGTTTTGTGTTTTAATAGGAAGGAATACGAACCTGAATAAAAGCGGCGGTCTTGATGGCACCTCAGTAATCCTGGATGTTCTTGTGAAAGTTTTCCTTTCTGTGTGGAAATTATTCGTTTTACATAGCACTGTAGACCTATGAACTTATATGGAAAATTATGTATCAAATTATTATAGTATACTTTGTATACACACTTTACTCTTAACCACGCGATTTACAATTGTGGAAAACATTGCCTACAAGTACGCTTATTTTTCAAGTTAGTAAGTTTCCAACATCAGTACACAAACATAAGAATGGTGCAAGCATACATTTCTACTAATACCTATACACACATAAAAAATCAGTGTAAAAACATCGTACATATTAAAATGATAATGGCTATATATCTCCACAATTCATTATGCAAACCTGTGAATACACTGCGATATGCGTTCTTTTAAGATCATGTTTTCCAACACATGCACTATTGCATTTAAAAGTGTAATTACCAATGAACTACTCAATTACACAAATGGTAAACATTTAAAATTTTCACTAGAAGCGATACCGATACGGTACTATTAGCGTTTCAACATGACACCAACTACCCTCAAGTATCTCAATAATTAATATAACAAAATTACAACATCTCTGAAAAAATAATTAAACAGCTTACCCACACAAAAAGTTGGTACTTTGAGATTGCAGTACTATTTATACATTAAGTTTCCATCACCAACTAGTCATACATATATCAGAAATATACAGATATCACAAACATTACAACCACTCCAGATATGATTCACATATTAGAAAGTAGTACATACGAGATTCTCGAATAGCCTATATAATTAATAACTACACATTTTCAGTAGTTTGGTACGCACACGAATCAAAATTGTTACATGAATGCCCATCAGTAAAAATAGTAATAGGCAGTTAACCCATAACTAGTATCTTTGAGAAGGATTTTTCATCAAACATCTCGATATACCAAACTTCGTGGAGATAATCACAGATCATATCTACTAAATTTTGTACACTTCCAATGAAAATATTCTCATCAAATACTAATGAGGTGGCAACTTCAAACTACTGTACTTACTATAGATTCAGTTGGGTTATGTAAATACGTTCAAGAGAGAATTATACTCACCGAATCCATAACACACTTCCAAATACAGTCCCTCCTCTCAAACTCCAAGGAGAAAACAATCTCCATTTCTGTCTTTGAATACTTTCACACGTAAAATATGTTTCAGCTTCCTTATTATTTCCATTCACAGTATGATAGAAGCGTAGGTTTACGTATGACACTCTATGTTCATAGTTCACAACCTGCAATAAATTTCACAACAATTGACACACTAGCCAAAAGGTGACATGGGAGTGGTAAGTTTGTCGTTTTTATAGGAAGGAATACGAACCTTAATAAAACCTGTGGGTTCGATGACTCATCAGTTATCCTGGATAATTTTGTGTGTGTGTTCGTTGGGGTAAATATTCGTCTTACATTGCACTGTAGACCTATGAACTTATATGGAAAATTATCGTACAACATCATGTTTCTAGTATCAAATTATTACAGCTATTCCTGGTATACACACCTGGTATCTCAATAATTAATATAACAAAATCACAATAACTCTGGAACGAAAACATTAAGCAGCTTGCCCACACAAAAATTGGTACAACGAGATTACAGTACTATTTATACACTTTCATCGGAAAATAATTCGAGTATTTCCATTCAAATATCACAATAATGTAAACAGTAAGTTTTCTACAGGTATTAACACATATGAAGTCAATACCGCACATATATCACAAACATTACAACCACTCCATATACGATTCACATGTGAGAATGTAGTACGTACGGGATACTCAAACAGCCTATCTGATTAGTATCAACAAATTTTAGGTAATTTTGTACACACACACAAATGAAAATAGTTGCAGGAACGCCCATCAGTAACTATAGTGATAGGCAGTATACCCATCACCAGTATCTTTGGGAAGGGGTTATGCGTCCGACATCTGAATATACAAAACATCGTAGAGATATTAGCAGTTCGCATCAACTAAATTGTGTACACTTGCAGTGAAATCATTCTCATCAAATACTAATAAGGTAGCAACTTCAAACTACTGTACTTAAAAACATGAACCAACTTACCATAGGTTCAGTAAAGTCAATTAAAACTGTTCAAGAGAGAATTATACTCACCGAATCCATAACACACTTCCAAATACAGTCTCACCTCTCAATTTCCATGGAAGTATTCGAGAAAACCATCTCCATTTCTGTCTTTGAATACTTTCACACGTAAAATATGTTTCAGCTTCCTTATTATTTCCATTCACAGTATGTTAGAAGCGTATGTTTACGTATGACATTCTATGTTCATAATTCACAACCTGCAATAAATTTCACAACAATTGACACACTAGCCAAAAGGTGACATGGGAGTGGTAAGTTTGTCGTTTTTATAGGAAGGAATACGAACCTTAATAAAACCTGTGGGCTCGATGACTCATCAGTTATCCTGGATAATTTTGTGTGTGTGTTCGTTGGGGTAAATATTCGTCTTACATTGCACTGTAGACCTATGAACTTATATGGAAAATTATCGTACAACATCATGTTTCTAGTATCAAATTATTACAGCTATTCCTGGTATACACACCTGGTATCTCAATAATTAATATAACAAAATCACAATAACTCTGGAACGAAAACATTAAGCAGCTTGCCCACACAAAAATTGGTACAACGAGATTACAGTACTATTTATACACTTTCATCGGAAAATAATTCGAGTATTTCCATTCAAATATCACAATAATGTAAACAGTAAGTATCCTACAGGTATTAACACATATGAAGTCAATACCGCACAGATATCACAAACATTACAACCACTCCATATAAGATTCACATATGAGAATGTAGTACGTACGAGATACTCAAACAGCCTATCTCATTACTAACAACAACTCTTCAGTAGTTTTGTACACACACACACAAATGAAATTAGTTACATGAACGCCCATCAGTAACAATAGTATCTTTTGGAAGGGATTATGCGTCAGGCATCTGAATATAGCCTACAAAACATCATAGAGATATTAACAGTTCGCATCAACTAAATTTTGTACACATGCAATGAAAACATTATCATCAAATACTTAGGCCTATAAGGTAGGAAATTCAAACTACTTTAAAACATGAACCAACTTACCATAGGTTCAGTAAAGTCAATTAAAAGTGTTCAAGAGAGTATTATACTCACCGAATCCATAACACACTTCAAAATACAGTCTCGACACTCAATTTCCATGGAAGTATTCGAGAAAACCATCTCCATTTCTGTCTTTGAATACTTTCACACGTAAAATATGTTTCAGCTTCCTTATTATTTCCATTCACAGAATGTTAGAAGCGTAGGTTTACGTATGACACTCTATGCTCATAGTTCACAACCTGCAATAAATTTCACAACAATTGACACACTAGCCAAAAGGTGACATGGGAGTGGTAAGTTTGTCGTTTTTATAGGAAGGAATACGAACCTTAATAAAACCTGTGGGCTCGATGACTCATCAGTTATCCTGGATAATTTTGTGTGTGTGTTCGTTGGGGTAAATATTCGTCTTACATTGCACTGTAGACCTATGAACTTATATGGAAAATTATCGTACAACAACATGTTTCTAGTATCAAATTATTACAGCTATTCCTGGTATACACACCTGGTATCTCAATAATTAATATAACAAAATCACAATAACTCTGGAACGAAAACATTAAGCAGCTTGCCCACACAAAAATTGGTACAACGAGATTACAGTACTATTTATACACTTTCATCGGAAAATAATTCGAGTATTTCCATTCAAATATCACAATAATGTAAACAGTAAGTATCCTACAGGTATTAACACATATGAAGTCAATACCGCACAGATATCACAAACATTACAACCACTCCATATAAGATTCACATATGAGAATGTAGTACGTACGAGATACTCAAACAGCCTATCTCATTACTAATAACAACTCTTCAGTAGTTTTGTACACACACACAAATGAAATTAGTTACATGAACGCCCATCAGTAACAATAGTATCTTTTGGAAGGGATTATGCGTCAGGCATCTGAATATAGCCTACAAAACATCATAGAGATATTAACAGTTCGCATCAACTAAATTTTGTACACATGCAATGAAAACATTATCATCAAATACTTAGGCCTATAAGGTAGGAAATTCAAACTACTTTAAAACATGAACCAACTTACCATAGGTTCAGTAAAGTCAATTAAAAGTGTTCAAGAGAGTATTATACTCACCGAATCCATAACACACTTCAAAATACAGTCTCGACACTCAATTTCCATGGAAGTATTCGAGAAAACCATCTCCATTTCTGTCTTTGAATACTTTCACACGTAAAATATGTTTCAGCTTCCTTATTATTTCCATTCACAGAATGTTAGAAGCGTAGGTTTACGTATGACACTCTATGCTCATAGTTCACAACCTGCAATAAATTTCACAACAATTGACACACTAGCCAAAAGGTGACATGGGAGTGGTAAGTTTGTCGTTTTTATAGGAAGGAATACGAACCTTAATAAAACCTGTGGGCTCGATGACTCATCAGTTATCCTGGATAATTTTGTGTGTGTGTTCGTTGGGGTAAATATTCGTCTTACATTGCACTGTAGACCTATGAACTTATATGGAAAATTATCGTACAACAACATGTTTCTAGTATCAAATTATTACAGCTATTCCTGGTATACACACCTGGTATCTCAATAATTAATATAACAAAATCACAATAACTCTGGAACGAAAACATTAAGCAGCTTGCCCACACAAAAATTGGTACAACGAGATTACAGTACTATTTATACACTTTCATCGGAAAATAATTCGAGTATTTCCATTCAAATATCACAATAATGTAAACAGTAAGTATCCTACAGGTATTAACACATATGAAGTCAATACCGCACAGATATCACAAACATTACAACCACTCCATATAAGATTCACATATGAGAATGTAGTACGTACGAGATACTCAAACAGCCTATCTCATTACTAATAACAACTCTTCAGTAGTTTTGTACACACACACAAATGAAATTAGTTACATGAACGCCCATCAGTAACAATAGTATCTTTTGGAAGGGATTATGCGTCAGGCATCTGAATATAGCCTACAAAACATCATAGAGATATTAACAGTTCGCATCAACTAAATTTTGTACACATGCAATGAAAACATTATCATCAAATACTTAGGCCTATAAGGTAGGAAATTCAAACTACTTTAAAACATGAACCAACTTACCATAGGTTCAGTAAAGTCAATTAAAAGTGTTCAAGAGAGTATTATACTCACCGAATCCATAACACACTTCAAAATACAGTCTCGACACTCAATTTCCATGGAAGTATTCGAGAAAACCATCTCCATTTCTGTCTTTGAATACTTTCACACGTAAAATATGTTTCAGCTTCCTTATTATTTCCATTCACAGAATGTTAGAAGCGTAGGTTTACGTATGACACTCTATGTTCATAGTTCACAACCTGCAATAAATTTCACAACAATTGACACACTAGCCAAAAGGTGACATGGGAGTGGTAAGTTTGTCTTTTTTATGGGAAGGAATACGAACCTTAATAAAACCTGTGGGCTCGATGACTCATCAGTTATCCTGGATAATTTTGTGTGTGTGTTCGTTGGGGTAAATATTCGTCTTACATTGCACTGTAGACCTATGAACTTATATGGAAAATTATCGTACAACATCATGTTTCTAGTATCAAATTATTACAGCTATTCCTGGTATACACACCTGGTATCTCAATAATTAATATAACAAAATCACAATAACTCTGGAACGAAAACATTAAGCAGCTTGCCCACACAAAAATTGGTACAACGAGATTACAGTACTATTTATACACTTTCATCGGAAAATAATTCGAGTATTTCCATTCAAATATCACAATAATGTAAACAGTAAGTATCCTACAGGTATTAACACATATGAAGTCAATACCGCACAGATATCACAAACATTACAACCACTCCATATAAGATTCACATATGAGAATGTAGTACGTACGAGATACTCAAACAGCCTATCTCATTACTAACAACAACTCTTCAGTAGTTTTGTACACACACACAAATGAAATTAGTTACATGAACGCCCATCAGTAACAATAGTATCTTTTGGAAGGGATTATGCGTCAGGCATCTGAATATAGCCAACAAAACATCATAGAGATATTAACAGTTCGCATCAACTAAATTTTGTACACATGCAATGAAAACATTATCATCAAATACTTAGGCCTATAAGGTAGGAAATTCAAACTACTTTAAAACATGAACCAACTTACCATAGGTTCAGTAAAGTCAATTAAAAGTGTTCAAGAGAGTATTATACTCACCGAATCCATAACACACTTCAAAATACAGTCTCGCCACTCAATTTCCATGGAAGTATTCGAGAAAACCATCTCCATTTCTGTCTTTGAATACTTTCACACGTAAAATATGTTTCAGCTTCCTTATTATTTCCATTCACAGAATGTTAGAAGCGTAGGTTTACGTATGACACTCTATGTTCATAGTTCACAACCTGCAATAAATTTCACAACAATTGACACACTAGCCCAAAGGCAACATGGGAGTGGTAATTTTGTTGCTTTAATGGGAAGTAATACGAACCTGAATTAAATCTCCTTTCTGTGTAGGAATTATCTGTCTTATATAACACTGTAGAGCTATGAACTTAAAAGGAAATTTAATGTACAACAATATTTCTCAGGTATCACTATTACGACAGCTATAATCTTTAGGAGTAATGATGGAAATATTGTTTATTAGAACAACCATATCTCACGAGGATCATAACTTATATTTTCCTCTATGAATTATACACTCGTTGCATTTGACCACACGTTACAATTATGACGAACATTTCATATCCACAGATTGTACGCTTACTTATGGAAATTAGTTTTCACCAATCAGAGAATCATTAGAATGGTGCAACACCTATGCACACATAAAAGTTCAGTGTAAAAGAGTGAACATATATTAAAATGGTAATTCCTATATATCTCCACAACTAATTATGTAAACATGCGAATATAATATTCGTTTTAGTCACGGTCATTTTCTTTTCACCACATACATTATTACATGTTAAAATGTAATTCCATTCCATTCCAATGATAGAAAATTAATATTTTCACTAAGACACACGCATTCGAGATTCCACACACCATGTCCCCTCAGGTATTACAATAATGAAGATAGCAAAATTACAATAACTCAGAAACAAATACATTAAGCACCTTGTCCACATAAATAAGTACTTTGTGAATATGGTAGTATTTATACACTTTCAACAGAAAATAATTTGTGTATTTCAAATATCACAAATAATTATTAGAGTAAAATTCCATCACCAGCTATTCACACATGAGCAGTCCAAGGCAATACAACCACTCCAATAATGTTCCACATGAGAATACAGTGCATATGAGATTCTCAAATTGCCAATCTCATAACTACATCATTTCAATAGTTTTGTGCGGACACACACAAATGCATTCAGTTGCATGAAAGTCCATCACTAACAACAGTGATAGGCAGTAAACTCATAACCAGTATAATTGAGGTTATGTGTCAAAAGGTCTAAATGTATCAAATATCGTAAAGATAATAACAGTTCGCTTCTATTTAATTTTGTACATTTCCAATAAAAACATTCGCGTCAAATACTAATCAGATATCAAATTCAAACTACTGTAATTCAAAACATGAACCAACTTACCATAGGTTCTGGGAGGTTGATTAAACGTGTTCAAAGGGAGCATTTTACTCACCAAATCCATAACACACTTCCTTACATAGTCCTCTCACCTTCCAAGGTAGCATTCACGGAATTAACCATCTCCTTTTCTTACTTGTAATACTTTACCAAGTAAAAAAATTTTTTCAGCGACCTTATATTTTCCCATTCATGGAATGTTAATAGTGTAGGTTTAAGTATGACGCTCCATAGTTGATCAAAGTTCCCAATCTGCAATAAATTTCAAAACAAATGATATAATAGTCCTATGATAACATGGAAGTAGTAAGTTTGTCGTTTTAGTGGGAAGGAATACGAGCCTAAATGAAAACGGCGGGCTTGATGTCACTTCAGTTATCCTGGATGTTCTTGTGTAAGTGTTCCTTTCTGTGTGGTAAATATCTATCTTGCGTAGCTGTGTAGACCTCCACACTTTCGTGAAATAGTATTGTAAACCTATATTACTCAAATATAATGACACCAATAAACACTTACAGTGTACACTAACAGTAATATAGAATAAACGTCCATAGGTTTGTACACAGATGAAACTAGTTGGATCAACACCCATCAGTAACAAATTATTTTCAGCACCAGTAACCAGTATATTTGAGAAGGCCTTGTGCGTCAAAACGACTAAATATATCTAAAATCGTTAAGATAATAACAAATAACATAGTATATCCATGATATCCTAACTGATTATATAAGCATATGGAAGTATTAGACGTTGGTTACCGGGTGAGTTAGCCGTGGTCGTTACGACATGACTGCTGGCAGTCGCTCACATCCGGGAGGCGAGGAGGTTCGAATCCCCCCGCCAGCAACCTTGAAGATGGTCTTCTGTGGTTTCCCATCTTCCTTCCAGGCAAATGCCGGGGTCGGTCCTTAACTATAGGCCACAGCCGCTACCTTCCAACTCCTCGTCCTTACATTCCCACTTTCCTCCCCTACGGTACTTGTAGCTCACCCATTGGATGTCCGTCTCGAAGCAGCTACAAAACTGGCGAGCCGAACATGTCCTCTGACACTCCCGGCACTAAAAGCCATACGCTAAAAAAAGACGTTGTGGTTGGTTGGTTCCTCAGTTTAGGGGCTGCGACAACGCGGTCATGTAGCCCCGTATACTTAGGGTGTGTGTAGAATCTGTCTGATAACCGGTGTTAATTGTGGTGGCTGTTTATTTTTTTAGCATATGGCTGTTCGTGCCGGGAGTGTCCGAGGACATGTTCGGCTCGCCAGTTTTGTAGCTGCTTCGAGACGGACACCCAATGGGTGAGTTACAAGTACCGTTGGGGATGAAAGTTGGAATGGAAGGTCGAGGAGTTTGAAGATAGCGGCTGTGGCCTATAGTTAGGGACCAACCCCGGCATTTGCCTGGAAGGAAGATGGGAAACCACAGAAGACCATCTTCAAGGTTGCCGGCAGGGGGATTCGAACCTCCTCGCCTCCCGGATGTGAGTGACTGCCAGCAGTCATGCCGTAACGACCATGGCTAACTCACCCGGTGTGATGGCTGTATTAGTGTACGTATCTGTTTTTTTTAATATTTAAGTACAGACTGCAACTTAGAATGTTTCAAATAATTCCTACTTTTGCCGCCAAACACAACCGTCAACGACTACTAGACTTAGTTCAGAACTTGGCTACTAGACGCCTCCGCAGTCGGCTCCTGGCAACGAACGTAGAAACCTAAGAGCGTTGTTTACATTCTTAACCTATCCAATTTAGCTTCCCACAGGTGTAATTAGTGGAAGGTTCTTTAACAAGCCATAAATCTATGACATGGGACCACCGGCTTTACTTCCCCTCCGAAGGAAGGCATACTGAGGGATTTTTAACGCTCTTAAAAATCCGACGGCTTCGGCCGGGTTTGAACCCGCTATCTTGGGCATAGAAGCTCAGCATGCTACCGACTACGCCACCGAAGCCGCCGAAGTATTAGACGTCATAGCTTCAAGTATATCATATTGATGTTACTATGACTAATAAAGGCCATTCAATGAGAAACGAGCCGGAGGCTATAAAATAAAAACCGCTGAAAAGCCCTGGCCTGGGGACGACAGTGCGCTTCCTATGAGTGCGCTGAGGTAGCAAACTCGCGACACGGCCGCACACACACGTGAAGACAGAGCGAGCAAGTATACGCGTCGACCGTCCACTGCACTCAGTCGTGCGTAAACCATGATCGAAGCCTGTCATCCAATAACACCGGCCATTCTACAGCGCGCTAGAATGTCCATTCAGCGTCGTGTGCAGATGTGCATAAACCATGCAGGTCATCACTTCTAGTGTTTGCTACCGTAACAAACCGTTGTTAGTGCAGTTTGGTCCCCCTGTCCCTACCTAGTCACCTTGTCGTAGTCCTGATAACAAACCAGCATTTCTTAGGGCCACACATTCTCATTCACTGACAATTTTTATATGTCGTAGTCAGATAGTGAAATCTGTCATTTCATGAAGATCCTAGGCACTTCATGAAAAGCCGGCATATGATGTAAAAAGAGATAGTTACACCATCTGACGCGTTTCTTCATGATGTGACGGACCGATTTAGGCAGATGGTGTAAGAAATGATTTTACATTATCAGCCAAGGCACTTCATGAAGATCCGGTGTTTGTTGATTCGGCACTTCATGAAATGACTGACGCAATGAAGCCGTACATAATTCATTTAATTGTTCTATTCCAAGAAATAAATTAATGCTTGTTTATTATGGTTTTCGAAATTAATTTTCACATAACAACCTAAATCTAATCGTGAAATACCGGTTACTCTTTACTCTCTGTCTCTTTTTTTTTTTGTAGAAGTTTGTATTTTTATTTGTACAGTATTTTTTTTTCTAATCTGTAATGCATACTTTCATAATTTCATTTGTAGTTTTTCTTTTAGTTCTTCAATTGTGTATCTTTTTTCTCTCTTTCCTTCACTAATGCATTTTTTTTTGAACTTGATATGCCAAGAAGAAACATAATTGGGCTTATGTCTGTGTACCTTAATATTGTTAAATAAATAAATAGCCTAAATAAATAAAGAAATACACACATACATTAGAATACTTAGATTGCATAGTATACTGTAAAATATTTGTCGAGGGATTTCTGCTGGATTAAAAATGGCAACAGCTCCATTTTTATTTGTTTGTTTGAAGGAGGGGGCTGGGGGCGTAGGCAAGCTAGTAAACGCTGTCACGCAAGAAAAGTTGAACAACCTGCAGGGTGACGTAGCCTGCTGCACTGTATTATTTAGAACTCCCCAAAATTAAATAAATAGTAAGTTCTTTGGATTATAACGATTGAATTATAACGATTGAAATAGTTGTGGCCAATAGGCTGTATTCCTAACAACTAATATTTATTGTGGGAGACAAGTGAAGGAGAGTTTGCATGTTATGGTAGACTAATAATAGTAATTATGTGTGTTTGTCATCATTCCATCACCAACAGCGGTAGCTACATTCACTAACACAAAGCTCTAGGCCAGGCGCTCTTAACCTGGTGATCGGGAGCTCCACAGAGCTCTTTAAATGACATTTGGTGCTCTCGTCATACGAGCGAGTCCCACGAAGTAGCCTTGCACGTACAAATCTTGCACCCCGGCCACAAAGGTAGCTACAGCAAGTTGGGAGATCGTAGGTGCTAATCCCGGTGATGACAGAGGCTATCCAGAGTGTGGTTTCTCCCCGTGGATTTTCCACACTCCCTTCACCCAAATGCCGGGATAGTACCACTTCAAGTCCCGGGGCGCCTACCCCATCACTTTCCCTAATGCAGTTCCACCCACCCCTACAGTCATATTAATATCAGTTCAATTCACACCTAATCACACGGGGCTGATGATTGGGGTGACCCAAGTCTCCCAAATGAATTAACAACAAAACTGGAACGATAGCAGGTAAGATACACTCAATGAAGGAAAATGCAGAATCATTATTTCAAATATTTCTGTCTATAATAAATAGGCTGATATTCCAGATTTTCTCGAAGGTGAACCCTCCACTAAATCATCCAAATGTAAAGCTTTTGTGTAAGCCCCTCCTACTCTTCACGAAAATGTCGCGCTGAGAGACAATAGACGAAATATGACGCTGTTGTTTCATTTGAGGTACTTCGACATCGTGGTCATTCAGCCCTGTGTACTTGTGAGTGTGTAGAATCTGTCTGATAATCAGTATTATTATGGTATTTGTAGTAGTGTGTGTATTTGTAGTTCAGGTTAAGATTGGGAAGGAGGCGGCCGTTGCTTAAGTTAGGAACCAACCCAGCATTTGCCTAGAGGAGAAGGGGGAAACCACGGAAAACCAATTCCAGGATGGCTAAGGTAGGAATGGAACTCTTCTCAGTTTTGCCTCCCGAGGTTGAGTGTACCCCAATTCAACCCTCAGACCATAATTTTGTTCCTATCCGTGGTAACCATAGTTGATTTCATAAGTCTACTTAACGACTATATGCTGGTTCGAATCCCATCGCGGACTGTGGTGTTTTCCCCCAGGTCTTTCCACACACCCTCTCGGCAAATGCCGGGATGGTACTTCATTTCAAGTCTCGAGACACCTTCCCAAATTCTTTACCCACACACTACTTCAGTCATCACGCAAACACAGGTTATCAGAAAACAACCACCCAAATACACTGGGCTGATGACCAAGATGTCCCTAGCCCATAAAATAAATATATAGAAAACAACTATAAAACAAGGCAACGACTGAACCATATTAAAATGTGAACAAAAAATCTAATAATAATATCATCCTTCGGTGGGGTTCAAACTCACCAAGTAGTGTTCCGGAAGCCAACACCATACCCCGAGACCGCAAATCCACTGAGAGAATTGGCTGCTAAGAGCTATACAAGATCTCTTTATTGCGCGTCAATAACTGAGGTAGTTCTTGTTGCTTTAAAGGGTGGAATAGCGAAAACAACTCATATTATACTATCGGTTATCTATCTCTAATGTTTTAAAAAGAAAATGGATCTGAACGACGTTCTTCTTCCGTTCACAGTACGACAGCCTAATATTCCTTCTAGGCGCAAGGCCAAGCAAGATTCTGGGGAGGGAATTAGGGGATAAGTGATACATTTGTACCATATGTCACAGTGTTCACTTTCTGAGGAAATAACAGCCCTTTCTTTAGTGGCCACATTTTTATCCGATTAATTCTTGGAAATCCCACTTCCCTCACACGTGATCACCGCTGCCGGTACGGTTCTTCATGAAGTGACGGGCTGATTTTCCCGTCAGATGATGTATAAAATGAATTACACTATGTGACGGCGATATTTAGTCATTTCATGAAACCACGCGTCAGATAGTGCAACTGTACCTTTTTACATCATATGCCGGCTCTTCATGAAGTGCCTAGGATTTTCATGAAATGACGGATTTCACTATCTGACTACGACATATACAAGTTGATATTTCCCAACAATTCCGAGACGATAACAAACTAAATAAAACTTAAATCAGGGAAGAAAGAATATCGCTGCCCCATACTCGACCTTCTCACATGTAGGACTGGCTGCCCTTTCCACATGTGCTCTACTGCACCATGTCAAGCTGCCTGAAGATTACAGCTCATGTGAGAATTTCAAAACGGGTGAAATCACAATTTCATGTTTCACAGACATTTTATTAATGTCTTATATCACTTAGAGGGCACACTCGTGGCTTCAGTTGCATAATATTTAGCCAAACAGCTTCCTGTTATTGTGTAGGCTGTTGACTGTGTGTACCGGTATTGCAGATGTTTTCAGCACTAATACAGTATAAAACTGTAGCTTGCATAGAACTTCATGTATGTGGCGCACATTGAGTTGTTGTCGATTCATTAGGAGCACGGCGACATGGTAGACATGTAACCCCGTGTACTTGGGTGTGTGTAGAAATTGTCTGATAACCTGTGTCACTGAGATGTCTGTATTAGTGCGTGTATTTGTAATTGAGGTACGATTTGGGTAGAAAGCGGCCGTGATCTTACGTTAGGTACTTTCCTGGCATTTGCCTGGAGTAGAAGTGAGAAACCACATTCAGGAATCCAACCCACCTCTTCTCAGTTTTGCCTCACGAGGCTGAGAGGGCCCAGTTCCAGTCCTCAGACCAGAATTACATTTCCTGGCAGAGCCGAGGATCGAACCCGTGGTGACAGCCAAGAATGCTAGCCACTAGGCAACGACATTGACAACGTAGTAGAATCAAAGCGTCATAACGTTGCAAATCTTTGGAAAAACTTTTGTCCGATGGGTGATTCAACCGTCGCTCCTCCGGTCCATTAATTAACAATCCAGTGGTTATCCACACTAGTTACGCCTCAGGTTTGATGGCATCTTGTATTAAGACCTATTAGAGTATGTTACACATCCAGTTTGCTGTTTCAAACACACTCCACTTCACTACATTGTAGTGTTAAGCGTTAATTTCATGATTTGCGATATCCAGCCACTTGGCACATCTTCACTCAGATGATGTTGCACTACAATAATCGACAGCAGGTACAACATATTAATCGAACGGTGTGTAGCCAGATCGAGGGTAGAATAATAGTATTCAGTATTGTTTGCGGGATATATTTGCAGTGCAATAGTTCCGTACACGATGCAAGCAGAGAATAATATCGATCTTCCTAAAATCACACGTTAGTTGGACTGCATAAAACAATATAATTAAGAGCAGCTGATTCACCGGATTTAAACACACTAGTACCGGGTGAGTTAGCCGTGGTCGTTACGGCATGGCTGTTGGCAGTCGCTCACAACCGGGAGGCGAGGAGGTTCGAATCCCCCCGCCGGCAACCTTCCCATCTTCCTTCCAGGCAAATGCCAGGATTGGTCCCTAACTATAGGCCACAGCCGCTACCTTCCAACTACTCGTCCTTACATTCAAACTTTCCTCCCCAGACAACACTCCACACGCGACGGTACTTGCAGCTCACCCATTGGGTGTCAGCATAGAAGCAGCTACAAACTGGCGAGCCGAACATGTCCTCGGACACTCTCGACACTAAAAGGCATACGCTAAAAAAATAAAAAATAGAAAACCACACTAGTGATAGCCTTATCAATATACAACGCATTCCTATCTTCACACATAATTATGTTAGGACAGGGATGGGATAGGCGTCACGGGACTTGAAGTACGCTACTATCCCGGCATTTGCTAGAAGGGAGTGTGAAAAAATCCGGGTGAGCTCCGGGATTCGAAAGGTGTATTGTACGTTGTACTAAGCGATAGATTTTCCTATTTTCCAATCATTATGGTTCTTATTGACTGCGTAACTTAAGGTGTTCTATGTCGAGTGGTCTAGACGCTTGTCTCCTAGCTGTGTAGCCATACACAGCACATTGTATTGCTAGTTTCCATAACAAAGAGGCAATTTCATGGGCCTAAGATTCATACACCCGTCCCTTGGCATATTTTCAGGTTAACCACCAAAACATCCGTTACCAGTAATATAATAAATAGCCTACTATTTGGTTTACGTGTCAGCGCGTTGAAATGACACGCTGTTATTCGTATATATAATATTTCCCATTGCAAAATGGACAGTTTAATGCTTAATATTATAACGTTTGAGCAATTATGAAACAATAAATACAAAACATTAAGTAAAAATCCAACATTGTCCGGTGCCGAACCCCAGCTGAACAGCAGACAATTCAACAAGCCACCACTCAACCAAACCAAACCATTGCTACATTAACGTTATCAATAGCCTTAGATACAACTCCTTTGAAAAATTGACTTGGAATAAACGATTTCGTCAGCGTAATAAGCATTATTATAAACCGATTAATACCGGTACTACAAAGTAAATTTATATAATTTCTATTAGTGTACCTTTCTACATGCAACACCCTAAAGGTACTGAAATATGGGTCGTCAGGCATCAGGCGCCATCTTGTCGTGTGACCGATCACGGCTCAGCCTGACCGCTATTAAGTCACTGCTACAGTATTATATAAAATTTCAATAGCCAATGGTTTATGTCCTTGAGGACAGCTTAAACCACCCTCTGTTCGATAAGCGGAACTGCTAAAACCTGGCCTCATTGAGTCATAAGCAATGAATTATACCGGTAATGCTTTCGTGATTCACAAGGTCGCCATCTTGAAATGGTTTGGCTATTGACCTTGTAGTTTGGGCACAAGACGCATTTCATATGAAGGTATTGTCTTTACGAAATTTAGTAGAGATTCGATGATTAGTTTTGTCGTAATTTCGTTGAAACTTTATACGTTTGGGTAGCCTCCATTCTGTTTTGGTTTAGATGGAGGCAATATAAAACATGATACTGAGGTGCCCTTTACTAGAACTACCATTGTACCAAATCTGATTCAATTCCGTTTCGCCGTGTCTGAATTAACCCGTCGGTGGTTGCGCTCGAAAATCGCGTGGATTACAATCGTAGGCAAATTTGTAATGGGTATTTCACTAGCTTTTTCCTGTTTTAAATATTTGCTTTTCGATTTTTTAAGAAGGATGGACTATTTCGTAAATAGTCGCATGGAGTATAGTTGTAACCCAAGTTAATTCCTTGGTATGCCACTGATACGCTAGTGGTCATTGGTGAAATATTTCACGGTGATTGTAGTGAGGATACCTTCTGGGAAAGGTACTGAACAATGCGTACCATAATCTAGTGAAATATGTTCGCAGATATAAAGATATGAACCTGAGCTATGATAGTGATCTACGTGACCAACGGAGGGTTAATGGGGATCAGACACATACATACAAACGTTTGCCCATGTAGATCTCATAAGTCTACTTCCATTTTCTTCAAAAATCGAAAGTAGGCTAAAAGAAAAGTATCATTAGTTTTAGTCGGCCCCGTGATGTTGGGGTAGCACGCCTGCCTCTCACGCGGAGTCTCCGGGTTCCATTCCTAACTCCGTCAGGGATTTTAGAATCTGATGTGATGGCTGGAATGGGTTGCAGTCAGCCTCGTGAGGACAATTGAGTAATGGAGTAATTGTCTGATCAGAGAAGCAGGAAACCAGGATTAACGGTGACCTGACGTGCTGACCACCGTAACGCCTCGGGAGTGATGCATTTAGTACATAACTCCTTAAATTAGCCGAAAGACCTTGTGTAATGATGAATAGTAATTATTATGTAAATGATGTCGTAATAGTTGTTTTCTCCACCGCTCCACCTACCATCCCCTTTTTATAACACGACTTAGGCCTATATAGTGAAATTTGAGTTGTGTCGGCCATTGCATGGGTGATTTATGGGACAAATAAAGTATTGCCAACCCTACGCATACGGTAAGAGCGACCGTGTGGTGTTTGTTTCATACTGAGCTCGCTTCGTTGTGTCTTTATGTTAACAAGGCTCTACATACAAAAACATACCTAACCTGGGGCTAACGCCCAAGACCCCTTGTTTGTAGCACAAGCAGTAATTTCTCTGCCAGACAGTACCTAACCTAGTCTGTCTGTTAGGTAGTCAGCCCAAAGGTTGGTTGGATCCTCAAAAAGCACCGCCGTTAGGTTATGTGGGTTTATACCCACAAAAACCCAAGGCAGCGCTATATTGAGGCGTACTAGGCAAGATGAGGAGTGAGGTAGTTTGCCATTGCTTTCCTCACTGAGTCAGAACAGCAGTACTAACCCTATGAGTAGAACCTTTCACAGCATCCACAGGCACTGACTGTGTCCTGGATGTCATTACTAAGCACCACCCATACCTCATTAGCTTCCATATAATCACAGCCATGAGTGAGACTGAGACCTCGGTGGAAAGCCACATTTTACTCTAGCCTGTGCCAACAGACACATGCAAATGTACTGCATTCATCAAGAGATGGCAAACAGGCCTCCTAACCTAGTAACGGACATAAATTCTATCTTACTAAGGCTTAGCATACAAAATCAAACCTAATCTGGGGATAACGCCCCAGACACTCTTGCATGTACCTAGTACAAGCAGTAAATTTCGGCCAGACAGAAGCCAATAGTAACTTGCTCCACTTCGTAGGCCAATAGTTTCTTACTCCACTCGCTTAGCTCGCTACGTACGATCTGTGTCGTGTATTTTGTGTACTATACATTGGCAACAGTGAAATGACGTCTCGGTAACAGTTGAAGACACCTAATACGCCTCTATCAGGAGTAGTTGGGCAACGAAATGCAATGGCAATTGCCCTCGTTGAATGAATAAATACCGACGAATGTCACATATTTATGTAATTTAGCACATATTTCCAGCACAGTAGTGATAATGGACAGTAATTTCAATTGGTAATGACTCCCGGAATATCAAATAAAGTATGAAAAAGACATATATTAGGTAAGTGCAAGTATAGGATCGTGGTTCATCACTCCCGAAGAATTACTTTGACCCCACAAAAGGGCATGGGCACCTTGGTAGGCCATGGTCCTTCGGTGGCCAAGTACCAGTGTTTTCAATGATTAGTTCTATTTTAATTGTTGCTATATTGTTATTAGGCTGTTTCATAACTAGGCATCCACCACTAAATGTTAACTAAACTAACTAAATTTGTATATTAAGTTGTGTAACGAGGAGTAGTTAAACTCACCTCTTGAAATAACAATCATCTAATATCAAGCTGTGAACAACCATCTGGCCTCGGGCAGTTTGATTGAATAGAACAGGCAAATACACACATCAAAAAAAGTTTTGCATCACCTCGGTTCCCAGATCTCCGGCATATAGACGTTGACTGTGTATATTGTATCCAAGATACAGTCCCTTTGACTGTTCATAGATGTCACTAAAACTGCTCAAAGATGTAAACAACCATGCATGAGCAGGGCCTATTAGACGGAGGGGGTACGACAGCCGATCAGTTCCAGTCATTCCACCAGGACGAAGGTACGCTGCTCATGTTGTCTGTAGTTCTACCATGCCTAGAAGGTCAATACCGCAGTTCGATCGCGTCCGCATTGTTACTTTGTGTCAAGAAGGGCTCTCAACAAGGGAAGTTTCCAGGCGTCTCAGAGTGAACCAAAGCGATGTTGTTCGGACATGGAGGAGGTACAGAGATACAGGAACTGTCGATGACAGGCCTCGCTCAGGCCGCCCAAGGGCTACTACTGTAGTGGATGACCGCTACTTACGGATTGCCGCTCGGAGGAACCCTGACAGCAATGCCACCATGTTGAATAATGCGTTTCGTTCAGCCACAGGACGTCGTGTTTCAACTCAAACTGTGCGCAATAGGCTGCATGATGCGCAACTTCACTCCCGACGTCCATGGCGAGGTCCAGCTTTGCAACCCCGACACCATGCAGCGCGGTACAGATGGGCCCAACAACATGCTGAATGGACCCCACGGAATTGGCATCACGTTCTCTTCACCGATGAGTGTCGCATATGCCTTCAACCAGACAATCGTCGGAGACGTGTTTGGAGGCACCCTGGTCAGGCTGAACGTCTTAGACACACTGTCCAGCGAGTGCAGCAAGGTGGTGGTTCCCTGATGTTTTGGGGTGGCATTATGTGGGGCCGACGTACGCCACTGGTGGTCATGGAAGGCTCCGAAACGGCTTTACGATACCTGAATGACATCCTCCGACCCATAGTGCAACCATATCGGCAGAATATTGGAGAGGCATTTGTCTTCATGGACGACAATTCTCGACCTCATCGTGCACATCTTGTGAATGCGTTCCTTCAAGATAACGACATCGCTCGACTACAGTGGCCAGCATGTTCGCCAGACATGAACCCTATCGAACATGCCTGGGATATGTTGAAAAGGGCTGTTTATGGACGTCTTGACCCACCAACCACTCTGAGAGATTTACGCCGAATTGTCGTTGAGGAGTGGGACAATTTGGACCAACAGTGTCTTGATGAACTTGTGGATAGTATGCCACGGCGAATACAGGCATGCATCAATGCAAGAGGACGTGCTACTGGGTATTAGAGGTAGTGGTGTGTACTGCAATCTGGACCACAAATGCTGAAAGTCTAGCTGTATGATGGTACAACATGCAATGTGTGGGTCTCATGAGCAATAAAACGAGCTGAAATGTTGTTTGTGTTGATCTCTATTCCCTTTGTATTTAACGGTTCCGGAACTCTTGGAACCGAGGTGATGCAAAACTTTTTTTGATGTGTGTATTTGTTCATATTAGAGAGACATTGCATATTCTTACCATGTGCATGTGACATAAGACATATCAAGAATTCGACTTCTCTGAAGATCAGTGGCGTGTGGTGGAATTTTACTAAGGGTAAGTAATGGTTTTCTTCTCAAAATCATTGAAGACCCAGTTGTAGAAGTTTGGGATATTTTGAACTTACAAAGTAAATCTATCTCAATTGAAACCAATGATAAATGTTATACGTTTAGTTAAAATAGCGAATACAAGCTTTCACTTCCGTGTTAATCGACCTACTCAATTGAGGAGTTGGACGACTTCCTAATAAAATTAATATTTTGTTCTCAAATTTACCACACATCACACGCTGTCATCTCTATACCCAACCCCCGGTGCCATATTTTTACAGATTTCTCACGCCTACAAGTGTAAACAAAAACGTCTACTGCATACCCTACTTCCTTATATTGCATTAGACAACATTATATCGCTGAACTATAAAAATGACGGCCTACCACTGTAAAACAATCACACGTTTTAACACAGCATATAAAAAGCTGTTTTACAAAAACACTGACACGCTTTTTCAAACTATAATGGGCGAGTAAACATACTATCTTTGAAAAAATGACCGCTCCTTGTTTTTGGCCTAAGGTATGTAACTTAAGGAATCGCTTCCTAGCCTTCGCTTTCACTCACCCTGCAGTACCAAGAAATGCCAAAAGAGGGCATGTCACGCTATTGTGCTGTTGCAAGCGACTCCGCAAGGAACTCGCAGTAGGCATCAAAGAACAACGAAGTGTGAATGGGCAGTGAATGGGTTCATTAAAACAATACAGGACACAGAGACTGGAATATATCTATAACCAAAGTAAATAATTATTGTACCCGTCATTATTTTACTTGGGTAAGCAATGCTTACCTTACATCCAAGGAATACACGCGCCTGCTGAAGATTGTATCACTTCGCTGAACAGCACTGGATACGAAATGCACCCACTGTTTCCTCGAATGGTTTCTCCCATTACCTAGCAACAGTTATGCCATTGTTTGCTACAATGCTGGTTTCACACTCAAAAGAAAAGACATTAACAACAAGTACACCAGCAGGCGGATATACAGTATTTGCGGCATGATCTATGACGTCAATAAGCAAGTAAAGATGGCAGCATGGTTCTTGGCCTCAAGGATCAAAGCACTAGAGGGCGTGCTACACGTGTGAATTATTACCGTACTTAATCGTTTCTCTGTCCTTGGAACGGAATGTCTTATTTCTTCATTGTATGTCTACTCATTATTCCGCTTTTACAACGGTGTCGGGGATGAGATGCGATGAAAGTCTTTGTGGCGGATGGGTTTTACGGCCGGGTGTCCTTCCTGACGCCAACCTCATGAGATGAGTTAAAGAGAGGTGAAATGAATGAAGGTCAATTAAACTGGGCAAGGATGTGGAAGGAAACGGCCATGGCCTGTCAGAAGGTACCGTCCCAGCAATTGTCTGGAGTTTAAAATGGGGAACCACGGAAAACCACATCAAAGATGGCCGACGGTGGGGCTCGAACCCACGTCTACCAAGTCCGCCGAGAGCTTGGCCTATTTCATGATGGAAATATATACATACCGGCTACTGTGGCCGAGAGCGCACACGCGCCTCGCTGGTATCGGGAGAGCGTGGGTTCAAACCGAACCTCAGCCATCCTTAAAATAGTTTACCGTGCTTTCCTACTTTCACTCCCCAGGTATTGCCGGGACGGCCCCTTGCAACATGTCCACGTCCGCCTTCCTTTTCACTCCCTTCCTAGACCTTTCCTTCATTAGACCCAAGTTAGCGATCGTCTGTCACCATCCTCAGTTATATCTGCTGACAAAGTGTGTCCAGCTCCAAGACACTGGCCTTGTGACGGTAGAGAAATGATCACTCCGAGTGTCCGTGGGTTAAGTCGAGCTTGGTGGATAATAAAAATAAAAGCAATACATATAAACAAATAAAATTATACTAATAAACTCATCATCCATATGATTCATTGTTATAGGCTAAATATGTTCCAAAAAAAAAGTGACGTATTTGTTGACTTGAAAATGCGACCAGAGTCTGGATTCGAGTAAGAATCCCTCACTGTTTGGGCAGCTGGGTTGGTCTATTAACTGAATACCAACTGCTTTGACATTTCTAGTCATTGTTGTTGTTGTTGTTTCATTCGAGGGGGTTTGACATCATTAGCCCCGTGTGCTTGTGCGAGCGTATAATTTTGTCATATGACCTGTGGTGTCGTATTAGTGTGACTATTTTAATTCAGGTGAAGATTGACAAGAGGCCGTAGCCTTAATTTAGAACCATCCCGGGACTACTCCCGGGAAGCCACGGCAAAAACACTTCCAGTATTGCTGACGTGGGAATCGAACCCACCTATGCTCAGTCTTGTCTCACAAAGCTGAGTGTACCCCGTTCCATCCCTCTCACCAGAATTAATTCCACTGCTAAGAAACGCATATCTCGGTTGTGAGCCCATCTGTCGACTCTGTTGAGAGCAAGTTGCAATTTTTCAAGAGCTGTAATAAAGAGCCAAATCCTATACAAACAGCGGTGAAACTACTTTGGGCACAGTGGTGATGGCTATGCTGTGTATGACAATCGCTAACCGGATGACACTTAACACCGAACCTTGTAGAACTCCAATTTTCTCGGGTGCAATATTGCAACAATATCCTTCTGGCCCTCACATGTTAGTTAGTTATTGTTGTTTTAAGGGGCGGAACTACGAGGTCATCTGCCTCTGGCCCTCACAAGAGATGGAAACCACGTTTGTACTCAGTAATTAGAGCTTTATCCTCCAAGAACCACACAAGCTGATGGTAACCATCTTATCAAGCAACTTGAATAAGCCATTTTTGATACAAATAGCCCTATAGCTGCTAACAAGTAGGGTAAGATGACCTCGCTGTTCCGCCCCTTAAAACAACAATAAATAACTCCTAACAAGTTTAGGATCCTTTCTAGTTCACAAAGAAAGTTAGGAGATTATAGAGTTCCCAGTTATAAAGCATTATTAAAAATTTCTTAGCATCATTTGGTGTCGGCGTCTTTTATGAGATCGAAGAAAACCCTGACCAGGTGCTCCTTTCGGATAAACCCCTCCCGTATAATGCTGACAAGTCGCAACAGAGTGTCAGTTGTGGACCGATGAGAGCGGATACCATAGCGGTAATCAGTCATGAGGGATTTCTCCTCCAAGAACAACACAAGGCGATGGTAATCATCTTCTCAAGCAACTTGCAGAGGCCATTTGTGAGACAAATAGGTCTGTAGCTGCTAAGAAGTTTGGGATCCTTCGTAGCCTTGGTAATCGTCACCATGACCCCCTCTCGACATTGCAATATGCACTCCCCTTCAAACAATACACAATTGAAGATGGAGAAAAGTTGTTTGATACTGGTATTACAGAGATGTCTCATCATCTGTTTATGGATATTATTCGGTCCAGGAGATGTGCACTGCGCAGGTCCCATTCTAAGAAATGGTACATTAGTTAGTTAGTGATTGTTGTCTTAAGAGGCGGAACTCCGAGGTCATTGTAGAGCGTCAAACCAGCTATGACAAAGGACAAGGGGTAAGTCACTGCCCGCTTCTTCAGAGTCAAGAATGTTGGATCATAACTACTGAAACTGGTTACATCAGAGCTTTGCCTCCAATAATGCATCACAGCTGCGTTATCGAGACCAATTTAATGGAGTAATAAATATATTTATCAATGGCAGGAGCCGAGAAATATCAACAAGATAAGAATAATTCCGCTTATTCATAAGCGATAAGCCACGTGCAAGAAGTCATTAAAAATCTTAATATAAGCGAGTCTTAATCAAATTTATGATAGCATAACTGTCAAGGTAAAGAGACCAACACAGCATTAATTGCGATATGAGAGTCAGGGAGATCCCCAAACAAATGTCAATCAGTGTTAGGGAATAACATGACAGAGAAGTAATACTATAGTCAAATAATAATAATAATAATAATAATAATGTTATTGGTTTTACGTCCCTTTTAACAACTGCGGCATTTAGAGACGCCGGGGTGCCGGAATTTTGCCCCGAAGGGGATCTTTAACGTGCCAGTAAATCTACGGACACGGCTCCCTCGTATTTGCGCACCCTCAAATGCCAGCTGACTTATAGTCAAATAGCAAGCGTATAGGCATACATAGGGACCTTATCTTTTCATGGGTTGCTAACCATGAAAGCTGACATGGAGAAAAATTTGCATCGTCAACATGACATCATTGATAGTTAAAACGCAAGGATATGGGAGTTAAATAAAGTCATCCACCGGCCCCGTAACGAGGATAATAATCATTTTAATTAATTAGAAATAAACGTATGATTGAAAACAACTCCGCATGAAATAAATGTTAGAATTAGCACATTCTACAGTAGCACACAACGTTTCAAGCAGGTGGAAGCCTAGATAGAGGAAAAAAGCTCTGCATTGAGCAGGGGAACTACATTTTTGTAGATTTGAATAAATAGAGGCTAGGACGAAGCAAAGGCATGCAGTCTTACAGTGGACTCCGAATGCAGGAGCACTGCATCACATCACATCAGGCCCGGAGAGGCTCTGCGCGATTTCATACAGTATATAGTATACAGTACGCAGTATCATAGTCCGCCTGGACGGAAGTTCGTCGTCACGTTGATAAAAACTCATCGTACTCCTGTATGGAGATGTCGCATCGAGTAACTCAGTTCGTTACCGACCGCTAAAGTGGATCGTGTTAAGTCAAGTTAACAACTCGTCAGTATCCGCGGTTTCAACGAAAAGTTCGTATGTGCGTAGTAACATAAATACGTCACATCAGAAAGTACAGTTTCTTTAGTGATCACTAAAGCACTTGTGCTAGATTAGATAAAATTTTACGCTACACGGAAACCGTGACAAAATAAGTTGCGCTGCGTCAAATTCTAGAACATTAGTCAGCTAGAAAACACCAGTACGGATCAGTAGAGACGTTACGCTGGAAGTCATCGGTTCGAGACTATAGACAGGTCTTCATTTGTCAAGTAAAAAGACCATGTTATTAAGGGTCAGATATTGGAACGGAATCCAAAAAAATCAAGTAAATGACACGGGTTCGAGACCCAAAGCGAATTCAGTGAACTTTAGCGAAGCTACAGTGTGTCCAACAGGGACGTAGCCAGAAAAACATTCTCGTAAGAGAAATAAAATAAATCTCGTCGCAGTATAAAAAATGACAGATTACGGTCAAGAATCAGGAGGATCACAGGTTCGATAGACCACCATATAAGCGTAGGGGCAAGTGATGGACACTTACTCGCTTATAGGAACGATAAGGGAAGCCGAAATAGACTGTTAAAAGGACAGGTCAGAGACTAAATCCAGTGAAGAACTAGGAGCTGTTCGAGTTATCACGCGTCCAATGCAGGGTCTTGGGATCTCATCAGGGCGCCGATCACCTATAGGAAGTGTCGAAGATCACTGAGATATGGTGAAAAAAGTGCAGTGTAAATAATATAAAAGAAATACATTTTTAGTGTTGATATAGTGTTTTTACAGAGTAATAATGTGTTTAAATGTAAGTGGAGGTCGATTGGGCCTAAGTGAAATGCAGTTCACGAAAGAAAGTGCCATGGAAAAGTGCTAGATATGCAGTTAGTTGGGTGAATCCGTCTAAGAATGAAACAGGAGCAGCACACGGGTGAGTCATGATTTTTCAGTAAAATTTGCATCTGTACTATGCACTGACCCATTGAAATCAGTCGTTGACTAGGGAGTTTAACGATTGATTCACTGGGTAGTTGAATGCACTAAGATAATTGAAATGTTGGGATAATAATAATGAATAACTGCGAGAATGACCTCGCAGAAATAAATATATAAATGGGATCAGTAAATATAAAGTAATGGAAACCCAAGAAATGAAATAATGAGTAATAAATGATTTGGAGGAAGGAATCGAAATAATAACCTAAATGGCTTAGAATTTTTGCCACAGTAAAATCAGGTTATGAAATAAATACACACTATAATGAAATCGTTAAAAGTCAAAAGAATAAGGAAAAATAAAAATAATTTGATTTTATACCATATAATTAAATGGTAAATAACTAAAAGTTGTAATAAAAATAATTGAAAATCTGAAATGATAATAATAAAAATAACTATTATCGAGTTGTTATACTCTAAAAATAAAGTTGTGGTAAAGATCGTAATAAGGAACTCAAGTAATAAAAACGGAACGAAATAAATAATATCTTGACGTATTGTTGTCAAAAATGATCAATCTCTAAATCTCTAAAGTAATTGGTGAATAAAGCACCCAAGGGAAAAATGTATTATTGCAGGCTATCAGGCCAAAGTTGTGAAAATAAAATAATACGAGTGTTGGGGCGAAAGTCATGGCAACTATTTTTTGTCTTGTAGATATGTGAACGGATCACAAATGGATATTTGTCGTGTGGAAGTTATGCAGGCATATTGTGTATGCAGAACAGCAGATGGCTCTGTGATAGCTGGTAGTAGTGCAACGAGGGCTGAGAAATCAGTCAGTTGGTGAGTGTCGTGTGAGATGTAAGTAACCCCTGTTGAGCAGTGCGTTTACATCAAAATAGCCGTTCTCCGAGGGAGAAATGCGATGGAATGTCACAGTGAATTGGGAATAATGCCCTACCATACCGCACAGTAGCACGGTGGGTAGGAAAGTTTCAGCAAGGACGTGTGTCAACCAGTGATGAGCAACGTTCGGGACGACCTGTCAGTGTGCGGACCGACGTGGCACGCTCCGTCATCGAGCAGCTCCTGGATGAAGACAGACGATGGACGCTACTGGAGGTAGAGTGGGCAAGTGCCATCGAGAAACGCACCGGCCACAGGATATTGCGTAATGAGCTGCAACTAGGCAAAATCGCATCGCGGTGGGTACCGCATGCACTGACGGAAGTTCAATGGTGGGTGCGCTATGCAATATGCTCCGACCACCTTGCAACAGGACGGCGATCAATTCTTGTCACGAATAATCGCCATCAATGAATTTTGGTCCAGGGCATACGAACCAGAACTGAAACGTCAGTCCGCGGAGTGGCGACATGCTGGATAACCAAGGGGGAAGAAGTTCCGTCAGAATCCTTCCCCAGTCAAATTGATGGTGATCATCGTGTATGACGTCAGGGGTGTCGTTGTTTGCCACTTTGCTCCACATGGCAGAACAGTGACCGCACAGTATTACAGGGACTTCCTGGTTCGACAGGTTCGACGTGGCTTTCGGGAGAAACGTCCGGATCTTGTGGACAGTGCAATAATCCGGCACGACAATGCAAGACCACATAAAGCAGGTTGTGTAGGGCAGCTACTGCGACGTTGGGGATGGGAAGAACTGGAGCACCCACCGTACTTTACCGACATTTCGCCCTGTGTCTTTGATCTCTTTCGAAAGATTAAGGAACCACTACGTGGTAGGTGGTTTGCAACACTAGAGGACATTGCTAATGCTGTGCGCCAACAGGTGACCCGATTCACACATGGTGCGGCAAATGCTGAGGCAGATGGTATTCAGCGCCTCCCACATCGTTGGCAGCGTGTGGTGACAGTAGCAGGGGACTACTTCGAGGGTCTTTAGGCCCAGGTTTGTTATGTCAGCTGTATGTGTACAGTTTTATCATTCTTTTGCACCGTGAAGGCCATATTGCCCTGTATACTACCGTAATAAATTAAATTAGTGTGTTACAATATTTCGGTTCTATTCATTGTCCACAAATGTAGTTAACACCTTGTCCTTTCGCCTGTATATGTCACATTTTTCAGCCGGACTGGTATCTTCATTAAAAAAAAGTTGCCATGACGTTTGCTCCAACCCTCGTAGGAAGACCGAGGTCTTGCCGCTATAAATGAAAGATTATACAAGAGATTAGATAAACCGCAAATATCCAAGCAAGAAATCGTGTTGCCGCAAAGGCCTAATAATAAAATAAATGTAGCTTCAAGCTAATAAATATGCGTTAATCAGGATATATTTATTCGGGAGATGGAGAGTATAGTCGAAATATTGTGGATGAAATATTCCCATTAATGTATTGTTGTTGTACGAAAACGTCGTGTTATATGGTGTAGGTGAAATTCCCACTAAAGTATTGCCATATTGAAGCGTCGAAAATGATAGTTACAAGTCCGATAAGGCATTGTTATAATAAAATATTGTAGGCAATAAACGTCGAAATAAAGTGTCGTATGTGAAATGTGCAAGTAAGTCCGATAAGGCATTGTTATAATAAAATATTGTGGGCAAATAATCGTCGAAATAAAGCGTCGTATGTGAAATGTGCAAGTAAGTCCGATAAGGCATTGTTATAAATATAGTGTTGTGATAAGACGTCATACAAATTGTTATTAAGGTTGGTGTAATCAACTATTATACTTCCTCTCCGAAATAAGTAACAAATATCCTGAAGACACGAAAGGTTAATGATAATAATAATAATAATAATAATAATAATATTAAAAGCAGAAACAAATAGCCGCTTTAGAAGTGAATGTAAGTCTCGGGAATCATATGGTTAAATAGTAAATAACATTGTAAAGCATGGCGGTCAGCGAGACGTCCTAAATTAAGTGAAGTGTCACAGGAAGGGGGGAGGGGCAGCTGATAGAGCCTGACCTACCGTAGTGAGGGAGTGAGAGAGGAAATTTAACGAGTTCCGCGGTTATTAGCAAAGACTAATAATAAAGAGGCCACTATATGAAAGTTTTTATTAAAAGGTGCAAGCTTAAAATAACCTATAAAATCATAATGCTGGGATTGAGACCATTCTCAAGAATATAAGTTTGAAGTGTTTATATAGATTTTGACAGATTTTTTCAAATACTTTTATTGTTGATAAAAGGATTCCTTCCTCAAAAAGAATAAAATAACGGGTTATGAAACAGTATAGCTTTAATATGAAGAAAGATCCCACTATGATAAATAACACAGTGCATGATACAATGCTGAGGAAAAATCACCTGATGCATGGAAAGTAACTGGAGGAATAAGGGTTCGATCCACAGACATGGCATGTTCTTGTACAGTATTTTGAATGTTTAAAATCTAAGGCTTTGTGAAGAATTATTATTAAGGTCCAAAGGACTTAATAAATGATAAATAAATAATGTTTATGTGAATATAAAAAGAAACCCTGAAGGGTAAAATGAAATGAATGTAAATGTCCACAGCCTTAGAGAGATTATATGACTTAGATGATAGGCGCGCTCGACACCTGAGTGAAATATACTAAAAATGGTAATAATTTAATTTAAGCAAGGCAAAGTAGTTACAAAGTTCGAGGAATAATGAAGTGACATAGTGAATTTTGTTGAATTTTAAAATCGTGATTTTTAGTTTTTGAGTGACACTTGAAGAGACTATGCCAAGTGATTTGATTTTTGATATGTTTTGAGTGAATCTATTTTTTTCTATGTAATAAATAATGTAAAATTGAAATGTTGAGTTTTTCATCCAATCCTTGTGAACCTTGAGTATTCCATATCGGATGTTAAGTCAGTGGTGGAGGGAACGTTACACGCCCCGATACCGCAGTAGCAAAAGCCGAGTACTGAATGAGCATCCTCCGTATAAACGGGCACATAAGGGATGCATATAATGCGTGCTGGATATGGATACTAGGTCACAGGAAAAGTCGGTCAGATTAACGATAAAGTAAAGTTTAAATAAGGATAGGTACATGACCGCAATAACCCGCGTAACCCTATATATAAATTTGAAAATGAAATAACCCATATTTCATTTTATTGCGCCCATCTTTAGGGGAGGGTTTTTCTAGGCAAAAACAGAGAAAAACTCGAAATTTCCGGCTTTTTTTTGTGGAAAATTTCGAAAATTTTCGAATTATGATTTCAAAATGTCTTGCTTAAAGTTTGCTGAAGTTTTTGAAGGAGGGACGTGTGGACGGGTTCGTACGCGTACACACCCGTTAAACACTTTACCTCAAAAATAAAGGAAAAATACAAGCATGTCGGGTCGAGCCCAGATTTACCTTGTGTGCATGATTCATTCTTGGAGGGTAGTACCCCATCTTTTCTCAAATAATTGGAAAAAGAATGGCTACAACGGAAGAGATGAAAAAGTCTCTTGGAGGCAATAAACAATAAACTCCAAGAAAATAGCGATGAAAGTAAAAAGGACTTGGAAGTAATAAACAATAAACTTCAAGAAAATAGGGATGAGAGTAAAAAGGACTCAGAAGTTTTAAACAATAAACTTCAAGAAAATATAGAATTTTTAAATGTTCAACTCCAAGAAAATATCAGTAAGGGTAGGATGGAATGTCAACAGAATTTTGAAACAATGAACAATAGATTAGGTGAAATAAGTAATAAAGTTGATGCCGTACAGGCTTGATTTTTGATATGTTTTGAGTGAATCTACTTTTTTTAATGTAATAAATCATGTAAAATTGAAATGTTGAGTTTTTCATCTAATCCTTGTGAACCTTGAGTATTCCATATCGGATGTTAAGTCAGTGGTGGAGGGAACGTTACACGCCCCGATACCGCAGTAGCAAAAGCCGAGTACTGACTGAGCATCCTCCGTATAAACGGGCACAGTACCACCTAAAATAAGGCCACTTTATTGAGATGGTATACTGTTGCGTGCCGTTTTGTAAACAAGGCTCTAGAAATAATGTTCCTGGAACGAGTTTTCATGAATTTCCTAGTCGAGAGCCGACAAAGAAATTATGGATTAAAGCAATAAGCAGATAAGGTATGTAGCATAAGTTGACCATGTGACTGAAAATTAGGTTACTTTCTATTATTGCTCTAGTACTGATGATGATGATGATGATGATGATGATGATAATAATCTCCTGACCACCTTGTCGTGTAGAGGCTAGCATTCTTGTCTGTCGGCCCAGAGGTCGGGGTTGGATTCCCGGCTCTGCCAAGAAATTTAACTCAGGTCTGAGGGCTGGAACGGGGAACACTCAACTTAATGACGTAAAACCGAGATGAGGTGGGTTCAATTCCCATCTCATCCATCCTGGAAGTGGTTTTCCGTGGTTTCCCACCTCTACTCCAGACAAATGCCCGGATTGTTCCTAATTTAAGGCCGCGGCCACCTACTTCCCAATCATCACCTGAATTACAAATACACCCACTACTACAGACACCTCAATTGCACAGGTTATCACACAGATTCTACAATACCAAAGTACACGGAACTAAATGACCAATATGTCCAAGCCCCACTAATGATAGAACAACAAACAATATAATAATATTCTGTTTCTATTGTGTAGGTGATACCAAGGATAAGTTATGGAACCCTAATGACCGCCTTGTTGTGTGCAGTAATCACTTCATCGAATGTGACTACAGACCAGAATTAAAGGTAAAGCGGTTGAAACCTGATGCGGTGCCCAGCGTTTTCAGTGACTACCCACCAAGTAAGAAACTTAAACTGTCAGTGCCAAGAAGAAATATTGTCTAATCAACTGTATCATCAAAATGTACAAAATCCCCCAAGGCAGGCTTTGTTGCGGTTGAATCTTGTACTTTGGATGGTGTCCGCCCACCTGCCATCTCAAATGTTAATGATTCAGTCAAGAAAGATGCGTCTGCACAAACAAAAGTAAATATGAGACAATTGAACTCACGGAATAGGATACTACGAACACTGCGTAGGTCACTAAGGCGTGCAAGACAAAAAATATCTGCACTTAAAGGTCGCCAAGAGCAACTCAAGCAACGAATCAGCAGGCTAGAGAAAAATATGGTTGACTATAATTTGGACGCAATTGAGGTTTCGAGTGCTGAAGGAAATTTAAAAGCAAAATTTCTACAAGAACAGCTTTAAGTATTTCTACAGAAGAAGCCCAGATGGAGTGACTCAACTATCAGGTATTGCATTATCTGGCACAGTAAGTCCCCGGCAGGTTACCGATTTATACGAAGTAGCGAACTGATAAGCTTGCCTTCTAAATCCACCATCAAACGTTATGTTGGAAGCACTACTGGTGTAATGGTGTCAAGTTTAATAGTGAAGAGACTCCACGAAGAAGCAAAATTTACTGAGGGAATAAATACATTTGGCTCAGTTATTGTAGATGAGATGGCTATCCAACCAAGCGCGCTTTACTGTAAAGCAGCTGATGAAGTACAGAGACTTGTGTCAATGGGTGGACTGGAAAAAGATTTAGGCCTAGAAAAAGAAATCGAAACAAAATTGCTGTGCTTTGTGTTCTTTGGACTTGCTTCGCATTTTAAAATTCCTGTGGCATACATTTTTACTCGGGACCTAAAATCTGAAGTACTTCATCAACTTACTATTGAAGTTATTGATAAAGTGGAAAAGGCATAATTTATTGTTGTACTGTACGTGTGTTGGCAGATAATCATTCTACAAATGTGAAATTATTCCGCTTACTTTCTGGAGGTAGCACATCTCAACCTGTCGTGCCACATCCCTTGGACAGTTCACGCAATTTAGTTAGTTATTGTAGTTTAAGGGGCGGAACTACGAGATTTCTGTCTTATGACCAATGCCATATATTGAAAACTTTAAGGAATGCATTACTGGACGTGAAGAAGCAGTTAGTTAAGGATGGGACACCCATACCTGGTTGGTTCATCAGAAAGTTGTACGACCTGCAAAAGGATTTGAAAGTGAAACTAGTTAGAAGATTGACACACAAACATATCTACCCAACAACCTTTGAGAAAATGCATGTGGGCAGAGCTGTCGATATTTTCTCTTCGGATGTTGCGTTCTTGAGGCAATATGGGTCTCAGTTTGGAATAAAAGAATTTCAGGATGCTGAAGGCACTATCGAGTTCTTGAAGCTAGTTAACAAATGGTTAACCATCCTCAATGTTAAGAACACGTTGCAGCATATACACTCTAGATTGAAGACGCAATGCATTTATTCTCAGTTGACGATGAAAGACTCGAATGGCTGGAGAACGACTTCATTCCCTATCTGGAACTCTGGAAGAAAGCATCAGCAAGTCCGGTGGAATTCATAAGTAAAGAAACTTATGAAGCAGTTTGTCTGACGACAAAATCTGCCATACTCTGTGTCAAGTACCTGCTTGAAAATGGCTTTCATTTCGTTTTAACCAGGAAATTTCCTTCTGATGAAGTAGATAGCTTGTTCAGTTGCATCAGACAGTTTGGAGGTAGCAACGACCAAAGCAACGCTGCAAGTGTTACACAGGCCCTGCATAAAATTCTGACTACTGGGCTCGTAAGTGCATCTCTCACGGGAAATGTAGCACCTCAATCTGCCTGTTGGTTGGTTGGTTCTTAACTTTAGGGGCTGCGACAACGCGGTCATGTAGCCCCGTGTACTTTGGGTGTGTGTAGAATCTGTCTGATAACCAGTGTTAATTGTGATGACTGTATTATTGTGTGTTATCTGTTTTTTAATTTAAGTACTGCAACGTAGAATTTGTCAAATAGTTCCTACTTTTGCCGCCAAGCGCCACCGTCAACGACTACTAGGCCAAGTTCAGAATTTAGCTACTAGACGCCACCACAGTCGGCTCTTGGCAACGAATGTAGAAACCTAAGAGCGTTGTTTACATTCTTAACCTATCCAATTTAGCTTCACACAGGTGCAATTAGTGGAAGGTTCTTTAACATGCCATAAATCTATGACATGGGACCGCCGGCTTTACTTCCCCTCCGAAGGAAGACATACTGAGGGATTTTTAACGCTCTTAAAAAGTCCGACGGCTCCGGCCGGGTTTGAACCCGCTATCTTGGGCATAGAAGCTCAGCATGCTACCGACTACGCCACCGAAGCCGCCAAAATCTGCATGTAGTGACTGGATGGTAAAAAGTAACTCAACCGGGAGACGCACGAGCACAACGATTCATGCAGATCAATCGGCAACAACGAATACAGATTTAGCAAGAAATTTTCAAAGCATCGCAAATGAAGCTGAAGGGGTGCCAAGTGTTTCTATGACGAGTGCTGCAATGGCCTATATTGGAGGGTATTTGGTACGAGCTGTCGAAGACCATATATCATGTCAAGAGTGCCTTGATAAAATTAGTAGTATCCAGAGTCAATCCCCAGTGATGTCACTTATAAAATTCAAAGACAGAGGAGTTATCCGATATCCTAAGCCAGGTTTTGTTTCGCTGCTGATGAGGCTGGAAGAAGTAACGGACAAAATGATATCGGTTACGCTGGGCAGTCCAATAACAGCACAAACATTAACCACAATACTGTTGCCACATGTTGCTAAAAAAAAACTATTCTACAGTGTGGAGTGAGTGATCACCCTGAGGAACTGAGCAAGTTAATATTGCAGAAGTTTCTGCGCCCCTCTGTCACTAACTACACCAATGACATGACAGATGAGTTTCGCCGAGACTACTTCTTAAGAAGAACAAATTATGAGAAAAGGGAATCAAGAACAATATTGTTTAAGTTGTTCCTTTTCACAGAACCCCTAGGTCTATGGGACGCTAGTAAAAGTATCCAGTGCAACCGTACCGTACTGTTGTGCAAATCAGACATTAGTTTCGTTAGTTGTGCGTATATAAGAGAAATCCGAAGATGAAACGAACTCCTACTAGTAAAAGATGAACATCACTTATATTTTACTCCATTCTTCTCAAAAACGAATGTTCATGTACTGCAAACATAGTCTATATATCAATTTATGCTGGTATTACCTTGCGATAGCAATGCCATTACATGCTAATGTTGGGTGGGGAATCAGCGCTGCAGTGGTCAATACGCGCACTGCTAGGAGGACACTGTTGTTGCAGAGAACGCCGCGATTGAGTAGGCTTTAGAGAAATGCGATCCAATAATGTTGGCAATGGCCAGATCCACGAAGATATATCCGCTTATAGAGCCTCCATGTATCGTTAACGATTCCAGGAGTCCGAAGCTTACATTGCACTTAGATGACACGTACTTTTTGCACATATTTTTCTTACTCCTTCGAATCAGATACCGGACCGTACGTTAGCATGCATCCTATAGAAAGTAATAGGATTGGCCACCAATAGCGTTTTGAAATTACGTTGACAATCTTTGATGGCTACTGCAATGTTGGCTGTTTACCACGAGACAAACTTTTGGCAAGAGTTGCCGGATGAGGAAGGTATTGTTTACTCGGCATCAGCCAAATTAAAGTACCATTCGTTATATGACGTTGATTAAATGAGTCGATAGTTTCTCACTCAGAAGGACAAGGATGATCGGAAAAGGGTCACTATAACAAAGGTAGTCATGCACATCCTACTATAACAATGGAGCAGAGAACGACTGCATAAGGTGATGCCAGATGACTCCGGGGAATGTGCCATGTGTGACAGAGAAGTGCGTAGGATCCTTGTGTTCCATAGACACAGGTCCAGTTGACTGAAAAACCTCTCAACATTTCTGTCTTTCTATCGCTAGTGATGCCGGAGCACAAGATTGTGTTGTAGACATTGCCATCTCATAGAAAATTTTGGCTTTTTGAAATCACGTTGACGACCTTTGATGACTGCTTCAATATTGGCTGACATGATGGAGCGCTTGCACTATAAGGTGATGAGATTTTAAAAGAATTATCGTTCACATGGTCCAAGTTTAGCGAATTAATGGAAACTGAACGTCATGGCGATATTCAGGCTCCTCGGCCTCGTAAAGTATCCACTGTGCATACCATACATAAAGTGTTCCCTAGTGTCGCTGGTTGGAGGAAGACGTTTTTGCCTTCCTCCCATCTGTTTCGGCGAGAGACTTCTGAGGTCTACCTCTCTTTTCCGCAGTTTGACCTTGCACTGTCGGTGAACCATCTCCCCGTCAGGAGACAAGATATCAGGCCTCAACGCATTCCATGAAATCTCCCAGCTGATTGTAATCAAGCAGATAATCTGAGAGATGCACAAGTTTCACACTGTTGCCATTAATGGAAATGAAATACAAACTGCAACGTCTTCTAGCTGAGTATGCAGTAGCACATCTTCACTCAATTGACTAGAGTGGCTTCAACTCCATCCACCCAGTCTTCATAAAAGTGCTTTTTGTTGTCTGATGTCCACGATGGAATCTGGATATCAGAAAACAAACAATGGTCTGTGCAAGGGATGAAATTAGTTGACGTAACTCAGCGAGATATCCAATGAAAGTGTAACAGTGCCATTGTAATACTGACATAGTGTGGGCTTAAGTAGAACTGAGTCTACTACTTTACCTTGATTGTTTGCCTCCATCTCGATCCTCAGATGCACACGGGGGTTGAGGAGCACACCTCTATCTCCGTCCGAAAACGAAAATTCTGAAGGAGAAAAATTTCTGAATGACTTAAGCGCCTCATCGATCTATTCCTCTCTCATGCTTGTGGAAATGTGAGTGCAGTGTCGATGGGCAATCTTCCCCTCAGAATACACGATATCAGGCTTCAACAAATCCCATACATGTTTATTCTTAGAACTGCGGTGTCACTTGTTAGAGGAAGAAGTTGTTGCCTTCCCCTCATCCATTTTGGCAAGAGACTTCTGAGATCTCCCATTCTATTCCGCAGTTTGACCTTGGATATTCTCCTTGCTATCGGAGGTACAGCACTCCGCTGGTGGTGTAGGGAGCGAAAATGCCAGCAGTTGCAGGAGTTGTGGCGTCAGCAGGAGGGCGCAAGAGGTGGCGGCTGACCGTCTCTCTCTTCTCCAATTATATTTCGTCAAATTTCGACATTCTGGTCGGTGGAGATTTCTTTCTCTTGTTTGTCGGACAACACTAATTTGCCGACCTTTTCAGCCATAACGGGCGCCTTTCTTGTTTTTGGCCTCATACGGTAAGGATACCTACTTCGGGCTGTTTGGTATCGATGCAACAGTCGGGAGATGATTCGCAACCGATGAAAAGTTAAGACATTGAGGTTACTGCACAGGAAGTGAAATTGACAGGCTTGATCGAGGGTGTCGTAGTTGCAAGAGTTGCCGGGAATTCGGGGACAATCATATCACGATACCTATTTTGAGCGTCATGGTATAGTTAGTTATTGTTGTTTTAAGGGGCGGAACTACGAGGTCATCTGCCCCTAGCGTCATGGTATGAAAACCTATTTAGAGCCCTGGTTTCCTTCAAAAACTCGAGGTACTCTTTAGACCGTGGAAAATGGTTTTCCTGGTAGTTAGGACCCGCATTTTCTTCACTGAAGATAATCTATTTCACCAGTTTGAAATCTCCCTCGTGTGTCCTGGTAGCTAGCAGGTAACGAAGAGACGATCGGCTAACGATTAAACACTGTTTCGCAACCTATGTTGAATGATTTATGAAATCTAGACTCTATAAAATATACGTATGAAAACTAAGTTCAGCCTTTAGCACATTGTAAATCCAAGATGTCTTAGACATGAGATCAACACTTGAGAGACGGGTCCTGAGAAATCACGTGGTACGCTCCCGCAGCTCGCATCCAGTCAGCTGTGTACGCTCACGCGTGGATCGAGGCGGCCCCGATAAATCATATCATTTTTGCTAATTTTGCGGCATATCTTGACCACATATTGAATTATTTTGGGCCAGCTTATTGAGTAAAATATTTTCAGGTGTAAGTTACAACGGCCACTTTCTTTCAATTCAGGGACCACTTTTATTATTTATTTAGTTTCGAAACATCGACTTTCCTTCAGCTGGCTCAGTCATTGAGAAAATGGAGTGCTTGCACGATGATGTGATGAGAAATTATCGTTGAAATGGACCAAGTTAAGCGAATTAGCGGAAACTGAATGTGGGAGCGTTGTTCAGGCCCCTAGTCACCGTAGAGTAACCAATGTGCATTCCGTACCTTCAGTATTTTTAGAAGTGACTGATATGGAGACTATGAAAACATTGATTTCATTATTAGACAATACCATTAAAGATGCCTTTATAAAGCGATTCACCGGGATATCGAGAACAGTTTGAAGGCAGGCAAGGACTAGCGTATGTCCCACAAAATATCCAATGTGCCTAGCTTTTGAGGTAATTGTTCGGGAGTGCTGAACCTGCATTCCACACATTCACTTGAGTAATGGATATTCACTAATAATAATAATAATAATAATATCGTATGGCCTCGGTGCCGGGCGCAAGCTTTGTAATTTGACACCCAGAGGGTAGCTTGCATGTCGAATTTCTTGTTCCTTGAATCACTATGAAAGTCAAGGAGGTTAGATATCTAAGCTCCTTGAACACTATAGTGCTTTCTAGTAAAGAAATGAGGAACTTTGTGTTGGCGGAAACTCCATTATCACTACTGCACTGGAATTATGTTCTAAATTACTTACAAATGGATTTTTATTTCATCCCCATGCAACATACACCTTGTAAGTATGTGAAGAAACATTAATTGGCATTTATTGGTATGGATAAAGATTATCAATGCGTGAATACTCACACAGTGCGTGACAAAACCTGGGGGAGTATACATGGCTAATGTCTCGATATTTGCTTGGAGATTGTTAATGTGGGAATCGAACCTTCCTCTTCTTAGTTATGCCTCGAGAGACTGAGTGTGCCCCGTTTTTGCCCTCAGACCAGAATTAAATTTCTTGGCAGAACAGGGAATCGAACGTGGATCTCCGGGGCGATAGAATGTAGCCTTGAGAGTAGACTTCCCTGTGTTAATACAATTTTTGACATGCACGGGACATAGAATTCTTGGTTGGTTGGTTGGTTCCTTAGTTTAGGGGCTGCGACAACGCGGTCATGTAGCCCCGTGTACTTTGGGTGTGTGTAGAATTTGTCTGATAACCGGTGTTAATTGTGATGACTGTATTAGTGTGTGTATCTGTTTTTTTAAATTCAAGTAGAGACTGCAACTTTGAATTTTCAAATAGTTCCTACTTTTGCCGCCAAACAAACATAGAATTCTAAAGCTGCCTCCATTATGTTGACTGGCGAAGTGAGTCTAGGCCTATGCTCATTCCAGTATTTGGCGAAGTGATTCTATGCTCCCCTGCAAAATTTACTATCATGGAAACGCAACGGATTGTACCTGTAGCAGGTAATGGAAATTGCTTATTTAGAGCAGTTTCGTACTGTTTATATGAAAATGAAGAACGTCATACTGAGCTGCGTTTTCAAGCTATTGCATAAATTGTCGCTCACAGGGATAATTATAAGGATTTTATTATTGGCGATCAGTCTCATCGCATTCTCCTCAGCAACCAACTTGAGTATGACAGTCTCTAGACGGTTATTACACTGGTCATGTTGAACTTCATTGTATAAGCCAATTGTTTATTGATTATTTGTTAGAGTAGGCCTACTGAGTCTAACTACGCTGCTGATTTTGGCAATGGAATTATTATTTTTAATTTAATATATAGCGACTCAGTTCATGCAGGATACTATAGTGTTATCTAATATGACGTTAATCTGGGGAGAAATGCTACTATAAATAAACCCATTCGCCGAAAAATAACATTGGCCGCAACAAAGTGGGAAAAAGGAGAAAATACCAAGAAACTTTAAAAATCCAATATAAATAGGCCATTTCAGAATATTATGCAGTACAGTGTAAGATTCATTGACGATCAAATGTAAACATTGTTCTACATTGTATTTCTCTTGCGTGAGATCTACGCTTGGTTACATTGGCCTTTACTGTTGTGATGGTAAAATTGATCTGTGGAATTTAAATATCTGACAGGCTACAACAATTTTTCACTGGAGATGATATCTCAAGGAATTCAGAGAGAATATTCGACAGTACAACAATGCTTTGCCCTTCGTTTTCTTTGGTGCCAATGTTACCGTGCCACATGAATAGCCTACGGCCCATGGGGAGATGTAGGGCAAAACGCATGACTTGGAACAAAGTCCTATAACTTCTAAAGTTTTAAAGATACAACATTGAAAGTTTGTAGAAATCCTTATAACATAATGATGCATAGCTGTAGTTAGTTTCATTGATTTCCAATAAAAAATAAAACTTCCACTGAAAATTATTTTTATCACTTACATATACTCTATGTACCTTTTCTCATCATCGGACATTTCAATATTGATGACATCTTTATGATAAGCTCTTTAGACAGTGTCAATCAATTCAATGCAACAAAATTTTAATTAGGAGAAAGGCTCTTAGTTGTTAGCCTACTTTCAATTTTTGCAAAAAATGAAAGTAGACTTATGAGATCACTACAGGGCGAAAAAAAGTGTGTCTGTCTGAGTGTGTGTGTATGTGTGTGTGTGAGTCTGTGTGTGTGTGTGTGTGTGTGTGTGTGAGTGTGTGTACTCTGAATGTCTGTCCCCCCTATCAATTCGAACACGGTGAGCGCAAATTGAACGAAATTTGGTACAAAGGTAGCACCAGCAAAGGACACCTCAGTGTCATGTTTTATATCGCCGCCATCTTGACGGAAACGTAATGGCGGCCACACAAATGTTCAAAGCTTAAATCAAATTACGACTAACCTAATCATCCGATCTCTACCAAATTTTGCAACAACATACCTTTATGGGGGCAGCATCCTTTGACCAAACTAATAGGTCATCAGCCTAATAGTTTGCGGATGGCGGCCATCTTTGTGTGAAAATCGATTGCCCCTATTAATTCGAACACGGTGAAACCGAATGGAACGAAATTTGGTACAGAGGTAGTACTAGCAAAGGGCACCCCAGTGTCATGTTTTATATCGCCGCCATCTTAACCGAAACGTAATGGCGGCCACACAAATGTTCAAAGCTTAAATCAAATTACGACTAACCTAATCATCCGATCTCTACCAAATTTTGCAACAACATACCTTTATCGAGGGAGCATCCTTTGACAAATCTAATAGGTCATTAGCCTAATAGTTTGCGGATGGCGGCCATCTTTGTGTCAAAATCGATTACCCCTATTAATTCGAACACGGTGAAACCGAATGGAATGAAATTTGGTACAGAGGTAGCACTAGCAAACGGCACCTCAGTGTCATGTTTTATATCACCGCCATCTTGACGGAAACGTAATGGCAGCCACACAAATATTCAAAGCTTAAATCAAATTACGATTAACCTAATCATCCGATCTCTACCAAATTTTGCAACTACATACCATTATGGAGGGAGCATCCTTTGACCAAATTAATAGGTCATTAGCCTAATATTTTGCGGATGGCGGCCATATTTGTGTGAAAATCGATTCCCCCTATTAATTCGAACACGGTGAAACCGAATGGAACGAAATTTGGTACAGAGGTAGCACTAGAAAAGGCCCCCTCAGTGTCATGTTCTATATCACCGCCATCTTGACGGAAACGTAATCGCGGCCACCCAAATGTTAAAGGCTAAAATGTAATTACGACCAACCTAATAATCTAGTCTCTACCAAATTTTGCAACAACAAATCTTTATGTGGGAAGCATATTCTGACCAAACTGCTAGATCATCAGCCCAATAGTTTGCAGATGGTGGCCAAGTATGTGTGCAAATCGATTCCCCCTATCAATTCAAACACGGTGAAACCGAATTGAACGAAATTTGGTACTGAGGTAGCACTAGGAAAAGGCACCTCAGTGTCATGTTTTATATCGCCGCCATCTTGACGGAAACGGAATGACGGCCACCCAAATGTTAAAAGCTTAAATAAAATTTCGACCATCCTAATAATTTGATCTCTACCGGATTTTGCAACAACATGCCTTTTTGTGGAAAGCATCTTATGACTGACTACAAGGTCATCAGCCCAATAGTTTGCAAATAGCGGCCATGTATGTGTGCAAATCCATTCTCCAGATCAATTCAAACACGGTGAAACCGAATTGAATGATTTTTTTTACAGAGGTAGCACTAGCAAAGGGCACCTCATATTCATGTTTAATACCCCTATAGCACGTTGTATTTCAACAAGCTACTACAACCAACATTCAATTATACTCCTTGTCTGTGCTTATTTTCCCCCAAAACACTCCGCTCAGGATATCATTTACAATCTATCAGAAATGCTGTCAATTATTGGACACCACCGTGGATCAGTCATAGCAGGAGACTTTAACTGTCGTGTAGATAAGGAATGTACAAAAAGTAAAATGGTTGTAGAATTTCTGGAGGCAGAAGGTTTCTATCTATTAAACAGCAGGACAACACCAACATATATATGTCATAACGGTATGAGCTCAGTGGATTTAATCTTTGCGAACACATACGTTAGGACAATTAATATCAAGACACTCTCCCCAAATTCTGTGATACCATTAAGGAAGCACCTACCAGTCGTTGCTAAAATTAAAGTAAATATTGCACCATCAGAAAGAAACATGCCTGTAATAATCAAACGCTCCCTCGACATCAACTACCTAGAAGAAACTTTAATGACTTCAAAAAACCACATCCTAGATTCGGCGATACAAGGAAAAATAGATGCTGCAGCATTCAGTCTTGAAAAGATTATAAAGGAGTCCCAAGTTAGGATGCCTCCAACAGAAAGGAAATCTCAACCGTGGTTTGATGCATACTGTTTTTCGGTAAGGAAAGACGTCCTAAATTTGCTTCACATTGTTCGATACTATAAAACAGAAGAAAACCTCAAGAGGTATAGCGACCTAAGACGATCCTACAAAAAAATCCTTATGGAGAAAAGAGCAGCTTGGTTGGAAGAGGAAGGGAATAAACTAGTGAAGAGAGCGATGGACAATCATTTTCTAGCACTACAGCCCAGAACCCAGAAGTTCTTGCAGACTATCAGTATGGACGCTTGGGAAAGGCATTTCCAGAATATTTTCAATACCGGTAACTCTTGCAGGGTAACGACTCTTCATGGACAAGCTGATTTCCCTCCAATTACTGAGGTGGAGGTTGTGAAAACTATACTCAGTCTTAAAGCTGGCAAGTCCCCCGGGCCTGATGAAATATTTAATGAACACTTGAAGGAGGCTTTGCCTTACTTTCGTGACATATTGCCTACACTTTTCAATAAGTGTCTTGAAGCCTGTACAATACCGTTATCCTGGAGAACGTCATTTATCAAACTACTTTATAAAGGGAAAGGAAGTGCAGACTCTCCGTATTCTTATAGAGGAATAGCGCTCGAGAACGCAATATTCAAAGTATTCACAAGAATTCTGACGGACAGACTGACAGAAAAAGTTTCTGACAAGATCCCAGACCAACAGTTTGGTTTTCAGAAAGGTAAATCAACTCTACAGGCAATTGGAAACCTACTGTCAGATATTGATGAGGCACTTCGTCATCATAGAGGTAAATTTCACGCCATCTTTGTGGATTTTAAGAAGGCCTTCGACCTGTTAAGTTGAGAAACTTCAGACTATGCTCGGTGAATCTGATTATCTGACACTGATAATAACCAACATTCTACATCACAATACCGTGTTTATCTCCGATGGCCTTCAGTTCTCAAAGCCTATTGAACAGATAAATGGTGTCCTACAGGGTGACCCAATCAGTCCACTGCTGTCATTCTCTCAACTGCTGACATCACGGGTATCCTCGAGTCTTTGGAAGAGAAGATATCTCTTTATATATACGCAGATGATGTAGTAATTGGAGCAAAGAGTTTGGAAGTTCTGCAGGAATGTATGGATCGTCTGCTTCTCTGGGCCGAGAGGAACAAATTACAGATCAACGAGAATAAAACAGCCCACATGGTCTTCCGTAAGGGAGGAATGATTTCGAATAGAGATAAGATTTATTACAGACCTGGAGATTTACCGATAACAACCGTCAAGAATTTTAACTATTTAGGGTTAATTTTCCAGACGACAGGAACTTCTTTCACAATGCATGTGAGAAACAGAGCGACTGCTGCACTAATAGCTATGAACAACATACAGCATTTGCGTAAACTATCTTTAGTTACTGCTATGAAGCTCTTTGTTTCCACACTGACACCTATTTTAACCTACGGTCTGGAACTGATCTGGCCTCATCTGACCAAAACCAACTTAAAGGAAATAGAGCAAGTAAAGTCTATCTTCCTAAAGAAAGCATTGTGTGTATCGAAATTTACTTCGTCCCGGCTAATGTATGAGCTGTCTGCAGAGCCATTCTGTATTGAGCAAATCAGACTACAAATGCAGCTTCCATCTAGCGCTGCCTATCAGGAACTTCTTGCGGAATTTCAATCAAAAAAGAAAGAAATATGGTTGGACTTCTATGGGACAGAAGCGATGTTATCGTCTGACTGGAAGAGAGCAGACTACGATTTACGACACACTGTGACGCGTTTCGCAGTCCATGGATTTCATTTCAGGTGTTGCGGAAGAAAAGACTTTCACACTCCAAATGCAGCTACTTCCATATGTGAATTGTGTAGCGAGCCCTGTGACCGATATCATGCGGCATATTGTAAAGGAAGATTAACTTCCCTGACGCAATTTTGTAGCGACTGACAGTACCTGCATTGTATTTTTTACTTTTTCAATGGCCATTGGCTGCATTAAAACTATTATTAATTATACTCCTTGAAAAGGACAAAGAGTTATAACAATACCCATGCATTTAGGAGAGCGGCCGATAACCTCGATGTTAGGCCCCTTAAAACAACAACGCATTTAGGAGAAAGTAGGCTATATGTTCTTTACTGAACATCTTGTTTTTATAATATGAATTTATATGTTTTGATGAAAAAAAAACAAATTTAGTTAAATACCTAGTTGTAAATGCCACAATACCTAAAATATCGAAAAAAACGTTCCACACGATTTTACACTGCAGTGTTGTGAAATATACTACCTAGTTTGAATGATGTAGGTTTAATAGTTCCAGAGAAAAGGTAACTTACATTGATTGTGCAAAAAATGTGTTTTTCCAGAAAACTGCGATGAAGTTTCTGGTAATTTTTACGTCAAGGGTTCCCCTTCACATCTTTCTTTTTACTTCAGAAGTCCTATTTTGTATAAGGCCTTCACATTAGTTTCATAGGGTTCACTATCTGATATTTTATAAAAAGCACTTAGTCCCCGTCACCAAGATAAGCTACTTGGTATATACCGTATCGTGCACTCATGTTCAGTGAATCGACTTATTGGTTGAGGCATATTCATCTATCCACAAAACAAGGTAGTCCCTTGCCTTCCTAACCCAAGCACCTCATTCTCATTGAAAATATTAACATAATGTTAGCTCCATAAGTCTATTCCAGCACATGTGTGGTATTAAATTCTACATCATGTTCACAGTTTTCATAGTACAAAGTAAATTGCATACCTCGCCATTTCGCCAATTGTCATCAAAGGGTTATAGAGATTTGGCACCACAAACACCACATGCACATGAGATATTAATTACATTTCAAAGAATCTCTAAACCGAATAGCCTATACCCTCCGGAAATCTGATTATTTGCAGAGGTATCAAGATACCCAAAACCACCGTTCAATTTAGACCCCGAGGCACTTGTATTTTTGAAGTCACTCTTAACCTCACTTGGTTAGTCACATGCTGGATTTTCATCACAACCTTGTATAAAATAGGTATTTGGATCCTTGTTTGCTCTAGCACGTACGAAACGGTGTTTAGGAACCTTTTTAAACACCGTAGAACTAGATCTTCCCACTTGACAATAAAATTAAAATAAAACCGACCTAATTTATAGATTTACTCAATCGCTTGGCAACCACGTGTGCATGTATTTGTATTGTAAACAATGGGACCGGAAATGCATTGTCGCCATCTTTCCACAGCTCACTAAGCTATCACCGGCCTGTTACGACCGACAAAATAGGTTTGAAATAGGATCTTCTTCGCTCAGTGCACGTGGGCGTGGCACGTACAAACATTTGGAAAATATTTTTTAAAACGTATTTCTCCGTGGAATTCGAAAATGAAATTTCTGTAGCATGTTATTTAAAACCTTGCTGATTTTAATTAGCATAGAAAAAAATGTAAAATTTGCAAATTCTGACCTACCGGTACATCTCCCCTTAACATTTATGGAATTGCACATCATCACATTTCTTCCAAAAATACAGTATAAGCGACGGTTCTTACGGTCAGTTTTATATATTATACTCCTCGGAAGGTAATGAAGTCAGATCTATGAATAAAGCGAATTTTTGCATCGGGGAGGGCACACTTCATATTTTAAACAATATTTTGCAAGAGCATAACCGCTACATTCAACATTCAAACTACCTGTAAATTAATTTGCAATCCAGCTGACGATATTCGATTAGCATGACTCATGATATGGGATGAAGCCCAAATGGCAAATATTCAGTCATTAGTGTGTGTGAATCGACTACTAGAAGATATTTTACGGCACGTGACGACATTATTCATTTTTGTGGGAAAGTTATTGTTCTTGGAGAAGACTTCAGGTACGTTTTGCCGCACACTTCTCGCCAAACAGTTATTCACAATTGTATCAAATACTCTTCTCTCTGGCAATTCTCTAAAATACGCCGCTTACATAAAACACGGGCTCTGGGAAGTGACCTAGAGAGAGTTTCTGCGAACACCTTGAGTCTCTGGCTAAATTGGGGTGTGATGCGATTGTAAGAACTCAACAAGAGGGTTCTCTTAGCCTCTCACGCCTCAATTCTCCCATTCCTACCTACACGTGGTTCCCCTGTTAAGCCGAGTAACTCAGTGGAAGGTTGGGTATTCAATCCCAGCGGGAAACTGGGTCGGTGAGCAGACGGGAATTGTGGGTCAGTGGAAGGCAACGGGAAACCACCACTGTTATTTTCCCAAGACAACCTCATGGCTTTACTCAATCTTAAATTAGATTCCGGAGTAAGTCTTCCAGTCAGATCTCCGGGGGGAGGGGCAGGGTTGAAAGGAGCCTCGGAATGTGTAGATTTACCTAACCATCCTTACAAGTCGTTAAAAGAATAGCAACCTGGAATGTGCGAGGTCTCTTGCAGACAGAAAAACTTCACATCATTGAAAGAGAAACGAGCATTCATGATCTGGACATACTTGGACTTAGCGAGACACATTGGAGAGGCTGTGGCCATTACATGAATTTTACAAATATTACAGTGTATTTCGCTGGAAGTGAGGATGTGAGTCGAAATGGTGTTGCTGTATTGATTCCAATGTATATTAACAATGCAGTCATTGGATATGAGCGTGTCTGTGATAGAATTATCTCTATTAAGCTGAAAGCTTCTCCATGTAACATCAACATCATTCAGGTTTATGCCCCCACTTCAGTTTCATCAGAGGACGAAATTGAGGACTTTTTGACCGGATGGAATATACCATTAGTAGGATACCTAAAAAGGAAATATTAGACATCCAAGGTGATTTCAACGCGAAGATAGGTGAGATTAAACATGATGGACACATGGGACACATGGTAGGACTGTACGGGTTGGGGGTGAGAAATGAACGTGGAGAGCTTTTATTAGAATTTTGTGTTAATAACAACTTGTCTATTTGTAACACCCTCTTCCAACATCATGTAAGGCGTCGCCACACATGGATTTCTCCTGGGGATAGGGTTAGGAATCAAATTGATTTCATTTTGGCGAGGCAATGTTGTCGGACTTCGATCTTGGATTGTAAGACAAACCCTGGAGCAGACTGTGGTAGTGATCATACACTGCTATCTATGAAAATGCGGATAAAATGAAATCATTGAAGAAAGTGAGAGCAAAACAGGTACGTATCACAGACAAACATATTCTCCAAGAGTTTGGTGAAAGAATAAGAACAACATTCCAGCAAGTAGAGGAAGAAGGAGCTCCTTCCCAAACATGGGACAAGATGATGGAAATCATCAATTCATCCCTTCCCGAACAAGTTCCTCAGACACCTCAAGCAAAACATCCCTGGATTTCAAACTCTACACTACCACTTATTGAAGAAAGGAGCACATTGAAGAAGCTTGGTATACAAACCGCTGAAGATGAAGAAGCATATAAAGAACTTTGCCGCAAAATACAGCATAATTGCAGAATTGACAAGACACAGTATCTCACTATTATCTGTGATATGAAACACTATGAAACACTAAATGAAACACGTGACCATTACAAGAAGATAAACAGCATCACACGAGAATTCAAACCACGTACATGGGTGATTGAAGACGCACAGAGAAATGTAATTGGTGACAAGAAAGAAGCCATAGTTAGGTGGAAACAGACTACTGTGAAACTTTATACTGCACAGGAAATAGCTTAAGGAAAGTGACACAGAGCCTGACATCCTATTTAGTGAAATTGAGAACGCCACAAAACATTTGAAAAACAACAAAGCTCCAGGCATGGATGGTATTTCTGGAGAAATGCTGAAAGTAATGAGAGAAGGAGGCCTTCATGCTTTACATTCAATATGTAATAAAGTGTGGAAAACAGGCATGGATGGTATTTCTGGAGAAATGCTGAAAGTAATGGGAGAAGGAGGCCTTCATGCTTTACAATGGCCTAAAGACTGGACTACATCTGTTCTCATTCCCCTTTACCAAAATTCCTCTCGGCACGCCGGAAGGCGGAGGTAGATTTCACCGGGCAAACTAGGGGATAGGCTACAATAGGCAAAATATGTAGGTTTTCGTAGAAGCATCAGACCTCATTTATTGCGAGAAAGTATTTTATAATTGGTCCTAAATTAACTTTTTTCGTCTTTCTATGCATATTTTTAACATGTCTTATGGGGACAGTAACCTTCTTGTCATTTGGGGTCCATTAAATACTTGTGGTCACACTGTCCTTATGCAAGGTTTGCAACTGATGTGTAACTATCTAACAGTCTGTTACTTCTTCACGCAAAATTTTATCTCCCGCAGAGATGTTGGTTGGTTCCTCAGTTTAGGGGCTGTGACAACGCGGCCATGTAACCCCGTGTACTTTGGGTGTGTGTAGAATCTGTCTGATAAACGGTGTTAATTGTGATGACAGTATTAGTCTGTAATTCATATAAGGACTGCAGACGGTCAATTTCAAGTAGTAGTTCCTAATTTTGGTACCAAATACTACCGTCAATGACACCTAGCTGGGAACTTGGCAACTAGATGCCTCCGAAACCAGCAACTTGCAACGAAAGTTGGAACTTACCCTCCAAAGGAAAGCACACTGAGGGATTTTTAGGGCTCTTAGAAAATCCGACGACTTCGGTCGGCTTTGAACCCGCGAACTTGGGCATAGAAGTTCAGCATGCTACCAGTTACGTCACCGAAGCCGCTTCCCACAGAGTCAGATGATAAACTGAATGTGATCTCGTGCAATGGCGTTGTCATAGCAACCTCTGATAGCTCATCCCTCATCAATTTTTAGAAGCGCAAGCTGATCCGCAGCCCCTTCAAGTGGATGAAGGATAAGGCCGAACAGCAGGAGGAATGTGAGCATGGCGACGACAGGTTAGACGACTTGCTAGGGATTTCTCCGGTTCCCAGAGACCGGGTGGAGAGTTCCCAAATTGAGGAAGAAACGCCCGTGTCTCGCCACGTCAAGTTTAGATCGGCCCAAGCTGCCGGCGCAGCTCAGGTCGGTGTAGTCCTCGAGTCCACGACAGAGCGGAGAGAGAGCGCGCCGGCGGGGCTGGTGATCTCGGAGGAGTCGAGGAGGGTGACCCAGCAGTGCCAGCCCTGTGAGGAATCTCAGGTACGGAAGGAGATCCTGCACATTGACAGCACGGACTCGTCGCCCGAGGACCTGGAGTCGATCTTCAAGAGGTTGGGCATCGGCTGGGCCGGCGCAATATTGCGCAAGACGCAGGAGGCGATGGCCATCAGCTCGTCCAGCTCCCACAACTCCCTGCAGCTGCGCCACCGGCAGCAGAGGCGGTGGACGTCCACCAAGCCCTCCCCCGACTCAACGGAGGACTCCCCCGAGGATAGCACGCCCCGGCGCGGCAGGGACCACTCCACGCCCTTGGTACTTTCCGACGCGAGCAGAGGCGTGTCGTTCCCCGCCGAGTTGGAGATGTCGACCGTGCAGCACAGCTCGGAAAACTTGGACCTGAGCATCAAGACTCCGAGTGTGTCGCTGAGGCTCAAGAACCATTCCCACAGTCACAGCAGCAGCTGAACGCGGGCAGAGTGCTGATATGTCTGTACAACATTCTCTCGTCTGATGCGAATGCGTGAAAACTTATTTTGCAACTTTCCGCACATCATTCGATGGTGGATGTTCAAAGTTATATGGTCGTATACATGCGAATATTACCTGCACATTATATGAGTCAAGGTTGGAACGGAACGCCTCGTCGACATCGTTGGCGATGTATGGTGAGAGCAACTCCGAGCCCTACAGGCACAGAAACTGTTTTGCTGCGGAGAATCGCTCTCAGCTCGCGAGCACCAAAGACCTTATTTCTGAGTCTCCACGCACCGTAATGTCGTGCAGCTGCTGAAACTGTTGTCGTCGTTGCAACCTTTCAGTCCAGGTTGTGGCAAGTCTGCGGTTATTCAACGGTAGAATCTCTGGTCCGGCACTGTGAAGCCATAGCAGTGGAAATGGACATCGAACAACATTCGGCAATGTAGGTTGCCGTGTTTGCTGACATGTACCTGGGCACGCAATGTGGGTATAAAATGGCGGACGGGATGGAAAGCCGTGTTGGTTCCGCTCTTAAAAGTATTGGAAATATTACGGATTTAAGTAGATATCTCAAGAAGGAATCAAAGGACGACTTGTATAAAGCGGTAAGGATTATACGAGAATGCTTTGTTGAACTGAAATCTAAACTATGCAGATGTGAGGAACATGTTAAAGAGCTTACTTTATGTGAGGTTATGCAACTAGACAATGACATTGCAGTACAGGAAGATAATAGTTGGTCGGGACAAGTGGCGCAGTCTGGTGACCTAGAGAGGCAAAAGGTGGTACCGGCTCCCGCGGCTCAGTCGAAAGAGATACCTTCGAGCCACTGCCGGCTGGGCTTCGAGCATACAATTTGGATAATTGTAAGATTTATTGCTGTAGGTGATAAATATTGGGAGTGGGGATATCATTGGTTTTCTTTTAAGATGCAGTGCTGGATATCACTTAACACGCATTTATTTCAGCTTCCCTTCAGACTCAGAATTGCTTAAGCTATGGACCATAAATATGAATAGAGAGGGATTTCAGCCATCAAAATATAGTATACTTTGTTCAAAGCATTTTGAACCAAGCTGCTTTGATAAAGAGAGGTTTGGTCATCCATTTCTTCTGAAGAGATCAGTTCCAACTAGTTTTGAATTTCCGGAACACTTGAGCAAATTTCAAATTTTAATTGATGATAGTTATAATCAGGTTAATGGATCCGATCGGGTGATTATCGGGCAACTTTCTTGATTTATACAAAACCAGTATAATAGAAGCATAGGGCCTACACCCTACATGTACTAAAAAGTATACATTAAAACTACAGAACAGGAGACCAAGCCGTCGTAACTTTCGTATTAAAACTACAGAACAGGAGACCAAGGCGTCGTAACTTTCAACAAGGTAGACTATATTACTGAAAATATAGTATTTATGATTGACAAACCTTTCTCGGAGATGTTGGGAGTCGTTTTACTCTCTCAATTGCTACTGCTGCACCGGAATAATTCCTTTTAATTGATTATTTACGAAAATAATGCTTTTAGTATTGTCTTCATTTCACTATGGACGCCAACTTGGACACTACGTCATACGTCATGTAACACCCGAAAAACGAACATCTGAGTACGTTACCAACATGTCCAATACAAAATTCACCATATGACACGTAAAGTTTGAAATTGTTTCAAATTTCCACTAAGTTAAGCACTGTCTTGCGGGAAATTACTGCTAGTACCGCAAGCAAGGGGGTCTGCGGCGTAAGCCCCAGGTTAGGTCTGTTTTTGTATGTAAAACATTATAAATACATAAATATACACTGACAATTGGCGCAATTTTTCATTACATTACTTTATCGACGCTCTTTTGTTTACTCGTTCTATACCCGAAGTGAAATAGTACCAAATGCGTGGGGTTGGCATTCCTGACTTAGTAAGCAAGATGGCTCCAAAAGACTTCATTTCTGCTATATAAGTCGTGTATCTGTTTGGGATGGCTGGGTGGGTTTATGGCAGCAGACGAGTCAACATCTATTATTTTAACAGCTCCGGATACCATTACTAAAGGTACTTTGGCAAATTTCATTACCTAAATTGTTTTATACCTTTGTTCTCCCGTTCTGTAGCGCTACCGTCAGACAATTATTACGGATAAAAATTACACGTAAACATATTTTATTCACCATTTTATAATTTCCTAACCATGTAGCCCTACACACGTCACCTATGCATTCCAACACTGATATGTCAACACACCAAAATATCTCATATAACGATTATACTTCACACTTTTCATACAAAAAAGAACAGCAATATTCAGAAGGAATTGTAGTTATCGCCACCTTCAACAGAAATAGTCTGTTAATCACAAAGAATACGCTTGAATCGAGATTTTAAGTCACTTCATAATGCTATTCTTATAGGTGACATCTTTGTTTTGGACAACATCAGCTGATCTTATTTTGGCCCCACGGTCGGCCGGTAGAACAGGACCTTCTATACTACCGGACCTGACACTGCAATCCAAGATGGCCGCCGTAGTTGGTGGTCGGACATCAAACACCTGACGTTTGTCACAATCCAACACAACACAAAATAACATCATGACGTGATTTTGTCTGCTGTTAATTCATTTTATGGGCTTGGGACATCTTGGTCATCAGCCCCGTGCAGTTGTGTGTGGGTTGAATTCCTCCGATTACGTGATGAATGTAGTAGTGTGTGTAGCTGTGTAGGGACAGGCATGGGGAGGTGCCCTAGGAGTTGAAGTAAGGTACCACCGGAGTTTCATCAGGAAAGGAATAAAATAAAATAATGTTGAGGCCCACAGGAGAGATCTGCAGAATATCTTGGCTGAGTGAACAGGGAAAGTTGTAAATGTTCCTGTAGGAATTTCAATCTCTTTTTAGTAAGTTACATATTATTCGGGGCATGTTTGCCATCTCTTGATGAATGCAGTACATTTGCATTTTCTGTTGGCACAGGCTAGAGTAAAATGAGGCTTTTCGCCGATGTCTCAGTCTCACTCATGGCTGTGATTATATGGAAGCTACTGAGGTATGGGTGGTGCTTAGTAATGACATTCAGGGCACAGTCAGTGTCTGTTGGCACAGGCTTGAGTATCACCGATGTCTCAGTCTCACTCTTGGCTGTGATTATATGGAAGCTACTGAGGTATGGGTGGTGCTTAGTAATGACATTCAGGGCACAGTAAGTGCCTGTGGATGCTGTGAAAGGTTCTACTCATAGGGTTAGTACTGCTGTACTGACTCAGTGAGGAAAGCAATGACAAACTACCTCACTCCTCTTCTTGCCTAGTACGCCTCAATATAGTGCTGCCATGGGTTGTTGTGGGTATCTACCCACATAACCTAACGGCAGTGCCTTTTGAGGATCCAACCAGCTTTCGGGCTGACTACCTAAGAGACATACATATTATTCTTAAAAATAAATGTGACCAACCAGATGGTGTAGTTCTTGGTTGTCACTTCTGGGGTCCAAGTTTGATTCCTGACTGTCAAGAAATCTCATTTCTAGTCTGAGGGTAAGAACGGGCTACACACAGCCTAGTGAGGTAAACCGAGAAATGTTGCGTTCGATTCTCAGCTTAGCCACCCAGCAAGTGGTTTACCATGGGTTCCCACACATACTGAAGATAAATGCCTAGGTAATTCCTATCATAAGGTCACGACTGCCTCCTGTAAATCCGTCAACAAGTAGGCTAGTCGTATTCATTCATTCCTATTCATAAGATTAAATGGAACTCAGTCAAACGGGGCGGCTTCGGTGGCGTAGTTGGTAGCATGCTGAGCTTCTATGCCCAAGATAGCGGGTTCAAACCCGGCCGAAGCCATCGGATTTTTAAGAGCGTTAAAAATCCCTCAGTATGCCTACCTTCGGAGGGGAAGTAAAGCCGGCGGTCCCATGTCATAGATTTATGGCATGTTAAAGAACCTTCCACTAATTACACCTGTGTGAAGCTAAATTGGATAGGTTAAGAATGTAAACACCGCTCTTAGGTTTCTACGTTCGTTGCCAAGAGCCGACTACGGTGGCGTCTAGTAGCTCAGTTCTGAACTAGGCCTAGTAGTCGTTGACGGTGGCGTTTGGCGGCAAAAGTAGGAACTATTTGAAAAATTCTAAGTTGCAGTCTGTACTTAAATTTAAAAACATATACACACACTAATACAGTCATCATAATTAACACCGGTTATCAGACAGATTCTACACACACCCAAAGTACACGGGGCTACATGACCTCGTTGTCGCAGCCCCTAAACTTAAGAACCAACCAAACTCTGTCAAAGGCATGACGTGTGTCAGAATCCAACCCAACCCAAAATAATATCATGACGTGATTTTGTCTGCTGTTAATTCACTTTATGGGCTTGGGACTTCTTGGTCATCAACCCCGTGAAGTTGGGTGTGGGTTGAATTCCCCTGATGGGAAATTAAAAAATAGACACCAATGGCTTATCTTCATAATAATTGGATTTGGATCCAGTCACACAACAGTTTCAAGGCATATCACCACAATTTTAGCATAACCTATGTATGAGTAAGCCTACTGGTAATTTATTAAAACGGGATCCACACCAAGTACGTGATAAGATTGATATCCTTGGACAAGCAGGCGTATAATTGGATGAGAGTACACTGCAGAAATTTAAAAAGTAGGTTATGTTCCTACGTACGGTAATCAATTTTCAGATCTTCTTAAACCTTGAATTGGAATACGTTAATTATTGCTATGCTTGCTCATAATGAATTACCATTACTAATAATTTATAAACTATAAACAGAATAATAAAGAGACCAAACTTACCCACTGATTGGTAATATTATTGATGGTATCACAAGCGTAACAGAAGTCACCGGTATCTCGTATTTAAGAAGCACTATTGCAGATATTTACTTACACGAACGTGTAATATCATTAAGCAATAATCAATAAGCACAGATAATCAAGGGAGACGATTGCTAACCGAAATTCACATCACTATCACATCGTAAACAAAACGACTCAACTAATAAACAAAGCATGTAACCACCAACAGCGACAGCCATCTTTCATCAGTCCCGCCGCCAGTGTCAGGTCCGGTATTATAGAAGGTCCTGGTAGAAGCATAGCTGGCGCCCTCTCTATCCTATTGTATGCTCGAAGAGAGATACAACAAATAAAAGAGGGAGCAGAAAACATGACGGTCAAGTTACTAGTGCCACCTAACGGTCACAGGGACAACTCGCTAGTGGCATCCAAAGATCCCATAGATGAAGCAAACCACGGAGAAGGCGGTGGAGTAACGCAACAGCGACCAGAGTCGTATGACATTCATCATAGCGAGACTTCATCGAATTCAGAAATAGAGGCGAGAATCATGGGAAAAATTAACCTGCAGATACAGTCCATGATGGATAATATTCATATAATGGTTAGAAATGAACTGAAAGAGGCAACCCAACAGTCGTTTGAATTTCATAATATACGGTACAGCATGAAACCAGTCCTCTGATGAGAAACTCAGCAAGAAAACCAGAATTGGACGTCGTAAACGTGGAGTACGCTACAGTAACAAGTCGACACGTCAGACAGCAACCAGACAGGCATAACAGAATTGAATGCGATACCCAAAGTAGCAGATACCAGTTACGCCCTGCTCAGCAAGGACATCGCCCACTGCCCACAGCCAAAATAGGGAAGAGGAATAACAGTGGTGGAAGACTCAAATCGGCACCAAGGCGATACTGGATGTACATCGGACACCTGGACGAAGAAACCACGGAAGAAGACATCACCTCTTATTTGGCAGAAAAGGGCATTAATAGCGTCAAAGCATGCTTCACCATTCGAACAAGAGGAAGGAGCAAAGCCTTCAAGATAGCATGCCTGGAGAAAGACAAAGAAGTGGTTGACAATGAAAATTTCTGGCCTAAGGAGGTTACTTTTCGCCCCTTCGAGTTTCAACACTGAAGGCCGGTTATCAACAATATCTACCATCGCAAGAGGCCATCCAGAGTGCAGATCACACAGCAACAATATCAGTGAGTGCGTCAGATTAATGACTTGGAATGTAGAAGGGTTGACGAGTGTATTGGCCTTGACCTCACGACTCACACTTCTAGAGAATGACATTCTGCTTTTTACAGAAACTTTCAGCATGGAAGAAATAGTCATTAACGGTCTCTACGGTATTCACTCTCTAGCCACGAAAGGCGACAGAGGCCGCCCCTCAGGCGGATTGAGCTGCTATATAAAGCCGCACCTGCAACCTATCAGCCAAATTATGCGCACATTCAACACCCTAACAGTAAACATTAGTAAGATGAACATAATAGGAGCGTACTTCACGCCCAATACAGATCCTGAGGTTATAATAGACGAGCTATGGAAGGCACTGGAGAACACAGATAATGGTAAACCGGTGACCTGAATTGCCGCGTAGACAAATGGGATACAAAATCTCAAGCGGTCACAGACTTTCTCCTAGACTACCAGCTAAGGCTACTAAACAGGAAGAGTAATTACACGTACATTGCTCCAAATGGAAGGAGCACAATCGATTAAATCTTCTCAAATGCAGGAGGACACGCACAAGTGAAGACCGAAAAAGTAGTAATCAGAAAACACCTCCCAGTAATAGCGGAAATCAAACTAAGTACTGGAACACATCATTAGAAAGGAGAACCCCCTAAGTAGAGAGTCTCTAGACATATAGAGGAGGAAAGATGGCAAATGAACAGAGAGGAGATACCGACAATCATGGATCTGATAGGACAGGGGAACCTGGATGGAGCGACAGCAGCACTGAATGACACCACCATTCTTCCTATTTTTATAGCGTATGGCTTTTAGTGCCGGGAGTGTCCGAGAACATGTTCGGCTCGCCAGTTTTGTAGCTGCTTCGAGACGGACACCCAATGGGTGAGCTACAAGTACCGTTGGGGAGGGAGGTAGGAATGAAAGGAGGAGGAGTTAGAAGGTAGCGGCTGTGGCCTATAGTTAGGGACCAACCCCGGCATTTGCCTGGAAGGAAGATGGGAAACCACAGAAGACCATCTTCAAGGTTGCCGGCGGGGGGATTCAAACCTCCTCACCTCCCGGATGTGAGCGACTGCCAGCAGTCATGCCGTAACGACCACGGCTAACTCACCCGGTTACCTACAAATGATCGCATTGCAAAGCCTTGGTTTGATGAGGAATGTTACATCATGCGACAAACAACGATGCATTTACTTCATTCCGCTAGGGTATATGGTATGGACGCACTAACGAAATATGCTGAGGAGCGTCAGAAATATAAAAGTCTACTAAAAGAAAAGAAAACAGTACGATTTATACATAGAACAGAGGTTAATAGCTGAGGCGGAAGCGAAGCCTTATAAAATCTTAAGGAACCCAAAGAAAAAGACAGCAACTCCTCTCGTAAACATGGCGCAATGGGAGGCACATTTTAGTCATCTTCTTGGAGAAACTAATATAAGGTCAAACGGCTTCACACCGCAGCTGGAAAACATCCAAGACACTCGCCCAATCACAACAAATGAGGTCAGACAACTTATAAGCAATGGGAAAAGTAACAAAGCTGCTGGGCCAGATGGGATTTTTACAGAGCATTTAAAAGACACACTCCATGACCTGTTAGACCCGCTAACATGTCTATTTAACGAATGCCTAAAACGTAAGTCAATCCCAGAACAATGGAGGAAGGCACTCATAATTGAGATTTACAAAGGGAAAGGGAAGAAGGCGGATCCAAACTCTTACAGGGGAATTGCCCTGGAAAATGTTATATTCAAAACCTTCTCTAAACTCCTTCTGATACGGGTGGATCATAGACTACATGCTAGCACACCATCAAATCAATATGACTTTACCCCGGGTAGATCAACTCTACAGGCTGTGCAGGAACTTGTGCAAGAAATAATAACGACCTTAACCCTAGAACTGCGGACCGTCTTCCAGGAAGACGGTGTGTTGTTTAATCAAGTGCGACCGTCTCTCTGAAAGACGGTCTTGGAATTCAAATATAGTACTACTGTTAGCCTTCAGATGGCACTAATTTCAAGTTATGCTGGTTCCCGATGCTTTTATCTTTTGTAGTGTAAGTCTTTGGCAAACAAATGACAGTATGCAAGCTATTATTTGGCTGCAGAAGTGGAAGTACTTCCATGTTGATATTGAAGTTGCATTGAGCAAAATGGCCGCCAACTATGTAGACGATTCAGAAATTTAGCACTTGATTTTTGACGATTCGTGTGATAGTATGGACGATGACAGTGATTATTGAGTGGATTCGTATGAAAATGAAGATGGTGAAAGTAGTGGCAGTGATACCGGCGAACAGGATGTCACGCAAGTTATGGAAATCCCCATCAATGCAAGCGATGTTTATCATCTTCCGACAGACCCTGTATACATGCCTAATGTTAGCCGTGAAGTGGTAAGTGTGAACTAAACTGATATTCAACCCGAAGAAAGTGACTTTCCAGGTAAAAATGTACCGTTTATCGTTCATCATCCTGGGCCTGTGAACTTGCCTCCCCGTAATCGCGCGCCGATTATGTACTTCAAAATCGAGAAATGTCATATTTTTGTAAAAATAAATTTCTTTTTAGTAAATAACAGGAATTAATTGAAACTGGTTCTTGAATTAGTAACAAAAAACTATGAACTTTTCATTTATGATGTCTCTGATGAACATTTAACTCGGCAATATGGTTTTCTAGAGCAGAAAAGTCAATAATTTTTTATTTTTTTATTTTTTATAAAATAATTTTTATGATTAATTCAAAGTGACGAGTCTGAATGATTCACCTATATCAATATAATATAGAACAGTCTTTCAGCTTTATATTGGTGTATGATAAGTCATATTCATGAATACAGTATGCTTACAGATACCAAATTCCTTTAGTGTGTACTTTATGGGAATTTACTGCAGCATTTGACAGATAAACCTGCAGCAGTTCTAGGGTTAACTCAACCCGGTAGACCGCTGTATGCTATCTACATAGACTATTCCAAGGCATTTGACAGTATCAACAGAAGGATACTTATCCACAAACTGGAAAACATATTAGGCACTTCCAATAGTGAATTAGAAACATTGAAATCGATTTTTAAACGTGAACTATGTCACAATCCATGATGGCATCACCATGTCGAGGAGTATCACTCAAACAAAGGGGGTTCTACAAGGGGATCCCATGAGTCCAGTCCTCTTCAACGTAATGGCCTCAGACATTGGGCAAACAATTGACTCAAGAACAGTCAAATTACTCATGTACGCGGATTACATGGTCATCCTCTCAAGATACCGAGATGACCTACAAACAGCTATGGGGAACATTAGGGTATGGGCGGAAGAAAACTCTATGGAAATTAACAGCTCCAAAACAAAAGCTCTGAAATTTAGAAGGGGAGGAAGGATATCTAAAATGGACCAACTCAAGTGTGGAGAAGAACCTTAAGAATTCGTACCCAACTTCAAATACCTGGGTGTCGTGCTACAAACTACTGGAACTTCTTTCTCTCTGCACGTACAGGACCGAGCTAGGGCAGCAACGAAAGTCTCATACGACATTCCCAAACTACAATCCCTGTCAACAGCGATAAAGCTATTCAAAATTAAAGTTATGCCGACCGCCGCATATGGCATACAAGTAATTTGGCCCTACTTGTCGGTGAATAACCTCAGGAAGCTAGAGAGCGTCAAAGCGAGATTTATTAAGAGAGCTCTCTCTCTATATCAAAATTCTCAAGGAACAGCTACGCCTATAAAATAGCACAGGAATCCTTCTTTTTATAGAAGAAATAAAGCACTCTTTCGATCTACCGTAAACTCAAACGTATAAAACCATCATCGTGGAGAGACGATAAAAAGCCGACGAGATACCCCAAGAAATAATGGAGACTGTAGCAATGAAGACAGATATCTGGAAGGGACCAAATTTCAAACTTCGACATTTGTATACGCGATTCGTTGTCCATGGGTTCCATGGAAGGATCTGTCAGAATGGGACATTCCATGAGTCCAAGGAGGACTGCGTCTGCAAGAATTGCAATAGTCCATGCCCCAAATACCACTTAGTAGAATGTGTAAGCAGGTCTCAATCTCTAATCGCAGAAATGACAGAGTGGTGAAAAACGTGATTGTACACATTGTGTTTAATAAAATCATATTAAATTTAGAAGCGTTGTCATGGTAACCTCTGGTGGCTCTTGGCATTTTCTTATAATTCCGAAATCATTATTCTCATCCCTCGGCGTAATGGTGGGTCATATCAAGAATTCCTTCAGACAAAAGTTTTAGGTAATTATTGGGGTAATATTGTCCATTTTGTACGGGTTTGATATTGTGCCTATTAAGAGACATATGATTAATGTTTCCCGAAAAACCCACGTTTTCCCCACCGCTTTGGTCAATGGTTGGTGCTATCAAAAAACGTTTTAAACATAAATGTTTGGCACTTATCCGACACATAGTATGAACTTTGAATGGATTCGATATTTTAGGTATTAAGAGAGTAATAGCGATATTTCACTTTTTCGAAAAAGAAAAGGCCCCACCCCATTTTCACCCCCTTCGACAGATTTTGCCCATTAACAAACTCGACCGAGATTTTAAAGGGATACATATTATGTAAAAAAATTCAAGTGATTGATGCTAAATTACGGCAGTTATCGTGTCCACAAGAAACTGATATATATATACATACATTATATATAAACTTTTGGACTGACGGTGGTTTTGGGGTCTGGGGGATGTGAAACTCGAAGATATGTCGAAATTTTCCGGAAGTCGAAACATGGTACCTGACACGCAGGAATTACCCCCTTAATTGGAATGACCAGGCCCATAAAAAACATACCCAGAATAGTATTCCGTGACCACAGTACTAAGTTTAGACATGGAAATGATACACCTGCGTTCCTTAAATGAACAACTTCTATTGACATTTCTTAACATTACATTTACAATAACATTAACAACGAGATTAGATTTAACAAAACAGAAAGATGTGGAAATAGTTCACGTTCCCGGTACTTGCCTTCGCACGGAGAAAAACTTATGTAATCCAGTATACATTTCACGACAGTTACCCAACTATCAATCATATAGGTCTCATTATCATCGAAGGAATAGCCATTAAAATCGTTTAATTACAAGAATAACTTCATTAGAAGACAGAACTTAATAATGGCTCCGTCGATCATTCTCTATTCACATCCCAGCTGACTGTCGTACGTAGAAAGACTTATGTAGACCAGCATACATTTCACGACAGTTATCCAACTATCAATTATATAGGTCTTATTATCATCGAAGGAATAGCCATTAAAATCTTTATATTACTCGAATAACTTCATAAGACAGAACTTATCAATGGCTCCGTCGATCTTTTTCTGTCCACATTACAGCTGACTGTCGTGCATAGTTAAGAAACACAACTGAACAACCAAGAAAAACAAAACAGCAATAGACGTCAAAATATCAGGAAGACTGGTCATGCGTAAAAGATACATATAGCAGACCCAAGGTTACAATCAACTTCTTACCGTGGTGCAGCTCTCTAGCGGCAAAACAGAGAACTGATATCTTCACTGCAGGCAGAGTCCTAGAGACCATCGACTAAACAGAGCAGTAAGAGTAAAAAGTGACGTAATTACGGCACAGTACCCATTGCAATAGTTAGCTTTCTAATGAAATCTACCTAAAATTGTAACGTGTTTTTCGAGGGGTTTTTATGCCACTGGCATAAGTCAGTAGGAAGCCATTCTATATTTATTTACGCGGCGAATTGTTCAGCCAAGAGAATTTTTCATGTTAATTTATTATTATTATTAATTTATTATAATTATTATTAAGATATTTTCGGAGCATTTTATAAAAATTATAAGCATACAGATAGGTTTTCTATGTCTTAGAAAACGCTATCAAGCAAATTATTACGAACGACAATATCATAGAAAATTATGTGATTACGGAATTTTACGGAGTTTCGTCAGTTAGGATATTATGAGAGACATGACTCACTGGAAATTCAGATACATGCTGACTCTTGTCAAGAAGTATTACGCAAGCTTGGGTTGCAGCGTCAAGAAAAGGCGGATGGTTGGAACGGAAATCGACTTCATCATTCGCGCGCCGTGTGTAATGAGCCAGAGAAGGGGAAGTAGTGGGGAGCAGCCAATCAGTGGAGACCACGTAAGCTAGAAGTCGGCTGAAGAGTGGGGGAGCCGACAGGTGCATATCTCGTTCGACGCGACGTGGAGCGGGGACAATCAGTGAAAAACTTGACTAGTTCGGTTGCAAGTGTGTGTCGCTCCGATGTTCCGTGGAGTGGAGAACTATCTGTTTAAAACTTAACCAGTGTGGTTGTACGAGGGTATGGCTCCGTTGTTAGGACCATAAAGTAACAAAATCTACAAGTATATCATCAAATATCGACGGAGATGACGACATCCAGGAGGCTATGGGAAGCTCACTTCAACATCCAGTACGAGGGAAATGTTTCGGCAATTTCCAGTGGTAAGCGCGAATGACACATAACAACGCAATCTCTCGTCTTTCTTTGTTTCATATTCAGTAATTCAGTAAATTCATAGCTTGGGAATAAGAGTAAAATCAGTAATTTATCCGACTCCGTTTTCACGTAATTTTCTATCGGTAATATTAAAATCGCAACGCTCCAATTTAAATTTTAAACTTATTATTATTATTAATTTTGCTATTCTTGTTTTATATAATAAATTCATTTCTTTTACAATGCAATCTTTGCTTTCAGTAGGTAGCATTAGATATAGACCAATTCCTTCTCCTAATACCATTGTTTGTTGGGTTAATGATCAAATCATACCACGATCTGAGTGAATAGAGTCTTGAAGGTGTTCTGCCAGAGCTAGACGTTGTTAAATACAAATTTAGATTTCAACATTGCGTTGAGGTCTTGGCGCCCATTAAAACAACATAGCTTAGGCAAAGGTAAACAGTTACATTTATCTCCCAACAGTTAGGGGCAGTCAAACCGTTACAATTGTCGCTACCAACATGGGGCATTAATAACCGCTACACTTGTCGCTCAAAGTGTGGGCAAGGAAACCTGCTACAAAATGAGTTAGCGACATATATGTTGGAACTGCTGGATCATACCGTATGTTTGACTGGTAAAAGTTTGTAACTCCCAAAATACCATTTAATAATATTTTCCAACCATTTGCCTTCCTGGTAAGTCCTTATTGAATAATTTATATACAAAGAAATAATGGTAAGTTATCTTACAAAGTTCTACTCTGAACTGTGTTGAACTTCATATATTAATAAAACTGGGAGTCCACATAAGGCGTGGGTGATTGTTATCTGAAAAACTGATTTATCAGAGCAAAATTAACATTCAAACCCATTTTTACCAGTAAGCCGACGAATGCATTGCATTTGTTAATAACAGTCATATTTTAGATTTTTAGCGTATGGCTTTTAGTGCCAGGAGTGTCCGAGGACATGTTCGGCTCGCCAGTTTTTGTAGCTGCTTCGAGATGGACACCCAATGGGTGAGCTACAAGTACCGTTAGGGAGGAAAGTTGGAATGTAAGGACGAGGAGTTGGAGGGTAGCGGCTGTGGCCTATAGGTAGGGACCAACCCCGGCATTTGTAGCTTATTCTCAATGACGTGCTAATCTTTCAACATACACTTGAGGCCAGCAAACTGTTGTACAGCTGTAGATCTTAATTACTTAAGTTGAAGATGTCTGGTTTGTAATGAATACCTACACGAGTGTGAATTTTAAAGAAAAGCTGCCTAAGGAGAGTTCATGTTCGTTATCAGTTGACTAAACAAGTGTATACACTGAGCGTGTTGACAATGTTCCTCCAGAGGGTTTCGTTTAGGCTTTGAAGAGCTCTTAGACTGCTCTTCAGGCCTTTCACCTCCCCTCACATTGCCAGACTTGACTACGTGCTATTACTGCATCTTGTGGCAGTGCTCGTCAGCACTAAGTTCGTCGCTACTGGGGGGACTGGTATTCAACCAATCTATGTCACCATCAACAGAGTATTGAAAGCGAGTACATGAGCGGATGGTTCACTTTAGAGTACTAGTTATCGCAGGTGGTCCGCTAGAGCTTCGGAAGTAGTCCGCGAGACAAGAGGGTCCGGTAGCACATGTTAAAAAAATAGATACGAGCCTTACAGTAGTCGCATATGATGTGTAACATCTGACATGTTATCCTACTGGTATACTACACAGCTTGGACATTCTTAAAATGTTAATTTACGCTCCATTTTCAGACTGGTACTATGATGAATGTATAGATTGAATTGGAGATATGCTACTGTCGCACTTGTGGCGCAGCGGTCAAGCTGTTAGTCTCTCACCAAGGTAGACCGGGTTTGATTCACGGTCAATACATGTGAGATTTTCGAATTGAAATGCCATGTCCTGTGGTTCGCATTCCACGTAAAAGGGAGGTACCGTGGATCATGATTGTGAGATTAACGGTCACGCAAAACTACAAGCTTCCTTCCTTCCTTAATAATTCATAATAACAAAGTGACACACAACGTCGACTGTACTCTCAACTACTGTGAGCACATTCATCAGTAGGAGAAGACCGGGCAAAGTGAGTAAACTAACTTTATATGAGTGTATCTATGTAATTACGTACGACAATGACATGCAATTTACTGTAGTTGTTCATTGTTATCTTCCCATTTAATAGCTGTATAAAACAGAATCAATTGTGAAACTATTCTTAATTAGAATTCGGTATTAAGTAATTATGTCAAATTATTCACTTTTCCCGTATTGTAACGTTTTGTTACTAACCTTGCACGAAAATATACATATATAAGAAACTCCACAGTTGGGCGTCAAATGTAACGTTCCCGGTCCTTCTAAGTGACCAAAGGTTACGTTCCTGGCGGGGCTCCAATATTGCGTTCTCCTGGAGTACAGTAGAAGAATCGCAACAAGAACAAGCACCGCTTTACTCACACCACCATTACCTCTTACCTGTTCATTAGCAATGATTATAATCAGCTCGTGTGGGCGCCAGGACACCTAACACTTACTTTAGATGTGCCAAAGTATTTAATTAAAATAGTGATAGAGCACTCGAAACGTCTTTCTCTCAAGCCGTGGTATAGCTGAGCCATTAACCAATTGTCTTATCGCTACTGGGAGAAGGTATGCATTATGTCTAAAGCTAGCTACTGGAAATGAAAGTCCTACCATTACTTAAGAACAAAATTTAATTGATCAAAATTTAAAGCAGCAAAAGACGTAAAAAGAGAAACAAATGAATTTTAAAAAAAATCTGGAAGTTATATTAAATTGGCGAGAGTTACAAAATGGAATATGAATTAAATTTAAACAAAAGCTGGATTCTAATTTGCCATAAACAGAATTACAGAGACTTGATTGGATTTAGTAAAGGAACTCACGGCCGTCTTCTTCATAGTGGTAGTCTGGTTTTCCCTCTGATCTTGCTGGCGGATGTTGTTTGGTTCTGCCTCAATATTGTATAGATCCTTATCTTGATACGGGCAGGGAACCGATTTGTCCGTCTCCCGACTGACATATGTGAATGGCTTTGCTCCAAAATTCACTTTTGTGAATATGATCAAGGACACGATCATATTCACGTCAGTAGTATTAATTTTAAAACTTCTTGAACTGATAAGTTGCGATCTCGCAGCGAAGATGTCTGATAGACGTGAAGATTCAGAAAATCTCAGAAGATTGGGGGCTGAGAGTAGATGACCATAGGTTTTTATGGAAGATGAACTTCCCCACTCTGCAGTATTTCTCGACCAATCAATTAGGTATCCTGATGACGTAGCTCCCCACTCCAGATCCCTAAGTTCTGATCATGCCTCTTCATTAGTTGGGTTAACCACGTGGGGTTGCTTCTGAAGTAATTTTAAATCAGCGTCCTGATGCGATGTTCTTCCGAGAATTCGTGACGTCAGCGCTAACTGACCAACTTGCTTTGTCTTGAAGCCTCGCGTCCCCGGAATGTTTGTACATATATCTCGAAAGTCAAGTCTATTTTTGGCGGACTACCCGTGGCGAAACTGACGACGCGTTGAACGAAATATTTCCCAATCAAGTCTTGTATAAAATATAACCTATAACGAATCTAACTAAAATCTCCATTTTATAACTTCCGCCAAACAATAATTAAACCCCTTATATATATATAAAGAAATTATGGAATAAATCTAGAATCGATATGATAATTAAAATATACATAATAATAATAATAATAATAATAATAATAATACTAATAATAAATTAATTTTGCTGCTTATAAAACATATAAATTAAGGGGAAGTATTCGGACTGTTACAGTATGGCCGGGCAAAGTGAATAACGGAATGCATTGTTTTAGACATGATAATATTAATACTAAGCAAGTGTACATTTGACAGAAACTCAACATTGCATATAAATGGGACCCACTTTTGTTTTTCAATAGGTTTTATAACGTTCACAGGTCACCTGATATAACTAAAGCACAGTATAGTAACCATACAGTATGGACACTTCGGCAAAACCGGAAGAACGGATTTTCAAAAAAACAATTGATAAGGGGGAGCACCAATACACCTGTAAGCCGCTAGGTAGCACCACTTATGGACAACCACATGATAAACAGCTGATTGATGAATGTATATTTTATGTCATTTATTTAACTCTATTTCAACACACTAGCTCTCATTATAATCAGATATTTTAGGAAAATAAATAACAAGAAAATAGAAAGTGTTAATACTACTGTGTTTTAATTCTAAGAAGTGTGGAATTTAATGTTTAACACCACATTCCTCCTCCAGTCCTGTGGTGTCGCATTGTGATTGCATCGTGACGATGAAAGGTTATGATATGTTTTTAATGATTAAATTAACACACGATATATTGAAAAGTGTGGGGGAAATGTGGATTTTGTTTCTTAAACTTTTGTAGTCTGAGATAATGCAATTCAAGTTTTCTACAGAAACTGTAAATAAGTGTTAATTTTTAATGTTCTTAGCTTCCTAACGTAAATACCCGGGAATTTATTTAGTCAATAAAAAGTCATGTTGATGGGTGGGGACAGCCTTATTATGCAGTGTTATTTTCACATTTCATGATATGCCTAGGCTACTTCTTACTCCTTATTTCTTAGCCTACTCACACTTCCGTTCATTATCTTGTGTTCCAAGAAGAATTCAATACCGGTACTGTAAGTCATGTGCTAAGGAATCTCTTTTCATTACCTTTATTAGTTCCACGTCTTTGTATGCCTATTATAGGAGCAACAAGTAGCTTTCAGATTCAACAAATAGACTATACATTTACTGGTAGATTGTTTTGTTTAGCCTACAGATGGCCTAAAAATAAGTAAAGTAAAGCTGAAATACAAGCTCAGGGCTTACAGTAAGTAAACCGGCCAACCACCCTTCGTACAGAGGCCTGCTTCTTTAATCCTAGAAGCCAAGGTCACACCCAGATCTCCATTCGGAGATCCTAAAGTCGTCATATTATAGTTTTGGACTGGGTTTTGATTCTTGGTTAATGCATGTTAGAATTCCAGAGTTGCATCCCGTGGTTCAAATTCCAAATATAAAAAAGAAAGGTTCTGTGGCTTATGATCACGAGAGCCACGTGAAGCTACAAGTTTGCTTTGCTTTCTGTCGCTAGTGAATGTAATAAAGTAATATAACTGGTAAATAACACTATGTGCAATGGTGTCGCCAATCAATCAAGTAAAACGCTCAGTCCTAAACTTGCTCTAACCATAGCTTAACACCAATCAGACCTAACTTTAACCTCGTCACGACTAATAAGTTGCCATCTATCCGCACCGCACTTTTTACTTGTCAGTGGTATGTCAACTCCTTATTCTCCCCATTCTGCAGAAATGGAGATAATGTAGGATGAGTTTTCCATGCGATGGATGGTTTTTACACCTGGATGAGAGAAATGTTAGGCTCATAATGCTGTGTTGCTTTTGGAGAGGCCTGGGGCAGGTCTTTCCAGTTGGTACCTGTAAGCGACATGTACATCATAGCAGAATTAATACTGGTCATTAGGAGGCCTAACTACATGCCATAGTTTCAGTTACTAGGCCCAAGAGTTAACAAAGGGCTATCGTGGTGTTATCAGTTCACACTCTGCGCAGAGTGCTGGGATTCAGTTTCAAGTCGTAACAGCAGTCTTATTTTAAAAACTAAAGTTTCAAAGTATGTATAATTTTATTAATGCAGCCAATGGCCATGTACTTTTCTTTTCAGGACGGGTCAGGGAAGGGATATTGGAGGGAAATTGGCCGTGGATTTATTGAAAGGAACCGTCCCGGCATTTGCCTGGTAGTGAAAATGGTAAACCACGAAAACCATTTTCAGGACGGTAGAGGTGGGATTCGAACTCGCGCTCTCCCGATGCCAGCGAGGCACGAGATAGCACATTAGCGCTCTCGGCCACCAAGGCCGGTTCAAAGTAGGCCTATGTATGTCTCTTGGTAAGCTATAATCTGGAGTCATTTATATAACCATATTTTTTGACATACCGGTACTGTATATATTATTATAGTTCCAATTAGGACCTCTTTGGTCTATGACCCGTGTACTTGTGTGTGCATGGTATTTGATAATCAGTGTTGTGGTGAATGTAATGTAATTGTTGTTTTAAGGGGCGGAACTTCGAGGTCATCTGCCCCTAGAGTGTTATGGTGACTAGCAGTGTTTGTAACTTGAACAGTACTCCAAAAAAGGTTTTGCATATTGGGATTTAGTGTTTTGCTATGTGTACTATCCTACCAGCGAATTGTTACCGGTGGCGGAAATCGGAACTAATGCACTCCGCCCAGCCACACTCCTGCGATAGACGTGCAGTTGTCGCCAGAGAAACCTCATCGCATGTCATTTGTGTGCATGATTCGTGCTGGGTCGTGCGCTGTGCGGTGTGTTCTCATTGTACGACTGTGCATGCGTTCCCCCTCTTGGCCAGCAACCGCTCGCGGCAGCCATAGCGAGGCGAGCTGACGTAATGTATACACAACAGCCGTGCTCCACGTCTAGCAGTAACAATTCCCTGGTAAGGTAGTATGTAATGGCATACAAAGAAAAACAACACACAATATGTTGTGCAAAAGAGACAAACACTAAAAGCTTAACAAAAGTGGCAATCTTTTTCTAGTTGGGGCATATCAATACCATGTATGGCCACCACGAGCCCTAAGGCATGCTTGCCGACTAAGAGGCATACCGAACTACGAACCAACCGGGTTTGGGGCAGATTATCCCACTCTTTGAAAGCAGCTTCAATCAGTTGCTGAATGTTTGTTTGTTAGAGGATTGGGACAGTGCGAAACTGCACTCTTAATCTTTTCCCATGGATGTTCGATACTGTTCATGTCCGCAGAATATGCAGGCCACTCCATTCTCAGTATGCCTTGCATCTGAAGGAACTGATGACCACCCTAGCTCGATGAGCATTATCGTCCACTAGTGTAAAGCCCTCACCCATTGTGGCAGCGAATCCTGTAACGACAGGTTTGAGGATGTTGTCTCTGTATACCAGACCGGTCATGTTACCGTGGATAGGAATTAGAGGCGTACGTCGACCAAACATGATCCCACCACAAAACATGACAATTTCCTTGCTGTTGGAGGCGTTCCTGGATGAAGAGCTTGTGAAATCTCTCACCCACCCGTTGCCACACTCGATTGCTCCTGTTGTATGGGTTTCTTCTCACGCCCAAGTACACAGGGCTGACGACCATGATGTACAACCTCCTACATGAAACAACAAGCATTAGCATAGCCACCTGGCTATGGCTTCATGAGACAGTGACGGCAGAGAATCCCAATCTTCGTGCTCCAATAGAGGAACAGTTCGACTATGGTATAATGCGCCGGATGTTACAGCCATTCCAATAGACCAAGAGGCACTAAGGAGCGATCTGGCCACCATGTTAGACAACTTCTGTACATCGACTGCAATCTGTTGTTTCATTTCAGGGGCCTGGACATCGTGGTCATTTAGCCCCGTGTACTTGGACGAGTGTGGAATTTTGATTGATAACCTGTGTTATTGTGATGCCTGTCTGAGTATGTGTATTTGCAATTCCGGTGAGGATTGGTAAGGAGGCGGCATTGGCTTTAACTTAGGAACCATTACAGCATTTGCCTGCAGAAGAAGTGGGAAATCTCGGAAGACCACTTCCAAGATGGCTGAGGTGGGAATCAAACCCTCCTCTTCTCAGTTGTGCCTCACGAGACTGAGTGTGCCCTGTTGCAGCCCTTAGACCAGAATTACATTCCTTGGCAGAGCCGGGAATCAAACCCAGACCTCTGGGGCAACAGCCAAGAATGGTAGTCATTACGCCACAAGGTGGTCCATGACTGCAATCTAGATCTGCTGTAAATATTCTCAGAATTGCTCATTAACATCACACATAGTATGGATATTTATTGTTATTTATGGGGCGGAACAGCAAGGTCATCTGTCCCTCTTAACACAAAATAATACAAATTTTAGTTGAGTTAAAATTTATAGGTGGATGCCTAATATTAATTTTAAAAATAATAATAATATGTATGGAATAAAAATTCAAAAAGAAAAAGTTCTTTGAGCAAATGCACATACAGGTAAGGTATTTTTCTCACCAAGATACGATGAACTATATTATTAGTAGGGCCATGATTCTTATGCAAGATATGTTTACGTAATAGTAATAATGTGTGAGTCCTCCAGAGAGACTCGTGCGGGTATTTTTAAAGTTAACACCCATATACTGTACATTCTAAGAAGACTATTGAAACCGTAGTCTCCGAACTACCATTAAAACGAAACAAACAAACAAACCCCGTGGCACTACAGTCCATGAAGGGCCTAGGCCTACTAAGCGATCGCCACCCAGCCATTTGGCCTGCAGATTATGTGGTGACGCGTGGTGAGCGCCTCGGGTCCCCTCGGCCGTTAATCTTGGTCTCCATGAGCGTGGCGCTGCCTCATTGTCAGACAGCTATTCAATTGTCCTTGCGAGGCTGTGTACACCCAGTTCCAGCCCTCACGCCGGTTTCTGAAATCCCTGACGGAGCCTGGAATCGAACCCGAGGTCTCCTGATGCGAGGCAGGCGCGCTACCCCAACACCACCCGAGCTATATTACTCCATTTAATTGGGCATGCAAAATAATTTGAAGATGGAATGTTTGGTGCATGGAGCATTCTGGGAGGGGGGAAGGGGAATTAGAAACCATAGAAATTCACTTCTATTAGGACCAAGAGGTGGATTAGAATCCATCCCTTTTCACTTAGATCACCTCGTGGTGTAGCAACTAGCATTCTGGTCTGAGGGCTGGAACGGGATACACTCAGCTTTGTGAGGCAAAACTGAGAAGAGGTGATTTGATTCCCATCTCGGCCATCTTGTAAGTGGTTTTCCTTGGTTTTCCACTTCTACTGCAGGTAAATGCCGAGACGGTAAGCTACCCCTAACGTAAGGCCATAGTCGTCTCCTTCCCTATCCTCACCTAAAATTATAAATGCACACACTAATACAGCCATCACAATAAGGCAGTTTATGAGACAAATGATACACACATCCAAGTACACATGACTACAGGCCAAAATTTAAATTCTCCTTGGCAAAACCAGGATTCAAAACTGGGCCAACCAGTTAGAAGGCAGCTATGCTTACTTCTAGACCATGGCAGTAGCTGTGGAAACAATGGGCTTATATGTTTGGCTATTTTTATTTCTTGGATATGAATATTTCTTTTATCCCCGTACTTCACTCCCAAAGTCTTTATCGTCATAATTGACAGTGTCATGGAGCCCTTTCATTCTAGAGAAAAGGATCATCCATACAGCCTCAACGTAGATGGAAAGTAGAAGAGGCTAAGAAAGGAATGGGGAAGTGACTGTGGTCTATGGGAAAGCCACCATCTCAGCATTTTGAGATGAGAAACAAGGAAGCTAACTTGAAATGACAGGTGAAGGGACATGAACCAACTTATTTCACAAACCAGGTCTTCAGTGTGGTGATGTGATTTGCAGTTAATGTTGTACAACATCCTTAGGCCTCAAACCCCAATCCTTCCATTTTCTAACGGGATGGGATAACCCAGAACTAATGGATCGTTGCACCTGTCTCAAACCATGGAGGATTATGTTAAGTCCTTTGGCTGTCCAACAATAAAATTGTAAGTTATTTTTATTTAGAAGTTATTGCTTTATGAGATTACTTCCAAATCCTTTGTTGTAATGCAATAAACAAACATTCCTGATATCGCCATGATCTCAAATCACTGATTTGATTTCTGATAGAGAGAGTCAGTTTTTGAAATAATGAACTGCTTCAGACCTGTCTATCACATTTGTTGACAACAAGACAAAACTATAGTTATCAGTCACAGAAGCTGCAGGTTATCTGACATGAATTCTAGTTTCTCCACTAAAAGGTAGCGATAAACAATATGTTGGTTTTTGGTGTAAAGATTTGCCTAGGTAGCTCCATTCAAAAATTGCACATTAATTTTCTTAGTAGGTAGCTAAAACCTTACAGGTATAGTATTATTAAATTTCTTTCGTGTTAGACCAACTTAAATGTTACAGTATTTAGGAAGTTAAATTTGCTCCTCAATGACAATGCCAGGGCATTAAAAATCACTATTGAGAAAACCTCTTTACGATTAAACACTCGCTACCATATTTTATATACTCTAGGCTTCTAGGCCAACCAACTTCAGGATGTAGTCACAAAATTGGTGAGCTTCACCTCTGAAAATTGAAAACAGGAAAAAATAATGTTTCTTAAAAAAAAAAGTCAAATGTTTCCATGAAAATATATCAGAATACCCAAACATTTGCAGAAAAATATGCCTGTTTGAGTTGGAATGTTTAGGCTTTCATGGCCAGAAAATAAATTACTGCAAATTCTTCTAGGTACGGTACTATGGATATGATGGGGCACAGACATAGAATTCACTGTAATATTTGTACGAGTTGATTCTACATAAACCTTGTAAACAAGTAAGTAATACTGTAATGCAGAAAAATGTGCGATTGCAAGCAGAAGTTTGTTCTTGACACTTTTCATTCTCTCTGTGGAGTTACTTCAGGAAGAATATAGTGGTCGTAACCAGATGTGGCTGGTTGAACAATATAGGGGAAATCTGCCGGGACCTTTCCTTTTAATAGGTCACAGGCTTTTCCAGTACCTTGCCCAGTTTCATTCATCTCTAATTAACTCTGATGAGTATAATATTTCTTGAATTGTAATCTTCTGTAAATCTTTCTGCCTAATCAACCCTTAAATGAATAAATAATGTGCAAATAGTAGGACATGTTCTGGATATTAATTACATCCTTCATCAGCCATTACAATTTTAGTATGTCATTATAAAGACACACCACTCTGTCCTTCACACATCCTTAAAAAGAAAGGAGACAACTTTTCCTAAGCATCACTTCACAAACCATACGATTCCTGACCCCCACAAAAATATGAATAATCAAACGGTAGAAATTAAAATTGATGCACATTCTGAAATTTATACCGTACCACATACTATGACAAGTGTAGCAAGCACAATGCCTATGCAACATTGACATAGAGGTACTGGTACTGGATACTTGAGATAAACATTTATACCAAATTCTACACCTTTAGCTTGTATCACATGAAACCTTGGCCATGTTTACAGCTAGTATTAAACAGATTATTTCTGCAATGATGAGAATCAAGTCCTTGCCCAACAATAGAATAGGATGTGAGTTGCAGCTTGCCATTATCTGAGGAATTTCCGACATCCCTGAACAGGTTTGAACAATGTGGCTTAATGTAAACATTGAAATCTATTGCTATGACTTAAGATAACTGTAAATTTTAAAACCATTGAGCTTTAAAATGGTATATGAAACTTAAATTTATGAAAATGTTTGGATAGGGAGTAGGCTATTTTCATGTAGATTTATATAGAATATATTTATGACCAAGACATTACATTTTCGCGAGACCACCTCGTGGTGCAGCAGATAGCTTTCTTGGCTGTCACCCCCGTAGGTCTGGGTTTGACTCCCGGCTTTGCCAAGAAATTTTGATTCTGGCCTTAGGGCTGGAATGGGTTACAGTCAGCCTCGTGAGGCAAAACTGAGAAGAGGAGGGTTCGATTCCCACCTCGGCCATCCTGGAAGTGGTTTCCCTACTCAAGGCAAATGCAGGGATGGTTGTTAACTTAAGGGCACAGCCACCTCCTTCCCAATCCTATCCCCTATTTACAAATACACACACTAGTACAGCCACCACAGTAACAAAGATTATCACACAATAAGCCCACCCAATTTCTCAATTCCCGAGTGATATAAGTGCAAGGCTTGTTGACACCCAGAGTTTGGTGTTACATCTCCTCACTTATGCAAGGCTCCACTCTTGTATGATTATTATGTACCGGTATTCATTTTCAAATAACATGGACCTATACAGTATTGCTTTAGTGGTACCATGTTCTGCATGTGACATAGTGAAGAAAAATCATCCCTAGGATCGTTGCTGAAAGTATAGAAGTATCCAGGAATTTGATCAGTGTGTATCGAAGATACAGTCGTTGTTGCTTATTTTAAGGGCTGAGACATCGTGGTCATATATCCCCGTGTATTTGGGCGTGTGTGGAATGAGAGGGAGGTATCACTTGAGAAGAAATTGGGTGGGCTTATCATTTACATGGGTGGGCAAACTTTTAGTGGTCTCACAGAATTAAATAAAATTAAGGGCATTGTGATATGTCTATGAGTTAGGAACATCAAGGTTAACAGCCCTGGTTTTTAAGTCACACAGCCTTAATGCCATGCAGAGCGTAGTGAGGGGTTGCTAACCTCAATAGTTTGTCTCTGAAAGCAACACTATTTACAATTTTGATGGACTGGAGTACCTTGTCATTTCATGGGATTGTAGCTTTGGGTACACGACAATCCAAACTTCTCCAGAACTCTTCAGGAATAGCACAAAGTCCCATAGGTGAGGGAGCAAATGTTAAATCCGATTTGCATTGTAGCTTGTAATTAAAGCTCTTAATTCACTGTAAAGGGCTGCAGCTTAACAAATTACAGTTAATAAAACACATCAACTAACTTCAGTCAGGAAACCATTTACCTCCTAGGCTAAGTGGGGTTAGAAAACGGACACATTAAAGGAGACAATAGCTTCTCTAGGGTGGAGATTTAATGTTTGTTGGGCAATATTACCTAATCTCAGCCTAGCACTGCCCTCCTTGTGGTTTAAAACACTTCCTTTGAGAAATAAAGGCTACATACCCTATATATTGGCGTGTAGATTTGCCACGTTTGCCAGTAAATCCTCCTGATTACAGGCCTTTATCCAGTCATTATATCTGGATTAGGAATGAGGAATTTGTGAATTAATGGATAGGTGTTTGAGGGACTGACATCTCATGGATATTAAAACCAGAATTATTCGATGAAACGTGTGATATTTGTATTTACCGCTCCAATGCACGAGAAACCGGAATGCTGTTATGTCCAGTGTGACAAGAACTGCGCAATAAATTACCGCACAGATGTTGGTTTCCCACATTTCTGCCATTGGTTAAAATGCAAAATTATATTTCTGAGTTGATTTTAATAATTACAAACAATGTTTTCTTCAGACAAAATCGACAGGCCGCACTCAATGAATACGGGTAGACTGCTCTCTCGCGGATACATGGTGAACCGTCGCCGCCATGCGTGCGTGCGTGCGGTGCTTCCGGAACCGGCCGATTCAAAACCATGACGAAAAATTTACATGGTAAAGGCCTGATGTGTCCTTACTGTATGGTTACTATACTGTGACTAAAGCAACAGAGTTAATAGGATTTGTTCTACAATCCTCCAGAGCTTGCTTCATTGTTTCTTCGCACCAGCTGCCCTGATCACTGCTTCGTTTGAAATTGTAAACCATCTGTAAGCAAATATTACAATATTCTGATTATTACTGATTTACTTCAGTACTTATTTCAGGGTATTTAACCCTCAACTGGTGACGTGGTTTCTGACAGACTCTGAGAGAGAGATAATTGTACACCCCTAAGGACTCATTGCGAAACGAGACTTATTTGCAATACCTTCCCATCTCTGTCTAATCATCTGTGTTTGAACATTGTATCTTACTTCAAGTTTAGCAAGCCCTCACCAGATGTCAGAGTAGGACAGTGCTCGTAGCTCCACTGCCCTCGGTAGGGGGCAGCATTCCTGCTAGCTACTTCCCTGGCGGGAAGAGAGTAAGACAGTGTGTCTCTGTTTAAGAGCGGTAACGGTCAGTTGCGTGATGTCAGACAATGGCGTAGTCGGTGTAACAAACACCTACATTCAGTGGTTCTTTTGTGTGTAAATATGTGTAGGGAGTGTTGTCTTATCGTGTATGACGTGTTCATTTTAAGTTGTGTAAATATAATGTAGTAATAATTCCACAGAGATCCAGTGATGTGAATCAGCTGCCTACCTCGTGTTCTATCATACAGTCCATTTCTATCCTCGTACTATCCTTAGCCAAACCTTGTATATATCTCCTCACCTCAAAGCAACTCTTTTCATGGTCCTCGACGGGCCGGATGTCTGTGGAATCTTCGTTAATGTGATATTAGCACGTGTATTTTGGCGGGACTGAAGCATCATGGCAGCCATGTTTGCCCCATCCACTTCGTATGTCGTCATCTTGGTTCCAGTCTACAGCAACCAGTAATCTCCTGTCAGCGCCGGAGTTTATACGACAGCCACGCAGACCAACTTCGATATTCTACACCGCAGCTTCAGTAAGTACATGCTCAGTTTCTGATTCCTATTATTTCCCACCATGGATTCCAAAGAAAAACAACTCCTTGTTAAGACTAGAGGCCTAGCGAAAGCCAGCATCACACGCGTGCATAACTTTGTGGTAAACTTCAAATCAGGATCAAGTATAAATGCAATTAAGGCCAGACTAGACGATCTACCCAGAATACGAGAAAAGTATGACAATGCGCAAGACAAGTTAGAACTGGAGGATGAAACTGAGGATCATAGTGAAGATCGTGACAGTTTCGAATTATTGTACTATGACGTAGTAGATAAAATAACAACATTGATAGAAGAGAGTGCAGAATCACGGTTGAGACAAGGCAACCTTTCCGGTGGTAATACTCATTCCCACTCTGGTCCATTCAAGAGAGAACTCGCACTGCCAACTATTAAATTGCCATCTTTTGGGGGTAACATTACTGATTTTCGACACTTTTCTGATACGTTTACCAGTCTGGTCATAAACAATGACTCACTTGAAGATATCCAAAGGTATCATTATTTGTTATCTTCACTTACAGGGGAAGCTCATGAACAAATTAAGAATCTTCCCATAACAACCACAAATTTCAAGATTGCATGGCAGACAGTCTGTCAAAGGTACAACAACCCTAAGCTCATTGCAACGTCTCACATTAAGAAACTTTTAAACCTTCCATCTGTAAGCAAAGAGTCATCCACAGATATACGATCACTGCTAAATCAAGTTTCAAGTAATCTGAATGCAATTGAGGCACTTGAACTTGACATTCCTTTACATGAAATGCTCGTATCACAGTTGATTCTTCAACAAGTTGATGAGGTCAGCAGAAAACAATGGGAGCTGACTTCATCAAAATTGAAATTTGCAAGACTAGATGAATTATGTCGATTTTTAGAAGACAGATGCCATGCCCTTGAACTAACCAACTCAAATCAGACCTCCAAACCAGTGGTGTCTTCCCACCCACGACATGTTACTGACATCAAACACTCTAAACCAGTAAGACAGGTTTATGTCTCTACTGGCAATAATTGTTTATTTTGTGATGGTGTTCATCCTCTATACAAATGTTTAGGTTTTTCTGGCAGCAGTATCCAACAACGTATGGACTTTGTCAAACAACATAAATTGTGTTCAAATTGTCTAAGGCCTGGGCACATTGTTGGCAACTGTTCTTCGGGCTCCTGTTATTCATGCGGCCTGAAACATCACACCCTACTTCATCGAACCAATAAACCTGTCACGCGGAGGCAGCAGGAAGCCACACCTGCAAGACACAGCGGCACTGATGTCAACCAGCAACAATCGGTTTCAGCCACGTATTGTTCGATAAAGGCAAAACCTCAGACCCAGATACTACTCTCCACTGCTCTGGTTAAGGTACGTGATGGCTATGGAAAGCTGCAAACTTGTAGAGCGCTCCTAGACTCATGTAGCCAGGCACACTTCGTCACAAATGCCTGTGCAGAACGGCTCAGCTTACGGAAGGTTCGAAACCGAATACCAATACAAGGTATAAGCAACGCTACTACAGAATCTCGTCACAGTGCTACCGTTAATGTTCACTCCATGCACAGTGAATACCAAGTAGAAATTAACTGTGCTGTGTTGCCAAGAATCTCTGCTGATCTCCCAGGATCGTACATTGATTTCGCTGACTGGGGTATTCCCGAAGGGCTACCTCTAGCCGACTCGACGTTCAACCAACCTGGGCGAATTGACATGTTGATTGGTGCAGAGGTATTCTTTCAGCTTCTTCGACCGGAAAGACAAGTGAGACGAGGTGACTACCCTGTCCTCCAGAACACAGAATTCGGGTGGATTCTCGCAGGGCGTTTTCAGTTAGACAGAACGGCCGAAGCACCTTCGCAGACCGTACAGTCCTTCTTCACCACGAGTGACAATTCCCTTGACCATCTAGTTCAACGCTTCTGGGAATTAGAAGATATCAATCAGCCAATCAGATCAAAGGACGACCTGGAGTGTGAGAAACATTTTACTGCCAACACCAGGAGAGATGCTGACGGAAGATTCACGGTACAGCTTCCACTGCGTGAGGACTCTACAGAGCTTGGTGACTCGCTCCCATTGGCTGTGTCGCGGCTTCATCATCTCGAGAGACGATTAAGTAGAAACACCCAACTCAAGAATGACTACGTGAACTTTCTGGAGGAATACGAAGCTCTGGGACACATGGAGGCTATCGACATGTCGCACCCTAATGAGCATAGCTATTACATGCCCCATCACCCAGTTATTAAAGAGGCAAGCTCTACCACGAAGACGAGGGTGGTGTTTGATGCTTCTGCCGCCACTACTAGCGGGAAATCACTCAACAACATACTCCGTATTGGACCTACCATCCAGCAAGATATCTGGTCTATCATTACAAGATTCCGTACTCACCAAGTGTGCTTCACAGCAGACATTCGCCAGATGTATCGACAAGTAAATGTTAATAGTCGTGACTGCAACCTTCAGAGAATCGTATGGCGCCGATCGCCGGAGGAACACATAAGACACTACCGGCTAAAAACTGTCACGTACGGAACAGCTTCAGCACCCTTCCTCGCTACTAGGTGCCTTCAGCAGCTCGCCATTGAGGAGTCGCGCAACTTACCCAAGGCAGCAGAAGTTCTCCAGAGAGATTTCTATGTGGACGACTGCATGTCTGGGACGGAAACCCTCGAGGAAGCTCTGCGAACTCAAGAACAACTCATCGATCTCCTTCAAAGGGGAGGTTTCCAACTTCGAAAATGGTGCTCCAATCAACCACAACTACTCGAAGCTGTTCCTCCAGAATACAGAGAAGCCCAGCTGCCCCTTCAACTCGATAGCGGAAATAATGTTAAGACGTTAGGACTCTTGTGGCATCCTGCCAACGATCAGCTGCAGATTGTGAATGGTACTGGGATTACTAACTTCAACGGACCGGTTACAAAAAGAAAGGTACTTGCAGTCATAGCATCAATATACGATCCGTTGGGACTGATGGGTCCATTCATCATCTCCTGCAAGTATTTTCTGCAGCAACTCTGGCAACTTCGCTTAGGATGGGATGAGAACCTACCTAAAGAACTGCTTCAGCGCTGGGAACATCTACACAATCAGCTGCCTCTTGTCAGCCAAATTCGTATCGACAGACTAGTGCTAACGAAGGGCATTGCCACTAACATTCAACTGCACGGTTTTTCAGACGCGTCTGAGAAAGGATACGGATGTTGCATTTACATAAGATCGGAAAACCAACAGGGTGAACGCATCACAAGGCTACTGTGCGCTAAATCTAAGGTCGCCCCACTAAAAAGGGTCTCCATTCCTCGTCTCGAGTTGTGTGGAGCACTGCTGCTAGCTCGTCTTCTCAAGAAGGTAACATCGGTGTTAAATTTGACCATTAGCGGCATCCATTTGTGGACAGATTCGACGATCGTTCTTTCATGGATTGCAGCTTCACCCATACGGTGGAAAACGTTTATTGCCAACAGAGTTTCGGAGATTCAAGACAGCACATCGATTGCAGATTGGAAGCACGTTCCTTCAGGAGACAATCCTGCGGACCTGATTTCACGGGGACTCACTCCAGACGCCCTTATTGCTAAGTCACTTTGGTGGAATGGACCACCGTGGCTTGCGGAAAATACTCTATCATGGCCTAACTCAACCCCTTCTGCGGATACCCAGGACATCCCAGAACAGCGGAAACCTGTGGTCAGTCTCGTGGCGCTTCAACCTGAAGATGAGCTCATGCAGCGATTCTCTAAACTTGCACGTCTGCAGAGAGTGACAGCTTACTGCCTCAGATTTGCAGCTAACGCCAAACTTCGTCATACGGAAAGGAAGACTGGTGAATTAGACCTTCAAGAGTTACGTTCAGGACTATATGCATGTATCAGGAACGTCCAAGCATCAGCATATGGTGCAGAGATTCATGCTATTCGTAGTACAAGACCAATTAGTAAGAAGAGCAAGCTTATATCTCTTAATCCATTCCTCTGTGATCAAGGACTTCTTCGAGTTGGTGGCAGATTACAACAATCGGAGCTCCCTTTCAACCAACAACATCAAATAATCTTGCCCCCAAGTCACCATCTAACTAAATTGATAATCGAGAACGAACATCGACGAATGTTACATGCTGGGTGCCAACTGCTACTCTCCTCTCTTCGCCAGCAATACTGGATACCAAATGGAAGGAATACCATTCGGAAGATAATACACCATTGTCTCATCTGTCACAAGCTCAAGGCAAAAAATGCCCAGCAACTAATGGGTCAGTTGCCGAACTACAGAGCATCACCTGCCAATCCATTTGTTCACTGTGGGATTGATTACGCTGGCCCACTGTACATAAAATCAGGATCTCGTAAAAACAGTGCGAGAGTTAAATGTTACATATCAATTTTTGTATGTATGGCTGCTAGGGCTATTCACCTGGAAATTGTTAGCAGCATGACTACCCAAGCCTTTCTTGCTGCTCTCAAACGCTTTATCTCACGACGAGGAAGACCTGCGCACATATATTCGGACAACGGCAGAAACTTCGTAGGCGCAGACAAGGAACTTCGGGAACTGCAGAGATTGTTCGACGAAGAACATCACCAACGAGAGATCTCAAATTTCGCTAGCACTGAAGGCATTCAGTGGCACTTCATTCCGCCACAGGCTCCACACTTTGGAGGTATTTGGGAGGCTGGTGTCAAGTCATTCAAACATCATCTTCGACGAGTGATGGGCACGGCATACCTTACCTTCGAAGAACTGGCAACACTCACAACACAAATCGAAGCATGCCTAAACGCTAGGCCTCTAGTCCCCCTAGCCGATGATCCCGACGACATAATGGCTATCACCCCAGGTCACTTTCTAATTGGAAGACCCATCACTACCCTTCCCGAACCAGATCTGAGTAATGTACGCCTCAATGTACTCTCTAGATGGCAGCAACTGCAACGGCAGCTCCAAGGATTCTGGAAGGCGTGGTCAGCAGACTACCTCTCCCACCTGCAGCAGAGGAGTAAATGGACACTACCGAGCAATAATGTGCAGCCAGGCACATTAGTGATCGTCAAGGAAGACAACGTCCCCCCACTGTGCTGGAAGCTCGCAGTGATCGATCAGGTCCACCCTGCCGCTGATGGACTAGTACGAGTCGCCACGATCCGTACCTCTGCTGGAGTATACAAAAGGCCCATTACAAAACTTTGTCCTCTCCCCACTTCTGAAGGCGACGATATCTGAATGTAGTGTGTCTTGTTTTGTATTTATCTTCATGTTTGTTTGTTTATTTTACATTGTGTTTGGAAAAAAGTGTTTAACCCTTTTTTGGTGGGCGGCATGTTTGAACATTGTATCTTACTTCAAGTTTAGCAAGCCCTCACCAGATGTCAGAGTAGGACAGTGCTCGTAGCTCCACTGCCCTCGGTAGGGGGCAGCATTCCTGCTAGCTACTTCCCTGGCGGGAAGAGAGTAAGACAGTGTGTCTCTGTTTAAGAGCGGTAACGGTCAGTTGCGTGATGTCAGACAATGGCGTAGTCGGTGTAACAAACACCTACATTCAGTGGTTCTTTTGTGTGTAAATATGTGTAGGGAGTGTTGTCTTATCGTGTATGACGTGTTCATTTTAAGTTGTGTAAATATAATTTAGTAATAATTCCACAGAGATCCAGTGATGTGAATCAGCTGCCTACCTCGTGTTCTATCATACAGTCCATTTCTATCCTCGTACTATCCTTAGCCAAACCTTGTATATATCTCCTCACCTCAAAGCAACTCTTTTCAATCTGTCCAGCCTTATTTCGTCACCTGCAGTCTTATAGTTCTCTTCTCACGAGGTAGACGCATTCTTAAGTGGCTTCGTAGACACCACGTCGCCAATTCTGTAACATTTTACCACGTGGGAACGCATAATCTTTGATAAGTATTCCTAACAAGATAATAAATTATTAGTCACCATTAGGTAATTAGTGAACGAAGTATTCAACAACATTAACCCAAACGGGCTAAGTGAATAAATATCCGCTTTGCCCTATTCACTTGGCCCAGCTGTGCGCCATTATGGAAATCGTGACTGATCGCTTAAAAGTAGTGTAGCAAGAAAGCAAACAAAGTGAGTAAATAAGAGGGTTGGAACAACACTAAAACACAATGTAATCACTTGCAAAATAGTTATACCAATCTATGAATAATATTGTGTTTCTTACCTTGATAAAATTTTAAGAAATGCTATAAAAATCTGCAAATGCTTCTAGTCTCACACTGTCAGCCACTGTAGTCTTTTTTTACTACTGATTCTTATATCTCCAGTAGATGGCAGTGCTTCCTGCAGAAGCAACTCGGTGACACATGTCGTGATTTTCCTTAACTTTTACATATTCGCTTTGCCCGGGTCATCCGCTTTGCCCGGTCGTCCCCTAACTATATCATTCATTATTCTCAAGACTCTCATACAATTCGTCGTAAACAATCAAAACATGCCTTCCTACAATTATGAAATGACCTAGTCTCAGCTTTTATTCCACTCATATTACAACATTCGGTTATGCATTTAATATTTGACTAGCCTACTCAACCACAGCTTGACAATAATGCCGCTTACTTAAATGCCATTTGTCGTCTTACCCCATGTGATGTTCAACCTTGAACGTGAAGCTTCATAAACTGCTCAGTGACAAATGAAAGTCGGTGAAACATTTGCCACTGTGCTCGTCAAACCAGTGCCTGCTAAATGCACTGCCTACTGTATTACCATAATATTCTCGCGCTGCAGAGCACACACTGCCTGTTTCCAATACACACATTTTCAATTGTTATTGTAAAAGGGAATGTTTTACAGATATTGTAGTTTATAATACGGAACTCATTTTATTAGATGATTTGTAGCTTCCACCAGCACTAGCCTAAATAAAGAATACGTCATGGATCAACTAGATTAATAGACGCGACACCGCTCATAACCTTAAATTCCTTATAAACAGGTCCTCTTCATTCACAGACCAACACGTAATTTCATATGGATTCTGTTAAAATGAGTCATATTGATATGATAAATATCGTTTAAAATGATAATCTGGTAGCTGGATCGATCGATCGAGTGGGCAGTGCATACTTCCGTTTTCCCTCCACTGCCAGCTAGTACACTTCCGTCCGATTGATCGAGCGGGCAGTGCATACTTCCGTTGTCCACCACTGCCAGCTAGTACACTTCCGTTTGATCGATCGAGTGGGCAGAGCATACTTCCGTTGTCCACCACTGCCAGCTAGTACACTTCCGTTTGATCGATCGAGCGGGCAGTTCATACTTCCGTTGGATCCACCACTGCCAGCTCGATCGTTCCGATCCACTTCCTTCCCCAATTTTCAAAATCACTCCCACAAAACTATCCAGCAACCGAGCGGAAAGATGTTACACATCAAAAAGATGTCAACAAATGGGAATTTTGAAAGCAATGCGCGCTGAACGAGAATGGTCTGACTTTATCCGTGCCGATTGACTATCAGCTGTTGAATTAATTAACATAGAGTATCTTCAAGATAATAATTATTAGAATATGACACAACATAATTGTCATAACTAATGTTTAGATGAGGAAACTTTCAGGGCAGGGAACAGGGATTCTCGGCTTTATTGTTGATTAAAAACAAACAAAGCAATCGGCTAGGTGAATCAATGAATTGAGGTTAGTTCTGAGCAAGAGAAAAACTCCTAGAATTCCTCAGCCTGACAAAGAAATTCGTGCACAAAAGTTGGCCTGAGAAAATAGTTGAGGTGAAAAAATTGTTCTTAAGTCATTTATGTATATAAAATTGTTCCAAAATAAATTAGTAATTGAGACTTAATACAGTATATGAAGGCTAATCATAATTTTTTTTAATATTTTGATTTATTGAATGTATGTCTACCCCTTATTATTCCCGTTTTCCTACGGGGTCGGGGATGAGATGCGATGGAAGACTTTGTGGCGATGGTTTTTACGGCCGGATGCTCTTCCTGACACCAACCTCATGAGAGGAGTTAATGAGAGATGAAATGAATGATGGTGAATGAAACTGGGCAAGGTTATGGAAGGAAGCGGCCGTGGCCTGTCAGAAGGTACCATCCCAGCATTTGCCTGGTGTTGAAAATGGGAAACCACGGAAAACCATTTCAAGGACGGCCGACGGTGGGACTCGAACCCACGCGTCTACCGAGTCAGCAGAGAGCTTGGCCCCATGACCTAATGCTGCGCTTTAGCCAGCGTAGCCACTACTGTCGGTATTTTGATTTATTGAATAATTTGTAATAAAGTTTTACAGCACACACTAATGATAAATAATGTGTTCTAGGAAACTGTTTTAGTCACATTAGAATTTCGGTAAGTTATGGGGAAGGGGCTGAGGATGAGTTATAACTAATAGGGGGTATGGTAGGAGTCGGGTGGTTCGTACATGATTCAATAATTCAGACTGAATGATTCGCAGACTTCTACGGGTCGGGAAACACTGGTAGGCAATGGTGTTGTTGATGATGCCTTTTCTTTAGATGCCAGCGAGGTCATCAGTCTCATGTGCTTGACTACTTCCCGTTAACTATCCTTGATCATCTCTTGCTCTTCTGACTACGAAAGTAGCAAGTTTCTCAGGCTTAGGATATCTTCATTCTCCCTCCTTAGTTGATCCATATTTGTTCTCATCTGATACACCTAATCTTTGGTGAGTCAGGACGCTTTTTAGCCTACTTTCAACATATGAAACAAGTAGTTCCGTAAAGAACTATATAGCCTATTTTTATATATCTTAGGCCTCCCACCACTGAGGTGGGATTCGAATCCACCTCTTCACAATTTTGCCTCAGGAAGGTGAGTGTACACGGTTCCAACCCTCAGACCAGAATTAAATTCCTTGGCAGAGCCAGGACAGGTATCATGTGAGTGACAGACTAAGGAAGCTCAATTTTCGGATTATCCTACGGATAAAGTCTTCACTTTAAAGCATAAAAATGCTTGAAAAGCACATACTATATAATACAATTTGTAAATACGTTTATATGAGGAAAGTATGTATTGAACCCTTTATACTCTGATAGTATAAATGATTCTATGTTTTATTTCTACAATATTTAATATTTCTACCGGTATCATGAAAACCAGACAGAAATGGTGAAACTATAAGCATTGGTTGAAGACAGTAAGAATATACCTGGGTGCAGAGAGACAAAGCTTAATCGCTAGTGGAATTTGTGAAAGGAACCCAGCATAGCAATGAATCAGAACGCAGGTGAAAGCTGGCTCAAAATAGGAAGACACGAGATGACACATGCGTTTGGCATTTTTCTTGTTATGTTTCGCGCCTAGCCAAAAGAAATGCAATTATGTGAGAGGCTGATTGAGGCTGCCGATGTCCGTTGACGCTGAATTTGCTGAAGGCTGAGTACTAAGTCTTTTCCTTGTTTGTTGTGTTGAGCAATTGGCCTTGCAGGCAGCTCATTTGTCAGATGCGTCATCACACTGAGGGGGAGAATCTGGGAGATTCTTGTAAATATTAGACATTAATTTTTGTGTGTGTCAGAATTAATTTAGTTGTTTTTCTTAGAGTGTAGTGTCCTATACCCATAAATGTTGACTTGCGAGATGGAGGTTCGTGAGCACCGTGGCTGTTACCCGCTGTAAACGAACACTCATCCAAGTACTCATTCCTTTAGTTAATCAGAACGCACACATACAATTTCTGGTACGAGCCGGTGGATCAGGTATCCACAGTTTTCATTATGAAGAGTGGGTCTGAGTAACCCCTCATTTTATTATGTTATTTTTGTTATGTCAGGGAAGAGTTTGTTGTGTTATATTTCTTTGTTTATGCTTAAATTCAGTCATTAAATTTGTTTTCTTTACATCTTCTTCATTCTTACTTAGTTTAGTGTTTTTATCATATGACCCTTCATTCAGTAGAGCTGCTGTTTTGGCGAACATATTATAGCACCCGATGAACTGAGCACGACCCCGAAGAACAGATTCTTGCAGATAAACATAATGATGATTATGATAATTGTTTTTTAAGGGGCCTATCATAGCAGATAAACACGGCGATACTGAAGGGCTCAGTATATGCCTAGTAATGACTTGCTAGGATCACCTTAGGAAGACATGCCCCATCTTAAGTACAGTACTGCACTATGCATATCATGGTCTGTAGCATCCGGTCCCATGGTTAATTGGTTAACATTGGGAACCGGGTTTGATTCCCGGCCGAGCCAAGGGGATTTTAATCTCGAATAGTTAATTCCCCTAGCTCGATAACTGGGTGCCTTGGAGGTCCTAGTGAAATAAATGCCGAAAATAAAAGAAAACAGGAACAGTAGGCATAATACGAAAAATGTTAAGTTAAAAAAGCAGTGAGACTGTCACCACTACACGCAGGTGCCGTAAGTGTTGCCTGTTCTTAAGGCGCTTGACGCTGAGAAACCCAAAAATCCAACCACGTAGGCTACAGTAATTGACTGATTTGCGACAGTACGATATTCCCTTTTATCTCATCTATCAAGTATCCCATTTTGAATGTCTTTTCGCACCCTACAGGTCATTCTGAACTCAGAATAATATTAATTGTAGTTTCCCAATGCAGAGCAAAGTTATCTACAACTCGTTGTTGGTTTCTTTTAACCTGGATATGTTGTCAGGCTGAGGGTCAATCTTGGATAGTAGGTTATTTCTTTCTTTCTTTCTTTCTTTCTTTCTTTCTTTCTTTCTTTCCTTTTTACTTCTTTCTTACTTTCTTTCTTTTTCTTTATTTCTTTCTTACTTACTTACTTTCAAATTCTGTAGGTCTATATTGTTTTAAAAGTAATTGATTTCATTATTAATATTCACTGACATGTTATGAACCATGTTGCTATTTTTAATGGTTCTGCATAAAGCCCCAGACTAATAAATTATATTTGTTTGCATAAATTAGTAGTCCATTCAGCACGTCAATACTAAAGAAACTGTAATAAATTAATAACTATTTCAGTACATGCTCCAAACACAGTCTGATAGATCATCATTCATCACTGATAAGTTTCCACTGTGGATAAGAGATAAAGTATCTACCACGTGATCCAATGATTGCGGGTTCGATTTACGGGCAAGCAAGGGTAAGAAGAATTCCACGCTATTCCATAATGTCTGGTGTCGTATTAGAAATGGGCCACAGATTATCCATATAAAAAATTCGATACAACTGGCAGTGACTTCGAAACTTTGTTACTTTGGCAGTGGAAATGAAGCTCGAAATAGATTCGTAGTTCACCCTATTATTATCATTATTTTGTACTTGTGAATTGACTACTCAAGATCACGCTACAACTTCATTTTTTCTTCCTCATGCGGTGTTTTCTCTGTGCCCATTACTCCTTTATGAGTTCACTGGCCTGCACCCGTTGTTCTTCTGTCCAGCCACTTCCAGTCTTCTTAGTTCTTTCTGCGACTGAAGCCCCTTCCAAATTTTTCACTACCCTATGTTCCTAAATGTACAGAGAGGTTAGTTTTTATGTATCGGAGACCCTCTCCAGCCTGCTCTCCCGCTGCGCGAGCCGGTCTCCCGCCACGCACTTGGCCGTAATCCGCTTCTTGGCGCCACAAGTTTCCCTCCTTTACAGTCTGCTGAGAGCTTTAACAGTGTGAGGTTCAGTTTAGTCAATTGTTCACGTGTTTAGTGCTCAGTGTGCTGTTCCAATGCGATTTTCATTACGTGAACGTGTGTAGGCCTATATGTATAATACCTTCATGAAGTACAGGAAATCTTGTGCGAAAACACGCCGAAAATTCCATCAGAAATTTCCAAACAGACCCGTGCCTAGCGTCAAAACAATAAAAGATCTAGCAAATAAGTTCAAACATTATATTACAGCTGAAATACAGTCAATCGGTGCTGAGGAACTTCAGAGAGTAAATGCCAATTTCATAAAAAGGTGCCAGCGATGTATAGCAGTGCATGGCGAACATTTTCAGCACCAGCTGTGAACTAGGTAAGTACAAATTCCTATACTCAATGACTCAGTGCCGGGTCGGCGCCGCATAACGGCAAAGTGCGTGGCGGGAGACAGGCTCGCACCGCGGGCGAGCGGGCTAGCGAGGGTCTCCGATACATAAAAACTAACCTCTCTGTACTTCTGTTGAACAATTGAACCTCTGAGATGTTAAATCTTTCCATATTCTTCTTTGTTTCCTTTATACAATACTGCATTGGTCTTTTTTTGTCCAGAAGAACGGTAACCAAATAACAATTCGATAAATCTATTGTCGTACATTCAGTACAAATGTCTTAGGAACGCCAGTCTTCTCTTCTTCATACTCTTTGAGATACTTTTCACCTTCCAGTAATCTTCTTTGTTGCTCCGAAGTTTCCATCCGTTTTCAGTGTGAACAGCTCCCATAATGTTTCTGAGGATTCTTCTTTTCAAGACCTCTAGCTTCTCCAGCTTGTAGTTCATGGACAGGCATTCACTGACATACAGATATTCGGTTTTCACCACGGTGTTGTATTTCATTTTGGCATTAGAGGATGTTTTTTGTCAAGCCATGTTCTCTCTCCTTCGAGATCCAATTTCCCAGTATTATTAATTAATATTATTATATTTATATTTATTATGCTTATTACTATTATTATTATTATTATTATTATTATTATTATTATTATTAATATAAGGCCTGTTATCTGTATATATTCTGTCTACTTGTGGTTCTATAGTCACCATAGACTACGTTTCATGGAATACTTTAAAGTTTTGCCAGAATTTATGTTCGTTATGGGATGAGTTGATTGTACTGTATACACCATCATTATCATCGTGTATTCAATCTCGTAACTGGTGTGTCCCTAGGATGAATCTACCTTGGGTTGTACATTTCGCTCTGTTATAGCTCTTTAGGCCTGTATTGCCAAAGAACGCCTTTATAAACGTCTGCCCACCTCGTGGTACAGTGGCGAGTATACTTGGCTGGGTTCGATTCCCGGCTCTGCCAAGAAATTTAATTCTTACCTTGTGAGGCAAAACTGAAAAGATTTGGGCTCGATTCCCGCCTAGGCCATCCAGGAAGTGGTTTTCTGTGCTTTCCCTCTCTTCTACTCCAGGCAAATGCCGGGTTGGTACCTAACTTAAGATCATGGCCGCCTCCTTCCCAATCCTCACCTGAATCACAAGAGCTGTTCACACAACTATACCTACAGACACCACAATAACACAAGTTAACATATACAATAATAATAATAATAATAATAATAATTATTATTATTATTATTATTATTATTATTATTATTATTATTATTATTATTATTATTCGTTATGCCAATTCAAAAAGCGCGTTTTAACTTGGTTGGCTTGATGGTTTTCGCCTTCTATCCTCCCAAAATCTCTTCACGAATATTGCACCTTGCGATCTATATTATTTTTATTATTATTGCTTGCCACGGTGGGTGAGTGGTTAACGTGTCGGATTACCAACCCCAAGCTTGCAGGTTCACCCCTGGCCGTGGTAAGTGATTTTTGAAAGGCGACAAAAATCACGACATGGATGTTATACGTTGTTGGCATGTTAAAGAACCGATTTGAATTCAGTGGGCCGTGCTCAATGGCAAAATTAATCTCGGGATTTTCGTATGACATGTCGTAATTTTTGCCGCTTTACAAAAATCACTTACCCCGGCCAGGAGCGAACCTGCAAGCTTGGGGGTTAGTAATCCGACACTATAATCACTCACCCACCGTGGCAAGCAATATATTATTATTGAGCCGTATTGAAGGAATCTAGTCTAATATAGGCCTAATATAGAAAATTTGGGTTCAACTAGAACGTTTTTCAAGGTTAGAGGACTTTATCAGTCAAAAATTGTTACGCATTTCACCAATTCATTATACGTGGAAACAACATCTTTTTGCAATCAACAGGAGATCCGATTCATTATATTGAACCATAATGAAGAAGTATAATGTAGACAATCTATTAAGGTAGATTTATATTAACTTTAGTCTTGTTTCGTTTATGTATTTTTCATGTTTTTTTTGTGATCTTTCATTTTATTTAAATTTTAATGTATACTTTGTAAAGATGTCCATTTTCACTTTGGCATTTGTTAACATAGTTTTTAAGATTCTTTTATTATTTCAATCAACGCTGACGATTATCCTTGTATACCGAAACATGTACGTATTAATTTAAATATTAAACGTCTTTTAAGTTTTTGGCAAGGCGGCTATTATAATTTGAGATTAATATAATGAAAACCAAAATGTTAGTGTATAGTCTATATAATTTTAAAGCTTATAAAACAGGTTACAACTTTAATACCGAGAGCTCTCCGTTAATTTTTGACGGAGATTCATGTTTTATTCCCGGCTCTGCCAAGAACTTTAATTCTGGTCTATGGGTTGGAACGGGGTACACTCAGCCTCGTGAGGAAACACTGAGAAGAGATGGGTTCAATTCCCACCTCAGCCATCCAGGAAGTTGTTTTCTGTGGTTTCCCCACTTCTACTCCAGGCAAATGCTGGAAGGTTCCTAACTTAAGGTCACGGCCACCTCCTTCCCAATCCTCCAGTCTAGTCTGCAAGCCTCTGTTTGTGAACAAGTCACCTCCATGATCTCCTATTAGCAGTTAGCACTGCGGCCTCCTCTGCTTCTACACCTCTATAGGCCTAGGCTATTGAAATCGTTCGACACTGAATCTAACCATCGCCTCCTAGGTCTACCTCTACTTCTCTTACGCTCTACAGCCGAACACATTAACCTCTTAGGTAATCCCTCCTCCCCCTTTCTATTCACATGACCCCACCATCCGAGTCGGCTCATACAAACATCTGGCGTGTTTATTTCTAACTTATCCTGTTTCTCTTCATTTACATACAACAATACTTAAATGTTCCGTCTATAAAAATAGTTTCTCTTTTACACAAGTAATTCAAATTTGATGCAGTAGAAAACATAATAATGTTATTCTCTCTGTCTTTTACCAGGAGAATATTTTCTTTTATTCGGCCCCGTGGTGTTGGGATAGCGCGTCTGCCTTTCACCCGGAGGCCCCGTGTTCGATTCCCGGCCCCGTCAGTGATTTTAGAAACTGACGTTAGGGCTGGAATGGGGTTCACTCAGCCAATATTAACGGCCGAGGGGATCCGATGCGCTGATCACGCGTCACCCCAATATCTGCAGGCCAAATGGCAGGGCAGCGGTCTCTTGGTAAGCCTAGGCCCTTCACGGGCTGTAATGCCAGGGGTTATTATTATATTTTCTTCTAAGTTCGATCGAATGTCCATAATGGCTAGAGTATCATGAACTTCTTGCTTATTTTGAGGCAGAGGTGGTGAGTTTCTCAGTCGCAATATTATTTTAAATCCTCTCCATGCCATTTGATAGTAAATTATCAGACAAGTGCTTAGGGGCAGCAAGTATATCCTTTCTCATCAACTTCGATGGCCGTTCACATATATTGTCACGTACATTTCTTTTTACATTGTTCGAAATAAATTCTTGATTAATCGTCGTACATGGTTCGTTATTGTGAGACCCACATAACAGAATGTTACCACCATTTGTAAATAAATGGGCAGAACATTCCTTGACACCTCCACTGTTGGCCCCATTTTGACAACTCACACTTATGAAATTTATAGTTTCCTATAATTCTCAATTCTCCAACTCTTTGACTGTGCATGGATAACATGTTCGCTGCACTGATTATATCTACAGAAACCCCAGGGGGTCCAGGTGTATGTAGCTGTCAGTCAACTCATGACTTACAAACATTTCAGGAGAGGTTGCCTACCCCCACTCTCTTCCCAAACCCATTAGCGTGAGCTGACAGGACTGTTTGGGTTTAACCTAATCAGCGGAGTTTGACCATCCCGGTCCACATTGGTTATCTTCTCCACCCAGTTCTTCTTTCAAGCATCGCCAGCACCACATCTCAAAGACTTCTTATGTCACCATTTTGAGTGCCCATTTTTCAATTAATATTGTAACTTTCAGTGGGTCAACACAAAATAATTCCAATTACTGGAAAATGTAAAAAATAACCTGAAATAGTTATTTCTTTATTTAGCGTATGGATTTTAGTGCCTGGAGTGTCCGAGGACATGTTCGGCTCGCTAGAGCCTGTAGCTGCGTCAATGCCGTCATCCATGGGGTGAGCTACAAGTTCCGTTCAATTTCAAGTAGTTCCAACTTTCACTACCAGATGTCACTGATACCTAGTGGTGAACGTTGGAACTTTAATAGAGCGTTTCAACAAAACCTAACCTGCAAATTTAGCTTCATACAAGTTTAATTAGTGGAAGGTTCTTTTACATGCCATAAATCTATGACATGGGACCGTCGGCTTTACTTCCCCTCCGAAGGAAGGCATACTGAAAGATCTTAACGCTCTTAAAAAATCCGACGACTTCAGCCGGATTTGAACCCGCAATCTTGGGCATATAAGCTCAGCATGCTACCAACTACGCTACTGAAGTCAACCTGAAGTAAATTACATGTTATCAGGGGCAGCTGATTCACCTGGTATTTATATCTTAATCAAATTGCATGTGATTAATAACCAGGTGAATCACCCGCCCCTAATAATATTGTTTTATGCAGCCCAACTAGCGTTGTTGTCAGGAAGGTTGACATTTCTCTGCTTAGCCTACAACCCGAATGGTACTAATGCCCTGCAAGCATAGCCTATACAGGAAACGATAATACTATTATTTTTTCTTTATATTAGTCTGTAGCCATATCAAGGAAAACTTAATAGTTTTCAGTATCGTTTGCAGGATATGCTTGCAGTGCATTAGTACCACACGGGATGTAGGCTAAGCAGAGACATATCGACCTTCCCGATAATACGCGTTAGTTAGGCTGAAAAAAAACAACACGATATTATTAGGGGCAACCGATTCACCCAGTAGATTGTTACGGACTATTGAAGAAGAAGAAGAAGAAGAAAACTAAGGGATGGAATGTTTCGCTCGTCAAGCGAGCATCATCAGATCTAAACCGACCGCGGTGGCCGAGAGCGCAGACGTGCTACCTCGTGCTTCGCTGACATCGTGAGAGCGTAGGTTCGAATCCCACCTCACATGTCAGTCGTCCTGAAAATGGTTTTCGTGGTTTCCCATTTTCACCACCGGGCAAATGCCGGGACGGTTCCTTTCAATAAGTACACAGCCTATTTCCTTACAAAACATCGCTTCCCTGATATGCCCTAAAAATTAAAAAACTGGCCATTGGCTGTATTAATAAAATGAATCATCAGATCTAAATATGCAAGACACACAGCGGTACAAAACACTACCAAACCTACAATGACACCCTCAGTCGGTCTTTGCCCTCCAAAAGCAAAATATAAGAAAACCCGTCAGAAAACTTAGTACGGTAATTATTACTGATAAATATTACAGCATTAAGCACCGAAAGAAGAACTATTTATTTTAATGTTGCAAATCTTAGAACAACACAAACATTCTTCCTCCCACAAACTAATCTATAAAGGTGTAGCTACTATTGCTGTGATACACTTAAGCAATGCCGGGTGAGTGAGCCGTGTTCGTTATGACATGGCTGCAGGCAGTCGCTCACATCCGGGAGGCGAGGAGGTTCGAATCCCCCCGCCAGCAACCTTGAAGATGGTCTTCTGTGGTTTCCCATCTTTCTAAATATAGGCCACAGCTGCTACCTTCCAATCTTCGCCCTTACATTCACACTTTCCTTCCCAGACAACACTCCACACGAGACGGTACTTGTAGTTCTCCACATAGAAGCAGCTACAAACCTTGCGAGACGAACATGTCCTCGGACACTCTGGGTAATAAAGGCCATACGCTAAAGAAAACACTGATAGTCAGTCTGAAAGACTAGACTTTATATCATTTTAAATGCTACAAATGCTAGAAATGCTGCGTGAACTCGAAGTCCGTTAGCAAAAAAAATAAAAAATATATAAATAAAAGAAAGAGCAAGTGCAAACCAAGGTCAACGGAGGTAGCTGGCTGGATGACGACGCGCTCACCGGAGCGCGCGGGGAAAGGAGGAAGCTCAAGCAGTACTATGACGTTACACACCTCAATGCATTCTCGGTACATTTCATCCCGTCACCGCAACGTAACGCCAGACCCCAGCGAAGTCGACATAATCATTTAAAATTATAAAAAAATCAATAAGCCCTAAACTACAGTAGAATTGTAAACTAATAGCCTATGGGGAAATTAACTACAACTACTCTGCTGTGATGATGGTAAATACTGTAGCTATAACTACAACATAGGAAATAGCGTTTGTTTACTATTAACGTGTTGAAAGATCTGATGTGGATACTTATCTGAAATTGTGGAATGTCTACAGGTTGCTGAGACAACCACTTTTGGTGTTAGTTAAAATAATAATTTGAGTTCTTTGAATTTGATTAGCTTTTAAAAAAACATGTAGGATCTCTCTTGAAAGGTTTCAGATTAGGCTATGTCCAGTTCTCACCACAATACAGTATATCACATTTGGCCACATGTAGGTCTTAACAAGTACTTTCCTTAGATTGAGATAGGCTATATGTTGTACTGAAAATATCAGGTCGACACAGTTGAATTAATATAGGTTAAGGGGAGATGTAGGCAAAATGTGACCCGAAAATACATTTTGATTGCCATATTATGATAGCTTAGAGTCTAATGATCATATTCCCGAACTATCGTGGCAAAAAATTACTTAAGTACCTTAATATAATTTAAAAAAAGGAATGTGCGCTTCTGCCACGCCCACATGTCAAAGACGATGGGAACCCACTTCATGGTAAAGATAGGCTCACTGCCAAAACAAATAAGTTTTATTCAGGGCTGTTATGGTATGGCAATGGAGAACAACATACAGGATGTGAATGCCGGGCAGAAATACAAGGAATATCCGTGTGGTGAATTTTAATGATGGATTAATGAAGAAACCCAAGTGTGAAATGTGTCCCATCTTCAAATGCATTTTTCTAGGAACATATTTTTTTCATATTCATGTACCTTTTCCTTAGATCCTATCACAATTGTTGACTTAAAATGTTGCATAGATGCGCAGCTAGCTATGTTCAATAAAGGTTTTAGTGGACGGATGTTTTGATATATTAAGGGATAGGCTAGGCCTACTGATTTTAGAGCCATGATAAAGTCATTCAAAAAGTAAAAGGAAACATTATGAAAAATTTGAAACCCTCATTATTCAAACTAATTAACTTAAAACAAATGTCTTCCACCTATGTCTTTGCACATACACCGAGTATAGCTGTACTAAATTACAGATTTCTGTCGTCAGTGGTTTTCGGAAAAAAGGTACATATTTGTATTTTCAAAATTTCGAATTTAATGTAGTCTATTATAATTGTTTTAAATCATAAGTCATGGCCCTGAAAATAAATACTCAGATTTCTGTCAGTATAATGTTTTCGGGTGCTAAGTTTCAGTTTTCTAGGTTTAATAATAGCTTAAGAAAAAACTAAAAATGTCAGTTATGTAATTTTGCCTACATCTCCCTTTAATTCCAATTGGAATATCTAATTTACTTAAAATGAACGAAAGCCTATAGTTACTCTTTTCATCTACGTATTTGATGTAAAAGCTATGTTGACAGGGCTATACAGCATTGCTCCTAATTATCTGATGTAAGCACCATAACTTGGGGCAATATAATCAGGACGCTTGCTTTAATGTTTTTTCCCCCATATTTAACAAGCAAGGGGTTAGAACAATCATCTTAGGATTCACCCCCTACGGGCGGAGTCTACACCCCATATTGGCTCCACCCCCGATAGGAGGGGCTTAAAGGAGACTCCGCCCACACCACTCAGCGCACGCCTAGGTCTAGTTTCTAGCATCTATTGAGTGAATATAGAAAGGAACATGAGCTTGAAAGCATAGACCGTGATGAATAACGAGCAACTATTTTTCTAGTTGGCAGATTTTCAAAGCAAAGCACCTTCATCAAATAAATGGAGTGATAGTAAGGAAAAAAGAGCCTCTGCCTGTCTGTATACTCGCTCTAATTCTATAGAGGATTTGCATCCCCATTGAGTTCGCTTTAGAACTAGCTTAAACTGAAAAATAAGCAGCGGCTTCTTTTAATGGCATAACCTGCAATATGTTAATATATAGAGTAGCAAGTGAAACTGAAAGAATGCTGAAGGTTTTGTCCATTGTTGAGATCTCCTCTATTATCATCAAAGGATGGGAAGAATTTGTGTAGGCTACAAATAGATTAGTCTAATCTGCCTTTACTCTATTTACATTTGAATGTACTCGTATGCCACAAAGAAGAATGTCATGTGCAGTAACCATTTGTGTGAAAGAGGGACTCAGTTCCCAGTTTTGTCACTATTTCACATTATGTCATTAGGGAGAGATGAAAGGAGCAGTAGGCTATAGGTTTCACATAATATTTCAAAGAAAGAAAGAAAGAAAGAAAGAAAGAAAGAAACAAAGAAAGAAAGAAAAGTACAGTTAGAATCTGACGTATTAAATACATGAAACATTTAAAAAAGGAAACTGTAGGACACTGCCAAACAATTACGAGCGTTACAGTAGTTGCATATGATGTGTAACATCTGACATGTTATTCGAATAATTCCATATTACTTACTCGCATTTTTTTAAGAATGAAGTGCTAACCTTGTGCCAGCAAACATGAATGATTCCTTCGTGTTATTACCATCGGCAAGTTCTCATTATCATCACTTCAGCAATAACGACTTGTAAAACTCCAGTGACAAATCCTTTCAGTAAATATGATATAATAGTGCTGTATTTTGGCCAACAGTACCTCGAGTGCTTACATTAAATGAGAATACAGCAAAAGTAGTAAGATTTAATAAATTATAATTGTTTTCAGCAAATATGATATAGGCTAATGAATATTTTCACACCAAAGAACGACAATTTGAAGATGATTTATTGTAGGAATATCTTTAATGGGGCCTACAAACCTTGAAGTAAACCGTATGCGATTTAAATTCCACATAGCCACATGGCTGACAGTACGTCTTTATACCAATCTCTGCCACCGCAGGCTACTTGTAAAACTCCTGTGCCAAATCCTTTTAGCAAATATGATATAATGAATATTTTCACACCAACGAACGACAATTTGAAGATGATTTATTGTAGGAATATCTTTAATGGGGCTTCCAAAACCTTGAAGTAAACCTATGCGATTTACATTCCACATAGACACATGGCCGACAGTACGTCGTTGTACCAATCTCCGCCACCGTACGCGCTCATTGTTCCGTCCCATTTCCGTCCCACTTCCGTCCCTTTTTACAAAATCACCCCCACAAAAATATAGTCTACAGCAACCGAGTGGAAAGATGTTACACATTAAAAATATCCAGCAACCGAGCGGAAAGATGTTACACATAAAAGAAAACCAGTTAAATACCAATAACATCAGCAACTGATTAAAATGAACATTTACTCATTGTAAATACAGTAAAACATCATTGTTAAGCACCCGCTCATCACGCTATCCCGTTTATCACGCTCTTTTTGTAAGGACCCTGGACGGTTCGTGTATAATAAGTTACTGCATAATTTTACCCTATTATTACCGACAGTAGTGGCTACGCTGGCTAAAGCGCTGCGTTAGGCCATGGGGCCAATCTCTCTGCTGACTCGGTAGACGCGTGGGTTCGAGCCCCACCGTCGGCCGTCCTTGAAATGGTTTTCCATGGTTTCCCATTTTCAACACCAGGCAAATGCTGGGACGGTACCTTCTGACAGGCCACGGCCGCTTCCTTCCACATCCTTGCCCAGTTTCATTCATCTTCAACCATTCCATCTCTCATCCCGACGCGCAGGTCGCCCACGGGCGTCAATTAGGAAGACCTGCACTCGGCCTCTCAGGAGGCCACACGAAAAAAATACCTATTATTACGCTTCAAAATCCTGCTTATAACATTTTTATTCATGTAAAGCAATAGGATAAATAACGTATACTAATAATTATTATTACTACAGTAGGCCTATTATAAATTATACAGAGTGTTTCTAAATTCCCATTACAGACTGAGGGCTTGTAGTGGGGTCCAAGACGACTAAGTTTAGCATAGGAACTTGTGTCAGGAAACGTACTGTCTTCCCGCTACCCACAAAAAAAACCACCATAGCACACGTTAAAATCTCCCACATTTTCGGCGCCACTAACTAGAGTACGTTCGTCATTGAACGATCACCTGATGCCCCATATCCCTTACAGGTTTGTTGACATTCCATATCTTCTTCCACGAAATCTCACGGGTGCCGCGTACTTGGTATTCTTTGAAGACGTAGCCTACTGCATGAGTTCTCAGACGAAGTGCCACTGCATATGTGTCAAAACATGTGGTCTCAGCACGATGGCGCACCACCTCAGTTTCACTTGCGGTCCGAGATCATCTGCACCAAAGATTTGGGCAACACTGGATCAGTCGTGATGGCCCGATTACTTGGCCAGCACGTTCACCCGACTCCGCTAGACTACTACCTGTGGGGTCACAAGAAAACCTTGATTTATGAGACCTCTGTGGAATCCGAGGAAGACCTACTGCCCCTATAGGTTGTTTCCCCTACCATCTTCAACGAAATCTCACTGGTGACGCGTACTTGGTATTCTTTGAAGACGTACTGCATGAGTTCTTAGACGATGTGCCACTACATGCGCGTCAAAACATGTAGGTTCAGCACGATGGCGCACCGCCTCATTTTTCACTTGCGGTCCGAGATCATCTGCACCAAAGATTTGGGCAATACTGGATCGGTCGTGGTGGCCCGATTGCTTGGCCAGCACGTTCACCCGACTTGACACCGCTAGAATACTACCTGTGGGGTCACAAGAAAACCTTGATTTATGAGACTCCTGTGGAATCCGAGGATGGCCTACTGGCGTGTGTTATGGCTACAGTGGACGTTGGAAGACCAGGGATTGGTGATCGTGTGTACCAGAACATGGTATGGCGGTACCATGTATGTGTTGACGTCCGTGATCGTCACATCGAGCCCCACCTGTAATTGGACCCAGACGACAAGTAGCAGGAGTCGGGCAGAGCGTCGAAAATGCGGAAGCTGTGAACGTGTGCTGTGGTGGTTTTGGGTGGGTAGCGAAAAGACGGTACGTTTCCGGACATAAGTTCCCATGTTAAAGTTAATCGTCTTGGTCCCCACTACAAGCACTACAAGTCTGTAATGGGAAATTAGAAACACCCTGTATTGTTACGGACTATTGAAGGTAAAGAAAAGAAGAAGAAGAAGAAGAAATATAAGGTTGATATGTTTCGCTCATCAAGAGAGCATCATCATATCCAAATATGCAAGACAAAGCTTTGATGGGTTTTCTTGTAGACTATTTGTTTTTGGAGGACAGAGACTGCCTGTAGGTAGCGTTTTGTAGAGCTACCGGTATTTGTCTTGCATATTTGTATCTGGGATACCAATTTGCATCAGGTGTTTCTCACATTATTGGAACCATGCCCACTTGGTTGCCTTTGGGTTTGTGAAATTCCAGATTTTCGAAGTCATTCAATTATTATAATGATAATTACTATTATTATTATCATTAATAATAATAATAATAATAATAATAATAATAATAATAATAATAAATAGTCATCTCTCCGGTTTTTCTGACTAGTCAATTAAAAACCCCACACGCATATGACCTTAAAGATAAAATGTAAGGGCTAGAATCTGTTGAACAAGCCACTTGTTGTAGTACACCGTGTATGAAGAGAACAACACCACCCAGAGCAAGTTACAAGAGGGAAGGGGAAGATTCTATTGAAGAATTCTTCGCTTTGAATGTATACGCACTTGCGTATGGAGATGGTGCACCAGTTCAACAGCTGGCCATATACAAAGAGCTTCCTGGTTCGTGTATCGGCCTACTGCCATTTCTTTCCCGCTGTACAATGCCAGTTCCTGTAATAATAATAATAATAATAATAATAATAATACTGTAATAATAATAATATCTTTGCATTAAAGAGCCCTTTTGACTGCTGTAGCTGAGACACGTTGAGGTGTCACGCTCTTTCCCTAGAAGGGGAAATTTTACGTGCCAATAAATATATTCGCCTGATCACTCAAATTTTAAAACCTCGTGTTCCGCCCCTTAAAACAACAATAACTAACTAACTAATCCCAACCAACCATCCTGGGGCTTTATACTGACACCCTGAGACAGGAAGCAAGCGCCTCAACGGCCTGAGTCACATAGCCGGCCAAAAGAAGAATTAAGTTGTTTATGATTCATTCAGGGGCTATCATCCAGAGGAGTGCGTCAGGCCTCGGCAGCCGGCACAGTTCATATCCTTGCCGCTAGATGGGGGCTTCATTCATTCCATTCCTGACCCGGTCGGAGACTGGAAGCAGGCTGTGGATTTTTTCAGGGGCTATCATCCCGGTGTGTGTATTGAATTTTTCTGATAACCCTTATTACTGTGGTGACTGAAGTAGTGTGTGCATCTGTATTAGGGTCAAGGATTGGGAAAGATGTCCGGGGACTTTGAATAAGGTACCATCCTGGGGTGCGGAAAATATCGGACAAAAACCACACTTCGGATGGCTTTTGTTTGCACCGAGATTCAGGATCCGTGGTTGTGGGGTACAACAATCTTTAAGGCAACAGGAGTCGTGGCCGAGGCGTACACAGTTTTTCCTTTTCACCAAGTTAGATGATAAAATCGTTGATATCCTTATTGTACACAGGCGAAGTTCTGAATTGGGGAAGTACAGCTTATTAGTCTCCGCTGACAATTATCCATACACATTATTTTGTTGTGTTGAAAGTATTATCCAATAACGGCATTGCTTAGGTAAATATTAATCGGGACATAACAGCATTGCCATGCCAAATGTATTTGAGAAATTGTGTCCTGTAAACCGCTCCCATTGTAAATCGCGCCCAGAACGGTCTCTACCTGGAGTATTTGTGGCTGATATGGACGAAACCATTGGTCTGAAGGAAATCATTGATAGCTACTTGCTTAGACGACTGTCTGGACGAAACCATTGGTCGCTACTTGGTTAGACGACTGTCTGGACGAAAATTACTGATTGCACTACAAGCAAGGGCGGGTCTGGGGCGTAAGCCCCATGTTAGGGTTGTTTTGTGTGTAGAACAGTATCGTCACAAGGACGATTTCTAGACTGGGCGCGATTTACGCACATTTCTTAGTGGACGCCATTTTCCCTGGGCGTGATTTTCGTACAACCTTAGGAAATACAGATACGACTACGGCCAAACAGCGTAATGCAAGGTTGTCTAAACATTCTGGTAACAAGAAAAACATGTTATCCAAAACCTCTCGAGCAGCCGAGTTAACAAGTATTTGATCTTCACTTTGAAGCTAAGATTCCTAGGATTTGCTTTTATTATTATTATTATTATTATTATTATTATTATTATTATTATTATTATTATTATTATTATTATTATTATTGCTGCCCTCTAGGCCCTCTCGTACACTTAACCACACACAGTGCAACTTACATGAATACTCACATATGATATTCTTAACCTACCAAACTTAAATACTAGGAAATCTTAAATACTAGAATTAAATTAAATTAAATTAAATTAAATTGGCGACTGCGTGATATTAACTAAGCTATACAATTTAAATGACATAGACTACATTTTTAACAAACTTTTACTATGGTCATTCACTCACACATTCATACACGTTTGTTCTAGTTGACCTACGAATTCAAGAGGAAATCTCTACATGCACGTTTGAAAGTTGTTAGGGATGTAGAACAATGATTCCAAATTCTAGTTCCCGACACGAGGAAATAGTTACTGAAGGCAGATGAATGATGTAGAGGAATTGCAATTATAGTCGTAGTTCTCTTCTCTTTCAGGAACACTTTTCTCACAGTAATAACGGTTCATTTCTTGGTGAGATTAATTATTATTATTATTATTATTATTATTATTATTATTATTGCCTTTATTGGTGGCGCAGTTAGGGCTCTTGGCCCTCTCTTACACTTAACCACATTAATACAATACAATAAACATATTATGGCGACAAAATTAAACAATAATAATTGACATTGATCATGATTTTCACACTCTCATTCACTCATCCAGTCACATTTGTTGTCGGTCAGCAATGTTCAGCAGGCTGCCCCAGCAGGTGGTCTTGAATCTAGATAGTGAGGTGGTACCCCTGACACTGGCTGGAAGGGTATTCCACAGCCTAGACCCCACCACATGAAAAGAGTTGTTGTATATAGAGGAGCGATGAATAGGAATGGAGAGGGAAGAACCAGAGCGTGTATTATTACCATGGAAAGAAGACAAGTACTTGAATTTATTTGATAAGTATAGTGGTCTGTCGTCAGACAATAATCGGAAAATCTGGACAAGAATGTGATATGATCGACGTAGTTCAGGTTTCAGCCAGGAAAGAGCGCAATTATAGGGAGTGATATGTTTATCATAGCTCAGATCGTAGATAAATCGTATGCAAGAGTTCAGAGCTCGTTGAAGTTTCAAAGTTAATGTTTTGGTTGCGTCTACAAGAATAACGTCACAGTAGTCAAGAATAGGAAGTATTAGTGTCTGTATGAGTAGGATTCTTACTTTAAATGGTAAAATATCTTATTTTCTTTTGAGGGAGTGGAGCGTTGCGAAAATCTTCTTGCATACATTCTGTACATGTTCAGACCAGTTAAGAGTCTGATTTATTATCACACCTAGATTTTTCACTATAGGACAGTATGGAATTTCATTGTTGTTCAGTACAATTGGGGGAATAATTTGATCTCGGAGTGACGTCAATAGTTTTTGAGAGCCAATTATGATAACTTGTGTTTTGGATGGATTCAGAAGAAGGGAATTTTCCTGAGAATATTTTCCAAGTCGTTGAAGGTCAGCGTTGATAATTTCAATTGTCAATGGAATCTCATTTGTCTTGCAGTGGGAGTATATTTGCAAATCATCTGCATATAGGTGATATTTGCAATTTTTCAAATTAGATGAGATGTCGTTGATATATAGTACAAAAAGCAAGGGTCCTAGTACACTACCCTGTGGGGCGCCTGACTTTCTGCTTAGCCACTGAGAAGTTTTATCCTGGGTTACAACACGTTGCTGGCGATTATTCAGGTATGATGCGAAAAAGTTAATTGTCTGCTGGTCGAAGTAATAAAATTCCATCTTTTTCAATAGTGTGTGAGTATTTATGGTGTCAAAAGCACTGCTGAAGTCGAGAAGGGTGAGGATTGTCACCAGTTTTTGGTCCATTGCCTGTCTAATGTCGTCAGTCACTTTGAGTAATGCTGTTGCGGTGCTATGTCCCTTCTTGAAACCTGATTGCAGAGGGTCTAAAAGAGAACGGCTATTCAAATATTCAAGTACTTGCTCATGAACCAGACGCTCGAGGGCTTTTGAAAGTGCAGGTAGAATGGATATTGGCCGATAGTCAGATGGAAATAAAGGTTCGGTTTTCTTAGGAATAGAGATGACATTGGCTTGTTTCCATAGGGAGGGAAAGGTGTTAGTTGTAAGACTATGGTTGAATATGTGAGTAATAATTGGTAGAACGGCACCGATGATATTATGTATGAAGGATATGGGAATATCATCAACTCCTCTCGCTTTTGATTTTATGGAATATAGTACCTTTTTTACTTTGTCTGCCGTAACCGGATGGTACATGTGTCTGTCGCTGCTGTTTGGCTATACCTAGAGAACGCATATTATTCCAGGCATTCCTTGTATTCATCTTCTTTGTCACGTTTTGTATGTAGGAGAATTTGGCGTTTCTTACGAGCTGCTTAATACGATTTCTGAGCACACGATAATTTTCAAAATCAGTTTCGTCACGGGTACGTTTAAAACGCCGGAACAGTGCATCACGCTGTGCCATCATACTTTTAATGTTTTCATTTAACCATGGGCATGCTGGGCGAGTAACTTTGATCGAATGTTTAGGGGCATGTTTGTCATACAGACCAATAATAAGAGAATTTAACTTGTTTACTTTTGCGTCAATGTTATCTAAGAGTAATATGTCATTCCAGGGAAGGTTGTGTGCGTCATGTTTTAAGTCATCCATATTAATATTTTTCATGTTTCTAGTGATAATATATTTAGGTGTGTACTTAGGCACACGTAGGGAGTACGATAGGTAAATTAGGTCATGGGTTGAGATAGATGGTACGGGTATTTGCCCGAAAGTTTCAACTCGGTCGAGATTGCTTGTCACAAGATGGTCAATGAGTGTATGCGATTCGTATTTATCAGAGTAAATGTGGTTTGTAGGTTCTAGGGGAAGAATAGTCATGTCGCAGGAAGAGAACAGGTTTTGTAATTGCTTGGTCTCGTACGTCTGTGTCAGAAAATTTGTATTGTAGTCACCCAGGGCTATTACGTGTTCGTAGCTTGGAAGTAAGTCGAGCAAGCGGTTTTCAAATTCACTCGTGTTTGTTATTCTTGGCGGCTTATATACAACAGCTACCAGAGTCTTTTGTTGGCCAACAATTACTTCAACAAACATGAATTCCGGTCCTGGTTGCGTGCTAAGTGTTGATACACATATTACCCGTCTTTTTAAGTCGCTTCTACAGTACATGGCAACCCCGCCTGCTCGCCTCCCATCATTTATGTCATGACGTTCCAGCGAGTACCGATTTAGTTCTACCATGCTAGACGGGATGTCAGGTTTTAACCAACTTTCACTTATGCAGAGGATATGGGTATTGTTTTCGTTTATTATTGTCTGTATTAATGACGGTGTGAATAGAATAATAGCACTTCATTTATTGCCATTCATACCTACGTATAAAATGTACATACTGTATGTCGGAGCTATAGATATAAGTGCGAAACATATAATTTTTATTTACGAATAGGCATTATTTTGTTGGTTACAACATACTGTGAACTGAATTGTCGGTAGCTAGGGAGAGATTAAGATGGTTCCTTATTAGACGGAAAAAGCACTTTTGAATAATACCCATTACCAAAATCTCATACTTAACTGGCTTCTCACCACAGCACCCTGACAATGCGGGTTCAAACCCAGCCGAAGTCGTCGAATTTTTATGAACGTTAAAATCCTTCAGTAGGATATGCCTCTCTTCGGAGGGGAAGTAAAGGCGGTGGGCCCATGTCATAGATTTATGGCATGAAAAAGAACCTACCACTACAATTGGTAGTGTGTAGCTAAATATGTAGGTTATTTGGTTAGAAACGCTCTATCAAGTTCCAACATTCGCCGATGGGTGACAGTGACGTCTGGTAGCCAAAGTTGGAACTACTTGAAATTGAACTTGCTCAGTTTGATTCATCTTCATTCATCTCATCTCATCCACATGCGACGGTACTTGTAGCTCACCCCATGGGTTGGTGTATTCTTGGAATACACGGTACGAGAGAATATAATTTTTAATGCTCTTTGCATGTTCATTCCTTCCTCTTTATCAAACACCAACAGTGATCTTCTATTTTCTCTTTGATGGTCATGTCTCTTATGTCATTGTGAGTCTGTTCTAGATATATATCTTCCATGACTCACCTAGCGTCATCTAGCAGCGAATCTCAGAAGCTCCTCAATTCTTCCTGGTGCAAGAGGACTTCCTTATCCATCTGGCCACCAGATCTCGTTGCCAACGCCAGCTATTATCTCCGTGATCAAGAGAACTTCGTCTACTCTTTCACCCACCAGGCTGTGCTAGTATCGCCTGCTATCAACTCTTTGAAGACCATTTCCTCAAGAGAATTTAAGTTTACAATATTGGTCATGCTTATATGTATTCCTTTTGTCTCCTACCCCCACTCTTTTCCCTTCCTTGGACCCTCCGCGCTTCGCTGAGTGGGTCTCACTTGTAAGTCGGCAGTTGACTCGGTCAGTCAGGGCTCAACCAGAGCCAGTCTCCTCAAACCAAGAGGCACTCTCTACATTCTACGCCATGTTGGCACATTAAGTATTCGTCAAAGGGAACTTCACCTTCGACATGCAACCAAGATAAGTACAGACTTAAGGTTTTAACCTCATCTTCATCAGTTTTATTATCTACATGCTTTTATTGATCATTTTATAGACAGCGTGAGATTACTTATTTGGGGCGGTAATCATTCTTCGCGGGATTTGCCATGTTGGGCTTTTGTCTGTCTAATCCAACCTTAATAGAAAGTAGCTTTTCTTAAGCTATTTAAATGAGAGATCTTCTCACAACGTGGGATATTATCTAATACCCGCTGTCCATAAAATATTAAGCTCGTTCCACCGCTGGATTAACTTTGACCCCATTCTTCTATTAGGATTGTTCTGGAACCTTCCAGATTCTGTACTCTATCTACAAGTCTTGCCGTCATACTATTTAAAATGAGGAATCTTCCTTATAAATTACTGCAATAGCTAAATTTTCTTCCACCGTCGGAATGTTCTATGACGCATTTAATTGTAATTCGCAACTTTCTCAAGCAATAGACTCTCGCCTACCTAGTGCAACCAGTTATTTTTCATCATTGCAATAACTTTCTTTCCCATAAACTTTCGTGTTACTACAGTGAACTTTTCATCCATTCAACAAACTATAGTGAGAACTAGTGCTTGTTCAACATTTCTACCGCGTCGCGATCGTCTGATTACCATAAATAAGGCCATGAACATTTATCCTAAATCCCAATTGATCTTTCCTAAACCTTCTACTAACAAACCATGTTAATAAAATTGTTACTTTAAGGTCTATTGCAATGAGGTGTCACTCTAAAGACGTGCCCTCCCACCTTTGCTTATATCTCATTAATTAATTTCTGCATAACCACGTGTTTCATACACGGTTCAAGCTTATATTGTTCCTCCCTTATAATCAGGGAATACAATTCTTTCAACTCAGGAGTGAGTTATTTCTAGGTTTCACGAAAGGGAAACTTGCCCCATTTGTCTCGTGATTCCTAATTAAACATAGGAAGTCTAGAACCTTCCTTTTGACTTTCTCTTCAGGTTTCACAGTAAGTGACCTGCCCTCTTTTGTATAATTGTAATAAAAGTAATTCTGCACAAATATAAGAAGTTATAGGAACTTCTATCTTATTCTTCATGTTTTTCTTATTGTTATTTTCGAAGTGGTTACTTTCTCTAGAATGTTTCCTCAGAAATTTCTTATAGTACACACCTTGTACTCTATTTATTGTTAAACTTTAATCACCTTAATTGTCTTTAAATTTTGAATTTTTATCTTCGCTATTTTAAATCCTTGCTAGGATTTTATAAAGGTTTGAAACCTAATAAATTGTCAATTGCCTGGAGCAAACTTTAAATGTTAGGACGTCTGCGACCCCAAATTGTTACTAAAAATTGAAACTATATACTTGTCAAATTTATTAGACTTTTTTGCATTGTTAAATAAATTCAAACTTTCCTTTTCGACTCATCATTTCTCTAATACAACGGTTAGGCAAGATCCTGTCTTCCTTGGCTCTTCCTACTCAATGCCATTAAATCTATTGATAGGGCTTTCACCACTCGTTGCATTTGAGCAAGAACTCTTAGTGGTAATCTTGTTAAAGTTCCCGTTAACTTCGACCAGGTCCTTACCCATTATAGGTATCAGGGAGCGGATTTGCGGTGGCAACCGCCCTTGAGTGTATTTAAGGTTAAATTTACAACTTTTGTGGGACTCTCCTCCTATCTTTCTATCCCTTTTCTCCAGTCCGAAACCCACCTCCTTTTCTTTATCATCTTCCCTTGGTGGTTAGGTTATTCCTCAGCCAATAATCTACCCATGGGTGTCCGCATAGAAGCAGCTCTGGCGAGTCGAACATGTCTTCGAACACTCACAGCACTAAAAGCCATACGCTAAATAAATAAACCTCGACAACACCGTTTAGACGTAGGCCATTAGGCGTTTCATAGCATTTATTATAGTATTAAATTAATATATCTCATCATAACTTGAACGTGTAGGGTCATAATTGACTCCAGACCTTCTGTATTAATTTGTCCATAAGGCAGGAATTATAGACTAATGCTTGCCACGGTGGGTGAGTGGATAGCGTGTCGGTCTACTAACCCCAATATTGCAGGTTCGCTCCTGGCCGTGGTAAGTGATTTTTGAAAGGCAGCAAAAATACGACACGCATGTCATACGATGTTGGCATGTCAAAGAACCCATTTGAATTCAGTAGGCCGTGTTCATAATGGCAAAATTAATCTCGGGAGTTTCCGCCAACACAATGCTCCTCATTTCTCTACTAGAAATTTCTATAGTGTTCAAGGAGCTTAGGTATTTAACCTCCTTGACTTTCATAGTGATTCAAGGAACAACGAAATTCGACATGTAAGCTACCCTCTGGGTGTCAAATTACAAAGCTTGCACCCGGCATCCGAGGCCATACGATATTATTATAGACTGATTTTATAATTCGTGCTTCTCTTATTTTTATATCATTTTACGTTTAATTATGGGTATGAATGTATCAAGGCTCCTGACTAATTCGGATTATTCTGAACGAATAATGGATGTCAATGGAAGTAATTAGATGAATTGAGCGCACATTAGCATGATAAACAACTTGAAAAGATATGAATTCTAAATATTTACTTCCCAAATACCATGACAATTTCGTTACCTTACTATACTGGCCACTGAATACTGTAGTATTTTCCAGAACGTAGAAAGAAAAGACGTAGGCCTATAGCCTATCAAGATTTTGTGAAATATCTTTCACTGGCAACCCACCCCATCTTCGCCCTGTGTCTTTAACGGATTACTCAGTGTAAACTTAAAAAGGCGCACGGACGGTAGGTCCCAGACGCAATTCAGAAAAGCCGAGGTGAACAGCGAAAATCGAAACACATAGCCTATAGGCTACTCTTCTCTAAAGTCTTAACTCGACACATCTCGACAGTTTGAGGCTGGCCGATGCTGGGGTGATAGGCTCACTCGCTAGCTCGTAAACGCGCTCCGAAGCTAGTAATTTAAATTCCCACTGAATGGAGATATAACGAAAACGTTATAACACTTATAGTTGGCGATGTATTAAAGATAGAGATATGCTATCCCGGCCTTTTTTTGTAGAACTTTTCATGCTGAACAATTCTTACATACATATTTTATACAGTTGATATTTTTAACAGTTTTCCCAGCGTAAGCTTAAAAGGCGCATGGACGACAGGTTTTCCTTCGACTCAATTCACTAAAATCTTTAATGTTTCGGCCAGTGGCGCATCCAGAGGGGGTGGGGGTGGGAATCCCCCCCCCAAAAAAAAATACAGAAATTGGGGTGGGCATAAGCCTTCATATTTTCTTACGGCTCAGACAAATTTAGAACCTATAACGAAATTTTAAATACAGTAAATGCGTTGACAAAGAATGTACTAGCAATCTCTGCACGGCCAGTTATCATTTCCGTGTCTGCACTGCTTCGAGGAGCTGAAATAACAGGGTAGCAATTAGGATTATGACGTGGGGGGATTTTCCAAGAACAGTACTGAACTCGAATTCAGCCCAGCTTAGGACCTTTGACCGAGCCGAGGTTCGAACGACTTGTGCACCATTGAAAGGAAAAATTGGAAATTTGGAATTAAAATAATTTAATAAATATATATGTGTTATGGGATGCAATTGATACAGGATGAAAGTATTATGGAGAAATTTGAAGCATTTTGAGGAATTTATTATTTGGAAATATTCTGGTGAATGAGATTTTAACTAAGGAAGAGCTCGATCATTCGAAGCTGGATTTTGTACAAAGCTTCATGTTTGGTACGAGAAAAAAACCAATTTGGTTAGCAAGGCTATCATAACAAAGCAATGCACACGACCCGTGGAGAAGAGGCTAGACCCAGGAGCCTTTTTCAGAATATGTCAACAGCCAATCAATTAATAGCACATAAATTTTGTGGGAATGACTTTTATATAAATTTGGCAGATATTAAGAGAAATAAGCACATCTACAGGTGTAGAAGGCAAAATGAAATTTATTTGGTTGAAAAGAAATATAAATCATTGGATAATAAAGCGAATATGAGTATATTTCTATTAATATACATGTGTTGGAGGCTAGCGAAGCGAAGCCAGGACTGACACGCGCCGCGAAGGAGAAGCGTGGCTAAACACTCTCTCATAGCGACTGGCACGAGCAGACGCGTTTCACGCACGCGCACAAAAAAGGAGCAGTTTTTGAACACAGCATAAGCCCGGACGATAAGCACCGTTGTACCCTCAAACAACCAAGGCATTGCCGAGGAAGATGAGAAGAGAAGCCGGCGAAACGCAATTTACATTATTGGAAAGAACAGCGAGTATAAAAGCTTTACAATTTTAGAACGAGACTTTGCCTATAAGCAGCACTTCACACAGAAGAAATAATTACATAGAGCATTATCTACTGAAGGCATCGATATTGCTGCAATTATTCCAAATCAAAATATACAGCAGTATTTCATCACAAGCTACATCACAGTCTACATGATGGCAGAAATCATAAGTCGGGGAGGAGAAGCTTATTATACGTCTATCGAAGAAGAGATTATGGAGAACTAAGTAAAATGAAAGGAGGTTAATCTATACCATGGATTGGGAGGTCAGAGTGACTCGGAAATTCAAGGATCGACACAGCTACAACTGCACACCAACTTGCAGTTTTCAAATATGAATTTCTACACCACAAGCAAGAAGTCCAACTTCACCAGGACGAGATATCAACCCAGAACTTGCGGATCTACAATGGTGAGACCACTCTGCAGGACAGAGATAAGAAGACGAAGACCATTTGCAGCCGATCGAACTGGGAATCGCAGTTTCCAGGCCACTGGCCGAGAAGTTGACGCAGCTACCCTTAGCAGCTCAAGCCGTGATACGGAACATCTGGCAGGCCAAGTGAGTTGGGGTCCACCGCAGCTGATCCATGAGCTTGGCAGTAACTGGTTTCGTTGGGAGACGAACGATGACAGCTTCGACGCAACATCTAGGACAGATGACAGAGGTATTCCCTGGCTGTAGAAGACGCCTCAAGGTAGAACAACCGTTTGTTTCATGTCTGTAGTTTTGCTGTAGTAGTAGAGGTCCATATTTTGTGTGACCAACATCATTTGTAGTTATTCTTATATTTATTCTTTGTCTTTTAATAGCTTAAATTTTAGAGTTTCATTGTAATTTCTAATACGTCTTCATGTGTCGTATGAGACGTTATCTAATTCAATTAACTTAGATTTGCGTTTCTTGTATTTTTTATTCTGAAGGAAACGTTATTTGACTCTCACTTTTGAACGATACTCGTTTTATAAAGGAATGTTTCGATAAAACTAATAAAATTCGATAATGCTAAGATCACTTGAGCATGTTTAGAATATTCGATTATTCAATTACACTGTATTTTGGAGAAGAGCGTAAATATTGACAAATTGTAAGAACATTTAAACATTATAATTGTTATTTACAATTTCTATGCGTAACAGCGAAAGTATTCATTGATATGTCTATAATGCATTGTTATCAAGTAAAGCATAATTGTGAGATGCTATAACATTATGTAACAAACATTACGATGTTCATATACATCTGCTATATTTATTTATAACAATTGGAGTGTTATAAAATTCCTATAGCGGAATACAACTTATTAGACAACTAAATAGCCTTGAACTATTATATTACGGATATACACTATAAATTAGGATCATGGTATTGACAATTGAGGTCAACTGATGTCTATATTTATCAACAATTAAAGTATATATATATTGTTTAACTGAGATGAATAGACCAGGAGATATGTTAATCTACCTGCGGTCTTGTATGGTAAAAAAACTTAAATATGAATTGTTCATATATTTAAACTTACACCAGAAGCGGAAGGATATGAATTTATTATTATTAACAACTAAAAGACGAGCGAACTACTAAGTAACATTGTTAACATTTGGTAACATGTAAGAACAAGTTTATTATGGATCATAGAGAACGAAAAGCGCTAATGAAAGGAATGAGAAGTACTTTGTGAATTGTATTAATGTGAACGAACATGTAATTGTTCTAATTTGATGCACAAGGTTTAATAATTTAGACAGGAGGTGAAAGTTAGGAGTGCATTCTGAACGGTAACATACTCTAGTGTAGTTATCTAGTAAAATCACTAATTCTTCTATAAGTGTATAGCAAGATGGGTATTTCAAGGAAGTAATGCCGTGCAGAGTTGTGAGATTGTTTATAAAGAGGAAAGGAAGGTATGACATGTTTAGAGCGCAGTAAGACGCCTTTGATAAGTATTGTTCACTGTATTGCGGAAGGAACATATTGCTATGTGGAGCAACGAATTGTTACAAGATGAGTGAAAGCGCTAACACAGAGGTTAATATTTGAATTGTTTATGTTTGAGAGTATTTGTAAATGATCCACGTAATGTATAAAGTCTTGTAGTAGATCCGCATCGATCTTTATCCTATTGTTTTATTTATTGACACGACATTCCAAGCTGTATTAAAGTTAATTGTTTGATACTCAGGCTTATTTATTTTGACACACCACTGGAAGAACCTGAGAATTTTATCGTTGGTAGAAACATTGTTGGAGAACTGTATTTTGTATAACAGAGACACTATGAAGCTATCAGAGCGCGACTGACAGTGTTAATGGTAATCTTTAAACCGCGTGAAGCTCGAGATTTGTAAATAATGTAAATATTTAAACCATATATTATTAATAACAATTTTATTAGAGTAGACAGTTACATTCCACGTACACCGTGTATAATGTGGGGTTTAGAATTGTTAACTTAATTTTTAATGAGTGAACAGCTGATTTATATCAGACCATTTTTAATGACACAGCCACAGGGTGACTGTAAAGTTATGTAAACTTTTTATGAAACTTAATATCGTTACATTACTGTAACAAGAAAGTTCAGATACACTATTCTACAAATAGTAGATCTATTTGACGTGTGTGACAGTTAATTTTAATATGTTTATTTATTCATGGTGATAGGGATTATTTTATTTAATTATCTGTATTTGTGTGTCTGTGCGAGAGGAGAGATACAGTTTGTGAGTGGTAGTATTGGGGAAGAGTCGAGAGTTGTTTGATAAATGCTATTTTCTTTCTTCTTTTTGTCACATTAGCGAGTGTTCAGAAGATCGACCACTTTGTCATAAAGAAGACAAAACTGGATACATCTTCGGTAAATAATGAAAAGATTTTATTTTTGGTGTGGAAAATTGAGGCCCCCCATTTAATTATATAGGCACAGCTTTTACAAATAATTTCCTCTGCACGAGAAAGACTCTTTGCACACTGATAAAATGTAAAAAATTTCGATTTTCTTTAAAAGGTTCGTATTTACAGTATTATTATTTAAAGGGTGTTACAATTTCCTCTGAATAATAATAAAAATAATAATAATAATAATGAACAAGAATGAGGTACATGGCGACCATTAGGCTTAGACCTACCTTAAAACAGCACTGTATAAATTAGACAGCAATAATAGACCTAAATGTTTTGCAACGTACCTTCTTTGTTTGATGTCTTTATGAGTGTCCCGCCTTCCTGTTATCTACTCCTGATGTTTTTTTGGACACAGTCATTCAATTGACTGAAAACATTTCTAGTAAATAAACTGATTTTAAAAACACCAAGTCATAGTGCGGTATTAATGCAAAGAACATTCTGAACTGAAACGTGTGAATATGCCATGAGAGTAGTATTCTGACAACTGATAATTGAAAATCTGGGCAACAGAGACAAATATAGACACTGACACAGCTGTGAGCTGCCTCAAAACAAAGCAACGAAGGGCGGAATTCAGAGAGGCAAGAACAGACTGAAGGTTTTTGTCCTAAGCTAAAAATTAACCCTAAAGTACTTATAATCAGAACAAGTAGTTCCGTGAAGAACTATATAGACTATTTTCATATATCCTATTGGTCTTCTTTATAAAAAAATATCTCCCGCCTATGAAAAGGAAAGCCATGTTGGATTGTTCTGTATGTAGGCCATAGAGTTATGCAGCATTAGATGAAGATTATTGAGTAGGTTCATTATTCAAACGTTCACTTCAATCGCATGATTAGCACACAAGAAATAAAAACTCAATTTTAAAATTTCTCACGGCCGCCATCTTGGACTTATGAAACAATTGAATTTAATTAGATGCCAGTAAAGTTGGTATGAACATTTACCGTACCAAGTTTCACTGTGCTCGGATAACTAAATTGCGAGTCAATTCCATTTAAATGTTTTAACTTCGCTTGGCCACCATGTTGGTATTGTGCTCACCAGGTTATTGAAAGTCCAATAGGTGAACGTATATAGCCTCTATCAGCATACATAATTTCAGTTCGATCGCTGCAATAGATTCGTAGATATGAGAACCGCCTAAATATATTGGATGGTCTCCATGTTGGATTCTTGTATATGTAGGCCATACAGTTATACACCATTAGATGAAAATTATTGCGTAGGTTCATTATTCAAACTTTCACTTCGATCGCATGATTAGGACACATGAAATCGCATGATTAGGACATACGAAATAAAAACTTAATTTTAAAATTTCGCACAGCCGCCATCCTTAGGTTATGTAAACAATTGAACAAAATTAGGTGTCAATAGATTAGAATTTGTATAAATATTTACCGTTTCAAGTTTCACCGCGCTCGGATGGTTAAATCGCGTTAAATATCCATTAAAATGTTTCAAATTCGCTTGGCCACCAGTTCGTTTTGTAATTAACAGGTTTTATAAAGTCACATAGGTAAACTTGTAGTAGTACCCTTTATCACTGTACAAAATTTGAGGGTGATATCTGTTACCGTTGAGGAGATATAGAATGCCAGTGAAATATTTTGCGTGGCCCACATGTTGAATTGGTGAAACGTATCGAAATTTGAAACGCACGACCGAGATCGGACGAGGTATTAGTATGTGCTTACCGAGTTTCATTGGAATTGCTCGGGCCATTTAGATTTTATTAGGGAGGGGGGGGGGGGCACACACGCACGCACACGTGGGCAAAAGGTGATCTCATAAGACTACTTTTTTTCATAAATGAAAATAGGGTAAAATATATGAACTCTTGCAGTAATAGACGAGGACCTAATGGGCCCCCTCCAAACTAAAATCCTGGCTACGCTACTGGTTTCGGCTTTCTTTGGTCATAAATAAATATTTTTCTGTAGAAATATTCCTCGAGAAATCCTTTACATAGTGGTGAAAACCGCATCAAAATCCATCCAGTGGTTCTCGAGATTACCCGTTACATCCAAGAATCGGGGACTTTGTTTTATAATATGTAGAGGTTAGAGATATCTGGTCAGTTCATGTTTATTGTTTAAATATATATATATATACAGGGTGTTACAAAAAGGTACGGCCAAACTTTCAGGAAACATTCCTCACACACAAAGATAGAAAATATGATAAGTGGACATGTGTCCGGAAACGCTTAATTTCCATGTTAGAGCTCATTTTATTACTTCTCTTCAAATCACATTAATCATGGAATGGAAACACACAGCAACAGAACGTACCAGCGTGACTTCAAACACTTTGTTACAGGAAATGTTCAAAATGTCCTCCGTTAGCGAGGATACATGCATCCACCCTCCGTCGCATAGAATCCCTGATGCGCTGATGCAGCCCTGGAGAATGGCGTATTGTATCACAGCCGTCCACAATACGAGCACGAAGAGTCTCTACATTTGGTACCGTACCGGGGTTGCGTAGACAAGAGCTTTCAAGTGCCCCCATAAATGAAAGTCAAGAGGGTTGAGGTCAGGAGAGCGTGGTAGCCATGGAATTGGTCCGCCTCTACCAATCCATCGGTCACCGAATCTGTTGTTGAGAAGCGTACGAACACTTCGACTGAAATGTGCAGGAGCTCCATCGTGCATGAACCACATGTTGTGTCGTACTTGTAAAGGCACATGTTCTAGCAGCACAGGTAGAGTATCCCGTATGAAATCATGATAACGTGCTCCATTGAGCGTAGGTGGAAGAACATGGGGCCCAATCAAGACATCACCAACAATTCCTGCCCAAACGTTCACAGAAAATCTGTGTTGATGACGTGATTGCACAATTGCGTGCGGATTCTCGTCAGCCCACACATGTTGATTGTGAAAATTTACAATTTGATCACGTTGGAATGACGCCTCATCCGTAAAGAGAACATTTGCACTGAAATGAGGATTGACACATTGTTGGATGAACCATTCGCAGAAGTGTACCCGTGGAGGCCAATCAGCTGCTGATAGTGCCTGCACACGCTGTACATGGTACGGGAACAACAGGTTCTCCCGTAGCACTCTCCATACAGTGACGTGGTCAACGTTACCTTGTACAGCAGCAACTTCTCTGACGCTGACATGAGGGTTATCGTCAACTGCACGAAGAATTGCCTCGTCCATTGCAGGTGTCCTCGTCGTTCTAGGTCGTCCCCAGTCGCGAGTCATAGGCTGGAATGTTCCGTGCTCCCTAAGACGCCGATCAATTGCTTCGAACGTCTTCCTGTCGGGACACCTCCGTTCTGGAAATCTGTCTCGATACAAACGTACCGCGCCACGGCTATTGCCTCGTGTTAATCCATACATCAAATGGGCATCTGCCAACTCCGCATTTGTAAACATTGCACTGACTGCAAAACCACGTTCGTGATGAACACTAACCAGTTGATGCTACGTACTTTTGTGCTTGATGCTCGTACTGTAGAGCAATGAGTCGCATGTCAACACAAGCACTGACGTCAACATTACCTTCCTTCAAATGGGCCAACTGGCGGTGAATCGAGGAAGTACAGTACATACTAACGAAACTAAAATGAGCTCTAACATTACGTCAACATTACCTTCCTTCAAATGGGCCAACTGGCGGTGAATCGAGGAAGTACAGTACATACTAACGAAACTAAAATGAGCTCTAACATGGAAATTAGGCGTTTCCGGACACATGTCCACATAACATATTTTATTTCTTTGTGTGTGAGGAATGTTTCCTGAAAGTTTGGCCGTACCTTTTTGTAACACCCTGTATATTGAACTTCGAAACAGATTTATAGCGAAGAGTGTATTGATGACCAAGGAGACCATGTTTGGTGAAAAAAAATTACGGCCCGAAGATACCAGCAATAAGTCTACGTTTATTATTCAGTCATCTCAAGCTGGTTGAACAACTAACTTCTCTGTTAGGCTGTAGCTTTAAATTTAACAGTGAATGTTTATCGTTGGGATTTAAAAAAAGTATTATGGCACAAATTAATCTTTAAATGAATTTTATCTACTGTTGAGTGTATATTGAATCTTCAGAACTACTTCTGATGAGAGAGGGACCTAATAATGTAAACAGTAAACAATGGGTAGAAACAGACTTTTGTGTCGGACTTCTAACCCCAAGCTAGCAGGTTCGCTCCTGGCAGTGGTAAGTGGTTATTGTAAGGCGACAAAAATCACGGCATGCATGCCATACGTTGTTTCAAGGAACAACTAAATTCGACATGCGAGCTGCCCTCTGGGTCTCAAATAACAAAGCTTGCACCCGGCATTCGAGGCCATATGATATTATATTATTATTATCTTAGAGTCGCCTCCGTAGCGTAGCGGTCAGCATAGTTAGCTGCCGTCCCGGAGGTCCTGGGTTCGATTCCCGGCTCTGCCACGAAATTTGAAAGGTGGTATGAGGACTGGAACGGGGTCTACTCAGCCTCGGGTGGCCCAAATGAGTAGAGGGGGTTCGATTCCCACCTCAGCCATCCTCGAAGTGGTTTTCCGTGGTTTCCCACTTTGTCTTCGGGCCAATGCCAGGATGGTTCCTACTCTAAGGCCACGGCCGCCTCCTTCCCACTTCCTTGCCTAACCGTCCCACTCTTCCCATCCCTTCCTCAGGCCCCCTGTTCGCTTTGCTGGTGAGGCCGCCTGGAGTAGTGTGGTCACACACCCCAGTTGTATCCCTGACTCAGAGTCTCAAACTCCAGGACACTGCCCTCAGTGGCGGTAGAGGTGGGATCCCTCGCTTAGTCCGTGGGAAAAGCCAACCCTGGAGGGTAAAACGATAGCGAAGCGAAGCGAATTATTATCTTAGTAATATAATAATAATAATAATAATAATAGCAATCAACAATTGAGGTTCCAGGACAAACCGCCAAGAAAGAAAACATGTGCCCTCCTGGCTGGACACAGGGGAGGAGGGAACAACACAGCCAGAGGATGCGTAACTGCTGGGCAAACATCAAAGCACACTCCAAATGTATCAGTTGAATGTCGTGGTCCTTAGATGGCCTATGCGAAACAAGAAGAAGAAGAATAACAATAAGGCAGAACAGTCTAAATTGCTTTGTAGCCTATGCCCAAGTTAAATGACAGCTGCTTCATACATTCAAGATGGCGACTAGGTGTATTATTAAAATATTCAAATGAATAACTCAGAATGTAATTGCACAATTAACACGTAACTTGGCATAAAAAGGTATCATATAGGAGACCTTGCTAATAATCGTCATAGGATGTATTACACATCATATAGCGTGCAGTCTTCATCTTAAAATTATGCCGTTCTAATAGTTAACTCACAAATTGACGAAACTTTACAAATAGGTAGACTCGTGCAAGAGACTTTCTAGAAGATACAAGGTCAGCGATTTTAAGAATTAAAATGGTGGGTGGGCGTGCCAATAAAACTTTAAGAATCAGTTTCTCAGGATGCAGTTGCGCAATTAGCATGTAATTTGGTATACAAGGAGCATTATAAAACATAGGCTACCTCGCTAACACTAGTCATAAGACTCAATTATTAATATAGCGCGCACCCGCCATCTTGAAAATAAAGGTTTTTAAATCGATTACCCCATGTAAGGTAAATCCGGTACAGATGCCGCTGAAGTACAGACGCCACGTACACTGTAGCAGTAGGTTCCCATAGTTGCAGCTAGATGGCAGTGTGTAAGTTATTTCGGTATCCAAGCAATAACTATTGTCTGTGGGTGTGGTGCAAGTTGCTGGCATATTACGCAAATTTTAGTCGATAACGTGAGGCGAGTGCATGCTTCCTTCAGACAAAGTTTTTCCTTGTGTTCATTTATTGCATATTAAGTTGGTTTCAAGCGTTCAAATCAGACGTGTTTAGTACAGAAGAAGCCTTAACCGTTACTGTAGTGGATGGTAAGCTTATTTTAGGACAAGTTAGCCTTGAGGTACAACAACTGGAGTGTGCGGCGTCTCTACCTAACATTTGGGAGAGTTGCCGCACAGCAATACGGTAGAGATGCCTCTGATATATTTTAAAAGTGATCTGGAAACATTTAAATTATTCAGAGAGTACCGGTATTCTATTCGAGTATTTTATTATCTCATGATTCTTAAAATACCTAATTTATTTCAATGGTTTCATTGTTAACATCTTTGTTACAAAATACAATTATATTATTTTCAGAAAAAAATGGCACAGTCAAAAGAGCTCAGTGGGCAGAGGAAAATTTAAGAGAAGTCGTAAAAAGGCTAAAAACAAACGAAATACTATTCAGGAAGGAAGAAATGTGCAATGGACTTCAGGTACGAGCTTTAAAACGATGAATGGATTTCGGAAATCAGGAAAAAGGCACAATGGGTCCGTATGTGTTGGTTAAATGGGGTATGTACAAACATATGTAACAAACGAGAGCTGTCTTGCCAAAATCTCAAAACATTTCATCTTTAACAGCTTATAAACAACCCAAAAACTCACCATGACATAGTTTTTGTGCTCAACTACTAAAGTTAACTAAACATACACTATCAGAACAAAAGTCCATACATTAACTTTTAACGAAAAAAATCCTCCAAAAATAGATAATTTTTGATGAAATACGTTTACAATGTGATATTAGAACATTAGAAGAGAATTCTTAGAACACTAAAGGAAAATTCTTATGCTGACAGGTGATGGAATAATAAAAAATATTTGAGCAATGCCGGAAGAAGGCTAAAAAATGGTCAAATCATTCACATTTATTACGTGAATTAAAATTAAACATAGTTTGTATTGACGGGGTGGAGTATCTTCAAAATATAAACTTTATTTTTCAAAATATAATTGTCTTGTAATAGTATGCTCTAATTCTCAATTGTATTAGAGGTTTAAATTAGCATAAATTTGATTTTAATATTAATTATTTTACTTGCTGCATCTCTCCCGAGCAAAGTCGGCATCTATACCGGGTTCCAATTTATTCGTTCCTCCTTTTCACCGATTTATTTTCAATTACGTACTCATTAATTTACTCATATGCGATCTATTGCAAACATTTTCAAATTATGCTCTAACAATTTGCTACCTTTTTTAAAGTAATTCTACTGAAATATAACAAAAGTTATAAAAAGTGCGGCAACTCTCCTGGATTTACCTTATGAGCTACAATACTATAGATCCGTATAATTGACTACTTATGCACAAGATGAAGGCTGTGCGTATTATTAAAACATTAAAATAATAACCGAGGATTAACATGAAACTTGACAAGAGAGGAGTATCCTATAAAATACCTCACTACCACTCAGCTTTGACTTATAAATTCCCTGGTAATATGCGGATTAACGCTCAGGGTTATATAAGTCAGTTCCCTAGGCTACTGCGTTAACAGAACACTGTTTTACATCATCAACAAGATATCAATCCCTTTCCTTGGCAGAAGTTCCTTTGAAAGATGCCTGAATATAATAATTTTCCGAATTGTCACTATTGCATTATAATATTTACTTCATGTTTCATGAAACAGTCTTAAAACGTTTAAGCTCTTATTAAAATAAAAACAAATACCTTGTTTTTGTTGCAACCCTCAAATAAGGGATGGTACTGCTAGAGTGATTGGTTTCAAAGTGTGCTCATATTCAATCATTTCATGCCGAGTGCTTTCAAAAAAGACTAAATGGCTACTAAGCAGTAGACCCAGGCCCATCATGGGTTGTATTGCTATGGGTGAGATCTTTTACTCCACCTACCAAGCATATTATATTACTCAACATGGAAGTTCGTCCCCGGCAGTGGTGACATGTAATACAAAAAGGAAGATTATAATAAATCGTTTTAAACCGGAAGAATTTGGGTGGGGGGATGAAGTAGGACTAAATTAATGCACGTTGAGATCGGAATATTCTTAAATGTACAATCTCTGAAATCGCTCGGCGCAGAGTTCCAATCTCATGATCGCAAGATAGTGGAAACAAATCCTCTCCGAAGAAGTCAGGTATCTGAAGAGTGGGAAAGTTCATGGTTCTCCGCATTGTTCACGTTAACACATTTAACCCTCCGTTGGTCGCGTGGATTACAATTGTAATCCAGATTCGTTTATATCTCCGAACAAAATTCACTAGATTTTAGTACATACTGTTCAGTACCTATCCTAGAAGGTCTCCCCACCGTAAAATATTACATCAATGTCCACTAGCGTGTCAGTGGCATACCAAAGAGTTAACTTGGATTGTAACTGTAGTCCACGCGACTATTTACTAGGGAACTACGCTTTAACTGCGTTGGTTTGCTTGTATAGGTATAGCATTGTATAGAATTGCAAAACTGAATATATTCCGAACACTTTTTGTAGAAAAATACTCATCTGTTCACAAATATTTTATGTTTTTACTCAATACGGGAAATATTACCAAATTTCTTTCAAAAGTTCTGATTAAATACGTTGCTCATGCTGTCTTGAGAATTAGGCTAACAGGTGTCAAACAATTGAATAAGATATCGAAGTTAATAGGAAGAACCAAGCATTATCCAATATAGAAGTTAATGTTTTTGCCTCATATTTTCATGGTGTGTCAAAACATTCGGTGTTTCATGTATTATAATTTGTATGTATCACACTCCATCCACAAAAAATAGTTAATGAAATACTCTTTAAAAATTGGCCTACGATTGAAATCAACGCGACTACTGGCGTTACATTTTCAAGCGCGACCACCGGAGGATTAAAGTCTCGTCTATGACAAAATAAAAAATATATATAAAAACAAGATGTTCAGTAAAGAACATATAGCCTACTTTCTCCTAAATGCATGGGTATTGTTATAACTCTTTGTCCAATTCAAGGAGTATAATTGAATGTTGGTTGTAGTAGCTTGTTGAAATACAACGTGCTATACGGATATTAAACATGAATATGAGGTGCCCTTTGCTAGTGCTACCTCTGTACAATATTTCATTCAATTCGGTTTCACCGTGGTTGAATTGATATGATGAATGGATATGCACACATACATGGCCGCTATCTGCAAGCTCATGGGCTGATGACCTTGTAATTCAGTCAAGACATGCTTCCCACAAAAATTTGGTAGAGATCAAATGATCAGGTTGGTCATAATTTGATGTAAGCTTTTACCTTTTGGGTGGCCGCCATTCCGTTTCAGTCAAGATGGCGGCGATATTATACATGACACTGAGGTGCCCTTTGATAGTGCTACCTCTGTACCGAATTTCGTTCAATTCGGTTTCACCGTGTTTGAATAGTCAGGGGGAATCGATTTGCACACATACATGGTCGCCATCCGCAAATTATTGGGCAGATGAAATCGTAATTTGGTCAAATGCTTCTCCATACATAAAGGTATAATGTTGCAAAATTTGGTAGAGATCAGATGATTAGGTTGGTCGTAATGTGATTTAAGCTTTTAACATTTGGGTGGCCGCCATTACGTTTTCATCAAGATGGCGGCAATATAAAACATGACACTGAGGTGCCCTTAGCTATTGCTACCACTGTACCAAATTTCGTTCAATTCGGTTTCACCGTGTTTGAAAATATAGGGGGAATCGATTTGCACACAACCAGGCCGCTACCCGCAAATTATTGGGCAGATGACTTCGTAGTTTGGTCAAAAGATTCTTCATACATAAAGTTATAGTGTTACAAAATTTGGTAGAGATCAGATGAATAGGTTGGTCGTAATTTCAATTAAACTTTGAACATTTGGGTGGCCGCCATTACGTTTAGCCTACGTCAAGATGGCGGTGATTTAAAACATGACACTGAGGTGCCCTTTGCTAGTGCTACCTCTATACCAAATTTCGTTCAAATCCGTTTCACCGTGTTTGAAAATATAGGGGGAATCGATCTGCACACAAACATGGCCGCCATCCGCAAATTATTGGGCAGATGACCTCGTAGTTTGGTCAAACGATTCTTCCTACATAAAGGTAAAACGTTACAAAATTTGGTAGAGATCAGATGAATAGGTTGGTCGTAATTTCAATTAAGCTTTGAACATTTGGGTGGCCGCCATTACGTTTACGTCAAGATGGCGGCGATTTAAAACATGAGACTGAGGTGCTCTTTGCTATTGCTACCTCTGTACCAAATTTCGTTCAGTTCCGTTTCACCGTGTTTGAAAATATAGGGGGAATCGATTTGCACACAAACATGGCCGCCATCCGCAAATTATTGGACTGATGACCACGTAGTTTGGTCAAAAAATTCTCCATACATAAAGGTATAACGTTACAAAATTTGGTAGAGATCATATGAATAAGTTGGTCGTAATTTGATTTAAGCTTTGAACATTTGGGTGGCCGCCATTACGTTTACGTCAAGATGGCGGCGATATAAAACATGACACAAAGGTGCCCTTTGCTAGTGCTACCTCTGCAAATGTCGTTCAATGCGGATTCACCGTGTTCGAATTGATAGGGGGGGGGGGGCAGACATTCAGAGTACACACACTCACAGACTCACACACTGACATACACACAATTTTTGGCCCTGTGATGATCTCATAGGTCTAATTTCATTTTTTTTTCAAAAATCGAAAGTAGGCTAAAAAGCTCTAGATCAATGGCTAATGATCTCTCAACCTTGTCACATAGGTCACCTAGATGGCGTCACCTCGAAGGGCTTTGAGATCTTACAGAGAAACACAACAAAAAAAAAATGTGTTCTTTTGGCAGCCCACGAATATGGGAGTATTGTTACTGCTAGAGTGATTGGCTTCAAAGTGTGCTCATACAATCATGGAAAAAGGTCCAGCTCAGAAATCCCTTGGAGTCGCCAACTTCCAAGTACACCAGTCGCTAGCCCTTGAGGGTGTAGTACTATCCAGGGTGCACTATACATAATGGAGCCACACACACCCTGCCTCCTTTAGGGCCTTGTGCAAAAGGCAGGAGATACTATAAAAAGAAAGGAAGACCCTTCGAAGAGTAAGGATATCAGGAAAGATGATAGAATCTGAGACCGTATGTTTATAATGATGATGATGATGATGATGATGATGATGATAATTGTTGATAAGTTATAAGGACCCATACATGGTCAAATCAAAATCGAAATATCTACTTACGTTTTGAGAAATTCAAAAAACTGCTTCCCAAAAATTTAAGATAAAAAATTAAAGAATAGATTAAAACAAAACAAAAAATAATTTCATTTAAATCTGCAGAACAAGTTCCATTTTAAAAACATATTTTTAAGCACTTTTTTTTTTCAAAATATAATTCAAGCTGGAATTCATTTTCAAAATTGTATTTTGAAATATGATAGAGCTTGTCAAGATGCGCACTTTGACACTTTTCCGGGTCTTCTAGATTTTCAACTTTTGGCACAATTGTCCAACTTTACGTTTTTGCTAAACTGACCCCTAAAGTGTGAGTGCTCTTAGTGTCATTTAAAAATGTTTATGTTCGTCGATGTCGACATGTAAATATTATATATCAGAAAACTGTATCATAATGAGGGTCATTATAACAATATTTTTCATTATGAAACAGTTTATCCCACCAATCAGAGCTCGAGAAACAGTTGTGTGACCAATTAGGTAAGGATAGCATCGCACGTGTGCTGAATTCCACGGCCTCCTATTTTGAATTTCAATGCGCGGCTAGAGTCTTAGTGGAGTAATCTAGGAGGCCATGGTCAAATACATGGTATACTCTGCGTCCCATGCACTCTGTTCAGTACATAAAACTGGTGAAATCTCGACAGATATTTGTGACAGATATATGTTCGAACATAAAATAGTTATAATTATCACCGAACATAAACAGTCGTATGCAAGTCGCCTATAATGGTAATTAAGACACTCGTATGGAAATTCTAAAAACTCGCTTCGCTTGTTTTATAAACATACTCGTGTCTTAATTATTGCCATTATAGGCTCGTTGCATTATAGTCCAATAGTACATTATGCAACGAGCCTATAATGGCTATAATTAAGACACGAGTATTTTTTATAAAACGAGCGTATGCGAGTTTTATAATTTCCATACGAGTGTCTTAATTACCATTATAGGCGAGTTGCATACGACTGTTTATGTTCGACGATAATTATAACTTTATTGTATGTTTTAACATAAATATTCATAAATATCTGTTGAGAGTCAGCTACTGGAATTTTGTGATCGCAGAGCGAGCGTTGGGTGTTATATCTCTGCCTTTCAAGAGCTTTGAACGACCGACGCATGCGCTCTGTGTGTTTGCAATGCCATATGCAAACCATATGTTTACATCTGCCGTCCCTCAGTAATATTGTCACCGGTGTCAGTTGAAGACAATGCGCTGTGCAGAAATTAGTGTTGGTGATTTTAAGGTACAGTGCTATTTCTTGTCTCATATTCGCCAGTTTATTTACGCGAACATATGTACGGTGCGTATTCCATGTCGGTAATTTATTATAGTTCGATGTTGTGTTTATGTCCGACATGTTGGATTTTGAGCGCATGCGCGAAGTTATCGTTACCTAATTGGTCAATGAACGAGCTCTGATTGGCTGGAGAAACTGTATCATAATGGAAAACAGTGTTATAATGACCATCATTATGATACAGTTATCTGACACATAATAGTGAGGGTCGAACATAAAGTTCATTTTAACTTCGAGAAACTTATCTTGGCAGCCGCAACTGTGACGGAAATAGTAGCAAATATTCTAAGTGCAATACTTGTATTTGGATAAATTTCACTCAGATTGTTCTCCACGATGTACTGTACTTCAAAACCATTACAATTCCACTTTCTTCATTTTTCTCTTCTACCTCGATCATTACATGTGAGAATATTTTAATTCTATAAAAAGATCCAGTCCTTCTATGTCATGTTGGTCTCCTACGGAAAGATCAACGTCAAGATCTTTGCAGCCTAGCAGGGGCGTATATAGAGTTTTATTTCGGGGGATGCCCAACCGGTGGTTAGGGGGTATGGTATAGGCCTAAATAATAGGGGGTCCGGGGTTCTCCCCGGGAAACTTTTGTATAATTTGGTGCAAAAAGATGAGTTTTAAGGCTATGTGGCATCACTTTTTCAACCAATTTGTTGTGATGTTGTATGTTTGGTTAATGTCAAACACAACTAAGGCCATTTTATGATACTTGTTATTAATACAATCATCTTGCTCACACGATAGTATTTACATGGAAAGAATTAATGTTACTGTTTTGATTTACAACTCACACTATAATATAAAGTCAAGGTTTCTTGAAGCATTGCCAAATCGCTTCATAACTTCATCGTCAGTGAGATGTATGTCTCAGTGAATAGATAACAATACTAGACCGTTGAGTCTGTTCTCAGAAGTAGAATTTGTTAAGTATGTTTTCAACCAACTAAAACTTCGTTCGGCAGTACCAGTAGCTACAGAGAGAGGAAAATTTGAAAAAAGTTTGATAAAGGTATAAAAGTTAGGGAAAAAACTTTTATGTTCGACCCTCACTATTATGTGTCAGAAAACGGTATCATAATGATGGTCATTATAACACTCTTTTTCATTATGATACAGTTTCTCCAGCCAATCAGAGCTCGTTCATTGACCAATTAGGTAACGATACCTTCACGCGTGCGCTCAAAATCCAACATGTCGGACCTAAACACATCATCGAACTATAATAAATTACCGACATGGAATACGCACCGTCCATATGTTCGCGTAAATAAACTGGCGAATATGAGACAACAAATAGCACTGTACCTTAATATAATTTCTACACAGCGCATTGTCTTGAAACAACTCCAGTGACAATATTACTGAGGGGCGACAGATGTAAACATATAGCCTGCATATGGCATTGCAAGCACACAGAGCGCATGCGTCGGTCGTCCAGAGATCTCGAAAGACAGAGATACAACACCCAACGCTCGCTCTGCGATCACAACATTCAAGTAGCTGACTCTCAACAGATATTTATGAATATTTATGTTAAAACATATAATAACGTTATAATTATCGTCGAACATAAACAGTCGTATGCAACTCACCTATAATGGTAATTAAGACACTCGTATGGAAATTATAAAACTCGCATACGCTCGTTTTATAAAACTACTCGTGTCTTAATTATAGCCATTATAGGCTCGTTGCATAATGTACTATTGTCACACACTTCAAGGGCACTTGTTGCTGAACTAGGTTTGTTCATAAGAGCGAAGGTACTGGAGAGTAATAAGAGGACAAATAATATATGTGACAACAATTTCTGGGGGCGGGCCCCCTGCCCCCCCCCCCTTATATACGCCCCTGCAGCCTAGGTACCGTCTAGCGGCTCTTTGGCCTTCATCTTACCGTGCTTCCCTGCGGTACCCTGCGAGGCGCGGGGCCCTGTGCAGCCGCACACTTCGCACACCCCGGGTGCCGCCACTGTTACTGTTCACTCGAGCCTCGCATCTAACGTTCTGTAAGAACCGAAAAAAGTACTCCGTACGTGGAAGAGTTACAATTAAGGGATACTAATAAGCTCCGATCCACAAATATTATTGTTACATTATGCACTTCGTCATATGTGCTCTCTGACGTTAAATGAACTTGCATCGTCTTCAGATTTTAAATTCATATGTAATATATATATAGATGTAATTTATTGGCAGGTGGCCTCCGGAGAGGCCTGGTATAGTTCTTTCAAATTGACGTCTGTAGACGACCTGCGCGTCATGATCACGATGAAACGAAATGTGAAGACGCCACATACACCCAACTCCAAGCTAGAGGAATAACCATTAAATGCTAAAATCCCACGACCCAGCCGGGAGTCAAATCCGGGGCCTTTCAAACCAAACGTTGATGGGCTATCCACTTCGCCACGAAGCCGGAATTATTTTTTAGCTAATATTTGCATAAGTGATTGTAGGAAATACACATAGCACAGGTTATCATAAAAAGTCAATGTCGTTAAATCGTGCACCACAGATGCGAAGGCAGCTGAAGCAAGTCTGGATATCGCAGGTTCGAATCCCCTGCGCTGACAGCGTCTATCCTGAGTGAGGTATTCCCCGGATAGTACGATAGGCCTACTTCAACTTCCGGGGCACCTAATTCTTCCCTGTCCCTAATTAAGTTACACACACTACTACAGTCATCACATAAGTACAGGTTATCAGACGAGTTCAACACACACCTAACTATGCGGGGCCGATGACCAAGATGTCCCAAGCCTCAGTTTTCTTCTTCGCGTGTTTCTCATTTTTTACTACATTGCACGTAATATCGTTTATGACTGTAATAACTTCACAAGCATGGAACCTGTTACTTAAATATCACGTGATTGTTAATTAATCCTTCATAATTGACTCCCAACTATTTTTATCTACAGAAACTCATCTTATCGAGGGTAATGACCTAGAGCTTAGGAAAATAAACATGAATGCACACAAAAGTGTAGAAGGAAACAACAGTAAATGTAGGCCTATATGCCTATATGAACCTGTACATCAGACTGTACTAGGCTATTTATCGAATCCTCCTGTCAATGTCACATATCACCCACGCCGAGAACGAATGTTTCCTCTCACCAAAACTTACGCTGACAAGGGAACTTTGCGTATGTGAAGCTTGAAATCTAGCTTAACTACTGTACAGTAGCCACATCTTGGTCATATAAGAAGGAAATACCCTGTTATTAGTGTTGTGGATTATTTTAGACATCGTAGTCATATAGCCCCGTGTACTTACGTACGTGTGTGTAATTTTTTGATAACCGGTGTTATTACGATGGCTTTACTCATGTGTGAAACTCAGGTGAGGATTGGGAAGGAGGCGGCCGTCGCCGTAAGTTAGAAACCATCCCACCATTTTCCTGAAGTAGAAGGGGGGGGGGGGCAAAGAATACCACTTCGATGATGGCTGAGGTGGGAGTCGAATCCTCCTCTTCTCAGTTTTTGTATCCCGTTCCAGCCCTCACGCAAGAATTAAAATTTCTTGGCAGAGACGGGAATCGAACCCAGACCTCCGGGGTGACAGCCAAGAATGCTAGCCGCTACACCACGAGGTGACCGAAATCCCCTGTGACAGTATTTTATCCCTGAATTAATTTGGATCATTCCTAGAAAAGGCATAATTGTGTGAAGTAAAATATGCACTTGAGACTTGGAGATGCTTATTAGAGAGTAGTGGCGTAACTACTTGAGGGGATCAGGGAGGATCAACCCCTCCCAGAAACAAAGAGGCTAATGAAAATATCAAATTTGTGATTTTAGCCTATTTTCGTTTATGAAACAAGTAGTTCCGTGACGAACTAAAGAGCCTACTTTTCTTAAAACTTAAGACTCATGCCAATCTATATAGACCTATCTAGAATAATGACTAAATCAAGTTGGTAATACTAACATTTCTAAGTACTGCAGTTTGAAATACACCTGAAATAGTGTAGCCTAATAGAGTAACTTACTACAGTTGGCAGCCCTGGTGACTCTGAATATATTCTTAGTTGCATCTCTTAAGGTATAGAATGCGCATACAACATTTGGTTGAGGTCTAATGGATAGTGTGGACGTTACATGCTGTTTGATATTGGGTTAATCAGGGCGCGTAAAATCATGTTGGGAACAATGTCATGTATGTGATGCTCAGAATTAATCTCAAATAGTACGATCTATTATAGTGCCAATTTTGTATAAAATCTAATTGTTAGCATGGAAGTTACATGTAACGTACCCTTGAAAGAAGCCTTTTAGCAAGATTCTGTCTTCGGGGTCGCGTTCAGTCCATGCTTCTTTAGTGTTAGAGAATAACCAAATATCTCGCTTCCATAATATCAAGGATAATAAGATAAACTTAAAATTAGAAAAGAAGAGTAGGGGAACAGTAGGGGTTCTAACCAGTGTCATGGCCGCCGTGTGAGTCCAAGCCAATATCTCGTGAACCCAAGGTCGAATGTTGACAAATGAGGTGTCGTTGGACTCTGGCTGACGTCCTCTTTCCTGTGGACCACGTATTATTTTTTTTTTTTGAAAATTTTTGTTTTTGAAAGTAGGCGATAGTTTGAAAACCAATCATGATAGAATGTTGTGCCATGGTTCAAACGAATGGTCTTTAAGTCCTTTATTTTTTATAATAAAACTTTTTTATATTTATGTTTTTTTGAAAAGAGTCCAATTTTGAAATTCCTATATTTTGGAAACTAGGAACTTTACAAAAACAATTGTTTGACATAAATGAATGGCCCTGACCCCCTCTACCCGCAAAATAAATTTCAAGCCTCTAGGACTAAAACTGTGCATTAGTGTGGTACGGGGGGTTCTGCTTAGTCGCCTACTTTCATATAAACTTTGCCGATATCTCTCGATCGCGTGGTCGGATTTTAACGAACGAGGTATTGTTGGCGTTGAGATGACGTTCTCTAGGCTAAGAATGTGTGTTGGTATTTTTTTTTTAATTCTTGGTTTTGGATTTTCGATTATTTTGGAAACGGTGAATTTTGGGGAAAAGTTTGTTTGACGTTAATGAAAGGTGGGTATGCCCGCTAGGCGGATAGCAAGTTTCAATGGTGTTGGAGGAAAAAATGATAGCCTACTTTCTCGCGAACATTGGTGATCATTGGCGAACGGATGGTCGGATTTTAACAAATGAGGTGTCGTTGGACTCGAGCTGACGTCCTCTTTCCTATAGATTGCTCGTAATTTTTTTTAATGAAAATTTTTGTTTTTAAAAGTAGGCGATAGTTTGAAAACCAAACATGATAGAACGTTGTTCAATAGTTCAAACCAATGGTCTCTATGACCTTTATTTTTTATAATAAAACTTTTTTATTTTTTGAGATTTTTTGAAAACCCTTAAATTTTGAATTTTTACTATTTTGGAAACTAATACTGTAACGTGTTTTTCGAGGGGTTTTATGCAACTGGCATAAGTCAGTAGGAAGCCATTCTATATTTATTTACGCGGCAAATTGTTCAGCCAAGAGAATTTTTCATGTTAATTTATTATTATTATTAATTTATTATAATTATTATTAAGGTATTTTCGGAGCATTTTATAAAAATTATTAGCATTCAGATAGGTTTTCTATGTCTTAGAAAACGCTATCAAGCAAATTATTACGAACGACGATATCATAGAAAATTATCTGATTACGGAATTTTACGGAGTTTTGTCAGTTAGGGTATATCGAGAGACGTGACTCACTGGGAATTCTAATACAAGCTGATTCCTGTCGAGAAGCATGACGCAATCCTGGGTCGCAAGGTCTAGAAGAGGCGAATTGTTGAAACGGAAAACGACTTCTCCCTCTCGCCCGCGGAGTGTAATGAACCGGAGGAGGGGAAGTGGCGGCGTGCTCAGCCAATCAGCGGCGACAGCGTAAGCTAGGAGACTGCTCCGGAGTGGGGGAGCCGACAGGTGAAGATATCGTTCGACGCGCCGTGAGACGAGGACAATCTGTGTAGAACTTGCAGTGTACGGTCGCAAGTGCGTGACGCTCCGATGTTCAGTGGAGTTAGCGACGAACTTTTGTAAAACGTAACCAGTGCGGTTTTACGAGAGTTTGGGTCCGATGTACGGACCATAGAATTATCTAATCTACCAGAATATCAACATATAACGAAGAAGATGGCGACGTCCAGGAGACTGTGGGAAGCACACAGCATCATCAAGAACGAGGGAAATGCTTTGGCAATTTCCAGGGGTAAGCGCTAATGACGCAGAAATACGCAATCTCTCATTTTTCTTTGTTTTATATTTCATAATTCAGTAACTTCATAGCTTGGAAATAAGAGTAAAATCAATTTATCAGACTCCGTTTTCACGTAATTTTCTATCGGTAATATTCAAATCACAACGCTCCAATTTAAATTTTAAACTTATTATTATTATTAATTTTGCTATACTTGTTTTATATAATAAATTCATTTCTTTTACAATGCAATCTTTGCTTTCAGTAGGTAGCATTAGATATAGACCAATTCCTTCTCCTGATACAATTGTTTGTTGGGTTAATGATCAAATCATACCACGATCTGAGTGAATAGAGTCTTGAATGTGTTCTGCCAGAGCTAGACGTTGTTAAATACAAATTTAGATTTCAACATTGCATTGAGGTCTTGGCGCCCATTAAAACAACATAGCTTAGGCAAAGGTAAACAGTTACATTTCTCTCCCAACAGTGTGGGCTAGCAAAAACCATTACATTTGTCGCTACCAACATGGGGCACTAACTAATAACTGTTACAATTGTACGCTCAACGTGGAGCAAAGTAAATACCGTTTCACTTGTCATCCCAGCCTAAGCAATACCATTACATTTGTCGCCGACAACTTGGGGCTGAAAACCTAATAACATTTTGGAAGGAGAAGGGTATATATTTCTGTGCCTGTATTTTGGGGGTTATTTGTCTGTATCAGTGTATATCATTATGGGGGATGAGAAAGAAAGACAGATGAGGTTACGTAGTGGTCATCAACGGGAGAATGATGATACGAGCAGTATGTCGAGTGATGGTAGTACCGGGGTAGGGGAGGTAAATCCCGATACTGAAACAGGGAGTGTAGGGGGTCAACCAGAATTAAAAACTTTACTTCTCGAGTTCATGTATCAGAACAAAGTTAGTAGTGATGCCTTAAATGCAAAATTAGAACAAAACAGTAGGGAAAATAAAGAAAGTACAGATGCCTTAAATGCTAAATTAGAACAAAACAACGCAAAACTGGAACAAAACAACGCTAAATTAGAACAAAACAGTAAGGAAAATAGAGAGAGTACTGAAACTTTAAATGCTAAATTAGAACAAAACAGTAGGGAAATGAGTGACAAATTCGAACTGATTAGAGGCGAGATCAGGGGGGTGATGGAAGAAAAGGCTAAAGAGATTATTGCAGATGTAGACAGAAAATTAGGAAAAGTACAGGAGGAGTTGGAAATTAGAATCAGTACACAGGCTGAAAATTTAAAAGAACTAGTGCAACTGGAAACACAGCAGGTCAAAAAGCAATTGGGGGGAGAAATTGACAAAATTCAGGTAGCTACTAAAGAGGTTAAGGAACAGCTGGGGGGTAGAATTGAGAAAGTCCACTCGCAAATAGTTGCAGAAGTAAATGATTTAAGAGAGAGTAATAGAGAGAGCATTAGCAAGATTGAAGAGAAACAAGCAAAGCTATATGATAAAGTAGAAGAATCAGAAGGAAACATTAAATTAACAGTAAACAGTATTGAGAGGAAGGCTGAGGAGAAAATCGCAGAATTAGAATTAAAATTAAAAGCTAGGATCAGGCAAGAAAATAGTCAGAATAGGCCAGTTTTTGTGAATAGCACACACAGGGAGGTAGAACTGGGTAAGTTCAGCAATCGACAGGGGTGCCCAATGGAGTTCATGAACACTATAGAAAATAAATTCGGGGAGAGGTTGGAAAATGGTAGTATTGAGTGGTGCCAGGTAGTTGAAATTTTAGAACAAGTGTTTGTGGGGGAAACGAGGAATTGGTTTGCTGTCTACAGAGACAAGTTTACTGATATTAATGATTTTAAAATGAAATTCTGTGAAAAGTTCTGGAATGAGGTTATTCAGTCGCAGCATCGTGAGGGAGTAGTGTGTGGTAAATATAACCCTAAAGGAAGCTCCACCATGACCGAATACTTTTTAGGGCAGGTATTAGTGTGTAAATATCTGGATGGCTTGAAGGAGGAAAGTGATGTGGTAAGGTTGCTACTTAGGCACTTTCCCTATAGGATCAAGGAGGCTGCTTGTATCCAGAATGTAAAGACTATATCACAAGTAGAAAATTTGTTAAGCACATTTGATGCACTAGGGAGAGGGGATTATGAGGACAATTTCAACCGGAACCAGGGTAATAATAATAATAGACCTAATGAAGCCAGGCATCAAGAAGTTCAAGGGAACGGTGGCGAAGGGGCCAACGCTCAAAATAGAAATAATAATAATCAGCTATATCAGAACAGAGGAAATGGCTATGGTAATCAGTATCAAGGGAGGAACAATGATTTCAAGGGAAATCAAGGGAGGAACAATGATTACAGGGGAAATCAAGGGAGAAACAATGATTTCAGGGGAAATCAAGGGAGAAATTATAATGACAATAATTACAACCAGAATAGGGGTCAAGGAAGAGGACAGCCTAGTGGTAGTAATATACAGCCAAACAATGACAACACAGCCCAGAACAACCAGACCAGTTTAGTAGTTAGTAGTACTACGGCCAGCTGTAGCGGTTCTTTAAACGCGAACCAGGCTGCGAAGTAAGGTCAGAATCTCAGTCTGTAGCATGCCCTGTCCATACAATTATACAGGAACCCTATGACCTAAATGTAAGAAATGAATTATTACATGAACTAAATGATGAAGGTATTATTCAGGAAGTGGTTAGTAAGAGCCCCATAGTTAAATTTAACGTGTCCGAGGCGTACACAGATGTTTTAATTGATAGTGGTTGTATGAAGAGTTGCATAAGTAGTGCATTTTATGATAAAATGAAAGGAACTGGAGTAAATTTTGAGGAGATGCCAATTAAAAGCACTTTTGTTATCACAGCTGTTGGGAAGAGGTCTAAAGTAATTTCTAAGCAAGTTTTAGTAGACATTAAAATTAATAATCATGTAGAGAAGCAGATTTGTCTTGTAATTCCAAATTTAGTATTCAGTGTTATCTTGGGTTCAGAGTGGCTAAGTAGAGTGTCGGGTAACTTATGTTATGATGTAGGGAGTTTGAAATTTAAATGGGGAGACTCTGAAGTAGAAGTAGCGTTCAATGACCAAATTCAGAGAAGTAGTGTTGTAGGTGTGATTTGTACTTTAAATGAGATATCGCCAGCCGTAGAGCGGGGTTCTCCATGTTTTGTGGGCAGTGTGATTACGAACGGAAGTCTAGAGGACTCGTTACGTGAAGCTGCATTTCAGGGAAATATAGAGGATGAACAGTGTGTTCGGCTCTATGATGTGTTATTGTGTAATAGGAGAGTTTTTGAGGATCGCATTGGTATGGCCAATTGCTATACACATTCATTGAACGTTATTGATAGGTCAGTATTCACAGGACATAGATATCCTGTACCTTTCGCTTATCAGAGTGCAGTTGAGGCACAAATTAATCAGATGCTTGAAGATGGGATTATTGAGCACTCTAACAGTCCGTATGTTAATTCTTTGATAACGGTACCCAAGACCGACGGCACTGTTCGTATTTGTTTAGACGCTCGTTTGGTTAACAGTAGAATTAGTTCAGATCAGCTGAAATCTATGTCAATAGAGGAATTAATGCAAACATTTGAGGGGAAGAAGTATTTCACTTGTGTAGATTTGAGTTCCAGTTTTTGGCAAGTGCCACTTATGTACGAAGATAGACCATTTACAGCTTTTAGTCATAAATATAACCTTTATCAATTTTGTAGAACACCTTATGGGTTAAAGAGTAGTTCAGCAGCTTTAATTAGGGCTTTAAACATCGCATTAGGGGATGACACAGGAGAGTTTGTAACCATTTACATAGATGATATGGTAATTAGTTCACGCAGTTTTGTGGAGCATCTACGTCATTTAAATATAGTTTTTCAGAAGTTAGATCAGGCAGGGTTCACTTTGAAGCTGTCTAAGTCGTCATTCTGTCAGTCAGAAGTGACATTTTTAGGTCATAGAGTGTCAAGTAGAGGTGTTACACCAGAGGAAAGCAGGGTTAGCATGTGTGGACAGTAGCAACAGGGCATCGTTACAGATACTGAGAAATATGCTAGGTAGAGCAACGTGATGACGTTCATTTAAGGGAGCCACTTGCAAGGTTGGAAGCAGGTGACGCAGTAACATTTATAGTTTCCAAACGTATTGGCAAAACAGCATATGTGCTGGAGAATAGTGAGGGAAACAGATTATACGGAACGTATAATATACATAGTCTACGAAAATATGTGTCATAAAGTGAGTGTGTTTAGCTGGCGAGCCAGCCTATCAAATGAGTAAGTGTGGTATTTGGTGCGTGGGAGGAGTTGGTCTTCCAGGCAGGCGTATCAGAAGTCACACAGGGGGGTAGTATGTAAGTAAATGAGAGTTTTTAAGGTACAGGGAAATATGACGGGATTGTCGGATGCTGTTGAGCACTAAATTGTCTCGATGCACCAAGGCCATTTTGGCAGCGCTGATGGGTTCCCATTTATCTCCAAGAGATGGGGGAGCGCTTGTATAGGGCTTGTTAGCTTAAGGCGTCCACGAGATAAAAGATGGGCCATCAGAATGCGAGACAGTCCTTCATGAAACTCATACATATCAGCACACGTGATTTCTGTTTACGGCCTCGCCATGTAAGATTTGTAAGTGTGTAATTTAAGATAATTTGTACAATGGTATTATTTGTGTGAGGAGAAATGGTCTGTGTTGAGAACTAGTATTAAGTAGAATATGGTGTACGGGAACTTAACAAGACAGGGCGATTACGGCACAGAAATATTTGGTGTTATATGTAATGCAATTTACTGGTTTTTTTTTCAGAAGTCAATATTAATTTAATCTACATCAAAGAGAGATTAAGTATTATGGTCACGAGGCGCTGCCACAATAGTGTGATCGTGTGCTCAGTGATAAGTGGAATTAAATGTCACCATAAGGAGGGGACCTCCAGTGAAATTAGGGAGTTCTATGGTGATATAAATATATCAGAACACCTTCAATGCGTGTGATATGACATCATAAATACATAGTGCTCACACATTAATTATGTCTATTTCTCCAACATAGAGAAATTTGAGAGGCGGAAATATCCGTGGAACACTTCTATATGTAAAACATTGGACTGGTTGCAAAGTGCAATCCATAGTGACAACGAACTTTGACGCAAAGTGCGTGAAGAAAAATTATGAGTGTATATATCTGTAATTTAGGGTGATTTCATTTATGTAACATGTATTTTGGATGGGGTTTATTAACGTGTCTGGGATAATCGGATAATGGACCGTCGTCACGGTAAATCATCCGATGATCCGAGGCGAATATGTAACGTGTTTTTCGAGGGGTTTTATGCAACTGGCATAAGTCAGTAGGAAGCCATTCTATATTTATTTACGTGGCAAATTGTTCAGCCAAGAGAATTTTTCATGTTAATTTATTATTATTATTAATTTATTATAATTATTATTAAGGTATTTTCGGAGCATTTTATAAAAATTATTAGCATTCAGATAGGTTTTCTATGTCTTAGAAAACGCTATCAAGCAAATTATTACGAACGACGATATCATAGAAAATTATCTGATTACGGAATTTTACGGAGTTTTGTCAGTTAGGGTATATCGAGAGACGTGACTCACTGGGAATTCTAATACAAGCTGATTCCTGTCGAGAAGCATGACGCAATCCTGGGTCGCAAGGTCTAGAAGAGGCGAATTGTTGAAACGGAAAACGACTTCTCCCTCTCGCCCGCGGAGTGTAATGAACCGGAGGAGGGGAAGTGGCGGCGTGCTCAGCCAATCAGCGGCGACAGCGTAAGCTAGGAGACTGCTCCGGAGTGGGGGAGCCGACAGGTGAAGATATCGTTCGACGCGCCGTGAGACGAGGACAATCTGTGTAGAACTTGCAGTGTACGGTCGCAAGTGCGTGACGCTCCGATGTTCAGTGGAGTTAGCGACGAACTTTTGTAAAACGTAACCAGTGCGGTTTTACGAGAGTTTGGGTCCGATGTACGGACCATAGAATTATCTAATCTACCAGAATATCAACATATAACGAAGAAGATGGCGACGTCCAGAAGACTGTGGGAAGCACACAGCATCATCAAGAACGAGGGAAATGCATTGGCAATTTTCAGGGGTAAGCGCTAATGACGCAGAAATACGCAATCTCTCATTTTTCTTTGTTTTATATTTCATAATTCAGTAACTTCATAGCTTGGAAATAAGAGTAAAATCAATTTATCAGACTCCGTTTTCACGTAATTTTCTATCGGTAATATTCAAATCACAACGCTCCAATTTAAATTTTAAACTTATTATTATTATTAATTTTGCTATACTTGTTTTATATAATAAATTCATTTCTTTTACAATGCAATCTTTGCTTTCAGTAGGTAGCATTAGATATAGACCAATTCCTTCTCCTGATACAATTGTTTGTTGGGTTAATGATCAAATCATACCACGATCTGAGTGAATAGAGTCTTGAATGTGTTCTGCCAGAGCTAGACGTTGTTAAATACAAATTTAGATTTCAACATTGCATTGAGGTCTTGGCGCCCATTAAAACAACATAGCTTAGGCAAAGGTAAACAGTTACATTTCTCTCCCAACAGTGTGGGCTAGCAAAAACCATTACATTTGTCGCTACCAACATGGGGCACTAATAACCATTACAATACGTTGACAAATAAGTTTGTTTGACATAAATGAAAAATCCCTACCCCCTCTACCATGAAAATAAATGTCAAGTCTCTAGGACAAAAAACCTAGGCATTTTTTTTTAATAAAAGCGTGTTTGTAGACAGACAGCCGGTAGCGCTTGACGTATGTTACAACGAGGCTATGATTGGCCATGGTGGATACTGGAAATGGCTATTTCGACGGGGGCAATGTATGGCAAAACGAGGGGTCTATTTACGATATTTTTTTTCCTATGACGAACGAATGAAGACGAATATTTCGAAAATCCCTCATGACGATCTTTAAACAGGTTGGTAAACACTGACCAGTAACCAGACAAAATTCATAATGCTATGAGACAAATAAAAATAGTCGACAATAACAGAACTTGCTTTGTATGTATGTATGTATGTCTGACTGGCGGCCAGAACGGAAAGAATATCTGCTCGAGAGACCCGCTTGGTGCCTGGCTAGCCGGCTAACAGAATGGAATGTCAGTCAAGCTGACAACACTGCTGTCATATGATAGCAGTTGGAATCGTGTGGCAACTCTCTAAAGAGGTGATAACGGCTAGTCAGACGAGCTGAGCAGCAGCAGCAGTCAGGGGGCCCGCGGAGAGGAAAGGGGAGAGAGGGGAAAGGAGGGAAACCTCTACACAACAGGAAATCACGTGACCCACTGCAGAGTGGTGAGGGGGCGGGACCAGAGAGCCGGAGAAGAGGTGAGGGGAGGAGTGGGGGAACGCATGACAGCCAATAGCTGAACGAGTTGCACATCATCATGGAGTGAAGGAGTGAGACGTAGGTGTGGAGAGAGAAAGAGAAACACTTATAGGCAAGCACGTGCGCGGAGCGCTGTACACAGGGCTCTTGTACAACATAATTCAATAAATAAAAAAGTACACTGGTTTACACGTCATGTAATTTATTGATCCAAGAATTAAATGTTGAGTTAAATTCTAACCATTTGACATATAGTTTATTTCCTTTTTGTTTCAACACTTTTTCCACGAGATAATGTTTCGGAAATGCTGTTTTCTGAAGTTCATAGAGATAAAATCTACCTTTTATGGGTTGATGGTTGAGGTCTTGCAGTAAATAGGTGACTGGACTGTCCAAGTTGACTTGACGAATTCGAAATAGTTCAGTCCCCCACAGAGGCAGACTTAAATTTGCTCACACGAACAAAATCCCCAATTTTCAGTCGGTGACGTTTAAGATCTGCTGTTTTTATGGGGTTAAACAGTTTATCCAGTCGCTGAATATTTTTGGTCACGAGACGTGGCTTGGTCCCAATGGTTCTATGTTTGGTGTCATTGTAACGTGACACTAGCTCAGTTAACATGTCCAACCAGCGATAACTGCCCTGAGCGGTAAACGCTTTCCACATATGGGTTTTCAATGTTCGGTTAAACCGCTCGACCACGCTGGCTTTGAGATTGCTGTACGTGGTGTAGTGGTGAATATCCTTAGATTTGAGAAAATTGGAGAAATCCTTGTTGAAAAATTCTTTCCCCTGGTCGGTTTGTAGCAACTGAGGTTGACGTTTGGAGTGTTGAATAATATGTTGAAAGGCCTTGGTGACTAGTGGACCAGACTTGCGACGCACAGGTTCAACAAAGGCCATTTTGGAATAGACATCAATGACAGTCAATATATAGCGTACACCGTCGTTAACAGCAGCATAGCGTATCATTTCAACCAGGTCAGCCTGCCAAAGTTCATCCACACCTCGTGAAATCACCTTGAGTCGCGGATAGTGACGCCTAGCTGGGCGATGCAACTCGTGAGCAATACCCATTTTAATGGGTGAGGGCTTAAACAATAATTTTGGCATTTCGAAGTTTTTGTTCAATTAAATCTCAGCAATTCTTCTAGGTTTGTGCCGTGTCTTGTGTGGGGTTTCGCCTAGGACACCAAGCTAGGCTCATCGGCAGGCTCTTGGTGTCCCCGCCCGGACCCCCACAGGAGTATCGAACTGCGCGATACCTCCCTTTATATACAGTGCAACTGCACTCCTTGACTGCGAGAACCAAAAGCTCAAGCAGCCTCAACCTCCCTATGAAGGCTTCCAAAAAGATGGTATATTGGCTTTCACGGCCGGTGAATTAAATCTCAGCAATTCTTCTAGGTTTGTGCCGTGTCTTGTGTGGGGTTTCGCCTAGGACACCAAGCTAGGCTCATCGGCGGGCTCTTGGTGTCCCCGCCCGGACCCCCACAGGAGTATCGAACTGCGCGATACCTCCCTTTATATACAGTGCAACTGCACTCCTTGACTGCGAGAACCAAAAGCTCAAGCAGCCTCAACCTCCCTATGAAGGCTTCCAAAAAGATGGTATATTGGCTTTCACGGCCGGTGAATTAAATCTCAGCAATTCTTCTAGGTTTGTGCCGTGTCTTGTGTGGGGTTTCGCCTAGGACACCAAGCTAGGCTCATCGGAAAGGGAGGTATCGCGCAGTTCGATACTCCTGTGGGGGTCCGGACGGGGACACCAAGAGCCCGCCGATGAGCCTAGCTTGGTGTCCTAGGCGAAACCCCACACAAGACACGGCACAAACCTAGAAGAATTGCTGAGATTTAATTCACCGGCCGTGAAAGCCAATATACCATCTTTTTGGAAGCCTTCATAGGGAGGTTGAGGCTGCTTGAGCTTTTGGTTCTCGCAGTCAAGGAGTGCAGTTGCACTGTATATAAAGGGAGGTATCGCGCAGTTCGATACTCCTGTGGGGGTCCGGGCGGGGACACCAAGAGCCCGCCGATGAGCCTAGCTTGGTGTCCTAGGCGAAACCCCACACAAGACACGGCACAAACCTAGAAGAATTGCTGAGATTTAATTCACCGGCCGTGAAAGCCAATATACCATCTTTTTGGAAGCCTTCATAGGGAGGTTGAGGCTGCTTGAGCTTTTGGTTCTCGCAGTCAAGGAGTGCAGTTGCACTGTATATAAAGGGAGGTATCGCGCAGTTCGATACTCCTGTGGGGGTCCGGGCGGGGACACCAAGAGCCCGCCGATGAGCCTAGCTTGGTGTCCTAGGCGAAACCCCACACAAGACACGGCACAAACCTAGAAGAATTGCTGAGATTTAATTCACCGGCCGTGAAAGCCAATATACCATCTTTTTGGAAGCCTTCATAGGGAGGTTGAGGCTGCTTGAGCTTTTGGTTCTCGCAGTCAAGGAGTGCAGTTGCACTGTATATAAAGGGAGGTATCGCGCAGTTCGATACTCCTGTGGGGGTCCGGGCGGGGACACCAAGAGCCCGCCGATGAGCCTAGCTTGGTGTCCTAGGCGAAACCCCACACAAGACACGGCACAAACCTAGAAGAATTGCTGAGATTTAATTCACCGGCCGTGAAAGCCAATATACCATCTTTTTGGAAGCCTTCATAGGGAGGTTGAGGCTGCTTGAGCTTTTGGTTCTCGCAGTCAAGGAGTGCAGTTGCACTGTATATAAAGGGAGGTATCGCGCAGTTCGATACTCCTGTGGGGGTCCGGGCGGGGACACCAAGAGCCCGCCGATGAGCCTAGCTTGGTGTCCTAGGCGAAACCCCACACAAGACACGGCACAAACCTAGAAGAATTGCTGAGATTTAATTCACCGGCCGTGAAAGCCAATATACCATCTTTTTGGAAGCCTTCATAGGGAGGTTGAGGCTGCTTGAGCTTTTGGTTCTCGCAGTCAAGGAGTGCAGTTGCACTGTATATAAAGGGAGGTATCGCGCAGTTCGATACTCCTGTGGGGGTCCGGGCGGGGACACCAAGAGCCCGCCGATGAGCCTAGCTTGGTGTCCTAGGCGAAACCCCACACAAGACACGGCACAAACCTAGAAGAATTGCTGAGATTTAATTCACCGGCCGTGAAAGCCAATATACCATCTTCTTGTTCAATTTCTTGAATTTCCCAATCGTGACCGGTATGGCCGGCTTGACGTGAAGCATGCAACAACTGTAGCCGCTGGTCGAGCTTATTGGGATTGTGCCAGTAGGTAACATCCACAAGGGGTTTTAATGGTTTAAATGTCACTCCCGAAGCGGACATTTTACGACGAGTACTTTGACTGGCGGGAAACATTTTTGCAATGATGGTTTTATATTTTTGAGATATATTGGCATTCACTTTTGAGTGGGATCATACTGTCTTTTGTGGGCATGGGTATCCAATAAAATGGATTTATATTTGCCAAGGTCCTCTGACGTATAATCATGGAATGAGGGTGTTCGAGAAAAGGGCAGCTTTAACAGTCCTGGCGTCAATTTATAGTTGATGTTCTTAATGACAGCTTTAGTACGAGCAAATTTAATGGATGAATCCCCAATTTTAAAACTATCATTCTCATAGCGAACACCATACGTGGTATCTGTGTTTGCAATAAATAGATCAATGAGATAGGGTTCTAGTGTTGATCCATAATATTTTATTAAAATGGTTTTCAGTTGAGCCTTATTTTGAGGGGTGACCAAGACTTGTGAAAATGGAGACGATCTGGAAGGACAAGGTGTTTCGACCATGGCCAAGGATTTCCTTTTTCTCAAAAACCTTGCAAGGGGTGCGGCCTTTTTTTTTTTGAGGCGTAAACACTTGTTCCTCGTCATCCTCAACTTCGCTAACACTAGTCAAATCTTCCTGTTCCTGTTCCTCTTCCTCTTCCTCAGGGTCCCCGTGCAGCGTCTGAGTGGCTTGTGAAACGGTGGGTAGCGTTGCAGATGGCTTGAAAGAGGGTTTCAACATGGCTTTTAGCGGAGGTGCTAAATGATGTTGAATAAACAAAGCATGATCTGCACGTGATCGTTTCAATTGACGAAACTTTTGGCGAATAGTATTTTTTGCTCTAATAATATGCTTTTTCAATTGACTCTTTGCTAACGCCATGGTGTCTTGACAAATGACTTGAGAGGGAATGAGACAGGGCCTTAAATAGCAATAAAATGATCAAACCCTAAGCGATATCGTCCTTGGTTGAGTTCACTTTGTTTGTCAATCACTAAACAGGCATGACGTTGAGTGTTCCAGAACTTGCCACACAATTCAGTAAACATTTGAAAAGTCATATCCGGATTCGCATGTTCATTATAAATATGACGACTGTTCCTCTCGCCCTGGCGAAATAAAACAATGACATTGGCATTGTCACGAATCAACTGTTTGGACATTTTAGAATACGTTTGTCAAAGATAAAAACAATCGATATGTTTGAGTCCACCCATGCTGAAATAGCTTTGAATAGCTTGACGTTCAGTGGATACATCATCGAAAATCATGAGTGAATCAGGCTTTACCTAATCCGGTGAAATAACATTTTCTTGGGTGGAAAAGTGAAATAACCCATATTCTCTTTTTGTAATCCAGACATGACTTGATCCAGAAACACGTAGAGGGGTTGGTAGAGAGATTTTGCAAAAATATATTTTTTTTTTGAAAACACAGACTGATGGTGTGGCCATGGGTAGTCCTCTCTCTCCTGTTGTGGCTTATTTCTTCATGGAGAACTTTGAAGAGAAAGCTTTGTCGTCGGCTCCTTTCAAACCGAAGATCTGGTGGCGTTATGTGGATGACACGTTCGTTGTTTGGACGGAAGGTGAGGAAAATCTTAGCCATTTCCTGGATCACCTTAATCTCCAGCACCCTTCTATTTGTTTCACCATGGAAAAGGAATCTGACGGCAAAATACCTTTTTTAGATGTTCTCGTCACCAAGAAAGAGGATGGATCTTTAGGACACAGCGTTTTTCGTAAGCCAACACACACCAATAGATATCTCCACGCAAGTTCTCACCATCACCCTGCCCAGAAACATGGTATCCTTACAACTCTAACTACCAGGGCTAGGAGGATTTGTGAAGTGTCTTCTTTACAAGAAGAAATTAACACTCTGCGAACCACCTTTGAGAGCAACGGTTATAGCAAGGCTTTGATTTCTACGGTTCTGAAAACAACAAATAATAATAGGACGTCAGTTGAGAAAAGAGATGTAAGAGGAACTGCTTACCTTCCGTACATACAGAACACGACGGATCGTATTGCTAAAATCCTACGTCGGTACAACATACGGACTGTATTTGGAACTTCTGTCAAGATTAGGCAACTCCTGCGACCAACTAAGGACAGTTTGCCTAAATTGCAACAACCGGGTATCTACAGAGTTCCCAGTACTTGTGGCAAGGTTTACATCGGGCAGACTTCGAGAACAATATGCACTCGCATTAAGGAACATAATAGATGTATCAGGCTCATTCAACCTGATAAATCAGCTATTGCCGACCATGCTTTAACACCTGGCCATGATGTCATGTTCCAAGGAGTGGATGTTCTTGCCCGTATAAAGCAATATCGTCCCAGAATCATCAGGGAGGCGGTTGAAATACGTAAACACCCAGATAATTTCAACCGCGACACCGGCTACAATCTCAGTGAATCCTGGCTACCTATTATCAGAGCCCTGAGAAAGTAATTCACTGCTGCTTTCCGTTGTCCCTAACATGGGGCTATAATGGCGTCCATCTTTGGGCACCTTCTATATGTTCTTCGTTGCTTTCTCTTAGCAACATTGTCGTATTCCAGATTATTCCTGACGAAGAAAGACATGGTTTCCTTCGAAACACGTCGAATATTAATATAATAAAACACGGCATAAGCCCAAAATTCAACATTATGTATAAAAAATCAGTTTGATTGCTATAATAGATTCGAAGATATTCAGAGTCGTCTGAATATTTCGGATGGTCGCCATGTTGGATTGTTAAATGTATAGGCCATATAGTCATGTACCATTAAAGGAAAATTATTGCGTAGTTTCATTATTCAAACTTTCACTTCGATTGCTTGATTACGACACAAGAAATATAAACTTAATTTTTAAATTTGCACAGCCGCCATCTTGAGGTTATGTAAACAATTGAACTAAATTAGATACCAGTGCATTACAATGTGTATAAACATTTCCTGTACCAGATTTCATTGCGTTTGGAACATTAAATCGCGAGAAAGGTCTATTTAAATTTTTCAAATTCGCTTGGCCGCCATGTTCGTTTTGTAGTTAGCCGCTTTTTGAAAGTCCTATAGATTATCTTCCAGTAGTGCCCTTTATCTCCGTACAAAACTTCAGGGTGATACAGCTAACAGTTTCAGAGATATAGAATGCCGGTGAAATATTTCGCTCATCCGCCATCTTGTGGTTATGTAAACAATTGAATCAAGTTGTATGTCGGTGCATTACAATGTGTATAAACATATACTGTACCAAGTTTTATTGCGTTTGGTTCGTTAAATTGCGAGAAACGTCTATTTAAATGTCGCAAATTCGCGTGGCCGCCATGTTGGTTTTGTAGATACCAGTTTTTCAAAAGTCACATAGGTGTACTTCTAGTAGTTCCCTTTATCAAAGTAATAAATTCCAGGGTGATGTCGGTAAAATTTCGGAGGTATTGAACGCTGGTGAAATATTTCGCACAGCCGCCATGTTGGATTGGTGAGACGTAACAAAATTTGAAGGGGACGGTCGAGGTCGCCTGGAATAGTGTTATGAACTTACCGAGTTTCATTGAAATCGGTCAAGGAGTTTAGATTTTATTAGGGGACACAAACACACACCTCACACACACACACATACACACACACACGCACACACACACGGACAAAAGTTGATCTCATAAGCCTATTTTTTTAAATTGAAAATAGGCTAATAAAAATAAGGTTGCATAGAACTTTTTTAAAAAAGCAAAAGGTTCAAGTGGGTTGCCACTATTTACAAAATCTACTATTTACAATGGCAAAAACCAATATTTACAAAATACTAAATACTAAATCAACGAGTTACAAAAAGCCATGTCCCTAAAGGAACAAACAGAACAATCACACCTCCTCCTCCTTGCGGTCATAACCCCAGGGCAGGCTCGTGAGCAAGTTATTAGCCCACACACGTTTGTTATCCATGAAGGCGGGGGTGCGTTTTCTCTGTTCTACAAGATACAAATGATGGTTGCTGGATTGTATCCAGCACTGTGTATGGGACATGGCTTTGCCAGTACGTAAAACCGCTAAGTAATCGTCTACACGTAGCGATTTTACCACTGCCCTACCTACACCTTTTGCTCTTTTGGCTTCCTTACAGTCCAGTGTGCGATAAGCATACATTTTCGAAGCCAAACCTACGAATTCCGTTATAATGGATTCACCGCATTCATCCTTTAAAACACCCATTTCCTTCTTGTTTTTTTATGGGCAGCTGAATTATGTTGTCAGCACTATACGAAGAGGTGTCGAACCAGTCACTATGCTGCCTCATGACGTCATTGGGGTTGCAGTGGCGAATGTGGTAAATGAATGAGTCCGTATCCATATACAAAAGAGATACGTCCTCAAAATGGCGTTTGGTAAACTCATAGTGGAATCGATACATGACCGATTTAGAAAAGTCTAAAATGACTTGGCCCAAGTAAATGGGCTTATCCATGGTCACGCTGGTCCTACTCAATTCAATAGTGGCCAAATTCTCATCGATAATGTTGATCGATTTGAAATTTGGCTTGGCAATGTACCGCCGGGCACCGTAACGTCCTTCCCAGACATTCACCAATTTAATGTCACGGTATTTGCGGACATTCTCCATGGACTTGCCATAGATGCAGTTGTTCATTAATTTGAAAAAAGTAATTTCAAACTGCTGTGTTGCCATTTGTCGGTGCTCTGTGTTGAGTTGCATGTATGGCTTGAGCCATGGTTTTTGGGCAAAGGAAATACCCCTATGGATTTTCTTCAACACCAAGCCTTGGGGCGAGACATTGCACCAACATTTGGATATGTAGCATATACCGATTTTTGTTGTAAAGTGTGCCCATAAGTTTTTCAATTTTCACTTTACTGTCAGGGGGAACCATTTGCTCAAGGCAGAATGGGAAATCGGCATGTTGATCATACAAGGATGAGGGATATTCAATATCTACTTCTAAGACATATCCACGGCCTGTTTCTTGGCTAGCCTTGATCACATCAAATTCTAACACTTGTTTGTCTATCAGCCAAGCAAACTTGCCATAGGGCAAAGGCTGACTCATGGCGTAACCATACAAATTATTCACGTCATAGTACATTAAGTACGATTCTGGTTTGTCTGGTGAATAATCAGGCATGTAGACATTGTTCGCTTCGGCATGGCGCTGGTTAAGCGTCACAAAGCCACCGCGAATGCCCTTTCCAAAAAAATAGAACCATGTCTACATCAGTGAGTAAATCCAATTCCACTTGAGTGTATTTTAAAGCGGCATCAAACGAGAGCCCAGGACTCGTATAATAGTGAGCCGGGTCAAGACCATAAATGTGCTGACACAACTCACGAAATTTTTCAAACACATCGGTGAGCAGCAATACATCCAGTTTTAGGTAATGCATAGCATATTCACTTAGCGTGTTCACGCCAAACACTCGCCAAACTTGACATGCATGTGCATAGTCTTCATCGGAAACGGTACTACGTGTTAGTTTCGAGTAAAATTCATCTTGTGGTGGGAGTTTTGTTTGCTTTAACACGTCCCAGCTGTTGCAGAAATCATACGGGAATATGCCTTTCCGAATGCACAATTGAAATTGTTTAGGATCATTAAAATGCTTTCTGGTACTTTTTAATTCCTCTTCATCCAAGCCATTCACAAGACTGTCTAGCGAGGATGCCATAAACTTAAAGGAATCCAAAAATCGAATGCTAAAGTTGCTCAACCGCCATGTCAGGGCTGTAAAACGCTCATGGTTTTGGGGGATAATGGTAAACGAGCCCTTGTTGACATGACCCAATTCACGAATCAAAAACTGAATGTCATAATTTGCCAGATTGTGGAAAAAGACACTGATGAAACGAGGAGCTGAAAAGTTCAAATTGCATTTACTATGCGCAGCTCCACGAAACTCTCGCGTAAAATGTGAGTGATCACGAACGGTGTCTTCAGCACTGATCAGTGGCTTTTCGCAAATATGACATGTCGTGGCATGCTCATACTGCTGCTGCTGTTCTGGAGATGGGCTCATGGGTACAGGGTGGTCTAGTAATCTAGTAATCCCTGTACATGGTCGGCCAACTGTACAAGTTCATCCAAAAACCATCTGGCACAATGTGGCCCCTGACGGTATTTGTAAACGGGTTGTGTGGGATCATAGGCACACACTACATTAAATCCTATGGCAAAGGGTTCATGTTTTTGAATAGGTGTGGTTGAGCTAATGGTGGGATCTGGTTCACATCCCACTATGGGTGTAGTGAGTGCTTCGAAACCTGCATATACCACATAGGGAACAGTGTCACGCTTATGAATATCCTTAAACTTTAACACAGCCTTGTCCCCTTGTGGCAATATCAATCTCACCGCTTCCTGAGAAACGCAATCTACCCTATGACGTTCCAAAAGCGTAGGGGTTTTAAAATATTGCAGACAACGGTCACAAATATGTTTTTTACATTTATATTTAGACATTTGACTGCTTAGCAATCTACTCAGGCTTTTAATCAGGCAATAGTGATTCACCTCTCCGTAAGACAGATATAAAATATGAATGTGATGTCGTTTCGGTTCTATTGTGGCATACAGAGGGCCCACAATCTCATTACCATTAAGGCCATACACCATGAACGAAAAGTCCTGGTTATCTTGTTCAAACCTACGGATCTCGGTTAAGTCCATAGGGAACGATACTCGAGTTAAATTTAAAGTTTGTTTCAATTCATCAAACTTAGCCTTGTACTTTCCCGGCCAACAACCATGATGTTGTACCGGCTGCAAATAGGCAGCCACAGACCACAGGAAGCAATCATTGTCACGATTCTTTATATCGACCACAGCCTTTTTCGAAACTATTGCTGGTGGTGTTTTAATATAGCTAGACCCAGCATTCAACGGGTTGAAATGACAAATGTTGATTTGCAGGTAATGGATTTTGTCTAACGCTAAACCACTTGGTCCTTGTTGCAGTTTATCAAATTTTGATAGCAACGCATTGACCACATGGGATTGATACCACTCGTTCAGATTATCGGCTATCAAAAGCTCTTGCATTTTACTGCCAAAATAAAATGTTTTTTTTATGCTCACCGTCCTTGTTTTTGTAAATGAAATCGCACATGAGTTGTGTATTGACCTTTAAAGCCGTATGCAACCTTTGAGCTGTACAAATTTGTTCTTTAAAAATGTCAAAACATGATTCGACAAAGTCTTTTGGGATTAAACTCTCTCTCTAACATTCACTACGCGGCCAGAGCAAACACGCTTTTTAAATCAAGAGTCAAGGGGTTCCCAAGTTAAGCTATCGGTAGCAGTGGCAAAAGACATGATTTTTATAAAAGAAACAATCTCACCAGAGTTTTCAGCCGTAGACTGCTCGGTAAACACTGGTCCCCCAACACACGGCAGTGGTTGTAGTGGTCAAGCGTTTTCCAACACACTAAAAAGAAATAAAATAAACCACAATGAGTATATCCATTCCAAATAGCATTTATCATAAAAAATATATAAAAATAAAACAGATATATATAATTTCAAAAATCTTACCTGGGTATTGTAAAAAAAACTTGCTTTTTCTGCCTAGTCTTGGAATTTTGTTTGGTTACTGGTCAGTGTTTATACCAACCTGTTTAAAGATCGTCATGAGGGATTTTCGAAATATTCGCCTTCATTCGTTCGTCATAGGAAAAAATATACTGTATATCGAAAAGCGACCCCTCGTTTTGCCATACATCGCCTCCGTCGAAATAGCCATTTCCAGTATCCACCATGGCCAATCATAGACTCGTTGTAACATACGTCAAGCGCTACCGGCTGTCTGCCTACAAACACGCTTTTATTAAAAAAAATGCCTAGGTTTTTTGTCCTAGAGACTTGACATTTATTTTCATGGTAGAGGGGGTAGGGATTTTTCATTTATTTCAAACAAACTTATTTGTCAACGTATTAGTTTCCAAAATAGTAAAAATTCAAAATTTATGGGTTTTCAAAAAATCTCAAAAAAATAAAAAAGTTTTATTATAAAAAATAAAGGTCATAGAGACCATTGGTTTGAACTATTGAACAACGTTCTATCATGTTTGGTTTTCAAACTATCGCCTACTTTTAAAAACAAAAATTTTCATTTAAAAATAATTACGAGCAATCTATAGGAAAGAGGACGTCAGCTCGAGTCCAACGACACCTCATTTGTTAAAATCCGACCATCCGTTCGCCAATGATCACCAATATTCGCGAGAAAGTAGGCTATCATTTTCCCCTCCTACGCCATTGAAGCTTGCTGTCCGCCTAGAGGGCATACCCACCTTTCATTAACGTCAAACAAACTTTTTCCCAAAATTCACCGTTTCCAAAATAATCAAAAATCCAAAACCAAGAATTTTCAAAAAAAAATACCAACACACATTCTTAGCCTAGAGAACGTCATCCCAACGCCAATACCTCGTTCGTTAAAATCCGACCACGCGTTCGAGAGATATCGGCAAAGTTTATATGAAAGTAGGCGACTAAGCAGAACCCCCCGTACCACACTACTGCACAGTTTTAGTCCTTGAGGCTTGAAATTTATTTTGCGGGTAGAGGGGGTCAGGGCCACTCATTTGTGTCAAACAATTTTTTTGTAAAGTTCCTAGTTTCCAAAATATAGGAATTTCAAAATTGGACTGTTTTCAAAAAAACATAAAAAAATAAAAAAGTTTTATTGTAAAAAATAAAGGACTTAAAGACCATTCGTTTGAACCATGGCACAACGTTCTATCATGATTGGTTTTCAAACTATCGCCTACTTTCAAAAACAAAAATTTTCAAAAAAAATGAAAAATATAATACGTGGTCCATAGGAAAGAGGACGTCAGCCAGAGTCCAACGACACCTCATTTGTCAACATTCGACCTTGGGTTCACGAGATATTGGCTTGGACTCACGCAGCGGCCATGACACTGGTTAGAACCCCTACTGCTCCCCTACTAAGAAGTGAAAAACACAGGAGTAAAATAAACAATATTTAATGGCTGAATCGTCGAGAAACGTAAAACAAAGACAACAAAAAAAACTCACCCTGAGCTTACCCCCAGAATAACAAGATTTAAAATACATAAAATAATGTGGAGATACTGTTACGGCTGTGAGTTTGTTTCGTCGCCTCGCCGCATGAGTCACAGCTGCCCGGGGCTGTGCTCTGCCTCAGTGTATTACGTTTGCCTTACGCAACGGGCTGCGAGGACAAAGGGATGGTCCAGAATATTCGTGACCCAGCCAGTGATGGAAATCTCGAGAAGCCGTGAATCCTGTACGGGTCTAGAAGCATTTATTGAGTCACCAGCCTGCTATATAAGAGCGACCTGGCAAGCGAGGTGGACAGTGTTTTTCGAGCTAGTGTGAGCTTTTACCTGAGCGACAGTTGTTGGCGACGTGACTTGCGAAACCCTAGTGAAGCTGCTTCTCTTGACAGCGAAGGAGTGTGAAGCCTACGGAGGAAGTGTGTCTTGAGCGAGTGTGTTTTCCAGTGCAAGAGAGGTTAGTGTGGTGAATTGCGAAAACACCGGGGTCTGTTTCCCTAGCCAGCAGACAGCGAAGCAGAGTGTAGTGGTGAGTGACCGGCTATCGTAAATAACTGTAGCTTGCGTATTCAAGGAAGTGTTGCAGGTAGTTCTGTCGAGGCCACCGGTCCCATTAGGAGGGATTAACTTCTGTGGCTTATTGACAAGTGAAAGGCAAGTGTTCCCTACAAGAGGAAACTAGAGTGAGATACTAATTGCTTGTATCTGCTATTTGTGTGGTGTATCTTTCTGGCCCGCAATAAAGCTAATACGTTTCTTTAAAGGAACAATTTGTGTTGTGCTTTCTACCCACCGTAATCCAGTTAACGGAAGTGCCAGTAGGGGCTGGCACGTAACAATACCATTCCACTATCTGATTAGATTGTATGTGTGTGCGTTACTTAGTTATTGAAGAAAATGAGTATTGTTTGACGGCATTTCACTTCCAAACGATTCAATCGGATAGGTCGCGAATCACCGTTCTGCAAACTGCAATTATGGCCCATGGGAACACACTAATAAAAATGGCTGTACACATAATAACTAACCTGACACACGCTAACCATACAAAACATTAATTTACAAGGCTTCCTTGGAAATCACACAAATATGCGAGAAGGCACATGACAAAATCAAATGAGCCGCCTAAACAGGCACCAATGGCTCCCAAGGCTAATGGCAACATGTGACATATCAAAACAAGAAACATGGCCGACACGGGGTCGCCGTACTCAAACATAAACAAAGTTAACTTACACCCCCAAACAGGATGATATACAACATGAATACAATGCACAATGTGATCAATATAACGCTCGGAAAGGTAGCGATTAAGACGTGAATTGCTCCCATTTACTCTATCAATTAATTTATAACATTCAGGCTCTTTTTAAGAAAAGATAAACATTCTAATAATGACGGGCCAAGATCCCAACCTTAATGAGCCTCACAGCTGTCTCTGACCTGCGCACGACCGTGGAACTCCCTTTCTCTCACACAATATCTATTTCAGTCTCAGCCCAAAGCAAGTGTCATAACAAGTACAGGTAACCCCAGCTACTCGGGTCCTGTTATTTCTGCCAACCTGGAAACGCGTACAAATTATCGCAGACACAATATCTCACCAATTCTCCATGAATTGCAAGATTCATTATAAATTTCACACAATCGTCCCGCGGGATTATGATTGTTGACACCTGGGTCGTGGCATATCGAGGGATGTAATTAAACACTATCCCCCGCGAGCTGACCCATAACACATAAAGACACTTCATCGCTTTTACTGTCTGAACACACGATGTCCACCATGCCGACGCTAGATCAGAGATTCCCTAACTTCGTGTCCAAGACACGTTCTCTTTAATAAAGCAGGAAACAATTATTATGAGTAAGCATACGGCTTCTCTTGTACAAATATTTGCAAAGTGGCGAATTATAAATCAACAGCCTGAGTGATTATAAATCCTCTATCATATCAAGATTCCCCCCTCAATACTGCATTTATGCTATTTTAATTCAGATTCACTTTTTATCCTAACGTTATTTTTCAGACTACATTGATCAACAGCGCTATGCGAGCAACGTGCTCCGGGAGCAAGCGATGCCGCGTGAACATGAACCAACAACAAAAATCACAAATAAAATATCTACAAAATATGTCACAAAGCGCCATGCACTAAAACCGTGTGTCAGTAACAAACTAACAAGACTCTACGTTACCAAGACACAAATCAAATATTTACACAAAAATTATTCCCACTAAAACCATAATCCGTTTGTCAAAAATTAAATAAATGATTTTTAATATTCATTCCTCCGCCAACCATCTTGTCAGATAAACATCCCCTGCCATCGTCACCTCTGCTCTGCTTAGCACATGGACATAATCATCTGGATGATGATCCTGGATTCCAATCTTCCTTCAAAGGCCGAGGTGTTCATCTTGCTGTATGAAATGAAAATGTTTACTATCACACGTATCAATTCCTAGCTAATTTGCTTCCTTCGGTTACCGTAATTCGCCGAAATTGTCCCAAAGCAAATATTACGACGAATACTGCCCTAATCTGTAGTGTAGTAACTACCTATAATTCACTGATTCACTGATTAAACAAACTGAGTTGTACGCACACAACATAAAACATATTCAAACTGTTTCTCAAAGTTACAGTACTTAAATGTGCCATCTCGACACTCAAAATAGTAAAGCACAAAGTGTCGCCTGGACACGCAAAATAGAATAACGTCTATGTCCCTCGGAAATCAAAAGTAGAAGTAACGTCAGTGTCGCCTGACACTTCGAAATAGAATAAAATCATCAGCACTCAGAACAGTATGTATACAATATGGGAAAATGTCGATGGAGTGGGAGTAGATTCGAAGCTAGATTCCGTAATAATAGGTCCACTGACATGCAATTACACTCATTGAGGTCGTATCATACTGGAGGTAACAATGATGTTGGTCCGATCGAAGATCGATCGTAGGATTTGATAGCAAATTGATTCCCGCGTAATCGCCAGGCTACGCTTGGTGAAGCCGCGTCCCCACGAAAAAGTGCATCATATTTTTCATTGGTTCTTCTGAACACAGGAATCGTGGTTCCTGGAGCTTAGACCCGCCCGTAGGAGTGGCCAAATCATACCTCCTTCCTTTATATTTCATCTTCCTTCCTCGTCTTTCACTCAATAGACAAAGATATAGCTTTACCATGACTCAGAGAGACAGAGACGCGGACTAGGTCGTTCAACCCTTCTTCTAACGGTGCTGCATCCTTTGCAGGCCAAGTCATAAATAATTGCAGCCTCTGTTCTATAGAAATATAACATTCCTTTGCTGACCCAAGTGTCGCCAGGCTTAACTGAAGTTTCGAAATATTGTCTGGTCTTCATACTGGACTGTCAGTAGCATTCCCATGTAGAATAGAATAAAACTAAGGAATCATTAATATGACCTAATATTAAGGGTTCAGTAATTAAAATTTGAAACTATCAGAAAGCTTAGACTCATGTTGGCAGCACCGAGGTATATTAGTTACTTCTAATTAATCTAGAATGGCAGGTACTATACGTGCGCAAAGTTAAGAGCTGATGGCTTGCATATTTTTTGATATATTGATATTACGATTAAGCAAATAGAAAGAGTATTTATTAACATTTGGCGGCCCTGATGGTTCTTACGAATACGCATAGTCATAACTATTATAGTACACAAAGCACATACGAAATTTGGTTGAAATTCATTTGTTGGTATACAAATAAATGTATTAAAGACTGGACCCATCAGCTGGCTTGGAATTGTTTTGGCAGCACTGATGTATATAAGTTACACCAAACTAAGGTAGAAAGTCAGGTACTATACGTGTGGAAAGTTCAGAGCTGTTGGCTTGCATACTTTCTGATATATTGATGTTAGGGTTAAAACATAGAGAGAGCATTTATTAATAGTTGGCAGTCCTGGTGGCTGTTTAGAATACGCACAGTCATATCTGTTGTAGTACACATAGTACATGCGAAATTTGATTGAAATCCAATCGACAGTATAGAAGTTACATGAATTTAGAAATTGGACATATCGACAGGCTTAGAATCATGTTGGCAACACTGGCATGTATGGACTTCTGAAAATTAATCTGGAATGTTATAATCTATTTGTGTGCCAATTTTGGAATAGTTTGCATGCATAACTTCTGAAATATACATCATAGAGCTCAAATTTCAATTGCGACTTTTCAGCAGTTGGTAGCACTGACGTCAATTTCAAATATGGCCGGGATATATTCCGGTATAGATCTTTACTCGTACTAAATTTGGTTTCGATTGCTGCAGCCGTTTGGGAGTTGATAGGGGGGACACATAGGCAGACAGACAGACAGAAGGACAGACATACACACATTTCCCGGATCGATCTCATAAGTCTACTTTTTACTCATTTTTACAAAATGAGAAAAGTAGGCTAAACATAGGCTTATGAGATCACCTTTTATCCGTGTGTGTGTGTGTGTGTGTGTGTGTGTCTAATAAAATCTAAATGGCTGAAGCGATTTCAATGAAACTCGGTGAAGTCTACCATTTTGGCCAACCCCGACCGTGCCCTTCAAATTTTATCACGTCTCACCAATACAACATGGTGGCTGTGCGAAATATTTCACCGGCATTCTATATCTTCGAAGCTATTTCTGATATCACCCTGTAATTTTGTACGGTGATAAAGGGCACTACTAGAAGTTCACGTATGAAAATTTCAAAATCCTGTTAAGTACAAAACGAACATGGCGGCCAAGCGAAGTTGAAACACTTAAATAGACTTTTCCCGCGCAAAGTTTAGTTCAGAATTCAGAATTCAAAATATATACAGTTGAGGAGACATAGATTGTGCTTATGGGGGACGTCAATGTTAGGGTTGCAGACAGAAAGCCCCTTTACAGCAAGGGGGCCGCTGAGGTCCCATGTGGGGATAGGCACAGCAAAGACAGAGAATGCAACAAGAACGGAGAAAAGATTTTGGAACTATGCGGTGGAGAGGAGTTATATATACTAAATGGTGTCTGTGTGGGGGATGAAGGAGGTAACTTGACATATATAACAGAAAATGGAGGGAGTGTAGTAGACTTAACAATATGTTCCAGAGGAGCACTAGCCCTAATTAAGAGATTCACTGTTGAAGAATGGGGTGAATGACGCCACCTACCAATTATTGTCGTTAATATGCAAGGAGCGGTGACAAAATCAAAGGGAAAACCACAAGTTAAAGCTAAAGAGAGAACAGTAAAAAGATTCAGGCTGAGGTAGGAAAACTGCAGAGAGTTCCAGAACTACTTCCAGGGAGAAAATTTTGAACTTATAAAGGTAGGGATAAGTTTAATGATCAGTAATGCTCAACTTGAAGAGGTAATACAAATGACTGAAAATACAATTATGATTGCCAGGCGGAAAATGTGCGTGAAAGCTAGTAGAAAGGCAGAGAGAATTAAAGGATGGTACGATGAATCTTGTAGAAGGAAGAAAACCGAAGTAATTAGGGCACTGAAGTTGTACAAGAGAGAAAGGGATGATACGGTAAGAGTAGAATTTTGTCGTCTAAGGAAAGAATATAGGGAACTGCTCAGCAAAACAAAAAATGAGTGGCAGGGCAAAGAAGCAACTGCACTAAACAACGATTCTAAATCCAACGATTGTAGGAAAGTGTGGAACAGGATAAATTCATACTGTAGGGGGCGCAGAAGTGGTGGCGGGAGTTCGATTAGTGATGAAGTATGGATTACATATTATAAAAATCTATTAAATACTAAAGATAATTGGAGAAAGAGAGATGAGTTTGGTGTCCCGAGGGGGCTGGATGTCGCTCTGCCTATGCTGGACCAAGTCATATCAATAGATGAAGTTAGGGAAGTAATATCAAAAAGTAAAGGAGGAAAGTCAGGTGCTACGTATTTCGGGGATAACAAACGAATTTTGGCAAGAGTTGGGTAAAAATCGTTTTATGTTGGAAAGCTTGGTAAAAATATTTAACAAAATTTTCGAAGGAGGTAGATTTCTGAGGGCGTGGTAGGAGGGGATAATTTGCCCAATATATAAGAAACGTGGAGACAAATTAGACCCAGATAATTACAGAGGCATAACTGTGCTTGACAATCTGAGCAAAATGTACACCGGGGTCTTAACCAAGCGTTTAATGGCGTGGGCAGAGGGATGTTCGGTTTTCTCGAGACCCCATACAGGGTTTATAAAAGGGATGGGAACCAGTGACAATATAATGGTGGTGAAAATGCTGATGGACAAATACATAAGGAGGAAAAGAGGTTAGCTGTATATCACAGCTATTGATTTGGAGAAGGCGTTTGATTCAGTGAGCAAGGGAGCTGTCTTTGCTAAACTGGGAAAGATCGGGGTGTCACATAAGATGATAAGAGCAATTGAGAATGTGTATTCCGAAGTGAAATGTTCAATTGAAATTATAGAGGATGTAATTGTATGAGATATAAAGTCTAATTTATTATTAAAACAGGGATGCAAATTATCACCGGTACTCTTTTTGCTATTTATTAACGATATTTTCGAATCAAAGGGCTTTGAGCAACGATCCAACCCTTGTTTGGACAATCATGAAATCCGGGGCCTAGCTTTTGCTGATGACATCATTCTGCTCGCTCTAACGCCTCCTAAAATGCAGCATAGTATTGATGAGATTGTGAAATACTGTGAGGACTGGAGTTTAAAAATTAATCCGCGAAAGACCAAAGTTATGGTGTGCAAAAAGGGAGTTAAACTGGCTAAGAATGAGAAGTGGTTCATTTATGGGTCAAAGGTAGAGTCCGTGAAACATTGTGAGTATCTAGGGACGATACTGGCGAGTAATGGAAAATGGACTGAACAAATTAAAAGGGCAAGATCGAAATGGCTAGTGGCATTGGCGAGTGTTAAAGTGTTAGAACGTAAGTTACCGAATCTTGACTACAAAGTTCATAAAAATGTGTTTAACGCACTCACCGTATCAAGAGTAGGAGTGGAAGTATGGGGTTTAGAAGAAGGAACGGCAACCCTGGACAGTATTGTAAGTAAGTTTGCTAAGATAATTTTGGGGCTACCTAGTTGCACGGCGAATTGTGGAGCAAGAATGTTGTGTGAGGATGTAGGTATTCGAAAACATATTATAAAAAGGATCATAAAGTCTTGGATTCGTCTGAAAGTAGGTGGAGGGGGTGAAATTTTAAAGATAGCCTACCTGCACCAAATGAAGCATCAGCAAGAGGGCTTCTGGGTGGACGGGGTAAGAAATATACTGGAAAGATTAGGAATGGGTTATCTATGGGATAGGGATTTGCGAAGAGAGGAAGGTTGGGTGTGTAAAAAAGTGTGCAGAAGGGCTAATGACCTAGAGTAGCAGGTACTGAGATAAGAGTGTGCCAACAGGAGAACTTGAACGGAGTTCTGCGAAATAAGGAAATTTATGAGCATAAAGCCTGAATGTCTAATGAAAAGAGAAACGAGAGGAATAATTTGATGTTTAATGGGGTTGTATAAGAACAAAGCATTGAGAGAAGTAGGAAAAGAGGACCTTCGCCTGTTTTGTGGGAAGGTTATGGGTGCAGCACACCTGATCAAGGAATGCCATGAGATTAAAACGATAAGAGCAAAGTTTGTAGACAAGTCAGATTTAAACAGAATGGAAAATATAAATGAGTATCACATTTAATAAAATTACTGAAAAGGGAATGGAGGAAGACAGGTCAATTAGCGATTTTTTAAATATTATCAGGACAATGTGGAAGAGGAAAGCGACAGATGAGATCCAGAACAAAGATGCATGTGAATTAGTATACAGGTACAGGAGCTGGTTTCCTAAACTATAAAACTTAGTTAAAGTCTAGGAGAGCCTCTCTGTATCAACTAGGATAAGATTAAGTTAGTGTCTTGATAATTGTTTACAATGTAAATTAGTTGTAGGTTTGTGACTAATTTTTAAATTTTATGTAAACATTGTAAAAATCGCATGTATCAGGTGATGGTTGGAATAAATAATACTCTCGTCCCAATCTCTGGTTATCCGAGATTTGGAGCAGAGGGTATTCTTTCTTAAAAATCCTGTTAAGTACAAAACGAACATGGCGGCCAAGCGAAGTTGAAACATTTAAATAGACTTTTCCCGGAATTTAACCATCCAAGCGCAGTGAAATATGGTACAGCAAATTTTCATACCCATTGTAATGCACCGAAATCTAATTTAATTCCATTGTTTGCATAACCTCAAGATGGCGACTGTGCAAAATTTTAAAATTAAGTTTTCATTTCTTGTGTCCTAATCATGCGATCGAAATGAACGTTTGAATAATGAACCTACGCAACAATCGTCATCAAATAATACATAACGTTATGGCCTACATGTGTATATAAATGAAATATTTAGACGGTTCTCAATATCTATTAATCTATGACAGAAATCAAACAGAATGTTTGTATTTTGATAGAGGAAGGAAGGAAATTTGAAGTTTTACGTGACCGTTAATCTCGAGATCATGAGCCACGGGACCTCCCTTTTACGTGGAATCCGAACCACAGGACATGGTATTTCACTTTGAAAATCTCACAGGCATTGACCGGGAATCGAACCCGGTCCGCCTTGGTGAGAGGCCAAGAACTTGACCGCTGCGCCACCACGCCTCTATGCTGATAGAGGCTATGAACATAAGTTCACCCATGGGAATTTCAGCAACGTGGTGAGCACATATCTAATACGGCGGGGAAGCGAAATATATATTTAAATGGACGTTTCTCGCGATTTTACTATCCGAGTGCAGTGAAATTTGGTACGGTAAATGCTTAAACAAAATTTAATCCACTGGCATCTAATTTATTTCAATTGTTTTCATAACTACAAGGTGGCAGCTGTGCGAAATTTTAAAATCTCGTTTTTATGTCTTGTGTCCTAATAATGCGATTGAAGTTTGAATACTACACCTACACAATAATAATCTTGTAATAGTACATAACTATATGGCCTACATATCGGGTTGGCAACACGTCGATCGCGATCTACCGCGAGTGCTTATTTAGTAGATCGCGTGAGTACTGAGAGTGCAGGAGGAAAAATATTGAATAAAATGGACAATTGTTTTTCGTAGCAGAGATAATGCGTGTTCGTTCGAAACAAGTTTGTAGAACTAGTAGCAACATCTACCTTGAACCTCAGCTTGTTTTTCTCGCATTAGTTCAAACAGCCGCTACTTGCGCGCCACTTGTCTCTACACTGTTTCATTTATAATTGTGCAATGTGTTGTATTGGTTCGGTACGTGTCAGGAGAAGGCGATGTGTAATTTGAAAGAAAGCTTCTTCCAAATTATCAGGCGGTGAGTTTCGTGCCTCGTGCTGTTTATTGTGGTTACAATATTAACTCTTTTGGTGTCGTTACTGTGAACTGCTAACTTTCGTGTTTTTATAGTGTGTGGACGAGATAGCTTGTGACTATATTCGAACGTGATCTTGTATCAAGAACATAATTGCGTACGTAGTGCAACGACACTTTACGCATAATGAGTAGCGTATTCAAAAAACGTACATTTTATAATTTTCATTCAGAATGGGAACACGAGTTTTTCGTAGCGGAAAGAAATGGCACATGTATTTGTTTGTTGTGTCAAGCTACAATTGCATTCGTGAAAAAGACAAACATCGAGAGACACTTCAAAACTATGCACCCATGTGTGAATGAAGAGTTTCCTTTAAGCAGTGAAATGAGGAAAGAAAAAATCAAGAAACTTAAAAATCAGAAGTGTTCAGCAAAATATGTTCACTAAACCAGTGGATAGAAGTGTTGCTGCCACCCTTGCTTCGTATCGTGTTTCGAATGTATTGGCGAAACGGAGGAAACCCTTTGAAGACGGCGAATTCATAAAAGAAGCATTTCGAGAAGCTGCTGATGAGTTGTTCAATAATTTCAAGAACAAGTCTGAAATGTGGCTGCCATCGAATCGCTTCAACTTTCGTCAAGAACGGTCACAAGAAGAGTTGAAACAATGTCTCGTGATGTTTTCTCTCAATTGAAAACTGACTTGGAGGAGTGTTGTTATTTTTCATTGCAGTTAGACGAATCCATTGATGCAACAGGTACTGCACAGTTGGCAGTTTTTGTAAGGATGGTTTTTAATAACTTTACTGTCAAAGAAGAACTTTTGAAAGTAATTTCTTTGAAAGGCCATACAAGAGGAGAAGATGTATATTTTGCTGTGAAACAACTCATCTTGTCAGAGAAAATACCTATCCAAAAGCTTGTAAGCATTACCATAGATGGAGCCCCAGCTTTAAGAGGTTCTAAAAATGGTTTTCTTGCTCTGTGCCAAAGAGATGAAAGTTTTCCACAGTTTTTAACTTATCACTGTATTTTACACCAGCAGTCTCTGTGTGGAAAGTTTTTAAATTTAAATGAAACAATGAAAACTGTTGTGAAGATAATGAACAAAATTAGGTCTCATTCTCTTCAAAGAAGACTTTTCAAAGATTTGGCAGACGAATTGGAACTGCAATATGGAGATTTACTTCTCCATACTGAAGTATGCTGGATCAGTAAGGAAAAAGTACTTGAACGTTTCCACAAGGTTTTACCAGCTGTCAAACTGTTTTTCTGCAGGAAATAGAAGAGAATAGCCTGTTAGGTTATATTAAAGATCCTCTCTGGCTTATGCATTTTGCTTTTTTAGTTGACTTAACAGGAAAGCTTAACGAACTAAATTTGAAATTTCAGGGCAAGGACAAAGATATTGCTGAAATGATATCTGAAGTAAATTCTTTTACTGAAAAATTGTGTTTATGGGAGTCCTGACTTAAGAGAGGTGAGTTAAGACACTTTCCAACTCTGAAGACCCAAGTAGAAGAATGTGAGATACCCTATGATAGAGAATGTTATGTAAACATGATCTCCACTTTGAGGGATTATTTCAAAAATCGGTTTTCAGATTTTCAAAAGATTTCTGTGGTAACCCAGTTTGTATCTTTCCCTTGGGCTAACCTTGAGCTATTGAATGTATCTTCTTCCATTGAAAATGTTTTTGACATAGAAGAGGCAGCTCTTGAACTTGAAATCATATCATTGAAAATGATTTGTATCTCAAAACTATTGCGAAACCTAAAAACTGTTGGTCTTTAATTCCTCAGGAGAAATATCCTGTGTTAGTTGATGTTGCACTTAAAATAAAGGCCTTGTTTACTTCTACTTACCTGTGTGAATCATTGTTTTCAAATATGAATTTTATTAAAAATAAACACAGAACAAGGTTGACTGACGAACACCTTGACTCGTGTATTCGACTAAGTGTAACAAGTTATACACCTAATATCAAAGACATTGTTAAACGAACATCACATCAAGTTTCACATTGAATGTAATTTTTTGTATTTTCAGCAAATAGTGAAGATGTAATAGTTTCATTGTTAAATATAGTTGTTTCACAGTATTAAAAATTAAAATGTAGCAATTACTATATTTTTAAAAGAAGTAGATCACTTTGATACGGTGGTATGAAACAGTAGACCGCGATGGCTATTTAGTTCTTCACGGAACTACTTGTTTAATTTTGAATAAAACCAATCTTCGGATTGCTGACAAATTATCGGATTATGTAGGCCTAATTTGAAAGCGTTTCTATTTTTCACCAAGACTGAGTTCCTCACTATGGCTCGCGGGTAAGGCTAAGTTTTTGGGCAACTACAGTAGCTGCGGGTAGCGGACCAGTCCTACAAGAGGGTCCATGCATTTAAATACCTAGGAGCGCTTTTCAGGGAGAACTCATCATATGAGGCAGAGATCAACGCCAGGATCCAAGCAAGAAACCGAACTCTCTTCAGCCTAACACAGCTTCTTCGGTCCAGATGTCTCTGCAGGCAGTTCAAAATTCGTCGGTATAAAACTCTTGATCCAACCCGTTGTACTATATGGATGTGAGACATGGAGTATCCGAATACAGGACTTTCATAAACTGCTCGTATTTGAGAGAAAAGTTCTTCGGAAGAACTTCGGACCGGTGATGGATGTACACACGGGTGAATGGAGGATTAGACACAATCACGAAGTAGAAGACCTGTACCATGATGGAACCATCAAAACTAGAAGACTGCAGTGGGCTGGACATGTAGCCTGTATGGAAGACCACAGATAGCCACGGAAGCTACTGGATTTCATCCCCACAGGAAGGAGACCACCAGGGAGACCAAGAAGTGGTGGAGTGATGGACTCCATGAAGATCTGCAATAGGCAGCGATACGCGTGGACAGTTGGCGGATGGCAGCTATGGATAGGAGACGATGGAGAAGGAAACATGTAGTAGCGCGCTGGGCCTGATCGCGTAGAAGCAGAAGTATTCTTTTTAGCGTTACCCTTACGTAACACTTACTGAATGAGCAAAATGTGTAGCTGTTTATATATCCAGAGGGGTGGCAGTGAGATGGGTGTGGCACTATTTTCCCTCATACTTTTTCTAAAATATACCACTTGTTAGTTGTCAGTTAGTAACCGAGCGTCATTTTGGAAAGTGAGTAATATTTTTTTGAGTTGTATTGCTGTCTTAAGCTGAACTTAAGGTTGAAAACTGTAGTTTATTAATATTTATACAAGGGCCAGATGATTTTGCGAAGAATACTAGACATTATAATTTAATATGAATAAAATTATTAACTTTCGAGTAATTGTTAAGTGCAAATACAACGCATCAAATGCTAATGAATTTAACACGAAAAAATATAGACAAGTGGTTTTGGATTTTCGGGATCGTATACTAGATTTCACTGATTATATGTCTCATTATGTTGGAGCTCTTACATCCCTCCCCCCCCCCCCCCCCCCGATGTAATTTTGTCTTAGCACATCCCGAACCAATCAACCCCTCCAGAAGGAAACTATAGTTACGCCACTGGTAGAGAGTTCTTCTATCCACTCCAACCAATAGCACGACTAGAACTACAACTTCACTTCTGCACTTTTGTATAAAAGTATAGTTGCGTATTAAATAAAATAAAACAATTCGTCTACGATATTGGAATCCAGTAAAATGGAAAAAACAAAATGGATTGGCAAAATGTTAATCGTATTTAATATTTAATTGTCAATTAGTGTCTTCATTTTATTATTATTATTATTACAGTATTATTATTATTATTATTATTATTATTATTATTATTATTATTATTATTATTATTATTATTTTCACCCGTAGATGAATTCCTTAGGTACAAAACTGTCATATCTGACTTTCACGGTAATCCACACCGACTGTAGTGGCTACGCGGGCTAAAGCTCCGCGTTAGATCAAGGGGCCAAGCTCTCTGCTGACTCGGTAGACGCGTGGGTTCGAGCCCCACCGTCGGCTGTTCTTGAAATGGTTTTCCGTGGTTTCCCATTTTCAACACCAGGCAAATGCTGGGACAGTACCTTCTGACAGGCCACGGCCGATTCCTTCCACATCCTTGCCCAGTTTCATTCATCTTCATCCTTTCCATCTCTCATCCCGACGCGCAGGTCGCCCACGGGCGTCGACTAGAAAGACCTGCACTCGGCCTCTCAGGAGGCTACACGAAAAAAAAAAAACGAAAAAAAAAACGGTAATCCACGATTCCCAACCACTTCCCCCTCAAATCTTGTCTAACCTTATCGTAATGAGAACCGGGATCCATTCCCACGCACTATTGACAAGTATAGCTTGCCATGAGTTCTCTCAACAAATTAGCGTAACTTGCTAGGGAGATAGTTGCTTGACTCCTTCCTTAAGAAAACATTTTGATAAATAGTGAGTAATAATATACTGTAAAACAGCCACCCCCGCGGTGTAAGGGTATCACACTTGCCTCTTAGTTAGGAGGCCCCGGATTCGATTTATCAAGATATTTTGTTGATTTGGTGCAAGGGCTTGAACGACTCAGTCTCATGAGGATAACTGATCAACTGCTTGACATGATAATTAACACCCGATGGTGTGAAACCAAGGTAATGTGGTTGAGCGTGTCATTACCCTGGCCACATGTCCCCCTTAATCTGCAGATTATGAGTGACAGTAGTCTCTGGATACGTTGTTGTTAATTTATATCGAGGCTTATGACATCGTAGTTATTCATCCCCGTATACTTGGGTGTTTGGGTGTGTGTATGCTGTAACTTATGTGAATGTTGTGCTCGTTTAAATAGCCCTTCGCGGCAGGACTCGCTCGTAAGACCCCGTTCAGTCCACTACTTTAGATAATTAGTCTGTCCCTGGAAAATCAACTCGAGATCCTAGGGGTAGTTAGTAAATCAAGACGCACAAGTTCACTTAGCACAACACAAGTTTATTTACTATCCTACAAGGTACAGTGGAAAATGAAATTGTGACGTATTTCACGCCACTTAGCTGACATAAAAATATACCTAACCTAAGATATTCTTTCCTGCCAAATTTACCCGTCCCTGTATTTCCAGTTGGAGCGAACGCTTCATAAATTCCTTCACTTACCTAAGAATCTGAAGAACATTGTGGCCTATGCAGACAGTCGTAAATGTGACCTGTGAAGACCTTGTAAAATAAATCTTCATGGATAAAACACCGCACTCGCAGTCCAAACACGCGAGGTATTACTCTGGACCTGATGTGCACTGATTCTGGAATTCAGTGTTCCCTAACCTCAAAAATAAACATTGGATCTACGCATTTAAAATACGTCAATATCAGCTGAATCGATTGTTCCAACCCCAACCATCGCGAGATGTATCGACCGCCGTAGATGACAAGTGATGTACGCATGGCGAACGACCAGGGTGGCCAACTCTCACGGAAGTGAACACGGAAGTGTCTTATGGACTACGTTCAAGAAAGCCAGGGGATTCTAGTGTGCGTGTGTGGCTACAACTATTCCTTTGTCAAAAATTATGGCATTTCATTATGTACTGGTTTAGGCGTGGGTAACGCTCTCTTATCCACTTGGTCGTCAAGAAAGACACTGCCTTGGGGGCTCGGATTCCCCAAGGTTGGAAAACACAGGTATCCGCCACCTTAATTGGATGGCTTTAGTCATAGTTCTATTTGGTTGAATAATGTAGTTGTATTTTGGGTGTGTTCTGGGAAGCGTGACATTTCATTTTAACTTGTCCGTGGCTATATTTTGGTTGGTGTTTTAGTTCTCCTCGTGTGTAAATTTGCGTGTTATTTTCCTCGTGGTATGGCGCAACGGTTGAGCTTCGACCGATTTGATGGGCTGATGTCTCCCTCTGTTTATTCTGAATTGTTTATCAATTTTTTCCTTCTTCGGAAGTAGTTTTCATAGTGGGGACTCTTTCTTGTGTTCGGGCGAGGATTTTCTGTGTTGCGTAACCGTGTGCGTCCTTTAATTGGGTTCCAAATTTATTCATTATTTTCCCTGTGATCACGCTTCTTGGAATTTTCCCGTTTTCAGCTGTGTAGAAATTTTATTATTTTAGTTTTAAGGGGGCCCTGTTCCTAAAGTTTGCATCACCTTACGTCCACGTGCTAGTTGTAGTTTATGTGACGCTTTGCTTTAGTTTTCCTCCCTTACACCCCTATAGGGTTTCATTTTGCTTTTCCCATTTTCTTGTATTTCTGTTTAACCTACGGGATTGGTTCAAATCTCAACTTTTGGGAGCGGCGCACTATGGTGCAATCATACCTTAGTATACCGTAGCTTCCGCCATTTTGTAGAGTATAGTCTAGTTTGTGTCAGGGCCCATGATGGTCGTGTGATACCGTCCGCTCCGTTTTCGGGAGTTTGTCATTTGTAATGTAGTTTTTCATTTAATTTAGTTTTCTTTTCCTTTTACGTAATTCTGGATGTGTTCGTACGTATGTTGGTAATTTATTTCCATTCCGGATGTAACTTGTAAATTTATGCTGGTATTGCACAACCATCGCCGTGGCATTTCATGTTAGTTCTGGGTATTCGTGTGCTCACGTTTCCTAGTTAAGGGTTTGTACAAATTCATTTGACTAAGGATAATTTATAATTGTAAGATATTACCTTTTCTGTGTACCTGTTCTTTTCTCAAATTTGTTGGTGTATTAAGGCATGTTAAGTGATCTGCCGTGTCACAGCGTTACTGACCTTATGACCGTCCCTTCGAGGGCAATTATTTCATTCATGATAAAACTTTGCTATTGAAATAAGTCCCTAACATTGTAGTTCCTATTTTATATATTTTGATATTTTATAATACAGACCCCTTTTATATTTTGATTACGACTTCATTTCGCCTTTAACGTCCCATCCCCACCCTCAAGACAGCTACGGGGGAAAGATCCTCACCAGGTAAGTCTTCCACTTTTCAAGCTTGTGGATAAATCGACGTACATCTGAGGGGGTCACCCGAGTGCGTCGTCAACACCGGCCACCGAGGTAAGGCCATCAAGTCCCGTAAAGGATGTCTCGGGGCCGCCGTTTGGTAAGTTTCCTTCAGGTTGGCAGACCCTCTAGGGAGTCTGTCGAGCTGAGCGCGATAGTATAGTGTGTAGGACAAGGGGGGTTACAGAAATAATCATACCCTCAAATCAACAAATACATGTACCGGTACATATATCCCAATGATGTCCGCCTTATTACGTAGTGGCTATCACTTTTGGCTGTCACCATGGAGGCCCAGGTTCGATCCCGGCTCTGCCAAGAAATTTATTTCAGGTCTGAGAGCTGGAACGGAGTGCACTCAGCCTCGTAAGGAAAAACTGAGAAAAGGTGGGTTCGATTCCTACCTCAACCATCCTGGGAGTGGTTTTCACTGGGTTTCCACTTTTACTCCAGGCGAATTCCGGGAAGGTTCTTAATTTAAGGCCACGGCCGCCTCCTCTCCAACCCTCATCTAAATTACAAATGCACATACTAATACAGTCATCACAATAACACAGATTATCAGACAAGTTCCAAACACCAAGTACACGGAGCTACATGACCACTATGTCGCAAAGCCCCTAAATGAATCAACAAAAATATGTGCGGTACGTAAGCCCCAATGAATATGGCCTTAAATTGATCTCAGCAGATCTGGTCACAAGGCCCGAAAAACAATCAGCACAAATGTCCAAATCAAAACGAAGCGGTTAAAAACATGTACATAAACAATAAAATCAGAATACCTTTGTTTAGTGAAAGGCATGGGAGGTGTAAGCTAAATAATCATTGCTAATCCGATTATAACTAACCCTGCAGCTGAGATCGGACCTGTGACTGCTACCGTGGGTTTTAGAGGGTGGAGGTTAACAACGAGAACATTATAACATTTATGTGCCTTTAACATGCATTTCAAAACAGTGACGTGATAGACTAATGGACTCGTATCCGTGAGTGCAAGGGATACTCACGCTACGAGAAACTTATAAACAAATAATCGCAAATGTTAATCTAGCAATGCATGTAATCTAGTAAGTTATTCATTCAAAATCAAATCATTAATCGCAGCGTATCACACCATTAACCCAACATAAAAGTCGGAGTCGAAAATCCGAATCAGAAGATCACAATCCTACAATGACAAAACCCTGAAATTTAATATCAACTCGACAACAACAAAATATGAAATTATCAATTTATTTCCACGAGCCTGAGCTCGGATTTCTAACTCCTTCGCAATAAAGATCAGTAATCAGCCTCTACAAATAAAATTATCTAAACATCCCTGGATCTAAAAATACAAAATTAAATGCAAATACACTTCCAAAATGAGAGCACACTGGATCACCTAGGAGCAGCAAACCTTAGCCTATACAATCATCCGCATGAAAATCAAATCCGATAAAATCAGTTGGTAAAATCCATTAAAAAAAAAAGAAATAAAAAAAAACAAAAAAACGAGCCTTACAGTAGGCCTAGTCGCATATGATGTGTAACATGTGACATGTTATCCTACTATGAAATTGAGATGAAATATATGTGAAGTCAATTTTTTTCGGCTGTACTCCTCCAGTTTTTAATTTTTTCTCACGTTTCTTTTGTCAATAATTTCGCATATATTCTGCTCTGGAATTACCCATCCCTGCAAATCACAAAATCTCGAAAAAAGGTACGTCACCATGAGTCCTACAACACCTATTTCAGCATTATTGGTTCGCGAAATATTAAAAAGCCGATGACCCTTTAGATTTCGGTCCTTAGGTTAAATCAAGAGGGGGATAGAAAAACGGGGGCGTCACCCCGACTCCTAGGACTCCTCATGCATGTCCCTAGCATTATTGGTTCGCGAGATATTAAAAAGCCGATGACCATTTAGATTTCGGTCCTTAGGTTAAATTAAGAGGGGGATTAAAAAACGGGGGGCGTCACCCCGACTCCTAGGACACCTCATGCATGTCCCTAGCATTATTGGTTCGCGAGATATAAAAAAGCCGATGACCTATTAGTTTTGGGTCCTTTGATTAAATTAAGAAGGGGATAGAAATCCGGGGGGCGTCATCCCGACTCCTAGGACATCTCATACAAGTCCCTAGCATTATTGGTTCACGAGATATTAAAAAGCCGATAATCTATTAGTTTTGGGTCCTTTTGTTAAATTAAGGGGGCTATAGGAAAACGGGGGGGGGGGGTCACCCCGAGTCCTAGGACACCTCATACAAGTAGCCTACCTAGCATTATTGGTTCGCGAGATATAAGAAGCCGATGACCTATTCGTTTTGGGTCCTTTGGTTAAATTAAGGGGGCTATAGGAAATCAGGGGGCGTCACCCCGAGTCCTAGGACACCTCATACAAGTCCCTAGCATTATTGGTTCGCGAGATATTAAAAATCCGATGACCTATTCGTTTTGGGTCCTTTGGTTAAATTAAGGGTGCTATAGGAAATCAGGGGGCGTCACCCCGAGTCCTAGGACACCTCATACAAGTCCCTAGCATTATTGGTTCGCAAGATATTAAATACTTCCTTTTATATATTTCTTCATATAATTATATCTCAATCAATTTTTAATAGCACGATTCATAAGCTTCATCTATTCCTTTTCAAAGCCTTCCTCCCATTGTGTCTCACACCTCTGGAATCCACAGAACAGACACTCCCGCTCGACAAGTTCCAGCAACCCTCACTCAAGCGCTCCAACGCCGCGCTGGCCATCTTGTATGTCCTCCTAACATAACAACTCTAGTTCAATCTCACGCCACCTCCTAAGAATACTAAACATACCATAGGCAGTCGTATCACAGCCTACAGGATATCAGGAAAAGGGCCTCCAAACCTTGAAGTAGGTAAGCAGTATGCGATATGCATTCCACAGCAAAAGTATGAAGATTTAATTAATAAATCATAATTGTTTTCAGCAAATATGATGTAATGAATATTTGCACATCAAAAAACGACAATTTGAAGATGATTTATTGTAGGAATATCTTTAATGGGATCTCCAAACCTTGAAGTAAACCGTATGCGATATTCCTAGGTACATTCCACATAGCCACATGGTCGACAGTACGTCATGTTTCCAATCTCTGCCACTGCGCGCGCTCATTGTTTCCGTTGCATTGCCGTCCCTTTTCCGTTTCATCGTCCCATTTCCGTTTCATCGCCCCATTTCCGTTTCATTTTTCAGAATCAACCCCACAAAAAATATACAGCAACCGAGTGGAATGATATTACACATCAATAACTTAACAGCTGATGGTCTGACTGGGCATGAAAATGAACTTGATCAGGCATCTCAAAAAAGCCTACCCAAATTGCCTCAACATAATGATAACGCCCATAGAGTAAATAAACTTGCCAATTGCTCTAATACTTCCAGATGATGATAGTACACATGTTCTTTAAATTCCCTGCATGGGATTTATTGTTGCGTGTGTTAGCTGACTTAAAATTGCGCGTAGTCTAAGTGTGTGTCATATCGTGACTTCCTCATCACCTGTCATTATTCACTGCATTGTTGGAGTAGGCTTACCTAGCCTCAAAAAATACACCATTTCATGGGGTACTAACTGAATCCTTACCGGTCCCCTTAATCACTGAAACAGAACACATATTGAGATGTGTAGGAGAGGTGATGCACCAAGGCCGTGCAATGGGCAAGGTGAAGCAGTGCTAGCGAGAAATTTACTCGTGCCGGCGAAGCGCAGCCCAATCCTGCCCATTTGTGAGCAGTGCAGCACGACAGCACACTTGCACTGCAGCGCTTAGTCGCACAAGCACTGTCCATTTGACCGGGTGCCGCAGTAAGTTCAGTACTGAGCGCAGAGCCTGGACACTAGGCGCACTAGAGCCAACATTTTGTCATATACGTGTGGTATTGTGGTGTTTGAAGCCATATTTTCAGTGTTGCCTTAGTAAACAAGAGTAAACTCTTGTATACGTGTGGTATATAGGAGTAACGTCTTTTATGCATGGGAGGACATTAATGAGACAATGATGATGATGATAATTGTTGTTTTAAGGGGCCTAACATCTAGGTTATCGGCCCCTAATGGTCTGGGTGATAGCGAAAATGACAATGAAATGGAAATCATAGCGAAAATTGAGTGAGATTGAAAATACTTACAATATTGAACTCAGATTGAAACGACTCACAAAATGGAGAGTGGAAATACTTACAAAATCGAATTTAGAAGAAAAAACTCACAAAAGGAATGGATTGAAAAACACAAAAAAAAATAGGTTAGGTTCAAAATACGTAGAAAATGCAATGTAGAGTCGAAATATTTGCAAAATGCAATAGAAATTCAAAAGACTTACAAATTGCAAATGAGATCGAATATACGCACAAACTGCAATTGAGATTCAAAATACTTACGAAATGCAATTGAAATTGAAAATACACAATGCAATTAAGATTGAAAAGGCCGGTTCAGATTCAAAATACTTACAAAGTGCAATTGAAATTCAAAATATTTACAAAATGCAAATTAAATTGAGAATGCTTACAAAATGTATGGTAGATTCTAACTACTCATTTGGATTGACAATACTTACAAAATGCAATTTAGATTGAAAATACTTACAAAATGTAATTTAGATTCAATATACTCACTAAATGCAATTGGCAATCAAAATACTTACAAAATGCCCAACATAAAAAAATGCAATTTAGATTCAAAATGCTCGCAAAATGCGGTCTCGGTTGAAAATACTTACAAAATGCAATTGAAATTCAAAATACTCACTGAAATGTCCTGATCCTACATTGAAAGATTATATAAAAAGCAATTTAGATTGTCAACCCCTACAAAATGCATTTGAGGTTGACAATATTTGCAAAATGCAATTTAGATGGATAATATTTTCAAAATGCAACGGAGATTGAAAAATTGCTTCAAAAGGGAGTGTAGATGCAAACAAATCGCTAAACGGAATTTAGATACATGAGGAGCCAATTAACAGAAACAGTGCGGGAATCTTAAAGAGAAAAGGAAATATAATGAAAAGAAAACAAGAGGTCTGACCCCTCGAAGAAGGAGGGATCAGGAAAGATGAGACAAGGGCCAATTAAGGTGGGAAAGTGACACCCTAATACCGTCGGGGTAGGAAAAGAACAAGAGATGACCAATTGAGGTCGACAGGAAAGAAGACGGAGAGGAGCCCGGCACAAGTAATGTAAGTGGAAGCAATGCCTGGACTCAGCTGGGGTCCCGTGGTCGCCAACCCACGTCTCACTAGATGTGAGCCCCTGGGGGTATTAATGAGACAAACCGAAGACGTATTAAACATGATATTTGGACGTACATGAACCAGATCTGCACAGGAATTTGCATACTGTTTGGGTGATGCTGCAGGTGCAGCGAGATATAATAATTCTAAAAGGAATCGACAACAACCCCTGGCACTATCCAGCCCATGACGGGCTAAGGCCGACCAAGCGACCGCTGCCCAGCCATTTGGCCTGCAGATATTGGGGTGACGCGTGATCAGCACGTCGGGTCCCCTCGGCCGTTAATCTTGGTATTCGTGATCGGGGCGCTGTCTCACTGTCAGACAGCTACTCAATTGTCCTCACGAGGCTGAGTGCACCCCGTTCCAACCCTCACGTCAGTTTTAAAATCCCTGACGGAGCCGGGGATCGAACCCGGGGCCTCCGGGTGAGAGGCAGGCGCGCTACCCCCAACACCACGGGGCCGGCCTGAAAGGAATCAAGCATATTGGTAATCTTGCATGTGACAGTAACAGGGGCAGGAATGGAATCAGGAGAGTTAAAATACATTTTGTTTTAATTTGTTGACATAATGTCACAAACCAGCCGAGGTAGCTACACACGTTAACGTGCATGGTCAGACTACTCCGAACTCGAAATACCACACACAACCACTTCATACCTTACCTCATTAATTTTATTTGTCATTAACTCCTCTCATGAGATTGGCGACATGAAGGGCATCTATCCATAAATTCATTCCCACAAGGAAAATGTCTCACCACATTCCCTAACTCATAACAACCGGAATAATTATGGGTAGAACCAATAAAACTACATTAGGACTATAAACCTGTATTTCAATAACAAGATTCTGAATTCACCGACTGACTAGATTGATGCTGTTCAAGGATATGTGAGTTCGAGAAACATGCGTTAGTAAATTCATCAGGATTTTAAAATGAAAAATATTTCGTCGCAATCTAAAGTAATTTATGTCTTTTATTCTTACATTCAACATCACCTGAAACAATACCTCATCGAATTTACCTACACATACATAAGCAAGATGTATTTCATTATTTCAACAGTATGGCGACCAAGAGTGCTATTCATCGTAAAACAATTTTTCCCTGAAAATTACAAAATATGTTGTTTGTCTTTCTACCAACTTGTCGGTATTCTATCGGTGGAGTGCCTAAAACTGTTTTGTTTGTTCGTTTTTGGAACTATTCGACTTTAGGGTGCAATTCATTGCGCTGACAATGAAAGAGAACACCTTGTGGTGTAGTGGCTAACATTGTTGGCTGTCACCCCGGTGGTCCGGGTTTGATTCCCTGCCCTGCCAAGAAATTAAATTTCGGTTTGAGGTACTTAAATGGTATTGATGATACGTAAGTCATCCAAGTGGTGTTCATTTCGAGGACTTGCGCCAGGCCAGTGGGCACGAGTTTCCTTTTTTCTACATTCTTATTCTGCAATTCGAACATTGATATGGGAACTCTGAGAGCAAATCACTCCGTAGAGTTGTTAGAATAGCTTACGTAAAATATTCTCAAAGGCCTATGCTACAAGGAGCCCCCATAAGTTAATCCAATTGCAGATGTACAGTATATGTAGGCTAATCCAGACATCGTATTTAAGACATTTTCATTGGATTCTAAGTTCTGGGCATAGGAAAACCTAGAAGTTAATTTTGCAAATTTTAGTGAATGAACCTCCAAAGTATAGTAATTATCATGTAGGGAGACTGTGCCACATTTATATACTGAGAGTGCAAGAATTGCTTGAAGGCATGGTGACATAGTGCGTAATTTGTGTTTGTACAACGAAGGAGTTTGTCAGGACGGTGAGGATGATGAAGATGTTGGTAACGATGAAGACGGTGATTTACTACTTAGGAACCAAGGGAATATAAATAGCCGACACATAAGACTGAAGCGGATCTATGGAAAACACAACATGAACTTGCAGGTTGAAGTACAGAAACTATCTAATCACCATATATTATGGATATCGACTAATCCAGAAGTAGATATGAAAGGGAGTAGCCTAGCACAAATATGTGGAAGCAAAGGTTGCTCTTGTGTTAGACCTCCATGGGCACAGCCAGGACTCTGTATGCTGCAAACACTGTGGAGTGCCTGACCCTAGCTCACGTTCAAAAAACATAATTAAGAAGGGGATTCAGTACAAATGTTAGGAATCACCGAAATACATCTAAGATGCAGCTGTAACATTTCAGAAATGCGCGATCAATGTTTTCGTGTCTTCCTCGTGTTAGAAGCAAAAATACAATGGGCATAATAATTATTATTGGTCATGAGAAGGATACAAGATTTATGCTGGATCCCACCATCGGATGTGAAGTAACCATCGGCATAACAAAAGAGGTCGTTTAGAGCAAACGATCGGCTTCAAAGAGACGTGAAAGCTTGTGGTATGTTTCGAATAAGTGAGAGGAACAACATCAACCTTATGGGCAGATGACCTCGTAGTTCCTCCCCTTAAAACAGCAATAACTAACAGCAACATTTTTAATCACTTATCAAGTTTGGGCATGCCTATCTATAAATGACCAAATTTTGCTATCAATGAATCCATTCAATAATAGAGATTTCAATGTACTCGGGAACAGTATGAGACGTAGGCTATTGGTACCCAATAACATTTTGCCGACGACCTGGCACTTCTATCTCATTCAATAAAAACGTCTGTGAAACAACTTAATGTGCTCACGCAACAAGCAGCTATATGTGTCACTTGAAAAAACACGGTACATCACAAACATCAGTGAATCTCCTTGTACACTGCATTTGGACCAGGGAGAGATCAAGAAAACTGCCAGATATAAGTACCTAGGAGAATGGCTTGAACCGAATCTCTCGGAAGTAAGGGCATTATCAACTCGAGTTAACAAGTTAGAAATGGCTTATCAACTAACCAAGAACACATATAATAAGAAGTGTCTCTCCCGAAAGACTAAAATGAGACACTACCAGACAGTTATACGTCCTGAAGCCTTATATGCTTCAGAATGTCTAGTATTCAACCGGAAGGGACTCTCGGACCAACTCGAAGTACAGGAGAGAAAGATAATGAGGAAGATATTGGGACCTGTTAAGGAAGGTAATGAATACAGAAGGCGGCCTAATCAAGAGCTCTCCACGTACTGTGAAAGAATCACGGATGTTGTTAGGAAACGACGTCTAGCATTTTATGGACACGTCTACAGGATGCATCCTACCAGGTTGACCAATCAGCTCCTCGGTTACTGGCAAAAGCGGAAGACCAAGTCACCATGGTTGCGGGAAGTGAGCAAAGATCTGCAAGAACTTGGAGGGACGGAAAGAGTCTTAAAAGACCGGACATCTCTCAGGAAGATGCTTCAGCAATTGAGGTTCCAGGACAAACCGCCAAGAAAGAAAACATGTGCCCTCTGGACACAGGAGAGGAGGGAACAACACAGCCAGAGGATGCGTAACTACTGGGCAAACATCAAAGCCCACTCCAAATGTAACAGTTGAACGTCGTGGTCCAAAGATGGCCTATTCGAAAGAAGGAGAAGAAGAAGAAGAAGAAGAAGAAGAATGAGAAGGGAAGAACGGCTTAGAGAAATCTCGCCGGGACAGGCTGACCGCGCACGCGCCTGAACTGACGAGTTCCAGCTTAGACAGGGCTGACAGTGTAGGGCTTGGCCATTCGGCCCTAAAAGCACTTGCCTGGCGTGCAGGGTACCACACCGTGCTAATGTATATACAGCTCGCTCGCACACGTAGCAGCAGCAGGTGGGGAGAGCCAAGGACATGACGTCACGCGCTTGTGTCTTACTTCTTAGACTGTCCGTAAGGGTGCAGCAGGATAGAACATACTACAGGCACTAATTTCGCAGGGCCTTACGGGGCCCTTAAAACAACAATCATTATTAAGACAGAATCGATACCAATCTACAGTGAGGGCCCTCCCTATTGAACGAAGCTTTCCAAAGGCCGTGCCGCAGACAGGTCGCAATGACTCACCGTCAGATGTATAGCATGTACCGATTACAACAGCGGGTCATGAAGCCCTGGATGCTGTCATAGCATTGATTACATATGAAGCTGGCAAGATACCTTAGTTGTGATAATTACGCCTTGCTCTGAAGTAATGTGGCCTGCCTCGTATCCCGTGCACATGGTTAGGTATAGCACAAATCATCCAATTTTCCTAGTGGAAACGTATCTTCTCAAGAAGAAGTTTGCAGTAAATGTGTTCGTAAGTTTCAGCACCCAGCGATTTTTACTTGTGAGGGCACCTCAAACAAAAGGTATACGGAAACAATCGGCGTACCCTGGAGGCTCTTGAGAGTGAAATAACTGCGCTGATACAAAATATCAGTGAGAATGAATTACAGCGAGTGTACCAAAATTGCCTACGTCGGTGCAACGTGTGTTTAGAAATTGAAGGGCAGCATTTCCACCAACTACTCTGAAATTCATGTAAGTAATGATGATTATTAAATACATTAAAAAGTGTAAATGTGTTAAACTAGTTGGGCGCTATGCTCCTGCTAGCGTCAGTGCCTTGTTCAACAGGCGGCTACACACCGTGGCCCTGGCTGCCACGTGGCCTCCATGACTCTCCGTTTTATAGGGAGGGTCCCTACTGTATAACGCCTATGATAAAAGAAACATCGTTTTTCTAGTTTCTTCCAATAACACGGGTGTACTGTACGCCTTAACTGCCTGAGATACTCGTGCCTGGTTCACAGTAGTAGGGGGGATAGGGGCTAGTTGTTACACAAGGCACATTCTTACACCGAAGATTTAAATTCACCCACACGACAAAATGTCTGGTTGGTTGGTTCTTTAGTTTAGGGGCTGCGACAACGCGGTCATGTAGCCTCGTGTACTTGGGGTGTGTGTAGAATCTATCTGATAACCGGTGTTAATTGTGATGACTGTATTAGTGTGTGTTTCTGTTTCTTAATTCAAGTAAGGACTGCATACTTTGAATTTTTCAAGTAGTTCCTACTTTTGCCGCCAAACGCCACCGTCAACAACTACTAAATCAGAACTTGGCTACTAGACGCCACCGTAGTCGGCTCCTGGCGACGAACGTAGGAACCTGAGCGTTGTTTACATTTTTAACCTAATTTAGCTTCACACAGGTGTAATTAGTGGAAGGTTCTTTAACATGCCATAAATCTATGGCATGGGACCGCCGGCTTTACTTCCCCTCCGAAGGAAGGCATACTGAGGGATTTTAACGTTCTTAAAAAAATCCGACGACTTCGGCCGGGTTTGAACCAGCGATCTTGTGCATAGAAGCTCAGCATGCTACCAACTACGCCACCGAAGCCTTTGGCTGTTGTCACTATTACGCACGCAGCATTTCGTGTAGTTTCAAGCATAATGCTATTTTTAGTGACAAGAATTAGGCTAACTTTTTTATGACTTTTTAATTATCTACTTTGTGGTTTGGAATTCAAATTTGAAGTAGTATGGGTTTAGCTACTTTGTCCAGTAGTTACATGCCAATAGGTTGCATTTTTAGGGCTCAATACATTAGGAACAAAATGGAGTCACCCGGGGCTAGTTGTCAAAGAAGGTTGTTGTTGTTGTGGTGCTCATGTAACCCCGTTTACTTGGGTGTGTGTAGAATCTGTCTGATAGCCGGTGTCACTGTGATGTCTGTACTAGTGTGTGTATTTGTAATAGAAGTAGGATTTGGGTAGGAAGCGGCCGAGGCCTTAAGTTAGGTACCATTCTACCATGTGCCTGGAGTAGAAATGGGAAACCACGGAAAATCACTTCCTGGATAGCTGAGATAGGAATCGAACCCACCACTTCTCCGCTATGTCTCACGATGCTGAGTGAACCCTGTTCCAGCCCTCAGAACAGAATTTAATTTCTCAGCAGACCCTGGAATCAAACCCAGGCCTCCGCGGTGACAGCCAAGAATGCTAGGCACTACGCAACGAGGCGGGCTGTTATAGAAGGGTTGGGGCATGTTGTTTCAGTGTAATAACTTCCGCACGTTAAAAATGTTCTCTTGTAAGCGTAGTAGTCTAGTGATAGGTTGAATAATGTATTTGGCTGTATAGATAGAATAAGATATGGACGCCACTATTAGTAGACTACCGACCTGGTACACAGAATGTGGAGTAAGTTAAGGGAATGCCGAACCACGTCTGATGACTGTGACTCGCCTGTCAAGCTACTTTTGGAGACGACTGCACTAAGTTATCAGTAAACGCTACCACTTTTACACGAATTCATCAATTCGCTCTCTCTTTTTTCTCTCTCTGCCTCCTGCAGCTGGAGTCTGCACTTCTGTTGCTCCCTCGGAAACCGGTTTGAATCACCCGAGGAACGTCTTCCTGCCACCAACACCTCCACTGGGCCGCGCCCCGCCGTACAGTCCGTGCGAACGTATCTGCAAACAGCGCCCTAATACCGGTGTCTTGCCGTTTGCGACAGATCATTAAATGTACCATTTACGACGAGCTATAAATTCTCACAGACCTGAGCTTCCCGTTAGCGACGGAATGTTGACTAATTGCGACAGCTCCCAGTATGGTGAAAAACCCTTGCTCGAGAATGTAGTCAGTATGATGGGACACATTTAAGTTAATGTCCGGCTCCGTGGCTAAATGGTTAGCGCGCTAGGCTTTGACCCGAAGTGCCCCTGGTTCGATTCCCGACCGAGCTATCAGGGATTTTAATCTCCTGGGGTTAATTCCCGTAGCTTGGGGACTGGGTGAATGAGACGTCCATATCATCACGACGCGCAGGTCGCCCACGGGCGTCAACTAGAAAGACCAGCACTCGGCCTCTCCGGAGGCCACATGATCATTAGTTTGATGACTCGTCATTCGGTCTGCGTCTAACTTAGGTTCAGTCAAATTAATGATGGAGTTTATTTCAACCTTCCCTTATAAACGAGGGATAGGCGACTAAGGCGAAACAAAGTGATGTGGATGTGTGTCAACGAAAAAAGAGGAAGCAAATAGCCTACAGTGGTAATCTTACTACTACAAATTAGAGCTGTCGATAGATTAAATATTTTGATCGGTTAACCAAATGCCCTTAATCGATTAATCGAACTTTAGTCGGTTTCACGCAGTATCAGTTCGAGAAAAAACATTTGAATAGTCTATTATTTTTTAAAATGTTTACAATTTCATTTGAGGAAGATAAAATTTTAAGTTTTAATTGTATTGTTGGTGTGCAAGTAAAAATAAATTAATTAAAAAGTATTTAAGTTAATTATAGGCCTATTATTTAATATATGTTTCAGTATTGATTATTTAATGACACAAGAGTTTGAAGTTGAAGTTCACAGTTACTTACAGTTATAAGTTACTTCTTTGCTCCAGGACTTCAGATATGTCAGTAATTAGACATCCTCAAAACCAAGGGCTGCCTTTCTCTTAGTAACAATATTTTTCCAGCTTCACTGAACACTCTCTCACAAGGAAATGAAGTAGCTGGAATGTAAAGCAATTTTTTCGCTATGCGTGCGAAATGTGGAATTTGGACTGAATGTTTTTTCCACCATTGTGGAAGTCATCTTCTAGATATTATCACTTTTATCTTTCTGAAGCAAAGGCATGAACATCAGCTAAACTATAATGATCTGCCAATCTTACAATAGCTGATGCTGGCACGCCAAATGGCAAATAATAATACAATACACAGGTTTTGTGCTACCCGGCTAATGGCCATTCGGCTGCAATTCATATATAAAACAATTAGGCTACTTTTCCTACACCACACTACTATTTTTAATCGGTTCGATTAATCGATTAAAGCACATTGATCGGTAAACCCAGATTAATCAGTTAATCGGTCCAATTAATCGATTAAATCGACAGCTCTACTAAAAATAATGAAGTAGTTACACAGATTTCGGAGGTTATGTCGTATTTACTAATGTTGGATTACGTATGAAGAGGGAAAAACATTGTAAATATAAGACGAAACTGGAGGCGCATAAATTTAATGTATGTTAACAAAGGCAATGTGATTTTAGAAAAGTCTCTTAAAAGGCACCTATAGAGCGTCTCTACCTTAAAAGACAGTATGGGATTAAATTAATGTAGTACCGGTATTTGCCTTTCCCTCGCACTCATATGTCCTGCAATTAGCTTTGCCCTCTTCTGCCCCGGCGATGTTGCCATTTCCCAATAATGCAAAGTGATAAATCTAAGAACATGTTTGCGTGGTCTTATAGAGAATTTTCCGCTCTTTATGATGATGTAAAATTAAAAGCCATAAATAATTAACACATGGCCCAATTTTCACAATTACGATATTTTATCGCAAAGCTATATTTATGCACATATAAAACTTATCACGCCATAGCTAATTAACTAATAAGAATTTATTTTTATTTGCCTGATGTTGATAGAAGATATCCTATTTCTCAGAGCAGAAATTTGTTTCATAATAAGAAAGTTTTTTTTTCTTAAATGGTACTTGAAAATTCTAGGATGGTATCACAAAAAAGTTAGGCTGCGAGAAACTTTTTTGCTGTTGACTTTTACGTAAGTGACTAAGCGAGAAAAAAATGTTCATTAATGTCTGAAATAGTTTTTAAAACAAACCAGTGCTCGGTATCAGATAGCATTCATAAGTTATCGCACTTGGCGTACCGACCCCATCCAGCCGTTTGTTTAATCAGGCAGCATCGTTATCTCCACGACTGCGTTTGATGAGCGTAGGAAAAGATGCTGTGCTACCCCAGAGCTCAGTGTTATTAAATTTGTTCTGGTGTGAAGTTAAACGGTAAAGTGAAGTGGTCCTTGTGATTTTTATAAATTGTGTTAAATATTATTAAGTTACTATATATATTACTATTATTTTTATTATTATAATATTCACTATGAATACAGCAACTAGAAGGCTGAGTAGTATTGGCAAATTGCACAGTAGATAACGAATTATAGTACTGAATATATTTAATTATGTTTTAAAGAACATGAACGTCTTAGGCCACATAGGGTTCGTGGGTCGAGTTTTGCCTTGGTTCATGCCGGGAATAAACAAGGATTCGTTAATGGTGCTGAGTTAACTTTTCTGTGCCAAAGGAACACGGCTGTCGGGGTATTGGGAGAGCAATAACAAACACCATACTTAGTAAACATCTCCGTCACAACTGTATTTCCAAAGAAGCTAAAAAACTAAGATATTACACTAAAACCAAGATATTACACTTATTACAAAGACATTAACAAGGAAAGATATAACACAGCACAGTCCACGGATTGCAGAGTCTATCAAATCCCAACATTCTCCCCACCCTGGTCAACCTCTAGGGGGATGACCAGCTGAATTAGTCGGGCTATTCGGTGTCCCTGTGGGGTGCGAAGAATCACTGTCCTTATCTTGTGGTCCCTTCCTTCTATCAGCTTCTCTATTCTTGCCCTTCTCCATAGATGACGTGGTCGTCCGTCTTCTTGAAGCAACGCCAGATCTCCGAGTCGGAACTCAATGGGTCTCCCAGACGCTCCTCGAACTTCGTGAAAACTCTTGAGTTCTAAGAGGTACTCCTTGGTCCATCTTCTCCAGAAATCGTCTGCTAGTTTCTGTTGTAGTTTGAATTCCCTAGTCAAAGTAGATCTGGTAGTCGGTTCTGGTCCTGTGGGCACGGTCATGAGTCCTTCACCAACAAGAAAGTGTGCCGGGGTCAGGTGTTCAGCGTCGTCTCCATGGGAGATCGGCCTTGAATTTACCGCAGCTTCTATATTCACGAGGGTGGTGTTAAGCTGTTCTTCTGTGAGCCTTGATTGTCCCAGCACCTTTCGTAGACATCGCTTAACTGTGCCTACCATCCTCTCCCACCATCCTCCCCACCAAGCTGCCCGTGGGGCGATGAACTTCCAAGTGATACCGTCTCTGGCGAGGAATTGATGGGTCTCCGAGGACAACAGTGCCTTCCAAAGTTCCGACAGTTCTGCATTGGTGGCCTGAAATGTCTTTGCGTTGTCCGTATATATAGTATGAGGCAGTCCCCGCCTACCAGCGAATCTTTGAAAGGCCATAAGAAATGTGTCAGTGGTCATACTGGTGCATAACTCTAAGTGCACCGCACGTGTAACAGCACAAGTGAAAAGTGCTATGTAGGCCTTCACCATAGTCATGCCTACTTTGATATAGAGAGGACCAGCGAAGTCTATCCCAGTAACTGCAAAGGGCTTCGACGGTCTCACTCTATCCGCAGGTAATGGAGCTTCGATTTGCTGCCCCCTTGGGTTCTTCATAGTTCTGCATGGGAGACATGCGTGCAAGACCCTCTTAACAGTTTGACGAGCTCTAAGGATCCAGAACTCTTTCCGGAGCTCTGACAGTATTACTCGGACTCCAAAATGATGCAGTCTAATGTGTGTTTGCCGAATGAGCAGGATCGTGAATTGATGAGTGCCGTCCAGGAGTATTGGGTGCCGTTGCTCCCTAGTGAGGTCCGAGAAGTGCAAACGACCCCCGAGACGAAGGATTCCGTCTTCAATGAAGGGATTGAAGGGTCCTATCTTGGATTCTTTCGGAATCGGTCGACTATCCTGGAGAGCTTGGAGTTCTAGTGCAAAACATTCCCGTTGAACCGCTCCTATCCAGTAGGTACGCGCCTTCGCAAGCTCCACCGCTGTTAACTCCCCTGTACGTTTCTCTCGATGGCGAATGTTGTGTGCGTACCGAATAATCCAACCAGTGGTACGTATCAGCTTCCAGTAGGAACTGAACTTGGAACTGTCGATAACGCTGGAATATGTGGTCGTTGTCATAACGTGTTTTATGTTCCTCTTCTTCTCCTCAGGAAGTTGCTCGCTTGGAGTTTGACCACCGGATGGCCAGCAATCCTCACGTTGCACAAGCCATAGTGGTCCATTCCACCACTTGTGCTCAAACTGTATCTGATCTCCAGTAAGTCCTCGTGTGAGGTGGTCCGCCGGGTTCTCCTGTCCAGGGCAGTGTCTCCATTGGCTTGGAGTAACGTATGATTGAATCTCCGTTACTCGGTTGCATACAAAGGTTTTCCATTTGTTTGGGTCACTACGTATCCAGCCCAAGGTCACAGTAGAATCCGTCCATAGTACCGCCTGAGCGATATCGTGGCCTGTGGCTGTACAGAAATATGACAGCAGTCGTGCTCCTACTAGTGCCGCTAGAAGCTCGAGCCGTGGTAGGGTTACCTTCTTGACCGGTGTAAGCCTATTCTTGCTGCAGACCAGATGAACGAGGACGTTGCCTTCTGTGTTCGTGCGAATGTACAAAACCGCACCATATGCCCTTTCTGAGGCATCACAGAATACGTGGATCTGAGCCTTGCGCTCCGTTGAAGTAGCTAACCACCGCGGAATGTGTACCCGTGACAGCGATGACAATGAGGATACCCAAGTGCTCCATGATGCTCCAATATCAGGAGGTAGCAACTCATCCCAGTCGATTCCCCTGCACCATGTATCCTGGAATAACATCTTGCCGACAAGGGATACGGGAGATAACAATCCGAGTGGATCGTAGAATCTGGCCGTAGTTTGCAACAGCTTCCTCTTCGTGATTGGTTCTTCAGGTAATGCCTTGGTGATGTCCTCTGGGTCAATGTACATGGTATCCGTTTCAGTATTCCAGTAAACGCCTAGTACCTGTGTCTCTGCGTTGATCTGTTGACCTTCGGCTTTCCAGATGGCTTTCAGTGACTCTGAATTAGTAGCCCATTTCGCTAGGTGGAAATTCATTAGTTTCATCAGTGCAGTAAGTTCGTAATACATAGCAATCACATCGTTGTCGTTCTCTGCGCCGGATGCGAAGTCGTCCATGAAGGTATTGTTATCTATGAGAGGTGCTGCGATTGGAAATGTCGTCTTATGTCTGTCGGCGAGTTCCCTCAGCGTTGCTGAAAGCAAGGACGGACTACTGGTCAGGCCGAATGGAAGCCTGGTGAAACGGTATGTTACTACCTCGTCTGTCGTGTGATAACTTCCGTTGCTATCGTGTGTGACTCTGTACCACAAGAATCTGGTCAAGTCCCTGTCGTTCTCGTGCAGAACCAGCTGAAGGAATGCCTGCGTGATATCACTAATGATGGCTGTGGGATGTAGTCTGAATCGTATTAGAATAGCCAACGTCTCCGGTAGCAGATTTGGACCTGCCTCTAGAGCATCGTTTAGAGAGGGCGAGTTGATATCGTGAGAAGACGCGTCGAAAACTATCCTCCACTTTGTTCTGTCCAGTTTCTCCTTCTTTACAGCCTGATGAGGAAGATAAAACGTGGTGCTCTTCGGATCTCCAGTAGGCGCGACTTCTACTTGCTCTTTCACGACATGATCCAGCATTTGGCTGTAGTACACCTCCCTCAAGTTACTATTGTTTTTAAGTCTTTTGCTCAAGGAATTAAATCGAAGTTCTGCATTTATTTTGTTACTTGAAGGAAAAACATTATGTTTTCTTGGTAGACAGACCACTCTCCGGTGACCTTCAACGAGATAGCTTGTTCTAAATTCCTGAAGAATAGACAAGTCTTTCTTAGTCAGGTCTCGACTTTGATTTGAAGTTATTCCCATCGTCTCTAGATCCCAGAATTGTCTTAGTTCATCGTCCGATGGTGAGCTAGCGTGTTGAATGAAGTTCACGACAGTAGGATTCGCACAAGTTCCGGATCGACTTCCACTTACGATCCATCCAAATATCGACGGAATCAGGACTATCGATTCAGAGATTCGAATCGGTGAACTGTCCTTCACTATCTTCCAATATTGGTCACTGCCAATTAAGATTTCGACGGGCAGGTTTTCTTTCGAATCAGCCCTGGGGTCCGCTAACTGTAATTTTCGTAGGTGTGCCAAGGTCTTAATGTCTTGTGGAACTGCTGGTTGAGATGAGAATGAGTGTGCACTTTCATAAGCATTGATGGCAGCCGTAGATTTTGTGCAAACTCCCTTCATATTGAATTTAACGACTCTGCGGTGACTCGACGGGTTAGTCTGGGACTCAAATGTGCAAACAGTCAATTCTCTTTTGTCGGTGGTTTGCAACTGTAAATCGTCTATCAGTGAGCTTGAAATAAATGTTGCCTGACTTCCGCTGTCTAGTATGCATCGAGTAAGTCGGCTTAGTCCTGTAGGTCCTGTGATGCGCACTTGAGCTGTCTGCAAGAACGTGGAACCTGGTGTAGCGATGTCTATTTTCCCTACAGACGCAGTATTGGTCTGATCTCCTGAGGTCCTGTGACTCTTTCCGTTGTCGCAAATGGACTTATGGTGAGACTTCTTGCAGTTGGCGCACTGTGCTTTCCCTTTCCTCCTACAATTGAACGCTGTATGTCCTCGATTGAGGCACAGGAAGCATCGGTGAGCTGTCTTCAGTTTCTCTTTTCGCTCCGTGACGTCTGTGATTTTCCTACAATCCTGGGCCCAGTGACCTCGGGATTCACAAAAGGCGCAAAATTGGTCCGGCCCCTTGACCTCCTTGCCTGGTAACCATTTAGGATTGGCCCGGACGTGAAGAGCTGCTGCCGTGGGGGTGTAACTTGATGATATGGAGGCTTCACAGCGGATCTTCTGTGTAATAAGCGCTCCGTCAACTTCCTCGCCGAGGAACTGCATTAATTTGAGGATGTTGCCTTCTGAAAGGCCTTCCCGCTTGGTGTGAATGATCCAGCGACGACATATGTCGTCAGGAAATGCTCTGAGAATCTTCGGTGTAAGTACTCGACCATAGGCATTCACATCTTCTCCGAGAGCCCGCAGAGCTTGAATGCGACGATTACAGTCAATAAACGTAGAATTAAGTGCGTCCGGTGTGGCAAACTGAATGGGCTTAATATATTCTATGTAGTCCAAGTGGGCCTGTATGATTCTATTCTTGTCACCGTAGCGAGCTTTAAGGATTTTCTTAGTCTCTTCATATGTCTCAGCAGTCACAGCGATGCCTTCTATTAAGTGCTTCGGTTCCTCTTCTAAATAACCTCGCAGAAATATGTGTTTGTGAATCGTAGATAGTGACGTGTCCTTATCGACTGACTGTTCGAACTGTTCCCAGAAACGTGCCCATGTCTCTATATTACCTGAGAAAGGTTCCAGTTTTATTGGAGGGAGTCTTAATGTGGTTGAAGGAATAGCTGAGGCGAGTGTTGGTACCGTTTCTGTGCTCGTGAGTGTAATATTCATCGCGCCTTCCAGTTCCTTTTTCATGCAATGCGAAATGTGTATAATAACACGCTTGGCGTTCTCTATGTATTCCTCACATGTAATTATGTCAGCGGCATACGCGGTGTCATCCAGGAGTTCGTGAACCTCATCGTCAAGGCCTCTTAGTTTATCCAAAGCCTCCTGTAGCCTATCCTTACAGTACTCGTAGTCCTCGGAAGAAGTAGACTCCGTAAACTCTCGTGCTTTCTCAACGAGACGTGTGATATTCCCTCTTTCCCTTGCACGTCTTCTTTTCAATTGGTGTAGTCTTCTGTCAGTGTTACTGCCTTCCATACTGAGTTCCTTGACGTGACTTGTTATAATAAAATAATGTGTTTGACTGGGACAGTGATAGTGTAGAAACCTAGTATTCTTTGATCAATTGTTGATCGTGCCTGCATGCGCGAGAATCAGTTAATATTGCGTAGTTCATGGAGAGCCAGCAGATAGCAGCACCTGTCACCCAGTCGTACGTGGATTCTCCGCAACTTATTGCAGTCGGCCGTGCTTATTGCGACATAGTTTCAGGGAAGGCCATCAGATCGCAGCACTAGTCAAGCAGTCGTGCGTAGCTCCTCCCCCGGTGACGTAGTTAAACAATATGGCTTCCCTTCAACTTCACCAGTAAGCACTACATGCGTCTACACTAAACATACAACTTTCTGCTGTTTTAAGGCTTTCCCATGCATTGAGTAGTATTTTACCGTACAGGTACTAGTCTCTTAAGTATCTCAGGTATTAACTGCAACGTGATACTCATCTAATAAGCCGTTGATGGCTTGACGTGATGTGTTGATTCTGCTGCACCACAATTTTCCAGTAGTCTTGACGGAGAATGAAGTAATCCTTTCAAACAGTATTAGTCTCTGGTCCGCGAAGTATAGTGTCAATTCGTGCTGGAATACATTTATCCCGTGTGTTCGGCACCAACTTATGTCGGGGTATTGGGAGAGCAATAACAAACACCATACTTAGTAAACATCTCCGTCACAACTGTATTTCCAAAGAAGCTAAAAAACTAAGATATTACACTAAAACCAAGATATTACACTTATTACAAAGACATTAACAAGGAAAGATATAACACAGCACAGTCCAGGGATTGCAGAGTCTATCAAATCCCAACAACGGCTGACACCCACGACGAAATGACAGATGAACTGTATGAAAAGTGGTTCGCCGAGCAATTGTTGCCCAATGTAACCGAAGGATCCATCCTAGTAATAGGCAATGCAGGCTATCACAGTCGGAAAAGCGAACATTTACCTACAATGTCATGGAGAAAAGACTAGGAATCCCTTTTCGAATTGATATGCTAAAGCGGGAGCTTCTTTTTATTGTGAATCAAAACTGAGGCCGATATAATAAATACATAATTGGCAAGATGGCTAAATCAGCAGGAAAATATGTTTTTCGCTTGTCACTGTGACCTCAATCCCATCGAAATGGTATGGGCGCAAGTGAAGAACTATATAAAATTGAACAACGTCTCATTCAAAAAACAAGAGATGAAGAATTTAATCTCGGTTGCATACCACCACGTGACCACATAAAATTGGGCAAACTACGTGAACCACACCAAAAAATCGAAAATGAACTGTGGAAAGCAGATGAGATTCAAGATGACAAGGAACAACTTTTGATACGCATGTCATCTTCATCATCATCTTCGTCTTCTTCCACTTTCGATGGATCGCCTACTGGTTCCGATTCGGCTGAAACTGGATTATTCAGGGACACTACCAGAGGATAGTGGGCAGTCCTGAAGGTAGGCCTATATGATGTATTTTAACTTTCAATTTTCTGATATTATTATATTCGTGGAAAATGTCATATTATAATTTATTATAACCTATGATATTCGAGAAAATTTAATATTATAACATAATTATTAGACTATAATATTATCATATTCGTGAATTATAGAGAATTATATATTATTAGTCTATAATGTGTGCATTAAAATTGCGCTCTGAGCTTTGGCCTATCATATCTAAATGTTGTACCGTCGTTCACTGCAAGGCATGAGGAACAGTTATATATAACAAACAAATATTTCGGAAATTTCCCGAGTTTTGCGTAAAACTACGTCTTTATACGATTTATGTTACATCAAGTGTCTGGCCTTGCAGAACTTTGTATATGCAGTAGATGTGGCATCAGCGCGCCCCATTCAACGCGTACTGTCTTTTATGGTAGAGACGCACTATAGTGGAAAATACACTGTAAATAAGCGGCTTCGGTGGCGTAGTCGGTAGCGTGATGAGCTTCTATACCCAAGATAGCGGGTTCAAACCCGGCCGAAGCCGTCGGATTTTTAAGAGCGTTAAAAATCCCTCAGTATGCCTTCCTTTGGAGGGGAAGTAAAGCCGGCGGTCCCATGTCATAGATTTATGGCATGTTAAAGAACCTTCCACTAATTACACCTGTGTGAAGCTAAATTGGATAGGTTAAGAATGTAAACAATGCTTTTAGGTTTCTACGTTCGTTGCCAAGAGCCGACTGCGGTAGCGTCTAGTAGCTAAGTTCTGAACTGGGCCTAGTAGTCGTTGACGGTGGCGCTTGGCGGCAAAAGTAGGAACTATTTGAAAAATTCTAAGTTGCAGTCTGTACTTAAATTTAAAAAAAACAGTTAACACACACTGATACAGTCATCACAATTAACACCGGTTATCAGACAGATTCTACACACACCCAAAGTACACGGGGCTACATGACCGCGTTGTCGCAGCCCCTAAACTTAAGAACCAACCAACCAACACTGTAGATATAATTTTACACTTGCAATGCTGCACATATTTTCTTTCAATCTCACTTCATTAAAGATTCACATCAAGTGTTACTTAAATGCGCGGTGGCATTCCTTTGTACGCTAATGGCACTGTGACTCAATTGTCAAATCAAAACTACTCGTAGTTCTTCCTACCCTGGGAGGCCGTTCGTCGTTAATGGGAATTCGTCGCAAATGGCTCCGTCGCTAACGTCACTGCACCCTAATACCACCTCTCTCCCAAATGGAACGATGAGATCACTGGTTCAGATCGAACATTAATCTGTATACTGTACATCAAATAACCCATAACCCGTAAGAATGACGTAGTATCGTACGCCTACGCCGATGATATAGTGATCGGATCAAAGGACATCACAAAACTACAAAACGTGATAAAGGTAATGGAGGAATGGTGCTACAAACACACATTCGAAATGAATACATCAAAACAAAAATTATGGTAATTAGGCAAGGAGGAAAGATCCCAGCAATTACAGAAATCTCCATAAAAAGTAGCCATAGTAAACGACTTCAAGTACCTTGGCATTACTCTGCAAACAAGTGACAAATGCTTTACAAAGCATGTAATAGAAAAAACAACACAGACAATACGGGCGATGCACGAAATCAACTTCATTAGATCACTCAGCCTAGAGACGGCGATGGCACTATTTAGAGCAAAATGCATGCCTATTCTAACATATGGGATGGAAATAATTTGACCGTACCTCACAGAGAAGAACCTATCCTCTTTAGAAAGAATGTGGATACATGTGTGAACGTTACCACCTAGAACTCTGCACCAAAAGAACAAAAACAATTAAAGAATATGCATACCAAGGCCCAAGCGCGCGAGTACAGTGTATATAAATGTATTATTTCTTTTCTTTGTGTATGGCTATTTGGCTGCAATAAATATATTATCTCTACTTAGTGCATAACGAATAGAATATAAAGTGTGATCTCTTCTCCCTCAATAGCATGTAATGAATACGGATCGGGTTGACACTCGCCGCTACGCAGCGCTACAGTCGACTTGAGATTGTTGATTTCCACATGTTTATGTGTTTATGTGCGATATATTAAGTATTTAATCGGTCGGAGTGTTTTGGTGGTGTTCTGTGCAAACGTTTATTGATATACAAGTCCTTCACTATTACTTCATAGTATTAATACCTGAAATGCTATTGTAGGAAGCATTAACTGAAATGGAATTTCATTTCTTGTCGTGTGTTGACGTTATCTTCGTGTGTTAATTGTATTGTTATTTGATGTAAGCAAACAGCAGTTTAGCCCTTACATTTTCATGAGTGCTTAATGTGAGTAGTGAAGATGCCTTGCTCTTTTGTACCAGGATGCAGATCTAGCTATGGGGACTGTAAAGAGGTCAGACGGTTTTTCAAACCACCTAAAGATAAGGAAAGTTTTATCAAGTGCAAAGGGGCCATACCAGGGAAGGATAAGGAACTTACTGAAAAGTCCTACATCTGTGATGCTCACTTTTCAAAAGATTTAATTGTTAAATTTGACAAATTTGTGATAGAAGGGAAGGAAGTAGTACTTCTCCCAAGAACCAACTGACGATTGAAGACTATTCTGTTCCACATATATTTCCTAATTTGCTAAGTATTTGTCCAGTATGGTGTAAATAAAAATGCTCTTGATGCTATTAAAGACTACTTCTGTGAAGAAAGGGATGAGAATAAAACGACAATGAGTTTAAAAACATATACAGCCGTAATGCTGAAGGAGGCGTGATCAGTTTTAGATAATAGCCTTCTCTAAGAAGGGGTCATGACTGTGCCTTCTATGTCCGTTAAATGTTAAGTGCTTCTGAAATGATGGTAGTTTATTGAATTTGGTGTTTGTGGAGTGAAATTTATGGTTATTATTGAATTTTATAGTAATCTACGGTACAGTTGAAAGTAGCGTCCGTACGTTTTCTTTTGCTGCGTTGCAAGTCTGTTATGGGATTGCAAAATGTGTAACAATGTGAAGAAATCCTTTCTGATAGTGAGGTTATTTTTTCCGTTCTTTTTTTTTTTAATTTACCGATAGCTGGCAAAACTAATTGCATTTTGAACTTGCTCTCTGTCTTCGCTTATTGTCGAAACTGGACAATTACAGGAGACGACTTATTAAATTATAATTGGGCACAGTAAAGTAAGTGGAGATGTCGAACTTATTAGCGCCTATGAGGATATCTTGCGGTGTTTTAACATGTAAAACAGGTCGCAAGGTTTTATAAGTCTCGTAAGCGCCAATGCTAACTTACATCACAGATCGGAGCCAGCGCTGCGCTGCGGCGGACCAGGCGTACTAGGCCAGTGTCATCACTTCTTATTCTATTCGTTATGCTTAGTGTAAAACAAAGTCCCCGATTCTTGGACGTTACGGGTAAACTCGAAAACCACTGGATGGATTTTTATGCGGTTTTCACCATTCTGTAAAGGATGTCTCGAGGATGATTTCTGTAGAAAATAATTTATTTATGATCAAAGGAAGCCGAGCAGTAACGATTTCAGTGGAAAAGTCGAAAAAAAATCTGTCATCCGAGCGCTTTGTAAGCTTACGTTGGGCAAACCGTTAAAAATATCTAAATACTATGAGTTTAAGAATTGTTCAGCATGAAAAGTTCTACAAAGAAGTCCGCGAGAGCATATGTCTGTCTTCAATACATCGCCCACTATAAGTGTTTATAGTTTTAATTTCTTCCGAGCATGTCCATTCAACTACTGAGGCGACAGTTGACGAGCTAGTTAAGGGCGAGTCTATCATCCCTGTTACAGCCTACCTAGCGGGCGAACCTTTTGCCCCAGATACAACTTGACGTTACAGACAGTTAGGAACAGGGCTCCGAGTGAAAGCCGAAGTTAAACGAATGACTTCGCGTCATCACATGGTAGCTTTACGATTGGTTACTAAGTGAGAAGCTTGTTATCCTCTCTGTTTCAAAATAAATCATGTGTTTGTACCAGAGCTTATCTATATTTACGACACTTTACTAAATGTAAAATACTGTAGTGTAATATTCAAAATTATCATAATCTCAGAATACATTTCATTGAAGTACCTCCACTTTCTGCTCAATGCTCGTAAGCCTGTTAGTCTAGGGGTATAATTACTGCTACGGGTGCGAGAGTTCCCGGTTTCAAATCCCGGAAGTGCCCAGCATATTTACTTTTGTTTTATCTCTTGAAAAGATTCAAAAAGTGTATAAAAGAACCGTAGGAACGTTCATTTTATTCGTGTGAGACTTGTACTTATACGCTGCCGAAGTGACGTGCCTAGCAACCACTGGGCGCAGCCACATTGGACCCAAACAACTGGTTGCTAGGTTTTTTATACATAGGAAGCTGCATTAACTTTGCGCAGCGTCTTGGAATTTTGTGGATAAACATGTGTAATACGCGTGAAATAAGGCAAACGCCTCCCGTGAAGATCATCTACAGTGTTGGAGCTACAAAATAGAAGTGAAATTTTATGGATGAAGTACGAGAATTTTGCGAGATAGTATGAATAAAGTTGACCTCACTCCTGAGGCAAGAATTGCATGGCGGGTACTGCAAATTATAAATATTTATCATTTGGTGGATAGAGCATATCTAATATAGAGAGATATTTAGGACATATATTAAAGGATTACGAGGCACACAGGCAATTGAAATGGAACACACGTTTAATGTACTTGACATTTACTAGAACAGAACTGAACGAACAAGGTGATACAACATTCTTTTATACACACCAAAACAAAAGAGAAACATATCTCTATGGACCAGGTTTATAATTAACAGTGTGACCAACACAAACCATGGTCACATATTTCAACACACCTCCTTAAACCTGTGGGAGTAGAGGACATGATTTAAGACCCAAGCCTTTACAAAAATAAATATGCTTAGGCTTAGGAAGAGGCTTTGTTAGGATGTCTGCACACATTTTTGAAGTCTCCTCATATTTGATGCATATGACTTTAGAATCCAAAGCATCTCTAACATAGTGATATTTAGTGTCAATATGTTTGGTCCTATTATGGTGGACTGGATTTTTTGCCAGTTTTTGAGCTAAATAATAATAATATCGTATGGCCTCGGGTGCCTGGTGCAAGCTTTGTTAATTGACACCCAGAGGGTAGCTTGCATGTCGAATTTCGTCGTTCCTTTGAACGCTATGAAAGTCAAGGAGGTTAGATATCTAAACTCCTTGACACTACAGCGCTTTCAAGTAGAGAATGGAGGAACTTCGTGTTGGCGGAAAATCCCGAGATTAATTTTGCCATTGAACACGGCCTACTGAATTCAAATGGGTTCTTTAACATGCCAACAACTTATGACATGAGTGTCGTGATTTTTGTCGCCTTCAAAAATCACTTACCATGGCCAGGGGCGAACCTGCAATCTTGGGGTTGGTGGTCCGACACTATAACCACTCACCCACCGTGGCAAGCTTAGTTTTTGAGCTGATTGACTATCACTCAATAATATGATGGGTGACTTGAGATCTATAAAGTTAGACAAAACACGTTTCAACCAAACAGCTTCTCTTACTCCTTCCAGAGGCGGGTTTAGAACAGGGGCACACGGTCACGTGCCCCACCATTAATAATCATTCTCCTTGGGTTGTAGTCGTCTTGATAATCCTTCCGTGGTAATGGCGCTTATGACGTGACCAAGCAGTTCAATTGGCTTGCTGTTCACTTTCCCCGACAGCAGGAGCATGTCACGTCACAACGAGGTGCTCTGCTGGGCACATGCGTGGTGTGACCAACACATTGTAGCCACATGCTTCCTCTTCCTGGCCCTTTAACATCATCCCCTACTTTTACAGCGCGGAGAGGCGAGAGAGGGGCTATGGGAGTTTCCTAGACTTGGGGCACAAGACTCCTGTGACTAGCCGGCGATACGGCCGTGAAACTAGCGAGGGCGGGGAGGGTCGGAGAGGGGTGTTAAGTGTACCGTTAGCAAGGAGTACCGATAGAGCGCAGACAAGTTCATAGATAGCTTATTTACCAACCCTCAGCAATTTTCCACCAAAATAATATACGGAACATAGCGCCTGTTATTAATATGTACGGAGAAAAATCAACATGAGAGAGAAACGTAACATTATGACCGTAGGGTATGTACCGTAAGCGAACTTGTATTATGTTATTATAACGTCAAGTCTGAGAAATTTCATTATCTGGGGGAATACACAACTGCGTGACGACAGCACTGCCTCAGTACTTGGTTCCGAAAGTTTTGGCGCCTACGATATTGAGTTACTGTATAATTTTGTTCGAGTGCAGTGGTCTTTTGCAGTGTTCAGTAATATTAATCTTACATAGGTGACCCGTGAGGATGGCCAGCGTGGATGGGCCAAATCCACGGGGGTCATTTTGGTAGCAGACCGAGCTCGAGTTCGCTTCCGTAACTATCCCCTCCTCAATACCCGCAGGCTCGTTTTATGGACCCGTCTGATGCTGATGGGGCGGTTGTTGATGGGATCTGTCATAGCAGTGCACTTGATGTTATGTAAAGCTAATCCTTGTCGTTTGTTTAATTTCATGTTTGCCTCTGAATATCCATGTGCTGTTATGTATGTGACCTGTCCAAGCGAGGGGTTTGCTGCTGTATGTTATCCTGTTTGTAATACAACATCCCCTGTGAAAAAGAAGTTGGTAAGTGACTGGCATGTGTTCTTGGCATGGGAAATGTGGATTTGGTAATATTCTGATAGCCTACATGCTACGAGTGAAGACATCCTGGAGCCCTGTCTGTAGCTGTTCGCCATGGGTTTTGTGCAAATGTTTGTAATTTAGCTTCCTGTTCTCGAGCCAAGCTGGCGGTGACGTATGCAGTTCGGGGCAGCATTGTGCATGATCTTGTATTATAGGTGGTGGCTGTGTTCGAGTGTCAACCTAATCTGTGGTGTTGGTAATTGGTAGTTACGGTATTGTTGTGAAAGTGTAAACTGTCCTAGTAATTCCTAAAATTTGTTTCCTTCTATATTGTCTGTCTGCATTCTGTGTTTTTTAAAATGGCCGACAACAATAGTGTTTTCGATTTAATTGACTTAAGAGATAACCTTGTGAATTTGGAGAGTTCTTCTGGGATTGAACGTCAATCACCTCTGTTTACTAGGTCTGAGGTTTTGGGATCGATTGCTAGTAGTAGTTTGCCTGCCCCTCTGTTGCCTGCTTCTGGCTCGTCCAGACCTCTTAACCCTGCATACGGTCATTCTTCTCATGTTAGGTCACCTAATGATTTCCTGGGTCCTGCCGGCCCATTGCATCCCAGTTCCTTCTCTAGTAATGTAAATGTTTTGTCTCCTGTAGAGGGTGTGCGAGCGGGCTACCCTGGTAACAATGTCTCTTTTCCAAATGCTACATTCTCGCCTACCGTTAATTATGGGTCGATTCCTCATCCTATTTCTGGATTCTTAACTAAGTTAAAGAGTTTCAACCTAGATGACGTTACCCAAGTGGTCCTATTTTTAAAACAAGTGGTCGAATTGGGTAACCATGCCTCGATTTTTGGGATGTCGGAAATTCAGATTTTTCAACTTTTGTATCCTGTTGCATCCGGTATGCTGCGCGATAAGCTAATTGAAGCTATCCACCTCCGCATGTCCTTAGCCATGTTCATTGGGGAAGTGTTGTGGTTTTTTGTCCCTGCGAGTGCCCTTAGTGCTCTCGAGCAAAGGTTTTTGTATCGTGTCCAAAGGTTGGACGAGTCACTTAGCGACTATGTCAGTGACATCAAGGTATATGCCCAGGTATCTGCAACCCCTTTAACTGAACGACAGTTGGTGTCATCGATTGTAAATGGGTTTTCGCCTCAATATAGGTCATACATGACTATGTGTACCAGGCCTTCGTCATTTGTCGAGCTAAAACAGGTCGTTATAGAGGCTATGGCTGTGAAACATGCAGATTCCCTTCGTGTAGCTAATGTTCCTCCTCCTTCCTTGATGTCTCGTCCCCCGCCTAAGGTTATGTTCCACCCAAGACCCAATATTAAGTGCCACACGTGCGGTGGCGTGGGACATGTCAAGAAGGTGTGTCCGAGTAACCAGGTTGTGTATCGCCAATGACGGGATGTTGTGGAGACCAACTCGGGTGTTAATTCTAAGGATATTTCTGTGCATGTGAATTTGGGAAAACCCTGTGAAGTTTCTGGTCGCCCTACCAATGAAAGTCTTGATAACTCGTTGAAAACTAAATCTTCACGTGCTAATTCTGCTTATGTCGCTGACCTACCTAACCTGTCGGTGAGCAATGTCGTGGCAAGTCAGCCTAATTCTAAACATAATGTGAAACCTGTGGTGCGGGTGTCCTCGTCATCAACTTGTAATCGTTTTAGAGTGAGTAATGATTTTGGAATTTCTCCTGTGGCTAAAGGAATATCCCCGTTTATTGAAATTTGTGTTAATGACGAGCCCGTTTCTGCATTGCTTGATTCTGGTAGTGTCGCATCCTTTATAAGCGAGGATTGGTTTTAATCTATGAAGAGTGTTTGCAAATTTCCTGAGTTAGAGCCTAACAATGAATCTTTTATTTCGGCAAATTGTTCAAACTTAAATATTTTGGGTAGTATGACAGTCAAAATTCATATTCTAAATTTTTCTTGGAAGTTTAAATTTTTTGTTGCCAGAAATCTTTCTTGTTCTGTGGTCATTGGAGCTAATTTCATGTCACACGTTGGTATGCTTCTTGATTTTGGTGCTCGCAACTTATGGTTTAAGTTTAATCCGCAGAGTAAATTATCATTTAACCCGGTTTTATCTTCTCCTGCTGTCAATTCTGTTAGTGAACCTATGACTATTGAGGATCTCGATCTGGAAAATTTAACGAGTCTTCAAAAGGATGCCATTAAGAGGTTATGTCAGGAGTATAGTGATGTATTTACGGACAAGTTGGGTGTAACCCATTTGATGGAATACAAGATTGAGCTAACCGATTCTGTGCCGGTGCGTTCCAGCCCGTATTGCCTTGCCCCACCCAAGATGGCTGAACTTCGTAAGATTATCGATAAAATCTTAGAAGAAGGTGTAATCCAACCCTCTATCTCTGCCTACTCATCCCCTGTATTTCTTGTGCCAAAACCTAACGGTGGTTTTCGGCCGGTGGTCGACTATAGGGCTCTTAATCAAAAAGTTGTTTTGCAGTCCATCCCTTTGCCGGACCTTCACACATGTTTTAGTTGGTTTCGCAACGCGAAGGTGTTCACGATCCTCGATTGAAATTCTTCTTACTTCCAAATTCCCCTCTCTCCGGAATCCAGGCATGTTACTGCTTTTTCCACTGACTGGAACCTGTTTGAGTATACCCGTGTCCCGTTTGGCCTATCCACCGGAGCCGCTGTGTTGAGCAGACTTCTGGACAAGGTGTTTTCAGAAATTAAATTCAAGTTTGTGTACCACTACCTTGACGATGTGGTGATCTATTCTGAGTCCTTCGAGGAACACGTTGATCATCTGAAGGTTGTACTTGATCGATTGCGTGACGCTGGCCTTACCGTCAAATTGTCCAAGGTTTCCTTTGCCAAGCCCAAAATTTCCTTCTTGGGACATATTGTTTCCGAAACTGGTATCTCCGTGGACCAGTCTCGTACGCAGGCCATCAGAGATTTTAAACCACCCAAGAACGCCAAGGGTGTTGCTCGTTATATTGGTATGGTGAACTTCTTCCGTAAGTTCATCAGTAATTTTGCCGACCGTGCTGCTCCTCTAAATCAATTACGCAAAAAGGCTGTGAATTTTGAGTGGGGTCCCTCTCAGCAGGCAGCCTTCGAAGATCTTAAGCTTGCGCTCCTTGAGACCGATAACCAAGCCTTGAGCTGGGTCTTAGGGAAACCCCGTAAAACTGGTAGGATTGCCAGATGGGCAACTAGGATTCTGTCATTCCAGTTCTCAGTCCAACATATTCGTGGGTCCGAAAATGCGGTAGCTGATTCATTAAGCCGCATGTACGAGGAAACAGCTGAAGAGGATATTCAACAATGTGAACCCGTAAACCTTGTATCTGCTGTAAATTGTGTCAATGTCGTTCTTAGCAATTCCCCTGTGCTTTTTGAAGATGTGAGACGATTCCAGAAAGAAGATCCCTCCTTATCTAGCCTAATTGACCGAATCAATTCTGGTGAAGTGATCAAGCCCTACTCTCTGAAGGACGGTGTATTGTATTGTTCGTCCCGTCATGACCGTCTACCTAAAATTGTGCTCCCGTCAGTCCTCATTCCGGAAATCTTTCGTTACTATCACGAATCTCCTATTGGTGGCCACCTAGGAGTATTCAAAACCCGAGCTAAAATCAGACAGTTTTTCATTTGGCAAAGTATGGATGGCGACATCAGGAGGCTCATTAGAAATTGTCCTGCATGTAGTATTAGCAAACCTACGGTTTCTACTAAGGTTGGCCTGTTGTCATCTGAACCGGCATCTAGACACATGGAGAGGCTTTTTATCGACCATGTTGGGCCGTTCCCTCGCTCTGGTCGGGGAAACCAATTTGCGCTTGTTTGCACTGACGGTTTCACCCGGTTTAGTTGGATTTTCCCCTCCAGACAGGCTACGACCAGTTCCGTCATAAAGTGTCTTAATTCCATATTTTCATCTTTTGGGCCATGTCAGTTCCTGGTATCAGATAATGCCAAGTCTTTGTATCTCATCAGTTCCGTCAATTCTTATTTGATTATGCTATTTCTCATGTAACAACCACTCCCTATTTTCCTAACCCGTCTCTCGCTGAGCGAGTCAATCGTAATCTCCGTTCTGCTCTGATTGCTTTCCACCACGAAGACCATTCCAAGTGGGATTCTAATTTGCATTGGCTCAATTTTGATTTCAACACCGCCGTGCATGAGAGCACGCAAGCCACCCCTTTTTCGTTAATGTTTTCCTTTATGGCTAATTCTCCGTTGTCTAATCTGTGGAACCTGCACGATCTCCTTCCTGACAGTTTCACGCCCGAGGATATGAGGGCGAAAATCGAGAAGGCTAGAGAGAATATTAAGGTATCACATGACCAACTTGCCAAGCGACACAATGCCTGTCGCAAGCCGACTGATTTGGAAATTGGAGATGTTGTGTACGTCCGCAATTTCGAGCCCAAGGGCGTCAGTAATCTAGTTTCAAGCAAGTTGACCCCTTGTTTCAAGGGCCCATGTTATGTAGAGGCATTCCTGACTCCCGTTACTCTGCTTATTAGAAACCCCAAAGCAAAGAAAATTTCCAGAGTGCATCTGTTGCACATTAAACGAGGTGGAGAGGTTTCTAATGAGGAAATGCTACCATAAATTTTGTAAACTGATTTTGTATAATGTAGAGTATCCCTAACCTTCATTGAAGCCTTCAGGCATCTGTTCCTTCTGGAATTTTGAACTGGATATCAAAACTTTGCTGGGATACAAACTGTAACTGTTGGGTAATTCCCATTTTATGGTAAATTGTAAAATTGAAACTAAATTTTGATGTTTTCATAAAAGATGCTAGCATGTAAGTTGGACTCGGTGGGAGACATAACTCATGGTAAAATTTATATACAGGATTCCTTGGGGATTTAAGTGGTCATTCCTCTACCGTAGTTCCTTCTAAATGTATAGTCGCTTAACTCATGTAATCTTGAAAGGTACTTCTAGTCTGTAAAAAGGTAATCTTGTTATTTAATGAAATTTTGTAGGCACGGATCTAGGGCATGGTCAGAAATATTTTCTTCATTTAAATTCAACTTTGTTTCTCTTTTGTAAAATATGTTAAGAAGTAGTAATTTCTGTAAACCTTTTTGAAATAAGATTAACTTCTGGTTTGTAAATGGCTGGCCACGCGTCGCATAATATCTTGCACATTGCTTCCACCTACTTCGTTTAAAGCGAACTAAATTGGACTTATTGAAAATTTACCTAACGTGTCTCGGACTATGAAAGCACTGCTGGTGCTGGTGTTCTGCGTTTCTGAAGACTTATGGACACAGTGATGCTGTTGACTAAGTGGTTTGCGAGGTGATCAATTATCCCATCACTGATAATCTGACCCTGCACTCTTCCTAACCAAAACGATGCGGTTTTATCCATCAATTGGAGTTAACTGGTGTACATTGTCTTCGGGAAACATGCTTGGTGAATCGACTAGATAAGGAGTACTGCCTATGCCTAGGCATATTCGTGAACGGTGTTCACGCTTAAGGGAGGGAGACTGTTACGTGCAAGAGCCCGTCCCAACGTTGTCAAACATGTATCTACGCCTGGATGTAACTTCGTGGCATTTTGAAACGACCGCATCGTCGCTTGGTTCCGTTTGTGAACACGAGATGGTAGCTGCTGTCGGACTTTGGCGTTCTTCACGTGGTTCCTTCTTCTCCGATAGAGTGTGTTGGGGTGCCTTATAACTCATCCTATTCCAGTCATGTTGAAGGCAATTATATTCTACGTCATAAACAAAAGCCTATATATACTTCATGCCGCCAAAACATTTTAGTGGTGTCGTGTGAATATTATTTGGTTTTCACATTGTCGTAATATGTGGCTAAATTTAATTGGTCCAATTTAAATAAACCTGGTGCATGCTGGGTGGCCTTCGTGGCTTTTTGTCATCCATCTTGTGAATTATAGTTGTGACTGATTGCTGGGAGAACAACTACGCATATTGTGAATCTCGCCAGGGCGAGGGCTTTGCCCTCGTCCCGCTAACTTGGGAATTTATCCCAGTTTTTGATGATACATGAAGTATTAGTGAGCAACGATCATCTGTAATAATCGTGTAAATAGTTTCTTCGGCCTTAATATGGAAAGGCGATCTTTGGTGTGCATCTCTTCGACAGCGACTGGCAGCCATCTGCTATTTTAGTTTATTTTTGATGATATAAATCCTTTAAGGATGTCTATGTAGTGTAAATATTAGTGTCTCCCCAAAAGGCTTTATTAAGGTATGTCTTGAAATTTTATTATTTTAAATTATTGGAGCTCCATATTTTGCATGGTGTACTGAGTGTTTGTTTTGGTTCTGAAAGGTTGACCTTGGAAAAGATATGTCACCTATGAAAATGTAAATTTTTTGTTAAACTATATTTGTCTGGGGAACACTACTGTTTTTCTTCTTATTTTATTATTTGGCATCTGGCTAAGGCATTTTCTTCTTATAATATTATGGTACTGGCCAGACGAATCTATTAACACTAGGCCTAAATTGGTTCATTAGTCGGTCGGTTTTTAGTCTGATCCGTTGCCTTTAAAAACTATTTGATCTCGTAATGTCTTGAGTTTGTTTATATCTAGCTGTTTTCTCACTGCAGAAGATTTAATTTAAAAATGTAAATTACGCGTTTCACATAAATTCGTACTGATGTACCTTCAACTGTTCTTGGCCGCCATGGTAACTTGGTCACAGAAGTGCATTGTGGGTTTTGTTTTCTGGCGTGTTTTGAAGTGCACGTTCTTGGGTCATGGTGATGTTGGTTAACTTATTTGTTTTAATTTTCCTTTGGTTTTCCTTTTTTGGAGTTTTCTTGGTACTCCTACGTTATTCTTTCGTTACCTTGTTTATGGTAATAATTTTGCACTAGTTTTTTTTTCTTTTTTTCTGATTCTCCAAGGTCCTCATGGTCCAGTTTGGGAATATGTCTGGTGCTTATTTAGTGTTTTTTTTTTGTTTGTAGCTTTTTATGCTCTTACCTCAAGCTAATTTTTTTTATATCGGCCTTAAATATTTATTATTTCTACAGTGAGAATTCTAGCTGAGATTTTATTTTATTTTTAAATTTAGGCTGCCTGATGCATGTTCTGTTTTCTTGTGGAGGTGTTTTCTTTTTAAATTTTAATATAAAATTTTTATTTTAAATTTTTAAGAAACTGTTGTGGCATTATTTCGTCGGCAGCAGTTCTGTTGGTTATTGGGGGGTGTCTGTAGAATAGCCTGTGCGTTCCCCTTTTCCACCTTCCTTTCACCCCTTTGGAGCTCTTCTGTTGGGACATGTCATCTGGAGGTGATTTTGGTTGCTGAAGCGAGGCGGACCTCTAAAGACAGGTAAGTAGGGCCATCCACGCTGGCCATTCATACGGGTCAATAGGCTAATATTTGTATTGGAAGCGTGTTTTGTGAGGTGGGAATAACGCGTACCAGTGTGTTATTAAACATAATTAAAATATACACTGAACGAGTATTTCGTCGTACGAGGTAAGTGGTTAATTCCTACTTATCAACTATGTATTATGTGGCATTTTATTTTTAGACCGTAACTTAATGCTGCGACAAATTACTTTATAATTCTCACTGTTTTTCAGGCATTGAAGGTGTGCATGTCGTTACCAAAACCGTGCAATGAACGAGGTAAAATACTTGCAAAATAATTCCTTAACTTATGAGGACAGACTATTAGCAAAGGAATTAGGCCCTCCGAAACCAGATCTGTGCATTAATCAAGTCTCTAAAGATATAAACAGAACATATCACAGGACTTGCAATAAATCTGTGTATAAAAAATGGGATTGGTTATGTGGATGTCCGGTAGTAAATTCATTCTTTTGTTTTCCGTGCCTGTTATTTGGTGGCGATGACACATGGACCAAGACTGGCATTAATGATTTAAAACATTTACCTGAAAAAGGAAAGAAACATTGTTTGTCAAAATGCCATATGAACAATGAAATGAGTTTAGCAGTGTTAGGGAATATAAGCATAGCGCAGCAACTGGATGATGGCTACAGGATTTCTGTTCGTAAACACAATGAACTTGTGGACAAGAATAGGTATATTGTGTCGCGCATTATTGATGCTATTAAGTTTGAATATGCCTTGCGTGGACATGACGAAACCGACGAATCAATTAATCCAGGTGTTTTTAAGGGTCTCATCAATTACACTGCGGCGCTTGACAATGTTTTAAAGGATCACTTGGAAAATTCAAGCGTGTTTAAAGGGACATCGAAGGTCATCCAAAATGAAATTTTAGACACGATTCTGTCCGTTTGTCGGAAGAATGTTGTCGAGGAAATCAGTTCGGAAGACTTCCTCTCGCTCCAGGCTGACGAAACAACGGACGCTTCATGCAAAACCCAAATGTCCCTAATTTTTAGGTATCAAATAGCAGGTAGAATTGTTGAGCGATTTTGAGGTTTCTTTGAAGTCACCGACAGGAGCGCGCACGGTCTGACTGCAACAATATTGGGACAGTTAAACAAAATTGAAGTAGAAAAATCCCCTGAGAAACTTATTTGTCAAACGTATGACGGTGCTTCTGTGATGAGTGGGCATAGGGGTGGAGTGCAGTCGTTAATTAAGGAGAAATACCCAAACGCGAATTACATTCATTGTTACGCACATCAAGGTAATTTGATTCTCCAACACGCCACTTCATCTTGCTCCCAAAGCAGAATATTTTTTCAAGATTTGCAAGGGATAGGGCCATTTTTTTTCAAGATCTCCAAAGAGAATGGATTGCTTGATTGAAGTGGTTCAAAAGAAAATAGGTTACGCCCCTCCTACAAGATGGTAATTTCAACATAGAACTGACAACACTGTGTTCGAAAACAAAGAAAATCTTTTGAAATGTTTTGAGCACATTAGAGACTCAGAAGTTAATGACAGAAATGCCTCTAGTCAAGCTGCAGGATTTGTGCGTACATTGAAAGATCCCCAGTTTATATACTGGCTGACTTTCTTTCATAAAGTTATGCCACACGTAGCTATTTTCTTTGATTGTATTCAGCAAAGTGGTATTGATGCTGTTAAAGTCAGTGACTTTATAAAGCAGTTTTCTAAAGCTGCGACCAAAGTTCGCGAAGAATATGCGGAAAGTGAAGTGTCCTTTAGTGAGCCCGCGAGCAAAAACTTTGTGTTGAACAAGGAAATAGTACGAGTAATCGTCTGGCCGTAATAGAAGTGTGTGATACTATTGTTAGTAGCATTAATGACAGGTTTCAGTTTTCGGATCACTTGTGTGCATCAAAATTATTTCTAGTTGAAAAGTCTCCATACTATTCCATTGAATTTCCAGAGAGGGATTTCCAGACAGCCGTTACATTATTCCATGCAATAAATGGTCCGAAACTGAGAACGGAATTGGAGGTATTGTACTGTCGTGAAGATTTGCGTAATGCTTCCGGTGCGGCACCACTTCTGCAGTTCTTTTATAGCAATAATATGTTGCGCACATTTTCAGAGTGTGTGATACTTTTAAATACCATTGTTACTATCCCAATGACGACTGTAGAGACCGAAAGGTCATTCTCTACTTTGAAGAGGATAAAATCTTTCCTGAGAAATTCTATGGGGGCTGATAAGACTGTCTGCACTTGCAATGTTGTCGATGGAGAAGAGGATGATAAACAGTATCCCAGAATTCAACACACGCGTGATAGAGGAGTTTGCTGCTGCTAAAAATAGAAGGATCGAACTATTCTACAAGAAGTGAACGATCAGGTAAGCTTTTTTTTTTACTTGGCATAACTCTGTTTTTTTTTGTGGTAATCAATCCCGTGTACCCTAGCCAAATTATTGTGTGTGTTAATTACTTAGTAACCTGCGTTATTTTCTGTTTATTTGACCGGGTTTGTACTTAATTATCTGTGCCTACAGTTGGGAAAGGAAGGCATGATGAGGATGACGCTCATAATCAAATCACTCATCTGTGGTTTATTCGTTCACTCATGGTACGGATTAGGGGACAGATGACCTCGTAGTTCCTCTCCCTTAAAACAACAATAACTAACATCGAGAATTATGGTCATGTGTTTTAGCAAAACTGATACCTGCTGTGCCCCACCCTTATCAAAGCCCACGAGCCGCCTCTGACACCTTCACTCAGTGCAACATATTCTGCTTCAGTAGATGATAAGGAAATGCATTTTTGCTTTTGAGCCCCCCATGATACAGCACCACCTGCCATTTTGAACACAAAACCACTGTATGATTTTCGGTCAGTGCTATCATTAGCCCAGTCAGCATCAACAAATCCCATGAATTGACCTCCATTCCTGACATACTTAAGTGACAAGTCTTTTGGGCAATTTAAATAACGCAGCACTCGCTTTTCAGCAGACCAGTGAGATTCATTGTAACAATGATTAAATTGACTGAGATATGATATCGCATAGCTTATATCTGGACGCGTACAAACACTTAAATACATGAGCGAACCTATGAGTTCTCTATAAGGAAGATCACTGGTTTCTGTATTAGAAACACCAAGATTTGGTTTGGTTTCCAAAGGAGTTCCAATGGGACGTGCATCGTGCATACCATATTTCTTTGCAATCTCACTGATGTACTGCTCTTGGCTAAGATACATTGTACCATTCTTCTTATCTTGCCTTACTTTAATACCTAAAATATAGGAAATTGGTCCATGATCCCGTACCTTATTTTTTTTTTATCAATACAGGTCTTCAATGACTTGATCTCAGACTCATCATTATAAGCCACAATGAACTCATCCACATATAATGCAATAATTACCATACCTTGGGTTTGTTTCTTAAAGTACACACAGGGTTCATCAGCACAATTTTTGTAACCCAATTTGACAAGAACAGAGTGAGCTCGCTCATTCCACAAACGAGAAGATTGTTTTAAGCCATAAATAGATTTTTTTTACTTGCAAACTTTATGCTCTGAACCTTTCTTGACAAAACTTTCTGGCTGATACATGTAGATCTCTTCATCTAACTTTCCATTGAGGAAAGCAGATTCAACATCCCAATGTACCACCTTCAGATCTGTTTGGACAGCCAAGGCAAGCAGCATCCTTAACGTGTTGTGTCGAACAACAGGAGAGAAAGTTTCTGTAAAATCTACTCCGTACCTTTGGGTGAAGCCCCTGGCCACAAGTCTGGCTTTATACCTTTGAATGTTACCATTAGAGTCTCTTTTTACTTTGAAAACCCACTTACTACTGACAACATTCTTGCCCTGGGGTTTATCAACTAGGTCCCAGGTGTCATTTAACTGAAGTATCTCCATTTCTCTTTTCATAGCCTGCTCCCACTTAACCCTATCAGGCATGGACAGTGCCTCCTTAACTGTACTAGGTTCAGAGTCATCAGTGAGAGTCAAGTATGTCACATAGTCTGACATGTCTACAGCTTTTGTTGGCGCCTAGGATACCTTTGATTACCTTCGACATCCCCCTCCATTGGCTCATTGACGATGGTGGCAGAGCCCACAGAATCACTGCAGTCTGAATCTGTTCCACTAGAGACATAGCTTAAATCAGCTGAGTCAACAGTCTCAGCCACACCAGCACTGCTAATGGGCGATACGCTTTCAAGTTCCGAAATGCGCTCTTCCCCATCCTCTGAGTTGTCGAGTTCTGCCTCACTGTCAGTGGGAACTGAGATCTGTACCATTGCAGGTTCATTAATCTGCAAGGATGGGCCAACATTACCTGGAGACACATCAGACACCTCCTGGAACACATCTTCAAAGAACTGTGCATCCCTGGACTTAACAAGTTGATGAGTAACATGATGCATGAATCTATAGGCTTTACTGTCCTCACAATAACCACAGAAAATGTGTTTTTCACTTTTAGGATCCAACTTGTTTCTCCTTTGATCAGGGACATGAACTTGTGCTACACAACCAAAAATTCTTAGATGCTCCATATTGACCTTGTTACCAGTCCAGATCTCCTCTGGAACTTTACCTGGAATTCTTCTGGTTGGGGACCTGTTTACAAGATAGGCTGCTGTATTTATTGCTTGAGCCCACATGCGTTTATCTACTTTAGACTCGCTCATCATGGCTCTACATTTATCAAGCAATGTTCTATTCTTGCGTTCAGCTACACCATTCTGCTGTGGAGAATAGCTAGTTGTAGTTTGATGCTGAATACCTTCTGATTTAAGTAGCCTCTCAAAAGCTTTGCTACAAAATTCACCCCCATTATCAGTGCGTAGAACCTTAATAGATCTTTCACACTGAATTTAATTGCACAATAAATTCTTTTATTTAGTCAACTCGCAGAAAATGCCCAGTAACCAAAACGCACCTGATGTGAACAATTGCCATATTTTCCAAAGCCCAGTTATAAACTTAACTAATGTCAATTTCCACCAGAGCGATCTAGAGATTCTCCAAAAGGGTCCCAAACACAACTGGGAGCAAAATCTAAATAAAAACGATCTAACCGTCCTAGTAGCCGAAGCTGAAACAGCCATTAGGAAACTGCCCATTGAAGAACAAAATGCCGTTAGGTTTGAAACTAATAAGAAAATTAAGAAGATAATTAATTCAAGCAAGAAAAAGATCAATATATGTTGCGATTTAAACAACAAGTTCAAAAGTCTCATCACCAAAATCAATGACAACAACATAATTATAACCAAAGCAGATAAAGGCAACACAACAGTATTAATGAGCGAAGACGATTACGTCAATAAAACAATCGAGTTTCTTAATTCTGGCAATTTCACAGAAGTCAAAAAGGACCCTACCAACGTCATTCAGAAACGTTTGAAACAACTTTTGAAGAACACTATTTTTATCTTAGATGAAAAGCAAGCAGATAAGCTAGTAAGCATGAACCCCGGCATTCCCGCTTTGAGATCTCTTCCGAAGATTCATAAACCTAGCACCCCTATTAGGCCTATTGTAAACTTCAGGAATAGCCCAACGTACAAACTAGCGAAATTTGCCCAACAGTTTCTTAATAAACACTACAAACTCAAGGCCGACTGTTCTTTCGTTAACTCCATGCATTTCTGTGAAAGAACCATAGACTTGAAAATAAACGAGAATAACACTATGCATTCGATCGACATTAAAGACATGTATACTAACATCCCGGTCAAGAAAACGATCAAGATCATTCAGGATAGATTAATTAACAGTAGTGAATTATCTAAAGTGGAAATCGAGGAATTTATTTCAATTTTAACCTTTGTCACCGACAACAACATTCTTTTGTTCAACAAGAAAATGTATAAACAATCCGAAGGCCTTGCAATGGGATCTCCATTATCGGGTGTCTTGGCCAACATTTACCTTGACCACATTGAACATGAGAAAATTATTAACCAAATTAGTGGCATCGTTTTCTGGGGAAGATATGTAGACGATATCTTCATCATTATCAATAACCAAGTTCAAGCGATAGAGCAAATATTGGATGATTTGAACATAATTGACAGCAATATTAAATTTACTTTAGATTCAGAAGTCGATAATAAAATCAATTATCTGGATATAACTGTGATTAAAAAAGACAATCGTCTGCATTATAAAGTTTACAGAAAACCATCGCAAACGAGTACAGTTATACGGCAGGATTCTAACCATCCGGGCGGACACAAGAATGCAACGTTCATAAGCCTCATTAATAGAGCGTTAAGAATCCCTTCCTCTGATCATGACCGGAAGCAAGAAATTGACATTATATATCAAATAGCTAAACTCAATGGTTACAACCACAATTATGTCAGCAGATTAATTTACAAGTTTGAAAACAGACCCTTAACAAAATTAGTTAGAGAGGACACAACAAAGAAAGCACTTGCCACCTTCACCTACGTAAATCGAAGCATTTACACAGTAACCAACATCCTAAAGAAACACAATATGAACGTCGCCTTTAAAACCAATAATTCTAATTTCAACAAATTTTTCAACTCCAATAAAGTCAACAGTAGTGATAAACATTTAAAATCGGGAGTTTATGAGCTCAGATGTATTTTTTGCAATTCAAATTACGCGGGACAAACGGGTAGGAGCATACGTACTCGTTATGCTGAGCATGTTTCGGCCACAAAACACAGGAAGTTTTCAACCATGGCGGTACACATGGAAGAAACGGGACATAAGTTCACGGACATAAATAATGACGTCAAAATTTTGCATTACGCATCGAAGGGCAGCTATATGAATATTTTGGAAAATATTCATATCATTACTTATCAGAGGTCAAAGGAATGCAATAATCTAAACGAGGTTAATTTTGAAACGAATGAATTGTTCGATTTATTAGCAGATTATTTAAATAATAATAAAAAACGCAAACCACCTCCTCAACCCCCACCGCAATAGTTTAATTCCAACATACATTCCTGACTCGAATTATTTTCATGACGCCACACCCAATTACCTTCCTGGGTGCTGGTTAGTTGTTTTCTCCGCTTTTGGCAAGGTTATACGACACTTGTGTGCATTTCAGCAACCCACGTTGAAACTAGCAATGAGTAAATGTGTCAATGTGTCAATATTCATTACTTCAACTAATAAGTGTTTATTCCGTGAGTGACATTAATGTGTCGAATGACACAGGCCTAACAAAGGAAGAACAAGAGAATAAATGTGAACTGTGTTTTTGTTATTTAGTGAGGTTATCGATGTTTTATGATGTTTAACACCAATAAGTGGGCTGAGGAAGAAAACATTGTGTGTTTTCGAAACATGTACCTATAGAATTTTTATGTAAGTAAAAAGTATTGATTTGGCGAGAAATTTATGTTATACTTCATGTTTTCACACTGATTTTCGACCTGTGCCTTGAAATCAATAGAGCAATCCAAAACATCACTTTCCTTAGCAAGGAAATACACAAAAACCTTTCTAGAATGATCATCAATGAAGGTCAAGAAATAACGAGCATTGCTCCAAGATGGAACTGGCATAGGCCCACATAAGTCTGAATGAATAAGATCTAGCTTATTTTTACATACAGTTTTACTCTTACTTGACTTAAATGGTTGCCTAGCTTGTTTACCTTCAGCACATGAAAAAACAGTTTTTAAAACCATTATCTGAGAAATTAATTCCATGAGTGAGACCATCTCTTAACAACTTCATACTGTGGTTGTTAAGATGGCCTAGCCGTTTATGCCATAAATATTCTGAGTCCTCTGTACAAATATTAGCTTGAGCACTGAGAGCATTGACTTGGTAAACACCCCCCACATTACTCGCAGTCAGTGCTACATTACCTGTAGCAACAAAGTTTTCATTATCATAAACTTCACAAGTATTGTCGGAGAATACCACAACGAAACCCTTTTGAGTAGCAGCAGACACAGATAAAAGATTAGCAGTGAGACCAGGAACATATTCTACATTGGACAAGGTTTGTGAAATACCATTTTCTAATTGAACAGTTACATTACCAGATCCTTGGCCATACAATTTTTGATTGTTTGCTGTACTGATCTCCAGATTAGGACCGGCAGTGAAGTTCACCATCGCAGTCTTGCTTGAACTCATATGCTTAGTAGTACCAGAGTCAACGAACCAGGCCCCTGTAGAGGCCCTTGCACTTAATGCCTGTCCATCGGTCGCCAGCATCATCTTGTCTTTCTTCGACTTCTGTTGAGTTGAGCTCTGCATCTCCTCTTTCCTGCAATCCCGCTTCCAGTGTCCTGGCTTCTTGCATTTCCAGCAGAAGGGCTTCTTCTTCGTCTTGTCTTCTCGTGAAAACAGAACAGAATCCTTGGATGGCTTGGAAGTACTTTTCCCACTCCAAGTAGTATCTTGTAGCAACTTGGTTCGGACTGTGTCTGCAGTAAGGTCTGTTCCGGAACTTTCCAGAGCCATAATCATAGGCTGAAACTCATCTGGTAGACCTTTCAGCATAAGAGCTGCCACAAACTCGTCGTCCAGTGCCTTATTCATAGACGCAAGTTGCTGAGCAAGTCCCATGACCTCACTAACATACTCTTCCATCGTCTTGTAGTGCTTTAATTTAACTTTGCACAATTTCTTCAAGATGACGATCCGCCGATTCACTCCTTTATCTGAGTAGGCCTTTTCAAGAGCTTCCCACACTTCCTTCGCGGTCTTACAAGGCATGGCGATTGGGAAAATTGATTTATCCACCATGAGGTTAAGTCTGGCCCTAGCCCGACTTTCGTCTTTCGCTTTCTTCGCAGATGTTTTAGTATCTCCATCCGGGTAGCCAACTATACAGCTCCACAGATCTTCGAGTCTTAGGACGTTTGCCATCTCGAATCGCCAATCCACGTAATTTAGACTACCTCGCAGCTTATCTATAGCCGGCAACGAGGTGCTGGTTGCAGACATGTTGATTTCGATACGTAACGAAATTCACAGTTCACGAGCAGTCTATCATACGCACTTTATATTCGCGCGGTGGATTCGTGGTTGGGCCCATAACCTAAAGGATTACGAGGCACGCAGGCAATTGAAACGGAACACACGTTTAATGTACTTGACATTTACTAGAACAGAACTGAAAGAACAAGGTGATACAACATTCTTTTATACACACCAAAACAAAAACAAAAGAGAAACATATCTCTATGGACCAGGTTTATAATTAACAGTGTGGCCAACACAAACCATGGTCACATATTTCAACATATATGTCACATAAAGGGGTTTTTGGTTCATGTGGGGAGTGTAGTTGTAATTAAATGTGGTTTGTACTGTAAGTATTATAAGCGACAACCTACATAACCTTACAGCTGATTCACTAACACCAATACATTTTATCCTACAACTTTTCTGAGTGGTGATTTTTCACTTAATTTATTTAAGCAGTGAATTGTGTTTACAAATAACTATTAGGCCTATTCCAGACTGAAAATTTCTGCCTAAATATTTTATTTTTTGCATTTTCAGAAAACATGTTATCATGTAGGCCTACCAGTAGCCTAGGCCTACACCCTGCAACAAAGTTACAGTGCCGTACCGTATAGTGACATTATTCAAGCCAATGAATACTGCTTATTTCTGAAGTGATGGAGTGGCAAGTCTTGTTGTGATTGTTTTGATTATATTTAGAGCTAGGATACGAAAAGTGCCCCATTATTTAGAATGAGGTAGGACGATAGGCCTTAATTGTAGACTTCTCTAACCTGTTAGTGAGCACACAGGTTAGCCTTTGTTAATTTGATTCGTTTTCAGACAAACGCGGCGTTGTGGTAAACACACAAATTGTATTGAAATGCAGTCTTTGTTTCTTCTATAGCTGATGATGAGATTTGCCCTAAACTCTCATCCAAATATTTTAAACTGTTCCCTTATGCATTGATAGACCTTAAGTTCATTTTATTTGTCACTTCCTGGTAGGGCCTACGGTACTTTATTTTCCAAAGTATTGGTCATTCATACGGGACGAGATTCACAATATCCAGAAATGTTATATTTTCATGTTTTCACTTAATTTAAGGTAAATATCGTAGGCCACATCTCTACGACTTATGTTCTAAGACTTAATGTGCATATCGTACGCAATATTTTACAACTTGACTGGACAACTATGTTAAATTACTGTGGAAAATATACTTTTCTATGCTTTCTTGCCTCTGGACATCCATGCATGTACAGTTTTTTACGATACAAATAGGAAATAATGACGGCTCAAAGACTGAAGCAAGCTACAAGGGATCCATGTTGTATTGCTCCAGTTGCTTAGCAACGGAGCGAAAGTGACGTTGACTTCGGCAGCGTATACCGGTAATATAAATACATATTTTGAGGTAAACGCCTTCTTTTTTTTTTTTTACCCTCCAGGTTGGCTTTTCCCTCGGACTTAGGTTGGTTGGTTGCTTCCTCAGTTCAGGGGCTGTGACAACGCGGTCATGTAGCCCCGTGTATTTTGGGTGGGTGTGGGATCTGTCTGATAACCGGTGTTAATTGTGATTGCTGTATTAGTGTGTGTTATCTGTTTTTAATTCAAGTAAGGATTGCAGACATTGATTATTTTTCAAGTAGTTCCTATTTTTGCCGCCAAACGCCACCATCAACAACTACTAGTTCAGAACTTGGTTACTAGACGCCACCGTAGTCGGCTCCTGGCAACGAACGTTGGAACCTAAGGACGTTATCCATATTTTTAACCTATAATTTAGCTTCACACAGGTTTAATTACTGGAAGGTTCTTTAACATGCCATAAATCTATGACATGGGACCGCCGGCTTTACTTCCCCTCCAAAGAAAGGCATACTGAGGGATTTTTAACGCTGTTAAAAATTCCGAGTCGCCTCCGTAGCGTAGCGGTCAGCATGGTTAGCTGCCGCCCCGGAGGTCCTGGGTTCGATTCTCGGCTCTGCCACGAAATTTGAAAAGTGGTATGAGGACTGGAACGGGGTCTACTCAGCCTCAGGTGGTCCAAATGCGTAGAGGGGGTTCGATTCCCACCTCAGCCATCCTCGAAGTGGTTTTCCGTGGTTTCCCACTTCGTCTTCGGGCAAATGCCGGGATGGTACTAACTGTAAGGCCACGGCCGCCTCCTTCCCTCTTCCTAGCTTATCCATCCAAATCTTCCTTCCCTTCCCATCCCTCATGAGGCCCCTGTTCGCTTTGCAGGTGAGGCCGCCTGGGCGAAGTGCTGATCACACCTCCCCAGTTGTATCCATCCCGACCAGATGTTCCAAGCTCCAGGACACTGCCCATAGAGGCGTTAGTGGTGAGTTCCCTCGCTGAGTCCGTGGGAACCACCAACCTAGAGGGTAAATCGACTAAATAAAATCGAACCCAGGACCTCCGGGGTGGCAGCTAACCATGCTGACCGCTACGCTACGGAGGCGACGTGATTATAAACCAGAGAATAATATTAAGAGAAACGTAAGTAAGTAAGGATCTAATACTGTTTTGGGAAGTCCTGTAGTATCGTAAAATAGGAGACTGATTTAGTTCTTTATTGGATATCGGATAGAAGTTTGGCATTTTGTCACCGCCCTCTTGGATTCCCCGTAATTAATTATGCCTGACGTAAGCATTCAACGTGAATCAACATCGAATGATTTAACAGATGTATGCCCCATCTATGAAAGCAAATGTGAAGATGAGTTGGCCGTCCAGGACCTTCTATAATACCGGACCTGACACTGGCGGCGGGACAGAGGAAAGATGTCTGTCGCTGTTGGTGGTTACATGCTTTGTTTATAAGTTGAATCGTTTTGTTTACGACGTGATAGTGATGTGAATTTCGGTTAGCAATCGTCTCCCTTGATTATCTGTGCTTATTGATTATTGCTTAATGATATTACACGTTCGTGTAAGTAAATGTTTGCATTAGTGCTTCATAAATACGAAATACCGGTGACTTCTGTTACGCTTGTGATACCATCAATACTATTGCCAATCAGTGGGTAAGTTTGTTCTATTTATTATTCTGTTTAGGGTTTATAAATGATTAGTAATGGCAATTTATTATGAGCAGGCATAGTAATAATTAACGTATTCCAATTTAAGGTCTAAGGAGATCTGAAAATTGATTACCGTACGTAGGAACATAACCTACTTTTTAAATTGTCTGCAGTGTTCTCTCTTCCAATTATACGCCTGTTAGTTCAAGGATATCAATCTTATCACGTACTTGGTGTGGATTCCGTTTTAATAAACTACCAGTAGGAGTTGGTTCGCAGTAAGTTTAGCTACACCATTCAGTCAGTTTGTTCAGGTTATCTGCTCTTATTCCTCTTGTCAAATGGTCGGCTGGGTTATCCTTGCCAGGGCAGTGTCTCCACTGTGATGGAGTTGTGGAGGCCTGAATCTCAGTCACTCGGCTGCAGACAAACGTTTTTCAACGATTTGGGTCATTCCTTATCCATCCTAGTGTAACTGATGAGTCGCTTCAAAGAATAGCCTCCCTGATATTGAAATGTGTTGCCTTGCATTAGTAACGGAGAAGTCTTGCCCCCATTAACGCACCCAGAAGTTCAAATCGAGGGAATGTGACCTTCTTCACAGGCGCAAGTCGGCTCTTACTGCAGATCAGATGGACTTTAGTGTGCTTGTGATGGGTGTTTCTCATGTACAGAACGGCGCCGTACGATCTCTCCGACGCGTCACAGAAGACATATATTTGTGATTTAACTTTATTTGATGTTCCTATCCACCTTGGTATGGTGATGCGTTGCAAGTCAGGTAGTGTGGACAACCAGTCTCGCCATCGAGTTGCCAGGTCGTGAGGCAAGATGTCATCCCATGCAACTCCGCGTGTCCGCGCATCTTGGAAGAGAATTTTTCCCACTACAGATACCGGTAAAATAAAACCTAAGGGGTCGTAGATACTAGCAGTGACCTGTAACAGAGTCCGTTTAGTTGCTACCGCTGTTTCCAATTTGCTTGTAACTTCCTGTTGGGGGAGAGAAAACGTGTCAGTATCTGTGTACCAGGAAATTCCCAATAGGCTACGTGAGCATTGTGTGAGATCTTTCGTCCTTCTGCCTTCCATATGCCCATTAGCTGAAATGAATTTGTTGCCCATTTAGCAAGTGGAAGCTGGATTTGCCTCATGAGGGATACGAGGTCGTAATACAGTGCAATTACGTCGTTGTCGTCATCTGCACCTGAAGCGAAATCACCCATGAAGGTGTTTTTTTTTTATCTATGAGCGATGCGGCGATAGGAAACTGGGCTTGGTGAATAGCTGTTAGTTCTCTGATTGTAGCCGATAGTAGATACGGACTGCACGTCAGACCAAATGGGAGCTTTGTGAACCTGTAGACGGCTCTCTCTCTCTAGAGGTGGTAGGGATTTCCGTTCCATTATTAATGATGCGGTAGGCTATGTTGAAATTGTGTTTTTTTGTTGTTGTCGTGTGGCCTCCTCAGAGGCCGAGTGCAGGTCTTTCTGATATACCTTGAAACTGATGTGTGACTGGATGCAAATCCAATTATTATAAAGATAAGCCATTGGTGCCTATTTTCTAATTTCCCATCAGGGGAATTCAATCCACACCCAACTTCACGGGGCTGATGACCAAGAAGTTCTAAGCCCATAAAATGAATTAACAGCAGACAAAATCACGTCATGATGTTATTTTGTGTTGGGTTGGATTCTGACACATGTCATGCGTTTGACAAAGTGCCATTTAATCTCATGAATAGGAATGAATGAATACGACTAGCCTACTTGTTGACGGATTTACAGGAGGCTGTCGTGACCTTATGATAGGAATTACCCAGGCATTTATATTCAGTATGTGTGGGAACCCATGGTAAACCACTTGCTGGGTGGCTAAGCGGAGAATCGAACCCAACATTTGCCGGTTTACCTCACTAGGCTGTGTGTACCCCGTGCTTACCCTCAGACTAGAATTAAGATTTCTTGACAGTCAGGAATCAAACTTGGACCCCAGATGTGACAACCAAGAACTACACTACCTGGTTGGTCACATTTATTTTTAAGAATAATATGTCTGTTAGGTAGTCAACCCGAAGGCTGGTTGGATCCTCAAAAGGCACTGCCGATAGGTTATGTGGGTAGATACCCACAAAAACCCATGGCAGCGCTATATTGAGGCGTACTAGGCAAGATGAGGAATGATATAGTTTGCCATTGCTTTCCTCACTGAGTCAGAACAGCAGTACTAACCCTATGAGTAGAACCTTTCACAGCATCCACAGGCACTGACTGTGCCCTGCATGTCGTTACTAAGCACCACCCATATATCGGTAGCTTCCATATAATCACAGCCATGAGTGAGACTGAGACATCGGTGAAAAGCCTCATTTTACTCTAGCCTGTGCCAACAGAAAATTGCAAATGTATTGCATTCATCAAGAGATGGCAAGCAGGCCCCGAATAATATGTAACTTACTAAAAGAGATTGAAATTCCTACAGGAACATTTGCAACTTTCCCTGTTCACTCAGCCAAGATATTCTGCATATCTCTCCTGTGGGCCTCAACATTATTTTATTGTATTCCTTTCCTGATGGAACTCCGGTGCGGTAGGACCTTATTTTAACTCCGGGAGCACTTCCCCATGCCTGTCCCTTACACAGCTACACAACTACTACAGTCATCACGTAATCTGAGGAATTCAACCCAAACCCAACTGCACGGGGCTGATGACCAAGATGTCCCAAGCCCATAAAATGAATTAACAGCAGACAAAATCGCTTCATGATGTTATTTTGTGTTGTGTTGGATTCTGATACACGTCATGCGTTTGATGTCCGACCACCAACTACGGCGGCCATCTTGGATTGCAGTGTCAGGTCCGGTAGTATAGAAGGTCCTGGGCCGTCGCATGTGATGGTATATGCCAGATTGCACCACTAAAAGCTGCACAGAACTACAGCAGCGGCAGTTCAATGCACTTAAATCATCCAAGAAGAGGAAGTCAAAACTTCTATGGTTGTGCTACAAATGTGATCAGGATTTTCAATTATTCGAAGTAAGTAAAGAATTACGGGATGAATTAGAATCGATTAAAGCTGACGTCAATGCGAAATTAAATAGTCTCTGTAATGAAATTCATAAGCTAAATCAGGCTACCGTAGAAGGTAGTTCTAGTGAAACAGCTCACAAAATTCAACAAAGTCAAATAAATATCCAGTGCCAATTAGGATCTCAGGTACCTGGGGATACTCATGGACATCATGTAGAATCTGAAATTAATGCAAACAACAACTCCTTCATTGAGATAGTGCCATACCGTCAGAATGAAACTGTAGATGATAAGACTAAATTCTAAACAATAATAAGGGAAGACATACGTAAAGTTGTTAGTGAGGAATTCAAGAAAACCTACAGATCCATCGGGAAAAATAATGAAATCACTACAACTGAAATCAAGAATGCCATAGGCTCTAACAACGGAGAGCTGGAGGACACATTATCGGAAATAACTAATGCTGAGAAATCTCACCGCACACCCGTAAAGAAGAATTCTCAAAACACTAGGGAAGAGTTGGTACAGAAAAGTAATATGTTGACCAGGCAAGGCACCAGAGCTGAACTCAACGCTAATCGTATGACAGAAAAAAATAGATTTGCCGACAGAATCATATATGCTCACTTTAGTCGAAAAGTTACGGATGCCATTGCTCCCTTTAGTCCGATCCCCATGCCTCTCGAGATAAAAAGGATTCCCTTACTGTCCATAACAGCAATCTGACAAAACAAAATGGTCTGAGGCCGTAGATCGACGACGTAGGGGCAATCTCCCGTTAATTCATACCCCAACAATCTTAGTGCCAGCGTCAGAAGGAGATTACATGGAAGAACGCAGCGGGATAAGGATACTCAACGTGACTCAGTCCCATGGAATACACACCGAGGAGGAAGATACGAAGTACGTCCAGAAAGTAAGTTCCGTTTAGTAATAACATTAAAGTGTGTACAGACACAGAAAAATTATTTATTGCCCAAACTTCTACAACCCTTAAACTACTTTTCCACATAACTGCCGAAATGTTGCAGGCATTTGTCGTAGCGTGGCACGAGTTTTTGGATACCTTCTTCATAGACGTGTGCCGCCTGTGTCTTCAACTAGTTGTACGTTCCGCTGCAGCGCAGTTCCGCATATGCGCGGTACACGCTCTGTATCAAGGAGAAGAAACGTGCGCCATTTGGAGAGCACTGTCAGCCACGTACGCGTTGTTGTGCATGTTTACTCGTACAATGTCGGTGTTGATTGAAAATCAGATCTGTGATTCGTTTTCTGAATGCTAGGAAAGTGAAACCAATTGAAATTTATCGGAAAATTTGCGAACTGTATGGACAAAATGCGATGAGTGATTCAATGGTGAGAAGATGGGTCCGACAGTTCAATGAAGGACGTAGTGAAATGCACGATGAAGAACGAAGTGGGCGCCCATATTTGGTTACAGAAGAACTGGTTCACGCGATTGATGACAAGATCCGGGAAAACCGCAGGTTTACAATTAGTGCTCTCGCTATGGAATTTCCCCAAATCTCACGATCACTAATTCATGAAATTGTTACCGAAAAACTGAACTTTCGTAAACTTTGCCGACGTTGGGTACCAAAGATTCTTATGGAGCAACACAAAACAAAACGGATGGGTAGTGCACTTCAGTTTTTGACCCGTTACAATGAAGGCGGCGAAGAATTTCTGACACATATAGTCACAGGAGATGAAACTTGGGTTTCTTATGACACCCCTGAAAGTAAGCGGCAAACAATGGAATGGAGGCACACTTCATCTCCAGCAAAGGTTAAGCCGAAACAAATCTTGACACCTCGGAAAATGATGTGCACAGTGTTCTGGGACTGGAAAGGCATCTTACTCATTGATTTCTTACCGCGTGGTCAAACAATCAACTTAGATGCTTACTGGGAGACACTTAGGAAATTGCGCCGCGCAATACAGAATAAGCGCCGAGGGTTGCTGTCAAAAGGTGTTGTTTTTCTTCACGACAACGCACGACCACTCACTGCAAATGTGACGAAAAACCTCCTACAGGGATTTGGCTGGGACGTGTTTGACCACCCTCCGTACAGCCCTGACCTCGCTCCTAGCGACTTTCATCTGTTCACACATATCAAGTCTTTCCTTGGCGGTCAACACTTCAACAATGACGACGAGCTGAAAGAAGATGTTTCCAACTGGTTGAAGACACAGGCGGCAAACTTCTATGAAGAAGGTATCCAAAAACTTGTGCCACGCTATGACAAATGCCTGCAAAGGTTCGGCAGTTATGTGGAAAAGTAGTTTAAAAGGTGTAGAATGTTGTGCAATAAATATTTTTTCTGTATTTGTACACATTTTAATTTTATTACCAAACGGAACTTACTTTCTGGACGTGCCTAGTATAAAGCGAACGAAACTAGATACATTCCTACAAGAGGGAATATTGTGGTCGGCCGCAAACAGACTACTGCCTCACGATTGCAGGCAGCCCCTAAAAAGGCATGGATTTATATGGGTAGATTGCGCAATGAAACGAAAGCAGAAGATATTGTTCCGTGCCACCCCCTAGTGGCACTTTTGTTTACTGGATTACGGAGGGTAGAAAACACAACACCAATTACTGCTTTAAAGAGAAGTTAGCTTTATTGCTTGCAGGAAGAGGTACACTACTCATCAGCAAAGACAAACAATTGGAACCTTACTCCAGTTTCCTCAAGTCTCTTCCTTGAGCGCTCTTGGCCCTTTCACTTGTCAACAAACCACAGAAGTTAAACCGTCTTAATGAGTATGGTGGCCTTGACAGAAACTACCTGCTCCTCTCCCTTATGTACACCAATTACAGTTACTTACGATGACTTGCTGCACGCTGTTCACAAGCTGGGAAACAATGTCACTGGATTTCGTAACTCGCACGGCACTTCGTCATCACACTTCTGTCGCTCAGGAAAACACGCACTAGCTCAGAAACACACACACACAGAAAACTCGGCCCCCTTACTGTTGAAGCCGCTTATATAGCAGGCTGGTGACTCAATGAATTCTAGAATCGACCAGGACACACGGCTTCTCGACATTTCCTTTACTGGCTGGGTCACGAATATTCTGGACCATCCCTTTCACTTTGCAGCCCGTTGCGTAACTCGCACGTAATACACTGAGGTAGAGCACACACAACCCGGGGAAGCTGTGACTCATGCGGCGAGCGACAAAAAAAACTCACAGCCGTAACACCACCCCCTTCCTAAAAGGCTGATCGTCCCGATCAATCATTGGTCCGTCTCTGTCCCTCCGTAGGCTGCCAGGCGATCTCCATGCACGATCTTCATCTTCGCCCTCGGGCTCCGCTGGATCCTGTAGACGACATCGTTGATCCGTTTCACGACTCGGTACGGGCCCTCCCAGGACTTCTGCAGTTTGGGTGACAGGCCTTTCTTCCGTAATGGGTTGAAGAGCCAGACCAGGTCGTCCTCGTGGAATCCGCCAGCATCCGTCTGTTGGTCGTATCGGGTCTTCATTCGGTCGGTCTCGATCCGCAGTTTCCTCCTCGTGAACGCGTGCACGTCCTCCAGTTGGTCGACCAGTTCTTGACAATACTGGCTTACCGGGACCGGATCATTCCCAGGTCGGCCGAAGGCAAGATCGACAGGTAGACGGAGCTCCCTCCCAAACATGACCTGGGCTGGTGTGCACCCGGTGGCTTCATGCACGGCGGCGCGGTAGGCCAGGAGAAATAGTGGAAGATGCTTGTCCCGATCCCTCTGGTGCTCGCTGACGACTATTCGGAGATGGTTCTCGATGGTGCGATTGAATCGCTCTACCATCCCATCGGACTGAGTGTGTAGTGGCGTTGTCCTTGTCTTCCGGATTCTCAGCAGCTGGCATAGGTTCTGGAACACCTGCGATTCGAAGTTCCTCCCATGGTCGGAGTGCAGCTCCAGGGGTACTCCGTACTGGCTGACGAATTCCTTCACCAGAGTCTCTGCAATCGTCGCGGCTTCTTGGTTAGGGAGTGCATACGCCTCCGGCCATTTGGTAAAGTAGTAGCTGACGACCAATATGTAGCTGTTCCCTGCCTCGCTTAACGGGAATGGCCCAGCAACATCGATGGCCACTCTCTCCATGGGGCCGCCCACCTTGTAGGTCTTCAGTGGACCCCGTCGTCTTCGTCCTGGGCCCTTGCTGGCTGCGCAATCGTGGCACCTCGCGCAGTGGTTCTCTACGTCAGTTCGGCATCCGATCCAGTAGAACCACTCTCTCAGCTTCTCCAGGGTCTTCTTCATCCCTAGGTGTCCACCAGATGATCCTCCATGGACTTCCTTCAGGACTTCCTCCGTCATAGCCTTTAGAACAACGACTTGTTCCCGAGATGTCTTCCCGTCGGTGCTCTCCCAGGTACGGCATATGAGGCCATCCCTCACAACCAGCAAGTCCCACTGCGCCCAGTAGGACTTAAACTTTGGGCTGCAGTCACTCACAATGTTCCACCAGGGTCTGGGGACACAGGCCCTCTTCCATTCGGCTATCAGTCCCAGGTCATCATCTTCTGCTTGTGCCCGCATGAAAGATTTGCGGCTCCAGCTCCCTTGAAGTTCCACGGTAGTCCTTCGGCACTGTATCCCGGTGTTCTCCTCCCTTCGGGACAGAAGGTGCAGTCTTCGGGGCACGGTCTTCGTGACAGGGCGTCGGCGTTAGAATGCAGTTGGCCTTTCCTGTGCTGAATCTCAAAGTTGTACTGTTGAAGCCTCTCTAACCATCGCGCGAGTTGACCCTCGGGCTGCTTGAAGTTCAGGAGCCACCGCAGGGATGCATGGTCGGTCCTGATGAGAAATTCTTACCCGTACAGGTACCTGTGGAAGTGTTCAATGGTCTTCACGATGGCGAGCAGCTCCTTCCTGGTGACCCAGTAGTTCCTTTCTGGCTTTGACAAGGCCTTGCTGAAGTAGGCCACTACTCTCTCCTCGCCGTCCACTACTTGCGACAGGATTCCCCCTATGCCAAAGTCGCTGGCATCGGTATCGACGATGAACCTTGTTCCAGGTCTGGGGTAGGCCAGAATAGGCGCGGTGCACAGAGCCTGCTTGAGTTGTTCGAAGGCACTGTGGCATTCTGCTGTCCATGTGAAGAGTTGGTCCTTGTCAGTCAGTCGATGTAAAGGTTTGGCGATGTCGGCGAATCCTTTCACGAAGCGACGGTAATAAGTGCAGAGTCCCAGGAAGCTTCGTAGTTGGGACTTGTCCTTCGGAACTGGCCACTCCCTCACAGCTGCGGTCTTCTCTGGGTCGGTGCGCACCCCCTCCTCGGAGACGATATGCCCAAGGTACTGGACATGCTTTTGGAAGAGCTGACACTTCTTGGGGCTCAACTTCAGCTGGGCAGCCCGTAGCTTCATCAAGATCTCCTTCAGGTTGCTGTAGTGCTCCTCGAAGCTTCTTCCCAGAACGATGACGTCGTCTAGGTAGACCAGGCAGGTCTTCCAGTGTAGTCCCCTCAGAATGGACTCCATTAGCCTTTCGAAGGTCGCAGGGGCGTTGCACAGACCGAATGGCATGACGGTGAAATGCCAGAGCCCGCTGCTCACAGAGAACGCCGTTTTCTCGCGGTCCTTAGGGTGGACCTCCACCTGCCAGTAGCCACTCTTCAATTCCAAGGTGGAGAACCATCTTGATCCTGATATGGTGTCCAGCGTGTCGTCGATCCGGGGTAGAGGGTAGCTGTCCTTCTTCGTGACGTCGTTCACCCGCCTGAAGTCCACGCAGAACCTGGTGGAACCGTCCTTCTTCTTCACTAGCACGACCGGAGAACTCCAAGGACTATGTGATGGCTCGATCACCCCTTGCTCCTTCATCTCTTCTACCCTCCGGTCGACTTCGGCTTGCTTGGCGGAATGGGGCCCTAATCGGTGTGCTGTCCCCAACGTCGATTATGTGCTGGACCAAGCTTGTCCTACCGAAGTCTTTGCTCCCCACGGAGAAGACATCCTGGAATTCGCGTGATTGCTCCTCGTCTAAATGGTCCTGGGATCCTTGGTACAGCTTCTGTAGTTCTTCTGGCAGGGCGCGTCTTCTTCGGTTGTCCGTCTGCAGGTGTCCGTCCGTCGTGTCTGTGATGCGGGCAATCCAGGTAACGGGCTCGCACACTCCTAGGTTGGTGTCCCGGTGAACCGTAATATCGTAGTCGTTCAGGTTGGAAAGGCGGACGTACGGCCGAGGCGTCGTGATGATGAGAGTCTTGGCAACTAGCAATCCTTTTGTCTGGATGTCCTCATATTTTGGCTCGATGACAGCCGCCACTCCCTCAGCTGTTCCGTCGACAATTACGGCAGCGCTGACTTCCGTCCTGGCGGGAACGATGACGTCCTCTCTCAGCCTTACTCGTCGTGCGGCGACGGCCTCGTGTGCTGGTTGCAAAGCAAGTTCCTCACTTCCGAAGTGCAGAGTGTTGGTACTCAGATCCAAGATGATGTTGTTCTGGTCCAGGAAGTTCAGTCCGATGATCACTTCATTTGATACGTCAGCCACAAGCACTGGATGCTTTATCACCCGTCGACCAATGACGAACTCCAGTGATTCTTCGCCATGTACCGGTGCGGTCTCTCCGGTCGCGGTTATTAGCTGGTGGTTCCTTTGTGTGGGTTACACTCTCCACTTCGGGATCACGGTGGGGCTGACGATGGTCCGCGATGCTCCCGTGTCGATTAGCATGAGCCAGCTCACTCCGTTGATCACTCCGTCGACCCATCAGGCTACTATTGTCCCTCCGTAACTTCGTCACACGAACTTGGACTGCCGGGGCTTGACGACTGTCACAAGCCAACCTTTGCCCCCCAAGGCTGGCTGATACTTGCTTTCCTGGGCCTCGTGGTTTCCCTACGACTGACTGTCCCGACGGAAACCCTTGGCGGCGGCGATCACCGCAGTCCTTGCTCAGGTGGCCTCTCTTACGGCAGGTCCAGTAGGTCGGTAGTCCTCTTCCGGGCCGCCTCTCCGGTTGTATTCCGGTTGTGTCGTTGCTGGTAGTGCCGCGACTATCGAAGAAACGGCTTAGCGCCTCCATCAATTCGTCGGCCAGGGACTTGGTCTCGTTGGTTTTTACTGGTTCTTCGACGTCCACTTGACGCACCCGCGCGTGCATTCTAGATGCCTGTTTTGCCGTCTCGAACTCAAGTGCGTGGCTCAGCGCATCTGCCAGGGTCTTATTGCGCGCGAGCCACAGCGCCTGTTGAGTGTCCGAGTCCCGTCGCCCGTCGGTGAAGGTCTGCGTCGCAATCTGTTCCAGAAAGTCGGCCGGCGCTGTTGGATAGGCGAGCCTTACGAGGCGTGAGATGTCCATCTCGAACTCCTGCAGGGTTTCCGCGTTCCTCTGTACCCGGTTCCGGAGCTGCATCTGGTAGGCCTGCTGAAGATGGCTATCTCCATATCGGGACTCCATATGGGCGATCAGTGAAGCGTAGTCCTGGGATCCAGTCGGGATGGCCTGAAGGACGTTAAGGGCGTCACCTCTCAGCGCTACAATGAGAGCTGTAGCCTTTTCTGTGCTGTTCCAGTTATTTATGGAACAGGCCGCCTCGAACTGACGTAAGTAGGTGCTCCACGGGACCTTTCCGTCGAAGGTTGGGGGGCGTCACTCTGCTATGTCCCGTTCCTGATATTCCCGGTGTAACGGTGGGCGGGCGTTGGCGCAGCTCGGCAACTTCCTCTTGTAGAGCGTTGAATTTCTCTTCCACCCCCGTCAGTGGGCGTTGGCGCAGCTCGGCAACTTCCTTTTGTAAGGCGTTGAATTTCTCCTCCACCCCCATCAGCGGGCGTTGGCGCAGCTCGGCAACTTCCACTTGTAAGGCGTCGAACTTCTTTTCCACTGCCGTGACTTCCTCACGCAGACCCAGTTCTAATTTCTTCAGGTCCTGTGTCAACTTATTCTGACCGTCTTCTACTTTGGCAGTTAGGTCCTCGGCTAACTTCTTCTGGCTGTCCTCCATCTTCTTCTGGCCGTCTTCCATCTTGGCTTCCATGCCACTTAACTTTTCTAGCAATGCTGCGAATCGCTCTTCCATTTTAGATGTTTGACTTGTAAGGGAAAATTAAAAAAAATTGACCTGCTCGGGTTTTGAAACCAGGACCGTCAGGTGTTGTGCTTGTGCTTGAGTTCGTAATCCGGCTTCTGACACCAGTTGTTACGTGCCACCCCCTAGTGGCACTTTTGTTTACTGGATTACGGAGGGTAGAAAACACAACACCAATTACTGCTTTAAAGAGAAGTTAGCTTTATTGCTTGCAGGAAGGGGTACACTACTCATCAGCAAATACAAGCAATTGGAACCTTACTCCAGTTTCCTCAAGTCTCTTCCTTGAGCGCTCTTGGCCCTTTCACTTGTCAACAAACCACAGAAGTTAAACCGTCTTAATGAGTACGGTGGCCTTAACAGAAACTACCTGCTCCTCTCCCTTATGTACACCAACTACAGTTACTTACGATGACTTGCTGCACGCTGTTCACAAGCTGGGAAACAATGTCACTGGATTTCGTAACTCGCACGGCACTTCGTCACCACACTTCTGTCGCTCAGGAAAACACGCACTAGCTCAGAAACACACACCCACAGAAACCTCGGCCCCCTTACTGTTGAAGCCGCTTATATAGCAGGCTGGTGACTCAATGAAATCTAGAATCGTCCAGGACACACGGCTTCTCGACATTTCCTTTACTGGCTGGGTCACGAATATTCTGGACCATCCCTTTCACTTTGCAGCCCGTTGCGTAACTCGCGCGTAATACACTGAGGCAGAGCACACACAGCCCGGGGAAGCTGTGACTCATGCGGCGAGCGACAAAAAAAACTCACAGCCGTAACAATATAATCGACTTCCTCCAAACAAACGGAATTGAGTGTGAGATGCTGCCGACTATAAGGTCCAGTAAAGCTTTCAAAATAGGCGTAGACTTCAGATTTTTAGACTCTTTACAAGATCTCAATTTCTGGCCCGCGGACATTATAGTGCGACAGTTTCTTTTTCGGAGGCAAAGAGCAGGCGCGTTCTCATAACCCGGTCTATAACCCGACTCAAACTAAGACAAAATCGGAAACTATGGACATTCTACTCTGGAACGTTGAAGGGCTGAAGTCAATTATTTCGTTAACTTCCGACTTATTCTGGCAAAGGTTTGATGTAATCAAAGCCACAGAAACATTCTTAACGGAACATATAAGCCTGCCACACATATATTAGTTCAGTGAAATTAGTTTTAACCTGGAAAAAATTAATAACAAGCTGAAAATTTGTGAAAACGTTAAGAATAATGTCCTAAACGAAATCCCAAAAGTCCCAGAAAATCTGAGCTGGGGAAAAGCCGCCATCTTGGATTTTTCCGTTTTTGGCCATATCTTTCAAACAAGTGGTCCTAGCGAGGTCAGACTGGTGTCAAATTGACCGGATTTTACTGCTGCGTAGATTATTGGCTGAGGAATAACCTAACCACCAAGGGAAGGTGATAAAGAGAAGGAGATGGGTTTCGGACCAAAGAAAAAGGATGGAGAAATAGGAGGAGAGTTTGAAATCAGTTATGCCTAAGAGTTCTTGTTCAAATTCAACAAGTGGTGAAAACCCTATAAATAGATTTATTTGCATTAAGTAGGGCATGAACCTAGGAAGAGTTAGGAAAGCCAGGATCTTGCCTAACTGTAGTACTTGCGAAATGATAAATCCAAAAACAAATATTTAATTTATTTAACAAGGCAAAAGAGTGTAATGAATTTAACAAATAGGTAATAGCTTTTTGACAATATATAATTTCAAATTTTATAACAAATGGGGGTCGCAGACCTCCGAAAAACATCCAAAGTTTGCGCCAGGCAATTAACAATTTTATTAGGTTTCAAACCTTTATAAAATCCTCGCAAGAATTTGAAATAGCGAAGAACAATTACACAATTTAAAGACAATTAAAGTGATTAAAGTTTGAAAATAAATCGAGTACAAGGTGTGTACTTTAAGAAATTCTTGGTAAATATCTTGAAAAGAGTAACAATTTCGAAAGTAATAATAAAAAACAGCAGGAAGAATAAAAGAGAAGTTCCTATATCTTTCTATATTTATACTGGATTACTTTTAGGAGTTACACAAATAGGGCAGGTCACTTACTGTGAAACCTGAAGATAAAGTCAAAAGGAAGGTTCTAAACCTCCTATGTTTAAGTAGGAGTCACGAGACAAATGGGGCAAGTTTCCCTTTCGTGAAATATAGAAATAACTCACTCGTGAGTTGAAAGAATTGTATTCCCTGATTAAAAGGGAGAAACAAGATAATTAGAAACGTGTACAAGACACGTAGTTATACAGAAATTAATTAATGATATGTAAGCAAGTTGGGAGTGCACGTCTCTAGCGTGACACCTCATTGAGAAAGACCTAAAGTAACAATTTTTTATTATGGTTTGTTAGTAAGGGGTTTAGGAAAGATCAACTGGGATGGAAGGTAAATGTTCATGGCCGTATTTATAATGATCGAACGAGCGCGACGCGGTAGAAATGTTGAAAGAACACTGTTTATCACTATAGTTTGTTGAATGGATGAAAAGTTCACTGTAGTAGCACAAAAGTTTATGGCAAAGAAAGTTATTGCAATGATGAAAAATAATTTGTTGCACTAGGTAGGCGAAAGTCTATTGCTTGGGAAAGTTATGAATTGCAATTAAATGCGCCATAGAACATTCCAACGGTGGAAGAAAATTAGCTATTGAGCATTAATTCATAAAGAAGATTCCTCATTTTTTTAAATAGTATTCCAACAAGTGAGTGGAAAATACATGATGGCACGACTTGTAGATAGAGTACAGAATCTGGAAGGTTCCAGAACGATCCTAATAGAAGAATAGGGCCAAAGTTAATCCAGCGGTGGAACGAGCTTAATATTTATAGACAGTGGGTATTTCCCGCGTTGTGAGAAGATTTCTCATAAGAACTGCTGCTTTCTATTAAGCTTTGCTTAGACAGACAAAAGCTTAACATAGAAAATCCCGCGAAGGATGATTATTTCCCCAAATAAGTAATCTCACACTGCCAATAAAATGATCGTTAAGCATGTAGAATTAAAACCGATGAAGATGAGGTTAAAACTTGAAGTCTGTACTTATCTTTGCTGCATGGCGAAGGTGAAGTTCCCTTTGACGATTAAAGTTCCAACATGGAGTGGAATGAAGAGAATGCCTCTTGGTTTGAGGAGACTAGCTCTAGTTGAGCCTTGACTGACTAAGTCGAGTGTCGACGTGCAAGTGAGACCCATTCAGCGAAGCGCAGAGGGACCAGGAAGGGGGAAAGAGTGGGGTTAGGAAACAAAAGGAATACATATCAGAATAGACAACTTTGAAAAAATAAATGTTTTTCTTGATGAATGGTCTTCAAAGAGTTGATAGTAGGCGACGCTAACGCAGCCTGGTGGGTGAAAAAGTAGACGAAGTTCTCTTGATCACGGAGATGATAGCTGGCGATGGAAACGAGATCTGGTGGCCAGATTGAAAAGGAAGTCCTCTTGCACTGGAAAGAATTGAGGAACTTCAAAGATTCGCTGCTAGATGACGCTAGGTGGGTCATGGAAGATATATATCTAGAACAGACTCACAATGATATGAGAACCCTAAACAGCAAAGAGAACATAGGAGATCACTGTTGGTGTTTGAGAAAAAAAAGGAGGGAGAGAACGAGAAAAGAGCATTAAAAATATACTCTATCATACCGTGTATTCCAAGAATACACCAAGCTGGGAGGGGAAAACACCAAAAGAGAACAAAATAAATAGTTAAACATTTAGAGGTAATGGAGCAATTAAAGACAGTGGTTTTGTGATCCGACCGTTAGTGGTCAAAATTCTGGCCGCCCTGACTATCCCATCCCTTCCAGGATAACACTCGGTCACTCTACCAGAAATCCAGACCAGGGGAGGAGAAACATCCCTGACCAAGACCAGGTCCCCCACTTTAATGTCGGGACTGGAAAGAAACCACTTCTGTCTCCGTTGCAAGGAGGTTAAATATTCCAAGTTCCACCTCTTCCAGAAAGAATTGCGAAGGGCTTCAAGTTTACGCCAAACAATAGGTAGATTAAAATCCCTGTAAGAATTGGAAAGGGGAGGAGGAGCGGAAAGAGAAGTGCCTATAAGGAAGTGACCAGGTGTGAGTGGAAGCAGGTCGTCAGGGTCATTGGAAAGCGGAGTTAGAGGGCGAGAGTTAACAACTCCTTCAATCACAAAGTAGCTAGAAGCTGCGGGAAATATAGCTCTAGTAAAGATTGCGATAAGATGCGAAAGGAGAATTAACAAGTTTAAGCAAAGCGTATAGAAACAAGTACATCTATTAAGGATAAGAATATACCAAATAAACAAAGAAACTATGCGAGTAGGAGGCAAGAACGCCATAGGTAACAACAATCTAGTAGCCATAAACAATGACCTCAAGTTATAATAAGCATCAAAGGGGTTAATCAGAAAAATACTTAAGTCAGCGAGAAACGTGACGTGACAAGCATAAATACAAAAACACATCGAATGTAACGACGAGAAAAAACAAGTTTGTTCATCAATGAACAATAAAGCCGAAAAATATGTAAGCAAGGTGCAATACATGAGCGCGTAAAAAATATGCAAAGATATTATGAAACAGGAATCGAAGCAGCTATAGGATACGAGCGGGAGTAAGTGGGAGACATAGGCATGAACGACCTTGACCCACATAGTACAGCGAGATAAGGAATATAAATAGCTGAAAGAGTCCTTGACCGGAACAAGTTTATTTTGGTAATGAGGTGAGCAGCTTCTGAACTTACGGAAGCAACTCGCAAGACAATGGTTGGCAGTCAGCCAAAGTTGAGATAAGGAAAACTTGCTCTGACCTTTGGCAAGCATAAAGGAAATGAACAGCAGCTTGGCCTTACCCGAACTTGTATACAAACAAGATTGACAAACAAGCAGTTCGAAATAAACAAACAACGCTAGCGCAATCAGCTGTGACTTAAAGCGGAGCAAGTAACACGTCATCCAGTCATCCGTAGCTTGGACGTGAAAAACCAATTTAGAGGCATATGAAATAAAGTAAGAAATCAAATTCGCATAATTTTGAGGATCACGGAATCCGACAATTTTCAACAGAAAAAAGCTTAATTCTTCCGAACAAAGAAGAGAAGCTGGGACATTGAGAAGGAGTTTATGCGTAAGAATAGTTATTCTAGATGCTAGGGAATTCAGATTTTCATGCGGTTTCAAAAGCGGCTCCCGATTGTGAGGAAGGGGGATGGAGCCGGCCGTGGCCATCCTACTAAATAGCGAAAGAAGTGAAACATAGCTTACAGCGAAATGATGGTGACTGATAGCCATGGTTTTACACAAGGGGAAGATAGTTTTCGATAGAAAGTTTAAGCAATTTCCTGCTATAAAAAATGACATGAGAAAGTAAACTAAGTGACACAAGGCGAGGCGAACTTGAATTGCCATTTTATGCGGGAAGAAGGCAAAACCATTTAAACAACTTACAAAGGTGGCGTAGTTGTTTACAATGAGACGTTTCGGCAAGTGTTTTTCAAATATATCGAGATCGAAAACATGAGCGTTCTCTTTTTCAGAAATGGGATTTATGTCAGCTGTAACAAAATGACATTGCGATTTGGTTTGAAGACTGGGTTGTTGGATATCACCAGTAATAACCCAACCGAAATCGGTGTCTCTGGCGACCACGTTTGAGGATAACTTGCGAACCTGTTTACGAAGGCAATTCCAGAAAACATTGGCACTGAAAAGTACATCAATGGGACCTTGAGCATTAAACTGAGGATCAGCTAACCTTAAGTGCGAAGGAATATTTAAACCGGAAGTATTAATAGAGCTGCTATGAGTGTCCTTGCCAATGCTGGTAAGAATGAGACAGTTTAAGTTAAGATTGGTGTTTCTTTGACAAATGTCTCTGATTTTCAATTTTGAAGACTGCAAGGCTTGAGTTTTCAAATTGTCAATGCCGGATACATTGATAGAAGTAGGCGATGACGAAAGACCTAGTTTTTTAATTAACGATCGCGAAACAAAGTTGTGAGTTGAAGCGGAATCGAGAAGACCGCGGGTTCGAAACCAATTTCCAAATTTATCTTGGATTTCGAATTGTACAGTGGACAAAAGGACTTGCGCACTGTGAGAAGTTTCGGCGTTAGAAATGCAGGAAGAAGCATTAGTTTGTTCGGAGCTGCTCTGCTTGGAGTTTGAAGAAGCGGGTACTGGTGTCCTCGATTTATCATGAACGTGCAATAAGGAATGATGCGGTTTTTTGCAATGGAAACAGAGGTTGGAAGACGTACCGTTAGAAGAAGAATGCTTAGGTGACAAGTAGTTGAAGCAATGTTTACTATTGAAGACAAACTTCCTTCGGTCTTCGACGGACAATTCTTTAAAAGATTTGCAGGAGTACAAAGTGTGAAACTTTTTACAGAGCGTGCATTTTTAAGATTTGTTGAGCGGCCTGATATGCTCTCTTGGATGGTTGAAAGAAGCAGAACGGGTTTGCTTGTTCTCGACAGATGGGGGCTGATGACCATTTGAAGAGACAAGTTTTTTCTAAAAAATGTGACACTGATGACTCGTTTCGACATTTTCGCACTGAAATGAGAGTGCTGTAAGGACTTGGCACCGGCTGTTGAGAAACGAGATGAGGTGTTCGAACGAGTATTCCTCCTTGCGAGTGAGTTCGATTTCCCAAGCCTTTAATGTCGAAAAATCGAATCTGGATGTAGCTTGATGAATAAGGATGGTGTCCCAAGTTTGGACTGGCTGCTTGAGTTGATATAACGCTCTAACATTTAATTGCATGGAGTCTAACCGGTCTCTTAAAGAGGTGACGTCATTAGGTTTGACGACTGGCAGGTTGAACAGAGAGCGGATGTGGCGAGCGACACACAAACGTAAATTACCATATCTCTCTTTAAGGAGATTAAAGGCGATGAGGTAGTTATCTGCGCTTAAAGGCAGTGACTCAACCAAGGCCAAGGCCTGTCCTTCCAAGGACGTACGCAAGAAGTAGAATTTATGAATGTCGAGAATGTCATTATTTTCATGAATGAGGAAGCAGTAAAGTTCATAAAAGGAATACCATTCACCTTCCTGGCCTGAGAAGTGAGGTAGGCTTATCTTTGGAAGTAACGGTTTCGGTTTATCCTTGTGAACTGAAGCGGGTGCGAACTGGGCCGGATTGATGACCCTAGTGTCCGGTTCTGAGATAATGCGGATCAGTTGGTGGGCCTTGGCAATCCCTTCAAAATACAAGGGTCCAACCTCGTCCCGATCCGATTGAAGTTCTGGGCAAGCGGATTCAATCTCGGTTTGAATTTGATCGTAGTAATCATAGGACCGTTCGTACAACTTAAGGCGTTGTGTCAAGATGTCTAGATCACACTCGGCGGGATTTATTTTGTTGATGAAATTTCTAAATCTGGTGAGTTGCCCTTTGTAGGAGGAACGTCTGGCAATGAGAATATCATCCTTTTCAGTAGGAGCCATGACAAGGTAAATAGATTAAAGTATAACTCACGGAACTGTGGAACCTTGGAAATGCTGTCAGGCTGGCAGCAGCAAATAAGTTGAAAGAAGGGGACACCCCAAAGGAGAAAGGAGCGGCCTCTTTCTACTTCACAGGCTTTGCACGATGTAATTATAGCTGAAAGATTCAAAGCAGATATTAATAATTTGCAAGGTATTGTCAAATAACCCTTGAAAAAGAGCTGCTCTGCATGGAGTTTGAAGAAGCGGGTACTGGTGTCCTCGATTGATCATGAACGTGCAATAAGGAATGATGCGGTTTTTTGCAATGGAAACAGAGGTTGGAAGACGTACAGTTAGAAGAAGAATGCTTAGGTGACAAGTAGTTGAAGCAATGTTTACTATTGAAGACAAACTTCCTTCAGTCTTCGACGGACAATTCTTTAAAAGATTTGCAGGAGTACAAAGTGTGAAACTTTTTACAGAGCGTGCATTTTTAAGATTTGTTGAGCGGCCTGATATGTTCTCTTGGATGGTTGAAAGAAGCAGAACGGGTTTGCTTGTTCTCGACAGATGGGGGCTGATGACCATTTGAAGAGACAAGTTTTTTCTCAAAAATGTGACACTGATGACTCGTTTCGACATTTTCGCACTGAAATGAGATTGCTGTAAGGACGTGGCACCGGCTGTTGAGAAACGAGATGAGGTGTTCGAACGAGTATTCCTCCTTGCGAGTGAGTTCGATTTCCCAAGCCTTTAATGTCGAAAAATCGAATCTGGATGTAGCTAGATGAATAAGGATGGTGTCCCAAGTTTGGACTGGCTGCTTGAGTTGATATAACGCTCTAACATTTAATTGCATGGAGTCTAACCGGTCTCTTAAAGAGGTGACGTCATTAGGTTTGACGACTGGCAGGTTGAACAGAGAGCGGATGTGGCGAGCGACACACAAACGTAAATTACCATATCTCTCTTTAAGGAGATTAAAGGCGATGTGGTAGTTATCTGCGCTTAAAGGCAGTGACTCAACCAAGGCCAAGGCCTGTCCTTCCAAGGACGTACGCAAGAAGTAGAATTTATGAATGTCGAGAATGTCATTATTTTCATGAATGAGGAAGCAGTAAAGTTCATAAAAGGAATACCATTCACCTTCCTGGCCTGAGAAGTGAGGTAGGCTTATCTTTGGAAGTAACGGTTTCGGTTTATCCTTGTGAACTGAAGCGGGTGCTAACTGGGCCGGATTGATGACCCTAGTGTCCGGTTCTGAGATAATGCGGATCAGTTGGTGGGCCTTGGCAATCCCTTCAAAATACAAGGGTCCAACCTCGTCCCGATCCGATTGAAGTTCTGGGCAAGCGGATTCAATCTCGGTTTGAATTTGATCGTAGTAATCATAGGACCGTTCGTACAACTTAAGGCGTTGTGTCAAGATGTCTAGATCACACTCGGCGGGATTTATTTTGTTGATGAAATTTCTAAATCTGGTGAGTTGCCCTTTGTAGGAGGAACGTCTGGCAATGAGAATTTCATCCTTTTCAGTAGGAGCCATGACAAGGTAAATAGATTAAAGTATAACTCACGGAACTGTGGAACCTTGGAAATGCTGTCAGGCTGGCAGCAGCAAATAAGTTGAAAGAAGGGGACACCCCAAAGGAGATAGGAGCGGCCTCTTTCTACTTCACAGGCTTTGCACGATGTAATTATAGCTGAAAGATTCAAAGCAGATATTAATAATTTGCAAGGTATTGTCAAATAACCCTTGAAAAAGAATAAAAAATAACAAATGGACTCTCCCGGGTTTCTGGGACCAAATGTTGGGTAGATTATTGGCTGAGGAATAACCTAACCACCAAGGGAAGATGATAAAGAGAAGGAAATGGGTTTCGGACCAAAGAAAAAGGATGGAGAAATAGGAGGAGAGTTTGAAATCAGTTATGCCTAAGAGTTCTTGTTCAAATTCAACAAGTGGTGGAAACCCTATAAATAGATTTATTTGCATTAAGTAGGGCATGAACCTAGGAAGAGTTAGGAAAGCCAGGATCTTGCCTAACTGTAGTACTTGCGAAATGATAAATCGAAAAACAAATATTTAATTTATTTAACAAGGCAAAAGAGCGTAATGAATTTAACAAATAGGTAATAGCTTTTTGACAAATATATAATTTCAAATTTTATAACAAATGGGGGTCGCAGACCTCCGAAAAACATCCAAAGTTTGCGCCAGGCAATTAACAATTTTGTTAGGTTTCAAACCTTTATAAAATCCTCGCAAGAATTTGAAATAGCGAAGAAAAATTACACAATTTCAAGACAATTAAAGTGATTAAAGTTTGAAAATAAATCGAGTACAAGGTGTGTACTTTAAGAAATTCTTGGTAAATATCTTGAAAAGAGTGACAATTTCGAAAGTAATAAAAACAGCAGGAAGAAGAAAAGAGAAGTTCCTATAACTTCCTATATTTATACTGGATTACTTTTAGGAGTTACACAAATAGGGCAGGTCACTTACTGTGAAACCTGAAGATAAAGTCAAAAGGAAGGTTCTAGACCTCCTATGTTTAAGTAGGAATCACGAGACAAATGGGGCAAGTTTCCCTTTCGTGAAACATAGAAATAACTCACTCATGAGTTGAAAGAATTGTATTCCCTGATTAAAAGGGAGAAACAAGATAATTAGAAACGTGTACAAGACACGTAGTTATACAGAAATTAATTAATGATATGTAAGCAAGTTGGGAGTGCACGTCTCTAGCGTGACACCTCATTGAGAAAGACCTAAAGAAACAATTTTTATTATGGTTTGTTAGTAAGGGGTTTAGGAAAGATCAACTGGGATGGAAGGTAAATGTTCATGGCCGTATTTATAATGATCGAACGAGCGTGACGCGGTAGAAATGTTGAAAGAACACTGTTTATCACTATAGTTTGTTGAATGGATGAAAAGTTCACTGTAGTAGCACAAAAGTTTATGGCAAAGAAAGTTATTGCAATGATGAAAAGTAATTTGTTGCACTAGGTAGGCGAAAGTCTATTGCTTGAGAAAGTTATGAATTGCAATTAAATGCGCCATAGAACATTCCAACGGTGGAAGAAAATTAGCTATTGAGCATTAATTCATAAAGAAGATTCCTCATTTTTTTAATAGTATTCCAACAAGTGAGTGGAAAATACATGATGGCACGACTTGTAGATAGAGTACAGAATCTGGAAGGTTCCAGAACGATCCTAATAGAAGAATAGGGCCAAAGTTAATCCAGCGGTGGAACGAGCTTAATATTTATAGACAGTGGGTATTTCCCGCGTTGTGAGAAGATTTCTCATAAGAACTGCTGCTTTCTATTAAGCTTTGCTTAGACAGACAAAAGCTTAACATAGAAAATCCCGCGAAGGATGATTATTTCCCCAAATAAGTAATCTCACACTGCCAATAAAATGATCGTTAAGCATGTAGAATTAAAACCGATGAAGATGAGGTTAAAACTTGAAGTCCGTACTTATCTTTGCTGCATGGCGAAGGTGAAGTTCCCTTTGACGATTAAAGTTCCAACATGGAGTGGAATGAAGAGAATGCCTCTTGGTTTGAGGAGACTAGCTCTAGTTGAGCCTTGACTGACTAAGTCGAGTGTCGACGTGCAAGTGAGACCCATTCAGCGAAGCGCAGAGGGACCAGTAAGGGGGAAAGAGTGGAGGTAGGAAACAAAAGGAATACATATCAGAATAGACAACTTTGAAAAAATAAATGTTTTTCTTGATGAATGGTCTTCAAAGAGTTGATAGTAGGCGACACTAACGCAGCCTGGTGGGTGAAAAAGTAGACGAAGTTCTCTTGATCACGGAGATGATAGCTGGCGATGGCAACGAGATCTGGTAGCCAGATTGAAAAGGGAGTCCTATTGCACCGGAAAGAATTGAGGAACTTCAAAGATTCGCTGCTAGATGACGCTAGGTGGGTCATGGAAGATATATATCTAGAACAGACTCACAATGATATGAGAACCCTAAACAGCAAAGAGAACATAGGAGATCACTGTTGGTGTTTGAGAAAAAAAAGGAAGGAGAGAACGAGAAAAGAGCATTAAAAATATACTCTATCTTACCGTGTATTCCAAGAATACATCAACTGCCAAAGTCTCAGGAACATTAATAAAAATGTTAGACGCGTTCTTACAGCTCTTTTATTCATTTAAGTACTATTAACACAAATAGAGTGTTTTAAGTTCGATTTTGACCGTTTCTGTCACAATAGCTAAAAACTGCCAATGAAAATAATGTATTTAAACCTAAAATTATAAGTCATATTCTTGAAATTGTGCGTATCACATCTTAACTGCTTAAATTATTGTCAGTATTAAATACAGAGACACTATGAGAGATGTAAGCTTTGACTTGTAATGCTTAGTGGCTTCCGTCGTTTGGTGGTTCCAAGAGATCTGAAAAAAAAAAAAAAGGAACAGTGAGAATTTTATATTTTGTGCAGATAATGTCTATATACACTGTATTTCGAAATAACTTGCCCTAGTATTAAAGCACAGGATCGCCAGGGTCGTCAACGTCGATGCTCTCCTCTGGGCGGTTCGCACATCCGTGACCAGCACAGTATCCGCACATTGTTGTGCAGCGTAGGCCACTCAGTAGGCAAGCGCATTTGCGCTCACATCCGGATCTGCAGTTGCAGGAGACGATGTTCAGAATATCGGCTGGTGCAGCATCAATCGTAGTAGGGACTGGAACAAAGCGTCCGCGTCGCTGGTACGGTGCCACAGGCAGGAGCCCTCGAGATGGTAAGTCGATATCTTCTGAAGACCGAGGTACAGGAACGCTTTCGTTCACGCTCTTTTCTGGTGTGACGCACTGAATTCCATCCATGGCGTGAAAAGTCCCGTGTCCGTCATGTGTATGTACATTGTGGTCCGCATTATCGAAAACGAACTGCACATAAGCGTCGTCGTCTACGACCGGAGGTGCATTTTTAGCCAGTGAATTCTCGAAGTTGATCGTTTCTTTGTACGTAGCACGATAATACGGCAAGAAGAAGCTTCGAACCAAACCTCCTGTGAAGATGGACTCCGAGACCAAGCTGCAATGGCGAGACGAACGATCTTGGTCGGGCGGTTACAATAATTGCATGAGCGATGTTGATCTTCTTTCTTTTCGTAATTGTGTCGTCGTCGAATGGTTTTCTGGTCTTTAGAATAGTCCGTATCATTGTTTGTAAAGTCTCGGGTACCAAATCTTCTCGTCCAGCAGCAATATCTTCAGAAGAAGGATACACAGAGCAGTCGTAAACACGGGATCGAATGTCCTGTCGAATGATGTTGGCTGCAGTCTCGACGATTCTCGTCCATTCCTCCTCGGGATTGCACTTTCTGGAACTGTACCAATTAGCCGTCAAAATCTTGATTGCTGTTCCTAGGAAACAAAGAACGTTAGACTTTCCAACTTGTTCCGCTATGACAATTTGATGATATTGCAGTTTCCTTTTCAGATTTTTCTCGCTATAGAGCATTTCCTCTGGGGAAGAAGTCTTCATAAATTCCATCAACTCGGTAAAGGTGTATTGACATTCGTTGTTATACTCTATATACTCACACAGTTTCTAAAAAGCTCTAAGCTCGCTGGGATCTTCGGGGCGGCCGGCATTTCCGCAGGAAAGTCCAAATGATTGCGGAAAGTGACCTGGGCGGTCAAAATACGCGTAGCACTTACGATGATAACGAGCTTCCACTGCCACTAGGTCGACCTCCGTGTTAAATCTCAACAATACTTTTTCTGGCCAAGCGTCAGAGCGTCCAGAAGCCATAGAGCGAACAGTATTTATAACGTGGACCACCGTAACTACGCTGTAAGGTCCTTTTCAATCTGAGTGTTTATTATTGTCATCACAGCTGATCTCGCGTTCGCAAATCATGCACTGGCGTTTAAAATCAAAACCGTCAAACGAAGAACGAGACTTTCTTTCAACTGGTTCCTCTTGCGTATCATTCGACAGCGTAGGATCACGGCGAGTATATTCTTTCCTACAGTTGACGTTCACTGTAGCACAGTTCGCGTCGCCGATTAGAGCGGCAATGCCGTCATTGCGAGCTTCACTATACCGACGAATGGTGTCAATCCCTCTTTATACCCTAACCTGCTCACCACCGTTTTCCTCTCGACACAAAATACATACACTGTCCATTTCGAAGAAATAACCGCCACTTCAACCATTAACTTGCAATATTTGAACAGCAACACCCACAGTAATAGGATAGGTGAAGTAAAAAATCCATGCGAACACCACACTTAACACACACAACACGCCTCTGCTTTCATAGTTTTTCCATAAAACTTCCAACACTTTCACAATCTGTGTTTTTGCCTTCAACCAAGTAACGGATTATCACTACAGACCACTCAAATTATCATTTAGAACACACACAACATTCATAAGACACGTCGCTATCTTCGGTTTCAACGCCACGAACGGACAAACAACACAGCTGCATTCAAACTCGCCGTACAGAACACGACAAGAACGCCCGCCGCCTTCTCATAAACTTATACCGAGACCAGCGGTACCAACCTCCTTTCGCACCGTGGTATATAAGTACTTTATTCCACTTTAACACTAAAACCACAAATGCAAACAAAAACAAGACTTGAAATGTAGTGTTACTATTAGTTTAGAATTATAAAACGTTGCAACCCAACACTCATTTCCGTTTAATACAATCCATAGTCAAGTTATTCTTTGTCTATGCTCAACTTATCAGTGGTATAGTTTTGCATTGCTTTTTATTCAGACAAGTAATCTTAGCGTGTATTTTTTTCCTCCATTCTTAGCGTAACCAAACATTGTAGCGAAACCTGACAAAACGTAAGATACATAGTTATTGTTTTGAAAACCGGCGCATTGAACTTTAAACACACTATTTATATTATTAACAGTACTAAAATAAATACAAAGCTCTAAGAATGCGTCTAGCATATCTTATTAATGTTTCCGAGACTTCGACAGTGAAATCTGGTCAATTTGACACCAGTCTGACCTCGCTAGGACCACTAGTTCGAAAGATGTGGCCAAGAACCGAAAAATTCAAGATGGCGGTGGATTTTCAAGATGGCGGCTTTTCTCCAGCTCGGATTTTTTGGGACTTTTGGTATTTCGTTTAGGACATTGTTCTTAACGTTTCCACCAATTTTCAGCTTGTTATTAATTTTGTCCGAGTCAGAAGTCAATTTTGTCTAATTGCACTGGACTATAATCAAGCATGCCCTGGCTATCCCAAAAGAGGAAGCATCTTATATAAAGACTGCGTAGGAAAGGTGAAGGAATCACTCATGGAAGAGAATATGGTAACTGTTCGAACAGTCAAATTGACGATCATAGGTCTATACATTAGCCCCATCAAGAAAATAGATGACGCAGTGGAACACACTGTGAGAGCCATTACAATAGCGAGAGAAGAGAGAAACGTAATTCTTGGGGGCGACCTCAACTGTCGAATCGACAAACCCGACAACAAAACAAGTCTAATTCTAGAACTTCTACATGACGAGGGATACACTCTGCTAAACAGGCCAGAAGAGGTAACTTATGTAGCTCCCAACGGGAAAAGCACCATAGATTTAATCTTCGTAAAAGGGGACTGCCTATCAACATACAAGCAAGAAGTCCTATATTCGGACTCGGCTGTTGCTCTCAGGAAACACATGCCTGTCCTCTCAAGAATTGTTACAGAAGAAAGGCCGCCGCCCAAAAATAAGAGCGAGTGGATTACTACAAGAAAGCTATGGAAAGGAGAAATGACGAGCTACAAAATATATCACAGATGCTTGAAGAAGGTCTTCTAGATTCAGCACTTAACTCAACGCTGAACATTATCAAAGAATCGCAAATCAGGAAGCCACCAAGAATCGCCACGATTTGGTTTGACTCTGAATGTTACAAACTTAGACAAGAGACCCTGGATCTCCCCCATAAGGCGCGACAATCAAACGACCACCCCACGCTTACAGAGTACGCACTGAAGAGAAAAGCGTACAAAAAAACTGCTACAGCAAAAAAAAAAAAAAAAAAAAAAACATTGAAGAGCGGGCACAAACGCAAGCCCAAGAAGCCCTCAGCGACTCATTCATCGCACTTAAGACGCGAAAAACATGCTCCACCCCAGACCTACCGATAACATCATGGGGAAATCACTTCTCAAAAATCCTAAACAAGCAAAATATTAAAACTGCTCTTCCGCTACGAAGAAAAACTGACACTGTAACTGATCCGATAGAACCAAAGGAAGTCAAAACTGCTATTTTCGCCACCAAAGACAAAGAAAGCAGTGGGGCCTGACGGGATCTTCAACGAAAACTCGAAAGACACCTGTGACACACTGCTTGACACATGGACCACCTTGTTCAACAAGTGTTATGCAACAGGAGAATTCCTAGATGGATGGAGGCATTCTATTATAAAGATGCTGTACAAAGGTAAAGGAGATAGAAACGACCTAGACGCATACAGGGGCATAACCCTTGAAAACAACATCTACAAGGTCTTTGCAAAAATACTGGAGAACAGACTCGTCGCAGCGGCTGGAACAATGATCCTGGAGATACAGTTCGGATTTATGAAAGGAAGAGGAACTTTAAATGCAGTAAGAAATCTCATTGATAATATCCAGGAGAACATTCGACATCCAAAGGGAAAATTCTATGGAATCTTCATAGACATCAGGAAGGCATTCGACCTGCTGAATAGAGATATGCTCCTTTTTAAAGTAGCTGACATGATAGGAAAAGACAACACACTGATTATAGCAATCAACAACATCCTGGCATACAACCGAGTGTCAATACATGACGTCAAGACATCTTCAGCAATCATAGTACAGAGTAATGGAGTTCTCCAAGGGGATCCGTTAAGCCCCATACCGTAAACCGGGGCTACTTTGTGACGATAGAGGTGTCATTGTGACAAGCGACGTGATTTTTTTTGTTTTTGAAATTGGCGCCGTAACCAAGAGAGATTGACACGTGCAGCGGCCGGCATGGTGAAGAGGAGTGTTTGGCGTCCACTAGCGGCTAGAGAGAAAATCTTTCGCTGCGCGCGCTGGCCGGTATTGACTTATTTTGTTGCATGCGGCAATTTCATTATTAACAAGTTTTCCGGAAAATTTCGATTGTGGACGCCGTTGTATGCATAGTTGGAGTTTGACAGGTAATTAATATTAAACACTTATATTTAGTGTACAAGTTAATGCAATACCAATTTCGTACGATGTGTTTTGTGGAATAGACTGGTCCTCTTTTCTAGCGGCATTTTGGGTAACATTTTGCCAAATGTGTTTTTAATTTGGACCTGCTGAACACGAATTTCGATGTAGGCACTCCCGAATTTCGACCGAAGCTCATAATTCAAGATGGCGCCCAAGATGGTGGACGTTTTCTTACTAGTACGATATTACCACACCCTAGGCCGATTTTCTTCATCTAAAGACCGTTTTTAGGGTTATTTGTGTAGTAGAATGCGATAGTAACTGTAGCAGATTGTGCAAGCAATTATTTAGCCTTGGCTGGAAGCTCAGAATTCAAGATGGTGTCCAAGATGGTGGACATTTTCTCAACTTCACGACTCGGGGCCGACTTTTTACATATTAAGACTGTTAATCTGGTTATTTGTGTATAAAAATACTATTCTAATTGTTACAGAGTGTAAAAGCAACTAGTTGCCCGTTTTAGAACGAAAAAATACTGAGAAAACATGAAATTATTTTGAGTGGATTGACCTTGCATTTGGCAAAGTTCATGTCTTGATTTGATATTGGATAGACATTATTTTTCTTTTTATTGTATATTTTTGCCGATATGTCTGTTTTGGATTTTAGTTTGGCGTTTAGTGAGTGACACAAGGTTGTTGAGGCTATTTATTACTTTGTGGTTAAATGCAATAAAATACTACATGTGTTGCAAGAATAAGTAAACCACGCTTCCTGAAGGCAATGACGAATGGCATAGTTATACTAGATATTTGAAACTTACATTAATCATTTAATCATCATCCTCATCATATTTTTTTCGAGTTTGTACATGATCCGGAACAGAAACACATTGAGGTACAAATTAACTTAGCCTTGCGGCATTTACAAAGCGTTGTAGAACAATCTTTTTTCAATCGCAAAGAACAATATCGATTGCAGCCTTTGGAATGGGTTCAAGCGTGGTGAGAATGGGGATGTAGCCGTCTGTTTCTTCCTCCCATCCGCAGTCTGTGATTGGTGACAGGACGGGATCAGGCAGGTGACCGTTCTCCCACACTGACGTTTGGTAGTGACTTCGTTTAATACGTTCCAAAAGCGCTGCGCTGGTCGGCGGAAGAGATTCTGTGTTTTTTACCTTACCAAACAAGGCATGATGTGCAACGTTTAAAGTACGGTATCTGTAGTTATGTCGATATTATCGGCGTCGGGTGGACTAGTGGCTCTTGCTGGTTATTTGTTTGCTGTAGGTTTTGTGGAATAATAGCACCGGAAGCTTCATCAAGAGACTTGAGTGTCAGACTTGCTAGCGTGGAATCCACTTGCAGTACCTGTCGGTAACTTCCACAATGGCCAGCTTTTTGAAATAGAGTGACTAGTTGTTTCGAGTGGGTACCTTGATGCAAAGCAAGGCCTAAGCCTGTGTGTTTTGGCGTAAGTTTCTTTCCTTTGCTGACTGCATATATAATATCTTGCGCAATTGAAAGGGTTAATTTATCTGAGCTTGTATTTGCAGATGAAGCTTCGAGTGTTTCTGATTTTGATTCCGAGTCGTCGCATTGATTATCACCCGGATCTTCAAGGTATTCACAAGAAAAATTGTCGATTGCATCTTGCCCTTTGGTCAGTAGCCTATGCTTAAGAACAAAAACAAACTATCTGGAACAATATCGCCAATGTTTTCATTTGGCACGTTCAATGAGGTGTAACCATCTTACTCTCCCAAATCATAACGTATTTTGAGCCCTGCGTAGACAATTGCGTTAAAATCTGAGCGAGTATCTTGACTAGGGTTGTTACTGGGATTGTCGTTATCTGTAAAAAGAGCGGAAGAAGCGGCGAGCTTGTGCTGGAAGGTGGAGGGTCTTAACTACGTCTGACGTTCCTCGATACCCCTATCTAACGGCTGGTAGAATTCATAGACATCACCGACAATTTCTCGTAAATTTTCTTTTGAACGTGGCTCGACGTGAAACGAAGGAAGAAGGAAGAGATGTGCCTATGGCATCTGATATGTTAGAAAACCTCGTCCACACATCGCAAAGTTTTAACACCTGGAGAAGGAAAAGAACGTACCCGTAATAAAGGAAAGGAAAACAAAGAAAAAACCCAATTTCCTCCAACAAAAGCAATAAAGAAACAAAAAACAACAAGAAAACAAACGTTCATCTGATTGAAAGGGGGGATGGGCTGTTCCTTTTGTGCGTAAGCGTAAAAGTACATATTTTTACTTCTTTACCAAAAAGAAATTTTTGAAATCAAAATTGCTTCTACAGATCAATTAAATATTATTTAGCTACTATTGAGCCAAACCAATGTAGCTTTTTTTTTACTAAGGTACTGACTTAATATTTCCTGCTGGAAGCCGAACGGGGCTTGATTATAATTTAACATGGTCCCCCATTAATGGTTAAATATAGTGGAAAGAAAGAAATGATCAAAAATACCTGTCGCTTTGAAGCAGCGACCCGCAACTCTCTGCAAGTTGGAAGGAAAGGCGAGGTTTGAAACAAACTGCCAGAGTCATATAGGGACCTGTCACCTTGGTTTTCCCTATCACCACGATTTTGCCCTCCACCTAACTGGGAACGCAATTTCTTGTGTATTTTTTGACATTTTAACAGGCAGACAGAGTGGTATCTGGCCTCGTACGCAATTAAATCTTCTATGCCCGATAATCTCAAATTAAGGTTATAATCAATAGACGTTAGTTCGTTTATAGTTGCCTGCATGGCTTTAGTTTGCACTTGCCGCACGGGTTCCTTTTTCGAATCATCCTGAAAGAAAAAAAACTTCATCCAATCTGTTTTGACTCTATTTCCAGTGCGCTTTTTATCGTGCTTGTCATGAGAGTCTTTTGAGGTGGAGGCATTTTGATTAACTCCTCTCTGTGTCTCTTTTTTCTCAAACGCTCCATATGCGTTTTGTTGGTAAAATCAGAGTAACATTCTCTGTGATACGAAAAAGAGAAGTCGTTACTTGGCAACTCCAAAAAACTGTCTATATCAAAACTGTAAATTTCGTCATACAGATCCTTTCGTTCTTCCGCACATGACTTCAGTTTCTCACAACGCGCTACTGTTCCTTTTTTCAACATAAATACTCCTTTTTTTCTTGGATTTCGAACGAAGAATGCACAAATTACTGTACTTCGACTATCACCATCACCGCGTAGATTTACTTAGGGTTCCATCTAAAACACACGAATCCATTACCTCAAAGAGATATGGCCATTGCCTCAGAAAACATACATGACCTTCAGGAAGCAATAAACATTTTAAGTGATTGGGCAGCCAGAAATGAATTTAAAATCAATGAGGATAAAACCGAAATGGTAATATTTAGAAAAGGAGTTAGACCATCCCAGGATCGTGTGATATAGACTACAATGATAAAGAATTGAATATACGGTAGTGAATTATTTCAAATATTTGGGCATTACGATGCAGGTTACAGGAAGGAGCTTCAGGATACACATAAGATCAAAAACAGCTGCAGCAGTAAAAGCCATCAATGACATAAGATACATTAATTTAATATCGCTTGAAACAGCGATGGGACTTTTCAAAACGAAAGTACTACCCGTACTGATCTATGGATTGGAGCTGATATGGGAATTTCTCAGCTACAAACAACTAGAATAATTAGAAAAAGTAAAAGCCAGATTTCTCAAGAGAGCCCTAGGAATATTAGCGAAAGAAACTTTCCTAATAGAGGATCTGAGAGTGCGTTTACAATTGCCGTGTACTGAAGGATACAGGAAATTGCTCCAAGACCGACAGAATAAAAGATAAGAGATGAGGATGGACTTCTACACGACACAGGCGATGCAAGACAGAACGCGGACTATAATTATGAGATGAGACATGTGGTAACCAGGCTAGCCGTACGTGGATTCCACCACAAGGTCTGCTCCCGGAAAATGTTCCATGACCCGAATGAGAGTTGTGTATATGAACTCTGCAAGGGCATACCTATGTGGAATTTATTACATTACTACTTTCCCAAAGAGAATTAAATCCATAAATTCGTACAGCAAAGAAACAAATTAGATTATATTTTGTAGATATTCTTGTAGTAATATGGCCCCTTGGCTGCAATAAAGATTATTTATTTTATGAATAAAACTTAGCGTGTGGTCTTACGTGATTATAGACTTACGGACTCTTCTAAACGTTGCCAAATCTACCAACAGCACGGCTTGAGATTTATAGACGGCGATGGTTCTAACTGGGAATGTCAAGGCCAGTATAGAGAGCGCAGCTTGCATCCAGTCAGCCGTGATAACAATCCCGGGAGTGGGCACAACAACTCACCAAAGTTTCATGGCAATCAGATGGATGGTATTGATATCCCGCCAGGAGATGGTAGTTCAACACGCTGCAACGGGGTTCGGGGGTTCTTGCAGTACGCATGCGTGGCTCGCGTATTCCACACCTAAGTAATATAACAGCTTCCCGCATGCCAATGGTTGTCATTATGCATGGAAACGAATCACGCGCCATCACTCATTTGTTAAAACTACTCGCGCGCTATCTATTGTAAATTAGATCTACTATGCCTATAAACAAACCATCCCGGGAGTGTGCACAACAATTCACCAAAATTTGATCGCAATCGGATGAATGGTGTTTGAACGCATAAAAGACGAACAAACAGACAAACATTCACTTTTACGTATATAATAGATAGATAGCCCACGGTCGACTCTAAACAGGTCGGAAGGTTTGACCTGACAACACTGTAGCTACGCCTGTTGTCAGTCATACTTCGTCGCGAGCGCCTGAACAGCTGTTTGCTAGCAAGGGAGGCGACAAAAACTACGAAATTAATATTGGACTAATATACGTACTACATGTTTAGCAAATCATGTTTATTTTTATTTACATATGGCCAGTGTTACAGTCGGAAATAAATGAATAACGTGCATATGATCGTGAAAAGTTGTTATAAGAGCCAATAAGCTGATATTAGGTGTGAATGATAGGGAAGTAATATACCAACATAAATGTGTTTAGCAAAATAAAGAAAATTCTTTTAGGCTTCTTTTCGTATTTTACTACTCTGAAGTACGGTGATAAAAATAAATGCCGGTGTTATAATAATATGGTGTAAGTGAATGCAATTGAGGGTTATGTGATGCAAACATGTAGGCTATCTCCCACAACATCTTTACCCTGTAGGCCTATAAACCCTCAATTCCGTCACAAATGTATATAGATAATTTACTACCATTATAGAAATACTCTGTTGCTGCTGGTATTCAATAAATGCATCAGATTACTTATGTTTCCTTCCTAAAGTGTCTGCAACTTTCTCTTCCCATAACCAAGTTTGCTGACATCAACAGCATCATTCCTTGCCTGTGAATAATTGTTTAGCAATACATTGGCAATAAATAAAAGTATTTTTTTCACTTAATAGACTAATTTCCACTCCACAAAGGCACACATCATTTGGGAAACCAGTACTGTATCACCAAACAAAATTGTTTTAGACACAATTACTAACACCCTTGACACTTTAAGAACATGTCTTCATTAGCATCATTGGAGACCAATGACTTAGGACACAGCTAGCTGTGTCAGCAATGTGGTACACTACCGGTAGGTCTGATGGAACAGTGAGACCGCCTCTGTTTAGGGTGTCAAAGCAAATATCATTGGTAGAGGCTTCTTTTCCTACTAAACTATCAACACAAAGTGAACATTCTAGCTTTGAGGAGACCTTGAATGCAGTATAACCTGATGCACACAGAAGACAGAAAGAGTCAATTTGAAAGTCAAAAATATTTGTTCTGATTCACACATACTACACATGTGTATTTGAACACTCACTATGGAATCTTTTGAAAGTTGCATTTATAAATTACTACACTATCACAACTCGTATAACTACACCAGTGAATGTTAGCAGCAAATGAAATAAATCTCTAATAGTGTCCACCAAAAATTCTTGTGCTTTCAATTCAAGAGCTTCACCCTGCTTGACTCTTCTGTCCTTCTTGGTTTTAGGAAAAGGAAAGTATGACGGCAACAATCTGGAAAAATTGTAGGCAGGGTTCCTAATGCCAATTTTAATCTCTCCATCGGGCGCTCCTTCCATTCTCCAGATGAGTCCTTATATGTCTCTGTTTTAATAATATCACTTTAGTGAAAATTATTTATACAAACTACAGATCATTTCGAAGGTTTCCAGTCCTTCCGAAGAACTTTCCTAATCCAGGCCTGGCGCAGATTTTCGTCACTTGGGAACCTAAACACTGGTGTGTAGCCTCCCTTATTTGGATAATGTGCGTTACAGTTGGGGACACAACATTTATCTGGCATTGTTACGGTTCTGAAACATTACTGGAAAATCAACGTTTAAAACATGAAGCACATGTGATAATTCCATGTACCGTGTTTAAAAATACCGGTACCATATTTGCCAGATATAAAGCTTACTCGTCAGCGTGTTCTCGATTAGGGATTACAGTTTTTAAAAAAACGCACCTGGAAATGTAGTAGCCTATAAACGCTACTATAAAGCGTATAGCCTAAACGTACAAAGCGTAAGAAACAAAATATAGAATGAAATATACTTGTGAGGTAAACAAGAACACCCATGGAGGAAAGAAAGGAAGGAGATGCCCTCGCTGCGCTGCCTAGCGCAAGCTGTTGAAGCCAAACGGCATGCCCGCTTTGGTTAGCGAGAAAATGGCTGTCCCTATGCTTAAAGCCGTAAACCACTCCAACTAGTAATGGATTTTAGTGACATAAAACTGCAATGACAAGTCAAGATTTTTTCTTGGATAGGCAGAATACACTCTGTACATCACGGTACTTGGCACAAATAAGCTGCGTTATCGTTTTAAAAGCCAATTTAAATATAAATATGAGAGCACCTTTCAACGCTAGTATTGTAAGAAAGACGTGGCTAAACGTAATAATATGCTGAAACACTGATTAAATTGAATAGGCCTACAGGTGTCGGAAGGTACGAGTTATACCAAAGAAAGATCAACTTGGGAACTAATGATGCCGAACTAATTACGGTATTTACACCAAATTGAGTTTTAAGTTCTTATTGGTGTTGAGGCATTCATCAGTTTTTAGGCCTAATTTCGAGCACAGCCACTTTCACTCATTGGTCGTACACATTTTGATATTAAAAAATACGAACCTTAAAATTAATAAACAGAACACTTGGACGCTTATTTGCACAAACATACGGTACTTTTCGGTACCGTGCGGTATTTTCTTTGTGGGGGTAGAAAATTGGCGATTAGCCTCCAATTGATTCATTACGTAGGCCTGTTGAACTAATCTTTTCTTTTATATTTTTAGATAACTTCTATTAGATTGTAGTGTTCGATTGAATAAAATAGACATGCACTTATTTTTCACGTAACGACCATTGAACTGTAGGTACTTCTGGAACAACTCCTCCCTTAGTAACCCTCGCTGAAAACTGCTTCCTGGTCATCGCCTCTTTGACGTGCACTACCAGGCGTAACTAGTCGCACCAAAAACTGTCATACCATTGAACTCGAGGTTGCAAGTCAGCTGATATGTCGTGATTCTTTTCATGTAGTTGATCGTACGTACCTCTGTGCACCGTTATATGCATGGTATTTTCCAATAATACGGTGGGTTTACTGTCTACTTTATTTTCGAATTGAGATTTGTAATGAAGTAGCCTATTTTGCATTTATGGATACGTCTTACATCAAATTTAGACCTAAATAACATATGACAAATACACGTGGGCCATATTATAGGTTATAGGGGAAGATGGGGGAATTCCGCCATCTTGGGTAATTCCGCCACCACTTAAATTCGAATTACTACGCGACTTACATGCGCACGAATAAGCGTGACCTCTAGTGGATGTCTAGCAAAACACAATCAGGTGTGTCAATTGCCGATGTGGAAGTGTGCGTTTGCTCGGGAATAAGAAATCTCCAATCATCCCTTTTGATCTAATATTGTACCATCAAATGAATCAAGTTAAGGGTAGTTTAATTAAGTCATTGCCTAATTTTGGTTATATTTTATGAAAGTATGATCATTACTGATCATTTTATGCTATTCGTTTTTGTCGTTCAATTTGTTGGTTAAGTAGCATTTCACGCCTAAACACTCAATGGGCTCAAGGGGTAATGCCACCACAGGTGGCGGTATTCCCCCATTCAACTTTCCAATAGTAGAAATTGCTTGATTTTATTGGCAGATGCGGCGAAATATAGGGAGAAAAACAGAATAGTCGAAATGGACTGCGGACGATCTAAAGAAAGCTGTTGAAGCTGTGAATGATGGTAGCTCTGTTAAAAGTGTTTCCAAGTGTTTTAATATTCCAAGAACAACACTAGGCTACGTGATAGGTTCAAAGACAGTAAGTTAGACACACCTACATTAGGGCGTAAACTACTGTTTTCTGAAGAGCAAGAGAATGACATTCATTACCATCTTTTATTTTTATTTAAAAAATGAACTATGGTACAGATGCACTAAATGCTCAAAGTGGGCCCATTCTGAATGTAGCGGCCACGATTCTCCGAAAAACTATGTTTGTGACTTCTGTCTGTGTAATTAATAAATATCGTAAACGGCACTGTATGTATAGTAATCATTTTGTAGGCTTTTCATGATCCAAAGTTGTCTATATCCGTTAAGTTTAAATATGGCGGTATTTCCCCATCAGTATGGCGGAATTGCACACTTAGTGAGGGCAATACCGCCACTTGCACTGGTCAAGGAAAATTAAAATATCACCTAGAAGTTACTTGATAAGAGTAATGATACTTAGTAGTATTGAAGCCAATGTAATAAGGGGCTGTATTTTCTATTTCTTTCTTTTCTACAAGAAACTGTATCAGCACAGGTCAACATCTTCCTTAAGGTGGCGCCATTCCCCCATCTTCCCCTAAGCTATTAGTCACAGAATAACCTAGGCCTACAGATTTCCATGGAAACTTCCAGATGTATTAAGGTGTGTTGCAACGTTGAAAATGTCATTTTTCGCTAAAAAAAATATTTAAATTTTTTTCATCGGAAATGAAAGCTAGATATATCTTCTTCAAAATGAGATACAATTCATACATATATTCCAACCGTAAGTGCCTGAAAATAAGACTTAAATAGCCTCATGCGCACGTGTCATGGGGAGTGGCTGCAGTGTCCTGCCTACATCCTACAGTGAATATCTTGTCAGATTTTCTTTTTCAAATCTCCCTCCTTGCATTCCTTCTGGGTATATAACGAGCGGCTAGCTACAGAGCTGATCCACTGTTTGATTGGCTAGGGGCTGCTGGGTTCTTATTGGTTGTTGGTGGAACATTTCTATATTCCTTGGATTTTAAGCTGCTCCATGCTTTTTTGTTCCAAAGCGGTGCAGCGCTCGACGGCGCTTCATGCAGCCAGCAACCAGAAAGAAAGGCGCCTTGGATTATTGATCAAAATGGCGTCGCATTCGCTTGCTTTGAAGCTGCGGGTGTGCCGTTTAAAATCCTAGGAAGGCAGATTTTGAGTTTGTGGGTGTGGTTATATGTGTACATGTGATTTTATATTGATTGATAAAGTGATTACCTTTAGCCAGAACATTACATCTAGGAGATTTGTGTGAGAATATTTTGGGGAGTTTTGATGAGGTTATGGCATTACGTGGGTAGATTTTTACTTGACATTTTTAACTTCTTTCGGATGGATATAATATGTAACACGCGGAAGTTGCCTTCATTTACAGAAGTAGTTGCTACCTTGTGTTATTGCATATTAAAATGCATAGTTCGTAATATCATTAGGTATATGGAAATGTGCTACCGTACCTCGAGCGGCCTACGGTACTGCATCCTTTAGATACCGTAATTATCATGTGAAATTCCGCAGTAGAAAACTTCAAAAGCGTTCGTTGGTTTCTGTAGAAAATCATTCTTACTGGTCTAGGGCTCTCTCTTATAATATTAAAACACGTGGTATATCACAATTACTACGTTTACATGACGAACTCATCGATTTGAATACGATCCTGTTTTCAGTACGCTGCCCGTTTACATGAGCAGTTTCCGTTCGTATTGAAATCTATTTCAATACGGTATATAATTTATGGTGGCCAACCTGCAGTTATGTTGGCTAACTCGTATTAAACAGCAAAATAAAAGACCTGTACCGTAATTATCATATTACTAGTGTATGAGACAGGACCCTGACTTTCACAGTTTCACTGGACGTGTTAGGCTGTAACCATTGATCTGGACGCGTTAGGCTGTAACCATTGGATTGGACAAAACGAAGGTTAGAATTGTCGAGTGTAGGTGCAGCCTGTGGTCGCAGGAAGTTAGCGGGGCGCTCACAGTTTCACTGGACGCGTTAGGCTGTAACCATTGCCAAAACCATTCATCTGGACACGTTGGGCTGTAACCATTGTCAAAAACCATTGGATTGGACAAAACGAAGGTCAGAATGGTCGGGTGTAGGTGCGTCCTATGGCCACCGGAAGCTAGCGGGGCACTCACAGTTTCACTGGACGTGTTAGGCTGTAACCATTGTCAAAAAACATTGGATTGGTCAAAACGAAGATTAGAATGGTGGGGGTAGGTGTGGGGAGCTAGCAGGGCATGATTGACAAAAAGAACATTGATCTGGTACTGGACGAAAGACCACATATACAATTAGTACCGTATGCGTGGGGTTGGCAACACTGTTCTGTTGTAACGCCGATAATGGCAGATACAGCTAAGTCATGTTATAATTTGGGATGGCGGGTGGGTTATAGACAGCTGAGGAGTGAACTACATCATTCCCAGATCAATTTTGAATCATTTGAAAAGATATTTATTGCAAATTTAAGAAGTTTTTTCCCCCCTGGGTTCGTGTCTCCTGCACTGTCACCATTGTCATCCGACGTTTCTTTGAAGGGTTGTTTGTAAACATGAAAAATGGATACGCCGAAGATTTTGATGTTGTTTGTTCTTACAAAGTTTATGGGTAACAGTCGTCCCTTTTAATTACTGAATCTTTTAGAGACGCCGGGCTGGCAGATTGTTGCTCCGAATGGGATCTGTAACAGGCCAGTAAATCTACTGACATGGCTCCCTCGCATTTAGGCCTAAGCACCCGGACTGCGCCAGGATTCGATCCTGCTACCTTGGTAAAAGCAGGTGAGAAAGTTACCGCTGCGCCACTCGGCCAGTCTGTGTTGAATTTATTCAAATGGAAAAAGGAACGGATTAATCGTCAAAGAAAGACTGTGTATTTTCACTTTTTCTGTTGACCACATTTTACCTACGGATACACCAGACATTCAAAGTAAAACGGACAAAAGTACATTAACGCTAAAAACGCGTGCAAACAAACTACGCTTATCAACCACGAAAAGAACACAGAATATGGGCAGGAAGTAAAACATTACGATTCGAGTCAGGCGACAGACGAAAGTAGGCCTAAATTAGTTTATCATTGTAACTCAAGAGCGTGCAGAATCGCTTTCAGTACGATCCGCGTTTACACGTTCCTGAATACGTGTTTGGATACGATCCGATCCCACAATTTTACCGTATCGAGCTTGAAAATCAATACGAACTGAGTCCCGTTTACATGACCGTGTTCAATACGGTAAGTGTAATCAAATCGATTTGAGTTCGCTATGTAAACTCGGTAAATATCGTGGTGTATACAATAATATAAAATATCCTCAGCGTTACAAGTAGCCTACCGGTAAATCTGAACAAAATGTGTTGTAGGTTAGGTAGAGTATTTCGCCGAGGGTGGGGGTTGAGGGAAATGCATTACTCAAAACGTTCGAGCAATACATCATGTTAGCAAGGCATGTTACGCATACCGTAAGCTATAGTGAAATCCAGAAAGTTTGCCTACAAATTTGTTAATGCATGAGGAAAATTGCCATAATCTTCCTGATTAATGCAGTTATCAAAATTATTTTAGGAGGGCTATGGGTACTACCTAGATGTGATGTTCTGCTATATAATTGAGTACCGTAATCAAGTTCCATACTCCTAATGCTCCTTGAGAATAAGGTTCATTATAACCAAAATCTTTCCCCATGTCAAGACACAGAATCAAACTCTGTAGAGGGTTTGTTTGAGTTTAAGTGGTTTGAAATAGGGCAAATACCAATCAAGGTGATTCTTGTTCATATTGTTGGATATTAGAGTTTTAAAATTGAACAGCTCATGGTAAATAAATGGAATCACATGTCACTATTAATACAGTCCTGCAACAATTGTGTATATATTGATATTAATAGGCCTATATGATTTACAATGATTAAAAAAGGATGCCCCAATAAAGAAGAATTATGTTCCTAACATTGTCCAGATAACCTTCTGTTCCCTATTTCCCGTTTTAGGCCGGTATAAATTACGTTCACAATGGAATATCCATCTCATTTGCGTACAATCGTGTTGACAGACCGAAAAGCATCAAACTATTGCATTAAGAAACTGCTGTACTCGGGGGGGATTGGTATTGAAATTCTGACTTTATTCTCTATTACGGTACATCAAATAACTACAGTCGAACCTCCATTCTGCGGACACCGTCGGTTCCGAGTGAAAATGTCCGTTATGAGAGTTGTCCGCTGAAACAAGTTTGTAAAAATAATCGAACATTTTAACGGCAAAGTACATCCACCTAAACATACACATCTTTATTTTGATTATTTGTTTATTTGAGTTTTCCTGCATTTGAATTTTTCAGCAAGCTTTCTCACTGAAAGTCCCTTCTCACTTTCTACAATCACATTTCTTCTTCTTTTGAGGTTTAAACACGTTCGTCCCTTGTTACTTATGTTTACTCGACGACTGAAATGCTACGATATTTCTGTCTCACTAATTAGCTCATGTACTGCAAGTCTTTTCCTTCTCACGTTGACTACATGAGCTCGACCTTATCGGTGGCAATCTGAGTTATGAATCGAATGATGCAAGCAGGGAAGAAAATCACCAGGTAACTCTTGAGTAAACAGTCACTGGCAGCAATCCTGGACAATTAGAATTCTCGGAATGTACACCAGTAGGTAGAACACCATAACAAAAGGTTTGGAAAGAGGAATGTATAGAAGAATTAACTTGACCGCTACTACAGCGTTGCCATGTAGCCTGCATTTCACTCTCTCTCTCTTCTTTGACTCAAACTAGGTGTAGTACAGATATTCAAGAGGGATTTCCGTATGTCTGCAGAATGGTTTTAAAAGAATGGTCTGGTGTAAAAAGTGTCCGCTTAAGTCAAGTGGATAGTGTCAAATATTCGGCCCTCCACCAATGGATAGATTAATACACATAAAAATAACTGAACTTTATTCATCTTGCATTACATGCTGTCCGTTCCGTTGGACGCCATTTTACTTAACTACTTGAGTCAATGCCCTCTAGATCCTAGGGCTGCTTAATATATAAAATAAACAAAGACATCTCAATCAGTGTTCCCAACATTCTCCCACCAAGTTAACGGATGTGAAACAGTTAACTTCACATAGTCCTGGGAACATTATACATTCTGCTCACACCTGAAACAAATTGGCACAAAACAGACAAGTTAATCAAAATATCTTTTTGGCACTTTTACAATTCTTCCACTCCTTGTCCTGATTTCTTCCCCTACGTCACTCACACTACCACATGAAACACCACTATCTTCTTTAACAGTCAGTTCACTGTCTGAAGTAGAAGGTTCACTTCCTTGGGCTTCTAGGAGGAGGTAGAGTCTTTGAACTGGGCGCAGAAGCTCTCCAGATGTAGTCTTCAGGCGAACAAGACGGGTGACTCCATCCTTTCCGGGCAAAAGTTCTAGGACCTTTCCTAAAGGCCAATCTAGTCTTTTTGAGTTGTCATTGCCAATGAGGACAACATCATCAACCTGAACAATTTTTTGCTGCTTGACATTCATCTGCTGTCGCAGCAGACCCAAGTACTCGCTACGGAACCTCTTTCTCAGATTCTCCTTAAGTCTTAATCTGTACTTCAACCACTTGTTCAAACTGGAAGACTCGATGACATCAATCTCAGGCACAGCAGCTTCACGAATATCCTGAAGAAACATGGCAGGCGTTATTGCTCCTAGTTCATTGGAATCATCAGCTGTATATGTCAGAGGTCTCGAGTTTACTACACTTTCACAGTCACATAGCACTGTTTCCATCTCCGAGTATGTAAGAGATGAACGTCCAAGTGTTCTCCGAAGTAATCTTTTCACTAGTCCTATCAACCTCTCCCACCAACCTCCCCACCAGGCAGCAGTGGATGGGTTGAACTTCCACTTTATTCTCTCCACTGAACAGTACTCGTGTACCTTCGACCACTCGATTCGACTGAAGGCAGTTTCAGTACCAGAAAAGTTAGTCCCATTATCACTGAAAATTACAGCAGGTCGTCCTCTCCTAGCTACAAATCGACGAAATGCTTGCAAGAAAGCATCTGTTGACAATGACAGGAGTAGTTCCAAGTGAACAGCTCTGGTAACTCCACACGTGAACAAGCAAATCCACGCCTTTTCGTGGTTTTTCAGATGAAGAGGTCCAGCCAGGTCGACACCCGAAACTTCAAAGGCAGCAGCATCTCTCACACGTTCTGCTGGAAGTGGTGGAGTGGATACTACGAAGGGTTTAGCTTCCTGGCGCTTGCAGAGTGCACACTTAATTAACACTGACCGTAGTGTTCTTCTTCCTCCCATCACCCAGAATCTTTCCCTCATAATCGATAGAAGACCTTGAACGCCAACATGACACCTTCGAATATGAACATCCATAATCAGTCGTGACACAAAGGGATGATTTTTGGGCAAAAGTACAGGATACCGAAAGTCATGGTTGTCAGGTCTATTGGAGATCTTGGTTCGCAAGCGGAGGAGACCGTCATGATCTTCAAAGGGTTGTAGGCTGGAGATTCTGGGGTCCGTGGTACTGGGAAATGCATCTTTCTGAACTAGTTTCAAGACCCTTATCTCAGCAGAAGTGACTTCTTCAGTAGAAAGTGGTCCCGTCTTCTTCATAAAATGTTCAGAGCCAGCAGCTCTACAATTGTTTACAAAACGACCCATCCAAGCAACCATTCTAATAATTTTCTCACTCTTTGAAAAGTACCTGTAGTACCAGTCACTTGGAAGAGAATCAGCATTTGCACAAAGCATAGAGGAAACAACAGTACTCTTTCTTTCTTGAATAATAACATCCTCTTCAAACTTGACTTCGGCCGAAGGCCAACAGCTACGCTTTTGGTGCAACCATTTAGGGCCCTCCCACCATGATGAATGAAGCAACTTTTTACCTGAACAGCCTCTAGATGGCAGGTCAGCTGGATTACAAATCCCTGGAACATGATGCCACTGTTCTGGTCGAGTCAGCTTCCTTATCTCATTCACACGGTTCGCCACAAAGGTAGCCCACTGATCATCTCTTCTAATCCATGCTAAGACTGTGGATGAATCACTCCAGAAGTATGACTCACAGCTTTTGGGAAGATCTTCAATTATTGCTGCATGGAGCCTAGCACCTATCAATGCAGCAAGCAATTCTAGACGAGGTATCGTGACTGTATTGTTCGTGGGGGAAACTCTTGTTTTTGCCTGAACCAACTGTACATTTACTTGCCGAGTCGTCTCCACCCTCAGGAACACAGCTGCAGCGTAGGCATCCTTGCTGGCATCACATAATGTATGCACACTCCATTCAGCAGGTCCACTGTTAGAAGGTAACCATCTTGGGATCTTCAAGTCTTTCAAGCATGCGACATCTTCTGCCCATTTCACAAATCTGTTGGCAATGCCTTGATCCACCTCTTCATCCCACCCAATGTTTACATTCCATAATTCTCTTAATATGAGTTTTGGCTCTAGGGTCACAAGAGAAGAAAAACCAATTGGATCAAACACCTTATGGGCAGTGGAAAGAATAGTCCTTTTGGTAATTTTCTCTGGATAATTCTGGAAACAGTCTGGGCTTATGGCCAGAGTGTCATGCTTTCTGTCCCAGATTAAACCAAGTACATTAGTGAGACAAGCCTCTGTAAGTATATCTGGATCTGAGAACTCCCATCCACGCAATTCGAACTTGCCATCAGCCATGATAGAGGTGGCTTCGTGAATGAATGTTTTAAGCTGATCATCATCAAGGCTAGTGACTACATTATCAACATAGAAACAATCCAAAAGACTTTTAATTGTGGTCTCAGAGTATGCAGAAATTCCCTCATGACATTCATCTAGAATTCTTGAGAGATGAAGTCTGATAACTGCATTTAACAGATAAGGACTACAAACAACACCAAACACAACTCTCCTGTGTCGATAAACAATTATATTCCCCAAATCATCCTTCCATAAAAAACGTAGGAAGTTCCTGTCATTTGCATGTATACTAATCTGCAAGAAAGCTCGCCTGATGTCAGCTACAACTCCCACTTGCTTCAGACGGAATCTTAAAAGAAGTGGAGGTATCTGTTCTATCAATGATCTCCCTTTCTCCAAGCACGAATTCAATGAAGGACTATTCTTTTCACGAGCTGATGCATCGAACACAGGTCTAATTTTGGTGGTGCTATTTTCTTTCACTACATGTCTGTGAGGAAGATAATGACAGCTATCACTAACAATCTCAGAGTCAGGAACCCGTTCAATGACACCTTCTTCAAGCCATTCCTCAAAAACATGTTCATAATCTGGGTACAGGTTATTAGCCTTCAATTTCTTTATAGTAGAATCCAGTCGTTTTTCTGCCAGGATGTAATTCGATGGAAGAGGGGGTGCCTATCCTTCCAGGGAAGATGGACTTCATATCGACCTTCACCATTCACCCTTACAGTCTCTTGAAAATGCTTGTCAACTTCCAACTGCAATTCAAGCTTAGTTTTCCGATCAACAGGATCCGTAATGCCAATCAACTCCAATTTCCAAAGATCTGAGATGTTTAAATCATTAATCAACATTGAGGTGACAATCATAGCAGTTGTAACTCTGGGTTGTTCACTGGGATATTTACCAAAAATGGTCCAACCTAACCTGGTCTCCATAGCTATCAAACCACATGATACACTTCTAACATTGCCCGTGAAGAGTCCGGCAGCAATGTCAGCACCAATCAGAATTTCTACAGGACCTGCAGTACCTATGGCTTCCTGTATATTGTTGGTATTATCAAGTATTTCATTAACTAAGGCACTATTCTGAATATGAGGTACATTATCACAAATATTGTCTTGGTCCAAGACCTCAAAATTGCACAAATAATCATTATTGAGACTGGCAAGATGAATTCTATGTTTATTGTGCTCACAAATACCGGTTTTCTGACCTCCGAACAGTAAATGGACAATAGTTTCTCTCCCAACAGGAGAATAATTCATTTCCCGTGCTGTTCCCTTCAACACATATGACCGTTGTGACCCTGTATCAAGAACTGCCTTCACAGTACGTTCACATCCATTCCCACGAACCTTCACCAGAAGCGTAGGAAGCAGCACACTATTATCACACGTTAAGTTAGCAAGGGCTTCATCGTTCTGTACAGTCATGACGTCAGGCCTAGGGGAGTCAGTACTGTTAACTACATTCTTACTTCTCTTAAAATCTGGACACAACAACATTACATGGCGCTTATCACAAATCAAACATTTTTGCTTGTAGGTGCACTTTTTAGCTACATGATTTGGTTTAATGCAAATAAAACAATATTTCCTATCCTTAATAATTCCAAGTTTTTCCGAGAGAGGCATATCACGTGCTTTATAGCAGTCAGCGCTGCTATGGTGTTCATTACTGCAAAAGATACAAGCAGAACGCTTATTTTCCTGTAACGAGAGTAAACCCATTGCTGTAGGTACATCTTGCCTGGAACATGATTTAGGACTGCTATCTTTCTGCACTTTCTTTGCCCTATCAGCTGACTGTTTAAACCCAGACATGGCCACATGGATCCTTTCCTCATTTTGCACTTCCGCCTTCATGAAGGACATGAACTTATTAAGTCGTTGTTCTGCATTAGATATATCACTATATAAAGAACTTCGCTGCCATACTCTTAAAAAGTCTTCAGTCATGCACGATTCTAACAAAGGAAAAAGGATTGCTGCACATTTCCCAGTTGTGACACCAAGAGATTCAAGTGCCCTTAAATGACACTCCAGCTTATCATACATCTCCGTGAGTGAACGGCATGTTTTACTAGCAGGCAGGGTCAAACTGAGAAGATCCCTGATGTATACTTCAATTAGAAGATCTTCCCTACCAAAACGTTCCTGAAGTGCTTCTATCACTAACACGTAATTGTCATCTGTGGCTGGAAAACTGTCTACAACAGACCTAGCTCTGGAGTTGGGTAACGTAGCTTGTATAAGATAATAGAATTTATCAACTGGTGCAATCCCTACATTCTCATGAATACGCTGGAATTGGTTCCAAAACGGCAACCAATCTCTGAGTTCACCGCCGAACTTACGAAATTCTATGGTTGGAAGCTTTATTTTCCTATTTACTTGAGCATTACTTGTTGAGTCTTCACTTGTGATAGATTGTCGGTCTAGGGAATCAATTTTTAAACGCCGCACTTTTAACAGTTCGTACTTACTGCGATACTCGTCAGCCGCCAGCGCTTCTTGATCTAGTTCTTGTTCACTAGCACCGTTTTCCAACATCCATTCCATAACCTCTTCATTCTGGGCATTGATATTCTCGAAGTACTGTTCCAAAGAAGCAAATGATGCTCGAGCTTCTTCATACTTTTCTTCTTCAAGAAACTTATCAAGTGCAACGGAATGCCGCGTAAACAATGCTCTGTCGATTCGTCTTCTACTTTTAACCTTCTCCATTGCGGAAGTAATCACAAAACACTGACGAGAAAAACTATCGTGCCGTTACGCTGGGCGCCAAATGTCAAATATTCGGCCCTCCACCAATGGATAGATTAATACACATAAAAATAACTGAACTTTATTCATCTTGCATTACATGCTGTCCGTTCCGTTGGACGCCATTTTACTTAACTACTTGAGTCAATGCCCTCTAGATCCTAGGGCTGCTTAATATATAAAATAAACAAAGACATCTCAATCAGTGTTCCCAACAGATAGGACAGATGGCGATGTCCGCTGTCCGGACTTCAAGGTGTCCTCTGAAATGAGGCTAATTTAACACTTGTCTTATGTAAAATAAAATAGGTTCCAAGGAGAAATGTCCGTATAGGCAGGTGTCCGCTGAATAAGGGTGTCCGTTAGGGCAGGTTCAACTGTACTAACATTTGCTGTCCTAAAAGGGAAAAACAAAAAAAATACTTTTGCACTGAACCACTCATATTAAAACACCACTTTGCTGTGGGAACTAGAGCTCCCTAGGTTTTATCTAAAAACCAAATAAATTGTAAATACAATTTTAAAACACATACATTTTCATTTGAGACTGTTTCGAAACATGTACCTGTCATCATCATCTTGTACAGTTTCCAGCCCCAGGCTGGGTCTGTTTGCAACATAAGCCTCGCCACTTAGTTCTTTCAACCCACCACCTCTCCGCTGTCACTCTGGTCCAGTCCTTGCCTCTCTTCTTGACACATTCCTCCACTCCTTTCAGCCATCTATCTCTTGGTCTTCCCCATGGTCGTTTCTTCTGCATCTGCATCTCATGTATCCTCTTGGGAATCTTCTTCTCATCCATTCTCTTTAAGTGTCCATACCACCTCAGTCTTGATGTCTCAATCCTACCTTGCAAGGGCTCCTCTTTCACCATTTCCCTGACCTTTTCATTCCTCACCCTGTCTCTTCTTGTTACTCCGATCCTACTTCGCAGGAACTTCATTTCACCTGCCTGTATTCTGCTTATGTCTCTTTTCTTCATAGTCCACGTTTCTGAAGCATAGGTCAGTATCGGGATATAGTAGCTTCTGTAGAACACTTCCTTGCTTTTTTGTGGGTCATCTTTATTCCACACTAAGCTCCTAATGCTTCTCAGAAATGCTTCTGCCTGTCAGCCACGTTCCGTAATCTCTTTGTCATTTCTCCCATTTTCCTCCACTAGACTTCCCAAGTACTTGAGACTTTCCACCTTCTTCAGCTGTCCACCTCCAAGTGTTATCCCACTCATTGGTCTGTCCTTTTTCCTGGTCGTTAACAGGATCTCACATTTACTGATGTTGAACTTCCATCCGTACTCTCCCACTGTTTCTTCCCAAGCCTTCAGTTGCTCCTGAATTTCCTCCTCCTTGTTTCCCCAGACCATGAGATCATCTGCAAACACCATTGCTTTCATCTTATCTTCTCCTATCTTTCCTGCTACCCGTGTCATTACCTCGTCCATAACCACAATAAAGAGAAGGGGTGACAGTGCACTACCCTGTTTCAGGCTACTCATTTGTCTGAACCAGTCTGTTCTTTCCCCTCCAACTTTCACACAACTCGCACTTCCACAATACATCTCCTTCACTCTGCCTACAGTCTCTTTTTCCATTCCCATGTTTTCCATTGCTTTCCAAACCTTCTCCCTACACACACTATCATAGGCCTTTTCGATGTCCAGGAAGGCCATCAACAGATCCTCTCCAAATTCGTAGTGGTGTTCCTGGAGCTGTCTCACTGAAAATATGAGATCCACTGTTGATCTCCCAGGTCTGAATCCATACTGCTCCTCTCTCAATTTTCTCTCCACTTTGGCTCGTATTCTACTTTCTAATATCTTTTCATATATCTTGGCACAGTGAGGTATGAGTGTGACTCCCCTGTAATTTCTGCACTCCTTTCTGCTTCCTTTCTTAAATATTTGGACAATTAATCCTTTCTTCCAATCTTCTGGGGTATTTTTCTCCTTCCATATCACCCTCATCACACGGTACAGCCACTGTTTCCCAACCTCCCCTGCTGCCTTCACCATTTCAACACTCACTTCATCCACACCTGGTGCCCTTCCTCCTTTCATCTTGTCTATAGCCATTTCCAGTTCTCTCCAAGTCAGGTCCTTTTCCATTCCTGTGTTGTCTTCTCCATCTTCCAATACATTGTCTTCCTCCCTATGACCATTTGGATTCAGCAAATCCTCAAAGTACTCTTTCCACACTCTCTTGAGTGTCTCTTTGTTGTGTACCTCATTTCCGTTTTTGTCCATCATTACCACATCCTCTTGCAGACCACTTCTCTTACTTTTGACCATCCCATAAAGTACTTTCTTATTTCCTCTGCTGTCTTCCTCCATCATCTCTGTCCACTTTATCATTCACTTCTTCCTCTCCTCTGCGACAATCTTGTTTGCTTCTTTCTTCTTTATCTTATAATCTTCCCTTGCCAGATCAGTTCTTTCCTGGAACCACACTCTGAAAGCCTTGTTCTTCCTTCCCATAGCTTCTTTTACTCTCTCATTCTACCATGGTGTCTCTTTACACCGCTTTCTGTTGCTTGTTCTTCCACATACTGCCACTGCAGCTTCCACCATTGTGTTTTTGAATTGCTTCCATTCCTCTTCCCCTGTTTTAGGATTGTCTGTTGGCATCCTTTCCCTTATTATCTTCTGGAATTCTTCCTTGACTTCCTTTTCCTTGAGTTTCCATACTTTGATTCTCCTTTCCTGGTACTCTGTCCTCTTGCTATCCTTAACAACTCCCAGGTTCATTACAAGTATTCTGTGGTCGCTATCTAAGGCCTCTGATGGTATTACCTTTATATCTCTGACACTTCTCTTCATTTCCCAGTCGTACAGCATGTAATCTACCAAAGATTTCTTTGTTAAATCACTGCTGTACCACGTTACCTTGTGGCTTTCTTTCTTCCGGAACCAGGAGTTGCCTACCACTAAACCGTTTCTCTTGCAAAAATCTAGCAACTTTCTCCCTTCTTCATTCCTGCTACCCCATCCTTCTGCTCCCAATACATTTTCATATCCTTGCCTTTCACATGTACCTGTAATGTAATAAAAACATGAAACGAAAGGATTTGACTAGGCAGACTGTTAATTTAAAACCCTCATGTTAAATGAATAAGGACCATGGTGGTCGAGAGCGCTAACGCCCTACCTTGTGCCTCGCTGGCATCGGGAGAGCGTAGGTTCAAATCCCACCTCAGCCGTCCTGAAAATAGTTTCTGTGGTTTCCCATTTTCACCACCAGGCAAATGCCGGGATGGTTCCATTCGATTGGTCCACGGCCCATTTCCTTCCAATATCCCTTCCCTGACCCGTCCTGAAAAGAAAAGTTCATGGCCATTGGCTGCGTTAATAAAGAAATAATAGGGAAAGATAATGACTTGTAGACTTAGAAAAGATTTTTGATAGTGTTGATTGGAGTAAATTGTATGAAATTTTGAAAAGCATTGGAATAAAGTACAGGGATAGGAGGGTGATCTACAATCCTTACAGAAACCATACGGCAGCTATGCAAGTTGAAGGGCATGATAGAGTCAGTAATGTCAACTCAAGCGAATGAATTATTGTTAACGGTCATCACTGTTGAAAGCTGGCTAAACCTTTTACTAAATTCTGCGACTAGCATTTCAAGGCTGTATTCAGAAAGATGTAAGGTAAGGCTGCAACTTATCACCCATACTTTTCAATGAAGGAATTGAGAGAAAAATTTTAAGTAGGAGTAAAGATTCGAAGAGAAAATTTCAACTTTGAGATTTGCTGATGGCATTGTCATATTAGCCGATTCACCAGAGGATTTGAATGAGATTTTAAATGGAATGCACTCCATCTTGAGGAAAGAATTCATGATGAAAATCAACAAATGTGATATATGATACAAGAATAGCAGCCAATGGCCATAAGCTGGGCATGTTTGATTGAACGCCCGAGAGCTCCCAACAAGTTCAATTTCAAGTAGTTCCAACTTTCGCTACCAGATGCTACTGTCACTAACACTAGGGGCGAACGTTGGAACTTGATAGACCGTTTTCTAACCAGCCAAATATAGCCTACAAATTTTGCTACAGACCACTAATTGCAGTGATAGGTTCTTTCAAATGGCATGGGCCCGCAGGCTTTACTTCCCCTCCGAAGAAAGGCATAGTTCTAAAAGAACAATTTGTGTGTTCCGGGATTTAAGAAAGGCTTTTGACACCGTAGACCACAATATACTCATTAGAAAACTTGAAAAGAAAGGTATTCGTGGTACTCCTCAAGAACTAATAAAAAGCTTCCTTTTTAACAGAATACAAAAGGTGCGAATCAAAGATACTCTAAGTAGAAGTGCTGAAGTAAAAATTGGAATACACCAAGGAACAGTTTTAGGTCCTATTCTTTTTCTGTTATATATTAACGATTTATGTGAGCTGAACTGTAATGCGATGATTACCTCATATGCTGATGACACTGCCGTCACAGGAACAACTTGGGAGGACACTTTTAATAGAACTCAAGAAACCCTTGCTACAGACCAAAAATCACCTCCTTACCTTAAATGAAACCAAAACACAATACCTATGCTTCTCACACAACAAAACATTACAACCCACAGACAATTTAACACTCAAGATCCACACACCAATTTGTAACAATGGTGAAAGATGTAACTGCTATACCCTACAGAAGTCAATGAATGCTACATATTTTGGGATTATTATACATACCGTAGTCATTTAAAATGGAACATGCATGCATCAAAATTGGCCAATAAACTTCAAAAGTTAATTTACATATTTTACTGAATCAGAAATATCCTTTCAGCAAAAGTCTTGAGAACTGTATATTTTGCCTTAGTCCAGTCATAACTACAATATTGAATAAATGGTTGGGATGGAATACTTGATTCACATTTGGCTCAGAATCTCGTTCTAAAAGTTATGTACAAAAAGCCATCAAATATGAAGCTCTTCTCAAATGGACAGGAACTTAAAATGTGCACTAGACTTCAAGACAGAACTGGAATAAATAACCCTCATCAAAACACACTACCTGTCCAAAGGAATTGAAGTTGTCTTAGCACTAGGATATACAATATATTGTCAGTAAATGTGACAAATAACATCCTTAATATACTGAAGAAAAGCCTTTTTACATGGCTCCTTAATAACTTTGATAAAGTAAATGAACTTATAAATTTTCACCAACATATTTAAACCAACTCAGTCACAAATAAGTAATGTATCATCTTCTTTTATTTTTAGTGTCCTCATAATAAACTTTTCTTACTATTATCAGTCAAATACTATGTTGCAAATAAATTAAGAAACTGTATTCATGAAGCCTACGCTCAAGTTTATCTTATGTGGGATTCACGCTGTATTTTGATGCATCTGTATATGTACATGTTTTCTGTCAGTGAATAAAAAAGTTTTCTCGTAAATAAAAAAGTTCTTAATGCCCTTAAATAATCGGACGACTGTAGGCCGGGTTTGAACCCGCCATCTTGGGCATAGCAGTTCAGCATGCTACCGACTGTGCCACCAAAGGCACAAAATGTAAAACAAAAGGAATGGAATGCAGCCGTAAGAAATCAGAAACATCTATTGACATCAAATAAAGGCAGATGGAAAAGCTAAAGGAAGTAGGGAGCAAAATAATCAGCGATGGACGAAGCAACGAGTGTATAGATAGTAGGCTGGCACAGGTAAGGAAAGAATTTCTGCAGAAAAGCAATGTTTTGTCATCAAATATAGATTTAGATATTTGAAATACATTTTTAAAGCCTTTTTCTGGAGTGTGGTGCTGTGTGGACTGTTGATGCAGGAGAACAGAAGCATTTCAAATGCGGTAGTGCAGGAAAATGATTAAACTCAAATGAGTAGATGGAGTAAGAAGACGAGCGGAAGAGCGCTAATGAAGATAAGAGATCGGTTGATAGGGCACATACAGTACAGTACTAAGACAACCAGGATTGCCAATTTTTTTATGGAAGGAAGGGTAGAGGACAAGAATTGTAGAGGTAGACCAAGGTTACAATACAAGTCATAGTATTGCATCTCATGTGGTATGGTAGCTATGTGGAGATGAAACGATTAGCTGCATCAAACCAGTCCAAGGACTGAAGACTCAAACAGTAACATGGAAATACTCACAGTATTAGCCTTTCAAGATGAGAGTGCTGCTGCGCCAGCATTTGTTGGTCATAGCAGCAGGAGCCTTGCGGGATGAGGAGAGTGAAAGAGGGATGATGGAGTACAGTCCCCACATAAGTCAAGTAGCATTACATGTGCTGCTTGTGTTACTCAGAACTTATAATGTGATTTGTGAACAAAAAGCAAAGCCAACTCCGTACAGGCCATGGAGGCCCTGGGAGCAGTGGAAGGTAGAGGCCTCCACTCTTTGGGACATCGGCACTAGATGGGATGGAGTTGTCAGCTCCATGCCCGGCCGTCTTTGCTCCCAGGAATTACCCTGGTACTCATTTTTGGTGTAGGCTCGCTTTGACAGCCAACAATAGACTTATTTAAATATTCATACAGTTACACCCCAATTACCAGCTTTTGAGGACCCCTACAGTAGTACAACACTAAACTACTTCCGACATGATTGGTTCTAGGGCCTTAAAAAGTGGTTTTTAGTCCCCTTAGTCTGTTATTTATACAAATTAACACCGTTTCACCAAACTGGACGAAAGTGTACATCCTGAGTTTTGTTTCTTGATTTATGAGGCTCAAAATGACCCTAGGTTGGTCCTTCTATGACAATTCAATATTTAGGGAATGGAGAGGGCTGTCCAAATTTCAAGTAGATACGGGTCCAAAAGGTAAGTACATAAAATTTTATTTAGGTCATTGAAACGATGTGGACTTGTTCCAGAGGGGCTAAATCTAGGAAATGGAGGGAGATGTCCAAATTTCATGTTGATAGTGTTACCGGCAGAGTTCTAAAAGGTAAGTATGTAAAATTTGGTTCAGTTCGGTGAAACAGTTTAGACTTGTGCCAAAGAGCCTAAGCACAATGTGTACAGGTAGATATACAGTTTACAATACACACACTGAAGTATATGGGGTTGAAATGACCATGATCTTCAAGCCCCTATTTGAAAGAACCACAATGTAGGATTTTTGCAGCCATGGGAGAACGCGAACTTTAGTATGAACGGATTGCTGCCATGGAAAATCCATCAGAAAATGAAAGGCTGGAGGACAAGAACTGTACAGATTGGTCAAGGTTTGATATGTTTAACAGCCTTTGATGTGGAACGTGGAGATAATACAAAACAAAAGTTTGGTGCTTTTCAGTCGGGCAACACGATTGTACCCAAAAAGAGCTGGGTTATGCCCTAATCCCTAAATAAATTTCATGAGATTAATAAATACACTAGGATGACCAGTTTCGATCGTCAAGCGATCATCATCAGATCCAGTTGCATTAGCATACACTGACAGTTGCATTATCAATACTGCAACTAAATAATTGTTCATATTGTAAATATTTTTCACCTGTATTCTCAAACATAGATGTTATAGCCTAAGTGTAATGGCTCTGATGATGATCGCTTGACGATCGAAACTGGTCATCCTCGTGTATTTAGTAATCTCATGTAATTTATTTCAGGGTTAGGGCATAACCCAGCTCTTTTTGGGTACATTCGTGTTCACCAACTGAAAAGCACCAAACTTTTGTTTACTTAGGCAACACTGAAAAATGGCTTCAAACCCCACAATGGAGATAATACTATAACATGCTTGTGGTGGAAAAATATTCTCCACAATCAAAAACTCCTTAATAATTTTGCCTATGTCCACCTGCTCCAATAAAATATTTTCCACTCTTTGATTCCCAAAAATTAACAATAAACAAGAAGTTCCGTGACGAACTAAAGAGCCTACTTTTCTTAAAATTAAGTTTCATGCCAATGCATAATCTACAGTATGTGAACCTATCCAGAATAATGACGAAATTAAGTTGGTAAAATCGAAGTGTCTAATTAGTTCGAAATATACCTGGTATAATGTAGACTAATAGAGAACTACAGTTGGCAGCCCTGGTGACTGAATATATTCTTAGTTCCATCTCTTAAGGTACAGAATACAAAATTTGGTTGAAGTCCAATGGACGTGAATTGCAGTTAGACATTGAATCTATCAGCACGCGTAAAAGCATGTTGGCAGCAATGTCATGCGTGTGCTGGACAGAAATAATCTGAAATATTATTATATCTTGTTGTGCCAATTTTGGATGAAATCCATTTGTTAGTAAAGAAATTACATGTATTTTAAAATTGGGCCTATCAGCAGGCATAGAATCATGTTGGCAGCACTGACTTATAGTAATTACTCCAAATTAATCTAGAATGTCAGGTGATATGCGTGTGCAAAGTATAGAGCTGTTGGCTTGCATACTTTCTGATATATTGATATTAGGGTAAAAAATATAGACAGCATTTATTAACAGTTGGCAGCCCTGATTGCTCTTAACAATACTTATAGTCATATCTGTTAAGTTATACATAGCACATACGAAATTTGGTTGAAATCCAACTGATAGTATAGAAGTTACATGCATTTAAAAATAATCATGTTGGTAGAACTGACGTATATAAGTTACTCCAAATTAATCTAAAATGTCAGGTACTATACGTGTGCATAGTTTAAAAGCTGTCGGCTTGCATACTTTCTGATATATTGGTATTTGGATTTTTAAAAAATAGAGGGAGCAATTATTAACAGTTGGCAGCCCTGTTAGCTCTTAAGAATACGCTCAGTCATATTTGTTTATGTGAACATATTACACACAAAATTTGGTTGAAATCCAATTGATAGTGTAAAAGTTATATGCATTTAAAAATTGGACCTATCAGAAGGCTTAAAATTATTTTGGCAACACTGTCATGTATGGCATCCTGGAAATTAAACTGAAATAGTATTATCTACATGTGTGCGAATTTTGGAATTGATCCCATGCATACCTTCCAAGATATACAACATGGAGCTCAAATTACTAGTGCGTTTTTTCAGCAGTTGGTAGCACTGACATAATTTTCAAATATGGACGTGAGGTATTTCGGTATACATCTTTACTCATACTAAATTTGGTTTCGATTGCTGCAGCCGTTTAGGAGTTGATAGGGGGGGACAGACAGACAGAAGGACAGACAGACAGACACACAATTTTCCGGATCGATCTCATAAGTCTACTTTTTCCTCATTTTTGCAAAATGTGAAAAGTAGGCTAAAAATTCCATCCCGGAGGTAAACTAGATCACCGGGTGGGGACTACTCGACAGGGTAGTGACAAAGAGGGAATCTAACATTCTATGGATGGCAATGTGGAAAGTTCTAAGCCTGATGGACAATGGAAGGTTTCAAAGGGAAATAGAGAGATTGAGGTTGGAATAGGGAAATGCGCTGGCAAGAAGAACAGGACCTTTGGTCAGGAGACTATAGGATCATTAGCACTAAATCAAACAATGGTTATGCAGGGGTAGGTCTCATACTGACTAGGAAACTTGGTCAGTGGGTGGAATAATATGAGCAATGCAGTGAATTGCTTATTGTAGCTAAAATCGATACATCTACTTGCCCCCAGGAGTGCAAGTCTATATGCCTACCAGTGAAGCAGATGATGAAAAGTTTTATGAAAAATCAGATGGAATTCTGAGGTATGTCATGGTTGATGAAAATGTAATAATAATAGGAGATTGTAAGCCTCCATGGCTTAGGCGGCAGCACGCCAGCCTCTCATCGCTGGGTCCGTGGTTCAAATCCCGGTTACTCCATGTGAGATTTGTGCTGGACAAAGCGGAGGCAGACAGGTTTTTCTCCGGGTACTCCGGTTTTCCCTGTCACAAATTTCATTCCAGCAACACTCTCCACTATCATTTAATTCATCTGTCATTCATTTAATCATTGCCCCGGGGGAGTGCGACAGGCTTCGGCAGCCGGCACAGTTCATATCCTCACCGCTAGATGGGAGCTTCATTCATTCCATTCCCTGACCCGGTCGACTGGAAGCAGGCTGTGGATTTTCATTTTCAATGGGAGATTGTAATGCTATGGTAAAATAAAAATAAAATAAAAAGTTGAGAAGGGAAGATAGAAGGAGAATTCGGATTGGGTGAAAAGAATGATTGAGGGAGCAGGCTGATAGAATTCTGCAGTGAGCACAAGTTAGTTATAGCTATCACATTATTCACAACCACAACTGGAGAATATACACATGGATGAGGGGAATTAGGAAATATAAGACATTTCCAAATCGACTTTATGAAAAGTAAAAAACCATAAAGGTGGGCAGTAGACAAACAAAAAGAGGACGTGAACAAAAGACTCGGAGGGATTATTCAGGAAGGACTAATATGAAGAACCCTGAACAGACAACTAATGTAGAGGAATGGACACTTCAAATCAAATCAAAATAACTTCATTTGCAATGAGGTGTCAACCTCGGTGGCAAATGAGGTACATAATTTACAAACACTAGCCTACTCAATATTAAAAGAATACAGTAACTTAATGTACTATTCACACATTGATTGAACTCCCCTCATACAACTGCTGTAGGAATTTCATAGCACGTTTAATGTTTCTAGGAATACAGCACTAAGTTATACCGATTCTTTCTTTTACCTGATTTTGTCTACTCTGCTCTTGAATATCTGGACTGATTTTGGAAAGGGATCAAACACCGCCCTTGGTAAACTGTTCCATTCCTTCACACCCTTCCCAATGAATGAAAATTTACCCCAATCGCTTCTTCTAAAGTGCCATCCAATTTTGAATTTGTGGTCTGCCCTGCCAATATAATTTCTTTCCAATAATTGTAGCCTCTCACGGATTTCCCCCCATGCTTCCTCTCCTGTATACGCTCTATATAACCCTACAAGTCTGTTTCTCTCCCATCTCTTACTTAATGTTTCCCACCCAAGCTTCTTTAACATATCTGATATGCTGCTTCTTCTCCTAAAATCCCCTACCACAAATCTTGCTGCTTTCCTTTGCACACACTCAATTTCTTTTATTAGGTATTCCTGGTGCGGATCCCATACACTGCTTGCATATTCCAATATTGGACAAACCAAACTTAGGTAACTTTTCTCTTCTATTTCTTTGTTGGATCCTTTAAGAAGTCTCATAATGACATGCAATGATCTGTATGCTTTCCCTACAATGTCTCCAACATGACTCTTCCAGTGCAATTTACATTCAAATCTCACACTTACGTATTTGCACTTGTCATCTTTTGGTACGATTACCCCATCCAATGTATATTGAAATTCAGTTTTTAATCTCTTGTTTGTGAATATTGTGACAGTTGATTTACCTCTGTTAACCTTCATGTGGTTCTCTTCAACCCAATGTTGGATACTATTGAGGTCCCTTTGTAATATTTTACAATCCTCTATGTTATTTATTTCCCTATAGACGATAATGTCATCTGCATACAATCTTATTTTTGATGCTATATTGTTCCCTAAATCACTTGCGTATATTAAGAAAAGCAATGGACCAATTTTACTACCCTGTGGAATTCCCTTCTTAACTTTCTCTTCCTGTGATACGTAATTCCCTACTCTGACTCTCTGAACCCTTGAATTTAGGAATGTTCCTATCCAACGTACAACCCTTGAGTCCAATCCCATTCTCTCCCGTTTCTTTAATAATACTCCATGTTCCACTCTGTCAAAAGCTTTGGAAAGGTCTATAGCTATGCAGTCCAACTGTCCCCCTAGATCCAACCGATCTGATATGTCCTGCTGAAAACCCACCAGTTGTGCCTCACAAGAAAATTTCTTTCTAAATCCATACTGGCTCCTCAGGAACCAATATATATATTTTACTAATAAACTCTCCAAGATTTTACAAACTACACTGGTTAGACTTACTGGTCTGTAGTTCTCAGGTTTACTTCTATCTCCCTTTCCTTTATAAATTGGTATTATTATAGATTCCTTCCATTCCTTTGGTATTCTACTATTGTTCATGATGTAGTCGTAAATAAACTTGAAATAAGGCACTATGTACCACCCCATTGCCTTTATTAATTCCCCAGTAATTTGATCACACCCTGCTGCTTTTCCTTCCTGAAGCAGTTTGATTTCTCTAAAAATATCCTCATTTGTAAAGGTGAAAATACTTGTGTCTTTATGTGTTTCACCCTCTCCAGCCTCATTAACGGTTTCCAACTCCTGACAATCTTCCACTGAATCTATGAATTCCCTACTAAATAGGTTTGCTTTCTCATTATCTGCAAATAAATGCTCACCCCCTTCTCCCTCCATTGTGGGAATGTGGATTCCGTTTCCCTTTTGATTTTTAATATATGAATACAGCTTTTTCCATTTCCCTATGTGGTCTTTACCCTCATGAAGTATGCCATTCATGTAATTTTCCTTTGCTTCCTTTTTCAACCTATTGAACTCCTTTATTAGCTGCTTTCTGGTTTCTCTGTTCCCCCTGCCCTCTTTGATTTGTCTGTTTACCATCCAACATTTCCTTTTTAATTTTCGTACCGTATGTCCTTTGTATAGTAAACAGGGTCTGAGGTTGTTTTTCCCTTCTTAACAGGTACAAATCTCCTCTCACCCTCCCAAATGATTTCCTTAAAATTTGCCCAGAGTGTATCCACATTACTCCCTTCACTTATCCAAGAATTAAATTTTGATTTCAGGTAAGCTCCAAATTCATCGAATTTAGTTTTTCTGTATAATTTCTTGTCCTGTGTGACCCTCCTATTAAGCCTTTTTGGTACCAGACCAACGTCCATTATTGCAGCTTTATGGTCACCTATTCCTTCAATTACGTGTTTTTTTCAACAAGTTCCCCTGGTTTTATCAGGAATACATCCAGCAAGTTGCTGAGCCTAGTTGGCGCTTGCACTACTTGTGTAAATCCTCTCTCCCAAAGTAATTTATTTGCAAGTTTCTGTTCATGGGCTTCTGTTGCAGCTCCATTCCAATCAACTTCTGGCAAGTTTAAATCCCCCCAATTATTACCATTGTTTTTATGAGTGTAATCTATTACTTTCTCAAATATTTCCATATATTCCTATAATTCCCACTTTGAAGAAAGAAATAATGAAATCCACCATAGAAAGCATTGAAAGAAAGGAAAGAATAGGTAGAGAACCTTGAATCACTCAGGATATACAGTACGGTACCAGAATTAATGGATGAAATATGGAAACACAAGAATGCAAGAGATGGAAGTGGGAAAGCAGAATACGGATGTCTGAAAAATGAAGTAAACTAGAGGTGCAAGGAAGTGAAAGAATAGTAGTTGAATGCTGCAACAGACTCATGCGGGTAAGATACATTTATATGTGGAATCAGCATCTTTCATATTACTCACAAAATAGGCATATCCTATTATTTATGTTATTTATATTTTACAAAACGACTGTGTAAACACTATTATTCTGGTTCGTCCAACAGAATTTGAATTGTAGAATGGATCTCAGGAGAGCTTGTGCTCAAGAGCGCTTGCTGGCTCATATGACGAGAACACCAGGTTGAAAAAGCCTGCTCTAACAGATACAGAAGAAAAGGTTGAGAGATGGAAAGCTTACATAGAGCGTTCGTATAGGTGTAAGAACATTGAGAATCATGTTGTGGAGAGGGAAGAGGAAATTGATGAGGATCAGAAAGGAGATTTAATATTGAGATCAGAATTTGATAGAGGAGACATAGTAGGAAGAAAGCACCAGGCATAAAATGATTTACCAACTGAGTTGTAGCGTTGCATCGGGGGATGAAGGTCTGATCAGGTTATTTCACTTAGTATTCAGGATTTATGAAACATGTGAGGTGCCCTCTGTTTCTAAGAAGAATTTTAGCAACCGTATATACTTCTTTTATTTTAAACATAAAATAATTGGTTTAGAGGAAAACCCCCCTGTCTGCCCACTATATGGCACCCTGCTCTCAATGATTCAAGATTTTTGAAGAAGCCAAAGTGGACCAGAGGTAGGGCATAGTAGGCTCCTTTTCTATGCAGTAGCATTTTCCAACAGTACCATGACTTAATAATCGTTGCACTGTTGTACAGTTTGTTTCTTACCATACGTAATGTTTGATTGAAAACAACAAATCTGCCATTATGAAATATATGTGATGTACATTTCATTAGTTTTGTCTACCTGCTTTTCCTATTCCTTAATTCTGCCACACCCCAGTGGTGCTAAAAGGTTATTGGTGTATGTAACATGTATTCAATATTGACTTTTTTCCATAGCACGTACAGGGTTAGAACGAATGATTTAAGTGATTTCATGCACATGTATTATCGAAAGTGGTATATGGCTTACAGCATTGACGCATATACCAATTAAAAGTGAAACTCGTCAAGTTTCTTGAGTCTGCTTGCTACAAATTCTCGATGTGCCCTCCTCGCATCACACGGAAATTATCGATACGGTAGTTCAACTCCGACTACACACGCTGGAGCATGTCCTGGTCAATTTTAGCTACAGCCGCATGGATCTGTTTCCTCAGTTCAACATGATTAACTGGCATGGGTGATACATAAACTTCATCTTTGATAAACCCCCATAAGAAGAAATCACACGGGATCAGATCAGGCGACCGGGAAGGCCAGTTTATAAGACACCAATCTGCATCTGTCACAAGATGACAATAATCAACGCTATCAGTTTTGCCTGAAATTGACCAGTGTGTGTAGTCGGAGTTGGACTACCGTATCAATACTTGCCGTCTGGAACAAGGAGGGCACATTGAGAATTTGTAGCGAGCAGACTCAAAAAACTTGATGAGTTTCTCTTTAAATTGGTAGAGGCCTATGTGACAATGCTGTAAGCTATATACTTTCAATAATGAATGTGCTTGACATTACTTAAATATTTTGTGCTAACCCTGTATAATTTAATACAGATCAATTATGAATGTGATTACTCCTGGAGAATAGCACATATAACTTGTATTAGATATACAGACTCTTTTCTCATGTCATCTTAATGTTCACTCACTGTTCGAGTCATGAAGCACCTGCTTGGTTGACAGGTACAGTCATGCGAGTAGGATATGACTCAGCAACCTCAAACATCGTTTTACTCTCCGTGGTGACATGAGCTCCTGTTACACTTAGCTGTGCTGTTGCAAAATAATTACAAACCAACCTTTTTTAAATTTTTATTTTCTGAGCTTCTAACTGAAAGGGAGTGGGTTCGATCCCCATCCAGGTAGTGGATTTTAGAAACTTAACTACCACTTTCGGAAACGCAAATAGCCCTGGAGTTCACTCAGCCTACGCCAAAAATGAGTACCAGGGTAATTCCTGGGAGCAAAGACGGCCGGGCATGGAGCTGACAACCCCATCCCATCTAGTGCCGATGTCCCAAAGAGTGGAGGCCTCTACCTTCCACTGCTCCCAGGGCCTCCATGGCCTGTACGGAGTTGGCTTTGCTTTTTGTTCACAAATCACATTATAAGTTCTGAGTAAAACAAGCAGCACATGTAATGCTACTTGACTTATGTGGGGACTGTACTCCATCATCCCTCTTTCACTCTCCTCATCCCGCAAGGCTCCTGCTGCTATGACCAACAAATGCTGGCGCAGCAGCACTCCCATCTTGAAAGGCTATAATACTGTGAGTATTTCCATGTTACTGTTTGAGTCTTCAGTCCTTAGACTGGTTTGATGCAGCTAATCGTTTCATCTCCACATAGCTACCATACCACATGTGATGCAATAATATGACTTGTATTGTAACCTTGGTCTACCTCTACAATTCTTGTCCTCTACCCTTCCTTCCATAAAAAAATTGCCAATCCTGGTTGTCTTAGCACTGTACTGTATGTGCCCTATCAACCGATCTCTTATCTTCATCAGCGCTCTTCCGCTCGTCTTCTTACTCCATCTACTCATTTGAGTTTAATCATTTTCCTGCACTACCGCATTTGAAATGCTTCTGTTCTCCTGCATCAACAGTCCACACAGCACCACACTCCAGAAAAAGGCTTTAAAAATGTATTCAAATATCTAAATCTATATTTGATGACAACACATTGCTTTTCTGCAGAAATTCTTCCCTTACCTGTGCCAGCCTACTATCTATACACTCGTTGCTTCGTCCATCGCTGATTATTTTGCTCCCTACTTCCTTTAGCTTTTCCATCTGCCTTTATTTGATGTCAATAGATGTTTCTGATTTCTTACGGCTGCATTCCATTCCTTTTGTTTTACATTTTGTGCCTTTGGTGGCACAGTCGGTAGCATGCTGAACTGCTATGCCGAGGATGACGGGTTCAAACCCGGCCTACAGTCGTCCGATTATTTAAGGGCATTAAGAACTTTTTTTTTTACGAGAAAACTTTTTTATTCACTGACAGAAAACATGTGCATATACAGATGCATCAAAATACATCTCAAGATAAACTTGAGTGTAGGCTTCATGAATACAGTTTCTTAATTTATTTGCAACATAGTATTTGACTGATAATAGTAAGAAAAGTTTATTATGAGGACACTAAAAATAAAAGAAGATGATACATTACTTATTTGTGACTGAGTTGGTTTAAATATGTTGGTGAAAATTTAAAAGTTCATTTACTTTATCAAAGTTATTAAGGAGCCATGTAAAAAGTCTTTTCTTCGGTATATTAAGGGTGTTTATTTATTCCAGTTCTGTCTTGAAGTCTAGTGCACATTTTAAGTTCCTGTCCATTTGGGAAGAGCTTCATATTTTTAAGTACAGATATGATTGATGACTGAACAAATAACTGTCGTATGTTAAGCACCATGCTTTGTTGATACAGTTCACATGTTGGAAAAGTTGATGGCTTTTTGTACATAACTTTTAGAATGAGATTCTGAGCCAAATGTGAATCAAGTATTCCATCCCAACCATTTATTCAATATTGTAGTTATGACTGGACTAAGGCAAAATATACAGTTGTCAAGACTTTTGCTGAAAGGATATTTCTGATTCAGTAAAATATGTAAATTAACTTTTGAAGTTTATTGGCCAATTTTGATGCATGCATGTTCCATTTTAAATGACTACGGTATGTATAATAATCCCTAAATATGTAGCATTCATTGACTTCTGTAAGGTATAGCAGTTGTATCTTTCACCATTGTTACAAATTGGTGTGTGGATCTTGAGTGTTAAATTGTCTGTGGGTTGTAATGTTTTGTTGTGTGAGAAGCATAGGTATTGTGTTTTGGTTTCATTTAAGGTAAGGAGGTGATTTTTGGTCTGTAGCAAGGGTTTCTTGAGTTCTATTAAAAGTGTCCTCCCAAGTTGTTCCTGTGACGGCAGTGTCATCAGCATATGAGGTAATCATCGCATTACAGTTCAGCTCACATAAATCGTTAATATATAACAGAAAAAGAATAGGACCTAAAACTGTTCCTTGGTGTATTCCAATTTTTACTTCAGCACTTCTACTTAGAGTATCTTTGATTCGCACCTTTTGTATTCTGTTAAAAAGGAAGCTTTTTATTAGTTCTTGAGGAGTACCACGAATACCTTTCTTTTCAAGTTTTCTAATGAGTATATTGTGGTCTACGGTGTCAAAAGCCTTTCTTAAATCCCGGAACACACAAATTGTTCTTTTAGAACTATGCCTTTCTTCGGAGGGGAAGTAAAGCCTGCGGGCCCATGCCATTTGAAAGAACCTATCACTGCAATTAGTGGTCTGTAGCAAAATTTGTAGGCTATATTTGGCTGGTTAGAAAACGGTCTATCAAGTTCCAACGTTCGCCCCTAGTGTTAGTGACAGTAGCATCTGGTAGCGAAAGTTGGAACTACTTGAAATTGAACTTGTTGGGAGCTCTCGGGCGTTCAATCAAACATGCTCAGCTTATGGCCATTGGCTGCTATTCTTGTATCATATATCACATTTGTTGATTTTCATCATGAATTCTTTCCTCAAGATGGAGTGCATTCCATTTAAAATCTCATTCAAATCCTCTGGTGAATCGGCTAATATGACAATGCCATCAGCAAATCTCAAAGTTGAAATTTTCTCCTCGAATCTTTACTCCTACTTAAAATTTTTCTCTCAATTCCTTCATTGAAAAGTGTGGGTGATAAGTTGCAGCCTTACCTTACATCTTTCTGAATACTGCCTTGAAATGCTAGTTGCAGAATTTAGTAAAAGGTTTAGCCAGCTTTCAACAGTGATGACCGTTAACAATAATTCATTCGCTTGAGTTGACATTACTGACTCTATCATGCCCTTCAACTTGCATAGCTGCCGTATGGTTTCTGTATGGATTGTAGATCACCCTCCTATCCCTGTACTTTATTCCAATGCTTTTCAAAATGTCGTACAATTTACTCCAATCAACACTATCAAAAATCTTTTCTAAGTCTACAAGTCATTATCTTTTCTTATTATTTCTTTATTAACGCAGCCAATGGCCATGAACTTTTCTTGTCAGGACGGGTCAGGGAAGGGATATTGGAAGGAAATTGTCAGTGGACCTATCGAAAGGAACCGTCCCGGCATTTGCCAGGTGGTGAAAATGGGAAACCATGAAAACTATTTTCAGGATGGCTGAGGTGGGATTTGAACCTACACTCTCCCAATGCCGGCGAGGCACAAGGTAGGGCGTTAGCGCTCTCGACCACCATGGTCCTTATTCATTTATCATGAGGGTTTTAACTTAACAGTCTGCCTAGTCATGTTTTTATTACATTACATGTTTCGAAACAGTCTCAAATAAAAATGTATGTATGTTTTAAAATTGTATTTACAATTTATTTGGTTTTTAAATAAAACCTAGGGAGCTCTAGTTCCCACAGCAAAGTGGTGCTTTAATATGAGTGGTTTAGTGCAAAAGTGGAAAGTCCAAAAATATTTTTTTTATTTTTCCCTTATAGGATAGCAAATGTTAGTAATAATAATAATAATAATATCGTATGGCCTTGGGTGCCGAGTGTAAGCTTTGTAATTTCACACCCAGAGGGTAGCTTGCATGTCGAATTTCGTTGTTCCTTGAATCACTATGAAAGTCAAGGAGCTTAGATACCTAAGGTCCTTGTACACTATAGCGCTTTCTAGTAGAGAAATTAGGAACTTCGTGTTGGCGGAAACTCCCGAGAATAATTTTGCCATTATGAACACGGCATACTGAATTCAAATGGGTTCTTCGACATGCGTGTCGTATTTTTGCCGCCTTTCAAAAATCACTTACCATGGCCAGGAGCGAACCTGCAACCTTGGGGTTAGTAGACCGACACACTATCCACTCGCCCACCGTGGCAAGCTGTGTTAGTAGTTATTTGATGTAATAGAGAATAAAGTCAGAATTTCAATACCAATCCTCTAGAGTACAGCAGTTTCTTAATGCAATAGTTTGATGCTTTTCAGTCTGTCAACACGATTGTATCCAAATGAGATGGATATTCCATTGTGAACATTACTGGCCTAAAACGGGAAATAGGGAACAGAAGGATATCCGGACAATGTTAGGAACATAATTCTTCTTTATTGGGGCATCCTTTTTTAATCATTGTAAATCATATATTAATATCTATATATACACAATTGTTGCAGGACTGTATTAATAGTGACATGTGATTCCATTTATTTACCATGAGCTGTTCAATTTTAAAACTCTAATATCCAACAATATGAACAAGAATCACCTTGATTGGTATTTGCCCCATTTCAAACCACTTAAACTCAAACAAACCCTCTACAGAGTTTGATTCTGTGTCTTGACATGGGGAAAGATTTTAGTTACAATGAACCTTATTCTCAAGGAGCATTATGAGTATGGAACTTGATTACGGTACTCAATTATATAGCAGAACATCACGTCTAGGTAGTACCCATAGCCCTCCTAAAAGAATTTTGATAACTGCATTAATCAGGAAGGTTATGGCAATTTTCCTCATACATTAACAAATTTGTAGGCAAACTTTCTGGATTTCACTATAGCTTACGGTATGCGTAATATGCCTTGCTAACATGATGTATTGCTCGAACGTTTTGAGTAATGCATTTCCCTAACCCCTACCCTCGGCGAAATACTCCACCTAACCTACAACACATTTTGTTCAGATTTACCGGTAGGCTACTTGTAACGCTGAGAATATTTTATATTATTGTATACACCACGGTATTTACCGAGTTTACATAGCGAACTCAAATCGATTTGAGTACACTTACCATATTGAATACGGTCATGTAAACGGGACACAGTTCGTATTGATTTTCAAGCTCGATACGGTAAAATTGTGGGATCGGATCGTATCCAAACACGTATTCAGGAACATGTAAACGCGGATCGTACTGAAAGCTTGCCACGGTGGGTGAGTGGTTATAGTGTCGGACTACCAACCCCAAGATTGCAGGTTCGCCCCTGGCCATGGTAAGTGATTTTTGAAGGCGACAAAAATCACGACACTCATGTCATACGTTGTTGGCATGTTAAAGAACCCATTTGAATTCAGTAGGCCGTGTTCAATGGCAAAATTAATCTCGGGATTTTCCGCCAACACAAAGTTCCTCCATTCTCTACTTGAAAGCGCTGTAGTGTCAAGGAGTTTAGATATCTAACATCCTTGACTTTCATAGCGTTCAAAGGAACGACGAAATTCGACATGCAAGCTACCCTCTGGGTGTCAATTAACAAAGCTTGCACCAGGCACCCGAGGCCATACGATATTATTATTATTATTGTGGGAACGGATCGTATCCAAACAGTTATTCAGGAACATGTAAACGTGGATCGTACTGAAAGAAAGCGATTCTGCACGCTCTTGAGTTACAATGATAAACTAAATTAGGCCTACTTTCGTCTGTTGCCTGACTCGAATCGCTTGTTTTACTTCCTGCCCATATTCTTCGTTACTGTCTGTGTTCTTTTCGTGGTTGATAAGCGTAGTTTGTTTGCACGCGTTTTTAGCGTTAATGTATTTTTGTCTGTTTTACTTTTAATGTCTGGTGTATCCGTAGGTAAAATGTGCTCAACAGAAACTGTGAAAATACACCGTCTTTCTTTGCCGATTAATCCGTTCCTTTTTCCATTTGAATAAATTCAACACAGACTGGCCGAGTGGCACAGCGGTAACTTTCTCACCTGCTTTTACCAAGGTAGCAGGATCGAATCCTGGCGCAGTTAGTGTGCTTAGCCCTAAATGCAAGGGAGCCGTGTCAGTAGATTTACTGGCACGTTACAGATCCCATTCGGGGCAACATTCTGGCAGCCCGGCGTCTCTAAAAGCTTCAGTAATTAAAAGGGACGACTGTTACCCATAAACTTCGTAAGAACAAACAACATCAACATCTTCGGCGCATCCATTTTTCATGTTTACAAACAACCCGTCAAAGAAACATCGGATGACAATGGTAACAGTGCAGGAGACACGAGCCCAGGGTGAAAAAAACTTCTTGAATTTGCAATAAATATCTTTTCAAATGATTCAAAATTGATCTGGGAATGATGTAGTTCACTCCTCAGCTGTCTATAACCCACCCGCCATCCCAAATTATAACATGACTTAGCTGTGTCTGCCATTATCGGCGTTACAACAGTACAGTATTGCCAATATTTATACAATTTTCCACAAGACAGTGCCTAACTTTGTAGCGAAGGCGTGTGGTGAATTTCTTTATTCAAGTTGGTAACGTAGTCACATGATCGACTTTCGGGTGTCACATGACTGTCAAAGATGGCGTCCGTAAGTGAAGAAAGTGATGAAAAATTGCATTCTTTCCGTGAAATAACAATTATTGCGGTGCAGCAGTGGCTATGGAGTATGAAGAGATTGTGAAATGACTCCCAACAACTCCCCGAAAGGTATGCATATCATAAATTATATATTTTCAATAAGCTAAGGTGTTAAAAGTTGTTAAAAGTGATGAAAAGGGAGGATGGTCTAAAGTGAACAATAAATTCGTCCAGTAATAGATCAATGTTCTTTTTGTCAATCAAGCCCTGCTAGCTCCCCACACCTACCCCCACCATTCTAATCTTCGTTTTGACCATGGTTACAGCCTAACATGTCCAGTGAAACTGTGAGTGCCCCGCTAGCTTCCGGCGGCCATACGACGCACCTACACCCGACCATTCTGACCTTCGTTTTGTCCAATCCAATGGTTTTTGACAATGGTTACAGCCCAACGTGTCCAGGTGAATGGTTTTGACAATGGTTACAGCCTGACGCGTCCAGTGAAACTGTGAGCGCCCCGCTAGCTTCCTGCGGCCACAGGCTGCACCTACACTCGACAATTCTAACCTTCGTTTTGTCCAATCCAATGGTTACAGCCTAACGCGTCCAGATCAATGGTTACAGCCTAACACGTCCAGTGAAACTGTGAAAGTCAGGGTCCTGTCTCATGCACTAGTAATATGATAATTACGGTACGGGTCTTTTATTTTGCTGTTTAATACAAGTTAGCCAACATAACTGCAGGTTGGCCACCATAAATTATATACCGTATTGAAATAGATTTCAATACGAACTGAAACTGCTCATGTAAACGGGCAGCGTACTGAAAACAGGATCGTATTCAAATCGATTTGAGATCGTCATGTAAACGTAGTAATTGTGATATACCACATGTGAAGGTGATAAGGTTGGCCATAGTGTTTTGCCTCCGATAGCATTTGAAAGCACGTCGGCGATCTTTAATGGCTGCTGCAATCTCAGCTGTCCACCAAGGGACAAGCTTCTGGCGTAAGTTGCCGGATGAGGAAGGTATTGTTTCCTCAGCAGCAGCCAAAATACCATTCGTTATATGAATGGTATGATCGTCGACACTCTCAAAGGTATCTTCGGCAAACACCGCACGTGCCGTGAATGTTGGCCAATCAGCCCGACGGAGAAGCCATCGACTTGGTAACTCGATGGCTCTCTGGTTCGGAAGAGTAACGATAATTGGAAAATGGTCACTATTACAAAGGTCATCGTGTACACCCCACTGTAGCAGGGGAACCAGCGCACGACTGCACAGGGTAATATCGATACTTGAATAAGTACCGTGTGCAATAGAGAAGTGCGTAGGCTCCCCTGTGTTCAACAGACACAGGTCCAGCCGCCTGATCAGCCTCTCAAAATCTCTCCCTTTACCGCTAGTGGTAGCGGAGCCCCAGATGGTGTTGTGGGCATTAACATCTCCCAGAAGGAGGAAAGGAGGGGGGAGCTGAGAGACTAGATCCACCAGCTGGTCGTAATCCGGCTGAGAATCAGGCGGGATGTACACGTTACATACTGTTGCCATTACTGGCAACGAAGTACGAACTGCAACTGCCTCTAGCTGAGTACGCAACGGCACCTCTTCACTAAAAAGGCTAGAGTGGACGAGAGTGCAGACGCCACCAGCGGCCACAGCTCCGTCCACCCGGTCTTTAGAGAAGAGTTTGAAGTGACGCATTGTTGTCTCATGTCCAGGATGAAACCTGGATTCCTGAAGACAGACAATGGTTGCCGAAAACGAAGATATTAATTGTCTTAACTCAGCGAGATGAACAGAATAGCTATTACAGTTCCATTGTAATAGTGCCATGGTGTGGACTTAAGTAGAAATGGGTCTTCTACTTATGCTTGACCGTTTGCCACCCTTCTCCATCTCTAGTTGGAGATGATGGGGCAGGAGAGCACACCTCAATCTCCACATCTCCGTCCGAAGACGAAGAAAATGGAGCGGGCGCTCTCTTGGGTTGCGCGCGGTCGTCGTCGGACCTCACGAGTCTCGCTCTTGGGGAAGAGCGAGAGCGGCGTCGAGGGACTTTCTCCCGGTCCGAAGACTGGGTGTCTGTCCCCGACACGCCCCGAAGAGATTTCTTCTTGGATCGGCGCCGACGCGTGTTTGGGGAAGTAGATGGTCCCTTCCCCACAGACGCCGGGTCCTTATAAAACAAGGTCGCTCCTGCTGGCACCGCTCCACTGGTAGTGGTGGGAGCGGGATGGCCAGCAGATACGTGAGCAGCCCTGCCTTTAGGAGAGGAAGAGAAACGCCGCTGAACCGTTCCCCTCTCCTCCGCTGATCTATTTTCTTTTCTATAGGGGAGTTCCTCCATACGTACGGGCTTGGCTTCAGCAGGCTTCGCTCCCTTGGTAATAATGGGAGCGGAAAGGCCAGCAGAGACAGTAGCCACCCCGTCAGCAGGAGGGCGAGAGAGACGGCGGCGAACCGTCTCCCTCTTCTCCCCTATATTTTTCGTATTATGTGGGCTGGAAGAAGGACCAGCCCTGGTCGGCAAAGTCTTCTTTCCCCCTTTAGCTGGGGAAGACTTGTTCGCCGACCGTTTCGGAGAAGAAGACTTCTTCTCCGATTGCGCCGGTTTAGATGGTATAACCGGCGCCTTCTTTTGCTGGGCCGAAGAAGGTTGTTGTACCTCCTTCGGGCTGACATTTTTCGCTGGTACAGCGAGGGGTGATTTTAATACTGCTGATAATACGGGCGTCGAGGGTACTACACTCGGTAAAGATGTGGCAGGGGTGAATGAGGGCGTCGTTGCAGCTGCAAACGATACCCGAAATTCGGGGGCATTCATATCACGGTACCTCTTGCGAGCGTCGTGATATGAAAGCCTATCAAGAGTTCTTATTTCTTGAATTTTTTGCTTCCTTACAGAACTCAGGGCACTGCTTCGATCGTGGAGAGTGGCTTCCTTGGCAGTTAGGACAAATCGGGGGAGGCGTACACCTCTCACCCTCATGTGTCCCCTTGCCACACTCTCTACACACGGCCTTGGCAGTGCACCTGGCGGAAACATGCCCGAATTTCTGGCATTGATAGCAGCGCATAGGTGGAGGGATGTACGGTCGAACATCGCAGTGGTACGATGTGACCTTCACCTGCTTAGGTACTACATCACCTCAAAATGGAGAATAAAAGCGCCGGTATCGACGCTGTTCTCCCCAATCTTTCGGGTGATGCGTCTAATCTTGGTGACGCCTCTCTTCCCCAGATCCCGCAGCAATTCCGCATCGCTATTTAAAATGAGGTCACGATGGAAAATAACTCCTCGGACCTCATTTAGCGTTTCGTGTTTTGAGACCTTAACGGGAATTTCGCCGAATTGCGTGCATTCCAGCAACGCTTCGGTTTGCTTCCGATCAACGGTGTGCAGCAGAAGCTGACCGTTCCGGAGCTTGGAAATCCCGCTTAGGTCCCCAAATTTCCCCTCGATTTCCTCAGAAAAAATTATTGATTTTACTAGTTTAAAATCACCCCCGTCAGTCCTCGTAGCTACCAGGTAGCGAGGAGACTTATCAGCGGGGAATCTTCTATTAAAGGCTTCATCCCAAGGCGTATACACCTTGGGATTAGCTCGACACTCAAGAGACGGCTTTTTAAGGGTGCCACCCTGTACAGGTGTCCGTGATCGCTTTGATGGCATCCCGGACGAAATCCTCCTCGAATACTGCCCACTCCGAACGGGGGCTATCACTGTGGACGCCACCCAGCCAAGGCAATACCTACCTGGCATAGCAGATATTGCCCGGGGTCCCAGTGCCTCGAACAGGCACTTCCCCCTCGGCATGCACAGGATTTATGCAGCTCCAGTATTCGGCCATGCAGGGACCTTCGTTGTAAGGCGGATACTACTGTAGGGTACATGGCGCACCCACCTGACGGGATGGGGCATACCGTCTAGGCTTTCTGGCCAGATGGCCAAGCTGGTGGCCCTTCCCCTAACAGCATGCATGTTTGTTTCTATTGGTCAAACCAGAGCTGGGACCAGAAAACCAAAATCGTTTGCTCAACTCATCACTGACAAAATGATATTTTATGTCTATGTGATTGCTGTTTAGAGTGAGCTGCCCAGACTTGATCATATTAATGGCACTCATATTGTCCATGAACAAAGTCACTGTTGGCTTTCTGTTGAGCAGTTCATGAACAAATGTGGTGATGTGCTTCAGCTGTGCTACACATTTTGCTGCAGCCATATACTCAGCTTCAGCCGATGATAGTATCTGCGTGTTTAGCAGAGTATGCTTTTATTACCGTTAGGGCTTTTAATTTTCGTTCTGACTCAAGGATTTGTTTCACTGAAATATGGTAGCAGGCACCACTCATTTGCCTATACTGCACAAATCTTGCTTCTAATTCATCAGTGTGAAATTTTCCTAACAATACATACTTGAATCCTAAACTTGTTTTCAAGAAATGTACTAACTCCAAAATAGTTTTTACAGTGTGAAATAAAGCTGTTTGAGTTTCATAAGTAAGTTTTCCATGACGAATCTCTTTTTTTTGTCTGAATTCCCCTTGAACATGCAGATTATCCCACCTAATTAACCAGCTTAAAATCTTGCGCAGAAATAAAACATTGTCATCATGAACTGAAAATATTGCGTTACAATGAGGGTTGTTAAATCTATCGCCTTTGAAAGCATGCTTAACATTAACAATCTTCCACCACTGAAGAATTATTTCTAAAAATACAGACAGCTGTGCTTTTAAAATCATTCGTATTTTTATTTTGTCAAAGTGTTTTAAAGCGGCGACATTTTTTTCGTCGAACAGTTTAGAACAAAGGTTTACATTTTGTCGCTCTAAAGACGTTGGCTACAAAACGTTTTGGTTTAGGGCAGGAGCAAGCTTAACTACAATATTCTCTTCTCCTCTATGCAGCTGTTTAAGGTGACCAACACTAGCAAAACACTTTTTGTCTGACTCAGGGTTGTCAAAGTCAGGAAACACAAAAGTTTGTAAGTTATCAGCTTGGTTAAGCCAGTTATTTCTTAAGCTTTTAAATAAATGAACAGAATCAAACATTACAAAAATCTTTTGCGTTTCGTCAAATGGGGTTTGAAAAGTGGTTTGTAAATTGTCTTTGCATAGCTTTTCAAACATGTTCCTGTTAACACCGTTATTATCCGAAATTATGCATACTACCTTATAACGTTAATACTTCAAGGACTTGCAAAGTTAGTTCTTCTAAGAAATGTGACGTTAGGTTCTTACACGGAAACAAACCAACAACGTCTTTATTTCTTTTAAGAATGGATGACAACATAAAAGTTTGTACAGTTGTAGCTAATGTAGTGTTATTTTCTCCACTTTTACTACTAAGAGCAACTCCCTTTCCACCATTATAGTTAAGCTCAGGTTTTACATGATCCTTGCATCCAGCAACAAGTTACAAAATCTTTCATGTTCACTTGACAATTTTAGTTTCTTTTTCAAGTAATTCCAATGCCAATCGTCTATACCGGAATTTCCCGAGCCTAGTTCTGCAGTACAAGACTGTAAATACACAGGGTGAGGCATTGTAAGGCACGTTGACGGTCGTATCTTCTTATATGCCCCAGGGAATGCGAAAAATATTGAAGCGAACCATGTTATGAGTATACAGGAGTAAGACACTTTCTTTGCAAAGGCTAAGTTTAACTGTTCCTTCTATTTTATCAGTAATTACACAGTCATTAACTTCACTTTTAATTTCGTCGATTATTTTGTTCACAGTTTCTATTTTGTCGTGGACAGTCACTTAAGTGTCACAAGTAGGACTAAACAGGAAGTTACAGATACTTCTCAAATTCGACCATTTTAACATCTTGCCTCTGTCACCTAATGCACGTATAGGGTTACCCTTGATCAAAATATCATGCTTTACGGCTTTAAAATCAAGAGTCTCGTTTAATGTTAAAGAAGTACCAATTTTCGGAACATTTTCCTCAGTCATATAAATTTTGAAAATAGAGAGTCTTTGGCTGTCAAAATTGCCAAAAACTTTATCAAAATCTAATTTGCATTTAATAATGAAATTACCCTTAAAACGTCCTCGAAGTCCTTGATTCTACCATCTTCTTCCTCAGTTTTTTTCTTTCTCCTTCCCGTTATTCAATTTCTTTTTTGTCTTTGAATAGGAGTTTTCCTCGGTGTTGGAAGATTTTTTGACAGATAGGCTGGCACATTTTAAACAGGCTTGCAGCCAAACCAATTAATAAATAGTCTACATATTGCTAGCTGATATTTCATTAAGTAAGTGTGTGGATTGCAAGAGCTCAGAGTTTAATGATGTTATTGTATCTGAGAATATTTTGTTAGGTCTAGTTTATATTGGAGGATATATTTGTAAAATAATTATGAAAACTTACTAGGAATAGCATCGTTTGCGAGTTTCAAATGGTCACGTTTTATAGTTAAAATGGACCCATCGGGTCTTTTAACAGAACCTCTCTAATTATGAACCTTTCGTCGAAGTGTTTTATGCACACAACAGAGCTTGCCGAAGGGACAAATTCGGATCGATGGATGGCTAAGATCCACTTTTATTTCCGAACCAAGTCAGTAGGGAATTTAAACACTGAAATATTAGGTTGGTTTGAACTGTAGTTGCTTCTACAACCAGGTACACAACACGACGTGGGCATAATTCACTATATTCATACAAGTTTCAATCATTAAATACCATTAAATGCGTCATTGCCGCGAGGTTCAGCTCAGCCTACAAGTCACTGGCGAGAAGTCAAGCGTCCGGCCACATGTGTGGCATAATTCACTATGTTCACACACGTTTCAATCATTAAATACCATTAAATGCGTCATTGCTGCGAGGTTCAGTCAGCCTACAAGTCACTGGTGATGTGGCGAGAAGTGAAGCGGTCGGCTACATGTGTGACGTAGCCTGGAGGGGGAGCCTTATGGCTCAAGTTAGGGACATCTTGGTCATCAGTCCTCGACAGTAACTCTTAAGCAGTATTATGGTAGTGAAGTTAACTTAAATTATCTCTTCTAGATTGATTTTTAAAGCATCATATAAAATGCATAAGAACAGAAACATTAATACTTACTGAATTATTTTTGCCAGGGAGCTAAAGATGAGCGTGTTCATTTCTTATTATAGCCTATATTTTTATAATTAGTCCAAAAATGCAGACCATTCTGTTTTAAGATGAGTGTTCAGAGAAGGATTTAGGAGTAGGAGAGAAATATAATAGTAGGGTACATATTAGCTTATTATTTCTTTATTTTTGATAAGTACCGTACTCATTTCTTGCATGTATAGGCCTACATATATGAAGGCAGAACTGAGACAAGCTGTTGAAAGCCTGTTGGCAAATCCCTATTGAGATGCAAGAAGATGGTTGATCCAATGCTTAGGCCTAAAACCATTCGAACTAGTCGTGGATTTTAGGGGCATAAGACTAATGGCAACTCGAAGATTTCGTCTTGGAATGGTAGAAAGCAGCAGTTGGTTGATTTTGGGGCTTTGTGACATCATGGTCATGTAGATCTGTGTACTTGGGCATGTGGAATTTGTCTGATAACCTGTGTTATTGTGATGGCTGGATTAGTGTGTGCATTTATTATTCAGATGAGGATTGGGAACGAGGTGGCCATGGACTTAATTTAGGAACCATCCCGGCATTTGCCAGGAGTAGAAGCGTGGAAACCACTTCCAAGATGGCTAAGATAGGAATCGAACCCTCCGTTTCTCAGTTTTGCCTCATGAGGCTGAGTGTGCCTTGTTCCATCCCTCAGACCAAAATTAAAATTTCTTGGCAGAGCTGGAAATTGAACCTGGACCAACTGCCAAAAAATGCTAGCCGCACAACGCGAGATGGTTGGTAGAATAATCTCCTGACCTCTCATCAACCGGCACATTAAAAGCCACTTGTAGAAAATTCAATGAATTCACTGAGAAATTGACGAGTTAAGTACAGGCGTTGAAAGGCAAGCTTTATCGACGGAGTAATATCTCGATAATTATAATTGTAAGATACCAACACAAAACAATTTTCTGTGGAGAGCTGAGATATTTAAATTGCGAGAGCGGAATATATGAGAGGGATTTGAACTAAGGCAGCGTTGTCGCGAATGGGTACGTCCTCTACACTTCCACTCATTTCTACATGATCATAATAATAGCATTATCATGACGAATAGAATACATAGTGTTATCACTGACCGAGTTCAAGCGCGCCCCGCTGTTGGCCAGCGCTAGTGGTGCAGACCCCCAACGCTACAGTCAACCGCAGTTAGCTGTTCAAAAATAGGATACGCGCTGGCCTGCGTAAACCTCTTTACGAAGGCTGCGGTTACGCTGATTACATCAAATTTTCAGTGCATATTCTAAAATAAAATAATAGCCCGCCTTCAACCAAAAATGTTCAAGGCAAAACGTCATATGTAATAGAGGCAACACTTCAGGAGTGATGAACCAAGTAGAATACTTAAATTAGCCTAAATACCTTGTGTAATGATGAATAATAATTATGGAAGTGATGTCCTAATAGATGTTTTCTCCTTCGCTGTCTGTAACCCACCCGCTATGCCCTTTTATAAAACGACATATATTGTAGTGAAATTTCAGATTAATTCTGTACCATGTATCACTCTTTTTTCTTTTCGTTTTCACTTTGATAATATTTCATTTTCATACCTTATTTCATATTTTGGCGGGAGGGGGGACGTTATCAATTGTAACTACTAACCTTGATCACTTCTGCACCGGATATATGTGCTAAATCACTTAAACATGTGTTTTTATTTATTGTATATTTAACAACCGCAGCCATGTTCGACAGCATATTTGGTATGTGAAACTGCCGCAGTGAGCGATCACATTGACGTCATTAGTTACCAACATATCCGATACTAAATAGGCCTACATTAGACGACACATGTAATGTTGTAATTATGTGAGAAAAAGAAATAAACGAGCTCTTCTTGGTTAGACGACTGACTGGACAAAACCATTGGTCGCTACTTGGTTAGACGACTGTCTGGACGAAAATTACCGATTGCACTACAAGCAAGGAGGTCTGGGCGTAAGCCCCAGGTTAGGTTCGTTTTGTGTGTAGAACAGTATTTACCACTGTAATGAACGCTGATCGCAAGAATTTCATGTTTCGAACTAATCGGGTAAACCAGTGCCTCACTGCCTAAAAGTTATTGGTCTAGGCACAAATCATGGGTTTGGATGAAAATTATTGATGCGTGTCTACCCCCACTGTGCGTGACAAAATCCAGGGGTGTTTGTATGGCCTAATGAATTAAGAATTATTGGTCTAGACAAAAACAGCTTGCACAATCCATTGCGAACTGGTTCAAACTTGGCGATATTTTGTTTCATGGTACCGCGCTTATACAATTGGCAATTGGGATTGGCAATACTGTACTTGTGCATAATTAACAGCGAAAATGGCAGACTCAGCTGGAATTCCATCTATATAAGTCGTGATCCTATTTGGGACATCCTGAGATCTGAAAAATGCACACTTTGTCACGAACCTGGAAGTAAAATGGATAAGGGGCACCTGCCACATTACAACAAACTTGATGTGACTGCTAGAACTTCAGGAAACCTCACACAACTCTATTGGAATGCAAGAAATCTGATGGATTGGAATCTGGGCTAGCCATAAGAAACAACAATGCTTTAATATGAAAAATTGAGGTAACGCGGGCCGCGTTAGCTAATATATAACACCCCCGGTTTTTGTCATGAACAGTGGTGGTAGTCAATCTTTATCCAGGCCAATGGTTTTGCCTTTTATTTCATTATTCACGTGTCGTGAATTTTAAGAATGTCCAAGCTGTGTAGTATAGGCCTACGAGATCTATGAAATTTTTAGTTTTCTATTACCGTATAATGTATAGCCCACAAATATCGTTACCTGTGTGCTAATAATTCTAGCGCAGCCATCACAGCATACAGTCACAATCATGTCCGATGCAGGTGTATAAGCCACTTTCTACTTTCATTAAGAAATAATACAAGTAGGCTATAGCTGCGACCAATATTTATAAAGAATTGCAACCAGTGGCTTCGCCCAAACCGTGTCATCTAACCAAGTAGCGAACAATGACTTTGTCTCACCCAACATTAGTACATCAGTAATTTTCACCAGACATTCAGTGGCGCAAAAACTTATGTCGAGAATTAAAAGAGAGTTATGAGATATTGTTGGTATTCTCTGAAAATTTGCAAATGTGACTCCTGCGCAGTGCATATACCATGCACATGTGAGTGTATGGCTCTTCAGAATGATGATTGATTCATGTTGCACAACCCTTGAAGTTCGTTGAAGGGCATCACAATACCATGACTGAAACAAATAAAAATAGGCCTAATATAAATATTTTATCTGCCTACTACTAAGTAGGCTATAGGTCAGTAGCCAAGTACATAAGTTATAAGCTTCATAAATAATCACCAATACATTCACTACCACCAAACGAGTGTGAATCATAGACCAGGCCTACTTCCAAGCTTAAGAGTTACATGTGCAATGTACTATAATATTATGGCTGACGGCATTTGGAAGTCGAGAATAATATACATTACTATATTAGAAGGCGAATTGAACCTAAGAATGTATTCCCGAGAGAGAACTTACATAGGCTATATTTTAGGTTATGTTTGAATTAGGCCTATACGGAAAATGCAGTCGGAAGACTATTTCAAAATTTCCAAAGACCATTAAGGTTTTTATTACGTTATTTGTGCTCTGACTGAATATAAAAATAAATAAAACAACGATTAAATAACTCTGTACTTTAAATTTTGTAGGTCTAGGCTAGGCCTACTTACTTAAATTGTAGTGATCTTTGTAGAGTTACTCCAATCCATCTCCAATCTTGTTCTCGTATTTTCTAGGCGTCATGATGAAATCTAAATGAGAATTTATCCAAAAATTAATTAAATAAAAGCTTCGAAACATCTCAGCCAAGTGGATTTGACACACACATATCAAGAGTCTATAATAACTGTAAAAACTGTTTTAATCTATGTATATTACTAGTACTTACCTTGTACAACTTGTTACAACTTCATAAGACTTGAATTTCCAAAGAAAACTGTGAAATTATTTAAATAATAAGTCATTAGTTACAGTCGTAATTATAATGTTGGCTGACTTTGTGAAAAATGCATTCTGGGAGTTATTGCCAGAAACATGTCGGCAACTGTGTGGTACGGAATTTTACTGGTAGTATGGTCTTTGGAGATGGCGAGAGTTTAAGCAGGGTTGGCGACAATGTGCTCGCACCTGAAAACAACTTACCTTCAAGAAATGCAACCATAAACCAACATTTACGTAGGCATAGGGGACGGCTGTTAATGTTGCCTACCCTGTTTTGATCTAGTAACTTATTTATGCTGTCCCGAAATATACCATGGTGACAGTGAGAGCGGGCCGTACACTGCCGTGACTCTGCTGACTCGGTAGACGCGTGGTTTCGAGCCCCACCGTCGGCAGGCCACACGACAAAAAAAAAAAAAAAAAAAAAAAGACTGCCGTGCTGAACGTGGGCCACTTCTGTGACGTCACGGCCGGAACCTTGTGGCCTGTCTATCTAGTGCGGCCTTGCCTTGGCTGAGTTCTGGCAGTTTCTTCAGATATCTTGTGCTGATATGGCCCATCTTCCGATGCCGCATCATTGCGGTATTTGTTTCTTCTTTCTTTGTCACGTGAGCTTCCAAGTTGTTTTTCATGTCTATCACGAACAGGCCTACTTCATTTTTTCTGCCTGTCATTAAGACATTTTCATTCTTGTCAAATATTTTAACTTGGTTGCCTTTAAACAGAACTGTTCTATCTCCATTTGTGACACAGTTCACTGACAGTAGATTTCTACTCAGCTCAGGCACATATGTGACATTCTGAAATATGATATCTTTGGTTTCAATGTCTCCTTCAAGTTCAGTGACCATAGTCCCACCTTTCTTTGCAACTTTTATATTTTGAGGCTCAGTTGTTCTCCTGTTGGTGAGCAGCGCATCTTGTTTTGTCATAAGGGTCGTGCATCCACTATCCACAACAAACTCTTTAAGAAACTCTTCTCCAGATTTTTCTTCTGTTGTATGGCATTGTTTTTCAACCACGTATAGCTCCTTTTCTCTATTTTCAACCCGTTTTCTGCGCACTCTCTCTCTGTGGCAATTCCAATCTGGATGATTGTCTAACCCACAATATTTGCATGGTTAAAAAGTTTTACCTGCATAGCAGTCAGAGGTTTCGTGTCCACTTTTATTACAATTTTTTCACTGTAGATCACTTTTTCCTGAAGCTTGCTGCTGTTGCTTCTGTTTTGGCCTTCCCTGGTCTTGCCTATTAGGAGGGCAGTTGTTAGCTTCATGTCCAATTTTGTTGCACTTGTAGCATTTCACTTGGCTTGGATTGTTGGATTTCTTTTCAGTTTTGAAAGCTACTTTGAGTTCTTCAGTTGTATTTGATTCTTCTTGTATAATAAGTCTTGAAATGAGATTTTCCAGGGTTCTCTCAGCAGCGGGTGTGGCCTCCCCCCAAACTGTATTGGCCTGGCAGAGTGGTAATTATTTTGGTGATTACCATCTGTTCACTAATGTCTTCTTTTAGACTCCTGAGGCTTGCCACTAGATTTCTTACTTCAGATACGTATATTTTGCATGAGGGTTTTGTTGTTATCATACTTGTATCCGCAGAAAGATGACAATAGCTGATACTTCTGTTGTTCGGTGTCTCTCTTGTCTATTTTTGTTAGGAGATCGAACATCGATTTTAATGTTTCACAAGTTAGCACTAGAGATTTCTAAGAGTAATCTATTGTCTTGAGAATGTAGTAGCCTACCTACGTACCTCCTTGGCCTATCAGGTTTTGTAGCAGTTCCTTTCAGGAAAGATAGGAGATACCTGGATTGGAGCAGCGTTGTTAAATCTAGCTCCCATAAAATATAGTTTTCTGCATTTTTTAGAATGGTAAAAACCTTTAAGCTCACCCACACTATCTTCTTCAGTCATCGTTTGCTGGGACGCCTGGTCTTGCTAATTCTTATTTCTTGATTTTCACGATCCTCTTAGCTCAATGAGCGTGTCTGAAGTTGAAGTAATCTTTTCTTTTATATTTTTAGATAACTTCTATTAGATTGTATTGTTCGATTGAATAAAACAGACATGCACTTATTTTTCACGTAACGACTTCGCCGCAGTGTAGATTTTATTTTAAATCAAAAGAGCAGCGGGTTGCCAACTTCCATAGATAACAAAATGACATTTTTAACCAACCTCAACTAGGCCTACCGTAATTATTGACCGACAGCTGTTTGATAATTTGGGATTTGCAGAGAAATGGCTTTTTTGGTATTTAGCCTACACCAAATGTACACATGCCGAGATTAGAATTGAAGAGTTTTTTAAAATAACTTATCACTACTACTCCAGCATGAGTTAAGGTGAGAACAGGCTGGTGGCTGGAAAGATATCCTGCAAGGATAACTCAGAAAACACCATGCAGAATGCCTCATGCAAGTCACGGTTCACCGAATACAAGTTATACACCTACTTTGAACGCAGCGCTTGTCTTCACTCAAACGAGCTCAGGGCATCTCCTTTTACTATTTCCTCCATGAGAACACCTGCCAGACTGAACGTTCCCTTCACTGGCATTTTTTTTATCCTTTCTATTGGCCTATCATCACATATTAGATAGATAGATATTTTATTCAATTAATTCCAAAGAGCCATAGGCTCGTACAGAGGAATTGTACAGTAATATGTGTGTTTACACACCAAGGAAGAAAATTCTGAAGGTAACACAAATTGATGAATAAGGACATAGGCCTATTATAAGGTTGATAACATATCTAAGATTGTTTAGACCAAGGTCCCTTAAAATGATAAGCACTTAGGATTTTTAATCTTATACATAACTTAACTTATTTGATGTATTAAGATGCATCGAATTTTTCCCACAATACTTCCATAGTTTTCCTCTTAAATACCGACAAAGTTGGTGCACTTTTTACTTCATCAGGAAGTTTATTATATGACTGTGATGCAGAGAACTTGAAACTATTTCTACCATATTTAGAAGAGTGAATGATATATAAGGCTACGTCCTTCGCATGCCTAGTTCCATAAGAATGATTGTCTGAGTTCAAGATGTAGGGAGAGCTATAGAGTATTGTGTTGTGTTTAATCTTGTATATTAGCATAGCTGCTCGGAGTTCTGCACTTATGCTGAGGGGTAGAATTTTACTTTTGATGTACAGATCTTTTACTGGAGTGCAGTAAGGAAGGTTAAATATGTTTCTAATAGCCCTATTCTGAATAGTCATTAAATCATTCAGTGTGGATTTCCTGCAGTGAGCCCAAATAACATTTAAATATTGGAGCTTGCTATGTACAAGTGAATAGTAGATTTGTTTTACAAGGTTTAGGGGAATAAGATACCGAAGTTTCCTTAGGATCCCCACTACAGGTGAGAGTTTCTTAGCAATTCGTTCAACGTGTTCAATCCAGGTCAGGTGTTTGTCGATGATTAGACCTAAATACTTTGCCTGATTAACCTCTTTTATTTCAATATTATTTATATATATTTTGTCATGTGTGATTTCTTTCATGCTTTGTTTTGAAATTACCATGTAATTGGTCTTCTGTAGGTTCATTGTTAATTTATTGGCCTGGAACCATTGTGAGAGAGTATTTATATCTTGTTGCACATTTTGTATGATTTCAATTATGTCTTTCCCAGTGTAGAAGATATTTGTATCATCTGCATACAATTTGATATGCCCTCTCAAATTACATTCCACAATATCATTTATATACATTAAGAATAATGTAGGTCCAAGTATAGATCCTTGTGGAACGCCATGAGTTATATATTTTCCTGAACTTATGCATTTATTCAAAGCTACATGCTGCTTTCTTCCAAGAAGGTAGCTTTGGAACCATTTTAGAGCTATACCTCGGACACCAGCATTTTCTAATTTTGACAACAGTATTTTATGATCTACTGTATCAAAGGCTTTTGTGAGATCAATAAATAACCCAACTGCCATATTATTTTTGTCAATAGTTTCTTGTAGCATTGTTATTAGGTCAATAGTTGCTGCCTCAGTACTAGATTTTTCCCTGAATCCATATTGCATATTATGAAAGAATGTATTCTTGTTCAGAAATGAAAGCAATCTTGTTTTTACCACTTCTTCCAGAATTTTTGAAACTACCGATAAAATAGAAACAGGTCTATAATTATTTGGATTTCTTTTGTCACCACCCTTAAATATAGGAACTACTTTGGCCACTTTTAAGTCATCTGGTATCATGCCAGTAACTAAGGACTCATTAATCATTTCAACCAAGATTTTAATAAATGATTGCATATTGTTTTTAATGAAATTTGTCTTGATCCTATCTAAGCCACAGCTCTTTTTATTCTTTAAATTTGTGATGATGGACTTGACCTCTGCTTCATCTGTTGGGTATAAGTAGAGGGAATTTGACTGCTTGTGGTCCTTACTGAGGATTTCCTTCTGTTCAGGAATAGCTTTGCTAGACTTCCAGCAATGTTTGTGAAGAACAAGTTGAATGATTCGCATAGCTCTTGATTGTCTGTGATAATTTTGTTGTCTATTTCAAGTGAAGTGCATGTCTCAACTGTTGGTTTTTTGTTGTGTATGATTTCTTTGATAGTCTCCCAAGTTTTTTTGGAATTGTTTCCATATGTTCTGAATTTTTCTGAGTAGTAATTTGACTTTAGTCTTCTTTTTAAGTTTGTTACACTATTCCTGCATCTACAGTATTCTTGGTTCATATCATTATTATTTTTGTGAAGGGGATTTTTGAGCTTTGCATGCAGAGTGTCTCGTTGTTTTATAAGTGTAAGGAGTTCAGCTGTGACCCATGGTAAGTTAGTAGTCTGTCTTTTATTGTTAGTTTTGTTTGTTATTTTTCTTTGACTATGCCTGTTCCTTAGATTCAATTGTTTGATGAAAGAGTTATATAGAGAGTTAACAGTACTGTTTGCATCATTATGGGAATCAGCGTTTATAGATATATTAGTTTCAGGAGTGTGTTGCCTATCCCAAGAGTCCTCGTGTGTTGTTGATTTTGTCGAGTTATGTGACTGAGTGTACGTGCTATAATTGGTCTTGGAAATATCAAGAATTAATGTACTGTGATCACTAATATCATTGCTGACATTTGATATTTTATAACTTAATTCTGAATTGTTTAGTGACACGTGATCTATTAAGGTAGCTGCAGTGTCACAAAGTCGTGTAGCATATTTAGTGTTGCACTGTTTAAACCCATAGCATGCTATTAGATTTAGATATTTCCTTCTTAATTGATCATCAGCTAGGATATCAATGTTGGTATCTCCGAGGAAGATGCATAATTTATTGTTTATCTGGCTAAGAAAACTTTCAAATGAATTTAAGAAGGGTATGGCATTGCTTCTATTGGGGTTATATGCTGCAATAATATCAATGCTTTTATATGTTGGCCTATTACTTTTAACATCATCTCTGAATACCTCAATCCACATCAAACTATGATTCATTTCACACTTTCTTTTAACATTCACTTTCCATTTTTGTGATACATAAATACCCAGACCCCCACCAACTTTGTCATCTCTATGAGCAAACACACTTGTGAAATTGTTGAAGTTATAAAAATCTGCCTCATTACTTTTCACCCAGGTTTCTGTAACTACCAATACATCTATCTGGCCTATCATTTGCAAGAGAATTTCAATGTCATCAAGCTTATTCCGAATACTTCTGCTATTAATGTACAAACACCTAACCTCTCCACCTAATTCTAATGAGTTTATGCATGCACTTATATTACAGTCCTGTTGCATGAACTCATCCAAACAGTTGTACTTGTGTTCACTGCACTGTACTTCACCTAGGTGTCCACTTGTAGTCAGCGCTTTCTTCTCTCTAAACAATAAGATATCATCACTCGTTCTAGCAATTAGTTTTCCGAGAGTAAAAACTTGGCAACTCTGTTTAAAAGTTTTCCAAATTTCATTGTTCCTCTTCTATTGAGGTGGAGACCATCATAAGCAAGGTCCCTGTCTTGTAACCAAGAGTTCCCTTCTAAAAAAATAATGTTTTTTTCACTACACAACCAATCCAGTGTTGAATTCACGGCATTAATGTATCGTGGGTCTATGTCACGTCTTTGTAATACACCACTAACACACACTTTCGAACTCGGAAAGGCACTCTTCACTTCGTCCACGAGCTTGTCCATGTCATTCATAATGTGAGTTGGTGTTGGAGAACTGTTCAAGCAATTGGTCCCTACATGAATCATTACCACCTCAGGGTCTTCTCGAACCTCGTTTGCCCTTACCTTTCTAGTTAATTGATCAGTTCTTATTCCTGGATAGCAATAGACTGCGGCATCATCAACTACTGGGCCTACATTCCGCAGAATTGAGTCACCCATGACAAGTACACGGGGACGTCTCCTTTTCTTAGGGTTATGGGTAGGTTTGTCGCGTCTGGATGTCTCGTTTTCAATACCGGTATCTTGTCTTTCTTCTACTTGGGAATCGGAACGGCTGAGGATTTCAAACGGATTCTGGGAGATAAAGTCGTTAGGAATATTCCCAGATTTCACCAAGTTAGGCCTACTTCTTGGAAAGCGTGCGTTGGTTTTAGACCTAACCTCTAAATAGTCTGCCTGAGTAGGCCTATCTTCTTCTGCTTGTAGTCGTTCTTTAAGGAGACATATTTGTGACTGTGCATTTTTTAAATCAACCACAAGCATTTTGATTATTTCCTCTTTGGAGGCCAATTCTAATTTGAGGAGTTCAGCTTCATTCGCCGCTCGCGGCAACTCGTACTTGTTTCCCTGTTGATTTCGTTCACATCTCAAAAGTTTTTCGCCACTACATGATTTGTCTTCACAATTAAGACACACCTCTTCAAGAAATACAGAATTGTTATCACATTGAACACTTACATCACCCGATTGGGAACAATTTTCAAGAGATAACCGTTTGTGACTTACATTTAACATCGCCATTCTTAGGAGAAATATCTGAAACGTTAGAAATTAATTCGTGTTCCCGCCTGACAAGGATAGGCCTATGACTGATGAACATGTTGCCAAGTCTCAGCTTTCCACATTGTCGTATCAGATTGCTGGGGTTGGCAATACACGAGTGATCGCTGACATTCGTTATATTCTTTGACCTGCTGTGGAATACAATCCATGGTGAATTTATTTCATGGCTGTGTTTACTCTTTGAGTATTCCCTTGGCGGTGTTGGCGGTTAAATCCGTGGTTAAATATTACACACGTACTTTTCTTTCAAAGAGATCGCACAAACGCTTATATTACACGATTCTTGCACAAACGTGCATAAGGTAAGTACATAAGGCACTTTACATAGGATGTATAATTAAATACTTCAATCTTTGCTGTATTCATTTAGAGTCCTGCATCGTTTTGTACAAATATTTGAAGTGGTATCGTTCATAGACCCGATCGCACAGTGCGCGCAGAGTCACCGTCTGGTTCATGGAAATATGATTTCGTGCATAATCTATGATGAAATCTTGTGATGGCACTCCGTAAATCCTGGTTGAGTAAAACTCAGGCCATATTTCTTCTATTTTCTGTACGTACCTTTAATAACGTTAGGCTATAAAGTAAGGTAAAACAGTTGTAAATGGTCGCTGTACACCATCATAGTAACCAATACAATTGTTGCGAATAACTGTATGAATGCAGAACTAGTATTTAGTGATTTTTGATACACTTATCTTCTTGTTCTTAACAAGACTGTAATAACAAGGGTTGCACAACCTACATTTTATGGAAGTAGACCCATATTCTTTGAAGTAAGCATTAGGCAGCATGACTTCCCCCCAAGAGTATGCGAAGAACGGTTACTGTTCTCTAGTGCTAGAAGTTGTGGTTATGATCCTTCATTTTAGTAGACCTAGTGGAATCATGTCGATGAATCTCGTGGTTTTCATCGGAGTTTAGTGCTATCTTAGTATTTGCATGGGTAAAACTTTCAAAAGATAATTTGTATGCACTGAGGCTATTTCACTACTTCCCTGATCCACTTCCTGCACCAGAAGCTGGATAGCCAATCACAGGGCAGTGGTATTTAGATATACACTTCACGGAATCTAACCTTCTAGTAACTTACATTAGATAATATGCTATATGTAACCTTATCGTCATTTATTGCCCATAATGCACAAGTTTGGTACCGACAATGCCCAACACCATAACCCAAAAACTGTTGCGGTACCAGTATTATTTGAGTAGAAACGCTTCTCAGTTGGTCAACACAAGTATAGTCAATTAAATTGGTCTGGGATTAATAGCTAATTTCCTTGTGCCTGAAATAGGCCTACACGAGTTATTTATATACTTAATAAAACACTTCTCATACAAATGGGGAGTTCTACAATTACTCATGCTCTAGCCCGCATGATTAATTCGGTAATTCTTCGGGAGTGATCAACCAGGATCTTAAACGTGCACTTAGCTAATAGGCCTATATGTGATTTCCATGATTCTCATACCTTATTTGATATTCCGGAGTCATTACCAATTGAAATTACTGTCCTTATTCACTACTGCACAGGAAATATGTGCTAAATTACATAAATATGTGATTTTAGTTGTTACTAATTGTTCGTTTACCACTAGCAATTGCCATGACTTGTCGTTGCTCAACTGCTACTGAAAGAGGCGCATTAGGTGTGTTCGTCTGTTACCGAGTCGTCATTTCACTGTTGACAGTGATGTATGGTACACAAAATACACAACACAGATCATGCGTAACCAGCACCACGAGAAATTATTGGCTTACGAAGCGGAGCGAGATACTATTGGCTTATGTCTGGCCGAAAATTACTGCTTGTAGTACAAGTAAGGGGGTCGGGGCGTCAGCCCCAGGTTGGGTTTGTTTTTGTGTGTAATGCCTTTTTAATATAGAAATAAAACGAAGCGAACCAATGGAGCGATCGCAGCATAAACCAAACACCACACTGTACCGTAGGCCTATTTGTGGGCTTGGCAACATTTTATCCCTATCCTATAAATCACGCCCACAATTGCCGACTCGTGGTGGAATTTTACTATATAAGTCGTGTTATAAAAAGGGGATGGTGGGCGGGTTGTAGATAGCGGAGGAGGAAACATCTATTAGGACATAGTTTCCACATTATTATTCATCATTACACAAGGTATTTCGGCTAATTTAAGTAGTTTTATAATTGGTTCATCACTCCCGAAGTGTCGCCATTAATTCTGGAGGAGTCCAAATCCAGTTCTTATCACTTCTACCTGGCATATTATTGAAAATTATATGATTTTCATACCTTTCTGGGAGTCACTAGGAATTTAAATTACTGTCAATTATCACTGCTGCACCGGAAATATTAACTTAGTTACTGTTACTCATGCCCACACAATTATTTCACTTCACTGTTGCCAATATGTGGGATACAAAATACACGACATACTTAATATTGTATTTATGTGAAAAAGCATTAATTGGCAAAACCATTGGCCTGGATATAGATTGATGCCTGTATTTGCTGGCTGTGCTACCAAGCAATTATTGGTCTAGGCATAAACCATCAGTCTGGATGAAAATTATTGATGTGTTTTTGGGAGGATATATATACGAGATGTTTATTTAAAAGAAACTGGTGCACTCGGGTGTCTTCAAGGGGATTTGTTTCGAAGTGATGACGTTCTGATTGAAACTTAGTGCTTTTTTGATTTAAGATACCAGGTATAGAGTAGTAGGGCCTACCGTATGCATGGTGTTGGCAATGCTGTATTTGTCCACAAATCACGTGTATAATGGTGGACGCTGTTAGTTATTATTGTTTTAAGGGGCGGATCTATAAGGTAGAAAATAGTGTTATTCCTCAAAATTTTGGTGTTCATTGGTATATTGGCTTCATAGGGAGGTTAAGGCTGCTTGAGCTTTTAGTTCTCGCAGTCAAGTGGTGCAGTTGCACCTAATATAAAGGGAGGTAGCGCGCAGTTCGTCACTCCTGTTGGGGTCCGGGCGGGGACACCAAGAGCCCGCTCGGTGTCCTAGGCGAAACCCCCACACAAGAAACGGCACAAACCTAGAAGAATTGCAGAGTTTTAATTCACCGGCCGTGAAAGCCAATATACCATCTTTTTGGAAGCCTTCATAGGGAGGTTAAGGCTGCTTGAGCTTTTAGTTCTCGCAGTCAGTGGTGCAGTTGCACCTAATATAAAGGGAGGTGGCGCGCAGTTAGTCACTCCTGTGGGGGTCCGGGCGGGGACACCAAGAGCCCGCCGATGAGCCAGCTTGGTGTCCTAGGCGAAACCCCACACAAGATGTGGCACAAACCTAGAAGAATTGCTGAGTTTTGGTGTTCATTATTTAACCAATCCGTGCACCATACACATAATTACTAAGCACACTCAACCATCACTTTTTTATACAGACAGTAGTGGCTTCGCTTGCTAAAGTGCACCGTTAGGTCATGGGGCCAAGCTCTCTGCTGACTCGGTCGACGCGTGGGTTCAAGCCCCACAGTCGGCTGTCCTTGAAATGGTTTTCCGTGGTTTCCCATTTTCAACACCAGGCAAATGCTGGGACGGTACCTTCTGACAGGCCACGGCTGCTTCCTTCCACATCCTTGTCCAGTTTCATTCATCTTCATCCATTCCATCTCTCATTCCGACGCGCAGGTCGCCCACGGGCGTCCACTAGAACGACCTGCACTAGGCGTCTCAGGAGGCCACACGAAAAAAAAAAACTTTTTTATTTCACCGCAATGGATATTCTATTTCACTGCTTTGAAGCCTTTTATTTACCATAAATCTGGGTCCCTAGTATAGATCAAAATAAAGTATTTGTTGACAGTGTGACATGTGCGAAGATATTATGAGGTCTGCAAATGTTATTGAAGATGCATGAAGCAACCAGTAGTCGGTGCATTCATAGTCCCGCTTGAAGCAATGGTCAATAGCTGGAGATGACAATTGTCATTTGCAGACCCCATACTATCTTCGCACATGTCACACCATCAACTACTTTATTTTGATCTATACCTTAATTATTTCAACAACCTATATTTATGGTGCACCATATTAGGTTAAATGACCATTGATAGTTTAGTGCTATGCTTTATCATGATTTCATTATTTTAATGCTTTACATTTGGCTGATGAAGGGGACAAAAATTGTTCAATAGTCCCTAAAACATGTACCAAGAACAACTTTGTTAATAATTTTTTCATTAAACTATTGATTCAGGCGGTAATATAAACCTTTTTTAAAAACTATTTAAACACATCAATACGGAACAATTATGAGTTACTTAAATAATACAATGCACTATTGGTCAACTCCGTGATTATGGCACTACTGTGCAGATAAGCAGTATGGTACTGTAAAACAAGTAGCGCCCAGTTCACTTGACAGTGTGCCGAGTTGGAATCATGGTTCACGCCATATGAAGGGAAGAGTGGTTTTGACAATGGATACAGCCTTACTCGTCCAAGTCAATGGTTTTTTGACAATGGTTACAGCCTAACGTGTCGTCTTCCGTGCCTCATTAGCTTCCCGCGGCCAAGGCCACACCTCAACCCAACATATCCTAACCTCCGTTTTGTCCAATCCAATGGATTTTGACAATGGTTGTAGCCTGCGAGCTGCGTTTGCCATATATACGCCCCTATATTTAGTCACATACAGTGGGGTAGTTGTGTATTTTGTGCCCCACATCTTGGCAACTAGTGTCGTCAATGTGTCCACCCCGTGTGCGGTTTGGCGGTAGTTTTACATACTAAATACGCTACCAAACATGGCTGCCATTGTTAAATGAGCTATTAATAAAAACTCATATTTACGTAATTTAGAACATAATTATAATCCGGTGCAGAGGTGACCAAGGTTAGTAATAACAATTGATAATGGCCCCCAGAAGATGAAATAAGGTATGATAATCACATATTATCGAAATGAAAGTGAAAAAGAAAAGAGTGATGTCTCATTCAGTTTTAATTATTCTAGCAGCCTTGTGTCTTGAAAGTTACAGCAGTCAAAAGGGATGTTAAAACCAGGGGTGTAAAACACCTCGCAAACGTGGGGGGTGTCAAATTTATAAACTGGGGTTGCCTACCTACCAGGGAATGGTTTTTTAGTTTAATGCTTTAAAGCTCAAAATAGCACGGTAATGTAGTCCTAACGCCAGGGTGTCCAGCAACCTTTAAAACCTGGAAGAAACCTTGAATGAAAACAAGCCTTGAAAAAACCATGAATCTCCCCGAAAAACCTGGAAAAGGCCATTTCAATCTTTAGCTGACACGCGTGACTTGGTCAGCTAGCAATATGTAGACTATTTATTAATTGGTTTGGCTGCAAGCGACGTTCCTCTGAGGAATGTGTTTCGACCATGAATGATAAGTTACCCGACTCAGAAATCGGTCAAAGTATGCAACTTCATCGGACAAAAGTTGGCCATGCGATTGTATTTGGCATTGCTCCCGATTTTATGATCAACGTTAATGAGCTGATCTCTCGTCGTGATGCATAGTTATCAGATTTGATGAAAGCTTAAATTCAATATCCCAAAAAACTCAGATGGACATGTACATGTTCTGGTATCCGGATAAAGCTCAAGTTGCCGTCCGTTATTTAAATTCAGCTTTTCTTAATCGTACTCGGGCCATTGATTTAAGAGAGGATTTAGTAGAGTCTTTGAAGACCGTTGATGGTCTGAAAAAGGATTCTAACTCTCTATGGACGGACCTCAAGTTAATCATAAAGTGCTTCGAGAATTAGATGCCAAAGTGAAAGAATCGTGCTGAGTTGAATTGCTCGATATTGGAAGCAGCGGACTTCATGTTGTCCACTCGGCTTTTAAAGTAGCCATGATGTCTACTGGCTGGGATTAGCATCCATTTTGTATTGTATGTATGACTTATATAAAGACGTGACAGCACGGCGGAGTCTTTACATTCAGTATACTGGCTGTACTTTGTTTCCGTTGCCATTTTTGTGGAACACGTTGGGTTGAAAACAAAAGGGTTGTAGATCGAGCCATAGAAATTCTCCCCAATCAAAGAAAGTTTGTCATTACAGCTGAAAAGGAAAATACCGCTCCAATTTCACGCTATTTTGAGAAAATTCTCGTCGGCTGTTAAAGACGAATTATTGGGAACTAAACTTGCATTTTTTGGCTCAATCGCCGATTGAATAGAACCATTTCTGAAAGAGTTCCAGACAGATGCTCCTATGGCACCATTCTTGTATGAGGAATTTTGCTCCCTCCTTGATACATTTATGAAACGGATGGTTAAGCCTGATGTTATGCTGACAAGTTCTAATTTGCAAACCCTTGAGTTAAGCTCAAAGAATTTGATTCACGCCAAAACGTTTGACATTGGGTTCGCTGCTAAAGACGTGTTGTCCGAGGTTAAAAACGTAAAGGAATTAGACATTCTTCGCTTGAAGGAAAGTATGCTCGATAGTCTAATTAAGCTTGTGGAAAAATTGTGGGAGCGGTCGCCCCTGAAGTATCAATTTATTTCCTGCTTAGATCCTGCAGTTGCTTTGAACGAAACGCATGGTTTGAAATGCGTTGACAAATGTTCAGAAACCCTTGTGGCGAAAAATCGCCTCTCCGAGTCTAAAGCAGGCCAAATCAAAATGGAATATGTGGAAGTGTGTAGATATGCACAGGTTCAAGAGCGTTTTAAAGCTTATAAGAGGAGTGAAACTAGATTAGATGAGTTATGGCTGGAAGTCATGAAGCTTTCACAAAAGCCCACTTCTAATCTGCTGGAATTGGTTAAAAGTATCCTTATACTGTCCCACAGAAACGCCATGCTCGAACGTGGTTTTTCGATTAATGAACAGTGCATCGTTGAGAACCAGATGGAGCATAGTTTAGTAGCCCAGCGCCGTGTTCATGACGCTATCCTCAACGCAGGTGGTGTAGAAAAGGTTAATATACCAAAATCTCTAATTTTGTCAATGCGAAACGCTCACTCTCGGTACCAAGATTATTTACACGAGCAAATAGCAAAAAAATGAGACCTTAGCTGAAGCTGATAAAAAACGGAAGGCAGAAATGATCAAAGAACTAAACGCAAAGAAGGAGCTTTGCTAACTGATGCTGCTAAGCAAGCAGCACAAATCGATGACCAAGTTACAAAGGAACTGAAAGATTCGAAGTGCTCCAGTCTTGGTATGCCGAAATCTAGTTTTTGCGGTGAATCACCAATATTTGTAATGCTTACCTAATAATGTGGTTTACGTTGCCAAAAAGCCATCCTATTGTCCTCTTGTTCTGTTTGTAGAATGTAAGGAATTTTGTTCTCAAATGAGTTTACTTTAAGTTTGCATTCGTACCAAAATGTACAAGAGATTTATTTTTTCATTTCTTTTAATCGTTGTGTAACTATGAAAGACTGATTATATTTCCTTTCTGGAAATATAACTCATTTTTTACCTAACAGCTTACTTCTATCTCTCACTCACCAAGCTAACTCACAGCACCAAGCAAGAAATCACTTGTAAACCGCTTTTAACAAACTTTGCATGGAAGTGATTCTTCACTAAAGGGAATTAGCAACAGCTATTAAGAAATGCACATGATGCAGTTTTAAAAAATCTTGCCGAGAATACCTTTTTTTTTAGGAAAAAAAAATGCCTTTAGTTGTGTTGTAAGAGTCCCTTGATTATTCTGTGTTTTGCTTAGCAAAATATTTTTATTCTCTTCAATTTACATTTAATTGGTCTACTATTACAATAATAGTTTTTTTAGCCTCCACACCTTGAAATTCACTTACAGCAGTCTATTCTTCTATTATTTATTTTTTTAAAAGAAGGGAAAGAAACCTTGAAAATAGTGTTTTTTGAGCCTTGAAAACCTTGAAAAAACCTTTAATTGAAAATCCCATTTTGGCTGAACACCCTGCCTAACTCTATTTTTATAAAAAGATGGTTTTTATTAATTATTTCGAATTAAAATACAATTAGAATATTAAAAACCAAAAATGATGAAATGTTGGAGCTCCACCGATTTGGGTAAATACGACATAAGCGTAGCACTAAATGTCAAGCTCCAAAAAAGAAGCCGCGCACTGTTTTTCTCGGTATGAGTAATGATTTTGTGTGTTGTGTGTCACAGTATCTTCAGTTCTAAACCGGGGCTATGAAATAATAATTCGAAAATGCACCTTTTCGGGTCGTCGTGGTAAGGGGACAAAGTTCAAAGTGTCTCGGCGGGAAATGGGAGACGGGGAAAAACAGACTGTTTCTTCGCTAGAATAAAAGAATTAAGACTAAGCAAGGCAAGATGGCTTTTCCGCCTTATTAAATCATTTATAGAAGAGTTTCGGGTTATTTTACTTTTTTTTTTTAAGGTTTCTTAAAAATGTTGTCTTGCACCTAAAACTTGAGGGGGGGCAATGCTCCCCCTGCCCTTCCCGTGTTTAAGTTCCTGGTGAAAACCCTTAAAATAATTATTACAGTCAATGTACATAGATCATTTTCAGATTGACACAGATAATTAACAAATATTGTAATGTTAATATATTTGCAGGTGCTTAAAGGATGTCTTCAATTCCGAGTCAAGAGGAAGAAACAAATGTATATTTTATTGTACCAAAAAAGTACAGTGATGAAGAGCAGTGCAGTGGTGATATAAAGATGGCATTTCAGGTGAGTTCAGTTTGTTGCAGTTCTTCTTAGCATTTTCCCATTGGGATGAGGTCTGCTTTTCGGATCAATGAGTGGCACATTATTTGGTCAGCTGCATCTTCTGGCTGGAGATCTGCAGCTTTCATATGTCTGTTGACTGTCCTTCCACCGTTGTTTAGGCCTTTCTCTTGGCCTTCTTCTATCAACTTTCAGGTGAGTAAGCCTAGGTACTGTTTGTCACAGAGAACTCCTGTGACTTATTCCAACACATCCATGCTATCCTTCCTCGTACATCACTTTGCAGTCGGGATCCTAGATACCAGGAGTCCACCTTTGCTAGGGATGTACCACTAATTTGAATGGATTCTGGTGATGAGATGGTTTCCAGTTTGGATGTTCAGATGCAAACCAAATTGTTGTAGATGGTCATGCCACTCTTAAACTTGTTGCTAATTTTATCTAGCTTTAGCAGCAATCATCACATATCCATGGGGCTTCTCTTTGAAGATCACGAGTAATGGTGTCCATGACTAGAAGTGGAGATAATGCTGATCCTTGGTGTATACCTACTATGGCATGACTACTGTGTGATAAACCTGTAGGGCATTGCACTTTACTGCTGGTGTTTGAATACAGCATCTTCACCCAGTCAATGAGTAATTCAGGCACAGAGTGCTCACAGAGGGCATACCAAATCGGTTGATGTGGTACCTGATCAAAGGCTTTTTCAAGATCAAGGAAGGCCAAATGCAGTTATTTTGCTTTCTCCAGATTGACGAGCGTCTGTTGTCTGTTACCCACATCCTTTCATGAATTCACAATGGTTGATGACCTGGACGATGTTCTGTAAAAGTTTATCAAGAATTTGCTTAAATATCTTCATAGTGTGGCATAGGAGACGGATTGGCCATTATGAGTTACAGTTGTGAGGGTAAAATGTTTACTTTCCTATTCCATCATGTTCCAAGTGATCATAGCAGCCCAGCCTACTGAGTGCCGCTTCTTTATCTAAGTCAAGAGTTTCTCCAAGTCCTGGACATCACAGACCCCCACCTAAAATCATACCCACTTTGCAGAACCCCCTCCAAAAATAACAAACAAAAAACTAACCACAACTTAGTTATGCCCATTCTACGTACAATGATACATATAACTCATATTTTTGCCTAATAGCAAAGGCACATTAGCTACAACTTGCCACTGCTGCCAGCCTGCTATATGCTGTGATTAATTCAATGTTATATTTTAGGAACTTTATCTTTTAGCTAGAAAAAGCATTCACTTGGATTTTTACCATGTAGTTAGTTTGTTAATCATAAGCAAAGTGTGTGTTTAATTTAGGGCTATTTTTTAGTTATTTGTTTTTTTATAGGCTAGTTAGGCTAGTTGGTATGGGATATAGGTTTAGGCAACAGCTACCCTGAGTCCAACCTGTCGCCAAACTGCTTTGGTTTACATTGTTAATAGCCTACAGAATGCCAACATAGCAAATATTTATACTCTTAAATACATAAGGTAACTTTACCGGTTTTCGTCACTGATCCAGTTGTCGTCACTCTCGTATATAAAATACAAAAAATAAGCATGTCAACGGGTCTTTCTCAACGCACCAAGTCTCACGAGATGTGTCATACCTTCGTTGCCGGTAAGGAGCAACTTTGCGAAATCATGCGTGCGACTTAATAGGTGATTCCCAGCGTCAAACATCTCCTCTGAGCTGTCTTGACGCGCCATTTGCTTCTCGCATGTGCTAAGCAGGCAAGCGAGTTAATTATGTGCATACGTGTTATGTTCCGACATTTTAAAATGTGCGACGTACAGGAATTTCGCCCGACCCCTGTGACAAATGGGCTAGGGCTACTGGGTCATGAGCGAACCCGGCTAAAGAGGCTAGCTCAAAAATATGGTGAGTTACGAAGAATAGGCACACTGAATGCAGGAACAATGACTGGGAAAGGGAGTTAGTGGATCTCATGAAAAGGAGAAAGGTGAAAATATTGTGTGTGCAAGAGACTAGATGGAAGGGAAATAGGGCTAGAGAGTTGGGTAGTGGCTATAAACTACTATCCAGTGGAGCAGACAAGGATGGGAGGAATGGAGTGGGAATGATCCTCTCCCGAGGCATAAAGGAGACCATAGTTCAAGTTAAGAGAAGGAGTGACAGGATAATGAGCATTAAACTGTGTCTTGATGGAGAATTTGTAAACATATGGTGTGTTAATGCTCCACAAGTGGGTTGCGATGAGAAAGAGAAAATATCCTTCTGAGAAGTTATGGATCGTGAGCTTGGAGATATACCAGCAAATGAAAGACTGACTTAAATGACTGGTGACTTAAATGGACATGTCGGAAGGAGTCTAGATACAATCGAAAGAGTACGTGGAGGCTGGGGAGTAGGAGTGAGGAATAATGAAGGACATAGAATCGTGGATTGTGCGATGGCATATGATTTGGCGATTGTGAATACATGTAGATTATTTGGAGAATTTTCCATTTCGAGTTCCGTATTGACTTTACAACTATCAAATGGGGTTTGTTTGTTCTCCGCCCAATCAATACCTTTAAAGGTATTGATATATGTGAATACATGGTTCGAGAAAAGCACAGGTCAATATATGACTTACAAAAGAGGGACCAGAGAAAGCCAGATTGACTTCTTAATGTGTAAAAGTTCTCAATTAAGGGAAATCCAAAACTGTAAAGTTTTTAATGGTGAAGCAGTGGCAGCACAGCATAGGACGGTAGTCATGGACTGGAAAATGAGGATTAGGAAGAAAGGCAGACCTGGGCGAGTCTTAACAAAAATTAAGTGGTGGAGATTAAATGAAGAGGCGTTGAAGGACCAGTTTAAAGAGGAATTACTCAATGGAGTGGTTCTTTGCAATGATGTGCAGGAGTGGTGGGCACACAACAGTAGTTTGATAAGGAGGGTAGGAACTGAAGTGCTAGGGAAAACTTCTGGCAAGAAACCACTACCTGACAAAAAAACATGGTGGTGGAATGAGGAGGTACAGGAGATCGTGAAAGCCAAAAGTGATGCAAAGAAGTTATGGGATAAGTCAGGTAGACAAGAGGATAAAGAGAACTACACCAGATGTAATAAGGAAGCAAAGAAGGTAGTAGCACAGTCAAAGGCACAAATGATGGATCGGCTGTACGAAGAGTTGGAAACTACAGAAGGTGAAAGAAAAATTTTCAGAATAGCGCAGGCGAGAGATAGACATGAAGGACTGCACCCAAATAAAGCAGATCAAAAATGAAAATGGTCTAGTATTAACGGACCATTCGGACATCAAGTGCAGATTGAGAAACTACTATGGAAAACTTCTCAATGAAGAGAACCCAAGGGTATATTTAGGAGAAGGAGAACAACACCAGGGTCTGACAATAGATATTAGAAGAGAAGTAACATTAGCACTTAGGAAAATGAAAAACGGAAAGGCAACAGGACCCGAGGAAATTCCAGTTGAAGTGTGGAAGTATCTGGAGAAAGATGGGATCGACATGTTGCTGGATTTAATGCCAAAAATGTACTCTCAGGAAATAATACCTGATGAATGGAGAGAAAGTATTTTAGTGCCTATATAAAAAGAAAAGGGGGATAGTCAGGACTGTGCTAACTACAGGGGCATTAAGTTAATGTCCCATACCATGAAAATCTGGGAAAGAGTGATAGACAAGAGGATCCGGGATAAGACTAGCATTGGCGAGGAACAATTTGGCTTCATGCCAGGAAAAGGGACCACAGACGCAGTGTTTGCCCTGAGACAAGACTTAATGGAAAAGTATCGTGAAAGTCAGAAGGGATTACACTTCGCATTCATGGACCTAGAGAAAGTATATGATCGGGTGCCCCGGGGAGAAGTCTGGAGATGTTTACGAGCGAAGGGAGTCCCATAGAAGTACGTGCAGTTGGTTCATGAAATGTACAAAGAATCAAGAACACATGTTAGAAGCAGCGTTGGACTTACAGATTTGACTCAAGTTCGAGTAGGCTTACACCAAGGTTTGGCTGTAAGTCCTTATCTGTTTGACCTAATTCTGGACGAAATGTCTTGTGAATTAAGAGACCAAGGCCCCTGGTGCATGATGTTTGCAGACGACATTGTGTTGTGTAGTACCACCAAAGATGTCATAGAGGAAAACTGGAACAGTGGAGGGCAGCCTTGGAATACAGAGGACTCGGGATTAGCAGGAAGAACATGGAGTATATGAGGTTCAATAGAGATCAAGACTGTGAGATCAGAATGCAAGGGGAAACTTTAAATAGAGTGGATGAGTTCAAATACCTGGGTTCGGTGGTGACTGGAGATGGAAATCTGGATGTGGAAGTGTCACACAGGATTCAGGTAGGATGGATGAACTGGAGGAAAATGTCAGGAGTGTTCTGTGACCGCAGGATCAAGCCTAAGGTTAAGGGGAAAATATATAAAACTGTCGTAAGACCTGCATTGTTGTATGGCTCTGAAACATGGCCTGCATGCAAAACGCACACAAACAAGCTTGACGTCTCGGAAATGAAAATGCTCAGGTGGATGAGTGGAGTGACTAAGCGTGATAGAGTGGAAAATGTCAAAATAAGAGGAACATTGAAGGTTGTGGAAATATCTAAGAAGATACAGGAAAAGCGACTTCAGTGGTACGGGCATGTGAGAAGAAGGGAGGAATCCTACGTGGGGAGGAAGATGCTAGACATGCAAATACAAGGAGTGAGAATGCGAGGCAGACCTAAACGAAGATGGATGGATTGTGTACGGGAGGACCTCAGGGAAAAACAGTTGTCAGAAGAGGATGTGCATGACTGGGTTAAATGGAGGAAAGCTGTCAGAAACATCGACTCCACATAGGAGAGGGAATGATGGAAAGCGATAGAAGAAAAGTGCGTGATATAGTTGGTAATTGTTTCTGTAACATATGTGATTTGTTATTTAGTGCTCACGTGCCTAGTTTTGTTAGAAATGCAGGCGACGAACACAGGTAAAAAAAAAGCGCACTTTACCAATGCTCGTCATTTGTGACGAAAACTGGCACATTGTCATTTCTCCTTGTAAGACCTAACAGCGGCAATATACTTATAATGTAGCTCTAAAGCACCCTGTATTAACACATGGAAGACGGGCTCCGAGAAATCCCGCAGTACGCTCGCCAGCGGTAGATGACGGGCCCCGAAAAATCTTGGTTTTATACACGTCATTGTTTTCGGTCTTCCTGCGACATCTCTTGACCATGTATTGAACTATTTCGGTCGAGCACATTGAGAAGGACATTTGTAGATGTATATGTGCCATCTTCCGTCTGTTCATGGCCTTCTTTTATTCTTTGATTTTGTTTCGAAACATCGAACTTCCTTCTGTTGGTTCAATCAATGACAAGATGGAGGACTTGTATAATCAGATGATAAGATTTATCGTTTATATTATCGTTCAAATGACACAAGTTATAGTGAATTAGTAGAAACTGAATGAGAGAGTGATATTCAGGTCTCTAGGCGATGTAATAACAACCAAAGTACATACCGTACTTTGATTGTTGACCAAACTAACCTCAAATATACTCCATCTGCTCTTTCTGTAAGCTGCCACTGCACATTGTGTTATGTTTCAAATACATCACCTCCTTGAGCACTACTACAGGTATGTGTATCCTCATATCAACTAGAAAGATAATATCTAGGTTATTTCCACAATTATGTACTTTTTATAATCTAGTGCACTGGAATATTCTCAGTAGCAAAATGTCCGGTCCACAGGGGATGTGACATGTCCAGGCATCCGGTCAGCAATGTGTTAATTAAATTATCATTTGATCATCGAGTCCAGTAGTCGTCTTAGCTGACGATCTTTCGAGCACATTAGTGCACGATAACATGGTGTCCACAGGTTGGAAAAGTCAGGAATTTTGTTTTTGGTCAGGAAAAGTTAGGAAAAAGTGTGAAAAAATGGTGTAAGTCAGGAAAAAATGGTGAAAAGTATTAGAAAATCAGGAAATTTTATATTAACCATACAGTATTTTGTGTTTTACAGCCATATTTTGATGTTACTAGTTCAACTAATCTGAATATAAAAAGCAATAACTCGCTGGACATTATGGTAAGTTTCCATTTTTACAGTAAATCATAGTAAAAACCTCTTAAACCTATTTTTTGTACGCTTTTTTGGCGTTGGCATAGGGATGTGGGAACCCCATCACTGTAGTTTAGGTTATTAAGTACTTTGATTTACGTATTATTGCATTATAATTTACTTTATTTTTATTTTAAATGAATAACGAGGCGAGCGTTGGGCAGCTATGGGGATGGTGGATGCTGCAAATAAGAGAGATAATTATATATACTGTATATTTGCCCAATAAACAATTTTTCCGATATGATGACTTCGCGAGTCAGGAATTTTGTTCATAAATGGTCAGGAAAAGTCAGAAAAATTGACATTGAAAATTCTGTGGACACCATGGATAATGTTTCGCAAGGTCTCTCTTCTTGACGGCTGCACCTCAGTAGGCGTAGGTTTTTTGGCTAGGCGTGCTACAGAGGATTTTTAAATTTTTTTATTGAGATGAAAAATATTCTATTCTATTATTCTAAGACTAAAATCTTTGCTTTCAGGCAATATGTCGAAACACATAGTTCTGAATGATGATATTCAGCAAATGGAAGCTGCTATTAAGGCTGTTGTGGAGGACGGCATGAGTATTAAAAAAGGCAACGGAGAGGAATGGTGTTCCTAGAAACACCCTCTCGGACAAAATTAAAGGAAAATCTCCTAGAGAGAGGAAGATGGGGTTATGTTCCTTTTTAACAAAGGAAGAAGAGGCTATGCTAGTTCAATGTGTAATCTCACTAGGAAGAGCGGGATTCCCGGAATAAAAAATTAACAAGGGACGATTTGCAAAATAGCGTCTAGTGTCTCACACAAGAATTGAAGAGGGAGGAAGGAATGGTGTGAATCTTTCCTAAAAAGAAATCCAGGTCTATCTTTACGAACCCCTCAAAATTTGACAGTAAGCCGTGCTGCAATTACAGAACATCAAATTAAAACCTGGTTTTCAGAAGTCTACAGCTATTTGGTGGAAAACGACTTCCAGTCCATTTTGTCAGACCCTCGGCGACTGTTCAACGCTGACGAGACGGCTTTGTTTCTCAATCCGAATGGTAACAAAGTGCTGGCGAACAGGGGTGACAAGATAATATATCAGCAAGTGAATTCGGATGAGAAAGAATGCTTAACGGTACATGTAACAGGCAATGCTCACGGCGATATTTCTCCTTCCCTTGTATTGTTCAAGTATGAACATCTGCTGCAAGACAGCATTGCCGCAATGCCAGCACACTGGGGCATTGGCAAATCGCCAAATGGGTGGATGATGGGGGAAGTGTTTTACGAATTTTTCAGTAACAGATTTCATCCTTGGTTGGTTGAGAAAGAGATTCCTCTCCTTGTCATTCTATTCATAGACGGGCACTTCTCACACTTGACCATACATACTAGTGAATTTTGTGAGGATCATGGAATTGTTTTGGTCGCTTTACTACCTAATGCCATACACGTACTTCAACCCATGGATGTAGGGGTTTTTAAGCCACTAAAGACTGCCTGGAAGAAAAGTGTAGATGAGTGGCGAATTCAGAGGGTTGCTAATAGCGAAGATATTGCACTGAAGAGGATTTTTTGAAACTTTTGGCATCAATTGTGGTTAGGCCTCTGCGAATGGTTATTTTCCGGGCTGTTATGCCGTGGTCTCACTTGTTCAGAGCAGAATTACGATATTTTCCTGCCCGTATGTCTTCTTCCCACCATTCCCACTTCCCGATGCCGTCCTTTTCTTTCTTCAATTTTTTTTCTTTCATAAAAAAAAACCACAATTGCTGGCACTGTTTTATTCGTAAATGTTAGCCTCCAAGTCGATTTATTTAATCGTATGGTGAGTACAACAAGGAATTCATAAGTCCAGGTCCAAGTTCTTTCAACCACACAGCAGCACTTTCTTATTGATGAAACAGGTCGCTGGGGTTTCCGGAGTAGGCATGAAGAGGGCAACGCAGGATGACATGGGCTGTGTTTCTATCTCCCAAAATTTTAATAATGGCACCCCGTCGTGTTCGTTAAGCCGCCATTTTGGACACGATGACGGCCTAGGGTGGGGGGTTAACGAAGCCCTGAGAATCAAAACGATCTAAAATTTTTCCGAGCATGGTCTCCAATCAAAACGTCCCTGATTGGCTGAGCACTTATTGGGTCCTTCCCAAGGATCATGTTAGTCCTTCCCGCCACACAGCCGCAATCAAATCCGCCATTAACCTCAATTTAACATAACCTAAGTTACTTAAATTACAAATAATAATGTTGGTGAAGGGTGGGTGACTTGTGGATTAGATAAGCCATTTTTAGTGTTGCCTTCTATAAATTTGTGGTTTTTTGGCAATCTCGTTATCTTGTAGACATTAAGATAAATAGTTATAATTCGGGGGCCTATCACTCAGTACCGGTTTATCACAACAGTAGCAACTATTACGAATAGCTGTACTATAGTAAGATTTTTCTGCACCTTCGCAAAATAGTGGCGGTGGTTTGAGATTATTTTTGACTACCATTATGGGGTTTTAATAGTTTTTCATAGAGCATTTTTGTTGTCTTGTAGGCATGATTGATTTGACAAGTTAGGTCTGCATGTAGCCTACAGTTTTTTTTTCTGGTTTTTGGAATAATGCTCATTCTCATTAACATTAAGTGCAACCGTGTTGACCGACTGAAAGACATTGAATATTTCGTTTACTAAGGCAGCACTGAAATATGGGTTCCAACACGATATGGACTTGGAACTTATGTTCGCTTAACAAAATAACGATACATCAACAAGTCATCCTTGTAATCTCTGCAAATAATAAAAATATTTCCCATCCAATATAGGCCTATTCATGTTGAACGGTAGAAAGTTATCAACCTTTATTAAGGCAACACTGAAAAATGTTCATTTTGATCTAGCCTACTTACTCGGAGTCATCTGCATCAATGTCCCTAGAGGTTCAGGTTTTTAAATTCTCCCTTTCCTATGGTCAAATAACACATGGATGTTCCCTATTTTTCTTAAGGGGATTCAATGATCTTATGCTGAACTAATTAAGAATAGGGCATGTATCAGGATAAAAATAATGTCCATAACCATCAGAAACTTGAGAACACAGATCAGGAGAATGTTGATCGACCATGGATGCAAGACCAGAAAGTCTTAAAGAGGAGTGTTTCATTTAGAGGCTTGGAACATCCTGGTCAAGACCCCTGTACTTGGGTGTGTGCTCAGTTTGTTTGAAAACCCGTTGACAGATCATAAGTTAATCTGTGGCTGGAATCCACTCCGTCCTATGCTAAGCTGTGCGTACTGGGCACCATTAGTGTTCTATGACTACTGTATCAATTTCTGAAAATTGTGTCATAGGCCTATGCATAGACAAGTCGCTGAGAATGTTCTCTGAATGGTGAATACCAGTAGGCTAGCCTACTTAGCTGCCTCCTTCACTAGCATTTCCAGGCACCTGGTTAGTTGGTAAAATGAAATAGAAAAATCACTTGAATGATTCAAGTTGTCCTTGATTGCCCTCGAGGGACAGTGTACCCCATTCCAGATCTTAGTTCAGAATTAGTTTCCTTGACAGAGTTGGAGAAACAGTTACAATACGTATGGTACTACTAGACCTAGTACGGTACATGTAGATGGAAGCATTGTGAGACCAACCATTAGGTAGCTTATGTCCCATTAGTTGGGAGTGTTGGGGAACGGGAGATTGGTTCAACATTTCAGCCTATGTTGTTGTATATGTCATTAATATATGAGATCTAAAAGTGTATCATAGGAATATTAAAGCAAACCAGTTGGTCAATTGAATACAACAATTCAATGAAACATTCTGTTAATAATTAGGAAGTGTCGTAGGCAACCAGAGAAGCGACACAAGAAAAAACACCTGAGTCTTCCAGGCAGTTGTCATCAACTGTATTTCACATAGAGAAGAATCACTAAAATGGTTCCTCATGAAAAAAACAACTGGTCAATGGCTTGAAAGACAGTAGTAAGGACTTACATGCTGTCAGTAAAAGTGGAGTTAAGAAAGATGTCTGGAATATTTAAATCAGTAGTTGATAGCCATGATTTTTAAAATTACCCTAGTTAATTGCACCTTAATATGATTAGTAGCCTACCGGTATGTGCAAGATTTTAAATGGTAGGTTTTCCTGTGAACCAAAAAACAGCTCTTAACATGGATTATGTTCAGGTTAGGCCTAAAAGTTATTGGGAGGGAGGTTTATTTTACATACCTGTTGCACATAAAATGAGCTTCTGATTAGAGCTCTGTGTGAATGTTTAAATGGTTTGATGATACAGGATTTATCAAGCCTCTTTCTATGCATCTTTTAAAAACATTTTAACAATTCATAAATTACTGTCATTATTGCTAATGCTGTAATCTGTCATGTTTATTTATGCAGCATGAGGAATTAGGAAACATTGGTAGGATTGGTATATTGAGTGGATATATAGTAGGATAAAATGCAACTGTGTCATGGAAACCTAAGATGTATTTTTATTTCTCAACTTTATTTTCTGTAGACTCCAACACAGCCCACCACCAGGGGAAAAAAAAAGGCGTTGGTGATGTTTAATGAGAGCAAATCTTGAAATACTGTGATTTAAGTGGTTGGTATCAAAAGCTGTATAGGAAAAATGAAAATGTGAAGTCACGCCCAAGTTTATGAAGCCTTGCCAGACTCGGCAGAAATTATCTTCGATGCAAATCAAGTCTCAATAGTTAAAACTTTAGGACGACCTTTGACATGAGCTCTATAATAGGCCTACATTTAGGATCGACATAGCCTGCAGTAGGTCTTGTGCTACTGTATGCACCTGGGCATGTTTAAAAAAAAACTCAGCTTGCAGGTTAATAAGGTAGTATATTACTATAAATCTATCTCAAGCAAATCCAAGAAGTTACCAGACTGAGAAACTACATATCAATATTTAAACAAAAAAAGGGTGGCAGTGCAAACTGCATTTTTAATCCTTGCTTCATTAGTTAAACCATAATATTTGTACATAAATACAGTAAGGACTTCACATTACAAACGGCCACTTAAATTATATGCCTTATTAGGCATAACCTACAAATTACATTTCATGAAATTGGTAAATATAAGCAGACAGCAACATCAATATGCAATGGTCTATAATGTAGTTTTATAGTGCACAAAAGGTTATTGTACTGAATGTATTTCGAACTGATGAATAAAACTGGTTGAAACGACAGCCAATTGATTTACATCCATTACATCCAAAGTAGTAGAAACTTTCAGTTGATTGGCAAGAGTGTTGATTTGTACTTTTATTTTCACAAATTTTGATGAACAGTGTCACGCGTCAATTTAAATATAAACGCACATACAATTCCTCATCAATAAGTGATTTGCACTTCATACTGTCATGAACTGGAATAGATTTCTAGCAATTTAATTGATGTAGAAATCTATTCCTCTCGCCACCATGTTGGTGATAATTGTAAACAAACCCGCGGGCAGCCAATGGCTGGTAATAATTGCCAGCCAATAACAAACCAGGATGACGCGGATCATAATTCGCGTTTCACTCTCATTGCGTTTTAACTTGAGATTTCGGATCAGCTGTTCGTTAACGCCACGGGGTGCCATTATTAAAATTTTGGGAGATAGAAACACGTCCATGGTCTGTTGCTCTTCACTGCATTCACACATTGGAGAATCCATCCAGCCCCACTTATGGCGCAAGAAATTGCAGCGCCCATGCCCAGTTCTCAGTCTGTTGAGGCGACACCATAGTTTTCTTGGGAGGTCAAATCCATTCATTTTCCAAGTTGGATTTATCACATGAGCATTAGTACCAGATGTTGAATTTGACCACTCTTCCTGCCAGCTCCGGTTTAGGTTAAAATTGTCCCTCAAGAGTCGGCCGGCCAATACTCTTGCTGGTCTCCTAGATCGAAGTCGTTGTGGCGATGGGTAACAAAATTCCTGGTGAACTGGTAATGAGGGAGATGACCAGATCTTCTTAGCTTCTCTCAGCAGAGCTTCCTTTCTCCTCAGGTGGGGTGGTGGGATATGGCTAAGAACGGGTAACCAGTGTCGAGGTGTAGACTTGACAGTACCAGTTATGCAGTGCATCGCTTCATTCAACTTAGTATCTACTTTATGCACATGTGCACTTTCCAGCCATACAGAGGCACAGTATTCCGCTGCAGAGTAGACAAGACTAATACCCGTTAATCATAAGCAGTCAGCCGAGGCTCCCCATGAACTACCACAAAGCTTGTGTAGGATGTTATTCCTTGTAGTGATTTTGTGAGAGAGCTTGGTGAGATATTCTTTGTAGCTTAAAGTTCTGTCCAGGATGACTCCTAGATATTTTGGGAAAGGGTTGTACTTTATTTATCACCAAGGAATAAAACAGATGGCTCGTAGTTTGCGAGTCTGTTGCTAAGTTGGAAACATGAAACCTTAGTCTTAGAAGCGCTTGGGATCAATCGCCAATCGAAGTCTGCTGAAAGAATGCCTTCTCCATCCTCAAAATTTCTGCTTTGAGCTACCAGTCGATAAATCGGTGTCTTACGCAACAATTGACAGAAATGCATTATAAACAGCAGACAAGGAAAACTATGTGACGGCAATTGGTGCAAACGGGTGATGTATATAGGAAAAATCCAAAGACATCGTGCCAAGGACTAGCACAAAAATACACTATTTTAAAAAAATACTTAATTTTTCCAAAACGAATATCTTCGATATTTAGACTTTCTTAGTGTTTGAGTAGAGTTTGAGGTTAGGTACAGTGCTTTTGTTGTTTAAATTTACCAAAATATATAAGGTATATATATTTTCTTGACTAAATCTGTCTTAACATGACGACCATTGGTGCATTTACGTTAATCATTGTCTCAGACCAATGGTAGGGAAATAAAAACAGGCTACTCATTCATTAGTGGCTTCTTAACCATCATGTTTCATGGACCAGTAGTCTTGTTGCAAACCAAGTCTAACCTATCACAGTTGTAAGCTATTGCCATAAATTAATATATCGAATGTAACAAGGTTATGCTCAAGCAGCTAGGACTACCCCACTCACTTGTTTGTTCCCTGAGGTGAAACTCTTGGGGTCCTGTGTAAGTAAGGCTAGCAACCTGCTTCACTTGTACTTTCTAAACCCGCTAAAGTTGTCATGAGCAAGCCTTGGACCTATGGGAGTGATGGAGTCCCACTCCCATCTGACAGGTCAGAGACTCCTTGGAAACGAGCAGGCAATTGAACTGGTATTCGATGGGGTGCAATTAATATCGAGGGTGGTTATGGAAGGAAGAAAGTAGTGCTAGCTGAGTCAGCAAGCCGGATGAGATTGAATATTCTAGGGATTAGTGAAGTTCAAATGAAGGGAGATAGAGGAGTAAGTAGGAGATTACAAAATACACCTGTAAAATGATGCAGGGCAAAGTGGGGAGTAGGGCTGTATGTCAAGAGAACATTAGAGCCTAACATAGGTCTGCGAGTTGTAAATGAACGATTAATGTGGATAGATTTGAAAATGTCAGGAAATCGGATCAGGATTGTTTCAGTGTACGAGGGTCGCTACAAAAGTTTTGAGATATACCAAAAGTAATTTTATTTAAATCATTCTGATTGTTGCACTTTCTCAAAGTACTCACCACCACACTGTATACACTTTTACATTCGCTGAAACCACTTTTGGAAGCACTCCTGCCACACGTTTTCTTCTATGGCTGCAAGCTCATCTTCGTAGGGCGTAACAGCTTCTTCAGGTGTTGGAAATCTCTTTCCACGCATGCGATTTTTTTTACCATCGGGGGAAAAAAATCACACGGAGCCTGGTCAGGACTGTAAGGTGGATGAGTCATCAGTTTACCTCCGTCGACTCCAGGAACTGAATTGTCATGTAGGCCGTGTGTGCAGACGCGTTGTCATGATGGAGAAGGATCTCGCAGTCCCATCCATGGCCGCTGTTCTTGAAGTTTGGCAAAAACTTTTGGCAGGCAAACCTTGGTGTACCAATTAGCGGTAGCTGTCCTTTGTTCCTCCCGAGGAATGGTTGCCACATGACCATCCTTCGAGAAGAATGAAGCCACCATATTCTTGCCAACACTTCAGGGGCGCTTCACTTTTGTCGGTGTCTTGTGATCAGAAAAGATCCACACTGGATGAGACCTTCCTCACACGAAGGAATTCATGCAGGATTTCAAAACTGCTGGCGAACCAATCTGCAATGCTGCCTCAATTTCTTTAAATGTTCGACTATTACTTTCGCGAAGCATTTTCTCCACGGTTGTGATATTTTCCTCAGTCACCGCCATTGTGGGACGCCCACTTCTCTCCTCATCTTTCAAAACTTTTCGGCCCCTTTTAAATTTCTGAAACCATCGGAAAACTGTGGCACAGGAAGGAGCTATCTCCCCAAAGGCCTGTTGCAAACGCTCAAACCATTGAGACTTGTTTAACGCAATTTTTAAATTGTAGAAAATCATTGCACGAAAAAGCTCCATTGCAGCGACTGACTCCCTGCGCGCTGCGGCTTGTTTGACCTTGCACTGCGGGACTTCCCGGAGCGGGAGAGTCACTTCTTGCTACCAGATTACTCACAAAGGATGGGGCTTCGCACCCTGTGTTCCATTCAAGTGGGTCAACCTCCACTTTCTCACATCTCAAAATTTCCGTAGTGACCTTCGTACGTTCCTTGTGAAGGGACGGATCAGGACGAAGTATTTTATGAGACACTGAGTTATGTGGTAGTGAGAGTTAAGAATAAGAATAGTGTAGTACTAATGGGGGGCTTTCAATGCTAGGATAGGAAATATAACTGAGGGTTATGAGAAAGTGGGGTGAGGATAGAGTTGCAAACACCATTGAGAAATGTTTATTGGACTTCTGTGATAGCACGGAGTTATCTGTAGCAAACTCAATCTCGAAGCATAAGGAGATTGACAAATGCAAATGGGAGGATATAGGATCCAGATCAATAATAGACTATATTATTACTGACTTTAAATGTAGTAAATTGATAAGAAATTGTAGGGTATTCAGGGGCTTTTTTGATGAAACAGACCACACACTGCTCTGCAGTGAATTAAGCATAGTTGGACCTCAAGCGCAGAAATTGAGTGCTGTTTGCCGACGGATTAGGGTTGAAAATCTCCAGGATGAGGTAACTTGGGGAAATGCATTGGGCACAATTCGTGTTTACCGACTGAAAAGCTTTCTTTATTTACATATTTTACGCCCATATGGGAGCACTTAAATCAATACGTTTGAGTAAATTTCTTCTTCTTTCTCCTCCCAGAACTTTCTCATCCTCTCCGAGCTGGAAGCCCTTTGTGTGTCCGATATAGTATATTGTTTCCGTTCAACTGTTATTAGTTTGAGACTTACGCTTTTGTTCTTCAAAATCCTCTTCTCTTCTCTGTCTTTGATTTGTTGCCGAGTTATACCCAATTCTTCCAAATCATCCTGAACTTCTTTGAACCAATTATTATTGATTTTATTTTTCAAAATGTAATCAAATAGTTGTTTCAATATCCTGGTTTCTGGCAGTCTTGATATGTGACAGAAAAAGGAAATCTTCTTTTACGCATTGTGGTTATTATTGATACACATTCACAATGAACTCCTGTGGGGGTCCGGGCGGGGACACTAAGAGCCTGCCGATGAGCCAGCTTGGTGTCCTAGGCGAAACCCCACACAAGACACGGCACAAACCTAGAAGAATTTCCGAGTTTTTATGTATTCTTTTGTTATTTTAATTAGTACAGTTAAACCTCATTAATCCGAACCTTGTTGGTCCAGTCTTTGCTTAATCCGGACAGCTGTTTAATACAGTAAAAACTCGCATTTGAAAAAGGAGATCTTTGAAATTGTGATCGCTGCAGCAAGCTCTGAAACAGGTGAATATGGCCAGGATGGAACAAGTGATATTGCAGTGGAGCCTCCCCTATAGAACGGATCTTTGCCGACCCGTATGACAGGCGAAGAGCGTTGAGTTAGCGCAAGGTGACTATCATTTGTCGATAATACTAGAGCAGGACAGGAAGCCCCCGATGCTGGCATTGCATTTGTTACATACGGAGCTGACAAGATACGCTAGTTGAGATAATTACGACTTGTGGTGAAGTACTGCAGGCTATCTTGTATCCCGTGAACATGGTTAGTTATAGAACGAAACATCGAATTTTCCTAGTGGAAACTTATCTTCTCAAGAAGTAGTCTTTCAGTAAATGTGATTGTAAGTTTCAGCGCCCTGCGATTTTTACTTGTGGGGGAATCTGAAACAAAATGTATACAGAAACAATCCGCGTGCTCCGGAGGTTCTTGAGAACGAAATAACTGCACTGATACAAAATATCAGTGAGGATGTATTACAGCGAGTTTACCAAAACTTCCTACGTTGGTACAATGTGTGCGAAATTGAAGGACAGCATTTCCAGCTACTACTATGAAATTCGTGGAAGTAATTACGATTATTAAATACGTTAAAAGTTTAAGGGCCAGTTCCATCAACATTCGTTAAAATTTTAACGACACGTTAAAGTAATTTAACGGAAATGTTAGCGAAATGGTGTTCCATCAATCAACATTACAGCTAACAAATCGTTAACCTATCTGTTATTTTAACATCCCATTCTTGCTCAGTTAGGAGCAGGGACCCGGAACAGAACTGAAATGCGTTACGTTACGTATGCCATACCGCGGCCCCGAGCTGGCTTGCGGTATCGTTCCGTAACTGTAACTTGGAACTCGGTACGAGCATGTGGAACGTTACAGCCCTGGAACGGTACAGTCGGAACTCGACTCCCAACTGTACCGAGCATCAAGGTACGTGTTAGCGGAACGTTACGTATGGAACAGTACATGACTGGAACGATTCCTCAGCGTTACCAGTTAGAAAGTTACTCTGCGTACCGTTCTTGGTTATCGAAATAGAGTAACGTTTCCACCAGTACTCGGTTACACTGTGTACCGTTCCAGTTTATACCAACCAGCCACCCGGTATCTATGCGTAACGTTCCAGGTTCTCATGTTCCAACGGAAAGTGGAACGGTACAGAGCCTGTTACAGCACAGCAGCATTTCCCAAAATGTATGTAGGCCTACAGAATATTACAGGACTGTTACCGGTACTATTGTACACTAGATATTAAAACCATTATGGCTATTACACCGAAGTTTTACGTAGACTATTACGGCTATTACACAGCCTATTTAGTTACCATGGCAAGTGTAACACTGCGTTTATTTCACTGTTACGCTGGTTGTTACAAACTGTCACATAATAGCCTAATTACACAACAACTACATCAATTACATACCTGTTATCTTATCTAGGGGCATTTCTCTCATGATATCGAAATACTCTATCTAGCCTAAGGATGTGTTTAGTATCTACTGTCCTACCTAGAACCCTGATAAAAAAATCCTTTTTTTCTGCGTCTACAACTATCCCAGTTTGAACGATGCCATAAGCAATTCCAGGCAAATTATTTATTCAAACATAAGATAATTACTTCTTGAAATATCAATAAAAATAACAAGTAGTTCCGTGAAGAACTATACAGCCTATTTTCATTTATCCTACTTATGTTAATTGCCACTATCAACATACACAATTTCAGTTTGATTGCTCTGTAATAGATTCATAGAAATTGAGAACCGACTAAATATTTTGGATGGTCGCCATGTTGGATTTTATATATGTAGGTCCTAGAGTTATGTACTGTTTCATGCAGATTATTGTGTACGTGTAGTATTCAAACTTCAAACGCATAATTAGGACACAATAAGTAACAAGGAGATTTTAAAATTTCGCACAGCTGCCATCTTGTTGTTATGGAAACAATTGAAATAAATTAGATACCAGTGGATTAACATTCGTATAAGGATTTACTGTACCATGTTTCACTGCACTCGGATGGTTAAATTGCGAGAAACGTCCATGTGAATATTTATACCTCGCGTCGCCGCCATGTTGGATGTGTGATCAACAGGTTATTTAAAGACCAATAGGTGAACTTAAGTTCATAACCCCTATGAACATTAAAAAATTCAGTTTGATTGCAATAATAGATTCGTAGATATTCAGAGCCGTCTAAATATTTCGGATGGTCGCCATGTTGGATTGATAAATGTATAGGCCATAGAGTCATGTACCATTAAAGGAAAATTATTGCGTAGGTTCATTATTCAAACTTCACTTCGATCGCATGACTACATCACAAGAAATAAAAACTTAATTTTAAATTTCGTACAGCCGCCATCTTGAGGTTCTGTAAACAATTGAACGAAGTTAGATGTCGGTGCATTACAATGTATATAAACATATACTGTACCAAGTTCCATTGCGTTTAGTTGGTTAAATCGCGAGAAACGTCTCTTTAAAAGTCGCAACTTCGCTTGGCCGCCATGTTGGTTTTGTAGTTACCAGGTTTTCAAAGGTCACATAAGTAAACTGATAGTAGTTCCCTTAATCACCATACACAATGTCAGAGTAATATCGGTAACAGTTTCGGAGATATTGAATGCTGGTGAAATATTTCGCACAGCCGCCATGTTGGATTGGTAGGTCGTAACAAAATTTGAAGGACACGGTCGGGGTCGCCCGGAATAGTACTATGAACTTACCGAGTGTCATTGAAATCGCTCGAGCCGTTTAGATTTTATTAGGGGGACACACACACACAAATCACACACACGCACACACACACGGACAAAAGGTGATCTCATAAGCCTATTTTTTCAAAATTGAAAATAAGCTAAAAATACTGATTTCAGTCTGAGAGCGTGCCGCATCAGATAGGGCAAGGCACATTGCTCGTTTCGATCGCGGTCATACTGTAGCCTACGTTAGAAATATGTTTCCTAAAACAATACGATGGATCCCATTGATTCGAAATATTTATTGTTGCTCCACATAGAGGTTTGGAACATAGGCTATTGTTCATCGGTCCATGTGGTTGAGGTTTTTATGGAATTTGTCTGATAGGCCTAAACTTTGTTATTGTGATGTCTGTAGTAACGTGTGTATTTGTAATGATGGCATGGCTTGGAAAGGAGTAGGCCGTGAACTTGACTTAGGAACTATCCACGCATTTTCCTGGAGTAGAAGTGGGAAACCACAGAAAACCAATCTAAGATGGCTAAGATGGGAATCCAACTCACCTTCTCGCAGTGTTGCCATATAAGGCAGAGTGTAACCTGCACACCAAACTTTAGCTCCATTGTGACCAATAACAGTATTACTTTTCTAAATTAAACCTCCCGTTCTTGCTTTTCGTTTACTTGTTAGCCTATTTTCATTTAGTATTGATAGAAGCCAATTTTTCAGTGATGCTTAATTCTAATAATGAAAGCAATTCAGCCGTGTTGACCGATTGAAAAGCTTCCTTTATTATTAACATTTATGAAAGATAGGCCTATGACATCACATATAGTCCGTGTGTGTGTACGTATGTGTGTGTTTGCATGTGTCCGTCGCCTCGCTCCCCTCCCTAATAAAATCTAAACTGCTGGAGTGATTTCAACGAAACTCGGTAAGGTCAGAGTACTATTTTGTCCAACCCCGACTGTGCTCTTCAAATTTTATTACATCTCACCAATCCAACATGGCAACTGCGCGAAATATTTCACCGGCATTCCATATCTCCGAAACTATTACAGATATCACCCTGACGTTTTGTATGGTGGAAAAAAGCACTAATAGAAGTGTAACGATGGGACTCTAAAAAACCTCTTTACAAAACGAACATGGCGCCCAGCGAAGTTGTTGTATTTAAATAGAATTTTCTCGCATTTAAAACAACCGAGCGCCGTCACACATGGTACAGCTAATGGTATACGCCTTGTAATGCACTGACATCCTATTCAGCTCAACTGTTTGAATAACTTCAAGATGGCGGCTGTGCGAAATTTTAAAATTAAGGTTTAATTTCTTGTGTCCTAATCATGCGATCGAAACCAACGTTTGAACAATGAACCTACGCAATAATCATCTAATAGTACATAGCTCTATGGCCTACAAAGTATATAAAAATCCAATATGGTGGCCATCCGAAATACTTAGACGATTCTCAATGTCAACTAATCTGTGACAGCAATCAAACTTAATTGTTTTCTTAACCACGAGATGGCGCCAGTGTCAATTTTAAAATATATGTTTTGCCTATTTCTATTAATTATGAAAAATAGGCTTTGAGATCACCTTTTGTCGTGTGTATGCGCCTGAGTGTGTGCCCCCACCTCCCACTAATAAAATCTAAGTGGCTGGATAGATTTCAATTAAATTCGGTAAGGTCATAGTACTATTCTGGCCGACCCCGACAGTGCCCTAGAAATGTTATTACGTTTCAACAATCCAACATGGCGGCTGTGCGAAATATTTCACTGGCATTCTATATCTCCGAATCTCAGAAGACTACTGTTACTTAGGAAGCAAAATAACCAGTGATGGACGGAGGAAAGAGGATATAAAAAGTAGGTCGGATCAGGCAAGGAAAGCATTTCAACAGAAAAGAAATCTGTTGGCATCGAGCGTGGCGCTCTATGGAAGTGAAAATTGGACTATTGGTGCAGCAGAAAAGAGGAGAATTGAATCGTTTGAAATGTGGTGTTACAGGAGAATGATGAAGATCAGATGGGTAGATAGGGTTACAAACGAAGAGGTATTAAGACGAGTGGGAGAGGAGAGATGTTTCTGGAGACTGCTAATGAAGAGAAGAGATTGGATGGTAGGACACATACTAAGACACCCAGGAATGGCAAACTTAGTTATGGAAGGAAGGGTCGAGGACAAGAACTGTAGGGGTAGACCGAGATTAGAATATGTTAAACAGTTTGCCTCGAATGTAGGGTGTGGTAGCTATGTAGAGATAAAACGATTAGCTCAGGACAGGGAGGCATGGAGAGCGGGATAAAACCAGTCAAAAGACTGAAGACTCAAACAACAACATCAGCCGATATGAATGAATTGATAAATATCAAAGACACAAGATAAATGTATAGCGTAACACTAACAAGTCCCTTGGTATTAAACCTTATATGGTGCACCATAAAGAAGGGTGGAAAATTGAACGCCTAAATCAACATATCGTAACATGATGTATGAAAATATGATAAAATAATAATTTGCAACAAATTTCAAACACATATTAAAACTCTAAAAATGCCTGATTTTCTTACAGATCACTGCCAGTGGAAGAACGTGGCTAGTATTAAGGGACATTTTTCAAGAAACATTGTGTGTCTGTGTGTGTATATGTCTGCTCCCCCCTATCAATTGAAACACGACATTTTGTACAGAAGTGGCACTAGAAAAGGGCACCTCAGTGTCATGTTTATTTTGCCGCCATCTTTACCAAATCTCAATTGTAGCTACTTAATTGGTCGAAACTTAACATTAATAAACGATTAAACTAATCATCAGGGACCCGGAACAGAACTGAAATGCGTTTCGTACCGCTGTGTTCCACGTTTCGTAACGTACGCCATACCGCGGCCCCGAGCTGGCTTGCGGTATCGTTCCGGAACTGTAACTTGGAACTCGGTACGAGCATGTGGTACGTTACAGCGCTGGAACGTTACCGTCGGAACTCGACTCCCAACTGTACCGAGCATCAAGGTACGTGTTAGCGGAACTTGAGCTCCTTTGTGACCAATAATAGTATTTCTTTTCTAAATTAAACCTCCCGTTCTTGCTTTTCGTTTACTTGTTAGCCTATTTTTTTTTTAGTAGTGATAGAAGCCATTTTTCAGTGATGCTTAATTCCAATAATGAAAGCTATTCAGTCGTTTTGACCGACTGAAAAGCTTCCTTTATTATCTACATTTATGAAAGATAGGCCTATGACATCACATATAGTCCGTGTGTGTGTACGTACGTGTGTGTTTGCATGTGTCCGTCGCCTCGCTCCCCTCCCTAATAAAATCTAAACTGCTGGAGCGATTTCAACAAAACTCGGTAAGGTCAGAGTACTTTCTTGTCCAACCCCGACTGAGCTCTTCAAATTTTATTACATCTCACCAATCCAACATGGCAACTGCGCGAAATATTTCACCGGCATTCCATATCTCCGAAACTATTACAGATATCACCCTGACGTTTTGTATGGTGGAAAAAAGCACTAATAGAAGTGTAACGATGGGACCCTCAAAAACCTCTTTACAAAACGAACATGGCGGCCAAGCGAAGTTGTTGTATTTAAATAGACTTTTCTCGCATTTAAAACAACCGAGCGCCGTCACACATGGTACAGCAAATGGTATTCGCCTTGTAATGCACTGACATCCTATTCAGCTCAATTGTTTGCATAACTTCAAGATGGCGGCTGTGCAAAAATTTAAAATTAAGGTTTAATTTCTTGTGTCCTAATCATGCGATCGAAACCAACGTTTGAACAATGAACCTAAGCAATAATCATCATCTAATAGTACATAGCTCTATGGCCTACAAAGTATATAAAAATCCAATATGGTGGCCATCCGAAATACTTACACGATTCTCAATGTCAACTAATCTGTGACAGCAATCAAACTTAATTGTTTTATTAACCACGAGATGGCGCCAGTGTCAATTTTAAAATCTATTTTTTGCTTATTTCTATTAATTATGAAAAAATAGGCTTGTGAGATCACCTTTTGTCGTGTGTACAGTATGCGCCTGAGTGTGTGCCCCCACCTCCCACTAATCAAATCTAAGTGGCTGGGTAGATTTCAATTAAATTCGGTAAGGTCATAGTACTATTCTGGCGGACCCCGACAGTGCCCTACAAATGTTTTTACGTTCCAACAATCCAACATGGAGGCTGTGCGAAATATTTCACTGGCATTCTATATCTCCGAATCTCAGAAGACTTCTGTTACATAGGAAGCAAAATACTCATATCAACCTGAAATTTTGTACGGTGATAAAAGGCACTACTAAAAAATCGTTCAAGGGACTTTCAGAAACCTGTTAACTACAAAACGAACATGGCGGCCATTCGAATATGAAACATTTAAATAGACTTTTCTGGCGAGTTAAAAATCCGAACGCAGTGAAACTTGGTACAGCAATTGTTTATACACTATGCAATGCACTGACATTTATTTTTGTCAAATTGTTTACATACCTCAAGATGGCAGCTGTGCAAATTTTTAAAATTAAGTTTTAATTTTTTGTTTCGCAATCATGAGATCGAAATCAACGTTTGAATAATGAACCTCCGCAATAACCTACGCAATAATATTTATCTAATAGTACATAACTCTATGGCCTACATATGTTACAATCCAACATGGCGAGCATCCAAAATATTTAGACGAATCACAAAATCTGATAATCTGACAGCAGTCAAACTGACATTTTGTATGTTGATAGAGGCTATAAACATAAGTTCACCTATGGAACTTTCATAACCTGGTGATCACAAATCCAACCTGCCGGCGACGCGAAATGCGAATATTTAAAAGGACGAGCACAGTGAAACTTGGTATGGTATATGCTTATACAAATCTTAATCTACTGGCGTCTAATTTATTTCAATTTTTTTTTTTCAGAACCGAGGCTGTGCAAAATTTTAAAATCTCGTTTTTACTATTTCTTGTGTCCTAATCATGCAATTGAAGTTTGAATAATACACTTACACAATAATCTTCATGGAATAGTACATAACTCTAAGGCCTACATATATAACAATCCAACATGTCGACTATCCGATATATTTAGACGTTTCTTAACATCTACGAATCTGTTACAGCAATCAAACTGAAATTTTGTATGTTGATAGAGGCAATTAACATAAGCAGGATAAATGAAAATGGGCTATGCATTTCTTCACGGATATACTTGTTATTTCTTGTGTCCTAATTATGCCATTAAAGATTGAATAATACATTTACGCAATAATCTTCATGTTTTTATATTATATTTTTTTAGCGTACGGTTTTTAGTGCCGGGAGTGTCCAAGTACATGTTCGGCTCGCTCAAGTTTGCAGCTACTTCTATGCGGACACCCATGGGGAGAAATACAAGTACCGTCACGTGTGGTGGTTGTCTGGCGAGGAAAGTGTGAATGTAAGGACGAGGAATTGGAAGGTAGCGGCTGTGGCCTCTAGTTGGGGACTAACCCTGGCATTTGCCTGGAAGGAAGATAGGAAACTACAGAAAACCATCTTCAAGGTTGCCGGTGGAGGGATTCGAGCCTCCTCTCCTACTGGATGTGAGCGACTGCCTGCAGTCACGCCGTAACGAACACGGCTAACTCAATCGGTATCTTCAGGTAATAGTAGTCTACATAACTCTATGGCCTACATACCGAATGGTCCACTAGCTCCTTGCGATCCAGTTTTATGCATTCTGTCACATATACTACAATTCTGAAAGACATAGGTCCCTCTCCCTAAACCGGGATAATGTAACGAGATGTGTGTTTACGGGCTATAAGACAGCAGGAATCGTGAGCGCCACTATTAATTCAGTATGGGTACCTCGAATGAACCCGTTAAACGAGCAAAGATACGCAGAACACACACTTGAAAACAAGAGGTGCACGCACACACCGAGAGCAGATATTGTATAGACCGGGAGGTGAGCGCTGCAGGTCAAATGTCGCAGTAGCTCACATGGCACTCGCGCGATTGGAGTTGCCTGGCAAGTGGCAAGGTTGTATACTAATAATTTTCACAGACTGATTTGTCATTTCTTTTTTCTTTCGTTATCGTTTTACCCTCCTGGGTTGGCTTTTCCCACGGACTAAGCGAAGAACAGTGTCCTGCAGCTTGAGGCTCTGAATCGGGGGATACAACTGGGGAGTGTGACTAGCAATTCGCCCAGGCGGCCTCACCTGCGAAGTGAACAGGGGCCTGATGAGGGGATGGGAAGAGTGAGGGGGATAGGCAAGGAAGAGGGAAGGAGGCGGTCGTGGCCTTTGGTTAGGTACTGTACCATTCCAGCATTTGCCCGAAGACGAAGTGGGAAACCACGGAAAACAACTCGAAGATGGCTGAGCTGGGAATCGAACCTACTCTACTCTTCTCCCCGAGGCTGAGTAGACCCCGTTTCAGCCCTCATACCACTTGTCAAATTTCTTGTTAGAGCCGGGTATCGAACCTCAGACCTCCGGGGTGGCATCTATGCACGCTGACCACTACACCACGGAGGCGACACGATCTGTTCATTTGGCTCTGTAAAAGACCATGTCACTGCGGAGGCCCGGGTTCAAATCTCGGCTCTGCCACGAAATTTTGTTCCTGGTCTGAGGCCTGGAACGGGGTTCACCCAACCTCGTGGGGCACACGAACTTAGTAGAGGCAGGTTCGCTTCCTGCCTCAGCCATCCTAGAAGTGGTTTTCCATGGTTTCCCACTTCTCCTCCAGGCGATTGCTTGGATGGTTCCTTTCGACAGGACCACGGCATCATTCTTCCCACTCCCTTCGCTGCCCTTTCCTTCATTAGATCCAAGTTCGTGGTCACCTAGGCGATTGGCTTGTCACCATCCCCCGTTGTATCTGCTGTCAAGGTGTGTTCAGCTCCGAGACACTGTCCTGGAATTCGACGGTAGAGGACTGATCCCTCGCAAAGTCCGAGGGTAAAGCCGAGCTTGGAGGGTAAGCGATCAAAGAAAAAGAAGAGAAGACCGTGTGTATCGTTGCAGAAGCTATGGTGCTGGATTGGACGAGGATGAGGAGGTGATTGACTCTGGCTAGGGCACAGGCAACCAGTTAGCTACCTCGTACATGTTCCAAGCTTCGTAGACCACAGTTAGGGCAAAGTGTGCCCCATTAGAACGATAACAACATGCGATGGCAAGTCAGTATGTAGCTGCGCGAACTCGCTCCTTCGAAGTAATTCACAACACGAAGCGTATTCACTGCCTCGAGATGTATTCCAGCGATGAGTATATGAATATGTTATATTTATGGAGGAGCTCGACAGAATGCATACCAGGCGCATCACCTGTACCAAGAACTCGATCCGGATAGACAACGACCGACAGGCATGGTATTTCGGAGTGCGGAAAGACGCCTGGGAGATACTGGATCCCTGGGAAAAACACGGCCTGATTGAGATCATCGCGTGACGTCTGCTCACAATGAAGAGGTTGTGTTTGACACTATCCGGCGTCACCCTCATACTACCACACGGGCCATTGCCCTGGAGACGAACATCAGCCGAGCGTCTGTTATGCGGATAATGCACACCCACTGGTTTCACCCTTACCATCTGCACTTACACCTGGATATACATGGACATGATTTCGAAGCCCGGGTGGCGTTCTGTGGAAACTCATCCGGCTTTTCTAGCGACCATTTTATATACGGACGAAGCACGATTCCACAACAATGGAACCGTTTATCGCCATAATATGCATTACTGGAGTGTGGATAAACCCCATTGCATACCTGCCAACTTTTACGGGTTTCCCGTAAAATTTACGGAAAGGCAGTGTGTTTTACGGTTTTACGGATGAACTAGAATATTTTACGGATTTACGTACCAAAATCTTCTTTTTAAAATTCGTGCCAGAACAAGTTTCCGCATGCCGCCGATACATTGCTGTGTGATCTGCGCACATTCGATACATCGCTCTGAACTATATTCATCCGATCGTTCAACTGGGAATAAGAGATGCGTCCTGATATGCCTGAATCCTAGTTGATAGATATGGATTAGTTTGTGTTGAATTAAAGCTCTGGAATAACAGTTTGCTTGTTCTTTAATACGTTGATTAGTTCGAAAACCTTTACAGTTCTGTATAAAAATGGTTTTCTTCTTCACCACGAATTACAAAGCGTAGGTCGTATTGTAGTTACGGAATAACATGTGAATTACCATGGTGTCTACCGGTAACGAAAAGTAGCTAATTTTTGTCTGGATATTTGGAGGTAACGAAAATTCGCTGAGCTCGATAGTCTCACATATTGCGATGGAGCAAGTTTCACGCAAGCGGTGCCGATTGCGTAAGCTGTTGTTTCCCCGTGCCCGCCCTCAAGGAAATGCATACCGGTACTGAGGATACCTTGGGTGGTATACATAGGTTTAACGTATATTTTCGGCATCGAGAAGAGTTTTTAGTTTTGTGTGAAATATTTTTCTTTGTTATTAGGAAACCTGACTTTTCGCGACACATTTAATCGCGGAAACTTTCGAAACAAAACAGAAACCTCTCATTTCTGTTATTGACCTGTAAATTTGGAGACTATCTTAAATATAAGTCCAGAATTACACAAGATAATTTACTGTCGCAATATTACTAAATGATACCGTTTCGAAAAAAAAATCACGAACAGGCGTCGAATTAAATTTATTTCAAAAAATAATCAGTCTCGTACATACAGTAGTCTACTGGATGTCGCAAATTTAATTTAATATTTCGAAATTCTGTTATATGTCGATTTCCCCTTCGAACGTCGGTTCCATCGGATATAATCTAACGGATTATCTCGAAAACTTGTATAATTCGGGATTCGAATTCGAAAGAAAATGTGCCCTCTTGTATTATTCGTGCAATCCTCTCAGAATAATTCGTAAAATTCGATACGTACTTCGAACATTCATCCTCCAAAATCACATCCTCAAGACGGCTGGCTGACCACACAACTTGCTTGCGGGAATCTTGTTAAACGGACCGAGATCGACACTAGTTGCGTAAAATCATAAAACCCGTGCCCGATCCCGAACTTATGATCACGAGGACGGCCGGGTGCGGCGCCGATTGCCTATTATCGCTTTCTCAGTGTCCGACCGCGGGGACAACGTAAATCTCGTAAAACGATCGAGAGCGGCAGCGATTGCGATACATCGCGATTTTTCGCCGCATTAGATGGCGAGGTCAACTGGATTCTTGACCAACGGACAGCAAGCGGCACCGATTGCCTATTAATGTAATATTTTCCCGTGCCCGATCTCAAGGACAATGGAAATCTCGTCGAACGACTAAAAGTGACACCAATTATGTAAATCGCCATTCACGATTTTTCTCCGTGTTCTATCATGAAAACTACGGGAATCTCGTCCAACGGCTGAGACCAGCGCCGATCGTATTACATCTCGATATTTCTCCGTACTTGACAGCGAAGACAGAACGTGAACGAATTTTTAGCCTGATTAAGAACAGGACACAGTTCAGGCCACCGATGTCCAATGGAACTCTGGAAGCCATTTTCATTTTGAAGACCAGAAGTTCTGAAGCAATACAAACACATATTCTATTGACTTTCTGAAGAAAGCCAAAGCTTTAGCTATTAAATCAGACCCTTATAATATCATCGGTTACTGTAGTGTTTTATATTAATTCTGTTGAACTCGTAATTTTTCGAAGTGAAGAAAATACATGAATTTTGTCCTGAATGAATCTCTGGAGTCTATTTCTTCTTTGAAGACCAGGAGTTCTGGTTCCTGTTATACCAGCACCTTTTCTCCAGACTTTTTGCAGGAAGCTAAATAAGCCATAGTTATGAATTTAAAAGTGCAAGTGATTTCCAGTGAGTGATACCTAGGTATAATATTTCAAGGAAGTCCTGTAATATCTATGCTCCAAACCAAAATTCACCACACCTGCTTTTTGAGGGTCATGCTCGTCTACAAATAATTGGCGTATGATGTAAGTAGATAAGATTTCATCGAAATGTCCTGTTCAAAGCATGAATTACTGTATTTTGCAGCCCAGGAGGATTATTATTTCAAGCCGAGGTATGTCGAAATTTGTTAGAGATTTCATGGCGCGCGCAAGTTTTACTGAAAGCCCTTTCTGAAAGTTGGCAGGTATGCCATTGGGTGCGACAGACATCCCTTTAGGTACACCCCCGTGTGGGTTGCGGGTTAGAATACACACACGGTATGCTCTGCTTGTCGTAGGAGGCCACTAATAGGGCCGACAAGACAGACTGACATGACTGACTTTGATTTTGAAGACTCTCTGTGGATGGAAAGAGAAAATTCATCTACGGTATCCCCTGCCTGTCGTAAAAGTTCTTTTTCGACTTCCGGTCCCATTTATGGTTTGACCCTTAGAAATAAACGTCATGCTGCCTGGGGAAGGGCCACCAAGCCATCTGGCCAGAAAGCCTGGACGGTATTCCCCATCCCGTTAGGTGGGTGCGCCATGTACCCTTTCAGTGGTATCTGCCTCACAACGGAGGTCCCTGCACCGCTGAATAATTGCGCCAAACATATCACTGCCGAGGGGGAAGTGCCTATTCAAGGCACTGGGACACCGGGCAATGCCTGCTATGCCAGGTAGATATTGCCTTGGCTGGGTGGCACCCACAGTGATGACCCTCGTTCGGAGTAGGTTGTATTCGGGGAGGATGATTTCGGGATGACGCAAAAGCGGCCCAATAAATCATCAGAGGGTGACCCCCTTAAATAGTGTCGGGTCAGGGATAAAACTTTCAATGCACGTTTCCCTGTTGACAAGTCACCTCACTACCTGGTAGCTGCCAGGACAGACGGGGATTATTTCAAAGTGGTGAAATCAATAATCTTTTCCGAGGAATTCGAGGGGAAATTTGGAGATCTAAACGGGATTTCCAAGCTCCGGAACGGACAGCTCCTACTGCATACAATTAGTCGACAGCAAACCAAAACGTTGCTGGAATGCACGCATTTCAGCGAAATTCCCGTTATGGTCCCAAAACACGAAACGCTGAATGAGGTCTGGAGTTATTTTCCATCGTAACCTCATTTTGAATAGCGTTGCGGAATTGTTGCGGAATCTGGGGAAGATAGGCGTCACCAAGATTAGGCGCATCACCCGAAAGATTGGAGAGAACAGCGTCGATACCGGCGCTTTTATTCTCCATTTTGAGGGTGATGTTTTACCTAAGCAGATGTAGGTCACATCGAACCACTGCGATGTTCGACCGTACATCCCTCCACCTATGTGATGCTATCAATACCAGAAATTCGGGCATGTTTCTGCCAGGTGCACTGCCAACGCCGTGTGTAGAGAGTGTGACAAGAGGACACATGAGGGTGAGCGGTGTACTCCTCCCCCGATTTGTCCTAACTTCCAAGGAAGTCACTCTCCACGATCAAAGCAGTGCCCTGAGTTCTGTAAAGAAGCCACAATCCGAGAAATCAGAACATTGCATCGGCTTTCATATCACGATGCTCGCAAGAGGTACCGTGATATGGATGCCCCCGAATTTCGGGTGACGTTTGTGGCCGCAGCGACGCCCTCATTCACCCCTGCTGTCACAGTTCCCAGTGTAGTACCCTCGACGTCCGGTAATTCAGCAGATTTGAAATCACCCCTCGCTGTACCAGCGAAAATTGTCTGCCCGAAGGAGGTCCCACAACCTTCTACGGACAAGGTAAAGAAGGCGAGAGTTATACCATCTAAACCGGCGAAATCGGAGAAATCCTCTTCTTCTTCGAACCGGTCGGCTAACACGTCTTCCCCAGTTAACAGGGGAAAGAAGAGTTTGCCGACCAGGGCTGGTCCTTCTTCCAGTCCACCCGATATGACAAAAGTAGTAGTGGAGATGGGAGAGAAGGTTTGTCGCCGTCTCTCTCGCCCTCCTCCTGACGGAGTGGCTACTGACTCTGACGGCCTTCCCGCTCCCACGACCATCAAGGGAGCGAAGCCGGCTGAAGCCAAACTCGTCCGTATGGAGGAACTCCCCTACAAATAGGAAAATACATCGGCGGAGGAGAGAGGAACGGTTCAGCGCCGTTTCTCTTCCTCTCCTAGAGACAGGGCTGCTCAGGTATCTGCTGGCCATTACACTCCCACCACCACCAGTGGAGCGGTGTCAGCTGGAGCGGCCATGTTTTGTAAGGAACTGGCGTCTGTGGGGAAGCGACCATCTACTTCCCCAAATAGACGTCAGCGCCGATCAAGAAAGAAATCTCTTCGGGACGTGTCGGGGACAGACGGTCTTCGGACCGGGAGAAAGTCCCTCGACACCGCTCTCGCTCTTCCCCAAGAGCGAGACTCGTGAAGTCCGACGAGGACCGCGCGCCATCCAGGGGACTGCCCGCTCCATTTTCTTCGTCTTCGGACGGAGATGTGGAGATTGAGGTGCGCTCTCCTGCCCCCATCATCTCCAACTAGAGATGGGGAATGGTGTCAAACGGTCAAGCGTAAGTAGAAGACCCAATTCTACTTACTATGGAACTGTAATAGCTATTCTGGTCATCTCAATGAGTTACGCCAATTAATATCTTCGTTTTCGGCAACCATTGTATGTCTTCAGGAATCCAGGTTTCGTCCTGGACATGAGACAATAATGCGTTACTTCAAACTCTTCACTGAAGACCCGGTGGATGGAGCTCTGGCCGTCGGTGGCGTCTGCATTCTCGTCCACTCTAGCCTCTTTAGTGAAGAGGTGCCATTGTGTACTCAGCTAGAAGAAGTTGCAGTTCGTACTTCGTTGCCAGTAATGGCAACAGTATGTAACGTGTACATTCCACCTGACTCTCAACTGGATTGTAACCAGCTGGTGGATCTAGTCTCTCAGCTCTCTCCCCCCCCCCCCCCCCCCCACTCCCTCCTTTTCTCCTTCTGGGATATGTTAATGCCCACAACACCATCTAGGGCTCCGCTACCACTAGTGATGGAGGGAGAGATTTTGAGAGGCTGATCAGGCGGCTGGAGCTGTATTTGTTGAACACAGGGGAACCTACGAACTTCTCTATTGCACACGGCACTTATTCAAGTGTCGATATCACCTTGTGCTGTCGTGCGCTGGTTCCCCTGCTACAGTGGGGTGTACATGGTGACCTTTGTCTTAGTGACCATTTCCCGATTATCGTTGCTCTTCCGAACCAGAGAGCCATCGAATTACCAAGTCGATGGCTTCTCCGTCGGGCTGATTGGACAACTTGCACAGCACGTGCGGATTTTGCCGAAGATACCTTTGAGAGTGTCTATGCTCATACCATTCACATAACGCATGGTATTTTGGCTGCTGCTGAGGAAACAATACCTTCCTCATCCGGCAACTCCCACCGGAAACTTGTCCCTTGGTGGACAGCCGAGATTGCAGCAACCTTTAAAGATCGTCGACGTGCTCTCAAATGCTATCGGAGGCAAAACACTATGGCCAACCTTATCACCTTCAAAAGGATTCGTGCTAGAGCCCGATATCTGATTCGGCAGAGTAATAAAACGAAGTGGGAAAAGTATGTGTTGTTTATGACGACACATACTCCTTCATCTCAAGTGTGGACTGAGCTTCGTCGAATCTCCGGACTCCCGATATCATTGATGGCGCACGGAGTCTCCATCATCGGAGACATCATCACGGACCAACTCTCCATTGTCAACAGTATTGTATCGCACTTCAATGATGTATCCTGTTCTGGGAGTTACGATCCTACGTTTCTGACTCTGAAGCGGGAGGCGGAGGCTCACCCCTTGTCCTTTGCCACTGCTGCTTTGGAGTCCTACAATGTACCAGTCTCTGATTGGGAACTGCGCAGTGCACTCTCACTGTGTAGGGATACGGCTCCGGGACCGGATAACATACAGAATCAAATGTTAAAACATCTGTGCGAATCCAGTATAAAGCAATTGTTGGTCCTCTTCAATCGTATATGGATTGATGGGCAGTTTCCATCTCAATGGCGAGAGTGGACCGTGATACCGGTTCCCAAGGCTGGAAAGGATCCCAAACTTGTCAGCAGCTATAGGCCCATTTGCCTGTTAAATGCCCTATGTAATCTGCGAGAGAAGATGGTGAACCGTCGACTGGTGTGGTTCCTGGAAGAGAGAGGCTTACTGTCAGGGTACCAGTCTAGATTTCGCTCCCATATGTCCACCACCGCCCATCTGGTGCGACTTGTGAGCACCATACAGGAGGCATTTCTCTGAATTGCCTATGACACCATATGGCACTACGAGATCCTTTCCACCCTTCATGAGTGGGGGCTCCGTGGTAATCTACCGACTTGCATTGCGAATTTCATGTAGTCCGACTCTTCCGTGTAAGGGTCGGTAGAACATATCGCAATATTATACCCAAGAAAGCGAAGTTCCTCACGGGTCTGTTCTGTCACCTTGTACGAGGTTGCCATAAACGGCATTGTTACCGCCACCGGGCCCACGATAGTTCCATCGCTGTATGTAGCCGATTTAGCTCTGCTTTACAGCTCTGGAAGTATGTCAATCGTGGAACGGCAATTGCAGATAGCTATTAACCGGGTCGACAGGAGGGCACACGACCGGGGTTCATCAGCGAAATCCTCAGTCGTCCATTTTTGTCGGCTCCGAAGGCTACACTTACACCCTGAACTACATCTCAGGTATGCTGCGTTGCCGTTGGTTGACACTTATCGTTTCCTGGGGCTCCATTTTGACAGCACATTAACGTGGCAGCACCATATACGGCAACTAAGAACGACGTGTCTCAGGAAACTGAACATGCTCAAGTTTCTTAGTAGCACTACGTGGGGGGCTGACGGAGCGGTGCTGCTACGGTTCTACCAAGCCCTCGTCGTGTCCCGGCTAGACTATGGTTCTGCGGCTTACGGTTCAGAAAGGCCGGCAACCTTGAAAATGCTGGACAGTATCCACCATAGTGGCGTTAGGCTGGCTACTGGTGCCTTCCGGACCAGCCCGATACCCAGCCGACTCGCCGAATCGGGTGTTCCACCTCTAAATTATCGACGCCAACTCATGCTTTTAGCATATACTACCAATGTGCGTCAAATGCCGCAATATCCGAACTATAGAGGGCTCTTCAGTACCCAATACGACCAGAGGTACGCCAACCAGCCTCGAACCACTCGGCCGGTTGGTATTAGACTCGATAGCTCGTGTACTGAAATAGGAGTGGCTGTGGGCCCTGTATGATCCGCACAACTAGCGAGGTGCCTCCGTGGCAAGTCCCGCATCAGGATATTCGGTTAGATCCACACGGAGGTCCTAAGGTGAACACGGGTGCCTCCGTTCGGAGGTGTAACTATATACAACAGCAAGTCCGTGAAGTTCCAACACTCCTTAGCCGAAACTCCGCAGTACTATCGCATTTACCATAACCTTTCATTTTTCCTACGTTTAGAGGGGGTCAATTATGACATAATTTAATTAGGGTAGAAGAACTTAAAAAATTGCCAAATTGTATGGGTGCGTTTCCGCGAATAAATTTGCCAGGTTTCATTCCATTCCCTCGTTTTGGAAAATGTGGTAAAATCATTTCAAAGCGGACAATTAATACAATTTTTTGGCTGAGTTATAACAATATTTCTTAAACACAATGCGTTCAGATGTTAACAATATGGTGAATGTTACAAGTTTTCATTCTGAGAGAAGAAAGTTAGTGAGTTTGTCCTAGCTTGGCAGGTGAGTACAGTATATGATACTGTGCCCACATATGGTGCAGGTGTGGAATCCTCTCTCTGCGCAGAATCTGTGATCAAACCCATGGGCTGAGGTCCTCGTGAAAACGTGTCGCAGCTTGAAGTTTGTCTTATTCCACTCTTCTGTTTCCATGTTTCTGTTTTCTTACTTATGAAACCACCCAACCATCTTCTTCTTTCCTGGCGTTTATCCCAGTATGGAGTCCGCTGCTCTACCACCCAACCATCAGAATATAATAAAAAGGGGCCGGATTTTGGTGGTTTTTAAAATTGTCATTTTAGGTTTTCAAAAATATAAAATTGTTCTTTTTAGGTTTTTATTAGGTAGAATGGGTTTTTACAATAGGTTCTTATGTTTAAAGGGTAGCGAAAGTTGACATACATTACATAAGGCTTAAAATTAATACCTCATTGTTAGAAGACAATCTGATTGCAACGAGAGAGTAAATATTTTACATAATGATGCGTAATCAAATTATCACCGATAACTTTACACTTTTAGGGATTGCAATAAAGCCAAGGATGTCAGAGATGATTTTCACACTCTATCTCGTTCAAATAATTTTGTTTCTTTACAATATTGGATTCTTGGGAATAATAAGAGATTTATTCGCTCTTTCCTCTCGGTAAATAACCAAACAATAATATATAAGCTGGAAAGTGCTGAAAATATATCATTTTTCCTGTAGGTAGGATTGCTTTCAATCAACTGGAGCTAGGAATAAACACTATCTTCACATTTAATTTCAAGAATTATGGACAAAATTTGAAATATACTACAACAAATGGTACAACACTGCAATTAGTTATTTTTAGGTACTCGCGTATCATTTAGTTTTTTAGGTAGTACGGAATTTCAGTGTGATTCGTAAAAGTATTTAGAAGTATGGGAAAAATAGATAAGAACCTAAGAATCCAGTCCCTAATAATAGGCTAACTGCGCCCCGATAATATAAGGTAGTTTCTCTGTTGCTTGTTAGCAAATTTTTGTACAAACTCAATTGTCTAGAATTATAAAAATATATAATAATAGTATACTAATAATAATCATTATTGACTAATAATTATGAAAATAATAACATAACTGTCTAATGATAATAATAACATTAGTCTAATAAGTATTTCGCTGTCCTCTTGGAGTGACGATGTGGGTAGTCATAATATAGCCTTATTCTGAAAGCAGAGACATGAAATGATTGTCAATGATAGGTAAGCCAAGCAAAATTTGATTAAACTAGAGAATCGTCTGTACTCGCCTCTCCAACTCCAGGGAGCTTGAAATGTATACATTTTATATGTGGTCTCAAACCTCATGTCTCAGTGATAATCAACGTTGAAGTACAAACACTACGGTGTTCTCGCAACTTAGATATACTTAGTTATATACGGAAAAGGTGCCTCGGAACCGCTTGATAGCACTGTGCTTTGCCCATTGCCTTACCTCACAAATCGTGTACGGTATCCCAAAGATATTTTGATCAACCGATCACAACGAGGGGACGGAGTCGCGCCGCTTCTTTTGGGGTACAGGATCTCTACATTAGCTGAAACAGAAGGCTGGCGTGCTGTGAGGTGAGCGGGAAAATGGGATTGAGTGAGTAAATGCATGCACGTCGTCCCAATAAAGATTACAGCTATATCGCACGCTTTCTGCTTGACCTTGAGACGTCATAATGCAGCCTTGTAACAATACAATACCGTTAAATTTGCAACGTTCAGTTCCATCTGTTTGTTCCGTTATTATAAGTAGAACGTTCCGAACTGTAACGTATCGGATATTCCTCTGTTCATTTCGGTACGGGACAACGTAACGTTCCACCCGTCTCCAATACGCTGTACCGGTACAGGCTTGGCTAACGTTCCACTGTTCCAGATACCGGGTACGGTTTCAGAATCAGTTCCGTTCCAGGACGGTAACGTTACGCTTGGAACAGACAGCGGTAACGTTACAACTTGGAAATAACCTTGGAGATAACGGAATTTCTCCGTTCCACATAGACAAGAGTTACGTTCCGCGTTACGTTCTGTTCCGGGTCCCTGGTTAGGAGTTTAACATAGTGTTAAAAATGATTGCAAGCAAATATGCATTTCGTGCTCAGTTATTCTGGACTATTTGAATAATGCTACAGAACAAGAATTCAATTCTTACCAAGGTCTAATGACATGTTGCAAGTGTCTGAAAAGAAGTTTCTGGAGAGATATAGGTTGTCCAAATGTGTTGTGAGGAAAGTGTGAGAATAAATTCGAGAGGGGTTAGAATACTCCAAAGAAAAATATTTGCCCCTTTTACCCACACAGCAATTTCTTATTGCACTCAAGTTTTATGCAACAGGGTTGTTTCAAATTGTTATAGGAGCCAAAGCCGGAGTATCTAAAGCAATAGTGTGTAGGATAGTCCACAGAGTTCCTGCTGCAATTGCAACATTACGACCCTTATATAATCTTTTCCTTGGGCAGAATAACATAATGTAATGATGCAAGGTTTCTTTGAAAATGTTCATTTTCCTGGTGTTCTACGTGCTTGGGCAGTCACATTCCAATTCAGTCTCCTGGTTGTGCCAGGAGAGAAACTTACAGGAAAGGTTATTTTTCATTAAATATCCAGACAGTTTGTGATTCAGAGCTCCTTATAAAGGGCTATAATTGCACGTTGGCCAGGTTCTGTACATGATAGTACAGTATTTAGCCTAATAACTCAAGAATTAGAGCTGATTTTGAGACGAGACATGTAAATAGTTGGATTCTCTTGGGTGACAATGGTTACCCTGTGAGAACATACCAATTGACATATTACAGTACCTAAATCCACTAACAAGAGCTCAAGAAAGGTACAACTGAGCTCACAAAAGAGTTAGGAACTGTGTGGAACGGTGGTATGGGGTCTGGAAGAGGCAATTTCCAATACTCGGCATGGGACTGCATACGTCTTACGCTATGCACTTGTGCATGTTAAAAAAAAACTGATCAAACGGAAATTAACATCATATTCCCATTTGGGAATGTTCATAACCTATGCAGGTTAATAAGATACCGTATTACTATAAATACAGTAGACTTTCTATAATCTATCTCGAGCAAATCTGAGAAGTTATCGGACGTAGAAACTGCTTATCAATGAACGAACCGGTAGCCAACTGCTTGGCGTCATTTTGTAACAATAGACCAGTCTATGGTCTGAAAACTCTATTAATCTTGGAAATGCATGTATGTACCTTGCTTCATTAGTTAAACCTTAATATTAGTGCATAAACACAGTAAGGACTTTACATTACAACCGGCCACTTAAATGATATGCCTTAGGCCTAACCTACAAATTACGTCATTAAATTGGTAAATATATTCAGACAGCAACACCAATACGCAATGGTCAATAATGTAGTTTTATAGTGCACGAAATGTTATTGTACTGAATGCATTATGAACTGATGAATAAAACTAGTGGAAACGACAGCCATTTGATTTGCATCCAAAGTAGTAAGCTTTCAGTTGATCAACATGCGTGTTGATTTGTAGCTTTTATTTTCACATAGTATAGATAAACACTGCCACTATGCAATTTAAATATAAATGCACATACAATTCCTGATCTATAAATAAATTGCACTTCATACTGTCATGAATTGGAACAGATTTCTACATAAATTATATCGCTAACGCCACAGGGGTGGGGCGTTTTTGAAATTTTGGTAGATGAAAAAGATAAGTTGACTAGACACCGTTCCAGAAGTCTGGAATACCATCCATGCCGTTCACTGCTTCCTTAATCCTTACAGCAAGCGACATTTAACGCATCGTTAGTTAACCGACTTGTTAGAACGTTGTGTGGAATACGTAATCTATACCAGATTGTTAAAATTATAACTATTTGTTAACTAAAATTTTGTTAGCCGAATTTAACGCAAGGTTGATGGAACCGGCCCCGTATGTGTTAAACTATTTTGGTGCTACGCTGCTGCTAGCACCAGTGCCTTGCTCAACTCGCTGCAATACACATGACCCTCCTGTCACTCGGCGACAGCGAGGCCCCGTTCTATAGGGATGACCCTCGCTGTATTAACTTGAAGCCAAAACTTTGCGAAATTAAAAACCATCTAAGCATTGCCATTAAATATGTAGTTAACAACGATGAAAACGTCTGCATATTACGAACTTTGAAGCATCTGCGCGAGTTTATTATTAAAGAAGTTATGTCAAATGAAGACAAAAATGCAGCAGTTTCTTCAAACCAGTAAGCGTGTCAAGTGTGGTCAATGGTGTGCCTTGATTCCCATGTTCTAATTCTGTACTGCACTAGTTATTCTGTATTTTATAGAGCTTAATACTGTATTGCATTATACAGCACCTTTTTAACTTAATAACCTCTGTATAAATACTCTATTTCATGTTCTTTTTACTGAATGAATAGTGTTTAAATATGCACCTTGGCTCATTTCATAGGTTATTTTGTTAAATTATGTTATTTCCCATATTGGTAAGACTATCAGATTTCATTTGATTGATTGCAGGGTTGTGTGGAGCATGATTTGTGTCCAGAGTGGATTACTGAAGACTCAGCTCTGAAGGTACAGCCTACAAAGAAAGATGTATTTGTTTTTGAAGAATTTCTTGGAAGTGCATTTGATTATTTGAGGAAATTTAAGTCTCTGTAAGTATTGTAAGGATATTTCTAATGATAATGACAAGTGTTTTTCTCGATGTATGGCTGATGAAGGGGTTAATATAAACCCCGAAACATGTACCATATGGGTATAATGTAACCCATTGTGTTTTAATTATAAAAAGTATTGATCAGGCGGAGTCTCTCTTCCTTTTAATATATTTAACTAACAATCAATACGGAACCATGACTGAACCAAATAGTACCATCAACTTTGTAAACAATATTTAACTTACTCTTACCTTTTCCACTCCTCAAATTATGCCAACACCAGGAAGATCTGACTGGCTAGATTCATTGTGAATCACTTCATTATTGAATGGAGCTGTGCTGTAATATGCCAATGAAATGCTGCTCTTCGAGTATGTTGTTAAATACATTGTTTATGAATTACTATTTGGTTCCGTATTGACTCAATGTCATTTACTAGTTGTCAAACACAGTGAGTTAAAGAACCAGAGTAAAGTAGTTCTTGCTGTGATCAAATCATGGAGACATCTTTATACAGGGTGGCCACAAAGTCCCGTTACCCCTATGTAAATCATACTAAACGTGTCTGTATCCGTTTCAAACAGTATGCAATAAAGAATGGCTGATACGTTTGGTTATACTGTTGTAAAATGTACGGTATTATAACGAGTCGTTGGGTGCACGACAGAACTCTCATCGGAAATACAATTGACGAGGTCCATTCTGACGTTCACCAGTATTTTCGACAGGATCCTTCTCGGAAACATTGTTGAGGCGGGGACATAAACCTTTTCCATAGGTGATGAAAATGATCAGAAACAAACTAGTAAACCTTCCAGCAAGACTAAATATGCAGGCTTTTCGAGAAGTGCATCAAGGGATCGCCAAAGAGCTCGACGCGTAGGCGATATGCAGAATTGTGTATACCCTAGTTGATCATGCAGAAACACTTGGAGCACATTTGTTTCGGAGGAGGATCCTGTCAAATATGCTGTCAAAATCAAAATGGGCCTCTTCTATAGTCTTTCCTGTGCGAGTTCTGTCATGCACCCAACAACTTTCATGACACGCTTTTCTTTAGTGTAAGTAGACGTATCAATTATACTGTCTGAAACAGAAACACAAAGATACCTTCAATATGATTTACATAGGGGTAACGGAACTTTGTGGCCACCGTATATGGGCAGTTCTTCTTGGGTTTGATGGGTTTATAGCTTTTTGGATTGGAAAGATACTTTCATAATTAAATATCAGGAGAAATATAATGTTAACATCATTAAAGCATAGTACATTTTTACGTTTTAACAAGGTCTGTTAGTAAAAATCCTGTTGTATCACATTTGATGACCAGACAAAAGAAATATGTGATTGCAGCTTGCCCAACAGAGTTCCAGTTTTTATGCTATATGGCAGTTCTGTACACTGTAAGTGGAATGTCAAAATTAGAGCATAGATTACCTAGAAGGCTCCTCATCAAAAGCTTTGCATCCGGTAGCTGAAGTCGTGCTTTTATTGTTATTTTTATTCAGTTGACTGCTTATCTTCTGAGGGGCATAATTATATAAGTTACTGAGCACTATTGGGGGACGAGTGGATCCAAACCTCGCGATTGGACACCCTTGAAATGATTTTCTAACCTCAGGGAAATGCAGTGATGATACCTTTAAATAGGCCATGACCATTTCCATATAACTCCTTGCCCAGTTTCATTTATTTCATTTTCCATCAACTCCTCTAAAGAGGTTGGCATCAGCATGGGCAGTAAAACCATTAGCCACTTGTTGGAACAATTCTTCCAGCAAATGCAAAGCTCCTCAGTTTTTATTTCGTTAAATTTTATCAGCTGTTGCACTCCCTTTTCTCCATAAATGGCAGATTACATACCACTTCTGCAGGTCTTGGTCATTGATTCTGATTGTACCTCTGGTTTGCGGGTCACATTCTAGATGTTGTGTTCAGGCATAGTCCATTTTCAGCCAATCTGTCATTCCAAGTTTGCGCCTGGTATTGGAGTTCAAGGCGTGTCCTTTGGCCAGTGCCACATCATCCGCCTAAAGAAGAGTCCAGGGGTGTGATGTGTGTTGTCAGCCATTACTGTATCCACGCAGAAGATGAATAATAATGATAAAGCGGAACCCTGGTGTACACCCACAGTGATATCTAAAGCTGAGAGATTCCGGCTGGACACTGCACTACACCAATGGCATTGCAATACAGAAGTTGTACCCAGCTTACATAACCCTCGAGGACTTTTATGATAACAAAGAGCTCGCCAAAATATGAGACTTGAGTGAAATATTAAAATTTCCGCCTTTTCAATACAATTTTAATGGAAAATTACAAAAGGCCGACGACTTCGGCCGGGTTTGAACCCGTGATCTTGGGTATAGAAGCTCAGCACTCTACCAACTATGCCACCAAAGCCCCTTACAACAAAGTGTCCTTCCTTGTTTATGCTAACAATAATCAAATAAGAGTCAGTGACAGTAGAAGGACAAACATCAATCAATTTGGGAAGGGTTTCGGAAAAAGAAAACGTAGAGTTTTCAGCAAAGATTTTAGAATTCTTGTTCATTTTTTGTTGGGAAGGCTGCTTACAATGTAGGTCAGGAACATTGTTGTTATACTTTATTTCAGCATAGTTTTCATTATGTAAAAAAGAATGTTACAATATCTTTTAATCAAATGTCTGTTTTGGTGCAAAAATACCATCAAGTCAATATTTTCAGGGGTTAGGCCTTCCTTCGGAGGGGAAGTAAAGCCGGCGGTCCCATGTCATAGATTTATGGCTGTAAATGAACCTTTCACTAACTACTTGTGTGAAGCAAAATTTGTAGGTTAGATTTGATTAACGCTCTACAAGTTCCAACGGTCGCCGCCAAGTGCCGGCATCTAGTAGCCAAGTTCGCGGCTAGGTGTCGTTGATGGTAGCATTTGGTAGAAAAAGTAGGAACTACTTGAAATTGATCGTCTGTAGTCCTTACCTGAATTACAGATAAAGCCATCACAATTAACACCGGTTTTCGGACAGATTCTACACACACCCAAAGTACACTGGGCTACATGATCGCGTTGTCACAGCCCTTAAACTTAGGAACCAACCAAGGATACTTAGCATATTTACCCAAAAAGTAACTTACATAGATGTCTATACATCATTCCGAAAATAATCGTAGCTCAACTTAAAGAGATGACCTCTCATTTCAAGAATTTTCAACACTTATTTTATTATCTCGTGTCGACTAATCAATTAATTGATTCTTTGGTTATTGATTAATTGATTAGTCGATTAATCGATGGCAGGGTTAGTCGATTAATCGTTTTCGATTAATGTTTATTCACAGGTTCTGGTCTCGGTTATGCCATCACCTATTCTCCAGACTTTTTGCAGGAAGCTAAAAAAGCCACAGCTATGAATTTAAAAGTGCAAGTAATTTCCAGTGAGTGATATTCTTAGAAATTGAAGATAGTTTGAAAAATGGACAAGTAGAAAAAGCTTACGACTTGATTAACCTTTACACTGCTACGCCCGAGATATCTCGGGTACGGTAGAATGTCACGTCCTTGCTGCGCCCGATATATTTCGTCGGCTACTTCATCTGAATAACATACTTTTAAAAATGTATTCAGCATGGAGGGGTTTGATAGTCTCTCACAATATTAGCAGTGAAAAGATTAATAAACAATTTAAAAGGAGGAAGGGCCATAGTGGATGAATATGGGAAGCTAATGATTGAGAACAAGGACGTAGTGATGAGGTGGAAGAATTATTTGGAAAATTGACAGAGCTGGAAAATGGAGATACTATTTCGCATGATAACTTACAACCATCCATTCTTGAATCAGAATATTTTCATGCTTTGAATGAACTGAAATCACATAAAGCTCCAGGATGTGGATAAAATAACAGCAGAAATGTTACAAGCATTGAATTCTGAGACACACAAATATCTGTTTCGGTTGATCAGTGAAATATATAAAAATGGAGAAGTCCCAGACGACTTTACACTAAGAGTCATGATAAAAATACCAAAGAAACAGGGAACACTGAAATGTGAGGAACATCGTACCCTTAGCATCCTACCGCATGCATCAAAAATATTGACTAAAATAATTTACAGACTAATAAAAAGCAAAATCTGAATGAAGATCGATTTGGCTTTAGGCAGAACAGAGGAACAAGGGAAGCCATATTACTACTTCGAGAAATTATTGATAAAATGATGGATATAAGGGAACCACTTTACATTGCCTTTGTGGACCTTGAAAAAGCATTCGATAATGTGAATTGGAATATTCTCATGAAAATTATGACTAATGTTGGCTTGGATTACAGAGATAGACTGATAATCTATGAACTTAATAAAAACCAATAAAGCATTGTGGACATATGCGGAGTAGTGCAAGAAGCTTGTATTCATAAAGGAGTTAGACATGGATGCAGCTTATCGCCTGCACTTTTCAACTTATATATTGAGAAAGGCATTGAGGAATGTAAGACAGTTATGAGAGGAGTTAAGATTAACGGAGTAGCAGTCAAGACAATAAGGTTTGCAGACGACATAGCAGTTCTGGAAAACAGTGAAGAGAAACTGCAACATGCACTCATGGAAATGAACAGGATTCTACATGAAAAATATAGTATGAAAATCAAAATTAAAAAGACTGAAATAATGGTATGCGCTAGAGAACAACTTCACATAGCTGGTGCTCCACTTAAGCAAGTTAACACTTTCACCTATCTAGGGAGTAAAATTACTTCCACTGGAAAAAGTTCAACTGATATTCAAGCTAGAATTGCCCAAGCCAAAATTGCATTTAACAGCAAAAAATCCCTTCTGACTTCAAAGAATATATCTATTGAGACCAGGATTTAATTTATAAAATGTTATGTGTGGAGTGTAGCCTTGTATGGCTCAGAAGCTTGGGCTTTGGCATGTGCTGATAAAAGAAGACTTGCAGCTTTTGAAATGTGGTGTTGGCGGCGGATGGGAAAAATTCCATTGACCGCCAGAGGGACGAATGACGAAGTGCTTACAACCATTAATGAAAAGAGAGCATTTCTCAAAACAATACGGAAACTACGAGACCAACTGATAGGACATGTCTATCGCCACAATAACTTTATGGTAACTGTTAGATGGCATAATTCGGGGCAAGAAAGGAAGAGGGCGACTGAGACTGCAATACATCAAACCGATCATAACAGATGATAAGCAATATAAAATACGTGCTAAAACGAGACCTTTCATATCATTCATACAGAGACATGAAGAGACTGACTGGCGACAGGGAAGAATGGAAGAGGAGGATTGCTGCCGACCAATCTATGGATTGAGAACATGAATGAATAAGTGTATTACCTAGGTATATTATTTCAAGGAAGTCCTGTTATATCTATGCTACAAACCAAAATTCACCACACCTGCTTCCTGAGGGTCATGCTCGTCGCCAAATAATTGGCGTATGATTTAAGTAGATAAGGTTTCATTGAAATATCCTGTTTAAAGCATGAATGACTGTATTTTGTAGCTCAGTAGGATTATTGTTTCTAGCTGGGCTATGTTGAAATTTGTTAGATTTTTTGGTGCGTGCGAGTTTTCGCTGAAAGCCCTTTATGATAGTTGGCAGGTATGCCAGTGAAACAGTGGAAAGAATCAGTTCTGAGAACTTAGTATTTTAGTCAACGTGTAGAAACCAATACAGTGTTCAGTTGTTATTAATCTTCAGCTTAAACCTTCACAACCTGGAATACTTTTGTGTTCGTCATAACAGTGATAAGCAATATAAAATACGTGCTAAAACGAGACATTTCATATCATTAGCTACCTTAACTTATTAAATACCATAATCATCTAAAAATATCCTCAGAGGCTTCTATTTCTATGACTTATAAACCGACTATTCCTGAGAAGCAGTTCGATCTATGCAAGCATTAAGACAGGGAAGAAGAGTATTTACTTCAGTGTACCATAGTGAGTTAGTGTATTATTATTAGCTTTTCCAGTCTATGATTTGACCATCAAGAAAAGTCTTCACATAGATATAAATGAAACCGAACAATATGTTTTGTAAGTAAACTTATTTCCCCTTCCCATATTAAAGATCTTGAAAACACCTTCCCAGCAACAGCATTGCCAGGCCTGCATAAGTTAGACAAACAACTCCCTCTCTGTAGTCTCTCATAAACTAATCTTTGCAAAAAGTTATTTAAAAAATAATTTATAATGCTTTAGTATTAAATTAGAAAATTTCTCTTTTCTCCTTGTGTTTTGGAAGTCAAAAAATGTTATGCTTTTCCAGACATACCATCTGAAACTTTGAATTTGAATAATGATTTCTCATTAGCCTAAGTGAGGATTTATTGATGTGTGAAGTGGAATGTTCTTCATATAATACAAATCTCTTTTCTTTTCATGTTCTTAATCTTAATCATTTCTGTATTTTTAATTATGTTACTGCATTATTTCTATACTGACAAGAGAGCTGGTTTAACTTTATAACTCACAAATTGGAATGTCTTCTTTAGTAGAATCGTTGGTGCACGGTGTATTTTGGCTTGCCTAATAGAAGGTACACCCATACCAGATGGAGTGTCCCCTGTATTCACGGTTGCTATGAGAGGTCTTATTGTTACCAGCACAGCTTGTGATGACTCAGCCAAGGTAAGTCAAAACATATTTATACATACCATATTACCTCATATTCCACGAACATTTTATGAGGGGGGAAAAATCCTTCCTAAAGTGGAGTGTAGGAAAGCATTATGTGAATGGATTTAAGTTGAGGGGGATTGCATTTCTGAGGATCTCATCATGAATTCTATGATATGAACTTAATCATATCTATTAGCTTTCCGTATTGAGAAAACAAGGGCGGCCAGCATTGAGATGGATCGACTCCATCAAATCCAAGATTAATATGTCAGTGAAGGATCTGAAGTATATGGCTGAAGACCGAATCATATGGAGACAGTCCATCCATGCAGTCGCTCGGAGTCGATGCCGACTTGATGGCGCCTGATCATCATTATAGGGGCAGATGACCTCGAAGTTCCGCCCCTTGAAACCTCAATAACTCGTATAATACAACAAATACAAGAAATTGGATTTTCTGTTTGCAAGATGCTCAACTTTCTTTTCGTCTCCATTTCAAGAGGCCTTCATCAAGCTTGACCGATTTGACTTTCATCATGGCGTTGTATTGTTCTTTCCACCAACGATCCATCATATGAAGTCAACAATGTCATTTTATGACTATCAGTTTTTTACATATTTTTAACCTTTTCTATGGGTCGAATTCCCTAGATTTTCGGGCACGGAATTCTGCTATTTTACTTTATCAAACTAGAAATTTTACTAGAGTCATACAAATTACATTTTAAGTTCACATTTTAACATATACTGTTTTTTAATGTGTTTTTCCATTTGTTTGTGATATTCGAAATTTTTTTCTTAGGATAAGTTTTACTTAATTTATTTGTACACTGTCCTCATGGTTTTTATATTTTATTTTCATCCTATTATCTCATGTTAGTTTTAACCTTTTCAATTTTATTCTGATAATGGTATTGACAATATGTTTATATGTATGGCTGATGAAGGGGCCAAGGGAGGCCTCGAAACATGTACCATCCAAATGGGTTTAATATAGCCCCTTAACTGAAAGTGTTGTATTGATCAGGCGGAATTCTGTTCCCTTTATATTTGACCTCAATAACTATCATCATTATAATAATTTTATTACACCTTAGTCAATAATAAATTATTATAATACGGATGCAGTCACGTGTTTTATGAATTTCAGTAGTTCAATTTAATTGAAAAGTTGCACTGCACTCTTCTAAGGCTGAGACTAAACCATTGGTCACTAATTGGTTAGACTTCGGTTTGGATGACACCTAGTACAGTATGCATCGTTTAAACCTCAAGTGTCGTCCAGGTCGTCATGGATGCCGCCATTTTGTGTGTAGGGGAATTTCTTTGTGTAAGGAATCGCGATCTGTACTACTCCCTGCTAATGTTCATACTCTTGCCTGAGTTTTGTAGGCAACATTATAATGCTGCTTAAACTGTCTGTCCAACCATTTGGAGGATTTTTAATGAGTTTGGTTTGTTTACGTCAGGTTGATTTGAAGGCTTTAATTGCGTATTCTTCTGTTCATAAAGAAATATAGGAATATGGAGTTAGTTACTTCTATGCTGGCTGCTAGATGCTTTGGATGGAAGCCACTAATGGCACTAATGGCCAATCCATGCCTGCTTGAACCAAGCAGCTAATGCAATCTCCAACTCCTTCAATGGAGAACCTTTTAGAGAATTCTTGCATACGTTCCCTCAATATCAACATGATTCCTCACTAATGCATTTAATGTTGAAACTGAAAGTCCCAAGCATGACTCCCGATCAATTCAAATTCCAACATTTGGATCAAGCTACTAAAATACCTTTTTTTTTTTTTCACTTACACTCGATGATTTGCACATCTTCAAGCTGTAATACTCTTAACTGATTAACATTGCATACCTGCCAACAAATGAATAAATTAATTGTATGTATGATTTGTGAAACAAACTATTAAGAGACCTACACAAATTGAAAGTAACAAGCAGATTGTTCAATCTTTCATTTATTTTAAAAATCGACAGTCTCGTAAATTTGCGTCATCCAGTATGGTTAATTCAAAATTCCGTTATATGTCGATATTTCCTTCGAACGTTGGTTCCATCTGATATTTAATCCAGCCGGTTATCTCGAAAACTTGTATAATTCGTGATTCGAATTCGAAAGAAAATGTGCCCTCTTGTATTATTCGTGCAATCCTCTCAGGCCCATAAAAAGCAGTATAATTTTGCAAGAAATGTTAGTTGGAAGAAACATTAGTTTGGTGAAAAATTTACACTGTTACTACCCAAAAAATACATAAAATTGAAAAAAAAAAAGGTGGAATTAGAGAGTTGAACCAATCCATACCCTATTTTTGTTGGATAGTATGATACAAATTCTTTGATTTGTTCTGAGGAAGCACATTGATATTTAGAGAAAAATGAGAAATCATTTCCTTTCACTTTTAAAGTGTATGTATGAAGTTACATTGTTTCTTACTCTTCCTTTTTTTTTTTTAAATCTAGAAATCTCTGATGGAAAAGATAGAGTATATGGGAGGTGTGTATACTGCCAAGTTTCGACAGGCGGTAACTCACGTTGTAGCGAGGATGGTTGGAACAAACAAGTGTGAGGTGAGCTTATTCTATTCTTAATTTTTCTTTTGAATCTGTTGTACTATGGCTCTGAGTCAGATGGGTAGATGTGCTTTAGCTTTGACATTTTGTGACACTACACAGTTTTTTATGTGGTTTAAATGTGGCAGTATTTGTATAGTGGAGGGTACAGAATGACGGCCCCAACCTCGATGCATCGTTCCCGGAACTGTCGTTTTCCCGTATGTATAGTTCAATTTATTTAGTCCCGAAATTTTTCCATATAAACTAATGTTAAATTTCCCCGCATCTATCGTTCCTCGAACTATCGTTTTTTCGCATGGATCGTCAAAAAATCACCAGTCCTTGGCCACAATTTTCCCACATTGATCGTTTATGAGAAAATATATGCAAACGTTCTTTTGAATTGGAAGCGGCATAGAATAGCAGCAATCTGTTACGCGAGAATGTACGAGGTACGAACAATTAGGAGTTCCTAGGCTTGAGCAAGGTTCAAGTAGGCTGGACTGCAGTGTATTACAGCTGAAATGCAGTCAATCGGTGCTGAGGAACTTCAGAACGTAAATTACAAATTCCTAAAGAGGTGCCAGGAATGTGTAGCAGTGAATGGCGAACATTTTCAGCACCAGCTGTGAACTGTAGGCTACTCAATGACTCAGGGCCGCGCGAGCTACGCATTACGACAAAGTGCCAGCGGGAGACAGGCTCGCAACGCGGGCGGGCTAGCGAGGGTCCCCGTTAAGAAGTGAAAAACAAGAAATAATATTACGATTGTTTAACTATAATCGGCAATGTGTAACAAAACAACTACAAGAGAAATGCACCCAGATACAACAAAACAAAGAAAATTGAGTCACTTTACGAAGTAGTCTGTTGTCTTGACTTGTTTTTTGTTGGCCACGGCGTAAACAGTATTTTCAAACCGATATATTTCGGCCATTATTTCCTCAGAAAGGTTGAGGCGCCTCACAAAATGTTTGATAGTCCTTAGAGCATTGACAGTATCATTAAAATCCACTGTATTATGCTGGGGCTCTTCGTCATCGTCATTAATAAAATACCGTAGTGTAGGCCTAAATTAATTTATCGATTTTCATTTGTCTGAAGACGCAAGATTATTATAACACAGAATCAATCGCGTATTTTTAATGGGTTGACGAGAAGTCCTAAAAAACACGAATAAAAATTATAAAAGCGGAAATAATAAAATGTTTAATATATCGGTGATTGTAAAACACTTCCGCTTTCTTTCGCTCATCTTAACGTAAGCTTCAGATGCTGTCTATGTTCTATGGCTGCTTCCTGTTATTTTGAGAGGTCAAGAACACTTTGGCTAACACAAATAGCGCTCGCTTATTACGCAAGCTGTTCTTGTTGGGACACTGACAAGCGAGTGTCGCTGTGACCACCGGTGTCGATCAAGGCCATCGTAACGCAAATAATAGCACGCGGTGCATCCTTCGGAGCGGAAGTACAGGCTGATGGTAGAGGTAGTCCATTGGATACAAGATGTAGTAGACAGAACGGGATATTGTCTCTTATGCTTGGCCTGTTTTTAAACGTCAATGGTGATGTATTATGATTTGACTACTAGTCTAATAGGAGATTTCATATTACAAATACCATAAGGCTTTCTCTACAAGTTTCAACCATTTAATAATGATGGACTCTATGACACGGAAGCAGAATTGGATCAAGCACTGTGTTATAATATAGGACTCCAATACGAACTTTGCAAGACATTATTCGACATGCACTAGAAGTGCTTGTATTTGCAACTTGCTATTTTAATGTGTTTTTAATCTTTGTCTTGTACGTAATAGTTTTATGTCCCCATCTATGATATGTTTTTTCATATGTTTCACCACATTACCCATAATTATTTAATATGTTTCATTTTCATTCATGTCATTCATACATTTCATGTTAGATTTTACCTTTATTGAATCCTATATGATACTGATATCTATTGTTGTTTTGAGGCTGATGAAGGGGCCATAATAAGGACCCGAAACATGTACCACAAGGGTGTTAATACAACCCTTTATATGTGAATTACGTTGTATTGATCAGGTGGAACCTTTCCCCCTCTTAGTGCATAATTGTTCAATCAATACGGAACCATGACGAATACGAATATAACCTCCTTGTTTCCCCAAATCATCAAATCATCTGCAAACACCATTGTTTTCATCTTTCCTTCCCCAATTACTTGTGCCACTCGGGTCATGTCATCCATCACCACAATGAAAAGTAACGGTGACAGTGCACTTCCTTGTTTCAGGCCGTTTCTCTGTTCCAACCAGTCTGATCTCTCTCCTCCCACTTTCACACAGCTCACGTTTCCCTTGTACATCTCGTTTATCCTCTTTATAGTCCATTTCTCTACTCCTCTATCCTCCAGGGACTTCTATACTTTGTTTCTGCATACACTGTCATATGCTTTCTCAATGTCCAGCAAGGCCATCAGTAGATCTGTTCCATACTCATAGTGCTGTTCTTGCATCTGCCTTACAGCAAAAATCAAATCCACTGTGGGCCTTCCTGCTCTGAAGCCATGTTGTTCATCCCTCATCCCTCCTTCTATCCTTGTCCTAATTCTCTTTTCCAAAACTTTCTCGAAGATCTTTGCACAATGACTCATCAGTGTTATTCCCCGATTGTTTCTGCAATCTGTTCTACTACCTTTCTTGAAGATCGGGACAATTATTCCTTTTTTTCCAGTCCTCTGGGGTCTTCCTTTCCTTCCATGCTGTCCTCATCACTCGGTACAACCACTGTATCCTCACCTCTCCTGCTGCTCTCACCATCTCCACACTCAACTCATCCACACCCGGTGCCTTCCCTCCTTTCATCTTGTTCACTGCATCTTCCACTTCTTTCCATGTTAAGTCCATTTCTGTTTGTAGTTCATCTTCCTCTTCCCCGATTTCTTCCTCCTCACCATCTTTTCTATTTGGGTTCAGAAGTTCTTCAAAATATTATTTCCACATTTCCTTCAGTTCTTCCCTATTTTCTATCCCTTGTCCCCTTTTGTTCACCATTCTAACATAATCCATAGGATCCTTCCGCCTCTTATTTTTTACCATCCCATACAGGACCTTTTTTGTACCTTCACTATCCTCCATCATCATCTTTGTCCACTCTTCCATCCACTTTCTTCTCTCCTCAGCCACTACTCTCTTCGCCTCCTTTCTTTCCTGGTACTCTTCCCTTGTCTCTACCGTCCTATTTTGATACCACCTCCTAAAGGCTCTATTCTTTTCCCTTAATATATATTTTGTCTTCTCATTCCACCATGGTGTTTCCTTCCACCTCTTCTTACTACTTGTTCTCCCACATACTGCTTCTGCTGCACCTACTAGTGTCTTCTTAAATCTAGCCCATTCCTCTTCCACCCCTCTTTCTTCATCTGTTGGAATTCCTTCCTTTACCATTTTGAGGTACTCGACCCTTCTATCCCCTTCTTTCAGTTTCCATATCCTTATACGTCTTTCCTGGTTCTCAGTCCCTTTCTTCTCCTTACTCCCTCTCAGGTTCATTACCAGCAATCGATGGTCGCTATCCAGGTTCTCCGATGGTATAACCTTGATGTCCGTGATGTTCTTATTTAGTTCTTTCTCATACAGTATATAGTCGACCACCGACTTCCTGGTCAAGTCATCACTGTACCATGTGATTGTGTGGCTCTCTTCTCTTAAACCAGGAGTTCCCAACTAGCAGGCTGTTCCTCTGGCAGAAGTCCAACAGTCTCTTTCCTTCCTCATTTTTTCCGCCCCAACCCTCTGGTCCTAGAACACTCTCAGAACCTTGTCTTTCTCTTCCTACATGGGCATTGAGGTCCCCCATAACAATCATATTTCTCCTACCAGCTGCTTCTGCAATTCCTCTTCAAACTCCTCCTTCTCTTCAGAGGCGCAGCCTACTTGTGGAGCATACACTTGCACTATTTCTACGGTCTCTCCCCTCAGTGCTACTTTCACTTTCATCATCCTATCACTTATACTCCTCACTTCTTCTTTTAAACCATCTCGTACTACTACTCCCACTCCATTCCTCTTTCCCTCTTCGTTCCCACTCCAGTACAGTCTATAGCCTTTTCTCAGTTCTCTCCTTCCTTCCCCTTTCCACTTTGTTTCTGCCAATCCCAATAAATCCAACTTCCTTCTTTCCATCATATCCACTATGTCCTCCACCTTCCCCGTCAGCGTTCTTAGGTTTAAAGTTCCAAATCTTAGTCCGTGTGTACATCCCTGTTGTCGTCTATTAAATCCATCATGTCCGAGGCTCGTTCCATTTTTGAAAGCATTTGGTTTCATCCACTACTGGCTTGCTGGGCCTATCGTAGCTTCACCAGAGCCCCGTTAGCCGTCACTTTTCAGGGTTCCTGTAGGACCTTCACAGCTACCGTAACGGTCCCGGGGCACACGAAGTCCCCACTGTACTTCGCCCCTACCGGCGACCCCCTACTTTGTGCCGTTGCCCGTCTCCCACGACGTGGACGAGGGGTTGGACTTATGGGTTTATTTTTTAAATCTACTGTATTATTATTTTTTCATCACGAAAATATACGCGCCCTTTGAATAATACTGTACACTTAACCTTCAACGTACCTATAAGGTAGGTACCTAAACAGGTAGGAAGCGATTCCAGGTTTTAATATTTTTATCATCAATTTGACACAAAAGTAACTTTCACACTACTGTATTTCAATAAATAGAAATAGTCTTGGTATTGTCAAAACAGAGGTTTGTGTAGATTAGTAGCTTATATTCATTTAATAGTTTGTTTCCGGATTATCCAGTTTTTCCATCATTCGGTTTACCTCCAGTCGTCCCACCTAGTCCGGATAAACTAGGTTTTTGAGTACTTATATTTCGGTGAATAGGTTCTGATAGACTGCAGTTTTAATTTTTGACATCTAAACAATACAAGCTTAAATGCTTGATATTTGGTAGGGGTATTGTTTTCTTGTTTGAGTATTTTAGATTAGGTTAACGAAACACAATATAATGCTGTCTGATTTTAGCCCAAACAGGGCAGTTTTTACTACAAATGAATGTGTCTTGATGCTAATTTTTAAAGATTTATAAATTCTATTGACTAACGTTCTGTGAAGTTGAAACATTCATTACCTTAATTTAAACTTGCTTTTTCTGTTGCAGATAGCAACAAGAAATGGCATTCCTGTCATGACTGAATCTTGGGTAACATCAGTATGGGAAGCTAGTCAGCAGAGGAATGTTCATGCTACAGATGAGGAATTTATGAAGCTTAAATGCCCTATTTTTCATGGTCTACTCATCACATGCTCTGGTCTTCCTCGTAAAGAAAAGGAAGCAGTAAAGCAGCTCATTGACAAAAATGGTATTTCCTTGGTCATAGCAGTCTCTTTTGTATATTTTGTGAAGTTGATTCTGAAAAAGCAATTGAGGTGTTGTACATGTGGCTTACACAACAAATACAGAAGGGGACTCCGATATCTTTTCAACATAATTTTACGGTAAAGTATTTCTTTTTCTCACATAAATTTCGATAGTTCGAGATTTCAATAGTTCGAGGTGGTCGCGGTCCCGTTCACCTCGAAATATCGACTACTTTATACAAGACACAATAGCTCTACAAAATACTACCAATCTTACAATGACACCCACGTGCCGACTCTGCCTTCCAAAAACAAAAGCCCATCAAAAATTTAGAAAGTTTGGCAACTATTACTGATTAATAATAAAGCATTAAGAACCTGAAAAAAGAACTATTTATTTTAATATCTACAATGTTACGATGCCACACAGGTAGCAAACTATCACTGCTTGAAATAGGCTATAAAATCCTTACTTCCTTGATACCTTATTTCTGGGTGTGCACTCAACAAGATACTGCGATGCTAACTCTCACAGCTGTTGATGACATTCAGCAGAACAATATTCCTACCGAGGATGCATAATTTTGATGGAGATGTTAATAATTTCAACTAACCTCAGAGCAAGGTCATTAAACATTATATAACCTCACTTTCAAGTGATACATATTTTAGAATGAAAGGTGTGAACCATTGCCAGTTGGAGTACATTACTACCTTATTCCAAAGCTACAATACTCAAGATGTTACTGAGCAAACAAGTGCTACTTTGGCATAATTGACAGTGCTGGATGAGCATTCACACATATATAACAATATACCGATATATATATATATATATATATATGAGGTGCCTAGAATCAAAACCCGCCAAATCCATTCCTTCACTTTTTCGGCAAAGTGGCAAAAACTGTCACAAACGAACCAATACCCAAAACGAAATACTATTTTCACTAAAAAATGAATGAATTATTTTTAAAAACAGTGACGAAGTACGAAGCTGATCCCCGATATAGTTAAAAATTTATGTAGAAAAATATAAAGCAATAATTCGGATTTGTCGGGGTTTGTTACTAAGATTTGGATTTGGCAGGTTTTGATACCAAAGAGCCCTAATACATTTGAAGTTGCGAAGAACTGCGTAAGCTTTATTCAGAAATTAATATTTGAATGAAAGTTAACTAAATATAGGTTATAAAATAAAAAAAATCGTATAATTTTTGTGTGTTGTTGTTATTGTTGTTTTAAGGGGCGGTTGTGTTTTATTAGAATAAACAGAAAAAGAACAAAACTCATATTACCCATTCATAGGGATGGAATATTTCGCGATCGCGAATTTCGCGATTTATGAAAAAACGTACTTTTATATGTGTAATTACTATTAATATACAACCTGCAACCCTTTTCATAACGATTTGAGCTCGCGAAAAATCGCGAATTTCGTATCATCTCGCGAATTTGCTATGTTTTCGCGAAAAATGCGCGATTTTTGGTGCAATTAACGAAAAGAACACGCGAAATTCCCATTTTGAAGCAATTTACCGGTAATCGATCTTTTTCAATAGTATTGAGATCACGCTCAACAATCGATCTTTCGTAGAGTGATTTCGAGATATTGTGGTTAGTCTTGGATTGCAGTTCTATATTATCGAATGCATGTCGATATTATCGACATTTACAATCGCTTCCGTTGAAGTCGAACCTGCTTTTATTTGCCGCCAGCAACACGGAGAGAAGCGTGTGTATGAGTAGAGGTATTCCGTTGTGTGTGCGTATTTGAAAGGCTACAAAATGCCTAACCGTAAAATATCTGCAAGGGATGGAGCTTTCCAGTACGAAAAGCAAGGGTTTTATTGTTCTGATAAGAGTACCGTGATGTGCAAGTTTTGTAACTGTCTTGTGTCCTGGGAAAGAAACGATACCATCCAAAAACATTTGGCGTCTGTAAGACACGTCACGGCGTTCAATTCTCGCAAAGAAGGCGAAACATCTCGCGTTCAGACATCAATTGCCACGTGTTTTAATAATGTGCAAAACAAAAAGAAAACCAGTGAATATCTTGGGAAACGTGTAGCAGAGACATTTTTAAAAGCAAACATACCAATTTCGAAGCTGGAAAATGAACATGTGAAATCATTCATGTATGAATTCATAGAAGGTAAGATTGTTTTTTTTCTTCTTCTTTTTTTTTACTGTTAGTAAATTTACATAATTTCACTGTTGAACACATTCAGTACCAGTTAGTTACGGCATTTAGTGAGACCTTCATGGGCGCGGCTTTTGTCAGTTAAAGCGTTTAAGTGCTGACGTGAACAAACTGCAATTAGGCCTATGTTTGGTCTGTATATTTTATGCAGTCCTTGCAAGTTTAGGGGATTGAAGATTTATGATAAAGAAACCACATTTTGTTCTTCCTGTTAGTCGCGTGCAGCATGTATAACCTTGAATGACCGGCGTTTGTTTTTAGAACGAAGGTTGAAACTTCCGATGCCGGGAAGCAAAAGTTAGGTTAGAGATCCAACATGGCGCGGCTCGGACTACGTCACGCAGTTTGGCCACGTCTGCGGAGTGACATGGACATCGCCGGGAATCGAAAGTTAGGTTAGAGACGAACTACGTGACAAATTGTTGGTTAGGATTATTGGCTAGTGACAAAACTATTGGTATGGTTGGTTAGGCCATGAAGTGTTAGGCCATCTGATCTATTAGCATATTATTATATTACAAAATCGTGGTACAATTTAAAGTTTGAAGATACCAGATTTCATACAGTCAAAGTCTACTAGAGTGACATTTTAGGTTTATAGAACTACTAGTTCAATTTTCTAACTTGCTGTGTAAAGGGCTGCAAGAGCATTTAAATTGCTGGCCTATGGGTTTAAATCCCCGCTGAGTGGCTGGTAGTGAATGTGTTAATAAGAACACAAGATGTTCATAAAATTTTCGAACTTTTCTTTTCAACTTGTATAGCTTAGGTTACTGTACATATGCTACTTAGTTGGTGTAACGTTACTTGTCATCTAGTATGTACAATTCAACTTTTTTTTAAAATTCGGGAAGTAATTTTTAAAAATATTAATGTGTTGCAGGAGCTGGAGATATTCCTTGTACCAAAGTGATCAGGGAAAAGTATATTCCAGAAATGGTGAATGAAAGGGTGGAAGAAATTAAGAGCAAACTTTCAGGACAGAAATTGGTTGTGTATTGTGATGAAACCACAAACAAACGTGAAGAGTGTATTTTTGTTGTCTTATTTAAAGCAATCAAGTCTTCAGCTTCTGTGGAAGTAATTGTCGGTGACATACATACACTCGAAACAGCAGATTCAAAAACCTGCTCTAGAGCAATTTTGGACACACTGAAAAAATATGACATTGAGCTGGATGACGTTGTGGCCCTTGTGTCAGATTCAGCACGTTACATGGTAAAATGTTTCGACATACTGGGAAATATTCTAAGTGATGGTGTTTGGATTGTCCAGTGTTGGGCACACAAGCTAAATTTAGTGTTGAATGTGTTACGTAAACACTTGCAAGATTTGCAGCTTGTTGTATCGAAAGTGAAGTCTGCATTTTTGAATACGCGGAAACGAAAGCATCTCTTCAGGAAGTTTCTGGACAGTAAATACCCAGGACGGTGTATACCACTATTTCCCATGCCCGTTCTTACAAGGTGGTCATCTTGGTACGAATCAGTGGTATATCTTGCTGAACACATACGAGATGTTGTGGCATTCATGAAAAGTGAGGAATTTTGTGGGCAAAATGCTGGGGTTGATTTTCTTCAGAATATTAAGGAAGATGAATTAATTTCTGCTGAAGTACAGTCTTCTTTTGTAAGGGATGTGGGTAGTGGCATTGTTAACCTCATTAATTTTCTAGAGGGTCAGTCCTATCCTACTGTCCCATTTTTGGAAGGTCGCCTAAGACAGATAGAACAAACAATAAAGGTTGCTGCATCTGGGTATCATAGTGCCAAAGTAATGGAATTACTGCAAGCTTCTCACAGTGCTACTTTGAAACATAAAATGAAAAGCGAGATGACCAAAGCTGCATCACACAGTTTGACTAAACTAACAACTTTAAGGAGTGGTGATCCTGCTCGGGATTTCTACAAAGCTGCAAGAGTGTTTGATCCTGCCGAAATTGCATGTATGACTGTTGATGGTAATCTGACGAGAACCGTGAAACATCTGCAGTTCTGTTCGAAGCTAAGTGATGATGTCGTTCTAACAGGCTACAGCGAACTGCAAAGAGTCGTGAAAACCAAGCTTGCTTGTGATGAACGAGTGGACATTATTTCTGTGTTGCAGGGAATGGCGATAAACTATGCTGACTTTGCACAATCTGTGCTAAAAGTGATATGGATGCCGTGTGCAAATGCAGACTGTGAACGCTTTTTCTCATGCTATAATAATGTGTTGTCTGATAAGCGCCATCGCTTGTCTGCAGAAAACACCAGTCTTTTTTCTGAAATGTATTTTGAAAGCTAGATTGTGAAAATACCGAAAAGTTCAATTGAAAACCCCGATTTTCCCTTTTTAAAATCCCACTTTCTGCACTTCCAACTCACCGAAAAATTCCAATCTCATGGGCCATTCAAGATTTGATTGCCGCTGAGTGTGGCTGTGGCAGCGTTTATGTTTATTGTAGCATGAGCTCTGTGGGGCGAAGCGGAGGACACAGCGATGACAGAGTGCAATCTGCACATAGGTCACGCTGCATTGCGTCAGATAAGCGTCACAGGAGCTCATGTCACCATGGACAGTTAAATCCAAAACTGGAGCTGAGTCATATCCTACACGCGCAACTGTACCTGTCAACGAAGCAAGCTGACGTGTGACACAATTACATGAAGAGTCGTTCCCATCTCCACCGCCGGCAATAAATTCCTGAAAGGGTAATAATACTGTACAGTAAATAACCCCTGGCACTACAGCCCGTGAAGGGCCTAATCCCCAGCCATTTGGCCTAGCAGATATTGGGGTGCCGCATGACCAGCGCATCGGGTCCCCTCGGCCGTTAATCTTGGTTTTCGTGATTGGGGCGCTGCCTCACTGTCAGTTACTCAATTGTCCTCACGAGGCTGAGTGCACTCCGTTCCAGCCCTCACGTCAGTTTCCAAAATCCCTGACGGAGCCGGGAATCGAACCCGGGGCCTCCGTGTGAGAGGCAGGCGCGCTACCCCAACACCACGGGGCCGGCAATACTGTAGCCTACAGTACTGAACAATAATAAGGAAAAGCGTCAAATTAAAATCATATTCAATTACTATGGTCCAGGCCCTTAGAGACAAAACTATCGTCATTCAACTATTAAATCACATTCTTTACTGGAAGTTATAGCCACACAATTTCTGTTTCTACCTCATCCTCAATAGTAGTTTCTCAATCATCATCATTCTCTTCGTGTTCGCCACACTTTGCAGATTGCAACAAAACTGCAGCTCTACATTTTCCCTCCATCTTTCTCCAGAATGCTTCGAAAGCAGTCTCGAAACATCTTTCACTTCTTGTGCCTGAAGGACAATCCCCCTGTTTATGGCTTCTGGCTTTACGTGAGTCATATCAAAATCAGGTTTCGTGACACGTTTGTGTTCGGAAATGTCAGTTCTGTGGAAAAAATCACCCAGACCAGAATGTTATTGTTCTTCTCGTTCTTTGTCAAAATTATCCAAATAAAAAAAATTATCAGAAAGTACAACAACATAAACCACTCTAATCACGTCAGGCAGGGGTACATTCTCCGACTAATGCACGTAGGTAAAGAGTACACACTTCGCAAAGCATCATGGAAGGTAAGATGGCGGATCTGGGTGCTCCTATTGGCTGATGTGGATGTGGCGGGTTTTGTGACCAAAAATGGCGAAACTGTCGTTGGACTTTGCGGATATTGCATCTAAGCCTCAACTTTGACTTCGTTTTACAGTAGGATGTAGCGGGTTTTGTAACAAAATAATAGTTTTAATGAATTGAGCGCAGCAAAAGCTATCTGAAACAATGGTTATCTCAATTTTCTTAAAATATGGATTTGGCGGGTTTTGATTCTAGGCGCCTCATATATATATATATATATATATATATATATATTAACATAGTTTACACCCATTGGAGCACTTTAATAAGTCCATATTAGTGTTAGTTAGAAATTTGGCTTTTCAGCTTCTTCTTCTGCTCCCAAAATTTCTTCATCCTGTCTGACCTGGCTGCCCTTTGTCAGTTATGGTGTAATTTTTTTGTTCAAATGTTGTTAGTTTTAGTCGTAAGTGTTTGTTCCTTAGAATCCTCTTCTCTGCCTTCAGTATGGAGCATTGTTAAATTTAACTCTTCTAAATAATTCTGGACCTCTTTGTACCAATTGTTCTTTGTTTTACTCTTCCAGAAGTAGCTTAATAGCTGTTTCACTAGCCTGGTTTCTGGCAGTCTGGATACATGACAGAAAGAAGCAATTCTCCTTTTCCACATTGTATCTATTATTGATTCACTTCCTCAATATACCATTTCAGTAGGCAATAATCTCCATTGGTCATCTACTTGGTGTTTCTTGTTGATGAATCTTCTATCTGCTTTCTGCAGTTTATCAGTTGTTTATTTGGTGTTCAACTTGAAGAGTGTTTCACTAGCCTAAGTTGCTTCGAGTTCAACAACGGAATTATGTCTGAATTTGGCAATCCATTGAAAGATATTTCTTTTTGTAGGTTGGCCAGGTGAGTAGCTGTGCCTGTTTCAGTTGAGATGTTCTCCTGGCTATACAGTAAAACTTCACTTATACGATTTTCAAGGGACCAAATGAAAAAAAATGTATAAGCGTGAAAAACGCGTAAATGAAAGTCAGTAAATAAAAACTGCAAAATGTATGTGACATTATGGGTTATACAGGGACTTGGTGTTATATGCGATGCGGACCCTCGCTCGCGCCCGCCGCGAGCCGGTCTCCCTTCAGGCACTTTGCCGTAATGCGCTTCTTGGCGCCACAAGTTTCCCTCCTTTGCAGTGTGCTTTAACAGTGTGGGGTTCAGTTTAGTCAATTGTTCACGTCTTTAGTGCTCAGTGTGATGTTCCAATGCGATTTTCATTACGTGAACGTGTGTAAATACCTTCATAAAGTACATGAAATCTTTCGCGAAAATGAGCTTAAAGACTATATTACAGTTGAAATACAGTCAATCAGTGGTGAGGAACTTCAGAACGTAAATGACAATTTCATAAAGAGGTGCCTGCGATGTGTAGCAGTGAATGGCGAACATTTTCAGCACCAGCTGTGAACTATAGGCCGCGCGAGCTACGCATTACGGCAAGGTGCCTGGCGGGAGACAGGCCCGCAGCGCGGGCGAGCAGCGAGCAATGGTCCCCGTTAAGAAGCGAACAACAGGAAATAATAATACTATAATCGGCAATATGTAACAATACAAATACAAGAGAATTGCACCCTGATAAAGAAAGAAACAACAAAACAAGTCACTTTACGAAGTAGTCTGTTATCTTGGCTTGTTTTTTGTGGGCTGCGGCCACGGAATGAACAGTATTTTCAGCAATCGTAATGCCCTTCCTCTTCCTTTCACCCATGTTCACTGCTATCAAGGTTAACCACAACTGAAGCACCGAACAAGACAGAACAATGACTGAAGCAAGTGGTGTTGTATTTCGCTACACACCACACACGCAACTCCGGCTGAACATAGCTTCAAGGTCGCTCTCGCCACAACATAGCGCCGCGCGAGGGATGGTTTCCGAGAAACGTACAGTGCGTGTCATAAGTTTCTGGCTCCAATATTTTTAGAGATTTTAGGTAGGGAAACCGTTGTAAACGTATAAACGACGCATTTTTCTCTCGGAGATGTAAGATATGATCGTATAAGCGTGAAAAACGAATAAATGTAAAACGTATATCGGAAATAAATTAACATGGAAAGTATAGGGATTTTGCCGGGACCAAGAAAAAATCGTATAAGTGTAGAAAACGTATAAGTGTGAATCGTATAAAAGAAGATTTACTGTAGATGTTTTCTCGTTTGAGTTCCAGGTTATAATTTCCCCAAGATATTTGAACTACCATAATTCACAATCTTAATTTGTTTGCTATTGTTTAGTTTCAATCCTGAAGGTCGGCGTCATTTCAGTCTTTTCAATATAATAAAACTGCCGGCTTGTTTTAAGTTGACTGTGGCAGCTGGTAGTGGAATGGCAATACAGCAACATTTGACAATACTGAATGTAGTAATGAGATAGCTGTGGTAATGTATTTATTCAACGAGAATAATTAAATTACTTTTCTGCCTTGTCAGTACATAGATTACGTAAAAAAAAATGTCATGTTTTGAGCTCCAAGATCTTCCTTTGCTAATGAACCTGATTGGGACTCCAAATCATCTTCATTTCCCAGCTCCAGTGATCTGGTTTGGGTTGTGAATCAAGAACCTTCATCCAAGGCCTCGACTCACACATTATCATAAAATATAGGCTTTTGTACGATGGGTTCGCCTCACCCAAAGGTACACAAGGGCCTATTAAGGCGGGAAATTGATAGACTCCCAAGGCCTCTATACCCTACTACCTGAATGAAAACTTAATGGGTTAACTTTCCGCCCAATCAATACTTGTGAGTAAAGCCTTGAGAGGCAAAAGTGAGCAGAGATTTGTTAGAAGTAATTTCCGTGGTTTTCCACTTCTGCTCCAGTTTATGATGGTTCCTAATCCTACTAAATACTTAACATGGATAATAATCCAATCAATCTTACCCTACTACCGTCGGGGTCGGAAGAGAAGAAGTGATGACCAAGGGAGGCCTACAGGAAAGATAACTGAAAGGAGCCTGGCACAAGTAAGTAGAAGCAATGCCGAACTCAGCTGGTGTCCCGTGGTCGTCGATTCACGTCCCACAAGTTGTGATCACCTGGAGGTTGAGACTCCAAATATTCCTTAAAAATTCTTGTGGGAATCAATGCCTGGGTCTGCTAAGAAATTTAGTTCTTGTCTGAAGGTTGGAATGGGGTACACTCAGTCTTGTGAGGCAAAAGTGAGCAGAGATGAGTTAGAAGTAATTTCCATGGTTTTCCACTTTTGCTCCAGATTATGATGGTTCCTAATCCTAGTCTCTGAAACACACAGGTTATTAGACAGATTCCACACAGTGCTACATGAACACAATGTTGCAAAACCCCTAAAATGAATCTACGATTAAAATTGTCAATAACATAAGGTAGAACCGAATAGCGAGGAATCGATATGGAAGATATCGATCGTATCGATCGCTACGCGTCTGCCCTCTAAATTCTGCCTTGAATCATCCTTAACGAGCTCATGACGTCTTTTTCATAGGTTCTTAAAGTTGCATAATCATAACACACGAACTGATGCAAACTTGCGTAAACTGACGCTATACTGTAGTGCCGCTACGAACGTACAAACTCGGACAGACCTCGCGCAAGCATGCGATGCGGTGCCGGCGTGACTGTTAGCACGCTTTAGGCCTACATTGTTTTCAGCCGCGGTTGGGTAAGATCGAGCTCGCTCGTACATGTAGTGAGGAATCGATATGGAAGATGATCGATCGTATCCAATATAAATGCTGGAGTTCCTTTTCTGCCTTGAATCATCCTTAACGAGCTTATAACGTCTTTTTCAATGACGACTTGTGGCGCGCTAAATCGAACGTGTTTTTACCTCAAGGTTATTACGGTCATTTATATGACGGCGTCAAAAATGAATGCGAGATATATGCGAGTACTTTTTTCCCCCTGAAATTTCAACTAAAAAATATGGTGCGAGATATACGCGGGGGCGAGATATATGCGAGCAAATACGGTAATGTTAATTTATATAGCTGTGGTAGTTACACCCTTTGCAACAGCAAATAGCAGTGTGTTCTTAAACATGTGAACTAGAAGGGCAAGGGGAAGTCGAAAGGTTTGCATATTTTCTGGGTTTACTGAAGAACTTGCTGCACTATAGGCTCTGGATGTTGAAGGGAGAAATGTACCACATGTGTGTATATATGTAGGTGTATTCTGAAAATAAACATGAATTAATGAAGCAAGTCCAGATATCCTAGAAACTTGAAACTTGGCACCAGTGAAGCTGTTACTCACAAGATCTCTTAGAAAGTCTAAATTATTCTAAACGTTTCGAGAGGAGCGAGCTGGAGCGGTTTAAAGTGCAACTTTGGAGAAGAGCGGTGTAAGTACGCAAGCGCATGCATTTCTTCAACCATAGATTAACTTTTTTTTCCAACATTTTATAGTTTTTGTGGGCTCAAACTTTCCTGAGCACCCAAACTATCTTCAACTTCAAACCCCGAGAGAGTGTTGAGGAAAATTTCTGAGATATCAAGGAGGTGTAACGATGTTTAATAAGGGCAAAAATGAAAATGTACATGAATTATTGAAACACTTCCAGGTATCCTAGAAACTTAGAACTAGGTACCACGAAAGCTGATGTCCCCAAAATCCCTAGAAGATTCTAAATATCTAGAAGTTTTGCGAGGGGGTCGAGCTTTGAAATTGGAGGTCAGAAGTAGTTCGGTGTAAGTACGCAAGCATATTTTCATCCATAGGTTAACTTTTCTTCCAAAGTGATTACCTATAGTTTTCCTGAGTTTAAATGTTTCATGAAAGTCTAAATGAACTTTTAACATCAATAGACCTAGTTAAAAATAGGCTAATTAAATCCCAAATACACAATTTAAACTTGCTGCTTGCGATTCACCATATTTTCAAATCCATTTTGCGAGTTCGTGAAGGAAAACTATGTAGAACATAACATAATTGTGCTACCAACAACACTGTACAATGTTTTGACATCTAAAATAATGACTAAATGCTCACACATTCTTGATGTATATCTATCGCTCAGTTAATCGTGCCTCCACGAAATAGCTTCTGGAAACGTTTCCAGCACCACATCCGTATATGCATGAAGCCTAAAGTGATATGGTATTATAAATTGTACAGTTTATGCCACAGTTTTTGGCCGGTCAGGCCCGGTTGCACAACCGTACAGAGGACAGTCGGTGAGCCTCAGGCATGTACTTGATACGAGAGTTGCTTCCCGCGCAACTGACATATCAATTGCACATGTCTGTCCTCTGTACGACTGCGCAACTGGGGCTGACCAGCCAAAAACTGTGGTGTAAACTGTCCTTCATGTTTGCCTTCATGTTTGAGAGAAGGAACTTCATTTTGCATTTGTCTCTTTTTTAAAATTTATCACAAAATAATTAATTCTGATTTTCATTTCATTTATATGTTAAGGTGGAGAATTTACTGGTGCTCTTGAGAGTGACCGGACAAAAGTGTTGCTGATTTCTGAGCCGTCTGGTGACAAATTCAAGTATGCTCAGCGTTGGAATTTGCCTTGCCTTTTACCAAAATGGATTCATGATAGTGTGGAAGCAGGTCATGCTTTACCTATCGAAGATTACCGTATGAAAGGAGAAGTACGAAAGTGCTCAACACCTGAGAAAAATAAGTCAAGTAAGTATCTTTTAGTGGAACATAGAGAGACATAGTGTTGTTTTTTTTTCTGTGTATTATTTCCCAAAAATTGATGATTCAAAAAGTCACAGATTTTTGGTGAAAAATAAGTCACAAATTTTGTCAGTTTTGAGAGTTATTCCTATAAATATTAAGCAAGAATGCATTTCATGATGGATTTCGTTGACCTATTTATAGAGGTGTTAGAAAGAGTTGTTATTTATTTGAAGATTTGTTGATTTAAAATTCAAAAGGTGGTGTTTTGTGTTTTTATTATTTTTTCGGGGGATGACATGTTAAAATTTGGAAAGCGATAAGGTTTGTACAATAAGTGCATTAAAAAATATAAACAATTAATAAAACAATGTAAAAAACAAAACAGCAGGGTAAAACGTTAAACATGGCTATGGAAGAATGAGATAATACTTATATGGAAGTCACATTTTTATTTTACATTCATCATCTCGAAACACATTTCAGTGAATACCTTTTTCAGTTTTATCCAAATACTGCGGTGAAATCACTGGAAGTAGATCATGGTTAAAGTCTCAGCATTTGCAACTGTCAATTTTCGCCTCCTATCACTTACTATGAGACTGTATTTCGAAAATGACCTTTCAGAATCCACATTTGAACAAGGATACCACACACACTTTAATGCAGCTGTTGCATAGTCTCGGTGAGCAGGCCTTAATCCCATGAGGATCTCTGGAACGTTCACATTATCTTCATGATGCAGTTGGTTCTTGATTCCAGTCAGGTAAATGCTGTGAGCCTCTAAAAACTGTTGAGACTCCATCTTCGTAAGAAATGGGGCATTCTTCTTAAATTGGAGCAGTTCTGTGGGAAGATACGTTCTTAGGTGCATGCCGAGGATCAAACAATGACCCGATGGCTTCTACAGTCTTCCAGGCTGGAGCCGTGGTCCTTAAAAGTCCTGACTTTCACTAGAGCTGACTGGGCAACACACGTAAGCTTGGACTTAACCTTTATCTGCATCTTTTGAGGAAGCTGTTCCAAGTTCTGGAGGATCGTATGATTGAACATTCCACCATCGCCTAATAGCTTGAGCTTTACCTCAAGGTCATCTAGCTTCCCAGCCAGTAAGTGAATTGTTGGGTACTTAGATCCCTCCAAGAAATTAAGCAAGTCCATAAGAGAGGCACCAACAACAGAATGCTTGTAATTGTATAAATTGTATTGTTGAAGTCGATGCTTGTTGGAAAAATTTGACCCCAGAATTTGAATCTTCCAATGTCTTGAAAAATTCTACCAGATCTTCCACATGCGTGGCCATATACATTGCAGCCTTAAACCATGAATTCCATCTTGTACATACAGGCATTGGGAAAGCTAGAATTTCATTCTCTTTTTCTGTGTTTTCATATTTCTCCCTTAGAAATGCAACGTAATTGCTTTTTCTTTTTCGCGTATTTAAAAAGGCATTCTTTGTCTTTACTATAGACATGTTCAATTCGTCCAGCTCGTTTTCAAATACGCAGCTGATAAGATTGACTTTATGAGCCCAGCACTGGACATGACTTAATTCTTCAATCAATCCTTGAAGAGTAGTTACCGGTACACATTTTGTCATGTAGCGTGCTGAGTCCGTAACTACTGCCACTACACGCTTCCGTTCAATTTCATAGGAATTCAAGGTGTCTAATATCGCATTGGAGCAATTTACGCTATTGGCAGAATCTAGAACAACAGAGGCAGCCAGATGGGTGTTCATTTCAGTTGATGGTACTGATGGACGAAAAAGAATGTTGAAAACACACCTACCATTCTTGTCAGTTGTTTCGTCACATAGCAGAAACACGTCTTTGTTTTTTATATCTTCCCTAATTTCTTCCCTCCTTCTTTCGCCAATCGTGGGGATGTATTTCTGACGAATCTGATTTGCTGATGGTAAATCTCCACTTCCGCGAACGTACTTATTAAACCAAGTACGGATAGCAGGATTGTCTAGTTTCTCTACTGGTATATTAGCTTTCACAAACTCAGTAGTAGTGTCCAAAATAAACTCTTCTTTCATATCCTTCACACGACTAGCATTTGATGTTTCTTTCAAGGTGGCCACTCTAGGAACATTAACTTCAAGACGCGAATTTTCTCGGCGTTTTGAATGCTTCTCCGATTTGCAATGTTTGTCTAATGCATCTTTCCTGCGATAATCTAACCGACAATCGCAATATTTGCACATAAGAATGCCACAAGAAATTATAAATCCTTCATTCTTATATTCTTTAAGTCTGTCTGTGGCAGAAACAGCTACCTTCGGCATTTTTAAACTCAACTGAGCGATGCCCAGTAACAAACACTGTTATCACACGGTTGACTGAAGTCACACGCCAGTATAAATTCGTAACCACACGCAAAATTTATTTCTGAATTCGTGTCATAATATTTAAATTACGTCGCGTCTCATCTTCCTGTACTGCTAAGTTTTGAACTAATACGACGAACACGTGGTCGCCAACTGATTCACGCAAATAACACACTAGCTTCGATGATAACGCACAATTTGCGCACTTTTTATTAAATTATATAGAATTCTCTACTATAATTTACTCTCGCTACCGATGTAACAGGAGGCAAACGTAGTTTACATTATGAACAACTATCACATAACCTTTTGGAGGTAGTCGGCCAAACTATTCACGCCGCGATATAACAGCTGTTTACCACAGCGCTAAAATCCAACGAGTAACGAGAATATCGACAGTATATCGTAATATGACGTATATCGTAGTATTACCCCTCGCGAAACTATACAATCGATCATTCTCTCGAATTGAACACCAACCAAATTCGATTATCGGCTTGTGGACAAAAATGTTCGGATTGGTGTGGGGAAAAAATATGAAAATTTGTTTTTATTTCGCAGATTGCGGTATTTGTGGTGTTATTCACGAAATTCGCGTTATTTCGCGATTTAATTTCACTCCTGGGCGGCACGAAACATGTAAATACGTGAAAATAAAACATCCTAACCTCTAAATATGACTTTTCGTTTTATCGCGAATTAACAAAAACTAACACCTCTACCTATTTAACATACTGCCTTGCGATGATATGAATTTCCATCATCCTTCTTGTGTTCCCATAATCCATGGACGGAAATTTCCGTCAGATTCTGGTATACTTCCATGATGTTTCCATGTACAGAAGAATCTCGTTAGCTCGTTCTCGGTTACTACGTTTTCCCGTTTAATGTGATGATTTTCTCAAGTGTCTGTCCCATTCCTATTAAATACATGTCGATATCTCCCCTTAATACGTTTTCTTTTCCCGCTTACGACGATCACATTTTTGTTGCGTAGCGTGAGTTATATAGCCCATACGCACTGAATGCAAGACAAAGACTTTAAACTTTCTTTAAACAAGGTCACGTGGTGTATTTTGCCGCGTATCGCCTAGTACAATCGCATATTTGTCAGCCCTGAAAGCATTCTTTGTCCACCCCTAGTGGAATGTGAGCCCGGCGCCCGGCCGCTCTGAGATAACATTCCTTGTCAACAAGCGGGCGAGGGTTGCGACATAACGGGTATAGTCGTCTCACTTTCCTAGTTACGCGGTAGTATTATAGCACGCGCCGACAACGTTGCACACCTGTTCTGTCCGGCCTCAGTGGCTACTACAGTTAGTTACGGCATTTACATGGCGTACTCGAATCGATTTGAATACGATCCCGTTTTCTGTACGATGCCATTTACATGAGCAGTTTCAGTTCGTGATTTCAATACACTATATAATTTATGGTGGCCAACCTGCAATTATGTTGGCTAACTCGTATTAAACAGTAAAACATAAAGGACTTATCATCCGTCCTTTTTTTTTACGGGTGGTTTCGTTTGTAAACATGAAAAATGGATGCGCGGAAGATATTGATGTTCGTTTTTAACAAGTTTATGTTCAGTTTAATAGTGATAAAATGTTATTCGTTTTACGTCCCTTTTAACTACTGAAGCTTAAATCTTTTAGAGATGCCGGGCTACCGGAATGTTGCCCCGAATGCGATCTGTAACATGCCACAATTTACGTACGGATACACCAGACATTAAAGGTAAAACAAACAAAAATACATTAACGCTAAAAACACGTGTAAACAAACTATGCTTATCATCCTCGACAGGAACACAAACAGTTGCAATACGATACGCGTTTACTATCATGTTCCTGAACACCAGTTTGGATCGATCCGACCCCACGATTTTACCATATCGACCTTGAAACTCAATACGATCTGATTCACGCAAATACGCATTACACTTCCGAAGAAGTTGTGAAACCTAGTGATAATTTTGTTGCGTCGTATTGAAATAATGGATAGGCCTAAGAAAGTCGTTAAATCATTAACTAGTGATGAGAAAATAAACATTCTTGATATGTTAGACTGAAATCCTCACTTTAAGCGCGTGGAAGTTTTCTTTTCTGTACACGCGTGAGCATGTCTAACCTCAAATAAACGTCGGTTATATCCAATCATTCACGCCAAAGAATGCAGCACTTCTTTTCCACAGAATATCAAGAAAAACATGTATTTAAGCCGAAATCAATTATAGAAAGTTAAATATTGCAACTCGTACTACAATACCGGTACGGTAATTGAATTAAGAGTATGGTATCGGTATAGTACATTTTTCTCTTGTTTTCATTGCTCTTGTTTCTCTCACTGAAACACTCTCACCTCCCCGTTGGAGTTGATTTAACTTTAACTACCCCCATTACCACAAACCTACAGAATTTACTGCCTTTAAATACAGGCCACAAGTGATTTTAACATAACTTCCCGACTTTGAATGGGCGCCAAGGTTGACCATATGGGTCTTCCTGAATAAAATAGAATAAAATACGGTACATAACTGTTGCCCCGACTATGAAACACCTTATCCCAGGCGTAGGGCATTTGGCATGCGTTCGCTGATGTTACCTGGTTCATGCAAGACAGGAATATATACACACATGAATTTTAAAGAGATAATCTATTGGCTGTACTATACACATATATACATAATATACAACACAAAATACCCTTCATACACTCGTGATAAATTTTATACAGTACCTTGCCACTGAATTTAGGCTCTGAGAGCAGCAAACACTTACGGCCATATTCGACCTAGGCCTACCAGCCTCCTATACACATTTCACTTGTACACAAATCTACACTCGTCAGACTTTCACGCGTATCATTTGCTTATTCTTTTCACTTTGCACAGTTTGAGCACGAATCTGCACTCGCCAGACTTGTTGACTTCAACGCCATGGCATCCTCCTATGACTTCCACAACAGATGATGAAGTGAGGTTATGAACGTCTTTTTAGGGTATGATATGATCAGCTACCCGTGGTCTACGAACTTAACCATGTCGAAAATATGTAGTCATTCAATAGCACAACGCTCAGTGAATGTTTAGTTACTGTCTCTGCTGTTCGATTACAGGACCATGCCAGATAAATCGACTCTGGGCGCAAGAAGAGATGGACTCGAGCCTAAAAGCAAGAAGATCCGATCTCTAACTGTTTGTTACGGAAACCATGTCGCGTAAAACGACCCTGGGTGCTAGTAGATCTGGACTCTGCCAATAAAGCAATAAGACGACATCTGAACACCAGACACGCCATTACATGCACTGGGGAACGGATACATAACCCCAATATTTCTGCCGGAACTAACTCGTGCGTGGCCCGCTCCTAGCGGAACATCCGTGTCAACACATGAACATCAGACAGTCGAAATTCACACTGACGTCACACAGTAGTTTTCCACTCGAAGATCATGGGAGTTCATGCTATAAATAGCCTAGGTATTCCCTGAACTTGCCACCACAAGCCGAATTACTGCCTGTCTTTTCCGGGTATGTAACATATCCAGCACTCGAAAATACCAATTCATTGTACATTTATAGTACAGCCACGAATCTAACATTTAACATTACTAGGTAAAAATAAAGCCATTAACCCCAAACCAAAATGAAATAATGCTTCTACTTAAAATAATACAGTCTTATACATCCAAAACGTAATAAATCGCAAAACCCCGTATTTTATAATATCAAATATCTAAAAACCGATAATTAATAAACAATGATCCTAGTTGGTCCGGACCATCCAAAGGTGAATCCCTCCACAAAAACACACAGGCACAATAAAAATCACCTCTGCAACCCCACGTTAACCCAATATAATAAAATACGAATAAAATACCCCAAACTAACTGCACAAAGCAAAAACCCAAGGGTGAGCTACTGTAACTGAATAAATTCGGTTACACTCTCTGCTATGTAAGCTAGTTCTGTAATACAATAATTCTGTAGGTTGTTTAAAATATTGTATATTCGATAGTACGTACTTCCGATTAACAAGTTTTTTTTACTTTTCCCTTACTGAAACAAGTTAATGAGGTTTAATTATCATTTTTCATTAGTACCTTTTCCCGCTTTTTATGTCCAAATATTTCAGTCCCTTGAAAAACGTACTAACGAAGTTCCACTGTATATGTATAGTTGTTTCCTTAGGTTCACAATGTTTCTAACAGATGTTGGTAATTGTATCTCTGCTTTTCCCTATAAGGCATGGCTACCTAGATACATATTTCAGAGTCATAGAGGTTAGAAATGTCAGTCGTATATCTGAGTCGTGACAAGTGCCGGCTGCTGCGTTAATGTAAACACAGAATCATGACTAACTCGGAGGATTCTGAACATGTTAGAATATTGTATTGTTTAGAAGGCAGTAATTTAAGTGAGAGTTGTTCCGACGAATGATGTAAGTAGTGTTTCATATGAAGAGTCAGATGGCATTGAAGGAGGGGAAGAGGAAGAAGTTGCTGGCACATAACAGCAAAGTCTGGAAGTGGACACTGGCGAACAACGTAACTAATAATACACCGTGTATTGAGATGATAAAACTGAATGCTGTTGTAGCACGAAGATTCGGCGAGATCCCAGTGATGGCTGAAGTACTGAGTAATTTTCTAACGGAAGAATTTTGGGAGCATGTCACCAATGAAACGAACTCCAATGCAGCAAAGCTACTCCAGGAAATTGAAAATAATCCCAATGGTTTTCTTTTACTCAAGATGAACTAAAAGCTCGTTTTGCTTTGTGTTTTTTTATGTCTCAGATTAGAAAGTCTTTTTTTTTTCAAGGCATGGACAAAAGGTGATTTCTAAAGCCTATTTTTCATATGATGCAAATAGGCTAAAATAAGGGTGAATGGCATAAATGCAAGGTGACACTACATACAGATGACTGTTTCATATTCTGTCCCCGTGTTCAACTATTGTTAGAAGTTTATCACGAGATGTTAAATTAAGTTGTTGTAACAAAAATGTAGTACAGTAGAACCTCGTTAACACGTTCCTCATTAGTACGTTTTATCGCATATCACGTCGTAATTTTCAAGTCCCGATTCTTATCTGATGACAATAATGTAAAAGTACCTCATTTATCACGTCACACATTTTGCCGCGCATCGCTTAGTACGATCGCTTTTTCGTCAGCGCTGAAAGCATTCTTTGTCCACCCCTAGTGGAATGTGAGACCGACCGCTCTGAGGTAACATTCCTTGCCAACAAGCGAGAGAGGGTTGCGACATAACAGGTATAGTAAGTACTTCTGATTAACGCGTTTTCGAAATTTCCCTTACTGAAACAAATTAGTGAGGTTTAATTATCATTTTCCATTAGTAAGTTTTCCCGCTTTTGACGTTCACATTTTTCAGTCCCTTGAAAAACGTACTAACGAGGTTCCACTGTACTTGTTCTCAAAGGTAGTCCATTCGTAAGTTAGGTTATGTCGCCCCAAGGAAGTGGATTTATGTGTTTTCCCTTCAAAAGGGTTAGATTTTACTGAGCATTCTGAAACGCTAGAAATACTTAGATTTGTCGAAATAATTATGTTTTCCACCGCTAAAGGATCTTCGACAGAACGGCCGAATGCCCCCAGAGTGGGCAGAGATAAAGCAACTCTAGTGCTTTTAGCAATGTTTTTATTATTGTTAGTGGAAATTTTGAAAGATTACCAATTGTTGCATCTAAAGCAGGCTAAACTCTTACCCAGCAGAGTGCCGACTAAAAGTTTAGAACTGAGGAAAAACCTCAAACCTAACTTAAACAAAACCAAAATTTTGAACAGTAAAACGCAAGTCAGAGAGAAAAACTCTACAAGTAGGAAGCTGGCGGAGCAAGCTATACTTTCCTTAATGAATTACTAGAATTAGCTGTTATAGCTAAGAGAAACTTTGCAAATGTTGTTATTGGAAGTTTTGTTTTAAACGCAACAAGTGATAAAGTTTTTATTAATTCAGTGATTGCCTTTTTTATTTTGAAATAGGAAGTAATTTTGGGAGAAGAATCAGGGAGGAGAAGGTCCTGCCTAACCGTTATTCTAGCAAGAGAGATAGAAACAAAATTATAAATAATTTATTTAACAATTGATAGAATTTAGAACAATTAACAATTCTTCAGATTTAGAATCTTATTTAGAGTTAAGAATAACTGATTTGGAAGGAAGGAAAGAGACTGTTGGACTTCTGCCAGAGGAACAGCCTGCTAGTTGGGAACTCCTGGTTTAAGAAAAGAGAGAGCCACACAATCACATGGTACAGTGATGACTTGACCAGGAAGTCGGTGGTCGACTATATACTGTATGAGAAAGAACTAAATAAGAACATCACGGACATCAAGGTTATACCATCGGAGAACCTGGATAGCGACCATCGATTGCTGGTAATGAACCTGAGAGGGAGTAAGGAGAAGAAAGGGACTGAGAACCAGGAAAGACGTATAAGGATATGGAAACTGAAAGAAGGGGATAGAAGGGTCGAGTACCTCAAAATGGTAAAGGAAGGAATTCCAACAGATGAAGAAAGAGGGATGGAAGAGGAATGGGCTAGATTTAAGAAGACACTGGTAGGTGCAGCAGAAGCAGTATGTGGGAGGACAAGTAGTAAGAAAAGGTGGAAGGAAACACCATGGTGGAATGAGAAGACAAAATATATAGTAAGGGAAAAGAATAGAGCCTTTAGGAAGTGGTATCAAAATAGGACGGTAGAGACAAGGGAAGAGTACCAGGAAAGAAAGAAGGAGGCGAAGAGAGTAGTGGCTGAGGAGAGAAAAAAGTGGATGGAAGAGTGGACAAAGATGATGGAGGATAGTGAAGGTACAAAAAAGGTCCTGTATGGGATGGTAAAAAATAAGAGGCGGAAGGATCCTACGGATTATGTTAGAATGGTGAACAAAAGAGGACAAGGGATAGAAAATAGGGAAGAACTGAAGAAAATGTGGAAAGAATATTTTGAAGAACTTCTGAACCCAAATGGAAAATATGGTGAGGAGGAAGAAATCGGGGATGAGGAAGATGAACTGCAAACAGAAAAGGACTTAACATGGAAAGAAGTGGAAGATGCAGTGAACAAGATGAAAGGAGGGAAGGCACCGGGTGTGGATGAGTTGAGTGTGGAGATGGTGAGAGCAGCAGAAGAGGTGGGGATACAGTGGTTGTACCGAGTGATGAGGATAGCATGGAAGGAAAGGAAGACCCCAGAGGACTGGAAAAAAGGAATAATTGTCCCGATCTTCAAGAAAGGTAGTAGAACAGATTGCAGAAACTATCGGGGAATAACACTGATGAGTCATTGTGCAAAGATCTTCGAGAAAGTTTTGGAAAAGAGAATTAGGACAAGGATAGGAGGGAAGAACAACATGGCTTCAGAGCAGGAAGGTCCACCGTGGATTTGATTTTTGCTGTAAGGCAGTTACAAGAACAGCACTATGAGTATGGAACAGATCTACTGATGGCCTTCCTGGACATTGAGAAAGCATATGACAGTGTATGCAGAAACAAAGTATGGAAGTCCCTGGAGGATAGAGGAGTAGAGAAATGGACTATAAAGAGGATAAAGGAGATGTGCAAGGGAAACGTGAGCTGTGTGAATGTGGGAGGAGAGAGATCAGACTGGTTGGAACAGAGAAACGGCCTGAAACAAGGAAGTGCACTGTCACCGTTACTTTTCATTGTGGTGATGGATGACATAATGACCCGAGTGGCACAAGTAATTGGGGAAGGGAAGATGAAAGTAATGGTGTTTGCAGATGATTTGATGATTTGGGGAAACAAGGAGGAGGAGGTATAGGAACAGTTGGACGTGTTGAAACGTTTTGCTAGCCCCTAACTGTTGGGTGAGAAATGTAACTGTTTACCTTTGCCTAAGCTATGTTGTTTTAATGGGCGCCAAGACCTCAACGCAATGTTGAAATCTAAATTTGTATTTAACAACGTCTAGCTCTGGCAGAACACATTCAAGACTCTATTCACTCAGATCGTGGTATGATTTGATCATTAACCCAACAAACAATTGTATCAGGAGAAGGAATTGGTCTATATCTAATGCTACCTGCTGAAAGCAAAGATTGCATTGTAAAAGAAATGAATTTATTATATAAAACAAGTATAGCAAAATTAATAATAATAATAAGTATAAAATTTAAATTGGAGCGTTGTGATTTTAATATTACCGATAGAAAATTACGTGAAAACGGAGTCTGATAAATTATTGATTTTGCTCTTATTCCCAAGCTATGAAGTTACTGAAATATGAAATATAAAACCAAGAGAAATGAGAGATTGCGTATTTCTGTGTCATTAGCGCTTACCACTGGAAATGCCCGAAGCCTTTCCCTCGTACTGGATGATGCTGTGAGCTTCCCACAGTCTCCTGGATGTCGTCATCTTCGTCGATGTTTGATGAGATTCTGGTAGATTAGATAATTCTATGGTCCGTACCTCGGACCCAAACACTCGTACAACCGCACTGGTTAAGTTTTACAAAAGTTAGTCCTCCAATCCACGGAACATCGGAGCGATTCCCGCGTACAACCGTACTCGTTAAATTCTATACAGATCGTCGCTAACTCCACCGAACATCGGAGCCACTCGTACGCGCACCCATACTCGTCAAGTATTTCACAGATTGTCCTAGTTCCTCGGCGCGTCGAACGATATATCTACCTGTCGGCTCCCCCACTCTTCAGCCGACTTGTAGCTTGCGTGGTCCTCACTGATTGGCTCTGCCACCCCGCTACTTCCCCTCCTCTAGTTCATTACACTCGGCGCGGCGATGATGAAGTCGATTTCCGTTCCCACTATTCGCCTTTCCTGGACACTGCGACCCAGGATTGCGTCATGCTTTCCGACAAGATTAAGCGTGTACTTGAATTCCCAGTGAGTCACGTCTCTCGATATACCCTAACTGACGAAAACTCCGTAAAATTCCGCAATCACATAATTTTCTATTATATTGTCGTTCGTAATAATTTGCTTGATAGCGTTTTCTAAGACATAGAAAACCTATCTGAATGCTAATAATTTTTATAAAATGCTCCGAAAATACCTTAATAATAATTATAATAAATTAATAATAATAATAAATTAACATGAAAAATTCTCTTGGCTGAACAATTTGCCGCGTAAATAAATATAGAATGGCTTCCTACTGACTTATGCCAGTTGCATAAAAAACCCTCGAAAAACACGTTACAGTGTAGGAAGGAATAATACAAGGATATGGGATGAAATTTAGCATAAATAAGAGTGAGATGGAGATCACAACAAGGAAGAAGGAAAGAACCACAACGGGAATAACAATTGGTGGGGAACAGCTGAAGAAAGTGGAGAGTTTCAAGTATCAGGGAAGCCTGATACAAGATAATGGAAGAAACGGTAGAGAAATAAATGAGCGGGGGAGCAGACAGAAGCATTTCGGAGGAGTGTGAGAAGCATGTTATGGAGCAAGGATGTCCCTCAGAACAGCAAAAAATTCATATATCGGACATACTATATCCCTATCCTGACGTATGCCTCGGAGACCTGGGTTATGAAAGGAAGGGAGAAGAGCAAAATACAGGCCAGTGAGATGAGGTTCTTGAGAAGCAGTATTGGAGCTACGAAGATGGACAGATTAAGAAATGAGAGGACCAGAGAATTAATGAAGGAGGAACCATTACAGGATGGTATAGAGAAATCTAGACTTAGATGGTATGGACATGTAAAACGAATGGAGGAGAAGAGGATACCCAGGAGAGTACACGAGACGAAGTGGGAAGGAAAGAGACCGAGAGGAAGACCGAGAGACAGGTGGCTGAAGGGGGTGGAAGAAAGCGTGAAGAAGAGAGAAGACTGGACAAGGGTGGAGGTGGAGAGATGGTGGGAAGACAGAAGACGTTGGAGAGGCTTGTGCTCCAAACAGACCCGGCCAGTGGCTGGAAACTGTGCAAGATGATGATGATATAACTGTTTTAGTTTACAAAATTTTGAGGTCTTTTAGACCTAATAATAAGAGGTTTACAATTAATAAGTGATGTTCAACAATGTTCAGCTTTCGAACCTGTTACAAGCACTAAAACCTTAAAAGTGTGCATACAACTAGGAAGTTTTAAGCATATAATGATGATAGTAAAAGAATTACAATTTGGATTAATGTTTCTTTGTATTTGTAATTTAGTATATCAGATGCTAGAAAACGCCTCTTTCTTGAGCGAAAAGGCGATGGATTCCTGAGCTAACAGGATAAGAAGAAAGAGATTAATAAGAGGCTTCTATAACCTCTGTTATTTAAACAGGATGGAATATATGATACATTCAAATAGGGCAGGTCACCTTTTGTGAAGCCTGGATTAAACAAATTAGATATACATTTAACAATTAGAAAACTAGGGGTTCCTGAATACAACAGGAAAAACTACCGTATATACTCGAATACCACCCGCACATTTTTAAACAAAATCGGACTTGAAAAATTGGGGTGCGGGTCTTATTTGAGTCATCCTGATTTTAAAGATTTAAATTGCCCGCCACGCTCGATATTGGGTGTTGCGAGTATCCGCTAGATGGTGCTAGCCTTCTTCCGGCTATCACTTTGTTTTACCGTAAGCAGGCGGCATCATACAGTCTCGCGCACGTTTTCCGAGTGTAAACATGAGTTCTACGAAGCGTTTGCGGTCGTTTACTGTGAGTGAGAAGCTGAAAGTTGTGAGGGAAGCTGAAATTATTGGAAATCGTGCCACCGGTAGGAAATATGATATTGACGAGTCATGTATTCGAGATTGGAGAAAGAAAAAAAACGTGTTGCATTATTACAACAACGAAAGAGCTTGCTTGTTCTGGACAGTTACCGCGGCCATACAACAGACGCTGTGAAGAAATTTGTCAAGGATGGGAAAACCGACCTAGCAATCATCCCGAGTGGGATGACGTCTATGCTACCGCCACTGGATGTCTGCGTGAACCGACCGTTCAAAGCAGCCTTGAAACAGCTGTATATGGAGTGGATGGCGGCCGATAAGCACACACTGACCCCAACTTGTCGTATTCAGCACCCGGAAGTTCAGCTGCTCTGTTCGTGGATTTTGATGGCATGGAATCGTATCTCGGGAGATCTCATATGGAAGAGCTTCAAGAAATGTAGTATTTACAATGCTATGGATGGCAGTGATGACATTTTGTGGGAAAGTGATGGTGAAAAAAGTTCCGAAGTTGGTACTTCTGATGACGAATGAAGTGTTTGTGTCTTTTATTTGTATTTTTAATTGTTTCTGTGTGTTATTTTAGGACGACTTCAGAACTGTGGGAAACTATTTTGTAGAAATGCTATTGTGTTTATTTAGTAAAGATTGTAGCCTAAATAGTTTTGAGTAAAAAATTTTGTTCTTCAAAATCAGGGTGCGGGTCTTATTCAGGGGCGGGTCGTATTCGAGTAAATACGGTACATGTTAAAACGTAGATTATAACTACGGTTCTTTAAGCAGAATGAATAAGTTGAACATGGAGTAAAAATGGGAGGGCGCCTAAATTTGGGCGAGGCCTCGTAGTGTAGTAACTATTTTAAGTTATACAAATTTTGTTAGTAAGGGGGATAAGAGTGTAGGAAACATGGGATTTGACTCCTGGCTTGAGTCCTGGCCATTTTTATTAATACGGACGAATCGCGACGCGGTGGATCGTTTAACTGACTCCGTTTTGCACTAAAGTTTGTTGATAGATTGGAATATTTCACTATTGCAGTAAGATGGGTTCATCATATTACACTTCGACGGGGTTTAGCACTATGTAGTCTTGATATTGCAGTTTATGACTTCATTAAGTTTGACTCGAATAAGTTTATTGCGTTAGAAAGTTTTTGGATTACGGTTAATAGTTTGGTTTCACTTAAAGTTTTGGTAATTTTGACAATATGGAGTGTAGTTCACACGGTTGATATTTTAATTTGAACGGAAAGTTCCAGAAATGTAGTGACAGTTAAATGGAGCTGTAATAATCCCTCGAAGGCAAGTTAAGTTTTAGAAAGTTATTAATTGGCATAAATCCCTCGTTGCGGGAAAGTATTCCCTTACTTGGTATAGAAAATGCTAGATTTCATGACTAGTAGAAAGCCTTGTTGGCTGAGAAAAGCGGTTCCCATGAGGGGCAGACGTTGCACAATTTTGTGAAATCCCAACATTGCCTATAAATTTAGTAAAAGCATTCCAAATGTTGATTAAAAACCCTTTTTAAAATGTTTTAAAAGTTCAATGTAGGTGGTTACTTAACTTGCATGATGCTTGAAGTTGAAGCCTCCTTTGACCGTTACACGAAGAAACCAGACATGGCGCCGATTTTTAAACTTTCCTCCTTTGAAAAAGAGGATAGCCTCTGACGGAGGACTTAACTGTTCACTCAACGTCCGAACTAGAAGTGGGCGACTAGAGAGGCACACGAGAGAGCCCGAAAGACGGAGTGGGCGAAGGAAACATACGAGTCTAAACAGTGTAGGATAGGAAAAAAAAATTAAAATTCAACACTAGGACAATAAATCTTCATGTCAAGTAGAGTTTTTAATTCTTCCTTCCGCAGTCGGTACACAAAAAATCACTGTACTTTGTTACAGTGGGTTGGCATTCGTGACTGCTTGCCGCTGTTCACTTGTTTTTGTGTTGCTTCGGTGCATGCTGGTTGAATTTGTGTCTACTGGTAGATTACAGGCATTTGATTGCATATAACTCGCACTTTTCTGACCGAAAATAAGTGAAAACCTTCAGTGCGAGATATATGCGGGGATACCTTATTTCGGCGGCAGCACGCCAGCCTCTCACCGCTGGGTCCGTGGTTCAAATCCCAGTCACTCCATGTGGGATTTGTGCTGGACAAAGCAGAGGCAGACTGGTTTTTCTCCAGGCACTCCGGTTTTTCCTGTCACAATTTCATTCCAGCAACACTCTCCACTATCATTTCATTTCAGTGGGGCGTGGTGGCGCAGCGGTCAAGCTGTATGCCTCCCACCAAGGCGGACCGGGTTCGATTCCCGGTCAATGCATGTGAGATTTTCGATGTGATATGCCATGTCCTGTGGTTCGGATTCCACGTAAAACGGAGGTCCCGTGGCTTATGATCGCGAGATTAACGGTCATGTTAATCTACATGCTTCCTTTTTTCATTTCAATTCTTCTGTCATTCATTTAATCATTGCCCCAGGGGAGTGTGACAGGCTTCGGCAGCCGGCACAGTTCATATCCTCGCCGCTAGATGGGGGCTCTATTTATTCCATTCCTGACCCGGTCGGTTGACTGGAAGCAGGCTGTGGATTTTCACTTGAGATGATCATAATTTTCTATTAATGAACTTGCCATAACCTGTATCTTAGATCTACAATTTCACGACACAGAAAACAGAATTCGTTACGTTTCTGGTGTCCCGTAACATTTTTCACAAGACGTATGATACGCGCATACCGGCTTCAGCAATAAGGGTGTGTTTAGTATTTAAATTACGACATGACCTTCAGATGTCCGGGATCAACTTAGGAAGAGCGCTGACGTTATTAAATTAAGATACGTTGATCACTCAATTACTGATCGTAAAACTTTGACGGGTTTTGTTCTTGACAAGATTGTTTCAAAACATATTTCCGTATAATTTAGAAGATGCCGCCGTCACATGCTACTTTGCGAATAATAATATAATAATAATAATAATTTTTTTAAACCTTGATCAAAAAATTTTTATATCCTGAATATAAGACGACCCCACGTTTTTATAACACAAAAAGTGGGAAAAAACCCAGTCTTACATTCGGAAATCTACCTAATAGCCCGGTAAAATTAGACAAATCGAAGGAAAAAAATCCTGGAGTTTTGAAAATTTGTACAGTTGTTCCTTGGTGTCCGAATTTCAAGAAAATAAAAAGTCCTTATGGATGGGGGGCGAGCTCGAGGGAGGGGGGGGCCCTCTATAGGGGCCCTATTTTAGTTTTTCGCTTGTATCTCAGTAACTATCACTCGTAGCGACAAGTTGTTCCAATAAAACTTAAAGCTAATAAAATTTACTACAAAACTGGTCCTATGCTGTTTTTATGTAGGACATATACTTTCGGAGTTAAGGGGCAGTGAAAGTACAAACATTTCAAATAATCAGGATTTATTTATTATAATGAAACAATAAAGTGTCAGGGTCGTTTATCAATCAAGCAGTCATCTTGTCAGGGTCGTCGATCTCATCTTCGTCCATGCTAGCGTCATCTACAACTGGAAGTTCATTGGTGTAGGCTCCCTCGTAGTTTCCACACACTGTTGTGCAGTGGATTCCTGCCTTGCGACACCCACAACGCGTCTGACAACCTGTTGCACATTTGCAGAAATTTGTGTTGAGGACTGAGGCAGGGGCAGCAGGTTCCATTCTCCATTGTCATAACTGGTCGAAGATTTCTGTCGACACCCCTCGCCCAACCTTTAGCCCATTTTCACCCATGTTTTCATACATCTCCAGCGAAAGGACCCCTAATGTGCCAACATCTTGAGCAGAGGGGGATGTTCTCATCCTCTCTATCGGCAGAGCAGGAGGAAGCATTCGTGCTGGGGTGTGGCACTTTATACCGCCCATTCTGTGGAATGTTTTGAATTCGTCTAATGTGGCAATGTTATAGTCAGCATTGTCAAACACATACTGGCCGAAGACACCTGGTGGTATGAGTTGTTGAGGATTGTGAATGGCAGATACCTCCAACATTTTAGCATCATTATATGAGGCACTGAACCCAAGATTTGCTAGCAAGTTTACCAAGCTCTTAGCACCAAATTTCCGATGTATAAAGAAGGCAATACCTTGCATGATAGGGGAAACAAAAGAACGAGGGCGTAGAGCACTTCGCTTTCACTGGATCCTGGGTTCTTGAACTTAAAAGTGCTTCCAAGAAAACAGAGAGAGTTGAAGGGACTATCTGATATGCGTCATCAAGGAAACCATCACTTGCGGGGTAACGACTAGTGCCATAAGCTTGACTCTGTATGTCTCTTTTTATTATAGCAGCTGCAGTTCGAACAACTCTCAAGCGTTCTTCTTCTGCAGTTTTACTCCTCGAAGTGGAATCATACCACGATGCGTTCAAAATGTTGTGACCAACTTCCCGAAAGCAAAGCACAGTCTTGTAGGTGGGTGATTATTAAACGATCACCATATGTCTCGTTCAGCTTATCTTTGACTGTTCTCATCGATGGCTTTTCCCCAGTTATTGCGTCCATCACCTCATCCAGGGAATACTGACAGTCATCTTTGTCATTGAGAAAATTGTATATCTCTTCCATTGCACTTGCCGCATAATCATTGACAGAACGCCCTCTTTTCTCACCGGTTGAACGTTTTCTTGAAAAGAACTTTTTGCAGCAGTTGTCATGGTAAATAGCATCAGCTGCAAACAAATCACCGACAATACTGATCCGTCTTGATACTTGTTGTCCCCATTCGTCCTCCCTTTGAGTGGCAGCATCCAAAATGTTTTGCTTCATCTCTAGGCTGCGTACATTGTGGACTTGCTGACTTTGGTCCACAGGTTTTTTCTTCTGTTTCTGATGAAACTCATCATCAATCAGTTCACAGCAAAAGATACACTTGGCTTTGAAATCAAATTCAGGTGCACTGGAGCGTCGAGATCTTGCTTGTGAAGTCGGCTCATTTCTCGAAGAAACAGCAATGGTGTTTGGTCTGGTATAATTTTTTCGGCAGGAAGTGTGAACAACTCCATCGGTTTCGTTTTTGAATCGGTCCTTCTTCCCATCGTGTCTTGCAATGCTGGCCCTCAGTAGCCCTTGCATTCCCCTGTCACCAACAATCCCGGCGTCGCTAATAGCCACGGTAGTTAAAAGGGACGTTAAACCAATAACATTATTATTATACTCAACAGTCTCATCACAAATCAAACACCTCTCAGCCATTATAATGAGGCGAGAGTGGAATTACACGGACAAGGAATGCTCTTCTTTCATGTACTTCTTTACTTGTTTCCGAAACCAACAAACAAACGAACATAATATGCTGCCTGTTACCATACTTCGTAAAAAAAACGGTTGTTATTGCCATGACGACAATGTTTAGCTTTTCTCAGTAAACGAAATTAACCACCAGTTAATTTTTAACAATCGCTGGTGACAGGCAGCCTTAAGCCTGTGCTACCGAAAAATAAAATATTTTTTTAATGTTATTTTTTCTTCTTAATCTAGAGTATAGGTCTTCGGGACTTGTTATATGCCACTTTTGTAAAATATAGACTGCTCGTTTGTTCGGGGCATGGCTTCAAAGTGTCTACTTTGAGGGTTAAAGGTACATACGCCACAACAAATTTAATAACCGGAGAATTTCGAAATTTCTGTGCAATAACCCTTGTAATAGTAGCTTCATTATGAACAATTTTTATTTCAAAATTCAACATATTTTATAAAAGGATCATATTTCAATAACCTTTTTTATTGTGAAAACATTGCTATAATAACTTCAAACTTATTCAATTTGTAGAGGCTGTAATTCTGAGCAGTTCGAATGTGTGATGAAAGAAACTGTTTTAGTGATAAACCCGTGCCGTATGTACCTTTGACTAGTCTTCAACTCGGCAAAACGGTAACTACACAGGCTACACGATAGGCTACCCGCACTACCACTTGCACCAAGCTTCATTCCCCCACCCTACTACCTAGCACTGCACCGCACCTCCAGTTGCGGGTCATTCCTTTCCTTACGCAGCATTCCATTCTACTTACAGTGGAATGAAAGGAAAACAAAATAACTCTCCTTCCAAAACCTTTTCCGGCGCGCTGAGTCGCTGACTCTTCAGTCTAACTAGACCGAGTCTTGAGAAAGGAATAGAAGAATATATCTCGCCCCTTTCTCGTTTCATTTCCTAATTCTGCGTTTGTGTTTCGTGATTGAGTGATAGGGCAGTAGTGTATTCCTATAACATTCACACTTTATTGTACAATACCACGAAATACAAGATTGTATAGTAGCTTTATATTGCGGTGTTAAAACTCGTTTCAAAAATATAGTTTGTTTTTTTCGCTATCGTTTTACCCTCCATGGTTGGCTTTTCCCACGGGCTAAGCGAGGGATCCCACCTCTACCGCCACTGAGGGCATTGTCCTGGAGCTTGAATGATTGGGTTGGGGATACAACTGGGGCATCCTCACCTGCAAAGCGAACAGGGGCCTGATGAATGGATGGGAAGAGTGAGAGGGATAGACAAGGAAGTGAGAAGGAGGAGGCCGTGGCCTTACGGTAGGTAGCATCCTGGCATTTGCCCGAAGACGAAGTGGGAGACCACGGAAAACCACTTCGAGGATGGCTGAGGTGGGAATCAAACCCTCTCTACTCATTTGGACCACCCGAGATTAAGTAGACCGCATTCGAGTCCTCATACCACTTTTCAAATTTCGTCGCTGAATCAGATTTGAGAGACGAGGTGACTAAGAAAAAAAAAAAAGGTTTGTGCTTGGAACTGTCAGACAGAAAATGCAATTGAAACGAAGCCACAGCTACTTCTGCCAGCTCCAAGGTCAATTGAATATCACCAGGAGAAAATGGTGTGATATTGTAGTTTATATGAGGAAAGAAGAAAGGATAGAAAAGGATGAGATATTATGGCAAACAAAAATGCTTCCAAACCTGGTACAATTTTATAAGCAGTGTATTTTGCCAGAAATTATAGACAGTCGAGTTGTTCGAGGCATGGAAATCCGAGATTCCTCATTTGTGCTAGAGGCACAACAAAAGCAGGCGACACATAATACCAACAAACGAAAGAAGAGGAAACCATAAGATACATTCACAGACAAGTAAAACACAAACCACCTCGTGGTGTAGCGGCTAGCGTTCTTGGCTGTCGCCCTGGAGGTCCGGGTTCAATTCCCGGCTCTGCCAGGATATTTTAATTCTGGTGTGAGGGCTGGACCGGGGTACACTCAGCCTTGTGAGATAACTCGGAAGAGGAGGGTTCAATTCCTACTTCAGCCATCCGGGAAGTGGTTCTCCGTGGTCGGGGTGGTTCCTAACTTAAGTCCATGACCGCCTCTTTATGTTCTATCCCCAATTTACAACTACACACAGTGGTACAGCCATCACAATAACACAGGTTACACACACCACGATGTCTCAGCTCCTAAAATAAGCAACAACAAGAAGCTAATACAGTACTGTTGAATTATATTCGAACGTACTGTAAATTGTACAGAATACGTAGCCTAAATATATATATATTTTCTATCAGTTGCCTTGTAAGTTTCTTTGATTTGAGACGTGAATAATAGTTTTTTTTTTTTTAGTCCTTTCGGCCATCAATGGACCACGATGTTCTTCACTCATATGATCACTGTAAAGCTTGTTTTCTTGTCTGCCAGTAGATCTTCATTCTTGACGAATGTTCAGCTCTCCTTTCTTCCGTCCACTTGCAGTGAGGGCTAGGCATCACAGATATTAAAGGGTGTAGATTACTGGTTGATTTAACCGCCTTTCTGAACAGGTTCCTATCCCAAACCAGAGCTTGATTGATTCCAGCTTCTGTTAGGTCCTTTTTAACTTGCATCGACCATTTACAATAGGATATTTTTTTTTAGAGATCGATGAGTGTATTAGATATGAAAGTCGATGATGCTCCATCCGTTCCAAATGTCCAAAGAAAGACATTCTCTTTTTTCTCATCACACTCACCAAATCTATATGTTCAAATAATTCATTGTTATGTCTTCTTCTGTAAGTACCATTATCATTAACAGGTCCTAATATTTTCCTTAGAATTTTCCGATCCTTAAGTTCTAATTTTCTCAATGGGCCTTTGTTTGTCACCTGTAAGCATTCTGCAGCATGCAGTGCTGACGGCCTAATTACTGTGTTATAATGACAAAGTTTGACATTCCGGGACAAACGTTTACTTTTGTAAATGTTTTTGCAGGTTTGAAAGGCACCTTCCAATTTGTTACATCTGCTCTCAATGTCAGCTATTTCTGAATTATTAGGGGTAATCCATTCGCCTAGGTATTTAAATTTTCGGACTTTTTTTGATTTTTTGCAGACCAATCGTGATGAATTTTGAGGCATCTTTGACATTTGTGATAAAATTAGTTTTATGGAAGGCCACTTTAAGTCCAGTTTTAGCAGCTATGATTTGTAGTTTATTAAGTTGGTCAGTGGCCTCTTCCATTGAATTAGCGAACAAAGCAATGTCATCTGCAAAAGCGAGACAGTTTATATTCAGGTCTTCTTTTTTATAACCAATTCGAATACCATAATTATTTGGTAAGATTGTTAACCATTCTCTTATAATTTTTTCCAAGACACAGTTGAACAGCATCGGTGATCCCAGATCATCTTGTCTACAGCCAGTCTTGATTGCAAAGGCTTCGGACAATTCACCACGAAATTTGACCTTAGAAATGGTGTTTTCTAAGCTTGCTTTGAACAAATTAATTGATTTATTGTCTAGGCCAAACTCACGTAAGGTGTTAATTATTGTGTCTCTATGAATGCAATCATAAGCCTTTTGAAAGTCCACAAAAATCACAACATAAGGTTTTGATCATACCGTACAGTAGGAAATTATGGTCTTAATGTTATGATTTGTTCAGGACAGGATTTTGATTTCCTGAACCCAGCTTGATATTCCCCTAACTGATGGTCTAATATCGGTTCTGCTCTGTTCAGAAGAGCCCTTGCAAATATTTTGTACGTTACCGATACCAGTGAAATACCTCTATAATTACTTGGGTCGGATTTATCCCCTTTCTTATGTATAGGAAGAATGATGGCAGAAGTCCAAATAGAACAACAGATTATTATATATTACAGTATTTGAAATGAAATAATAAATAACATAACAACTTTAACGTACTTAAACAAGATGTTCAATAAGAACATATAGCCTACTTTCTCCTAAATGCATGGGTATTCTTATAACTCTTTGTCCTTTGCAAGGAGTATAGTTGAATGTTGGTTGTTGAAATACAACGTGCTATACGGATATTAAACATGAATATGAGGTGCCCTTTGCTAGTGCTACCTCTGTACAAAATTTCATTCAATTAGGTTTCACCTTGTTTGAATTGATATGGTGAATCGATTTGCACACATACATGGCCGCTATCTGCAAACTATTGGGCTGATGACCTTGTAGTTCAGTCAAAAGATGCTTCCCACAAAAAGGTATATTGTTGCAAAATTTGGTAGAGATCAAATGATAAGGTTGGTCGTAATTTGAATTAAGCTTTTAATATTTGGGTGGCCGCCATTCCTTTTCCGTCAAGATGGCGGCGATATAAAACATGACCCTGATGTGCCCTTTGCTAGGAACCAAATTTCGTTCAATTCGGTTTAACCGTGTTCGAATTGATGGGGGGGGGACAGACATTCAGAGTACACACACTCACACACAGACAAACACACAATTTTTCGCCCTGTGTTGATCTCATAAGTCTACTTTCATTTTTTGCAAAAATCGAAAGTAGGCTAATATTATCATTAGCTGCATGTGATTGTGTTTTTCATGTTCTTGCTAGTGTATCTATGCAGCCGATTGTCATTGAACTTCCTGCTTACGTTTTAAAAATAATTTTTGTTGGTTAATAGTCCATATTTTAAGGGTATTTTCTGTAAAAATTCCCGAGATGGTTTCTTATTTCGAAATGTTATAATTTTGTAGATTAACTTTCATTTACATATGTAGAAAAAATTATGTGTTTTCAGTGTTTAGGCTCTTAATTGTGAAAGTACGTGTTTTGTTCACAGAATCTTAAATACTTCATAAAATTCTGCATACGTGAACTTGGAATTTCATTACTGAATGAGCAGTTATTTTGTTTATACAAGGTGTCCGGGTTAAAGGTATAATAGTCTAATATAAAATTTTACAACTTGAGAAGTAGTGGAGATATTTATTGGTGGTTTGTTTCTACGAATAGGGAAACTCAAAATGTTTCTTTACATACCTAATACATCTAGATATGCACCCCATTAATGGCGCTACAGACATCTAATCTGTATTCCACTTCTCTCCAAGTGTTCTGCAGCATTGTAGGCGTAACATTTGCAATAGCTGCACGAATGCGAAGACTCAGATCTGGTAGATCATGAACTGGTGTCTGGTACACTTGATTTTTGACAAACCCCCACGGGAAAAAAATCAAATGACGTAATGTCGGGGCTTCTAGGGGGCCAAACAATTGATGGACTACCTCTACCAATCCAGCGATCTGGGAACTCGCGATTCAAGAAATCCCATTTCTTGATTGTTACGTAAGTGGGAACATCATCAGTTGGTAACAGTCCATACTCACGCCGAAATATATGTTGTACGAGTGTAACGGATTTTAGCTCCGCGAGCGAAAGAACACTGAACACTTTCTGCTGTGGAGTCCACATGGCTACTGGTGCGCTACTCGTGAACAATGAAGTTACGCGCAAGCGCATGTGGTACCACCGCTAGCAAACACAGAAAACATTTTGAGTTACCCTAGTTGTAGAAACAAACCGCCAATAAATATCTCCATTAATTCTCAAGTTATTAAATTTTATATTATTATATCTTTACTCCGGACACCTTGCATAAATCAGCTTTTGTGGTTTACTGCATTTTTTTTTTATAATGTTTTGCATTCCATTGCAGTTTTGTCAGTGCTCAATAAAAAGGTTTATGATCCATCCAAACACTTCTTTTGTGTTTTTAGGTAGATTTCATTAGAAAGCTAACTATTGCAATGGGTCCCATGTTTCGACTTCCGGAAAATTTCGACATATCTTCGCGTTTCACATCCCCCAGACCCCAAAACCACCGTCAGTTCAAAAGTTTATATATAATTTATGTATGTATATCCATATGTGTATATATATATATATATATATATATATATATATGTATATCAGTTTCTTGTGGACACGATAACTGCCGTAATTTTGCACCAATCACTTTGAATTTTTTACCGAATATGTATACCTATAAAATCTCGGTCGAGTTCGTTACTGAGCTAAATCGGTCGAAGGGGGTGAAAATGGGGGTCTTTTTTCGAAAAAGTGAAATATTGCTATAACCCTCTTAATATGTGAAATATCGAATCCGTTCAACGTTCATACTATGTGTTGGATAAGGCCCAAAAATTTATGTTTGAAGAGTTTTTTTATAGCACCAACCATTGACCAAAGGGGTGGGAAAAAGTGGGTTTTTCGGGAAACATTAATCATATCTCTCTTAATAGGCACAATATCAAAGCCGTACAAAATGGACAATATTCCCCTAATAACTACCTAAAACTTTTGTCTGAAAGAATTTTTGATATGACCCACCATTACGCCAAGGGATGAGAAAAATGATTTCGGAATTATAAGAAAATGCCAAGAGCTATCAGAGGTTGCCATGGCAACACTACTAAATTGATGAGGGATGAGCCATCAGACGTTGCCATGACAACGCACTTGCACGAGATCAGATTCAGTATTTCCATCTGACTAAGTGTGAAGCGGCTTCGGTGACGTAACTGGTAGCATGCTGAATGTCTATGCGCAAGGTCGCGAGTTCAAAGCCGGCCGAAGTCGTCGGATTTTCTAAGAGGGCTAAAAATCCCTCAGTATGCGTTCCTTTGGAGGGGAAGTTCCAACGTTCGTTGCGAGTTGCTGGTTGCGGTGGCATCTAGTAGCCAAGTTCACAGCTAGGTGTCGTTGACGGTAGTACCTGGTAGCAACATTAGGAACTACTGCTTGAAATTGACCGTCTGCAGTCCTTACCTGAATTACAGACTAATACAGCCATCCCTAAGTACACGGGGTTACATGACCGCGTTGTCGCAGTCGCTAAACTGAGGAACCAACCAAAATCTCTGCGGGAGATATAATTTTGCGTGAAAAAGTAACAGACCGTTACATAGTTACACATCAGTGTCGAAACCTTGCATAAGGACAGTGTGACCACAAGTATAAAAATGGACCCCAAATGACAAGAAGGTTACCGTTCCCATAAGACAATAAAATGTTTAAAATAAGCATAAAATGACGAAAAACAAAGTTAATTAAGCTCCAATTGTAAAATGCCTTCTTGCAATAATTGAGGTCTGATCCTTCTACGAAAACCTGCATATTCTGCCTATTTTCGCCTATCCCCAAGTTAGTCCGGTGAAATCTACCTCCGCCTTCCGGCGTGCCGAGAGGACTTTTTTTAATTTTATAGTTATATCACTGAAATGCAACCACTTGGCTACAGAGAAACTCTTCCCCCCTATGGTTAGTTACAAAGCCCATATGTAGTTTCGTTTCAACGTGCTCAATTTTTTAAAGAGAGAACTCTTTTGGAAATTATGAAAATGCCAAACTACTGAAACTGATATATATATATATCTTTACATCAATTATACTATTATTATTGCGTTAAAGCTGGTAATTTACACAAATGGAATCCCTGAAATCTTATAAAATAACTGGCGTTAAACATTATGATCAAAGTATCCCTAGTCTATATTTTTTCTCTTGGTTAATATTTGAAAGAAACTAAAAAAACTCAATGTATTTCTACATTTGTATTAATTCCATTCCTTGAAACTGGTAGGTATACTCATCATCTTCATTTCCCGTTTCCAGCTTCCTGTAAGCTTTAATTGTGTCTTCATTTTGTGTGCCATATCCAGCACAGTAAATCTGTGCTCAGAAAATATGTTGTTCTTTTGTAGTGGATCTGAGGAGGTTAAGTGGTGTCATCAAATTACTTCCTGTAGAACTGCACAGTTCAAGTGACAAATTGAACATCTGAATGGCTGGAAGTACTTTGTACTAATATAATTCAAGATTTTATAGTAGCTTTATATTGCGGTGTTAAAACACTTTTTAAAAAGCTATCGTTTTACCCTCCAGGATCGACTTTTCCCACGGACTAATCGAGGGATCCCACCTCTACCGCCACTGAGGGTACTGTCCTGGAGCTTGAAAGATTGGGTCGGGGATACAACTGGGGTGTGTGACCAGCACTACGCCCAGGCGGACTCACCTGCAAAGCGAACGGGGGCCTAATGAAGGGATGGGAAGGGTGGGAGGGTTAGGCAAGGAAGTGGGAAGGAGGCGGCCGTGGTCTTACAGTAGGTAACATCCCGGCATTTGACCGAAGACGAAGTGAGAAACCACGGAAAACCACTTCGAGGATGGCTGAGCTGGGAATCTAATCCCCTCGACTCATTTGGACCACCCGAAGTTGAGTAGACCCCGTTCCAGTCCTCATACCACTTTTCAAATTTCATGGCAGAGCCGGGAATCGAACCGCGGACCTCCGGGGTGGCAGCTATTCACGCTGAACACTACGCAACGGACGTGACTTAAAAAATATTATGGTACTTAATTGAAATTCTTGATCAAATTTTGAAGTTTTTCGTTCTTATTTCTAAACATTACAAAAAAAAAAAAAAAGGGACACGATAGAGAAACTGTGAATACAGATTTGGATTCTACATTCTTCAATACCTAAGCAGTCATTTCAGGTATATTGTGTTATTAATATTATATGTATTTTTTTTTATGATAAACTTTGCCAATTTTGATGTTTTTTCGATTTTCTTTTCAAAATTACAAGAAAGGAAACCTGACGTGATGCAGAAAATCTGAACACATGGCACTTCACTTAACAATCAGTAAATTAATATTTTCCCTTGTAGCAGAAATAAATTGAAATGCATAGGCCTATCAATCAAACGCCCCGACCACATTTTATCCAGCTGGACGACAGAGATCAAGGTTGCAATAAGCTTACTGCTCGGAAACAGATCGCTGTGTGATGCTTATTACAACTGAGAGAGGGGAAGATTGTGTGCCAATGAGGAGTTGTGGAAGGGAGGAGGGGAAGTCGCAATTCAACTGTGGTGGCAGGTAAGGGACGACAGTGCTGCACTCTCTTGTCCAGCGTTTGTCAGCAGATGCAGTCGCTCAGCCTTAATATTATATCTGATATACTCATAAGCAAGGCGTATGACAATGAGAAAAAAAAAATCCACAGCCTGCTTCCAGTCAACCGACCGGGTCAGGGATGGAATGAATGAAGCCCCCCATCTAGCGGCGAGGATGTGAACTGTGCCGGCTGCCGAAGCCTGTCGCACTCCCCTGGGGCAATGATCAAATGAATGACAGATGAAATGAAATGATAGTGGAGAGTGTTGCTGGAATGAAATTGTGACAGGGAAAACCGGAGTACCCGGAGAAAAACCTGTCTGCCTCCGCTTTGTCCAGCACAAATCTCACATGGAGTGACCGGGATTTGAACCACGGATTCAGCTGTGAGAGGCTGGCGTGCTGCCGCCTAAGCCACGGAGGCTCTCGTATGACAATGAGAATGTAAATAAATCAAGATTTTTTGAAATGTAGGTACTTTCTCGACCCCATAACTCTGAAAGTAATAGTCCTATGTAAAACAAGCAAAGGACCAGTGTTGTCATCATCATCATCTTGCACAGTTTCCAACCACTGGCCGGGTCTGTTTGGAACACAAGCCTCTCCAACGTCTTCTGTCTTCCCACCATCTCTCAGCCTCCACCCTTGTCCGGTCTTCTCCTCACTTCTTCACGCTTTCTTCCACCCCCTTCAGCCACCTGTCTCTCGGTCTCTTTCCTTCCCACTTCGTCTCGTGTACTCTCCTGGGTATCCTCTTCTCCTCCATTCGTTTTACATGTCCATACCATCTAAGTCTAGATTTCTCTATACCATCCTGTAATGGTTCCTCCTTCATTAATTCTCTGGTCCTCTCATTTCTTATTCTGTCCATCTTTGTAGCTCTAATACTGCTTTTCAAGAACCTCATCTCACTGGCCTGTATTTTGCTTTTCTCCCTTCCTTTCATAACCCAGGTCTCCGAGGCATACGTCAGGATAGGGACATAGTACGTCCGATATATGATCTTTTTGCTGTTCTGCGGGACATCCTTGCTCCATAACATGCTTCTCACACTCCTCCGAAATGCTTCTGCCTGCCTCCCCCGCTCATTTATTTCTCTATCGTTTCTTCCATTATCTTGTATCAGGCTTCCCAGATACTTGAAACTCTCCACTTTCTTCAGCTGTTCCCCACCAATTGTTATTCCCGTTGTGGTTCTTTCCTTCTTCCTTGTTGTGATCACCGTCTCACTCTTATTTATGCCAAATTTCATCCCATATCCTTGTATTATTCCTTCCCACACGTCCAACTGTTCCTGTACCTCCTCCTCCTTGTTTCCCCAAATCATCAAATCATCTGCAAACACCATTGCTTTCATCTTTCCTTCCCCAATTACTTGTGCCACTCGGGTCATTATGTCATCCATCACCACAATGAAAAGTAACGGTGACAGTGCACTTCCTTGTTTCAGGCTGTTCCTCTGTTCCAACCAGTCTGATCTCTCTCCTCCCACTTTCACACAGCTCACGCTTCCCTTGTACATCTCCTTTATCCTCTTTATAGTCCATTTCTCTACTCTATCCTCCAGGGACTTCCATACTTTGTTTCTGCATACACTGTCATATGCTTTCTCAATGTCCAGGAAGTCCATCAGTAGATCTTTTCCATACTCAGTGCTGTTCTTGTAACTGCCTTACAGCAAAAATCAAATCCACTGTGGACCTTCCTGCTCTGAAGCCATGTTGTTCTTCCCTCATCCCTCCTTCTATCCTTGTCCTAATTCTCTTTTCCAAAACTTTCTCGAAGATCTTTGCACAATGACTCATCAGTGTTATTCCCCGATAGTTTCTGCAATCTGTTCTACTACCTTTCTTGAAGATCGGGACAATTATTCCTTTTTCCCAGTCCTCTGGGGTCTTCCTTTCCTTCCATGCTATCCTCATCACTCGGTACAACCACTGTATCCCCACCTCTCCTGCTGCTCTCACCGTCTACACACTCAACTCATCCACACCCGGTGCTTTCCCTCCTTTCGTCTTGTTCACTGCATCTTCCACTTCTTTCCATGTTAAGTCCTTTTCTGTTTGAGGTTCATCTTCCTCTTCCCAGATTTCTTCCTCCTCACCATCTTTTCCATTTGGGTTCAGAAGTTCTTCAAAATATTCTTTCCACATTTTCTTCAGTTCATCCCTATTTTCTATCCCTTGTCCCCTTTTGTTCACCATTCTAACATAATCCGTAGGATCCTTCCGCCTCTTATTTTTCACCATCCCATACAGGACCTTTTTTGTACCTTCACTATCCTCCTTCATCATCATCTTTGTCCACTCTTCCATCCACTTTCTTCTCTCCTCAGCCACTACTCTCTTCGCCTCCTTCTTTCTTTCCTGGTACTCTTCCCTTGTCTCTACCGTCCTATTTTGATACCACCTCCTAAAGTCTCTATTCTTTTCCCTTACTATATCTTTTGTCTTCTCATTCCACCATGGTGTTTCCTCCCACCTCTTCTTACTACTTGTCCTCCCACATACTGCTTCTGCTGCACCTACTAGTGTCTTCTTAAATCTAGCCCATTCCTCTTCCACCCCTCTTTCTTCATCTGTTGGAATTCCTTCCTTTACCATTTTGAGGTACTCGACCCTTCTATCCCCTTCTGTCAGTTTCCATATCCTTATATGTCTTTCCTGGTTCTCAGTCCCTTTCTTCTCCTTACTCCCTCTCAGGTTCTTTACCAGCAATCGATGGTCGCTATCCAGGTTCTCCGATGGTATAACCTTGATGTCCGTGATGCTCTTATTTAGTTCTTTCTCATACAGTATATAGTCGACCACCGACTTCCTGGTCAAGTCATCACTGTACCATGTGATTGTGTGGCTCTCTCTTTTCTTAAACCAGGAGTTCCCAACTAGCAGGCTGTTCCTCTGGCAGAAGTCCAACAGTCTCTTTCCTTCCTCATTTCTTCCGCCTCAACCCTCTGGGCCTAGAACACTCTCATAACCTTGTCTTTCTCTTCCTCTCCCATAAGTCCAACCCCTCGTCCACGTCGTCGGAGACGGGCAACGGCACAAAGTAGGGGATCGCCTATAGGGGCGAAGTACAGTGGGGACGTTGTGTGCCCCGGGACCGTTACGGTAGCTGTGAAGGTCCTACAGGAACCCTGAAAAGTGACGGCTAACGGGGCTCTGGTGAAGCTACGATAGGCCCAGCAAGCCAGTAGTGGATGAAACCAAATGCTTTCAAAAATGGAACGAGCCTCGGACCAGTATTGTAGTAAATTTTATTATCTTTAAGTTTTATTCGAACAACTTGTCGCTTGGAGTGATAGTTACTGAGATACAAGCGAAAAACTAAAATAGGGCCCCAATAAAGGGCCTTCTCCCTCGAGCTCGCCCCCTACCCATAAGGACTTTTTATTTTCTTGAAACTTAGATACCAAGGAACAATTGTACCAATTTTCAAAACTCCGGGATTTTTTTCCTTCGATTGGCCTCTATTTGTATAATTTTACTGGGCTATAAAAACTAAATATATACTCTATGAGCATATTTCATTAATTAATATTTTAATAGTACAAATAAATCTGCTCCATGCTATCAAAAGCATAAGGACATAGCCAATCTTTTATGAGGAGAACTGGGAAACTGAACAGTATCACTTTGTGGAAGTGCAGGATAATATTTTCTTCAAGTGCCATACATTCTGCAATATATCAACTCAACCAACAAGCAGCTGCTTTTAGAACTTTCTTCAGGCAAGAAGTTACCTCCAAATAAATTCTTTAAATCATGATGTTCAAAACTCTTACAGGCTGTTTCCCCTAAGCTATCTTTCTAAGCAACTTTGCCAAATACTCCCGCGATGATGGCTGTAACACCTTTGGTATTAACGCATATATCCGTCCTTAGTATCTGTTCTTGCAATTCTTTCTTAAACTCTTCTGCAACCTCCTTTTCTTTAGTCTCCAGACCTTAATCTTTCTTTCCCTTCTTTCTGGTAATCTCATGACCTTTCCTACTTTTAATTTTGCTACCAATGCCCTATGGTCTCCTCTAAAGGCTTCCTCTGGCATGGCTGTGACATCCATTAGCTCTTTCCGATGTCCTTTTTCGACTAATACATAGCCTATCAGAGTTTTCTTTCTTCTATCTCCCAATCCATACCTCGTTATCTTCTGGCTATTTTTCTTTCTGAACCACGTATTCCCTATAATTAATTGGTTCCTCTGACAGACGACCATTAATAAATCTCCTTCTGGATTCTTACTGCCATAACCATGACACGCAGGAGCTTAGCCCCTTAATTGGAATGACCAGGTCCAAAAGAAAAACATACCCAGGATAGTATTCCGAGACCACAGTACTAAGCTTAGACATAGAAATGATACACTTGCGTTCCTTAAATGAACAACTTCTATTGACATTTTTAAAAATTACATTTACAAAACATTAACAACAAGATTAGATTTAGCAAACTAGAAGATGTGGAAATAGTTCACGTTCCCAGTACTTGCCTTCGCACGGAGAAAATCTTATGTAGTCCAGCATACATTTTACGACAGTTACTCAACAGATCCTTCTCTGTTCACATACCAGCTGACTGTCGTGCATCGTTTCAGAAACCCAACTATCAATCATATAGGTCTCATTATCATCGAAGGAATGGCCATTAAAATCTTTTAAATTACTAGAATAACTTCATAAGAAGCCAGAACTTAGCAATGGCTCCGTCGATCCTTTTCTGTTCACACACCAGCTGACTGTCGTACATAGTTAAGAAAACCAACTATCAATCATATAGGTTTCATTATCATCGAAGGAATGGACATTAAAATCTTTTAATTACTAGAATAACTTCATAAGAAGCCAGAACTTAGCAATGGCTCCGTCGATCCTTTTCTGTTCACACACCAGCTGACTGTCGTACATAGTTAAGAAACCCAACAGAACATCAAAGAAAAACAAAACGCAATTGACTTCAAAATATCAGGAAGACTGGTCATGCGCAAAAGATACATATAGCAGACCCAAGGTTACAATCAACTTCTTACCGTGGTGCAGCTCTCTAGCGGCAAAACAGAGAACTGATATCTTCACTGCAGGCAGAGTCCTAGAGACCATCGACTAAACAGAGCAGTAAGAGTAAAAAGTGACGTAATTACGGCACAAATCTCCCCCTCTACAAGCTTGACGTTGGTTCAACAACCACGTCAATGAAAAAAGAATAGTTACATCATGCTGACATGCAAACCTTCATGAAAAAAAAAGTTTTTTTTTTTTTATCACAACATATTAGAATATGAACACTTCATGTCAAATAAATCCTTTTCACATTCTTCCACCAATTTCAAATCACACTAGCATGTCGTTTCCAGGTTTTGACATCATGTCAAGAACGTTTGCTAGTACTATCACGCACCTTACAATGGCACAAAATTCCAAATACAGGTTTTCTCGTACAAATACAATATAATTTTGTATCTTCGAAGTCTTCAAACGTAGACGAAGGTAGTTTCCTATTCGTACAGATCCATCGGTGACAGCTTAGTCATCTGGGCTCTGGATTGCCTCACATAATACACCAAAGAATCTTCTCCGCAGAAGCAATCTCCAAATAAATAGGGCTGAAATCAATTTCGCTTGGGACAGTACCATGTAATAAAGATCTTACAACTAACACACCATAAAATGATTTTCGAAACAACATAATATATAACCTTTCAATTAAATCTGGCAAGAGTTTAGACAAAACGAATTCCAAAAAAAAAAAAGGAAAATTTCCACATCTTTTACAATCAAGGTTTTAAGTTTTACAATCTTTTTTTTTTTTTTTATCTTTTTTATGTCATGTACTCAAATGTAATAAATATTTATCATCGTTAACAACCAAAATAAACTTTTCATTATACAGACATTATTTCCAAATAAAATGAACTCTCTAATTAACAGAAAACAAATACTTTCCACCTACACAGATATAGACCTAAATGAAAATGAGCTTGCTTGCCAAAGAAAATAATAAAAATTTCACAGAACTAACTAAATGCAGGTTAAATCCTTCATCGCCCATCTGTTTCCACTCATAGAAACCCTGACCAGACACACACCAACCAGAGAAAAAAGCAAAGAAAAAACGCCCATAAAATTCGACCAAACAACGAACAAATTCCCAAAAAATGAAAATATTGCAGAATCAGACGACACGCACAAACCAACAAAACAAACACACAATCCTTTCATAACACCACTCACATAACCTCCATTTCACACAATCAACAAAATTACAAATTACCACCCAAAAATTACCCAGAAAATACCAGAATATAACCAAGTTCTCGTTAAAACGCCTATTCAAACACAATAACACAAATACATTACCCTTTAATATTAACATATACAAAACTTACAACTAATAATTACTTTCTTTCACCTAAACCAGATCCCACACAGAAAATGTCAAGGATCGTAAAGTAATTCTCTTAAACTAATACTTACCTCATTGAAAGGTATTTTAACAAATACTAGATTATACTTTCGGTAATAAATTAAATTAATAAGTTAACCCAAAAAAAATCGCTAGAAACCTAACCTTATTTTGACACCATAACAAGAAACTAAACATCCCACCCAAATTAATATGCAAAGCTAACATCTCACACTCAAACATACATCCACACGATAAACAAAGGTTGTGTCCATTTTAAAGATCAGCACAAATTTAGGAAATTACATACATAACGAAAAATTAGCAAATCCAAAAAAAAGATGAAAGATCTCATACAAATCCCAAGATCAGCCAAAAGACTCGACAATAAATTAATAACCAGACCACACGTACAGACAAACAAAATCACATAAGAAAGCTTACATTCCTACATCCATAACCTCAAAAATCACACCTTATATACAACAAGTTACCACCCACAAAATATCCCAAAAAATCTACCAAAAATATAAATAGGATCACATTAAAACACCGACATACACAAAATAAAATTACCCTGAAACACTATTAATATGTCGACTCATCACCGTAATTATTATTTATTTAGCGTATGATGCTTCATTTGACAATCGTTGAAATGTATTATATATAATTGCTATTACAAAATAAAAATTAATATATACATATTTATATACATGGATGTAAAGTATTACAGACATAATAACTGGGATGCACGCATACACACACACACACACACACACACACACACACACTGCTGCAGATTCTGATATTTCATCACAAGCTGATGTCTAGTCCTTCCAACCAAGTGAGTGCCGTAAGGGTTACTTGATGTAGCTCCTCCACAGGCCCAGTGAATGCCCGCAGAGGACATTCTTTCATGATGTGGCTGATGGTTTGCATTTCAGCACCACAGTTGCAGGAAGGAGACTCCAACCACCCCCATTGGTGTAGTGCAGAAGCAGTTCTTCCAACGCCGCAGCGTATCCTGTTTAGTCTGGTCCAGATGGTGCGCGGGAGGTTGAACCCAGGAGGTTTTGCTGTTGGGTCATCGATGTTGATTAGACCATGTGGGTGTAATCTGGCCCATTCTTGCTTTCATGCTTCGTCAGGTCTAAATGGTATGTCAGCTAGATTCCTGGCCGTCTTCCAGGCAGGTTTCCGGGATTTCAGTCTTGCTACGTCGTTTTCATCTGCATCCTGGTGGATGGGAAGAGAGCTGTTCATCATCACCTTAGTCCATAATCTGACAAGGGCATTTTGTCGTCTGATGTGAGGAGGTTGAATGTGGCTCAGTACGGGTAACCACTGTACAGGAGTAGGGTGCAGGGTGCCAGATATGATTCTCATTGTGTGGTGTAGCTGGACGTCGACCAGACGAGTATGGGAACTATTCAGCCATACAGCAGAACAGTATTCAGCTGAAGAATATACTAGTGCTAAAGCAGTTGTTCGCAGTGAATTTGCATCTGCACCCCATGATGTTCCAGCTAGTCTTCCCAGAAGGTTGTTACGACTTTTCAGTTTAGCTGCCAGTTTCTGAAGGTGATTGCGATAGGTTAGAGATCTATCTAAAGTTACGCCAAGGCTTTTGGGGGTAGCATTACATCGCAGTGTGTGATTTCTGAACCTGACTGTCGGTTGGTAGTTTGCATTCCTGTTACTGAGGTGAAACGTAGCTACTTCTGTTTTCAGGGGGCTAGGTGTCAATCGCCACTTTGTGAAATAATCGTCCATCTTCTCAAGATCCTGGAATAGGATTTCTTCAGCTTCACTGAAGTCTGCTCTTTGTAAGGTGAGGTTGATGTCATCTGCATAGATGAACTTGCGAGATGTGGTTTCTGGAAGGTCGTGTATGTATAAATTGAAGAGAATGGGAGACAGCACTGAACCCTGTGGCAAACCGTTGTTGAGTTTGTGAAAACGACTGCGGACATGTTCTGTATGAACCTGGAAAAATCTGTTTCCCAACATATTTTTTATCAGAGTGAAGATCTTGAGACATGGTATTGCTCTACTGAGTTTCAGGAGGAGACCTTCTTTCCAGACTGTGTCATAGGCAGCGGTAAGATCGAGGAACACAGAGACACTTTTCTTCTTCCTCTCAAATCCACCATAATTACCCTTGACATATTCTCTTCGACCAACAACAACAATTACCTTTCGACATACTTCTTATAACCTCAGCTCACCTGTAAGTCTTTACATTCCGAAATCAACAAACGATTAAAAGTGCACTCTAGACACTTACTTGGAGACTCAAATGGAATTGTATTGTAAATACCTACCATCACATTTTTGAACTCCTTATATCACCCAATCAAGTCCCATTCCTTGATAATATTAGGATCGTAAGATGCCCAATGATATCCTAACGAGATCCCAATTTATATATTCTGTTATCCATTAAAATACCTTAAAACCATTAAATATAATAAAACCCTAAACTTATTTTACCATCAAAAGCAACAACAAACCACCCAATTACCAAAACAAAGCTAAATATACACGATCACTCAACGTCCACACATACCATACACACGAGAAAATGATCTTGTCTGTCTAATACAATTTAGGAAATTGTACTCACATAACAAAATACCCATACCATGCACACAAGAAAATGATTTTGTCTGTCTAATACAATTTAGAAAAATACAAATCATACAACTCAAAATTCAATAATCACGGTTCACAGTAGCATCACACCATCGACGTAGATGATCATATGATCCACAAAGATCACATCTCCTACCTTTGTTGCTACCCCTATCGGGTCTCTTGAAGTTACGCCACTGAGGAGTCTCCGCACCCACACGAACTGGTACTAGTTCTCTGCTACTATGCTGAAAATCATTACTAAGAAAAATATTTCTACTCTGGTCAGGCTGGTTATATCTGTCAGCATGCTGCATCTCTTCACGCTTCTGAAAATAATTAGTACCTACAATAGCTCCAGAAGGAGGGAAACCAGTAGAACATAATCTCCCTGGACCATCCATCCGCCTTAAATTAGCTTTATTAACTTTCTCTGCTTCGAAGATAATATCGTTGAACTCTTTATAGCTTTTGGGTTTGGTATTCATAGCTAACGATAATCTATAATTAGGATTAATTCCCTCCACCATTGAAGTAACGATTTGTTGTTCAGACAACCCAACAGCAAATAACCTAGCATACCATCTGATGTCCATGAAATAATTACTTAACGTTTCGTCCATGCGTTGTACTCGAAACAAATAATCCCTTTGTAAATCAGACAACAGACGAGGGGAAATAAAATAATTTAAAACTTCAGATTGAAAATATTCCAAAGAATAATTAGCAGACATGCACTCGAGTAACTTGTCGCGAAGTAAACCATTCGTACATGGGTATACGATCCTAAAAATTTGCAACTCGGATAACCCATACATGACCGCAGCATCTCTTAATTCTATCACCTTCCTTAAAAATTTTACCAATTTTACAAGTGCCATCGCACACATGGAAGTCTTTTAGAATTAAATTCACAGGGTTGGGAATATTTTGGAACCTAACACCATTATCAGGCATGACATGCATCGGTACGTTACTCTGAGACCAAGCACAATTTCTTAATAGAGGATTGAAAATATCACAATCAATCGCTTCACTTTTATCTAATAGACTCCTCCCAGTCTGCACAGACTTGCTAACACCCGAACAGCTATAATTCAGATTAAGTGGAGTCCTAATCGCAGAAACATTTGGTACAGAAGTATTTACCGAGATACATTTTTCTATGAAATTGCTTTGCTTGTTCACATTGGTCCTAATTGTACACGACCTACCCCTGGATAAACTGATTGACGACCTTACCAGACTATTAACATCAGAAGTATTCCTATTTTCAAAATTATCTACCATGTTTTCATTTTCACTCAATGACACACGTTCTAAATTCTCGATAATATTAAGACCATCACTATTTTCACACGCTTCATCACAATTATTAATACCACTATTCGCACACACAATAGAATCATTACTCTCACCTTCAGAAACCTCAGCAAAGATTTGGTCATAATACTCAACAAGTTTAGCTCTCAATCTAGATAACTCTTCAGAAAATATCTTATCACTTCGTGACCAAACTTCAATCAAGTCGTGCAATCTATTAATCCAATAAATGGATCTGTACTTAATACGATTCAATTGCGAAGCAGACTGATTTCCAACACAATTCAAACCACCTAACGAATCCAATAAGCAAGAAACAGAGGGTACAATGTCAGACTTACCTACATCCCAACAGATATTGTCATGAGAGGGAATGACAATAGGCACACCTTTTAGTTTCCTTAAAGCAATGACATCTAATTCACGATGATAGGATGGAGATCCATTTCTAATCAATATCTCATAGGCTACCTCACTTTTATTCAAGTATGAAATGGCAGGCATAGCTCGATTATCCATTTGGTTTTGGTGTAAAATAACATGAAACAAAAAATACAATAATTAGAGATTATATAAAAATATCATAAACACTTTACGTAATTTCATTCAATATCTAATCACTTCCATGTCTATAACCAGCAAGTTAACCTCAATTAAATATAAATGTGGTCAATAATCTGAACCACCCTCTGCTACAAGTTGACACGCAGGAGCTTAGCCCCTTAATTGGAATGACCAGGCCCAAAAGAAAAACATACCCAGGATAGTATTCCGAGACCACAGTACTAAGCTTAGACATAGAAATGATACACTTGCGTTCCTTAAATGAACAACTTCTATTGACATTTTTAAAAATTACATTTACAAAACATTAACAACAAGATTAGATTTAGCAAACTAGAAGATGTGGAAATAGTTCACGTTCCCAGTACTTGCCTTCGCACGGAGAAAATCTTATGTAGTCCAGCATACATTTTACGACAGTTACTCAACAGATCCTTCTCTGTTCACATACCAGCTGACTGTCGTACATCGTTTCAGAAACCCAACTATCAATCATATAGGTCTCATTATCATCGAAGGAATGGCCATTAAAATCTTTTAAATTACTAGAATAACTTCATAAGAAGCCAGAACTTAGCAATGGCTCCGTCGATCCTTTTCTGTTCACACACCAGCTGACTGTCGTACATAGTTAAGAAAACCAACTATCAATCATATAGGTTTCATTATCATCGAAGGAATGGACATTAAAATCTTTTAATTACTAGAATAACTTCATAAGAAGCCAGAACTTAGCAATGGCTCCGTCGATCCTTTTCTGTTCACACACCAGCTGACTGTCGTACATAGTTAAGAAACCCAACAGAACATCAAAGAAAAACAAAACGCAATTGACTTCAAAATATCAGGAAGACTGGTCATGCGCAAAAGATACATATAGCAGACCCAAGGTTACAATCAACTTCTTACCGTGGTGCAGCTCTCTAGCGGCAAAACAGAGAACTGATATCTTCACTGCAGGCAGAGTCCTAGAGACCATCGACTAAACAGAGCAGTAAGAGTAAAAAGTGACGTAATTACGGCACAACCATATGGTCCCAGAATCTCCTCTCTTCCTTGTCTGTCTCTTCCCACTTGTGCATTCAAATCTCCCATTACTTATTATTTCTTTATATATATATTTATTGTATTCCTTATCCTCTACTGTATATATTTTTCCACATGTTCTCTGAATTCTTCTAAGTTCTCTTCTTTATTCCTCGTTTGTGCAGCATATACTTGAAACTGATCTTTTGTCCCTGTCTGGAACCGTATCCTTCCTATGATCATCCTGTCACTTATCTTCTTCACCTCCTCCACATACTCTAGGACATCCTTTCTTATAATCATTCCTACTCCATATTTTGCCTCCTGTCCTCCACTGTAAAAATTCCTGTATCCTTCCTTTAGTTTTCTTTCCCCTTTTCCTCTCCATTTCGTTTCACTGAGACCGAGGATGGCTATATCCTTCTCCATCATGAAGTCCACTAGCTCCTCAGTCTTGTCCGTTAGGGTTAAGATGTTGACTGTCCCTATTCGGATATATTGCGATGCTTGTCGCCGCCCCCCCCCCCCTTCTCACAGCTCCCCCAGCATCTGAAAAACTGTGTGTCGCCTGCAGGGGACTCCCTAGCATTTTCCGAGGCTGAACCATATTTGCTTTCATTTTAGGCTTGTAACCGTACACATTCTTCCTTCATAGTTTTTTGGGGCGTGCTTGTTATTTCACAATGAGGGATACTTAAAAAAAAACATTCCTCCTTTTATCACCACTTTGTCTACATCCCATAAAGCTTCCATTATCTGCACAGTAATCATTTTTCACTGTTTCTATCACCAGAATCAGACCTCACCACTAAACCTATCCAATCTTCCTAATTAGCAGCACTTTTCAAGCCCATACTTTTTCCTTCATTTATCATTGCAATAATCCCATCTTCACAAGCACCACAATAGTCTCCATAGATAAACAAAACAAATATCAAATCTTCCAGTATGGACTCCTCACAAGAATAGTTATAGATAACTAATAAAAACCAAAGATATATAAAATAAAAAAACAGCATCGTAAATGGAAATATAAAATATAGATGTGTCACTCAATTTAGCATGGCCCTCTTCTCCTTGACTGGTTCACCATTGCAAGGGATCTCTAAGCTTTATGCTGAGGACTGCAATTGCTCACCAGCAAAGAGTAGCCATGATCATACCCAAAAAGTCATAGAGATTGTACTGTGACAATACGCCCTCCTATATATGTAATTCTCACGTGTGAAACACGCGAGAAACACATATATATAAAAAATATACAAATAAATAATACATTCCACACACACTTAAAAAAAACACAGAGTGTAACAAATCATAGATCATCATCTTCGTCCCCTTCAGTTTCTTCCATTCCACCTTCCTGGTTCTTCCTTTTCTTCTGTTTCTCCTTCTTCCCCATTCTTCCTTCTTCCTCTGCCTTCCATCTCGACTTTTTCTTCATCCGCCATGTCATTCCGTACCTTGTACTCCTCATCTTCCATCTCCACCGTTCCTGTTTCCTTCCCTTCCTCATTTTCTTCCTCTTCTGATCCTTCACACTCTTATCTTCTTTTGCCTGACATCTCATCTTCTTCCTACTCCTTCTCTTTGCTTTCCAACTCATTCTTTTATCTATTCTCCTGGTCCTCTTTGTCTTCATTCTCAACCACTTCTCTCTTCTTCCTCTCCACATTTTCCACCTCTTCCTCGTCTGTCTTGTCTTACTCAACAGTTCCTTTATCTTCTTCCACTTTGTTTTCCACTGTTTCTTCTTCACCTTATCTTCTTCTAGTATGTTGTCTTCTCCATGGCTCACTCTTGCACTTTCATCCTCATCTTTAGCCTCTTTTCTTGATTGTTACTGTCTTCATTACCAACCTCATCTGATTCTCCTTTCTTTTCTTCAATTTCTCGGTGAAAGAAAGGAAAAGGCTGAAGAGAAAGGAGAAGCGGATAAGGGAGAAGGTGAAACAGAAGAGCGTGAGAAAGCAAAAGATATGAGAGAAATTGAAGAAAAGGAAGGAGAATCTGATGAGGTTGGTAATGAAGACAGTAGCAATCAAGAAAAAGAGGCTAAAGATGAGGATGAAAGTGCAAGAGTGAGCCATGGAGAAGACAACATACTAGAAGAAGATAAGGTGAAGAAGAAACAGTGGAAAACAAAGTGGAAGAAGAGAAAGGAAATGTTGAGTAAGACAAGACAGACGAGGAAGAGGTGGAAAATGTGGAGAGGAAGAAGAGAGAAGTGGTTGAGAATGAAGACAAAGAGGACCAGGAGAATAGATAAAAGAATGAGTTGGAAAGCAAAGAGAAGGAGTAGGAAGAAGATGAGATGTCAGGCAAAAGAAGATGAGTGTGAAGGATCAGAAGAGGAAGAAGAAGAAAATGAGGAAGGGAAGGAAACAGGAACGGTGGAGATGGAAGATGAGGAGTACAAGGTACGGAATGACATGGGGGATGAAGAAAAAGTCGAGATGGAAGGCAGAGGAAGAAGGAAGAATGGGGAAGAAGGAGAAACAGAAGAAAAGGAAGAACCAGGAAGGTGGAATGGAAGAAACTGAAGGGGACGAAGATGATGATCTATGATTTGTTACACTCTGTGTTTTTTTTAAGTGTGTGTGGAATGTATTATTTATTTGTATATTTTTTATATATATGTGTTTCTCGCGTGTTTCACACGTGAGAATTACATATATAGGAGGGCGTATTGTCACAGTACAATCTCTATGACTTTTTGGGTATGATCATGGCTACTCTTTGCTGGTGAGCTATTGCAGTCCTCAGCGTAAATTTAGAGATCCCTTGCAATGGTGAACCAGTCAAGGAGAAGAGGGCCATGCTAAATTGAGTGACACATCTATATTTTATATTTCCATTTACGATGCTGTTTTTTTTATTTTATATATCTTTGGTTTTTATTAGTTATCTATAACTATTCTTGTGAGGAGTCCATACTGGAAGATTTGATATTTGTTTTGTTTATCTATGGAGATTATTGTGGTGCTTGTGGAGATGGGATTATTGCAATGATACATGAAGGAAAAAGTATGGGCTTGAAAAGTGCTGCTAATTAGGAAGATTGGATAGGTTTAGTGGTGAGGTCAGATTCTGGTGATAGAAACAGTGGAAAATGATTATTGTGCGGATAATGGAAGCTTTATGGGATGTAGACAAAGTGATAATAAAAGGAAGAATGTTTTTTTAAAAGTGAAGACTGTATAGTTGCAGAAATGTGGAAACATGCTGATGAACAATCAATACAAAACCTCCATCAAATCATACAGGATATATGGGCAACGGAGACCTTACCTGAGGGATGGACCTCAGCTGTGATCCATCCTCGACACAAGAAAGGTAGTAGGATTGACCTTGATAACTACAGAGGCATATCTCTAATATCTGTCACATACAAGATAATATCTAAAGCCTTGCTAACCAGAGTTACTAGTCAACTAGATTCCCAACTAGGTGAATATCAGGCCGGTTTTCGTGCAAATAGATCATGCATAGAGCAAATACAGAACCTCAAGACAATCTTAAGGTACAAGAATTGCGGCGGACATCGATGGGTAGTCATACTAGTGGATTTCCAGAAGGCGTATGATTCAATAGACAGACAGACCCTCTTCTCCACTCTATGGGAATTAGGACTGGATGCGAAGACCACCAGACTAATCCAGGCTACACTGAAGACTACGACCTCCAAAGTCAAGTTCAGAGGTGAACTCTCAGACAGCTTCTCTATCCAAACAGGAGTTAGACAAGGTGAGGGCATTTCTTTTATTCTCTTCAATTGTGTACTTGAGAAGATTATCAGGGAATGGATTACCACGTTACCATCAGGAACAGGACTGCAAATTGGGTACAAGAAAGACAATCTCAATGTACCTTGCCTGGCCTTTGCCGACGACCTTACCTTGTTAGCGAACAACATAGAAGAAGCTACTCGCCCACTACAGAGCCTCTATAACATAGCAGCTAAAACTGGCTTGGAGGTCAATATACAAAAAAGTGTTCATGACAAATATAAAGGGAGCCCCATCTACTATTCTTGTGAAATTCATCGCAATTCAAAAAGTTCCTGCAGTGAAGTACCTAGGGGAGTGGATTCCAGCAAACGAGAGTGAGACCTTAGCAATAGACACTAGAGGCACGAAACTGGAAAGGGTCTACCACTCCTGTAAGAGCATCTACACATCCAAGTGCCTCTCTAAGAACTTTAACTTCTACATTACATCTCAGTAGTAAGACCTTCCGTTCTATATGCCTCTGAGTGTCTCCTGATGAACCGGAAAGACCCACTGAGGAAACTAGAGCTCAAGGAACAGAAAATACTTAGAAGGATTTTAGGACCAATAAGGGAAGAGGGTGGTACTTACAGGATCAGGCACAACAATGAGTTCTATGATCATCAAGATGATATCGTCACATCCATGAGGAAGAGACGATTAGCTTTCTACGGACATTTGACACGCATGGGTCCAGATAGACTTACCAGCAAGATCTTCACCACGACAGGAAGAGGGAAAGCGTCTAAAAACAAATGGATCACCACAGTAAAGTCAGACCTACAGCAACTTGGAATTTCATCAAAAAACATACAGGATCGATCACAACTCCGACAGATGATTCAACATGGTGTCTTTCCAGTGTCTCTCACCAGCAGGAAGAGTACAGGGACTACCAGACCGAAGTGGACACAGGAAAGAAAGCAGACACACAGCCAGAAGATGAAAGCTGCCTGGGCTAAGAAGAAACATAAATTCCTTACAAGAAGTCAAAACGAGCCCCGTGGTCCTCAATAGGCCCAAACGAAAAGAAGAAGAAGAAAGTATCCCTCATTGTGAAATAACAAGCACGCCCCAAAAAACTATGAAGGAAGAATGTGTACGGTTACAGGCTATTGTTAAGATGGGGTCGCCACTCCCAAATAATATTCCTCTAATAATTATCTAAAACTTTTGTCTGAAAGAATTTTTGATATTATTTCGGAATTATAAGAAAATGCCAATATCCATTAGAGGTTACCATGACAACGCTTCTAAATTGATGAGGGAGAGTTATCAAAGGTTGCCATGACAACGCCATTGCACGAGATCACATTCAGTTTTCCATCTGACTCTGTGTGGGAGGCGGCTTCGGTGACGTGACTTGTAGTATGCTGAACGTCTATGCCCAAGGTCGCGGGTTCAAAGCGGGCCGAAATCGTCGGATTTTCTAAGAGCGCTAAAGATCCCTCAGTATGCCATCCTTCGGAGGGGAAGTTGCAACGTTAGTTGCGAGTTGCTGGTTGCTGTGGCATCTAGTTGCCAAGTTCACAGCTAGGTGTCGGTAGTATGTTTTTTACCAAAATTAGGAACTTCTTCTTGAAATTGTCAGTCTGCAGTCCTTACCTGAGTAGTCCGTTTGCAAAGGCCGCTAAGTGCATTATAAACGAAACCGAGTAAATGACGAAAAACTGCTACGGCCAAACTATTTAAGCTAATACCATATTTTTTACTCCTGAAAATCAACATAAAAACATTTATTATTCAGTTAAAATCTGTGAAATCAACGGTTGGATCTTCTGTCCCGAAACATAAATTAAAATATTGACTTAGCGGTTTTTGCACACGTTTTGTGCAGTTAACGACATTTGCACCCGTGACAACAAGAGTCGTTAGTGAAACTTAGGTTGCAAAACCCGCTATTTTATTGTTTCACGAATGTCATTTGGATGAGATTTTTAATAATGAACTATTTTAGTTTCAATTTGGTTTATCAGGAAAAATATATTTTGAAAAAATAGACCACGTCGGGTGCGATAAAAGGATTTTTCTTTTTTAAATACATCTTAAACACTGTGCAACGTCATTTAGACAGCATAAAAATTTACAAATTAAGAAAGTGCTCAAAACAAGAAAAAATGGCACTTACGTTATGTCAGGTCATCCTCGACACCGTCCATCAGCTCAAAATCTGCTAGTTCTTCGTCTTCTTCCGCTTGAGGTCGGACGATATTGATGCGAATGGTTTCTTGTTCCTGGAAGACATCACTGAAGAATTTTAGCTTGCCGTTCGCTGGCCAGTTTTCGCCGAAGTTCAGCTCTAAAAGCCGTCAGACGTCTTGTAGTTTAGTTTCTGAGTACAACACCTTCTTGAATTGGTGAGGGACCAGGATGTTTTGTTAAAATACATACCACCTCAAAATTGTAGAACAGCTCCCCTCGGACCAGACATGTTATTTTTTTGTTTTGCCAAATGTGAACATGATTTTCTTCGCTTTTTGGAATTGGAAATGCTTACTACCCGGATTTTTTTACCATGCCATCCACATACGCTTTCCAATCCCTAACAGGACATTCATCTTGTTCCAGGCGAACTACTGTCGCAAATTTCTCAATGTGCTTGATGAATCCGGAAGGATTTTCAAAGACACTCACTTTGCGAATTTGCCGTTTAATATTTCCAAAAACTCTGTCAGGTGGGATAAATTAGCGGCCCACAATTGGGAACCATAACTGTATTTCCTCTAGACATGCGGGAGCTTCTAGCAGTAACCAGTGAGATAGCATGCTGATCATAGTCATGTTTTTGTTCTGACCCCCACAGCCATCAGAGAATAACCGAAATATTTTCCACCTTAAAAAATTATGCTGGCCAGTTTGTGAAGAAATGTCGACGCTATTTGGTTTGATCCTTTGGCATGTTGATGATATTCTAACCAGACGTAAGAAGTTGTTCCCAACTCCCGATATCAACGGGTTCAACTACTTCAACTTGCACTATTTCTCCCACTACTTCTGCCGTTTCTGTTCTTCTCTCCGTATTTGGAACATCCACAATAGTATTACAGTCCACAAATGCAATAACTGCTTCACTTAAATCAACAAGATCATTCATTTTTCTGGCTTGAAATGCCCACAACCAAGAAACAACCTGTCAATCAAATGTGCTTATACACGGTGTATTTCGACAAGGCAGCAGGTCATTGTTGTGTACGCTTCCTCGATAGTGCAGCCAACTGAAATCTGAAACACAAAACTATCCTTCCCGATCGAAATAAATAATTATTTATTGTAAAGAAATTCTGTGGGAGGAATATTGGCAGTTCTTGTACCAGTTAGCGTGTTTTGCAGCCGTATGTGGCAAGGCAGACGCCATACTTATGGAACTTAGCGGCCTTTGGACACGTGGAACATTAAACTGGCTTTGCAACCGTAGCCAACTTGTATTTAGCGGTTTTTGCAAACGAATGCGATCTTTGTTGGCCGTTTTCAACGATTTTGAGCGGGATATGCACCCTGAAACTTATTCCATCGTGTAGCCAGTTAAAAGACGAACGTGATGATATGCTCAACTCAAAATCAACAAAAAGTGCACTTAGCGGCCTTTGCATCTGGGCTACTCACCTGAATTACAGACTAATACAGCCATCACAATTAACACTGTTTATCAGACAGATTCTACACACACACCCAAAGTACACGGGATTACATGGCCGCGTTGTCGCTGCCCCTAAACTGAGGATCCAACCAACACCTCTGCGGGAGATAAAATTTTGCGTGAAGAGGTAACAGACTGTTAGATATTGACACATCAGTGTCGAAACCTTGCATATGGTCAGTGTGTCCACAAGTATAAAAATGGACCCCAAATGACAAGTAGGTTACAGTCACCATAAGACAATAAAATGTTAAAAATATGCATAGAGAGACGGAAAAAAAAGTTAATCAAGCTCCAATTGTAAAATACTTTCTCACAATAAATGAGGTCTGATCCTTCTACGAAAACCTGCACATTTTGCCTATTATAGCCTATCCCCATGTTTGCCCGGTAAAATCTACCTCCGCCTTCCGGCATGCCGAGAGGATTTTTTAAAATTTGAATATGGTATTAACTGTGGACTTACAATTACAATAAACTGATCATTTCTATTTATTAAAGTAAAGTAAAGCTCAAGAAAGTTCATAAGGCATAATGTTGAATTTCTCATATTAATATGAATTTCAAAAACCAAATAATATTTGTTTCTCTGTTATCTAAACAATGGATTGCAAAATTTTCTTGTAAGTGTTGGGAAGTGAATATTCTATTATCTCTGAAGACAGATTTATATTGATTGAAACTGTGTTCAACATCAGAAGAGGTAATGTCGGTATGTTTAAACTTCACAGTGTCTGCCAGTCTTGAATCTCCACCCAGCATTGCAACAACCTTTCTATTTCTTCATATGTAGCAAAAATATTGCTTTTTATTTCTTGAGCACATTAAATTGGGCAGGGAATAAAACTAGCCAGGGGGTGGACGGAGTCCCTACCCAAGGCCATGGTAGGATTTGGTTTCCTAGGGTTCGTTTATTGAAATTAAAGTTACATTCTTACCAACAAATGTATTAAAAATGAGAAAATTCATATTAGAATATTGGTATCCTAAAACTAAGTGCCTGTTTACATTTAATTTAATTTGATAAAGAAAATCCAAGGAACAGAAATGAAATTCATTAGAACCATGAATCAAAAGACCAGAAAAGGCAAGATCAGAAACTAAACAAATAGGAAAGAAGCTGGGATACAGGAAACTGTTGCAAATGTTATAGGGAAGCGTAGACTCCAGTGGTATGGACATGATGCGAATGAATTAACACTAAACAGCAAGGGACTACTTCAATAGAGAACTGAAAGGGAAAAGACCGAGGGGAAGACCCAGAAAAAGATGGATCGAGTCCGTGAAATCAGAAGTGGAGAAAAAAGGGCTGAAATGGGAAGAAGTTGTGGAACGAAAGTTGTACAAAGACAGAAAGCAGAGGCGAGTGCTTGTCTACCGCACCCGGGAAACTGGAGACCGAAAAGGATGATGATGATCATGATGAAAGAAATTTTGAATGATCACATCTCGTTACATTGCCAGGACATAAACTATATGAAGACTTCATCACTTAAAATATATACCTGTAGATTACTTTGCAAGGCACAAGGTCTTGACTAAACTTAACCTAATTTATCAATAATACTTAATTTTACCCTCGGCGCCATACCCACACACACTCACACTCACACTCGCTCTCTCTCTCTCTGCTAAAACGAACAAAAGATGCAGAAGATTAGCCAACCGAAATCAACCCAAAAATACAACAAGCAAAGACACCCCCTTCCCATTTTTTGACACGTAAATATTGAAACCTGAACAAAAAAGAAATGTTGCTCCCGATGCCCTGAAGTGAGAAAGAATTAGGAAGTCGAAGCAGGGTTAAAGTTAGCTTGCGTCCTTAAGACAAAAATTAAAAAAGGACCCACGGCCATCAACCATAATGCATGATACCAAAATATTTTTACCCTGTCAGCATGATAAATCTGAAGTTTTATGACTACGTGAAAAATGCCTCTTCATACACTGCACACATCTGAACAATACACAAAATCCACCAAACATGCATCAACATGTTCGGAGGCAATTCAAACCCAGATACAATCCAACCCTAGATTTGTTTGAAACTGGAATCAATACAAACAAACAACTGCGAGACCACATTTCTGACACTCACGCGACAACACAACAAAGATGACATCACAACCCCCTTCCCGATTATAAAAACTTTAAAACACCGAGGACCAGATTACCCCAATTACAATTTAAAAAACACATATTACTTGGACAATGAAGAAAAGAGACATAAGCAGAGTACAGGCAAGTGAAACTAATTCCTACGAAGTAGGATAGGAGTAACAAGAAGAGACAGGGTGAGAAATGACAAGATCAGGGAAATAGTGAAAGAGGAGCCCTTGCAGGGTAGGATTGAGACATCAAGACTGAGATGGTATGGACACTTCAAGAGGATGGAAGAGAAGAGATTTCCAAGAGGAAACAATAAAGGGATAGATGGCTGAAGGGAGTGGAGGAGTGAGTCAAAAAGATAGGAGTGGACTGGACCAGAGTGACGACGGAGAGGTGGTGGGAGGAGAGAACTAAGTGGAGAGGCCTATGTTCCAAACAGACCCGGCCTGAGGCTGGAAACTGTGTATGATGATGATACCACTTAATGCCGAAACACTGGACCGACATTGAAAAATGAAACAAACTGGAGCCTTCAACAATACACGCACGTGGCTGCAGCCAACAGTTAACATTTGAAACCAAGAATGACTCCCATTTAACACGCCATTGCGCTATCGAAACAAACCGTTACAATCACAAAATACATGAGTTGGTTTTTTAGTTTTGGCACCTTAGTTATAACTGGATTAATAACTGACTTAGATGGTTCCAACAAGTTTCACAGGCCCGCGATGTAGTCCCCACCGTTGCGTACAACGTGTTCCCAGCGATGTGGAAGTCGTTGGATGCCATTGGCACTGCCCAATCTATTGATGGTACGAAGAGAGCGCTCGGCAGCCTGCTTAACGTCTTCAATGGTACGGAAGCGCTCCCCGCGCATTGTCATCTTCATCTTCGCGATGAGATCATAGTCGCGGGGAGAATATGGGGGGTGATAGAGGACCTCCCATCCCCCGCGATCCAACAATGCCGACACAACGCCTGCGGTGTGTGCCCTAGCATTGTCATGCAGAGCTCCTCGGAGATGGTCTCGCAGAAACGAACAATAGTATGCCGCATTAACGGTTTGCCCTCAGGGAACAGTATGGTGAATGATCACGCCATCCCAATCATAGGCAAGAATCAAAATTACCTTCACATTGGTGGGGGTTGGTCAAACTGTTTGTTTCCGTGGCGATCCGTGGTGCCGCCACTCGTTCGATTGGCTTTTTAACTGTGGCTCATAAGATCTGGCCCACGTCTCGTCGAAGGTTATGATACACCGTAAGAAGGCCTCTCCTTCGCACTCATAACGCTGCAAGTGCTTACGACAAGCGTCATATCGCAGCCATTTGTGCATGTCGGTCAAGTCATGCGGAACCCATTTGGACACCATCTTCCTCATTTTCAGTAAGTCCTTCAGGATGTGGAGGACAGTTGAATGCGCCGGTCCGGTACCTTGCTCTAATTGACGAATCGTTACGTTCCGATTCACCTCTACTAACGCGGACACCATCTGTACATTGTCATCACTTACTGGTGGGTGACCAGATCGAGGCATGTTCTCCACACGTTCGCGCCCATCTCGAAAGGCTGCCACCCATCTTGCTACCGTTCTGAATGGTAACGCAGCTGCACCGCATGCTTCCTGCAATCCTCGGTGACACTGTTTAGCACTGCGACCCCTAGCAAACTGAATTTTATCCACGTTCTCTGCTCCTGCTTGGAAAACATTGAGACTGTCTTTCGCGAGCGCTGGTCTCACACTACTCATCTAACAGGCGCGACTGCGCACGAGCGGTGGTGAGGACGGGCGAGGTCATGTGCTCTGAGGGAGGGGATGCAGGGCAGCAACCGTCGGCAAAAGTGGCAGCGCCCAACATTGTTGCAACTTTGCACTGAAGCATTGGTGCCAAAACTAAAAAACCAACCCATGTATAATAAAAGGCATATGCAATTTAAAACCCATACACGGAAACAAAGGTTAACCAGCCACTTGCATCTACCAAACTTACTCTAACCCCCCTCGTGGTGAGTCTTAATACATGTTTGAAAATAAATTTAAAGTCTATTCTTTTTTTCTAAATTTCCTTAACCATGATTAATTCCTAGCAGTCGAGATTCGACCTACCTCTAAATCATCGTCGTTGTTTGGAGAGAGCCTGAGACAAGCCTTGCAGCTCCCCCCCCTCTGGAAGCACACGTTACACAGTAACCAGGCTATTTCAAATCAGAAGACAAACAATTCTGTCCGCGCAATCAACAGCTTTTAGCATGACTGGTGGCATGTACAATTTCGCCACCATAACTGGAGGCAGCAATTTTGAATCTGTAATGGTCGCTTTCGTTTATGTTATAGGAAGTTTGTCACAATTACATGCCGGCACACTGGTTTGTTTATCCTTTCATTTCGGATCAGGTTAACCCATTCTTGAGGGGTGTAAACTTATTGTGTACATAGCTTTAACTTTTAAATGATGCCAAAATCTGCACCACAAGGCAAATAGTTGTATGGCCAGGCACCAAAAATCTAGACTATGTTCTATGGTCTGAAACCAGCCCATGCAGCTGCTCTCCCATTGGTCGGTTAGGTAATTACCGTATGAGCTCGCGTATATCTCACACTTTTTTAACCGAAAATATGTGTGAAAATTTTCGCTGCGTGATATATGTGGGGAATGACCGTACTCCCGAAAAAAAAACCACAAAATTTGCATTATTGAAACAAGGCAACTGGCATACGGTATTCGACCTATTCATTGTCACTGCCTTCACTGCTGCCAATCTCCGAGGTACTCTCGCGTGCATCATTCTGGTCATCATCCCATACTGCTTCATCCTGACTTCCGTCCAATGCATTTGCGATGCACGTCTTCAAGAAGCTCTTCACAACAATGTCCGTCGACACCATTTATTTCTATTCGTTATGGTTATGCGACATTAAGAACCTATGAAAAAGACGTCATACGCTCGTTAGGGATGATTCAAGGCAGAAAAGGAATTTAGAGTGCAGACGCTTAGCCAAGCTTAGCGATCGATACGATCGATCATCTTCCATATCGATTCCTCACTACATGCACGAGCGAGCTGGAACTTGCCGACCGCGGCCGAAGACTAACGATGTACCGCGTGCTATAACACTCACGCCGCGCCGCATGTTTGCATGTTCTTGCACACGGCCGAGCTCTGATGCGACACAATGCGTAACGACGAAATCATTGAAATTTAAGAAGACTGAACTTCGTTTCTCTGCGATGTAACAGTAGGCCTATTTGCGCATACGAGCATGTTGGCGCGAGTGGTATAGCACAGATTTTTTTAATCTTCGAAGCCAGAGTACCAGTAGGCGTACTGATGTCTACAAGGCAACTGACGGACAACAATAAAGGAAACTCTGCTGCCAAAACAAACGATATCATTGCGTATCGATGACTGTTGTGGCGCGCTAATCGCGCTGAGGTATCGCTTCGGGTAAGTTCCTGGACAATGACGACTGTTGTGGTGCGCTAAATCGAACGTGTTTCTACCTGAAGGTTATTGCGGTCATTTATGTGACGCCTCAAAAATGAATGCAAGATATATGTGAGTACTTTTTTCCCCTGAAATTTCAAATAAAAAATGGGGTGCGAGATATACCCGGGGGCGAGATATTCGCGACCAAATACAGTAGTTAGAAATCGGAACGCAGCTATCGATAGATATGTGGGATACCCCCCCTTATTCCACTCAGATGTTGAGACTGCTTTGTAAAGACTATTATCTTATCCGTTTTTTTAGTATTGTCGTGGAGCTATCTCACACTCTTGATAGTTCAAAAAACTGATGCCAGATGGACCTAGCTCACATACTATGTACCTTATTCAATTTTCACCAAACTGAGGTTTACCCACTTATTCCACTACGCCCTTCAATTCTCAAAGTGCAGGCGGGGATATTACCACCCACGCACACAGTCGGTGTCGAGACAGTGGGAAACGAAAAGCTCCCACATGTGCGCAGGATGGGGACTGCCACTCAGAGGTAACCATGGACCTCTCAACCAGTGTCGAGTATATTCACATTTAGAATTAAATGGTGAAGAATCATGAAATGAAAACACGTTTAAAGTATCGTTTGCAAACTGCAAAATAGCATTTAATGAAAAGAGACATATCAAAACGGGGAACGTGAGGAGCGCATGAAATGATATACTGAAGGGTGTTGGGGCTGGAATAAAGTACACATACGGTATTATCAAAAACAAATAAAACAACAAAACATATCAAAAATAAGAGCTTGACTGAGAGATGACTCAAGATACCGGAAGGCTGGAGATCTTTCTTAAAATACTCAACTTAAGAAAAGGGGGATAAAGAACAACAAGTTAACAATAGTTTAAATAACACATTCGTTCCACCACAGGCTAACTACATAAAAGTAGTTAGAAGGAATATTCTGAGAGGTTTGAGAAATCACATATCCCAAGAACTGTCGATCCGACCACCCATACCATAACGTATGTCACATCATATACAAACAACCCAAGAAACAAAACAGTACAAGAACAAACGACATCACACAGAACAAACAAACGTACCCGAACTTCACTAAAACATGACATGACATGACATACCAACCCCTTACGAAACATAGATCAGTTCAAACATTTACCACGATAAGAAACAACAAAAAACAGTCCTAAAATTAATAACCAACGAAAATGATTTCATGAACTTCTAGAATAAGATGTAAGAAGTACACATACTACCACCCGAAATAATAACCGATTGATCTCATTTAATAACATAACGAGCTCTCGCGTCGTTTCTTGACTGGACTAAAAGAAACACAAGGAAACATATACAAGGAACCACTGTCCAGTCAAGACCCACATTAAACAAACAATATCTACCCACCCACAAGGAAAGAACACGAGCTTATAATGGAATGTTAAGGAGGAATACGTAGTCTTAAATGAAATACACAAAACACAAATACATGAAACAACAAAATAACCCTCAATTATCATCCAGCGAAACCGACAACAACAACACGTGGAACTAACCCCATGGTAGATCCACGTAAACAGCGAGCTAACCCCATGGTAGAACGCCAAAATAAAACACTGGGCATTCACTCTTAAACATTCCATTATCCAGCATAACAAAACGCAACAACACGCGAGTGAAAAGGCAAAATTACAAAACCCGAAAGATACAAACCCCGTAAAATAAAACCAAAGCGATCGCCCACTACGTTTATATAATAACAAGGGAACAATTACACAAGTTAACAACTTAACCTCAAACCAGAAAGATCTCCGAACCTATTTATATAATAAAGGGTCATTCTAACACCAAAGATTGGAGGATGTTTTTCTTAGTCGGCAACTTCTAATTACATTTTCATGCATGATACTTCAAACGGTAAAGGACTTAGCTTTGATGAGATGACTAGACGTTCTAGGCGACAGCTTCAAAATATATATTTATCGATGCTCAATCTTGGTGTCGTTTCAAATGAGCACGAAGAACATGGATATCCAAAAGGAGAAGGTTTAAATCATAACAAGGTAATTCCAAACTTAATTTTAAAACATTTTAATATCTTCTAGACTGTAAACCGGTCATGGTGTTCTCACAAGGGAAGTCTCTGAACCGGGGAATCGCGGATCCTGCTGGAACTTAGCAGATAGGTTCCGTGAGCCTATAGTAAGGCCACCATAACTTCCGACTTGACGTTTCAGTGTTAGGCTAGAGTTTCGTTCGCTAAACCGCGACATCACGAACAAAACTCAATATATCGTGATCTATCGATTTGAATGGATGCCTGTGATTGTCTAGTTAAAGTTATTTTCCTTCTGACCGCCAGATAACACTAGGCTAACAGTGAAACGTCAAGTCGGAAGTTATGATGGCTTTACTATAACTAGGCAGAACCGTGAAGAAAAATCTTTCGGAAATTAACTCCTACCCACCGTAGACGGCAGTAAATACAACAATTTTGAACTGTGCGCGCTGGTTAAGAGGGAGTGTGCCTCACGCCTGATTGGTGGCTCAAAAGATCACGTTTGAAACGACTGCCCTCCTGTACTGGCGCTCACAAGTTGCGCTGCGTCATGGGACATTAATGCTGCATCTTAACAATATATACGTGTCCACGTTCATAGTACTGCTTTCTATACAACCAGTTATGATTCCTGTAAATAGCAATAGCACAACAAATAAACACATTTGTTACAAGAGATGAGCGCTAGAAAGCCAGATAGGCACAAAACCATCAATATACCATCCAAACTGTCCAACAGACCCTGTTCTTGAATGCTGAGAGACCTTTCCATACATTTTCCATACTTTCCCTCCTGTCAACATGTAACTTTTCCAATGTTAACATTCATCATGCAATGCATGGGACATCACCGTCTGTCGCCTCTCATTCGGTGATTGTACGCAGTAGGCTGTGAACCACAGTACGGTTGGGAAGCAACCTCTGACGCAGCCAATGAAGCTCACGCCCCTGGCGCGCCAGTTTTAATGTGTAAATCTTAATGTTTCATCTAGTACAAGGAGAAGTTAATTTCCGAAAGATTTGTCTTCACGGTTTGCCTATTTGGGCTCAAGCAACGTATCCGCAAAGTTCCAGCAGGATCCGTGATTCCCCGGTTCAGAGACTTCCCTTGTCAGTCATCTTCTCGTCGTGACAATCACCAATCTCTATATTGTTGTTGCAAGTTCCTTTGGTCAAGCTAACATTCTCATTGGGGCGCATTTCATATTTACAAGAGATAGCCGGTAAATACAATCTCTTGGTATATCAAGCAATTACCGCTAGATGGAAATACAGGGTGTCTACCGGTAACGAAAGTAACGAAAAAGTAACGAAATTTACAAATGGGTAACGAAAGTAACGAAAAAGTAACTAATTTTACAAACGGGTAACGAAAATTTTCTGAAGGCGGGTTGAATCATTTAAGCTCGCGCCGCTAGGCTCAGAGATTGCGATGGAGCGAGTTTCACGCAAGCGGCGCCGTCCCTATTGCATAGTACTAAGCTATATTTCCCCGTGCCCGACCTCAAGGAAATACATACTGAGGATACCTTGAGTGGTATACATCGGTTGAACGTATATTTTCGGCATCAAGAAGACTTAAGTTTCGTGTGAAATATTTTTCTGTGTTACTGTGTTAGGAAACCTGACTTTTCGCGAGACCTTTATTCGCGAATACAAAAGGAAATCTCTCATTTCTGTTATTTGGAAATTATGTCAAATTGAAGTCCAGAAATAACGCGAAACAATTTAATGTCGCAATCTTGCGAAATGTTACCGTTTCGAAAAAAAAAATGCGAAAAATCTTTGAAATACATCTAACTTATTTAAATAATATGTCTAGTAAATTTGCGACATCCAGTATGGTTAATTCGAAATTCCGTTATAAGTCGATTTTTCCTTCGAACTTTCGTTCCATCGGATATATAATCTAACCGATTATTTCGATAACTTGTAGATAATTCGTGGTTCTCAGTCGAAATAAAACTTGCCCTTTTGTATTATTCGTGCAATCTTCTCAGAATAATTCGTAATATTCGATACCGTACTTACTTCGAACGTTCATCCTCCAAAATCGCACCCACAAGACGGCCGGCTGACCGCACGACTTGTCTGCGGGAATCTCGTCAAACGGACCGAGATCGACGTCTTTTGCGTAAAATCATAAAACCCGTCCCCTATCGTGAACTTGTGACCACGAGGACTGCGGGAATCCTGTCGAAGGTGATAGGACACCTATCACGGGGCACCCGTCACGAAACCTACTTGCCACTTTTCCCATGACCGTATACTTAAATGCGTGCGGGGAGCGAGAAGTGCATCAACCCACTTAAAAATGACAGCCTACGTAGCATCGAAATACTAAATCCTCCTCGTGATCCAACCTGAACTGATGAACTCCCAACCACAGCCTAGGGAATCACGGCGCCGACCGAACAATATGTTCATAACTACTCGTAAATGTTAACCATGCCCAACCTTGAGCTTGCCTCCGCCATTCTGTCAGGACAGATAGACAGGCAGACAATCGTTGAACGGCCGGGTGCGGCGACGATTTCATATCTCGAGGACAGCGTAAAACGGCAGAGAGCGGCAGCGATTGCGATACGTCGCGATATTTCTCTGCATTTAATGACGAGGACAACTGTATTCTTGTCAAACGGACAGCAAGTGGCGCCGATTGCGTAATAATGCTATATTTTCTTGTGTCCGACCTCAAGGACAATGGAAATCTCGTCGAATGACTAAAAGTGACACTGATTATATAAATCGCGATTTTTCTCCGTGTTCTATCGTGAAAACTACGGGAAGCTCATCAAACTACTGAGACCAGCGCCGATCGTGTAACATCTCGATATTTCTCCGTATTTGACTGCGAAGACAGAATTCGGTGACGATCGCGTAACATCGCATACATTTCTTCGCGACCTACCGCGGGGACGAAGGAAATCTCGCCAAATGGTCAAGAGCAAAGCAACCTCTTGGTACTGTAATTATAACAACATATTGTGCACAAGACGACATATTAGCTGAAACAACTCATTGGATATTAAATATCTAGTATATATTTATTATTTTTAAAATTTTTATTACATCATGTGAATTTCATTTAAAGCGGCTTCGGTGGCGTAGTTGGTAGCATGCTGAACGGCTGTGCCCAAGATAGCGGGTTCAAACCCGGCCGAAGTCATCGCATTTTTTTAAAGCATTAAAAATCCTTCAGTATGCCTTCCTTCGGAGGGGAAGTAAAGCCGGCGGTCCTATGTCATAGATTTATGGCATGTAAAAGATTCTTCCAGAGACTAAACTTGTGTGAAGCTAAATTGTTAGGTTAGATTTCGTCGGAACGCTCTATCAAAGTTCCAACGTTCACCACTAGGTATCATTGATATCTGGTAGCAACTTGAAATTGAACGGAACTTGTAGCTCACCCCAAGGGTGACCGCTGGAAGCAGCTGCAGATTCAGGCGAGCTGAACATGTCCTTGGACACTCCCGGCACTAAAAGCCATACAATAAATAAAAAACCTCTTTAAAAACAGTTCATTGTTGTTTTTCTTCACCGCGTGATGAGCGCCTATGCTTGCAGACCGCAGACGTATCTTGAATTCAAAGGTAACTAAAATTAACTAAAAGGTAACTAAAAGGTACCTAAAAAGTAACTAATTTTTACTTCATCCTTACAGTAGACACCCTGAAATAGCGTCGAAATAAGTATCATAAAATAGTAATGTATCACTCAAAGTAATGACCGTTGACTCAAACTGGGTTCAAAAATAATCTGAAAACCTCTTCTAGGATGATCAGTTGAAAATTGACCCAGTTTTGTCTCTGTAGACTGAGTATGCCCCATTCCAGCACTTAGATCAGAATTAATTTTGTTGACAGAACCGGGAAGAATTGAACCCAGGACTTTCAGGGTAGGCAACTATTAATGCCAGCCACTACATCACAAGGCAGCTGATCTTAATTTTTCATATTTAGTATAATTATCAGTGACAAAATATTGCATAATGACGACTGGTTCATTGAGCTCCCAGTTCTATGTTAATTATCTGGGCATTTTTCAGCAGTGTTAGAAAAATCTACTCAGAATGGCCAGCCTAGAATTTTAAGGTAAAAATCATCAGAGTGACCTGCTTAATCCACTTCATTGGTACATGTTAAAATAGCAGTAAAAATATATTGTATGGCAGTGGAGGGGCTATGAATACAAAGGCTGGTCGAGACATTCGACTAGTAATTGTCCCACAAAACACACAAATGACGGGCCGCCACTGGTACCAATATCGTATACTTGCAACAAATATCCTCAAGCTAATCTGAAATGTATATTTTGTTGCAGAATTTCTTCCAGACTTTTCTGTAATGAGTTCTATACAAGGTAGTGAGAAGTATATCGATGAAACTCTATTAGACAGTACAGGAGCAAATATTTTTTCCTCGAGACCTTCTGGACGATTATCTGTTAATGCACTGGAAGATGGTCCTCCGAAACCATCTCAAAGAACTTCAGGTAATAATGTGTTTGAAAAGAGTTTTAATTTGAAAATTTGTAGGTACTTTCTGAGTGTGGATAGTTTAGTTTCCATAATTCCTACTGTAAAGCATATTTTTCACATATATTTACAAGGCAGCATAGTAACAATATCAGTGGGTAGTGACTTACTTAAACAAGGATGTAGTGCATATTGAAGGTAAAAAGTATCGTGCAGCTTCGGAATTTGATCGTTCAACATCAATAGTAGAAATTCAGGTATTTTCCCATCACTGAAGAATTAAATCTGTAGAAATTGTCTTTTTTATCTTATTAAACAAAACAAAGTATCTCATTTTATCTTATTCGCAAGAATGATTTCTGGTAAAATTTCCGCCTTTGCCAATACAATGTTTTACTTTTTAATCTTCTTTAGCAGTACATGTTTCAGACCTAAACTAGGACCTTCTTCAGCTGCTCACCAACCAAATCAAAATGCAAATACTCCTTGCACCAAAGAAAAATTGTGCGGGCATTATTTGTGTCGAGGTGGTATTAAACTCCTCCCAGCAGGATTTCTATGACGTCAGTGGCCCTCCACCTCATGTGATATGCAGTGAAAAGGCACTGACCACATCTCTCAGCATGTGCGCACGGTAATAATGCGTCACTATCTGCACTGTACTGGTGACCATCAAAAAGGATGTGCTTCTGTAGACTTTTGGGATTAGTGATGGTGAGATTTGCCATAGACTTGTGAGTTATGCTGACCTAATTTCTGGGCATATTCCCACTTTTGTGTTGTGATATTGACTCCCACAGCAGCTGAAATGGCGTCCTAATATTAGCCAGTGGAACACATATTTAAATAGGGCTACAGGGTCACAATATCACAACGACTGTAAATGAATCAACAGTCATGTCTTACCGCATCGTCGCTAAGTTTAGCAGTACTGAGATCCACCATAGGTTCATGAATAACGCCGACCTTATTTCTGGGTGTGCTGTCAACGAGATACTGCGATGCCAACTCTCTCGGCTGTTGATGACATTCAGCAGAACAATATTCCTACTGAGGATGCATAATTTTGATAGAGATGTTAAGAATTTCAACTAACCTCAGAGCAGAGCCTATTGTGATGCCTGCTCTCACATCCGCTAAAAACCACTAAGCTATAAATTTAATTTTTTCAATTTCCTTCCTAAAATTTTGGCGTAGGGGATATTTGAGGCTGGGTGGTATTCACGTATATACAGTAAAAAACTGGTGTCTGGTAAATATTTCCTGTTTGTGAAAGAAGAAATGGAGTTTCTTGGTGCTGCCAAGTAACCAATCAATGGAAGTATACCACTTTATCAATGTAGTACAAATCTCAATGCCGTATCATGACAGCTTACTGTGCTTCTTTGTGCCCCTTGTTTTGATGCATATTGTACATAACACTACATCCATTGCTGTCCACTCCCTGTATATATTCCAACACTTCCCTGTCAATTTGTGGAAATTGGTAGATTTCGGTCCTCGAAATGCCTGTCTGTTTGGTTTATTATTTTTCCATTTCTTATAGCCCAGTGTCCATTTTTCATGTTGTAACCATTTCGGTTACAGAGTTTACTTTTATAGGTTAAGGTTCGAGGCTACCTTTTGCTGGTGGACCATTGCATTGCAGGCCTTAGCACCTGAGCTAAAGGAATTCCTTGTGATGGTCCTGCAGTAAGGTAGGAGGAGGCCATGTTCATTTGAGTGGCACATCTGTATATATTTTCTATTTTTGATGTTCTTTTGGTTCTGACTTGCTTTGTTAGATGTAAAAGTTGGCTATGTAGGGAAAGAGTTTCTGAAGCTGATTGTCAAGAGATATAGTGTTAGTTCTGTGATGGATGATAATTGGCTTACTTGGGCTATGAAAATGATATATTTGAGAGGTACTGTATGTATGAATAAAGAAAATTAGAAGATATTGTTGCAAATATTTGGTTATGAAATGTGTTTCCCTTACGGTAATAAATACCCTCCCCCAAATGAAGTTTGTACAGTTACAACGTATAGTAATTTCCTGTTCTGTAGCTCGGTTCCTATGCATTTCAGCACACATCATCACTTTTAGCTTCAAGCTCAATATGTAATTCTTGTATTTCCGCAATGTGAACAACATGTAATTAACAACGCACACTGTCTTCGTAGCAGTGTTTCTGCATAAGAAGCTGACTCTCTGGGTATCAGCCATTTGTGTAGTGTGTCTATAGTCACAGGCACAGTGTTGTAGACAAAAACTCATTACTTCTGTTATGGCCACATGAAGTTAGCAACAGGGCTTGTGACAAGTTTGCAATTAAATTTGAGATAGAAAATTAAGGTGCGATGTGATGATAATATCATGGTGGCAAATATGCCATGAATCTTGGTATTAACTATCTTGGACTGATTAGATTGTAATCTGGCACCATGTACTGCTAGAGTCCAAGCTCTATGAACTTGCGGGGTGAGGAGAAAGAGCAGGGAAAGGTTGGGCGTGAAGAGAAGGATCTGTCAACAGCCCACCCTGATATATGGTATTCCTTTCTATTCCAATACTGCTAACATTCGGCCGATTCTCAAACCACTGTGGTGTTAGGAATGACTGAATGAGTCACTGACCAATGTATTTGGTTCTGTACTATGCACGGACCGAGAAACCTCATCACTCGTCAACACCATTACTGATAGTCCACGATGCATATTCCTCTCAGGTTCACGCAGCTTAGCATCGAGCAGTAGATGTACAGTAGTTGATATGTTGAACACAAATTTTGTCAGGTTATAAGACCCAGGTGATTGCCATAAGTTCCTACTTGTAATGACCTGACTACTAGCTGGAGGATTTCCTAAACAGTAAGGCTAGAGAAGTGCTTGTGGTCAGCTATGGCAAGTGTCTGCTGACAGTGGCCACGTACCACCGACAGTGTTCAGCGGTTAAGCCTCTTGATGCAAAAGAGAATGATTGAGAATGGTTTGGTAAAGAGTTCAATGACCTCTGCACTCCCTAGATCTCCCAGTTCAATCAAGCAGCTGTAGAATGCAATAGTTCTACCTTACATCTTACTGAAGTTGCTGGATCTGTGGGTAACAAGATGGCATGGAGCACCTTCAGCTACTATGGCATAAATCCTAAATCAACTAATTAGTGTATGATTGTGCATCACACTTGACTGTAGGTGGAACCAGTGTTTTATTACTCTACATAAGCAAGGGAGACTAACTTAGTTGTCACTTACTCATTTTTGTTATAGTTATGTTCAAATGAAAATTTCCATTGGAAAAACGAGCCATTCATGCAGATGATATTTTGATACATACCACCTATCTTATGAAGAACCTGTAGTGTTCTCTATCAGGCGTCTTTTACTAGAATATTATGCCATACTACGTATATTGATTGAGAATGGTTTCGTAAAGATTTCAATGACCTCTGCACTCCATAGATCTCTCTCAGTTCAATCAAGCAGCTGTAGAATGCAATAGTACTACCTTACATCTTACTGAAGTTGCTGGATCTGTGGGTAACAAGATGGCATGGAGCACCTTCAGTGGTTTTCCAGGAGTTCAGTACTGTACCTTGGTGTGTCAGAGGTATTTTGGTGGCACATGGTAGAGCAACAGAATATTAGGAGGGATATTGTAAGATATCAACATTTTGTAACTTACAGGGATTGAAGTTTCTTATTTAATTGTGTCTGTTTTACCCTGTGTGGAATTTTTTCAGATGTTGAGAGATACATGGCCATGGTGGACAAACTGAATTTGTCAGAAGCAAAGAAAGCAAAAATATTTTTAGATGGATGTAATGTAAGTACTTGACAGTTTTATTTGTGTTGTGTTTTGATGATAGCAACATCTAAGTAGTAGAACTGACTGGTTAGTCACATTTTCGTGTTCAGTTGAACAAAGTATTACAATAAAACGTCTTTTATACGTTTCACACTTATACGTTTTCTACACTTATACGTTTTCTACACTTATGTTTTTTTTCAGCGATCCCAGCAAAATCCTATAATGTATTAAGGCAAATCATTTAGTTTATACGACTTTCATTTATAAGATTTTTACGCTTATGCGATCATATCTCACGTCCCTGAGAGCAAAATGCATTGTTTATAAGTTTACAACGGTTTCCCTACTTAAAATCTCTAAAAATATTGGAGCCAGAAACTTAATGACACGCACTGTACATTTCTCGGAAACCATCCCTCGTGCGGGGTTATCTGTGTTGGCGAGAGCGACCTTGAATCTATTTTCAGCCAAAGTTGCATGTGTTGTGAAATAACACACCACTTGCTTCAGTTCTTGTTCTGCCTTGTTCGGTGCTTGTTGTTGTTAACTTCGAGTGCAGTGAACATGGGTGAAAGGAAGAGAAGTGCATTACGATTGCTGAAAAATTACGTATTTTGAATATAGTGAAGGAAACTGGCAACATGAAACGCACTGAAATCACTAAGAAATTGGGGATTGCTCCGTCCACCTTAACCCGATGAGTGCTACGCCCGCCTATAGACGGGCTGACGCGGGTGGTCCACCAGTGCTACGCCCGTCTATAGACGGTGCACGAGAACTTTTATTTTTTTCAGTTTCCTGGTTCACTCTGAAGAGCTGAATCTATGTCTGGCATGTTCTGGCATCTGTTGGGCATTTTGTGGAACTAATTGAGCACGGGTAATTGCTTCGGGAAGTGACTACCAGAGCTTTTTGTAGAAGTCTGTTCTCTACAGCTGTCGTTCATCCGTGATGTAAACAAACATGGCAGAACAAGAAGCTAGTTGCTCTCGTCGCGATGTTATTTCGGATCAAAGAATCCTTCAGTTATTAACCACAGCGGAAAGTTATGATGAAGACGAAGATTTTAATATATCAGTGAGTGATTTAGAAAGTGAAAGTGATTCAGAGAATTCTGAAATTATTGTAAGTAAGAAGAAAACAGACCCTCCTCCTAAAAGACAGAAGAAAAACAAGGCAAGTACAAATGGCATTTCATCACTATTTTCGTGGCAGACGGATGACTTTTCTCCACCAGACTTTCAAGTGACAGTCACAGATTCTGGAACCCAAGTAGTGTTTGATGAAAACCCTAAAATTGTTGATTTTTTTTAAAACTTTTGTGACTTTGGATTTGGTGCAGCTGGTTGTTGATGAAACAAATCGGTATCACAAACAACTGGTGGAAAACATCGAACTGTCACCACATTCCAGGTTTAGAAAGTGGAAAGATTTACAGTGGATCAAATGTACACTTTCCTTGCAGTGTGTATGCTAATGGCAAGAAACAGTAGGAACAATATTTTTGAACACTGGTCATGTGATAGGTTGCTCTACTCGCCAATTTATTCAGAAATGATGCCTAGGGATACATTTCAAATGATTCTCGCAATGTTGCACATGTGTAACAATGATGTTCTACCTCCTGGGGATCGACTTTTCAAAATTAGAGAGGTAGTGAACTATGTGAGAAAAATATTTAGAAAATCTTTGAAGCCATTCACCAAGCTGTGCATTGATGAGTCACTTGTGTTGTTGAAAGGAAGGTTGTCCTTCAAACAATATATACCATCGAAACGTCACAGGTTTGGTGTTAAACTTTTTGTTCTGTGCGATGTAGAAACCGGCTATATTTTAGATTTTGTTATATACATGGGTGCTGATACAGATATCTGCACTAATGAACTACTATAAGGCATCCAACGTTTAGAATGAAGCATTGGTCTTATGGCACGTTACGACAGGGTTGCCACTCCGTGAGAGGAGGCAGTTCAAAGCGCTTCGCATACACTTTCCGCACATTCAGCGATTGTGCAGTGATGAAGACTTGAATTAAGTACTGTATAATAATACTAATAGTAGGCTAACATACCACATAAAACGAAATTAAATAAACTATAATGTGTGCTGAATGTAACATAAAGAAAACAATCAAAATAAAATAAATAAAGTACAAGCACAAGAAAATGAGTGAAGTTTCGACTGCAGTTAAAGTTGAAGTACGCCATTAAAGAAAATACTCCTCATTGGCTTACCTTTCATGATTTATACTTTTGTTAGATTTAAGATTCTTAAAATAACTGAACACATTAATTATGACCTGTTTTTCCCTTCTTCTGAGCACTTGACCACGCTTTCTTTTCACAAAATTATCCATTGTTGTACGTGAAATACGTAAAATGCAACACGTTAAATCTAACAGAACTTCTGCACACACACTCAAGATAGAGACAGCTGAACTACTGAAATACAAGCTCGAAGGGCACAGTAATAAAGCTGTGAGTAGCAAGCTGCACCCCGCTGTCCTTCGAAACTTCATTCTTATAATCCGCCGTCAATGTACAGCCCGGCCTGTGTAAACAATTAAACCTACACTCAGGGTAAGCAGGTAGAAAACTTCTTCCAACATTCCTCTACAACTCTCAAACTGACATGACATGGTTATCTTTAAAAATAGAAAAGTTGGCAGTATACGAACTTTTTCAATGCTGCTATGCGGTCACGAGAGAATATTCAGAAATTTTACCTACATGCAAATTGTAATTTTGCCAGTATACAATATTTCAATAATCCATCATCAAGACAGCACATTTAGCTACACGTGTGTGAAAAATAGGCATCACAAAGTCAATGCAACATGATATAAGATCGATTTTACTGAATAGGGGACACAGTTTACCGTTTTTAAAAAAATATGGATATCGAATTTTTCTAGAATTTCTATCAAGTTTACGTAGTTCTAATACAGTAGAACCTCGATGCATCGTTTTTCAAGGGGGAGGGGGAAAATGACGATGGATGCGGGAAACGATAAATGCGGGTAACATAAAAAAATTGAGTAAAAAAATAAAGAAAGTACGGGTACTGTATTTGGACATATTTCTTCATGTAAACTTTATAGAGACATCAAAATATTGCAACCACGATGTACGCGATATGATTTCATATGTCATTTTATCACTTGCTCTTTTTAGTAAAAAAGTCATTAATTGTTTTTTGTTTCGTCAAAGCTTTACGTTTCAGACGAAACAAAGCCTTCTCAACTTGCATAATGTTCTCTTCTTCACGATCACTGATGACATGCGAGTACATGAAGGATTTCATCTTCGCTAAGACGGCATGCGCTTCGGCGAAACTCGGGACGACTTGGTGCTCACGATCGTCTTCTCTTCATCACTCCTCTGCCCCGCGCCATCATCGCACAGCTCGCCAATCTCCGCGGGAGATACTTCCGGTGTTCCGAATGAAAGAATACAGCAGTTCCGAGTGTTCGCGGGTCTCTGACCGGGCAAGCTATTTCAAGGCTAAATGACGTCACGCTATGACGACACCCGCTCAAGACCGTCTAAATGCTTTCATTGCTGTTCTGTGTGATCTAACTTGTTAGCCAAGCATTGCCAAACGCAGCGTAACATTATTGAGTTTACGAGAATTGCGTCGTCAGTGAAGTAAAGTTTTAATTACGAACTACAGATAAAATTGTAATCGCCGCACACGACCAAGATACTACACGGAACCACTCAGAATGAAATGAAACAGCACAATGACGGCTTGGCGCTTCGAGCAGAATCGTTGGCGCCTGAAGGCTCGTAGGCGTGGTTATATAGTGTGGTTGCGCGTAAACAATCTGCGCACTGCAGTCCAGCCTACTTGAACTTGCTTCAGCCGAGAAACTTGCTCAAGCCTAGGAACTCCTAATCGTTCGTACCTCGTACATTCTCGCGTAACAGGTTGCCGCTGTGCTGCTTCAAATTCAAAAGAACTTTAGCATATATTTTTCTCATAAACGATCAATGCGGGAAAATTGTGGCCAAGGACTAGTGATTTTTTGACGATCCATGCGAAAAAACGATAGTTCGAGGAACGATACATGCGGGGAAATTTAACATTAGTTTATATGGAAAATTTTCGGGACTAAATTAATTGAACGATGCATACGGGAAAACGACAGTTCCGGGAACGATGCATCGAGGTTCTACTGTATAGGACAAAAAAGATCGGCAAAACATAGTTCTACCCGAATATGCTTTTTTTTTCGACAAAGAAAAATTTTCGACTGATATGGCAACAGTGGATTGCTAGAGAATGACAGCGTCATACATTTCCCATGTGCAACAGAAAGAGAGAAGAATATCCCTATCTAACCAGTGCTTCATTCTAAACGTTGGATGCCTTATAGGAGTGTCAGGGAGTGTTGTAACCACATTACTTGAACCATACCTTGACATGGGACATCAACTGTTCATAGACAATTGGTATACTTGCCCACTGTTAGTAGACCATCTTGTAGGAAGAAAGACTCATGTGTGTGGTACTGTTCGTCAGAACCGAAAGGGGATGCCTGTTTTTGTAAAAGCATTACAGAAGGGGGATGTTGAGTCACATCATACTGACAACATGATGGCATTGCGTTGGAAGGATAAGAGGGAGGTTTACATGCTTACATCCTTCCATCGCAATAAAATGGTAACAACCCGGAAAACGGACCACAAAACAGGGGAAAGGGTGAAGAAACCATTTACTGCTGTCGATTACAACAAGAGTATGGGTGGGGTTGACAAGACAGATATGATGCTTTCTTACATTGAATGTGTTAGGAAAACCACGAGGTGGTACAAGAAAATGTTTTTTCACGTCATAGATCTGTGCCTTCTAAATGCATTTTCTTTGTACCAAGTCCAAACCGGTAGCCATATGTCCTTGGCGAAGTTCCAATTGGAAGTTATCCGAGAGCTGTCCGAACACCACCATACCCCTGTCAAACCACATAAAGGTGGCCGACCATCCCTAGAGTAAAATCCATTGCGCCTTACTGCACGTCATTTTCCTAATGAGATTCCCCCTAACCCCTCTGGTAAACCAGGTAAGAAGATATGCCATGTGTGTGCTCACTCCACCCAGCAGCCTGTGAAGCGGAGAGAAAGCCGCTATTGGTGCCGATTGTGTGACAAAGGGCTATGCATTGTGCCATGTTTTGAAGTGTTTCACACGAAGAAAACCTTCTAAAACAACAAATGTTACAGCAAACAGACTGGTCATACTTAGAAACTCATACAAAAGAAACATTTATAATGGTAATTTTGAGTTATTTTCTGTATTTCTGTATTTCTATATTTCATTCAGTAGTTTTCATTTTCATGTGTAGCCTACCACTGATCACACTGAATTTGTTAAAATATCAACCATTGTACTTGTAAGAAATAACATATATTAGTTGCCTACAGATTTTAGGAAATATTCTTATTTAGGTCCCTTTTCATTGTATAAAGGTGACGTACACGTGAGCACAAAAATTTAATTTTCATTTCTCTCACTATAATATTGAACATAATCGTAGGATCTTCAATTTGTAATTTGTATTTTAAAGAACCAACATTTACGCACATTTTAAGCTATTCACCCCCCTGATAGTTTAAAAATTGAGGCTTCTACAATTTATTTAACATACGAATGAATTAACTCGGCACTGAGGGGCCACACAGTCAAATGGAAACTCAGCACTTAAAGGGTTTAACACAATTGTAGCTAAGGCAGCGGAAATTGAAGAAGGCGAACTCTCATTCAGGGCAGAAAATATGAAGGTTTGGAAGATTGTTTGTTACAGTGGTTCAGGCAACATAGGGCAGAAGGCATTCATATCAGCAGACTAATGCTTTGCGAAAAGGCAAGTGAACTGGCAATTAGACTTGGTGTGGATTTTAGTGGTCCATCAGGCTGGTTACACAAATTTAAGGCTAGGCATGGCATCAGTAGTCACAATGTGTGTGGGGAGAGCAGGAGTGTTCATGCCGAGACTGTACAAGAATGGAAAGAAAGCCGTTGGAAAGAACTGACATCCCGATTCGCTCCTCAGGATATTTTCAACGCAGAAGAGACAATTTTACATGATTATACCTATTGTGACAACTTCAATCTTAACCATTTTTTTGTGGTCGAAATAACATCCATGCAAGTTTTCTAAGGTTTACATATTTTCCCCTCTCCTTTATGACCGTCTAGAATTTGTTTCTCATTTCTAACTTAACCTTTCGCGCGCGGCAGTAGTTTAGGCGGCACAGGATTTTGTAAAACAAAAATTCCATACAAATTGTTCAAAAGTTACTAAAATCATGCAAATCTGCTTTAAAAAATCTACATACCTTTTTCTGGATTGGAAACCTAACCTTGAAGAGGTTTGAAGACAATACAACATTTGGAGTGTCTGTTTGTCAATTGAAGAACGGCACAAGGGACACTGAACCTTTCGATCTCATATTGGCTGCTCACTGTGTGTCTATTCCTTACTATTCCATTTCTACGGTTTCAGGGTTGGAGCGATGAATATTTACGCGGTGAATGGTTCGTACGGCCGGATACCCTCCCTGACAGACCTCAAAGATTAGGTAATGAAAGATAAAATGCATGAAAATAAGTGAAACTGAACAAGGAGTTAGAAGGAAGCAATCGTGGCCGATTAGATGGTATCGTCCTGGCATTTGCCAGAGTTGAAAATTGGAAACCATGGAAGCCTACCATATTTCCTCGCATAATCATCGCCACCGCGTAATCGTCTCACCCCACTTTTGAAACACTAAAATAGGTTTATAAAATTTCATCGCATAATCGTCGCATAGCATTATTCGTATTTGTGCGCCAGTCAGTTGCACATGCTGCCGCGACTTTGTCAGAAGAAAAATATCTCTTCTTTATGCTTGAACTGTGACGAGCGGCAAGCTTCGTCACTTAGCACATTCCGTGAGCATATAATTTGGCATGATCTTGTCAGGGGAAAGTAAACTCGTATTCCTGCGGGCTATGAACTGTGACACGAGCGGCCAGCCTGCGAGCGTATAATTTGGCGTGATCTTGTCAGGAGAAAGTAATCTCATCTTTGAGCCTGCGGGCTATGAACTGTGACGCGAGCGGCCAGCGCACATTCCGCGAGCTTATAGGCCTAATCTGGCGTGATTTTGTCAGCAGAAAATAATCTCTTTTTTATGCTTGTGGGCTATGAACTGTGATGCGAGCGGTCAGCCTCATCACTTAGCACATTCCGCGACCTTATAGACCTAATCTGGCGTGATCTTGTCAGCAGAAAGTAATTTCGTCTGTATGCCTGCGGGCTATGAACTGTGACGCGAGCGGCCAGCCTGCGAGCGTATAATTTGGCGTGAGCTTGTCAGGGGAAAGTAAACTCTTCTTTATGCCTGCGGGCTCTGAACTGTGACGCGAGCGGCCAGCGCACATTCTGCGAGCTTATAGGCCTAATCTGGCATGATCTTGTCTGGAGAACGTAATCTCATCTTTGTGCCTGCGGGCTATGAACTGTGACGGGAGCGGCCGCATTCATTCCGCGAGCTTATAGGCCTAATCTGGCGTGATCTTGTCAGGAGAAAGTAATCTCATCTTTGTGCCTGCGGGCTATGAACTGTGACACGAGCGGCAGCGCAAATTCCGCGAGGTTATAGGCCTAATCTGGCGTAATCTTGTGAGGAGAAAGTAATCTCGTCTTTATGCCTGTGGGCTAAGAACTGTGACGCGAGCGGCCAGCACACATTCAGCGAGTTTATTGGCCTAATCTGGCGTGATCTTGTCGGGAGAAAGTAATCTCGTCTTTATGCCTGCGGGCTATGAACTGTGACGCGAGCGGCGAGTTTCGTCACTTAGCACATTCCGCGAGCTTATAAGCCTAATCCGGCGTGATCTTGTCAGGAGAAAGTAATCTCGTCTTTGTGCCTGCGGTCTATGAATCACGACGCGAACGGCCAGCTTCGTCAGCACATTCCGCGAGCTTTAACCTGTTGTGACCTTGTTAGAAGAAAGAAGCCTGTCTCTGACCGCAGGCTATGACTCACGCCAGACTCACGCTACCCGAATGACTGGCCCGTGCAGCAAGTAATGATACAGTATATTCTTTGAACTTTAATATTCTTCGCATAATCGTCGCACCCTGCTTTTTTCCCAAGAATTTTAGGCTAAAAAAGTGCGACGATTATGCGAGGAAATACGGTAATTCAAGGATGGCCGGCGGTGGAATTCGAATCCCCCATTGTCTATTCAGTTCGGAGCAGCAGGGTTCATGGTCTTACGCCTTAGCACGGTCGGTATTTCACTGCTCACTGTTAGAAAATGTATGTACAAGAAAATACTTCAAATGAATTTGTGTTTTTGTAAAAATGAATGATACGTAAATACGTGATATAGGAAATAAAGCTACAGTAAAACTTCACTTATACATTTTCCCTGAGACCAAAGGAAAAAGAAACGTAAAGTGTGAAATATGCATAAATGAAAGTCGGTAAATAATAACTGCAAAATGTACAGTATGTGACAATATGGGTTATAGTTAAGAAGTGAACGATAAGAAATAATTGTACGGTTGTTTAACTATAATCGGCAATATATAACAATACAACTACAAGAGAAATGCACCCAGATAAAGAAAAAAACAACAACAAAACAAAGAAAATTGAGCCACTTTTCGAAGTAGTCTGTTATCTTGGCTTGTTTTTTGTTAGCCGCGTCCACGACATGAACTGTATTTTCAAATCGATATAATTCGGCCATAATTTCCTCAGAAATGTTATGGCGCGTCACGAAATGTTTGATAGTCCATTAAGCTTTGACAGCATCATTAAAATCCACTGTATTATGCTGGGGCTCTCTGTCATCATCATTAATAATATACCGTAGTGTATATGAATTTATGGATTTTAATTTGTCTGAAGACGCAAGGTTATAACACAGAATCGATCTTGTATTTTTAATGGCTTGACGAGAAGGACTGAATAAGAAAACACGAATAAAAATTATAAGAGGAAATACTGTAATAAAATTTTTAATTTATCGGCGATCATAACACACTTCCGCTTAACATACGCTTCAGACACTGTCTAACCGTGTTCTACGGCGCTTCCTGTATTTTGAGAGATCAACATCTTGGCTTACAAAAATAGCGCTTGCTACTAATTATTACACAAGAAGCTGCTGGGTGTCGAGCGATATGGGAAATGCGGGAAATATACGGGAATTTTTGTTACCCGGGAAAAATACGTGAAATTCGCAATTGATACGGGAAATCTCGAAAAGTCTCATAATGCCAGACTTCTTAGCCCCGGAACGCTCGGTAGAGTCCTCTCGCTCAGCCTTCTATTTCGCCTGCAGACCGCGCTGCCACCCGCGATTTGTGCCACCGATAGAGCGCTAAGCGGGATGAGAACCCAGCCAACGTCGAATGCATGCTTTGCCTGGCCGGCCACCGGCCGTACCCTCTCCGCGCAGGGCTGCGCTCGTTGCTGACAATGACAAACGGGAATCAGTCCGCATTGTTATTCACAGAGGAGACCCGTTGTTTTTTGGATACAAGATGCATCGAGCGACAATGTTCGACAAGAACTTCGACCTGAGCTTCTTGACAAGAGCAGCCTTAAAGAAGCTAACAGCTCAAGAACTCAGAAAATTCCTGTAGTGCCAGCACATAATCCTCCGATTTGTAGTCTGCTTATTAAATGCTAACAGTTACCTCAAATTTTATCAGAAAATTATATTTCTTATATCAATATTTAGATCAGATTCTGTAGTTTAATTATATATAGGAAATAGATGTATTAAAGAAATGTAAGATCTAACAATCACTTCAATAACGTAAAAACAAAAAATTAATTCGAATTTCAAGCCAAAATTGCCAGGAAAACACATATCTTAGTTGAAAAATCCAATATACACAAATTGTTCCTTGATATGTTCTTAGTCACCAGTAAACATTTTGTTGCAATATGTGCATAACTTGGGTCACTACAGAAAATAAATTAGTTTCGACCAAAATCATGTTCCATAATTGGAGAAGAAAATAGAGAAGGAAGCAAAAAAAAAGCCTTCGAATTTCTCTCAAGATTATGTTGAAATCCCATAGATCAAGGCCTAAATCTTAACCAGTCTTTCTCAGTTTCAGGAGGGATAATTTGTATCCAAGTTGTTTTATTAGCCGTAGTCCTACCTGCATTAGCAGTATCAAGTCTCTCTTGAAGAGGTACATCATCTTCGGAACCACTTTCGCGATCACTATTTTCCGGCATTTGAGTCTGCTCTGGCCCACTCTCACTATCACTGTCACTTCTCGTATCGTAACTATTATGTTCGCAGTGTTCCACATCACTAAAATCACTTCCATCGTCTATTAATTCCGCAATAAGGTCAATATTGCCGGCAATGTTGACATCTCGAGTCGCCATCTTGACCACATGTAAACATTGAAATTTCAAAGCAAAGAGGATGCATATCATGGAATATTTACGCACATACGGAACTCCTTACAATAGGAAAAATAAACTTCAAACTATGCTTGACAACTTAGTACGTGTTTTATGTCGATAGATGTCACCTCAGGTACCTTTATCGCGACTTTTATGAAGGTCGATTTTTTCGACGTTGGCACTACAGACAGGTACACAGCGTCGAAAAAATCGACCTGTGGCACTTGCACAATAAAATAGGAACAACACTTTTATGCACTTACAAATATCACCAAAGGGCGGATTACCTCCAAGAGGACGGTAACTAAACGTCGGTGACACCACGTGGTACGAAACACCACTTAACACAGTTATGGACCACCCAGATAGTGGGACCATCAGGTACACAAAATTAAATGCATTTTATTTGTTTAAAATTCGTTAAACAACACAACGATATCCCTAGCAATAAATACACAAGGTTTGGCCCTGGGGTCACGTGCACTCAAAAACCAAGAAAACAAACACAGAACATTACACAGCAAGGGAAATAAAATACTTTAGCGCGACACTATAAGGAAATCGCACAGAGCAGACTTACATATGAATTAAAATACAACCACGAGGTTGCGCAATACAAGAACAAATTATGCACACGGAAGGAAATCCGTACAACTAACACACGCATGAACATATCAAAGAAAACGCAAATGGAAAAGACCAAAATAAAATAGAACTGACTACATTAGTAATGTACAAGCTCCGCTGAAACGGAGCAGATGATTAGCACACAACCGCCATGTATACGAACTCGAGCAAGACTCCCTTGAAACAGCGGAGGATAGCGGGACCCTATTGTCCGCTTACACAAAGGACTCCACCCCCGAAAATTTGGGATTTCAACTAAGCCCACAAGTTAAGCAGAAATACGAAGTTTTACAATTACCAAAATGAAACGTGCATGAGGCAAAAAGGAGGAAAACAAAGGGAAATGCGTCAGCGAAAGTTTCGAACTACCCGTGAACCCAAAAATGAGGACGTAAGATGATAAAAAAAAGAGAATGAAGGGACCCCTTGTAACTTAAATAAATAAACAAAATGCATGGCTGTGCTCGAGCTAATCAAGGAAGCTTGATAACACAGGAATTTACAATAATTTAGATCAAAGCCAAAACAGACGCCACGAGGAATGAAGCAACAAGTGGTCAGCCTCGATAAAAGGAGAAAAGCCTCCTTCACTGTATAATCAGGGCCTCCGACGAGGAAAATTGGTTAACAATTTAGATATAACACAGAGGCGGACACCAAAGTCCCCTTTCAGAGTGAAGCCCATCCGCTACACTGCGACCACGAGGGAACTTACGACGCAAAATAACACCCGAGAAATTCAAGAAACACAAGCTTCAATATGACGGCGGGCAAGTCAAAAGAATATCACACTTCCTCGAATACACTCGAACACAACTACGTATTAAAACTAGGTTGCATACTAAAACCTGTACTTGGGCTCGGGGATCCGAAACCCCCCAAGGAACCGTCTCGGTGAACAGTCAAGTCAGAAGACAGCGTCTTTCATGACAAAACCTCTCCATATATCAAACACCATAATCAGGGTGTCTACCGGTAACGAGAGTAACGAAAGTAACGAAAAAGTAACGAATTTTACAAATGGGTAACGAAAGTAACGAAAAAGTAACGAATTTTACAAACTGGTAACGAAAATTTTCTGAAGGCGGGTTGAATCATTTAAACTCGCGCCGCTAGGCTCAGAGATTGCGAGTTTCACGCAAGCGGCGCCGTGCCTATTGCATAGTACTAAGCTATGTCTCCGTGCCCGACCTCAAGGAAATACATACCGAGGATACCGTGAGAGGTATACATCGGTTTAACGTATATTTTCGGCATCAAGAAGTCTTAAGTTTCGTGTGAAATATTTTTCTGTGTTACTGCATTAGGAAACCTGACTTTTCGCGAGACGTTTATTCGCGAATACTTCCGAAACTAAAAAGAAATCTCTCATTTCTGTTATTTGGAAACTATGTCAAATTGAAGTCCAGAAATAACGCGAAACAATTTAATGTCGCAATCTTGCGAAATGTTACTGTTTCGAAAAAAATGCGAAAAATCTTCGAAATACATATAACTTATTTAAAAAATATGTCAAGTAAATTTGCGACATTCAGTATTAAATCGAAATTCCGTTATAAGTCGATTTTTCCTTCGAACTTTCGTTCCATCGGATATATAATCTAACCGATTATTTCGATAACTTGTTGATAATTCGTGGTTCTCAATCGAAATAAAACTTGCCCTCTTGTATTATTCGTGCAATCCTCTCAGAACAATTCGTAATATTCGATATCGTACCTACTTCGAACGTTCATCCTCCAAAATCGCATCCTCAAGACGGCCGGCTGACCGCACGACTTGCCTGCGGGAATCTCGTCAAACGGACCGTGATCGACGTCAGTTTCGTAAAATCATAAAACCCGTCCCCTATCGTGAACTTGTGACTACGAGGACTGCGGGAATCCTGTCAAAGGTGATTGGGCACCCATCACAGGGCACCCATCACGAAACCTACTTGCCACTTTTCCCATGACCGTATACTTAAAAGCGTGCGGGGAGCGAGAAGTGCATCAACCCACTTAAAAATGACAGCCTACGTAGCATCGAAATACTAAATCCTCCTCGTGATCCACCCTGAACTCATGAACTCCCTACAGCATAGGGACAAAGGGAATCACGGCGCCGACCGAACAACATGTTCATAACTACGCGTGAATTTTAACCATGCCCAACCTTGAGCTTGCGTCCACCATTCTATCAGGACAGATAGACAGGCAGACAATCGTTGAACGGCCGGGTGCGGCGACGATTGCATTATATCTCGAGGACAACTTAAAACGGCCGAGAGCGGCAGCGATTGCGATACATCGCGATATTTCTCCGCGTTCAATGACGAGGACAACTGTATTCTTGTCAAACGGACAGCAAGTGGCGCAGATTGTGTAATAATGCTATATTTTTTTGTGCCCGAACTCAAGGACAATGGAAATCTCGTCGAATGACTAAAAGTGACGCTGATGATCTAAATCGCGATTTTTCTCCGTGTTCTATCGTGAAAACTACGGGAAGCTCACCAAACAACAGAGACCAGCGCCGATCGTGTAACATCTCGATATTTCTCCGCATTTGACTGCGAAGACAGAATTCGGTGACGATCGCGTAACATCGCATACTTTTCTTCGCGACCTATCGCGGGGACGAAGGAAATCTCGCCAAATGGTCAAGAGCTGAGCAACCTCTTGGTACCGTAATAATAACAACATATTGTGGACAAGACGACATATTAGCTGAAACAACTCATTGGATATTAAATATCTAGTATATATTCATTATTTTTAAATTTTTTATAACATCATGTGAATTTCATTTAAAGCGGCTTCGGTGGTGTAGTTGGTAGCATGCTGAACTGCTGTGCCCAATATAGCGGGTCCAAACCCGGCCGAAGTCGTCGGATTTTTTAAAAGCGTTAAAAATCCTTCAGTATGCCTTCCTTCGGAGGGGAAGTAAAGCCGGCGGTCCCATGTCATGGATTTATGGCATGTAAATGATTCTTCCACAGACAAAACTTGTGTGAAGCTAAATTGTTAGGTTATATTTCGTCGGAACGCTCTATTAAAGTTCCAACGTTCACCACTAGGTATCATTGATATCTGGTAGCAACTTGAAATTGAACGGAACTTGTAGCTCAACCTAAGGGTGTCCGTTGGAAGCAGCTACAGACTCAGACGAGCTGAACATGTCCTCGGACACTCCCGGCACTAAAAGCCATACGATAAATAAAAAACTTCTTTAAAAACAGTTCATTGTTGTTTTTCTTCACCGCGTGATGAGCGCCTGTGCTTGTAGACCGCAGACGTAACTTGAATTCAAAGGTAACTAAAATTAATTTAAAGGTAACTAAAAGGTACCTAAAAAGTAACTAATTTTTACTTCATCCTTACAGTAGACACCCTGATAATATTGACAAAGGAACAGTAGTAGTAACACATGCACACTAAAATCTTCTTTCTTCCTTGAACATTGCCCAGGGCGTGGTGGCGCAGCGGTCAAGCTGTATGCCTCTCACCAAGGTTGACCGGGTTCGATTCCCGGTCAATGCATGTGAGATTTTCGAAGTGAAATGCCATGTCCTGTGGTTCGGATTCCACGTAAAACGGAGGTCCCGTGGCTTATGATCGCGAGATTAACGGTCACGTTAAACTACAAGCTTCCTTCCTTTTTGAACATTGCCCATAAGGCAGTGCCGTATTTGCGTCGCGCAGGTTGGTCATACTGGTCGGCCGCTTGGCGCTTTTCTTCTGTCGCCTCGCTGCTGACGATATACATCGGATTGACGAGTTCGATAATAATCGATACAGGCAAAGATGAATTTTGAGGTAATGTGGCCACACGTTTTCACTTTGAGGTTAAGGAATGTTAAATTGCCGAAACAGTGCACATAAGGTCCGAAAATATGCCTTGCGCTTTTACTCGGCGAGAACGACAGTATATTCCGGAAGGTTCATTTATAAGGTGCTTATGTCCTGATTTTTCAACTGAAGAATATACCACAATATTTTCTTCTTTGGGTTAGGTGAGTAAGGAAATTGTTGAAGCAAGCTCCGAACTGGAAGAACAGTGATAGGTAGACTTTGGTAGGGATAGAACATTTTAGGTTAGGGTTACTTTCATGTCATTTAATGTGACTTGCAACACGTCACATCTTTCATTGCCATTGTTTCGTTACTTTTACTTCACTGAAGATCGACCCGAGGACTGGATACATCCCGTACAGCATGTACAGAAAGAAATACTGAAGGTATCGAGGTGGATGAAATGATTATTAACCTTGGCAATTCATCAATCTCTGACGAAGACTGTGATGGTGGTGATGATGAAAGGTATAGTGAAGTGATGGAGGGTGTCAAAGAAACCCTTGCAAAGTGACTGAGGATAATTTATTTATTGGTGTCAGTTCGCTTGCATCGATCGATAATAGAGCACAGGCTATTGTTTCCCGTCATAGTGTTCAAAATATCAACTGTCATTCAATAGCCTACAACTCGACAACATAAAACCACGGCAATAATATTGCCACAGAGCGGCTTGCTTGAGTGCTCAGTGCTAAATATGTCTTTACCTTAACTTTAGCGGCTTCGGTAGCGTAGTTGGTAGCATGTTGAACTGCTATGCCCAAGACAGCGGGTTCAAACCCGGCCGAAGTATTTTTTTTTTTAAGAGCGTTAAAAATCTTTCAATATGCCTTCCTTCGGAGAGGAAGTAAAGCTGGCGGTCCCATGTCATCGATTTATGGCATGTAAATATCATTCCACAGACTGAACTTGTGTGAAGTTAAATTGTTAGGTTAGATTTCGTCAGAACGCGCTATCAAAGTTCCAACGTTCTCCACTAGGTATCATTGATATCTGATAGCAAAAGTTGAAACTACCTGAAATTGAACGGAACTTGTAGCTCACCCTAAGGGTGTCCGCTGGAAGCAGCTACAGACTCAGGCGAGCCGAACATGTTCTCGGACACTCCCGGCACTAGAAGCGTTACGATAAATAAATAAAATAATCTTAACTTTACTTTTGTATTATCACGAAAGCTAATATCCGTAGAGAGTCGCGATTCAGTGAGTGTGCATGGTGTTATCTGTTAACTACTGTACTGTAAGCTGTGAATGACCTCCACTCAGACTCGTGTATCATGTTAAAGGATAATCATTGCATGGTGAGTGTTTTTATATTCATTAGCTGTAGAGTGTGTGCCCTCTTTGTCGTATTTATTGAATTGAATACCGATGATAAAGGTATCATAGCTTCCGTGTGTAATTTATTTATTTATTCATCAAAGTATCGTATTTCTCTGTTTGAATGTTCTCGGCGTTGACTCAGGATAGTCTTTTAAAATATATTACGTATAATTGTACAGAAATGATTTCTGAAGTGTAGCGCTGTGTATTATTCGAATCAGTTGATTTACAGCAACACTAAAAACTTGGCAACACAGCTCAGATGTTCCAAGCTCCCGACATATCCTTCACGTTGTTTCCTCGAAATACAGGGCGTAGGTGAGAAGCTTGCCCAGAATTCTTGCCGTGTGGAGATGTAGGGTCTTGTTATGTGGCGACCGTGGGTTGCGGAGAGGAAAATCGGGGCAAAGTGACAGGAAGGCTGTCAGTACCAAATGCGCGGGGTTAGCAATACTGTCCTATAATTTACGCGGTAGATGGCGGACACACCTCCAATTTTACAAGTAGTGATCTAAAAAGGGATAGTGGGTGGGTAACATCTATTACTACATGACCCCCAAAAATATTATTCATTATTACAAAGGGTATTTTGACTATTTTCAGTAGTGTAGAAAATTGTATCGCCTTGTTCAGGGCTCCTACAGAGCTTACATTTTCTTTCGTTCTTTCACTTGCCATAGGACGCCACTGGCGTATGGTTATGCATTACCAGCTTCTGGTTTAGTAGTCAGGTAATGGAAGTAATGAGAACAGTGTACTACAATTTTCCTTGCATGTAACTAAGTAAATTATTGTTGTTAGGAGAAATAAAAGTTGTAAAATGCACCGTGAATGATATGATCTTCAGCTGTGTGCATTGTGAGAGCTCTGCATGTGTTCATTCCCTTATGTATTAATGATGCGAAATGTTAGCTAACTTTGTGCCGCATACAACACTCGTAGTCTCTAAATGCTGCACATTTTCTCGTAAATTTACAACAGAGTATGTTCGAATTGCTTATAAGATCGTGACAAAGAAAGTGTTTCTCCAATTGGATGTATATATTTAACTGTATGCACGTCGTATAATCTTGGCGAGGTGTTTTTTTTTCTCCACAGTGCAACTTTACACCGTAGTAGGCAAGCAACTTTTTGTATTTAGTTTTCGTAGTTTTCTGGCAATTTGTTTTAATAATTCATTCAAAATGAGGTTCGTTCGTTTGTGAAATTGAGGTCATAACCCCCCCTACCCTTTCAGTGATTACCGTATGGTACTTTACGTAGGCTAGGGTGAAGATGTAAATGAGCATTTAAAAAAATGTCGCCAGTTGTTTGGTTTATTAACCTATGGTAACATTTCCCACAGGTACCGTACTGAAAACTAGGCACGGTTGGATTTTAAGGTGGAACCGCATGTGCTTTCAAATATCGCTTTCTTGCAGTACCTGCAGTATGTATATAATTATAAAATGATTATTGGTTAATTAAGTGTTAATAGGCTATTGTAATTGTAGTGACTAAATACATATTAAAGAAGAAACAACACGTTCTTAGTAAATATTAGGCCTACCGGTACGGCGAATAGGGTATGACTCATAGCTTCCGTCACAATTTAGTATTTAAACGGGTCACGTAATGCATAATATACTAATATAACAACCGGATAGCAAATTATAATATTATTCTCACATATAACACTTTTAATTTGCACCAACTTAATACAATAAGTCTGTTGCATTTTGTAAGTTTTTTCGATTTAAATTACCTCTTGCGATTGTTTTCAACCTCAATTGCATTTTGTAAAGATTGGCAATCTAAATTGCTTTTTAGTAAGTCCTTCAATGTAGGCTTCAGGGCATTTTAGTGAGTATTTTGAGTTTCAATTGCATTTTGTAAGTATTTTCAACCAAAACCGCATTTTGCAAGAATTTTAAATCTCAATTGCATTTTGTTTTGTGGCTATTTTGCAAATATTTTGATTCTCAATTGCATTTTGTGGGTATTTTTAATCTAAATTACATTTTAAAGTATTTTCCATCTATATTGCATTTTGTAAGTATTGTCAATCCACATGAGTCGTTTGAATCTACCGTACATTTTGTAAGCATTTTCAATTTCAATTACATATTGTAAGTATTTTCAATTTCAATTGCACTTTGTGAATAATTTGGATTGGAACTGGGATATTTCAATCTGAATTGCATTGTGTATTTTCAATTTCAATTGCATTTTGTAAGTATTTTGAACCTCAATTGCATTTTGTACGTATTTTCGATCTCCTTTGCATTTTGTAAGTATTTTGAATTTCAATTGCATTTTGTAAGTATTTCGACTACATTCCATTTTGTACGTATTTTGAACCTAGCCTACATTTTGTGGGTATTTTTCAATCTATTCTTTTTGTGAATCTTTTCGTTCTAAATTCCCTTTTGTAAGAACATTTTGTGAATTGTTTCAATCTGAGTTCCTTTTTGTCAGTATTTTTCGTCTCACTTAATTTTCGTTCTGGTTTCCATTTCATTAACATTTTCGCTCTCACCCAGATCATTAGGGGCCGATAACCTAAATGTTAGGCCCCTTAAAACAACAATTATCATCATCATCAATACAATAAATCTAAGATAATTATGTTAGACCACTGCCGTTTGAAATTTGCAAATCGCACACTTAGTAGGTAAGCTGTTTGTTACAGTCGTCTCGGATGCGAAGTTTTACTAATTACTCTTTTAGGAGACACTTGTCTTTGGAATATTCATGAAAGGCCAACCCTCTAGTTCTTACTTCATAAGTTGAACGCCTAAAAACAAAACCACAATCCGAAATAATTAAGTAGATAATCACGAAAGAACGATTCACTGCCAATTAAAATCAAATGGAGATTCGCGGACCGGAAGTTCGCTATGAATATGCTTCGGTGCCATTTTAACTCGTGGATGCTCTATACTGTTACGGTACCATACAATTCAGTCACTTCCAGTAAACATTTATTATGTGACACTTCTATTCTCATTATTTCAGCTCTCCTCAGGTAAACACTATTTTATTTGTGTTCGTAGCATCTCATCCCATCTGCGAGAGAGTTCACGCTACAGATTAGGCCTAAATTTCGCCATCACCCGTGGGCTGCGGAAGTAACTCCAAAAATGCAGTTAGGCCTACACTTACGCTAGAAAATCTTGATTTGCGCTTGAAGATTCATTTTTCAGCCATTCGGTAAGCGAACTCTAGTCTTAAGAGAGTTCTAAAATATACGGGAATTTGGTGAATTTTCGTACAGGCAATATGGGAAATATACGGGAATTTAAAAAACATGTCATCGCTTGACACCCTGAGCTGTTTTTCCTTGTTCCAACACGCTGGCCAGCGAGTGTCGCTCAAGGCCATCGTAACATAAATAGCTCACGCTACTAATTATTACGCAAGAAGCTGCTTTTCCTTGTTCCAACACGCTGGCCAGCGTGAGTCACTCAAGGCCATCGTAACATAAATAGCGCGCGCTGCATTCCTCGCATCGAGCGTTTGACGCCAAGTACAGTCTGTACCAAATGTTTGCATTCAAACAGACTTTCTCAGAACACGCAACTTTTAAATGATGCTTTATATTGTAAGGGTCTTAAAATATGATCGTGTAAGTGTGAAAAACGAATAAATGTAAAACGTATATCAGAACTAAATTAACAATAAAAGTATAGGAATTTTGCCGGGACCAGGAAAAAACAACAACTTATAAGTGTGGAAAATGTATAAGTGTGAAACGTATAAAAGAAGTTTTATTGTTTATTATACACCATATTTAGTAATATTCTTCTACTTTATCTATCCCTTTTGCATCTCGGCGTTGGGTCTGCCAGTAACTTTCTGCATTCATTCCTATTCCCTGCGAGTACTGGTTTGCTGCAGAGTCCTTCCCTCCTTCTCTGCCACCTTTCAGACATATTGGATCCATTCCTTCCTGGGACGACCCCTTCTTCGAGTGCCTTCAGGCTTGGCCTCAAACACTTGCTTTGGTTTCCTTTCTTCATCCATAATATGTCCATAACATTGTAAAGCTTTCTTCTGGATAGTATGTACTACAGATTCCACCTTTAACCCCTCAAGCCGGTTGGCCGTACACTGTACGTCCGCTGGACTCTACTCGTTCAGCCGGTTCGACGTACCACAAACGTCCGGTGCAGGCGGAAGTTAGGATGCCTATTACGCATGAAACCCTGCTGCTTCGCCGGATCTTCTTTCACGTTATAAACCGAGAAGTTATGTACTTTCATGCCATCTCTGTTTCATAATTAGAACTAATACAAAGTTGATCGATATCCGTTGCTTTTGACGACTCATCGATCAGCAAAGGAACATGAAACGTGCTCTATTGAGTTTCAGGTTAGTTGCTTTAGAAGGTACCACATCCTTTCCTGCCATCTCGCGATTGTTTTGTGAACTATATCTAACTTGACAGTTTTAGTCACTTATGAAGGGGAAGCACCGATAGCAATTACTTAGTAGATAACTTTTGCTTCGTAGGCTAGAGGCTACTCAGTCGCAGATGAATAATTGCCGGACTGTCTCATTCTCTTACGGGTGCAGATATTATTGGTTTGATAGATGACAGTAGTGGAAGTGATGTATAGGGAGTGTTATTTTCGGTGGTGATACGGACTATGCACAGCATGATGTTACTGGAGAAGTGGGAGACAGCCCAGACGAGGAAGAAATAGCTTCAGCTGTAATAACAACGACCGCTGTTCAGTGTTTGTGGCGAGAGGTAGTCTTCGTCACAAGCACACAAAAGATCCCCTTCACGGGTATGCCGGGTACAAGAAGGCATTTCACGTCTGTTTTTTGCTGCTTTCGACAATGTGATTGAACTAGTTTGAGAAACAAATATGTAGGCCTACACGGCAGAATGTATGGTGGCGCGCCCTTGAAACCAAGGTCGCGCGCCAGGAAGTGGGAGTCGGTGACAGGGGACAACATTTATGTGTTCTTGTGGCTTGTATTGTTGATGGGGATGATGCAGAAACCTACCCTAAAGAGCTATTTCACCCCTATATTCCCTCAAACAATGCAAAGGAACAGGTTTGAAATAATATTGCGATATTTACATTTTGTTGAAAATTCGACACGGGATGCATACACTGGGCCTAAAAAGCTTTTCAAAATTCAGCTTTTCCTGGAAATTATACCAGAAAAAATATGTATATATGGAGATTGAACATTATCATGTAAATATCTTGCTTTCATTGTAAATATACCTGAAACAAATACCAAAAGTGGAACTTATCAAATTATTATACTTTTGTAAATATTGCGTGTGATTATGGACAACCCTGAAGAGCAGTCGTCACATATATTATTGAGAAACATTGGACATGATTTCGGTAAGTAATCCTAAAAATTTCATTACGTTATATTTCGTAGATTTAACATTATTAATTTTTTACCTTGTTGGTGTCGAAACCTCTGCTGAGCTTCAATTTAAATACCGCCGGAGAAGTGAAAACCTCCGGATTAAATAGCCGGCCTGAGGGGTTAATTGTTCTCTGATTGCTATATTTCGTATTTTTATCTTTTCTAGTTTTATTCACTATCTTCCGGAGGTATTTCATCTCTGAGGCAGTTGCTCTACTTTCATGTTTGTCCAGCATAGTCCATGTCTCAGCACCATAGGTGAGTGTAGGTAAAAAAAAACCTGTCTTATAGATTTGAATCTTGATTTTCTCTGAGACTTCCTTCTTCCCCACAATACACAGGCAAATCTGATAATATACGTTATTTGCCTTCTTTACTAGAGTATTAACTTTTCCGTCGATTCTTCCATCCTCAGTCAGTATTGTTCCCTGTTGGCCTATGTAAAGCTGTGGACTTGATCCATAGTCCTGCCTTGCCACTCAATCAACATATCTTCCCGATCTCCTCCTATCTTCATCACCTTACTCTTATTTATATTAATGGTGAGTCCTCTGTCTTGTAGGGAAGTTGCCCATTCTGTGGCAGCTTGTTGCAGGTCTTCTGAACTATTATTTATAAGTACTATGTCGTCCGCATACACTAGTGACTGAAGGACATTGGTCTCATTTTCCAGTTTCCAATTTTCATTTGCCTTGTCCTAGCTCTGCATTGACTGATCACTTGATTCATGAATACAATGAAGAGGAGTGGACTGGGATGTCTCCTTGTTTCATTCCTCTGTCCATCCTGAATTGTCCACTCTCATGTCCAACCAATCTCACTAATCCCTTGACCACCTTATACACACTTTGAATTTCTCTGATCAAAATTCTTCCCATCGGTAAAATTTCCAATGCTTTTCCTCTTTAGGTACCGAGTCAAACGCATCTGTAATGTCAAGAAATGCCAAATATGCTTCCTTCCCTCTGTTGTTTATTCTCTCTATGAGGTGTCGAAGGCAACTAATCTGATCTTGAGTTAGCCAATGTGGGTGGAATGCTGCTTGTTCTTGTAGTTCTGGCTCCACCTGTCTTCGTAGTCTTTTCTCTACAATTCTTGTGCATAGCTTCAATACAACTTCTTCTTCTCAAGTACCTCGTCCTCCAAGAACTTTGACAATCAGTAGCATGATCTTCTGTTTGTCTATAGCTGTTCTAAACAGTGATACTGTATTAAGTCCAAAACACTGGCTTAAGTTCTTTAGCCAAGATATTAGTCTGCATCCTGGACCCCTAATGCCATCAATCTTCCCTTGAATAATTAATTGCAAGAGGTGATATTTGTTGTTGCGCATGAAATGACCAAAGTATTCTAGTTTTCTCCTTTTGATGATACTGAGAATTTCCGAGTCTTTGTTCATACGCCGCAGTACTTCCTCATTTGTGACTTTAGCTGTCCATGATATCCTTAAAATCCTGCGACACGTCCACATTTCAAATGCTATCAGTTTCTTACTTGAACCTCGGTAAGTGCCCATGATTCGACTCCATAGAGCAGGACACTAAAAACGTAGCTTCGAAGCAGTCGGGTGCGTAATGACAGACTTCAATCACGGCTGGTCAAAACTCTTCTCATTTTCATGAAAGAACTTCTGGCCTGCTCAATTATACAGCATATTTCTTGACTTAAGTCCTAGTTATTATTGATTTGACATATTTATTTGATGAAACCCTTTCAATTCTTTCATTACAAAGTGTAAGAAAGCCCTGAATTTCATCTTTGTTTCTACTAACAACCATCCACTTTTTTTTTCTTCATTTAAATGTAATCCCATGGCATTACTCTCTTCAGTAATAGAATCCAGTAGTGTTCGTAGATCATCCATACTTGTTGCAAGGATGACAGTGTCATCAGCATATTGGATGTTATTAATGGTAGATCCATTTACCACTACCCCTTTAGACTTTACATCAAGAGCATCTTGGAAAATCTTTTCAGAATAGATGTTGAAGAGGAGTGGAGAAAGAATGCAACCTTGGCGAACTCCCTTCATAATCGATACTTCTTCAGACAGCTGACCATCAACATGTACAGCAGCACGTTGATTCCAGTACAGATTTCCAATTAATCGGATGTCACGTCCATCTAGTCCCAGATCACATAAAATGTTAGTTTATCGTGTTGAACAGTGTCAAACACATGTAAACATCGACACGAACATCACAACATCGTTGAATCAACATCTGAGGACTGAGCAATGCCTCCTTTCTGAAACCAATCCCGAATCCAAACCTTCAGTGCAGGATTTTAAGGAATAACTTCAGGGCATGACTCATTAAACTGGTCATTCTATAGTCATTGCAGCACTTTGCATTGGTCTTTTTGGGAATCGGTATAAAAGTTGATTTGAGCCAATCATGTGGTATATATCCACTTCGATAGATATTATTGAACAAACCAACCAGCAAGGAAAGAGATCGTTCATCCTTGAGAAGCTTTAGTATTTCAATGCGGAATTCATCTGGACCTGGAGCCTTTCCACTCTTCGATATTGTTATGGCATGTTCAATTTCAGCTCTTGTAATATCTATGCTATCGCCCGTTCGAATTCCATGATCAACACTTCTGTTGTCTTCGAATAGAGTTCCAATGTAGTCCTTCCATTCTGTTAACTTATCTTCAGTACTAGGGAGAATGATGCCATATTTATTTATGAGAATCCCAATCCCTCTGTTCTTACAAATCCCAGCTGCTTGCTTAACTTTTTTATACATGTTGAACGAGTCAGGCTTTGCACACAGTTCTTCTATTTTGCTACATTCCTTTGAAAGGTGTTGTTCTTTGGCAGTACGGATTTTCTTCCGTATTAATTTCTTCAATTCTCTGTACTTTATCGGGTCATTATTCTTGAAAGGTCTTCTGCAATCGATCAATTGTAGAATTTTATCTGTCATCTAAGGTTTGATTTTCCTACTCTCCGTGGCCTGTAGTTTTTCTCGACACACTTCATTCACTGAGGATTTGAATTGGTTCCAAGTGGCTTCGATATTATGTGTATCCTTGTTCGACTGGATATAATCTAGTTTTGTACTGTTTGGTCATCATTTCTCAATACAGGGTCTTGGAGCTTATGGATTGCAAAATGATTGCTGTGCCTCACTGGGTGATATTTTTTCAAGTTCAAATTCATTGTGGCTAATAAAACATTATGATCGGAGTTAATATCAGCACCAGGATATGTCTTCACACTTTTTAGGGAATTTCTGAATCGCTTATTGATGAGGATATAGTCAATTTGATTCCTGACATTATTGTCGATGTTTGAGGTCCATGTGTCAAGACGACGTGGAGGAAGCTGAAAATGAGTGTTTGCTATGATGCACTCTTCCTCTGGCATAGCTGGACCAATCGATCACCTCGATCATTGCCACTCCCTAATCCGATATTACCCACTATATCAGCGTGTCAACCTTGACCTACCTTGGCATTAAAATCGCCCATCACAATGGTAATCTCATGCATTTTGGTGAAAGACAAGGCCGTTTTGACTTGGGTGTAGAACGCTTCGAATTCTTCATCTGATGCACAAGTTGGAGCATACACCTGGATAATATTCAGTAATATCGGTTTTGCATTGAATTGTAGAAAAATTACCCTATCGGACACACGTACAAAGGTCTTCACCGCCGCAGTAATATCTGGATGCAATATGAACCCTACTCCATTATAATGGTGGGGATTGTAATTACCTGCATAATATACCTGGTACCCATTTACGTTACATTTTCCAGAATTAGGCCAGTGCATCTCACTAATTCCAAGGATGTCAACTTTGTCTTTCCATTTCTCTGATGTCATTGTGAGTCTTTCCACTTGAAATAAACTGCAGACATTCCAAGTGGCTATCCTTTTCATGACTGGCCCGGAGATTCTTAGCACCCCCTGCCCATTTAAGGGCTGCCGGGGACTAGGGGCCTTGGCTTTAGATTGTCCAGTCATGCTAAAGATTATCCTAGAGAAGATAATGTGCTGGTTTCCCGGTTGCCTTCCACATTCCCATGCCGTTGACCAATTTTTATTGGTTCCACCGGCTTTAAGGACAATTTCTTATACTAAGGACAAGAGTGTCCTGCTTCATCATGAAGATGAATTTGGAAGCTTATCCCGGCCTCCATTCGGTCTCTCCAGCATTGGAACAGATACCTTATACTCCATTAATCCCGAGCACTGGGCTGCCACTTCTGCCAGTGACACTGTACCAAAGACCAACTTCTCTACTGTAGCTGCCGTTGTGGTCTTCACCATAATCCCGGCAAGGGACCCTTATATGGGACTACCAGCCGGGTCAGCTAGCCCAAGGTTTTTTACAGAGGTGTTACTCCTCTATCACTCCTTATCCCGAGAGCCTCGTCTGTTTACAACAGGGTGCACCACTTATAAGAAAAGGATGACATTTGGATGAGAATTCTCACCAGTCATTAAAATTACCTACTGAAAAGAACTATCAAAAAGAATCATACAGACAATAAAAAAGCAGAATATGAAAGGTGCATATGTCTACTGATTTCTTCTTCTTCCTCTTCAATACAACTAATAAGCAAATGGCTCGATAGTTCCGACAATCTGTTGTACTTCCGTTCTTATGGATTGATGATGTTGTTAGTCCATTCCTCAGGTATTATTTCTTCCTTCCAGCAAATATTAAACAGAATTCTTAACCATTCTCTTAATTCATCACTTCCTTTCTTAATCAATGCAGGAGCTATATCATCCGGGCCAGATGCTTTACCATTCTTCATCTTTGTCAATTTCATATCTACTGATTTCTTCTTCATCATCCCCCTATCTTCTGATTGTAGTTGTTGCTCTTGCTCTATCTCTTCCCTCTCAGTTTCGAACACCTCTGCTTAGTACTCTCTCAGTTTCCAGTACTACTTCTACTTTGGTTTTAGGTATGCAATCTTTGTTTTGTATACTTCTTACTTTCTTCCCATACTTTCCTCTAAGTCCTTTGACAAATGTCCAGAACCTTCATTTATTTTCATGGAAATTTTTCTCTGTTTCATCTCCAAATTCTTTCCAACTATCCTCTTTCGCTTGCGTGACAACATTTCTAGCTTCCACATATTTTCATCCTCTTTCGCTTGCCTGACAATTTGTTTCGATGCATTTCTATCTTCCACATATTTCTCCCAGTCATCCCTCCTCTTGCTTTGCACATATTTCTTCCATGCTTCTTTCTTCTCCTTTACTGCCTCCTGCTCTACTTCATTCCACCGTCTAGTTCTCTTCTGAAAGCCTCCTAATGTCTTCATCCCACATATGTCTTGTGCTGTTTTCTTGATGTCTCTTAGTACTTCCCAGACGTGTTCAGCTGAATTCATGTGAGTATTCCCTCTGGCTGCCTGCAGACTCTGATCCAACTCATCTGTATATCTCTTCTTCTTTTCTTCATCATTAAGTTCATCTATATTCAACTTGGAGTACTTTCTGGGTCTCTGAGGCTTTGGTGTCTGGAAGTTCATAGTCTTGACTAATAGGTGATGTTCAGTGCTCATCTCCACACTTATAAAATCTCGTACATCATCGATTGCGTAACTTGCACTCTCTGTGTTTGTAAAATAGTCCATAGCACTAGTTACATCTCGTCCTTCAGCTTTCCATTAAGAAGTAGATTACCTACGCAGAACTCTTATTATTCTGTCTCCATTACGATTCTTAACCGCTTCTGCCGCATATTTGCCAACACATCCATGTCCTTCCTCAAACTCGTTACCTATCCGTGCATTTCAATCTCCCATGACGATGACATATTTATTCCCATCATGAGCTCTGTAAATTGTTGTCTGCAAGGCTTGGTAGAAGTCATCTTCCTCTGCTTCACCTCTGTCTTCTGAGGGTGACGATCAAGATGTCCTCTTGTAAGCTGAGGTCCATTCTGATTATCCTGGAATTTACTGCTTCCCAGTATCTCACTTGGTTGTTGTGTGTGGGACTTACTATGACTCCAACTCCCACTTCGGCTCTTTCATCTGTATCCACTCCTGAATACCACAAGGTATATTCTTTATCCATTGCCATTTGTCCACTACCCTCTTCTTTGTTTCACTAATCCCCAGCAAAGGATTTTATATTTCTGCATTTCTTCTTCTGAGCGAATGGGTCTCCTAGGACCACGCGGAATCAACACTTATTGGCCTTGATGTTTGCCCAATAACTCTTCGTGCGCAATTATTGAGCGAGTCCTCGTCGCTTAGACTAGACGTGTCTGGTAGGTCTTCTCTTTCCTCCCTCAAAACCCCGTGTATGAGTAATTTTCGTAATTTCCTCTCGATCCTTGAGATTGGGAAAACCTAATTCAGCCAAGTCCTTTTCTGCCTGTTTGTACCAATTGGACCTTGTTGGTAGGTTTTAGCTAGGGATTAACACTACCTAAGGCATACCTGCCAACTCTCCCGATTTAGGCGGGAGACTCCCGATTTCAGACCATTTCTCCCGCCCTCCTGCTTAACGTATTAAATCACCCGATTTTTCAAAAATCCCCCGCGTAATTTCGGATTGAATGTGCGAGATGACACTCCAGTCGTCGATCGAACGGATCGACTTTACGTGTTTTGAAGTGATATATCGATACCGCAGTTTCGCTCTGTATCGATAATAGACAACTGCGTACTAACTCCCGCATCACGTCCTGCTGTTAATTCAGCGCTTGTTACTAGTTGTTTTGCATAATGACCTGTGGGTGATAGGTAGTTGTGCGCTGCGGAATATTGTATCTGTTTCACACGTGAAATTATATGATATATGTATAACTTGGTTAGATGTTGTTGGCGTTAATATGCCCGTAGGCTATTGTGATTTTTCGATCTGAGTGATTGCGTCCGCTCCTCGGTAATATGGCGAGGAAATATGATGTGACATTTAAAAGTGTGTACACAGATAACTTTCCGCATATAACTGAGTCAAGAAGAGGCGCAACATTTGCATTTTGAGATTTCAGGTGTGATTTCAGTATCTCACATGGTGGAAAGGGAGACATTTTAAAACATGTGCTCTCAAATGAACATAAAGACAATGTACAATGTGTTGGGAAAAACAAGAAACTTGATTATTTCAAGTGTAAGGAGGAAGACACTGACAGTATAACACGTGCTGATGTATTGTTCACATCATTTATTATTGAACATAACCTCCCTGTCAATTGTTCCGATCACGTTGGTCCTTTATTTAGGATGATGTTCCCAGACTCAAAAATTGCCGGGAGATATGGCTCAGCCAGAACTCAAGTATGTCAAATTGTCTAAAGTTATGCTATCCATTCTGACCATTCCGCATAGTAATGCAGAGTGTGAGAGGATGTTCAGTCTTGTCAGAAAACCAAGAACGCAGTTCAGGTCATCTCTCTCCGACAAGACTTTGGACAAACTTATAACTCTGAAGTCGACTCAGAAAGGGAAGTGTGTTGAGCAAGAATATAGCAAGACCTTTTTTGAAGAGGGCAAAATCAGCCACAGTCACCTGCAACAACGACCAATAATATGATCTTCGAGACGTCACTAGTTTTGTATGCCTGAGTGTGGTCGAAAGAAATGTATGCTTGTTTGATGGAGTAGTTAGAATTTAAAATTACTCAGTCTTAAGTAGGGGTCGACGGTGCACCGATTTTTCTGTTTCGGTACGGTACAAAGGAAATTACCGACCTCGGTTCGAGACGATAAAAAACTCTGTAAAAAGTTCGGTTCGGTACAAGAGACATAAATACCGTAATTTAAGGAAACCTTTTTATTTAGACATCCAAAGTATTGCCCTTTATCATCAATGTTTTACTTCAATAGTTAGTTAAATACAGTAAAACTTCTTGTATACGGTTCATATTTATACCTTTTCTATACGATTTTTTCCTGGTCCCGGCAAAATGCCTTTCCATGTTAATTTATCTCCGATATACGTTTTACATTTATTCGTTTTTCACGCTTAAGGTCGATTCACACTATACGTTACGTAACCATTCCGTTTCCTTTCCATCATATCACCGTGCATGAAAGTTTACTGTATTTTAAATGAGTACATGCACACTGCACGTTACATACACCTTCCGTGACCCTTCCGTTTCCTGACAGGATTGTTTGGCAGCAATGTTTACGGAACGTATGCGGTCACTTATTGACAGTGTGCACTAGCAACCATTTCCATTCCGTGTCTAGAAGGCGTGTTTTGGCGCTCTGTGTTTATTCACTGGCATTAACCTGGGTTAGGTTTGGTTAAAGTTTGCGGTTACACTCGCCAAAACGAAATAGGTTATAACTTAAGAAAAGTTAGCAATATGGAGACTAAAGATGTATTGGAATTGATATGGTGAATAAATAATGGTATTGGATTTTTTTTTTTTTTTTTTTTAGAACTTTTCATGCTGACCAATTCTTACGCTCATAGTATATTGATTTTTTTAACGGGTTGCCCAGCTTAAGCTTAAGAAGCGCACTGACGCCAAGTTTGTTTTCGACTTTTTCACTTCAATGTACTCGGGGACAGTTTGAGACGTTGTCTTGGTACCCAATAACATTTTTAATAACATTATTAATAATAGATAGTCTAATAATAATTATTATTATGATATGAAGAGAAATATTGTCAATTCAAATTACAGTACAGTAAGTATGTAGTTAGTTTTAGTTGTAAGTATGTAGTTAGTTTGTTTATTAGATATAGGTCATTGTTCTATTAGACTGTGGTGTGTGAGTGTGTCTGGTAGCAGTTGCATTGTTTATTAGTTATAGTTCATTGTTTCAGTAGACTGTGATGTGTGAGGGTGCATGTGAGTGTGCCTGGTGACAGACTGTTATAGTGGTAGTATTTGTTGTTGATGGAACTTAAGTTTTTTCTTTTCTTTCTTCGTTAGTAGACTTTTGGTATTTAATTGTTAGTAGAAGGTTAGTATTTTTGTTAGTAGAATTGCTCTTTAATTATTCTGAAAGGGAGTAGCAGCCTTTCAGAATAAATCAATTCTTTACTAGTCTTATAGACGGTTAAGATATTGATAATATAAGCCAAACAATGGCTACACTGCATCCTGCTGCACGGCTGAAAGCAACGGGAAACTACAGCCGTAATGCTATTCCTGAGGATATGCACCTCTCTATGCATAATTACATGTGATGATGGCCTCCTCCCTTGTAAAATTTCAATCCGGAGGTAAACTAGTCCCCCGTTCGTATCTCCGGGTGGGGACTACTCGAGAGGGTGTTAACATCACAGAAGTGACTAAGAGGAAATCTGACATTCTACGGATAGGAGCGTGGAATGTTAGAAGTCTGCTAGGAAGTGGAAGGTTAGAAAACTTAGAAAGGGAAATGGATAGGTTAAGGTTGGATTTGGTTGGGATTAGTGAAATGCGCTGGCAGGAAGAACAGGACTTTTGGTCAGGAGACTATAGAGTCATTAGCACTAAATCAAACAATGGCCAAGCAGGGGTTGGTCTCATATTGAGTAGGAAACTTGGACAGCGGGTGGAATATTATGAGCAATATAGTGAAAGGATTATTGTAGCAAAAATCAATACTAAACCTACGTGCACCACAGTGGTACAAGTCGATATGCCTACCAGTCAAGCTGATGATGAGGATGTTGAAAAGGTCTACAAAGAAATAGACGAAATTCTGAGGTATATCAAGGGTGATGAAAATGTTATAGTAATGGGTGATTGGAATGCTGTGGTAGGAAAAGGGAGAGAAGGGAAGATAGTAGGAGATTTCGGATTGGGTGAAAGGAATGATCGAGGAAGCAGGCTGATGGAATTCTGCACCGAGCATGAGTTGCTCATAGCTAACACCTTATTCAATAACCACAATAGAAGAATATACACATGGATGAGACCAGGAGATACAGGGCGTTACCAAATCGACTTCATTATGGTCAAGCAAAGGTTTCGAAACCAGATTTTGGATTGTAAAACATATCCTGGTGCTGACATAAACTCTGACCACAATCTGGTTGTAATGAAATGCAGATTAAAGTTGAAGAAACTGAAGAAAAGTCAAAAGCCCAAAATGGTGGGCAATAGACAGACTGAATGTAAAGGATGTAAACGAAAGATTCAAGAAGAATATAAAGGAAGGACTAATGAAAAACCCTAAACAAACTTCAATTGCAGACGAATGGGCACTTTTGAAGAATGAAATAACAAAATCCGCAGAAGGAAACATTGGTAGGCAAAAAAGAATAGGTAGAAAACCGTGGATCACTCAGGATATACTAGAATTGATGGATGAAAGGCGGAAACACAAGAATGTAAGAGATGAAAAGGGGAAAGCAGAATACAGACGTCGGAGAAATGAGGTCAACAAGAAGTGCAAGAAAGCGAAAGAAGAATGGTTGAAAGAGAAATGTGCAGGTATAGAAATTTGTCTGAAATTAGGAAAAGTAGACACAGCTTATCGAAGGATTAAGAATACATTTGGGGAAAAGAAGACTAAGTGCTGTAATATTAAGGACACAAATGGAAAGCCTCTAACAGATGGGGAAGAAAAGGTTGAGAGATGGAAAGCTTACATAGGGAGTTTGTATAAGGGAATGGAGATTGAGAATCTTGTAATGGAAAGGGAGGAGGAAATTGATGAGGATGCAAAAAGAGATTTAATATTGAGATCAGAATTTGATTGAGCTTTGAAAGACTTAAGCAGGAACAAAGCACCAGGCATAGATGATATACCGATTGAGTTGCTACGCTGCATAGGAGATGAAGGTCTGATCAGGTTATTTCACTTGGTGTGTAGGATTTATGAGACAGGTGAGGTACCCCCTGATTTCAAGAAGAATGTAATCATTCCTATACCAAAGAAAGTGGGAGCTGACAGATGTGAAGATTACCGTACAATCAGCTTGATTACTCATGCTTCAAAGATCCTGTCTAGAATAATTTACAAGAGGATTGAAAGCCAGATAGAAAGGGAGTTGGGTGAAGACCAGTTTGGTTTCAGGAGAAATGTAGGAACAAAGGAAGCTGTACTAAGTCTTAGGCTGATTTTGGAAGGTAGAATAAGGAAAGATAAGAGAACGTTCATGGCATTTGTAGACTTAGAAAAGGCTTTTGATAACGTTGATTGGACTAAATTGTTTGACATTTTGAAAACTATTGGAATAAAGTACAGGGATAGGAGGGTGATATACAATCTATACAGAAACCAGCCAGCAGTCATTCGAGCTGAAGGACATGAGAGAGAAGCTGATATTCAGAAAGGTGTTAGGCAAGGCTGCAACTTATCACCCATACTTTTCAATCTTTACATTGAACAAGCAATGAAGGAAATTAGAGAGAAATTTAAAGTGGGAGTGAAGATTCAAGGAGAAATAATTTCAACTCTGAGATTTGCTGATGACATAGTCATCTTGGCCGACAAGCCTGAGGATTTGAATGAGTTTTTGAATGGTATGGACTCCATCTTACGGAAAGAATACATGATGAAAATTAATAATTGTAAAACAAAAATACTAGAATGCAGCCAAAATAAATCAGAAATCTCTATGGACATCAAATTGGCAGGTGAAAAGCTGAAGGAAGTAGGAGACTTCTGTTACTTAGGAAGCAAAATAACCAGTGATGGACGAAGCAAAGAGGATATAAAAAGTAGGTTGGCTCGGGCAAGGAAAGCATTTCTACAAAAAAGGAATCTGTTGACATCGAATATAGATTTAGGTATTAGGAAGTCATTTTTGAAAGCCTTTGTCTGGAGCGTGGCGCTCTATGGAAGTGAAACTTGGACTATTGGTGCAGCAGAAAAGAGGAGAATTGAAGCATTTGAAATGTGGTGTTACAGGAGAATGATGAAGATCAGATGGGTAGATAGGGTTACAAACGAAGAGGTATTAAGACGAGTGGGAGAGGAGAGAGGTTTCTGGCGACTGCTAATGAAGAGAAGAGATAGGTTAGTAGGACACATACTAAGACACCCAGGAATAGCAAGCTTAGTTATGGAAGGAAGGGTGGAGGACAAGAACTGTAGGGGTAGACCAAGGTTAGAATATGTTAAACAGATTGCCTCGGATGTAGGGTGTGGTAGCTACGTAGAGATGAAACGATTAGCTCAGGACAGGGAGGCATGGAGAGCTGCATCAAACCAGTCAAGACTGAAGACTCAAACAACAAAACAATTGTAATTGATATGGTGAATAAATAATGATGATGTCGATCATATGATTGTGTTTCCTACAATATATAGAGGGCGAAACTATTTTTAAAAATATCGCAATGGCTCTGAATGCTTCCAGAGAACAGTATTTCCCCCCAGGGGCTCACATCTAGTGGGACGTGGGTTGGCGACCACGGGACCCCAGCTGAGTCCGGCATTGCTTCCACTTACTTGTGCCGGGCTCCTCTCCGTCTTCTTTGCAATCGACCTCCTTTGGTCAACTCTTGTTCTTTTCCGACCCCAACGGTATTAGGGTATACGAAGCCTAGGGAGTATTTCACTTTCCCGCCTTAATTGGCCCTTGTCTCATCTTTCCTGATCCCGCACTGTTTTTGTTAATTGGCTCCCCGTGTATCTAAATTCCTTTTAGCTTTTTTTTTTTCTTCGCATCTACACTCCATTTTGTGGGTATTTTCAATCTACGTTGCATTTTGTAAGTCTTTTCGTTCTAAGTTGCATTTTGCGAGTGTTTTCAACCTCAATTGCAATCGTGAAATATAAAATTACAAAAACCACAAAGAATTTGATATTAGCCTATATGATTTCATTTGTTGAGTGCTGAGTGGTTCAAGTTCAAACATGATGTGATATCCGTACTTTCAATAGTAGTTTCAGATTATGTTTGAATTGGCACTTCTAATGTGGTTAAAATTTCAGTAACCACAGTAGTAGTCTGGTTAGTAATTTCACCACCAGACTATACCCGGGTTAACTTCAAAGCTCGCCAAAACGGCCTGGTTAGCTTTTGTATTAACCAAAGTATACCATACGCCAAACCGCGTCTTATATTCCAGCATCATGGACGAAAAATTGATTGAGCATGTAAGAAAATATCCAGCGCTGTATGATTTTCTGTATTTCGCTCTTTTAACATATCATGAACCCATTTTCTTCTTTTCCTCTTTCTTGTACTACGCTCCTCCTCGTCTAAAATAATAGCACATAGTGACAGAATGTGGTCCAGAAAAAAATTGGTTCTAAGTCCTGAAATTGCTAACTTTTCTTATAACCTGTTTCGTTTTGGTGATTTTTCGGTTACCGCAAACTATAACCAAACCTAACCCAGGTTAAAACCAAAGGGAACGCAAAAACACGCCTTCTAGACACGGAATGGAAATGGTTGCTAGTGCACTCTGTCAAGTGCCCGCATACCTTCCGTAAACATATCGTCGTGACAAGGAACGGTACATTATGGTGTGAATACAACAACTTTTAACGCAACGGGTATGGACAGGAAACTGAAAGGTTACGTAACGTACAGTGTGAATCGACCTTTATACGATCATATTTTAAGTCCCTTGCAATATAAAGCGTCATTTATACGTTGCGTGTTCTGAGAAAGTACGTATGTTCGAATGCAAACTTTTGTTACCGCCTGTACTTCCGTTCGGAAGGATGCACCGCGTGCTATATTATGTTACGATGGCCTTGAGCGACACCGGTGGTCACGGCGACACTCGCTTGCCAGAGTGTCGTAACAAGGAAGAACAGCTTGCGTAATAAGCAAGCGCTATTATTGTGATAGCCTTTCAAAATAACAGGAAGCAGCCATAAAACACAGTTAGACAGCATCTGAAGCTTATGTTAAGATGAGCGGAAGTGTTTTATGATCGCCGATATATTAAAAAAAAATAAAAAATCTGCTTTTATAATTTTCATTCGTGTTTTTTTTAGGACTTCTCGTCAAACCATTAAAAATACGCGATTGATTCTGTGTTATAATAATCTTGCGTCTTCAGACAAATGAAAATCCATTAATTTAGGCCTACACTACGGTATTTTATTAATGACTATGAAGAGCCGCAGAATAATACAGTGGATTTTAATGATGCTGTCGATGCTTTGTGGACTATCAAACATTTTGTGATGCACCATAACGTTTCTGAGGAAATAATGGCCGAATTATATCGGTTTGAAAATACTGTTCACGCCGTGGCCGCGGCCAACAAAATACAAGTCAAGATAAGACTACTTCGTAAAGTGACTCAATTTTATTTGTTTTGTTATATCTGGGTACATTTCTCTTGTAGTTGTTTTGTTACATATTGCCGATTATAGTTAAACAATCGTATTATTATTTCTTGTTTTTCACTTCTTAACGGGAACCCTCGCCCGCCGCCCGCGTTGCTAGCCTGTCTCCCGCCAGGCACTTTGCCGTAATGCGTAGCTTGCGCGGCACAGTCATTGAGTAGACTATAGCCTATAGTTCACAGCTGGTGCTGAAAATGTTCGCCATTCATTGCTACACATCGCTGGCACCTCTTCATGAAGTTGTCATTTACGTTCTGAAGTTCCTCAGCACCGATTGACTCTATTTCAGCTGTAATATACCTTAGTCCAAAGAATATGGACTGTTAAAGCCGTGGCGTCAAGAAGCGCATTACGGCAAAGTGCTTGGCGAGAACCGGCTCGCGCTGCGAGCGAGGGTCCCCGTCGTTTTTAAAACTAAGTCCCTGTATAACCCATATTGTCACATACATTTTGCAGTTTTTATTTACCGACTTTCATTTACGGGTTTTTCACATTTATGCGGTGTTTTTTTCCTTTGGTCCCCTGGATATCGTATAAGTGAAGTTTTACTGTATAATCATTAGAAGTCATGTGTTACTTTTTTCTTAATGGTTTACAAATTACTCTAATTTAGCATGTTAAAATCAGCCGAGCTGTACCGAACCGATTTTGTACCGAGAACCGAAGTACAAATTTTTTCACCGAACCGTACCGAACCCAGATTTTCAGTACCCCTAGTCTTAAGTACATTTGTAAACTGGGATGTCATATCATGTTAGTCATGTACAGTTTAATAGTGTAACTTATATATTTGCTGAAATGTCTTAGCATGTGTATGTATTATGTTGTTTCACGGCCGCCCCCCCCCCCATCGCCGCCGCGTCCAATCTCCCGATTTTTCATTTTGAGAGGTTGGCAGGTATGCTAAGGGGGGATGATAAGAGAGAAAAGTAGATGGGTTTCGGCTTGGAGGAAAGTGTGGGTAGATAAGATGAGAATCCAGCACTAAGGTTTAAGCAAATTAAAGAAGAATTTGGCAGTGCCAAGATTGGGAGGAACCTAACTCTAGCGGGGGCCTGTCTCAAGCGGGCAGAGAGCACAGCGTGAATTGAGGTTGCCTGCAAGCGCTCGGTGATTGTACTTTCCCTCTCGAGCAGGTATTTCGGTACTATGGGGACGGGTGACACTCTGGCAAGGCAAAGTGAGCCGAGAAAAAGAATGTACTAACTTTCCCTTTAGAAGGATTAGTATTTATGATGCATTCGAAAATGCTAGAAGGATTTGACTTTGGAGTGATAATTTTATTTCTTGGCACTGTTGGATCTCGGGCAAAACAATCGAATGCTTCCAGAGTGAGAAGAGTTAGATTAATTTTAACGATTTGAGCGATGTTGTTGTTTTTTGTAAAATCTTAAAAGAATACCAATTGTTGCATTTTAGGAAAACTAAGCTTTTACCCAGCAGGATGCCGACTAAAAGTTTAGAAAGAGGAAACCTCTGACCTAATTCAAACAAAACTAGAATTTTGAAAGCGAACCATGAACCAGAGAGAAAATCTCTACAAATAGGTAACTGGCAGAGCGAGCTTTATTTGTTTTAATGGTTGGCTAGAATTGGCTATGATAACCAAGAGAAACTTCGAAAATGTTGTTACTTGAAGTTTTAGTTCAAATGCAACAAGTAGTAAAAACTTGATTGGTTGAGGACTTATACGTTTTAGTAAGGAGAACTTAAGTTTAGGGGAAGAATCAAGGAAGATAAGGTCCTGCCTAATCGTGATTCTACTTAGAAAGATAAAACGAAAAATGGAAATAATTTATTCAACACTTAATATAAAAGTTAGAAAATTAACAATGGTTCGATTTAGAATCTTAATTTTTGAAATGAAAGAACGTTGTCTTTGTTTAGTTCTAAAAACATTTTGAGAGTCTCGGACTCAATAATAAAAGGTTTACAATTTATAAACCATATTAACGTTTCAAATTTGTTTCAAGCACTAAACCTGTACAAAGGTTTAAAAATGTGCTTAAATTTTTTTTTTTTTCAAGCTTTTAAGAACAATAAATTGTATAAATATATTAATTTAACTAACAATCAATAGTGATTATAACTTTTTCAAATTAGATAAGTTACAAGCGTTATTTGACTACACTTTTGGCAAGCTAACAAGCTACAGACAAATAGATTAAATCCTGATCGTGACAGGAAAAAGAAAAAGGAAAACAGAAAATTAAAAGCGGAGATTACCACTATTTTGCGCAGAATTTAACAATATTTGAATTACAAGGATGTATTAAAGAAACCTGAAGAAAAAACAGGTACAAGAGTAAGCTTAGAAATACACGATTCCTGAACAAGCAGGAAATAAAGAAAGGTTAAAGAGAAGTTTCTACAACTTCTTACTTAAACAGAGTGAATTAGTGGTAAAAAGAACAAAATTGGGAGGGCGCCTATGGTTTGGCGAAGCCTCATTGAATAATAGCTAGGTACCTAAGTTAATTTAATTTTTTTTAGTAGAGGGTGTTTGGCCCTCCTCCACGTGGTGGGAGACGGGCAACGGCATGAAATAGGGGATTGCCCGTAGGGGTGAAGTACAGTGGGGACTTTGTGTGCCCCGGGACCGCTGCGGTAGCTGTGAAGGCTCTATGGGAACCCTGAAAAGTGACGGCTGACGGGGCTCTGGTGAAGCTACGATAGGCCTAGCAAGCCAGTAGTGGATATCATATTTGCTTTCAAAACAGGAACAGGCCTCGGAAAGGACGGATACAAACGACGACGACCCGGATATGCTAATGGACTACGAGTTGGGACATTAAACATACAGACACTGACAGGAAAGGTGGAGGAGATTGTCGATGTGATGGAGGGAAGAAAACTGGATATACTGGGCTTGGCAGAAACAAGATGGAAAGGTGAAGGTCGCAGAGAACTGAGGAAAGGGTACCGGTTGTACTGGAGTGGGAACAGTGAAGGAAGGAGCAGCGGAGTAGGAGTAGTTGTGAGAGATGGAATGAAGGAAGAGGTAAAGGGAATAAGTGACAGGATCATGAAGATCAGAGTAACTGTAAAGGGAAGAAGCCTGGAGATAGCCCAGGTATATGCCCCTCAAGTTGGATGTACAGCTCAAGAGAAGGAAGGCTTTGAGGAGGAGCTACAACAGCAGTTGAATGGTCAGAGCATCATTGTCATGGGAGATTTGAATGCACATGTAGGAAGTGAAAGGCAAGGATATGAAAATGTATTGGGAGCAGAAGGATGGGGTAGCAGGAATGAAGAAGGGAGAAAGTTGCTGGATTTTTGCAAGAGAAACGGTTTAGTGGTAGGCAACTCCTGGTTCCGGAAGAAAGAAAGCCACAAGGTAACTTGGTACAGCAGTGATTTTACAAAGAAATCTTTGGCAGATTACATGCTGTACGACTGGGAAATGAAGAGAAGTGTCAGAGATATAAAGGTAATACCATCAGAGGCCGTAGATAGCGACCACAGAATACTTGTAATGAACCTGGGAGTTGTTAAGGATAGCAAGAGGACAGAGTACCAGGAAAGGAGAATCAAAGTATGGAAACTCAAGGAAAAGGAAGTCAAGGAAGAATTCCAGAAGATAATAAGGGAAAGGATGCCAACAGACAATCCTAAAACAGGGGAAGAGGAATGGATGCAATTCAAAAACACAATGGTGGAAGCTGCAGTGGCAGTATGTGGAAGAACAAGCAACAGAAAGCAGTGTAAAGAGACACCATGGTGGAATGAGAGAGTAAAAGAAGCTGTGGGAAGGAAGAACAAGGCTTTCAGAGTGTGGTTCCAGGAAAGAACTGATCTGACAAGGGAAGATTATAAGTTAAAGAAGAAAGAAGCAAACAAGATTGTCGCAGAGGAGAGGAGGAAGTGGATGGTAAAGTGGACAGAGATGATGGAGGAAGACAGCAGAGGAAATAAGAAAGTACTTTATGGGATGGTCAAAAGTAAGAGAAGAGATCTGCGAGAGGATGTGGTAATGATGGACAAAAACGGAAATGAGGTACACAACAATGAGGCACTCAAGACAGTGTGGAAAGAGTACTTTGAGGATTTGCTGAATCCAAATGGTCATAGGGAGGAAGACAATGTATTGGAAGATGGAGAAGACGACACAGGAATGGAAAAGGACCTGAATTGGAGAGAACTGGAAATGGCTATAGACAATATGAAAGGAGGAAGGGCACCGGGTGTGGATGAAGTGAGTGTTGAAATGGTGAAGGCAGCAGGGGAGGTTGGGAAACAGTGGCTGTACCGTGTGATGAGGGTGATATGGAAGGAGAAAAAGACCCCAGAAGATTGGAAGAAAGGATTAATTGTCCCAATATTTAAGAAAGGAAGCAGAAAGGAGTGCAGAAATTACAGGGGAGTCACACTCGTACCTCACTGTGCCAAGATATATGAAAAGATATTAGAAAGTAGAATACGAGCCAAAGTGGAGAGAAAATTGAGAGAGGAGCAGTATGGATTCAGACCTGGGAGATCAACAGTGGATCTCATATTTTCAGTGAGTCAGCTCCAGGAACACCACTACGAATTTGGAGAGGATCTGCTGATGGCCTTCCTGGACATCGAAAAGGCCTATGATAGTGTGTGTAGGGAGAAGGTTTGGAAAGCAATGGAAAACATGGGAGTGGAAAAAGAGACTGTAGGCAGAGTGAAGGAGATGTATTGTGGAAGTGTGAGTTGTGTGAAAGTTGGAGGGGAAAGAACAGACTGGTTCAGACAAATGAGTGGCCTGAAACAGGGTAGTGCGCTGTCACCCCTTCTCTTTATTGTGGTTATGGACGAGGTAATGACACAGATAGCAGGAAAGATAGGAGAAGATAAGATGAAAGCAATGGTGTTTGCAGATGATCTCATGGTCTGGGGAAACAAGGAGGAGGAAATTCAGGAGCAACTGAAGGCTTGGCAAGAAACAGTGGCAGAGTACGGATGGAAGTTCAACATCAGTAAATGTGAGATCCTGTTAACGACCAGGAAAAAGGACAGACCAATGAGTGGGATAACACTTGGAGGTGGACAGCTGAAGAAGGTGGAAAGTCTCAAGTACTTGGGAAGTATAGTGGAGGAAAATGGGAGAAATGACAAAGAGATTACGGAACGTGGCAGACAGGCAGAAGCATTTCTGAGAAGCATTAGGAGCTTAGTGTGGAGTAAAGATGTCCCACAAAAAAGCAAGGAAGTGTTATACAGAAGCTACTATATCCCAATACTGACCTATGCTTCAGAAACGTGGACAATGAAGAAAAGAAACATAAGCAGAATACAGGCAGGTGAAATGAAGTTCCTGCGAAGTAGGATCGGAGTAACAAGAAGAGACAGGGTGAGGAATGAAAAGGTCAGGGAAATGGTGAAAGAGGAGCCCCTGCAAGGTAGGATTGAGACATCAAGACTGAGGTGGTATGGACACTTAAAGAGAATGGATGAGAAGAAGATTCCCAAGAGGATACATGAGATGCAGATGCAGAAGAAACGACCAAGGGGAAGACCAAGAGATAGATGGCTGAAAAGAGTGGAGGAATGTGTCAAGAAGAGAGGCGAGGACTGGACCAGAGTGAAAGCGGAGAGGTGGTGGGAAGAAAGAACTAAGTGGCGGGGCTTATGTTCCAAACAGACCCAGCCTGGGGCTGGAAACTGTACAAGATGATGATGATGACTATCATTTAATATTATAGAACAACCACGTTGTGTTAGGAGCTGTACTTACGTTTCCCAGATGATTAGCCTTCGCTCTCGGGTCTGCCTTAAACACAATTGAAAGAACTGCGAGCGATAAAAGAATATATCCAATTTTATGTGGACTAGCACGTTCAGCACCATTCATCACCATGCTTACTGCTCGCCACACATAGACGAGAGTGCGGCGTTGCCGCTCCTCTATGGACAAGGCCTGCTTAGAGGAAGCCATGCTTAATGTCGTCCAAAATAAATTCTCTTAATTCTTGTTTAAATATTTCAGAAACCTTCAGGGAAATGTTTCCTGATAGTGCAATTGTAACAAAATTTCAATTGGCGAAGACGAAATGTTCATATGTCATGAATTATGGATTAGCTCCATACTTTCATAATTTACTGCAAGATGAAATTCTTTCATGTGATAATGTTATCTGTTTTGATGAGGCATTGAACAAAGTTGTTCAGCGAGGTCAGATGGACCGATTTGTGTGTTAACTTGACATCAACAGCAGTAAAGTTAACACTAGATATTTCAACAGCATCTTTATGGGACACACAACAGTTCAAGACATTTTAGAGGCTTTCAACCTGGGAATCTCTCCTCTTGCTAGAAAGAGTAAGTTACCGTATGTCTGTGGATGGATCGAATGTAAATTTGAGTTTCATAAAAAAGTTCAGTGGCCAAATAATATGATAATGCAGATGGCAAACAACTCGTTAACCTTGGTGTTTGAGGCCTTCACGTTGTCAATGGAGCCCTATAAACAGGAATGCATTCTGTAAAGTGGGACCTTCAATTATTTTTGAGAGACATGTATTATGTATTGAACGACTGTCCTGCACGCCGAGCCGAGTACTTTGATTTATGTATTATTGCATTATAATTTACTTTATTTTGTATTTTAAATGTATAAAGAGGCGAGCATTGGGCAGCTATGAGGATGGTGGAGGCTGTAAATTAAAAATACTATTTGTTTGCTCAATAAACCTTTTTTCCGATATTACGATGACTTCACGAGTCAGGAATTTTGTTGAAAAATGGTCAGGAAAATTGACATTGAAAATTCTGTGGACACCATGTCATGTGGCCCAGATCTTCATATTCCTGAAGGAATCCATTGTAGGCAGCACGGATGTTGGACTGTCTCCAATTGCTGAAGACTGCTGCTGGCATGGCCATATGAGTCGCCTAGTTGCCGGTCATCGTTGCGACTTGGTAGGCGAACTATATACCTACCTGTGTCATCACTGCTGACATTTTTGGAAATGTTGCTCACATTGGTATTCCTCTTTAGTTGAAGGAGTCTGGCTCAGTTTCAATTTCCCAAAACCTCTGCTGCTGCTTGTCAAGACTGGCATGGCTTGTAACAAAGAAGGTTCTTCGGGGTTGCTGTGAAGAGTTAGTTGAGCTCTGTATCTGTACTTGTCTGGAGAGGATGTATCTGAGCTCTGTATCTTGAAGAACTGGATAGTCGCCTGATTTTGTCCGTTTGTCAGCATGAAGAAGTCCGAACAGTTCCGCATGGATGAGACGATAAATCTTGCCAGGTTGGTAGAACTTGTCATCTGCAAGTGCAACATCACTAGGTAGGTTCCATCCTTCGGTATTGATGAATGTTAACTGATTATCACCAGTTATTCTTTGAAGTACCGAACAACTGCTGTTCACCTTGAAATTGGACACGTTGTAGTGTACTTCGACCTTGACACTGTGGGTGGTATGTGACTCTGGATGGAAATGACGTCTCAATCGTTCTAGGTTGAGCAGCAGAGCCATGGAATCAGTGATGATGTTCGTTTGAGAACCGCTGTCCAAAAGGGCTCGACAGGGGTGTAGCATATCTTTATTATCTTTCAATTTCACGATAGCAGTTGAGAGAAGAACATGAGTGTTCGGATTCATCTTTAAAGCGCAGTAACTGCTAGTTGACATCTGTCGATTGAGAGAGTGTGCAGAGGTGTTACTGGTGCTTGCCGGTTGTCGTGACACTGACGTGCTATGATAGGGAGTACTGGTACCTGCTGGTGTTTGACGGTCCTGAGGGAGGAGCGTACGATGTCTTTTACCACATTTCCTACTGTAACGGCTACTAATTAATAAACAACATTGGTCCACTAACGGACGACATACACTTTGTATTGCCATGGGCGCCATCCACTATTTAGGTCGAAAGATGAACAATTTAACCTCGGCTTGCTCCTTCCTAATTAACACAACTCGTCTCTCAGGTGTGGGGTAATGAAACTTACTCATGCCAACTCTTTTCATGGAAAATGCAACACTGGGCCATATTGGCTTGTTACATGCAGGAATAAAAGATGATTGGTAATTAATTCGTATAATATCCACAATAGAGACTTAGAACATTTACACTAGTATTGACTGCTAATCTTCCTAATGACGAGGACTTGTAGACAGTTGTAAGTTAATACCTGTTTCAATGATCGGCGTTGGTGTATGCATAACTCCTGTTATGTCTTGGAAACTGGCTGGTTGGCTGACTTCGGCTCCCAGCGAAGTATTGAGAATGAGGGCTTCAATATTGGCGGCTCACTAACGCCCACTGCGGAACGATACTGGAATGGACCTGGACCATACGTGTAGAGACTGGCTGCACTGAGTTAGACTAGCTCGATTTGAGTGAAACTGGCTATAGACTGGATACCATGGTTTTCAAGTTCCATCTTATATAGGTGTCTGTTGTTGTTTACCAAATCTTCCTTTCTTGACACAATACACATTCATCAGGCCTTAATTGCTTCAACCAGATGACCTGTGACGGACTTGAGACATGATGAAGGATTTATATCTCCATTAAGATACAATGAGCCTCGTAAGCTCTATTCAATGTAGTGGCGAGTGTCATAAACTCCCTTGGAGCCCTTCTTACATTTGCAGTCTTCAAGATTTATGGTCAGGCACCAACCCTTGTACTCCAACTCGAAAACATCTATTGTTCAAACAGGTGTAGGCGAGGATCACCCGTGCCTTCAAATAAACTTAAAAAGAAAGGGTTTCTTCATTGTCATATTCTTGTCCCGTCCCCGTCATTCTAACTATACACTCTAACTAAACAATATGCCCAAAGTCTCATAAATTACATTTCCTTAAGCTATAGGTACAATTTGACAATAATGAAATGGTCACCATCTCTTCTCCAGACACGAACAAATAAACAACATACATCAAGCTTTGACATGAACGTCACAATAAATGAACTCATATAATAAGCATACAATGCTTGATCCAGGTTATATTGTAATGGATCATATATCCATTACAAACGCCCCTCTAATTTCATAATGAATGCATGAATTATGAAATTACAACCATTTCCTGTAAACATATAAAAACAATAAATATCCTTAACATATATCCAATACAATACATATATACATCAAATATACATTTTACCCTTCACACATTGCATATTGGCACTCTTCTTGCAATTATTCTGAGTTAATTGTTTTTTTTATTGTCCTGTGCCCTTAAATAACAGATTTCTGGGTTGCCCCTTGAATCATAACTCAACGCAACACTTTATACACTGAGAGATCATTCGCTCTCTGAGCTATGCCTTAGCTATCTTCTAAATATACACCTTAAGGTGTCGTAAGCACTTTCACACGCAATTCTTGAAGTATTCTTCTTGCAACAAAGTTCACTTCTTAGCAATGTACTTTCTCAAATTGTGGATATTATATGTCCCTAGTATATTCCCTTCCTCGTCTTTTAACGAATATGCGATTTTCCCTACGCGTCTCTCAATCACATATGGCCCCTTAAACAATAGAAATAGTTTGGACATGTGCCCTTCTGCAGTGCAAGATGGCAGTGGCGTTCGCAACAAAACTTTGCTACCTACGTCCAGTTCATCGAAAACTCTCAATACCACACTCACTAGTTCTAATAACCTTGCATATAAGTCAACAATATACCTAAAATAAACTGCTCAAATGCCCTAACCAAAATAACTAACGATAAGCTTCTAACTACTACCATCCAATCAATTAACTTCGAATTAAAACATATTCCTTTGAATAACTTGTAAATATTATGTCAACCAATTATTATTATTATTATTATTATTATTATTTCTTCTACTTATTATTATTATTATTATTATTATTATTCTCATCATTATGGTTGGCATAATAGTTATTATTTTTATCAATTCTTCATCAATCAATGCATATTTCTGTTTAACCATGAACTGAAATCTCCACTACTTAACTCTCTATGCATACTCTTTACCTCATTATCGTACTATTCTTTAATAACTACGTCATAATTCTCTAGTTTATTTACAGTAAATCAATACACTTTAATTGCACGATTAAGTCTCCAACCTCGATTTACGCTACTCTATCAGATATCTCTATGGGCCTGCGGACCGCCGCGCCCCTCAATCATTGGCCGTCTGTCATTGTTTACATTCCGGTCTTGGTGACTCAGCCCAGCTCTGTCTCTGTCTTGGTATTGTGGCCTAATTATTATATCTTCAAACAACTTAATTTTCTCCTCATTCGCTTTACTACTGGGATTTTTATCTTTAGGGCTTCCCTTCAGTTCTCCACTACCATTACTTAATACCCTCTTCTCACCTTCTCTACTATCCCCCTCCACCATTTCTTCTAACATTGTGATCTGATTCTGTTTTTTCTTCCTTTTCTTCGAATTGCTCATCTCAGCGTTCTGCTTTTCTGGTTTAATAACCATGTCTTTCTGACTGTTACTTAACACACGCATCTCCATATCTTTTGATTTCCTATTAACTTCTTTCATACAGGCTCTAAATTCTTCCCGTGTCTGTCTATTTCCTTCTTCTATGATTTCCTGCATTTTTATCTCTTGAGTGCTGAGTACTTTCTATTTTACCTTCAATCACCTCAATTTTCTCGACACATTTGCCAGTTTTATTTTTAACTTGATCAGAGATACTATTGCATTTCTTATCTACTTCCTTCCTAATTTCTTTACTACTGATCTCTATTTTGTTTTCTAAATTACCTATTTTAGCAATATTATTATCGCACTTTACATTTAAAATGTTAACTTCACTCTGAATTTGACCAACTCTTTCAGCGGATTCCCCTCTTATTTTATCACATTCAACTTTAAATTTCTCGTTAGTCTTGTCAACTTGATCCGATACTAGTTGTATTTTGACATCAACCTTTTGTGACCATGATTTATCCAACTCCTCAGTTTTTCTCTCCAATCTCCTTTGACAATCCTGACCTACTTCCTCAAGTTGTCTACTAAAACTCTTCGTAGCGTCATTAAACATCTTAACGTGTTCATCTAATTTCTTATTTTGTTCTGTTATGAGCATCGTCGCCAATTTCGCGTTTTGTTCTGTTATGAGCATCGTCAGGTTTCGAAGCCAGGAAGGACTCTCCTCCTCATTACTTTGACTGTTGGTAGCACTGCTTTGTTTAGTTTCTGAATTCAACTGAATTTCGCTCACTAACTCCATCTTATCACTACTAGTGCCCTGCTCGTCTACAGTAATAGAAACAATGTTATCCTCCTCTTCATTCAAAATTTTGTTTCCGTTCTCCATTTTCGCAGATTTAATAACACTACGGTTTCTCAAAACAATATACCCCAAGTTATTTCCTTTACTCATTACCCGCAAAAAACAACCAATAAACAACAACCCTAATTTACAACCGTAGTTCCCTAACTTGAATAGCGCATCTTCATTAAAAGCTTGGAAAAATGCAAAGAGTTGACATTTATCGTACTATGAAAGAATTTACATTTACTCTATACATACAATATCACACCAATTACTATAGTACGATAATGCGTGCCCCATGTTGGTGAAGCCATTTGTAACGGCTACTAATTAATAAACAACATTGGTCCACTAACGGACGACATACACTTTGTATTGCCATGGGCGCCATCCACTATTTAGGTCGAAAGATGAACAATTTAACCTCGGCTTGCTCCTTCCTAATTAACACAACTCTTCTCTCAGGTGTGGGGTAATGAAACTTACTCATGCCAACTCTTTTCATGGAAAATGCAACACTGGGCCATATTGGCTTGTTACATGCAGGAATAAAAGATGATCGGTAATTAATTCGTATAATATCCACAATAGAGACTTAGAACATTTACACTAGTATTGACTGCTAATCTTCCTAATGACGAGGACTTGTAGACAGTTGTAAGTTAATACCTGTTTCGATGATCAGCGTTGGTGTATGCATAACTCCTGTTATGTCTTGGAAACTGGCTGGTTGGCTGACTTCGGCTCCCAGCGAAGTATTGAGAATGAGGGCTTCAATATTGGCGGCTCACTAACGCCCACTTCGGAACGATACTGGAATGGACCTGGACCATACGTGTAGAGACTGGCTGCACTGAGTTAGACTAGCTCGATTTGAGTGAAACTGGCTATAGACTGGATACCATGGTTTTCAAGTTCCATCTTATATAGGTGTCTGTTGTTGTTTACCAAATCTTCCTTTCTTGACACAATACACATTCATCAGGCCATAATTGCTTCAACCAGATGACCTGTGACGGACTTAAGACATGATGAAGGATTTATATCTCCATTAAGATACAATGAGCCTCTTAAGCTCTATTCAATGTAGTGGCGAGTGTCATAAACTCCCTTGGAGCCCTTCTTACATTTGCAGTCTTCAAGATTTATGGTCAGGCACCAACCCTTGTACTCCAACTCGAAAACATCTATTGTTCAAACAGGTGTAGGCGACGATCACCCGTGCCTTCAAATAAACTTAAAAAGAAAGGGTTTCTTCATTGTCATATTCTTGTCCCGTCCCCGTCATTCTAACTATACACTCTAACTAAACAATATGCCCAAAGTCTCATAAATTACATTTCCTTAAGCTATAGATACAATTTGACAATAATGAAATGGTCACCATCTCTTCTCCAGACACGAACAAATAAACAACATACATCAAGCTTTGACATGATCGTCACAATAAATGAACTCATATAATAAGCATACAATGCTTGATCCAGGTTATATTGTAATGGATCATATATCCATTACACTACAATTACTGGATTGGCAAGCCCTGTGCTTATGCGAAAACTTCATGCAATTAAAACATAGGTTGTTGTGTTTCACAAACTCGTTACGATCTTCGACACTTAATTGGGCAAATGAACTACATTTATACAAGGTATGGCTTTGTTGACAATAGGACCATGCATTGTCACTGACGGCAACAAACGTACTAGTGCTTAATTGCTTTGTTTGTATTTTGGAGTGACATAAGCAGTCTTGTGATCAGCGCTGATGTTTGCCTTAGATGAGTGTCTTAGTTCTAGAGCCTGACATCTATTTTCTTAGAATTGCCTGCGAATTAGTTTCCAATTCCCACGACTTTCTTGTAGTGGAGTCAACACTGACTAGTGTCAGCTGAGCTAGCAGTACTTCGTGAAGTTGCATCTTAATGCAATATGTTTCTATGGCATTGTTATTATGCCTCATGTGATTGACAAGATGGCGCAATTCTTAAGCACAATAGTTACTAACATGAGGAGGAGACAGTAATTCAGTGGCATGTTTTGCAACTATTAATCTAGGGTTGTTATAACGTTGGTTTACTAAACCCCAAGCTACCGAGAAATTGCTGTTGCATATACAGTAGTGAGATTTTGTGACAGCTCATGAGGTTCTCCTTTCAGAGAAGATATATAATGTAATTTTTGCACATCTGAGAGAGATTCATTGGAAACTATTAGGCTGTCAAAAAAATCGTGGAACTGAACCCATGTCCTGTAGTCGCTGTCAAAGCACGGAAGGTTGATGGTAGGTAGGCGTACGCTGTTGTTATGAAATGAAGCAACAGCAGCTTGTGCTGACTGACCATTTCTACTTGAGTTGGTATCAGATGATGCCGGCTTTACAAGTGCAGTCATTTTAACCTTGAGTTCATAAAATGAATTTCAAAATCATCCCTGTCTGCACCATGATCTTAACTCTCATTGTACAATTCAAGTTCAGTCTAGAATTTATCATATTTTTGCCATATATCTGTCAGTTGATCTAAACGACTATGAATGTGCTCTAGATCTTAACTGTCTTAAAAGGTTTTAACAAATTCACAATACGTTTTAAGCTGACCTTGGCCAAGCCTCTCTGCTTGATTGACAATTTATGCTGGGCTTCATCCATCATGCATAAAAGGGAAACTGGAAATAAAGCATAATTCTGAAGAGTAATCTCTCTGACTGACCTGTGGAGCCTCGAACCTGGTACTGTTGACTGGTAGGCAGCTGCTGAGACTCGAGCTTGGAACTGTATGTAGACTGCCGCTGAGACTCGAACCTGCTACTGTAGGTAGGCCGCTGCTGAGACACGAACTTGGACCTGTCCTGGTAGGCCGCAACTGAGACTCGAACTTTGCACTGAACTACCGTTGTGGCTAGTGATTGTCACTACAGCTCTTTGTTTGTGGTGAGTGTAGCACACGTTTCACGCTGGAACTGGTACTGTACAGACACAAGCTGTATGAACACTTAACTTTCTCTAAAGAAACGAATACACATTGATGAACGTAGTTCTATTATAGGCCGCGTACTAATTGACATCGGTCCCGGAGATGACCATGTTGAGTCGGGATAGGCCCATAGTTTTTGTTAGTAAGAATATAATTAAAACGAGTACAAATAACACATAATACATACAAATAATACATTTGCGGAGCTTGTAAGGTCCGGCTTGTCTCGCTCACATTTCACTCGAGAATGTCACATTCCGCGCTACATTCTTACTTGGCCACTGACAATGGACACTCGCCACCCTATTGCTCAGCAGTATTGCCGAGGCACGGTCAAGAAGAATACACACGGTGTCTTGTGGAAGAGACAGTCATCAACTACTGCAGCAAATGTAAACAATGATGTCATCAAATATACCTACAAGCCATGCAAAACGAGAAACAATCCCTACTGATGATCTCCAGCCCATGGTTGGAGGTGTATGAACTTTGGAGAATATGGTACCACAATGTTGCGAATAACAGCAATAGTTCACATTTTTATTGAGTGACATTATTAAAAACATTTCTCCTGTACTCCCATACTCTCTGTAACTAAAAAATGGGCAAATGAAACTGCGACTGATCCAACATTGTGAATCAAAACCAGTGACAAATGTTCATTTCCACAGGCCTCCTAACATTACAGTTTGTATTGTTTTTTGTTGCTAAATCCGTTACTTAATGCAATCGATAATGATAGATCCTTCGGTCACTTATATTCTTTGCTTCGCTTAGATGTACAGTCAGTTCTTGCATCTAGGTGGCATTGGAATTCTCCATGTGCGTGGCATTCGTACCCAAACACTCCGTCATCACGGTCTCGTCTAAGAAGTTCGTAACAACACAAACAGTGTCTCCTCTGTCATTATATGCTCCTTGCTCTTAACTAGGAGGATTTTAGAGCTGATATGAGGAAACATTCTGTAGGCCATATGACTGAGCAGCAGCCACTTGATAGACCGTGGCTCTCAATGCGGAGTTTTATTTTTTTATGTGCCAAATATGTTGCATGTTACTGCTGATGGTACATATTCTGACCTATCAATGAAATCAAGCTGGAACGCAACAATGGCTAGGACCTTATTGATTTTGTCAGCCTTGGTAAGAAGCAAGCAACTTTCCAAAATAAAATATGTTTTGTTAAAGGGACCTTTTTGGATTTGTGGGTGGAGGGAAGATTGAGGTTTCTTTTTTCATGCCATTTCTACATTTAAGAAATCTGTATACGTCTCGTATATTCTTTCTTTCCCTATCTCAAAGGATGTTAAGACGTATAACACACACTCTTAGTCAGCTAAATGAGTCTCTTTCTGCTGCATTTATGTGTTTCAGTATTTAATATTTCTCTTTCATATTTAACTAGGTTTACTTGTCTGGATTTAATTCTGAAAGGACTGAAAAGCTACGTCGAGTTCTAAATGGTGGTGGGGCAACAAGGTTCAATGAAATTTCAGATGCTGTGACTCATGTTATTCTTGGAGAATTTGTGGCTTCAGACATAAAACTGCTGAAAGAAAGTGGACTGAGGTAACTTCTGATGGTTTCTTTTTATTTACTATTTAAAACTATGCTTGTATAACTAGACAAGAATTTTCTTTTTTAACATTTTGTTTTGTATGCATATAAGTTTTATAGTTTTAGTGGCATTATTAAACATAGAGAAATTTTGGAAAAGACTGGCATACTAAAGTAAGAATGTACTAGAATCATGTTCATGCTCCTTCAGGATATTACATTAAAATGTTGATATTTGACTCAACAGTGGGACAAGAAGAAGTGTCACTCGAGTATATGTAGTACTGGATGCTCACTTAACTGACCACGTCAAAAAATCTCATTTGTGGGGAATTACAATAGCATCTGGCATCCAGTCTCTCTGAATTGGACAAGTTATCACAATGATAGCAATTTGTTGAGAATCTTCTGCTCCAGCCAGAAGCAGGATGAACCACTCTAAAAGCAGTTAACACATATTTTGGTGATTTACACTTTAATTTTGTTCCTCTTTCACATGTTGTTTATTTTTAATTTTTGTTTCCTGGTTTGAAGGCTTTGGATGTTAGTGATTTATGAATATTTCTTATGTATTTTACCATTAATCTACTAAAATTATGGAATCATGATAGAATGAAGTGATTTTTAAATGTTGATGGAGCTCCAACACAATTTCTTTTTAAAAATTGAAAAAATAAATTTCTTCAGGTGTTCTCTGTCCTATATTACTATAAAAATAGTTCGTATTTTTTGAAATCCTTTAAGATGTCTCCACCATCTAAATTCTACACCTTTATAATAGTTCTGACCAATAGTATTTTGTGCAACTGCTGGGATGATGTAATACTCTGTACTTCTACAAAGGGATCCTTACGAAACAAAGGTGGTTGGCTCCTCAGCTTAGGGGCTGCGACATCGTGGTCATTTAGCCCCGTGTACTTTTTTTTTTTGTGTGTGTGTGTGTGTGTGTGTAGAATCTGTCTGATAACCGGCATTAATTGTGATGGTTGTATTAGTGTGTGTTATCTGTTTTTAATTCAAGCAAGGACTGCAGACTTTCAATTTTCAAGTAGTTCCAACTTTTGTTACCAAACGCCACCGTCAACGACCAACTGGTTCTGAACTTCGTTACTAGATGCCACCGCAGTCGGCTCCTGGCGACGAACGTTGGAACCTTCGAGCGTTAGTCAAATATAACCTATAAGTTAGCTTCACACAAGTGTAATTAGTGGAAGGTTCTTTTTCATGCCATAAATCTATGGCGGCCAACGGCCTAGCCGTGTTGAAACACCGGATCCCATGAGAACTCCGCAGTTAAGCAACATTGGGCGCAGTCAGAACTTGGATGGTATGCCGGTTCTAGGCACTGCGGGTTGTTGGCCAACATAAGGAGGAGCAGAAAGGCCCTGGCCACCCTACCGCAAGTAAACTCTGGCTGGGGGTAGCCTCTTCGGAGGCTCGGAGCTGCCTTCGGGCAGAATACCAATTACTTTAATTTTAATTTTTAAATTTGACATGGGACCGCCGGCTTTACTTCCCCTCCAAAGGAAGGCATACTGAGGGATTTTGAACGCTCTTAAAAATCCAACGACTTCATAGTATAGGAGAGTACTCTGACAAGTGGAAGGAGAACTTTACATGTGCAAGTCCCTAGGCAGCAGGGTTAAATATCACTGAATCAAAACACATACAAGGAACATGCAATCAATCGGCGGATAGAAAAAGGAGGATAAAAACATAGAAAGCACAAATACAATACAGACCGGTGCAGGCAGAGTGTGAGGTAAAAGTTACGAGCAAGAACAAAACCCTAAATAAGACAAGGACAATTGCATCAGCCAGACTTGCTGCTGCCTTGAAAGGTGGGTATTCATACCATCAGTCCAAAAGATAGCTCTTCAACACTGTGGCCCATGACAAGCTTGTTTGGACCTCCTGGTTTCATGGATGGTGTAGTATGAATGAAATCCAGACAAACCCAGGAAAAGAAGACTGGGGAAGTAAAATAAATAAACACCGCGAGTAAAGTAGGAACACAAGGGGCAGACACAGAAGAAGATAATAACTACATGTTGTCCTTTTTGTGTGTGTGTGTCCTAGTTTTTTACTTTACATCTCTCTCCTCATGCACCTGCCTCTCTACATGTTTCTATGCTTTTTTTCCTGTCCATTGTGTGTAAGTTTACAATTTTTTGTTCTCTTGTATTGACATACATGGAATAGTAATCATCTAAAACCGAGTTAGGATGACAGGAGGTTGAACAAAAGCTGGACCATTTATCACTCATTGAGTGTGGTTACATGCAAAGAAAAAATTCAATTTACCACTAAATGATGGCTTTATACCAGTATATGTACCAGGCTGCATGGCGCGGTGGTTACCGTATGTGTTGGTCGTCAAACCCCTAATGCTGTGGGGCCTTTTAAGATTATTTAATAAATCCAGCAATCTCTTGTCAGTACTAAATATATATAGAATAGGCATATTATATTGTCCCTATAGACAGTTTGGGAAAGCCTAAAACAAAGAGATATTGTAGAAGAAATACAGTAATTGTTGCAACTGTGTCAAGACTAGAGTAGGTAAAACAGGATGGTTTTAAATTGAACATAGATTAAAACAAGGGAGTGTACTCTCACCATTGCCATTTATACTGGTGATGGATAATATACTAAAGGCAATAAAGGAAGCGTACTAGATACATTAATGAACATAATCCTATTTGCTGATAATGATCTGATTTGGGGAGAGAATGAGAATATGGTTCAAGAACAGCTGGATGTGCTGAAAGAAAATGTTGAAAATTGGAAATGAAAACCAGTGTAGAGAAAAGTAAGACAAGAAGGAAAAGGGATTGTTAAAATTGGAAATGTAGATCTGGAAGTAGTAGAGCACTTCAAATGCTGAGTGTGGATTTTCCCTGGATTTTTCCATCCTCCCTCCAGACAAATGCTGTAATAGTACCATATTTCAAGTCCCGGGGCACCTACCTTATCCCTGTCCCTAATACAGTTGCACACATTACTACAGTCATTATATAAATACAGGTTATCAGACAAATTCAACACACCCGACTACATGCGGCTGATGGCCAAGGTGTCCCAAGCCCCTAAAATCAATTAACAAGCACTACATTCCTGGGAGTATTTGATGTACTGTACAGGGAAATGATGTAGAAGCACAGGCGACTAGTGTTGAGATAAGTCGGACAGGGTGTCGACTGGTAACGAAAAGTAAGGAAGTAACGAAAAAGTAACAGGTTACGAAAAGTAGCTAATTTTTATGTCTGAATTGTTGGAGGTAACAAAAATTCGCTGATGGTTTAAATCATTTAAACTTGCGCCGCTAGACTCTCAAATTGCGATGAAGCAAGTTTCACTCAAGCCACGATTGCGTAATCAAACTATATTTTCCCATGCCCGACCTCAAGGAAATGCATACTGAGGATACCTTGAGTGGTATACATCGGTTCAATGTACAGTATATTTTCGGCATCAAGATGAGTTTGTAGTTTTGTGTGAAATATTTTTCTGCATTATTAGGAAACCTGACTTTTCACGAGATGTTTAATCGTGAAAACTCCGGAAACTCAACAGAAACCTCTAATTTCTGTTATTGACCTCTAAATTTGCAGACTATCTCAAATTGAAGTCTAGAAATAACGCGAAATAATTTAATGTCACAATTTTGCGAAATGATACAGTTTCGAAAAATATCGTGAAATAGCCTCGAAATACTTGATAAAAATCTATGTCTCATAAATTAGCAACATCCAGTATGGTTAATTCGAAATTCCGTTATACTGTATGTGGATTTTTCCTTCGAACTATTGTTCCATCGGATATGTAATCTAACCGGTTATCTTGAAAAGTTGTATGACTTGTATAATTCGTGATTCGAATTCGAAAGAAAATGTGCCCTCTTGTCATATTATTCATGCAATCCTTCCAGAATAGTTCGTAATCTTCGAAACCTACTTCGAACGTAGATCCTCCAAAATCACATCCTAAAGACGGTCAGCTGACCTCAGGACTTGCCTGTGGGAATCTCGTCAAACTGACTGAATTCGACGCCAGTTGTGTAAAATCATAAAACCCATGGCAGATCGCGAACTTGTGACCACAAGGACTGCGGAAATTCTGTCAAAGGTGATTGGCCACTGAAACGGTCTTACCTTTCTTGTTGTTGTAGCAGTGGAAACGTGCGCCTTAGTTCTGCGCTGGGCCAATGTAACAGGACTAGGGGATGATGAAATATGACCAGAGTAATGGTAGATCAAGAAGGAGAGAAATATACCAGAGGCGTAGACTGAACGCACATTCAAATGGCAGTGAATGCAAGTTCAATATGTTGCCGTACTTATAATGAACCATGGGCCTAGCCTAGAACCAAAGGAAATAGCGTACAATAACGATCCAAACATCTGACGAAAGAAAGTACTCAGACACCGCGCAGATATAATAGAGAGTAGTGTTTTGATCAATAAGAAAATAACGGATAATGTAGAGGAAGCGATACATGCTAGAAGTTAGGTTAAGGTAATGAAAAAACTCATGAAGTTACGGTAAGATAAAGGATGAATGATCGCACGTTTATGTCATTGACATAAGAGGGAGAGAGGGATTCGTTAAGGGAAAAGTATGCACATACAGTGCAGGGTTAATTTGGGAAAATAAAAAGATTAAGGGGCTAGACAAGGGAGTCAGGAAAATGGGCATACCGACAAAAAAGTGAACGTTATCCCGTATAGCCCAGAAGATACAGAGAAAGTGGGGGTTTTAGGAGGGACAAAGGTTAAAAGAGTAAGTACACGTAGGACTGACGTAAGTGAACTAAACATGAGGCAACAAAGCAACCGACTATTAAATTAAATGCCAGAAGGATAATGTACAGCAATAAATAAGTAAAATCCATCAAGATAAGTTACGGTAAGGAAATAGGAATCGAGCTGAGTGCAGTGGAGGAAAATACGTACGATAAAGGCGAATTAGGTAGACACAAAGACTTGCGTGAGAAAAGACGCAATCATAAATACGTATGATAAAGGGGGAATTAGGTAGACACAAAGACTTGCGTGAGAAAAGACGCAATCATAAATACGTACGATAAAGGGGGAATTAGGTAGACACAAAGACTTGCGTGAGAAAGGACGCAATCATATGTAATAAAGGAACAAAGGTAAAGGAAAGTATTTGGTGTACGGCATAGGCCTTACTTGGGGAAAGGAAACCACGAAGATGGAAGTTGTGACCACCAGATCTAGATATCATAAGTGGACCAGGGTACAATAGGGTGGTCGCAACCGAACCCTATGTCCACAAGCCCACCATCAGACAGATAGCGATCTGTGAAATCACGAGTCATGATTGCGTCCCTGAGCGAACAAGCTTGGGAACAAGCCCGTCGCATGAACGCGGGACCAATTGACCCTGGGAAGATAAAAACCGCACAGTAAGCCAATAACCGTAACACACACAAAATACAATTGGGACAAAAGGGGAAGGTAAAGGTAACGAAAAGGCATTCAAAGAAAACAAACATACACACGGTGGACATACAATACTAGGTGAAACACCAAAGTATTCCACAAAAGATTCACACACACATGGCAAACAGTGGCGAAGCGTGATATTTTTCGTAGGGTAGGCTGATGTTAAATGAATTCCGAAAGTAACAAACTTGCTGAACTCCTCAAAATTCACAGCTTTAGTCTACTCGAAAGGCTGTGTCCTCACCCCCAGTGTCGCTTAACTCATCAGAGGTCGGGTCTTTTTTTAGTTTAATGGGGCACACACAGTTACTCATACCATGTATGGAAAAAATTAAAATAGAACAATTAGCTCAACTAAATTGTATTCTTCACTTACACAGACAGAATAGAGCAGATGTGTTATTTCAAATAATTAAATCTAATTCGACAAGGAGCATCAGTAAATTAATACATTATCACTCACCATTATTTTTTTTTGTAGATAAGTTCGATCCTTCTGTCCTTTTTCTGGGCGTAGACGTCGATAACTCGAGAAATGAATTCTTGACGTTTGGAAGAAGATTTAACAGTTCTCTTCTCTGTAGGGGTAGACCAAGGTTAGAATATGTTAAACAGATTGCCTCAGATGTAGGGTGTGGTAGCTATGTAGAGATGAAACGATTAGCTCAGGACAGGGATGCGTGGAGAGCTGCATCAAACCAGTCAAAAGACTGAAGACTCAAACAACAAACTTCTCTATAGCCAAAATTGCCAAATTTGATAGTCTATCGTTCGTCATTGTGTTGCGGAGGTACGTTTTATCACGTTTCAATGTACTCATGCTTCTTTCGCATGAAGCAGTGGTCGCAGGAAATGAAAGTACCAAGGAAAGTAGCTTCACGCACTCGGGGAGCACATTTTTTAATCCATTGTGTATAATGTAACTATTTGAATAAATCCCTAGGCGATAGGTGTTTATCCTCACTACTATAAACGAACATAAGTTCTCCTGTCAGTTTTTCATGATCGAAGAATGGATACACTTTAAACAATTTTTCGAGAATAAATGTCGGGAAATAATTTGGCCTACTGTAATACAAAAAATTTTCCTGACCTACCAATTCCGTAAAATCTAGCTTCTGAAAGTCCTGGAATCTGGTTTCCATATTCACTACTATAGTGTCAACTATTTCAAACGCAAGTCTCTTCAATTTCTCTTATCCTGCTTCATTTAGAGTAGTTTTAAGTTCACCTGCTGAATTTAGGAGAGAAATAGCTTCCTCTATGCAGGCAAGAAATACTTCTTCACATCTTAGTTTATCATCCGCCTTGGTGCAATTTTCAATTTCGTACTTGAAACGTCTTATATCTACAGTTTTGCTTTGCAGGATGTCAAACAATACACCCGTAAGCTGAAAAATCAAATTATAAAGCTGCAGCAAAAAAAAAAAAGAAACGTCAGATCATTCAATATATTGCCGAGTCAAATTGCCTGATGAAAGGAATTGATCATCCCATCCATCATCGTCTATAATATCATGAAATGCGGCTTTTAGTTCCGCATAGTGAAGGATAATTGTTGCAACAGCGCGCGAATGAAAGTTCCATCTTGTTTCACATGAGCTTGGCAATTTGAAACCCCTTGCTCTAAGAAGATCGCTTCTTTTACTAGAACGGCTAAAGAAAGTATGGAATCCCTTGAGGTTTGCTACAAAAATCTCAACTTGCGTAATTGCTTTACAAGCATAACGCAGAACCAAATTTAATTGATGCGCGTAGAAATGGATGAAGAGGGCATGAGGATATTCTTGTTTTACAATACCGTGAACACCAGCATTTTTACCTGCCATTGCACTGCATCCATCGTACGTTTGGGATATTAATTTCCCTTTCGAGATCTTCCAGGTTTTGAGGACGTCAAGCCAAACAGCGGCTATACCTTGAGCACTTCGGTCTTTTGAAACGTCATAAAATCCGACGAATCTTTCTTCAATTTCTCCCGATTCGTTATTGGCATAACGGAAAATAACGGTCATTTGACTTGTAGTTGAGACATCCGTGGATTCATCAGCCTGTATGGAAATAAACGGACTATTTTCAAGTTCACTAAAAATCTGTTCTTTAACTACTTCCGTAATGCATTAGAGTAGTTCATTTTGTGTGTCAGAGGAAGTGCCTTTATATACCCCATCGGATAATAAATGATCTTTCATATACGGTTCTTCCTCTGCCAAGAAATCCAATAATTCTAAATAATTGCCTTTGTTTAAAGACGTCTCAGATTCATCGTGACCGCTGAGAGCTAACTCTTGCCGCGCCAGGAAACAGAGAGTTGAAATCAGTCTTTTCATTATATTCCTATTTCGCTCGACTTTTTCATTGTGTTTCAAAGCTGCAAGACGCATCGCCTCTGAAAGTGCATGGTCAATTCTAGCGGTACCTAAATGATTATATTTAACAGACGCTGTGATGTGTGAAATTGAACACTCATGTTTTTTTGCCTTAGAAAGAAATTTTTTAACACTTTCCTCACCAACCCCTCTTTTGCCCCATTCTAAATTATCTTTAGCAAAAAGCACATAATAAAAACAAAATAATCTATTTCGGGTAGCACTACCACTCAACCATGGTTTCGACTCGTACCATTGTCTCTGAAACCGTCTTACAAACTTTCCATCGGTTTTCTGAAGTGACAAGCTTGGCGTGGGCTTCCGTTCTTTCACCTGGATTTTTTCCTCCAAAGAGAGTTGAGAAAAAAATGTTGGATTTTCAATAAGAAAATTCAATGGATCATGAGATGTATTGAACGCATCCATTGAAACACATGTGTCGTGTAGATTAGCGTACTCATGCCTACTATTTGTTTTCAACTACACTGTAACACAAACACACCACACAGTAACTTAAGATACAAATAGATTAATAGAAACACACTTCACTGCACTTACATTCCACACTGTCAATAGGCTACACAGATTCGTATCATTCACCGTGTAGCCAGGACTGCCAACATGTCGAAAGAGCACATAAAAAAAATCTGCAAGTTAAGTTATGCATTTTAAAGTAACACATAATGAGATTTATCTTAAATTCATTTTTTTGCGTATGTCTGGGTCCTGTTCAGATTTATGTCCATGTTCAATAATTTTTCATGTCAGAAAATTATGCGATCTTGCATTTAATATCGTTGACAACCCTGTAAACAGTATCATTCATTATACTGTGCTGTCTTAGATCTGCCAAACACCCCTAGATTGCAGCAGTTATCGTTGTGGGAGTCCTTGGGCAAGCCTTAACGCACACGTTTAAAAGGTACACCCCCCTCTTTACCCCGCCACCTAAGTAGTTGCTACTGCGTCTGCGCGCGACAGGCTGAGTTGAGGTGAATAGCCATTGGTTGATTTGCTTGCGAGCAGACACTGCGCTAGGCAGCGCGAGTTCAAATATATAATATTTGAAATATCAATCGAAAAAGACCAATAACAGCGGAAGAAAAGTAATTCAACTTTTTTTACGGATAGGCTGAGCCTCAGCACCCTAGTGGGCGCCTCGCCCCTGATGGCAAAAGAAGTAAGTCGAGACCTTACCTTGATGGAATCGGAGTGAAGCAAACATCACAGAATTACGATAAAAGAAACAATTTAGTAAAGTTACGTCAGTACGCGCACTTCTCAAAGGTAAAGAATAAAAATATATAAAAAGAAAAAGGGAGCAAGGCATCCCGAAAACGGGAGATCAGGAAAAACGCGTAAATTCTACATTGGGGGGGAGAAAAAAAAAAACGAAGACTGCCCAGAGATAAACAAGGAGCTGTCCCTGGTAACAGAGAAGCATGGATTCAGAAAAGAGGGGTCACTAATCTCGATTCGGTATAGTAACGAGTTACTATAATGAACCTCTTCTTCTTCTTTCTCTTTACATCATTCCCACTCCTATGTGGGGTCGATGTTTCTGACAGCTCTCCTCCATTTAGCCCGGTCATGCACATCCTCTTCTGACAACTGTTTTTCTCTGAGGTCCTCCTGTACACAATCCATCCATCTTCGTTTAGGTCTGCCTCGCATTCTCACTCCCTGTATTTGCATGTCTAGCATCTTCCTCCCCACGTAGGATTCCTCCCTTCTTCTCACATGCCCGTACCATTGAAGTCGCTTTTCTTGTATCTTCTTAGATATTTCCACAACCTTCAGTGTTCCTCTTATTTTGACATTTTCCATTCTATCACGCTTAGTCACTCCACTCATCCACCTGAGCATTTTCATTTCCGTGACGTCAAGCCTGTGGGTATGCGTTTTGCGTGCAGGCCATGTTTCAGAGCCATACAGCAATGCAGGTCTTACGACAGTTTTATATATTTTCCCCTTAACCTTAGGCTTGATCCTGCGGTCACAGAGCACTCCTGACATTTTCCTCCAGTTCATCCATCCTACCTGAATCCTGTGTGACACTTCCTGATCCAGATTTCCATCTCCAGTCACCACCGAACCCAGGTATTTGAACTCATCCACTCTATTTAATGTTTCCCCTTGCATTCTGATCTCTCAGTCTTGGTCTGTATTGAACCTTATATACTCTGTCTTCTTCCTGCTAATCCTGAGTCCTCTGTCTTCCAAGGCTGCCCTCCACTTTTTCTTCTATGACATCTTTGGTGGTACTACACAACACAATATCGTCCGCAAACATCATGCACCAGGGGGCTTGGTCTCGTAATCCACAAGACATTTCGTCCAGAATTAGGTCAAACAGATATGGACTTAAAGCCGAACCTTGGTGTAAACCTACTCAAACCGGAATCAAATCTGTAAGTCCAACGCTGCTTCTAACCTGTGTTCTTGCGTCTTTGTTCATTTCCTGAACCAACTGCACGTACTTCTCTGGGACTCCCTTCGCTCGTTAACATCTCCAGACTTCTCCTCGGGGCACCCAGTCATATGCTTTCTCTAGGTCCATGAATGCGAAGTGTAATCCCTTCTGTCTTTCACGATACTTTTCCATTACTTGTCTCAGGGCAAACACTGCGTCTGTGGTCCCTTTTCCTGGCATGAAGCCGAATTGTTGCTCGCCAATGCTAGTCTCCTCCCGGATCCTCTTGTCTATCACTCCTTCCCAGATTTTCATGGTATGGGACATTAACTTAATGCCCCTGTAGTTAGCACAGTCCTGAATATCCCCCTTCTCTTTATATATAGGCACTAAAATACTTTCTCTCCATTCATCAGGTATTGTTTCCTGAGAGTACATTTTTTGCATTAAATCCAGCAACATGTCGATTCCATCTTTCTCTAGATACTTCCACACTTCAACTAGTATTTCATCGGGTCCTGTTGCCTTTCTGTTTTTCATTTTCCTAAGTGCTAATGTTACTTCTTCTTTTCTAATATCCATTGTCAGACCCTGGTGTTTTTCTCCTTCTCCTAAATATACCCTTGGGTTCTCTTCATTGAGAAGTTTTCCATAGTAGTTTCTCCATCTGCACTTGATGTCGGAATGGTCTGTTAATACTAGACCATTTTCATCTTTGATCTGCTTTATTTGGGTGTAGTCCTTCCTGTCTTTATCTCTCGCCTGTGCTATTCTGAATATTTTTCTTTCACCTTCTGTAGTTTCCAACTCTTCGTACAGCCGATCCATCATTTGTGCCTTTGACTGTGCTACTACCTTCTTTGCTTCCTTATTACATCTCGTGTAGTTCTCTTTATCTCTCGCCTGCGCTATTCTGAATATTTTTCTTTCACCTTCTGTAGTTTCCAACTCTTCGTACAGCCGATCCATCATTTGTGCCTTTGACTGTGCTACTACCTTCTTTGCTTCCTTATTACATCTCGTGTAGTTCTCTTTATCCTCTTGTCTACCTGACATATCCCATAGCTTCTTTGCATCACTTTTGGCTTTCACGATCTTCTGTGAATGAACCTGATCAGCAATTATAGAAATGACCACTGATCTGTTCAGTTATTCTGGCCAGTAATAACCGAGAAGAAGAGAGAACAATCCCCATAATTGGCACAAGAGAAGGAAAAGTAAAGGGGCGTAAATTAAAATAGGTGAAAATGGTTCAGCACCCATCACAAAACATTCCGAAACCTACTCGCCACTTTTCCCATGACCGTATACTTAAAAGCGCACGGGGAGCAAGAAGTGCATCGATCCACTTAGAAATAACAGCCTACGTCGAATCGCGATACTCATTTCTCCTCGTGATCCACCGTTAACTCCAAACCCCTACATAAGGATATCGGGAATCATGTCGTCAACCATACAATATGTCCATAACTGCTCATGAATTTTAACCATGCCCAACCTCGAGCTTGCCTCCGTCATTTTGCCAGGACAGATAGTCAGGCAGACAGTCGTTGAACGGCTGGGTGCAGCGCAGATTGCATAATATTGCGTTCTCAGTGTCCAACCGTGAGGACAACGTGAATCTTGAAAACGGCCGAGATCAGCAGCGTTTGTGATATATCGCAATATTTCTCTGCATTTGATGACGAGGACAACTGGATTCTTGTCAAACAGACAAGCAAGCCGATTGAGTAATAATGCTATATTTTACTGTGTCCGACCTCAAGGACAATGGAAATCGTGTCAAACGACTAAAAGTGACACTGATTATGTAAATCGCTATTTTTCTCATTGTTTTATCGTGAAAACTACGGGACTCTCGTCAAACGGCTGAGACCAGTGCCCGTCGTGTAACATCTCTATATTTCTCCGTAGTTGACTGCGAAGACAGAATTCGGTGATGGATCACGTAACGTCGCATATATATTTTCGTGTTCTACCACGGGGACAAAGGAAATCTCCTCAAACGGCCAAGATCAGAGCACCCTATGGTAATTATAACAACCTCTTGTACACAAGATGGCATATTAGCTGAAACAACCCATTTGATATTAAATATCTATTATTTATTCATTATTTTAAAATTTTTATAACACCATAAGTGAATTTTATTCACCTCTTTAAACACAGTTCATTGTTGTTTTTCTTCACCACGTGATGAGCTTATATGCTTGCAGACCGCAAACATATCTTGAATTAAAGGGTAACTAAATTTAACTAAAAAGTAACTAAATTTTTACTTCATCCTTACAGTACACCCCCTGATCAGATGACCTCACTGTTCTCTCCCTATAAGCAACAATAACTAGCTAACAAGTCCTTTCGGGAAGGACATTTTCTGATTGGAGTATCTTGATTCAACTCTAGATTTAAAATTTATATGCCGTACCATAAATGTGATTTATTAAAGCTATACTACTTACAGAAACATTAAATATGAGAACCTCGACGAGTAGAAGTCCCGCTACTCGAGTCTACTTTATAAGAAAATAACATGTTTTACCAAATCCAAAACAACTTAATTAATCTATAGCCTATTCTTACATATAAGTAGGCTAACTCGACGGAATATTCTGAAATGTTTATTATAATGTCGTAACTCGACATGTTTTACGATTGATACGGTATACGTAATGACACGAAATAATCGCAAATACAATAATTATACATTCGAATAATTTCAATACCCAGTAATCATCCCCCATATGTAGCATTCTAGATTTAGTAGGCGTGTAGTGTGCATACACCGGTAGTATTAGAGCAAGGTGCGTGTCCTAAGATTTAACTAAAGTGAGATGCAGTGTGTATTTCACATTTCCAAGTTTCATTTTAGGAACATTCCTCAAAATATTATGACATTTGAATTCACACTATCTACGTGCAAAGCACATGTGGTTTGGTTGTGATAAGGAGATGCTCTTCAGTAGTAAATCTTTGATTCGAATGGCCCCAAGTTTGATTCTCAGCTGGGTCTTAGGTTTTTAAACTTTGGGGGTGTCTCGCCCGGCTTGGGGACTGGGTGTTCGTGAGGTTTTCATAATTTATTTCATCTTCCTCACGACGTGCTGCTCGCCTACGGGTGTCAAATTGGAAGACCTGTACTAGACCTTAATGGATGCCACCCATGGTCCAGGTATGCAACCGGTTGGGACAAACAAGAAAAACATGATAGGTAGAATGTGGAAGGAAGGGGATTATGTCCTTTCCATCGAGTAAGCTCCTTGAATTCATTAGTTGTTTTGCTAATGGAGTAGAGAGCTGGGTGTTCAGTCTCTACACTTGTTTTTAAATCCAGGATGTCTGATTCCTAATCCTCTGTGATTTTATGTAATTTTGAATATATAATAGGTAAACCTAATAACTAATAACAGTCTGAGTGAAGGGGAAGTCAAGTTGGTGAATAAAAGTGGGATAGATTACCATCTCAAGTCCAATGTTACACTGAAATATGTGAAAAATGAACATTTATTGAAAGATTTGAGTATGGTTTCTGTGCACAGTGAATGCTCAAATTATTTTTACAAAGTTTCATGCTAATATCTTTATTGTCATTTTAAAAGAAGTGTGCATAGCTTGGTAAATGTGGTTGAAAGTTTTCACAGATCCATCAGTTAAGAGCTTGAAAGTGGAAGGGTTAAAGAAACAGTAAGCTGGAACATTTCAGATAATGGTAATAAAAACAAAATTCATTTGTGATTTTGCATTTTTTTTCTTGTGGAAATTCATCACCACATTATTTTATTAACTCTGTGTACTATGAAAGAGAGTTTAATGCTTTGTTTAAAGAAACAATATGTTTAGAATTTCAACATTTTGGTAACAAACACAAATTCGTTATCTTATAGATAGCTGAATGTTTGTATTGATGTCTGTTTTCTTTCTTCATAAATTTGTCATTTTCATGGATATTCACAGATTTTTCAGGTATTTTACATTTATATTGGTGGCAGCCATGGTTTAGACTGAACGACTCCTGATCATAATGTAACTTAACTCTTAAGAATTATATGAGTGTGGGTGATTGTATATATAAAATTGCAATGGAGGACAAGCAGTAACTGTGGCAGTTTTGTGGTGTGCAGCATAGGCTGGTTTATGTAAGAGAATTCTAGGGGAGGCTTTACTCTTTCCCTACATGGAGGATATATTGTCCCCTTGAAAGAAGCATGAAACAAGACTCTCTTCGGGGAAGTGTTCAGTTCATGTTCATGAGGCTGGTAACTTTATCTTTTTGCTTCCATAAGATAAAGGTGAATAAGGATAGTTAAGAAGATAGAAGTGAAACAAGATTAAAATAAAACAACTTTTAATAACTGATTGAAACACATAATAATAAAAACAAAACCTCCCATAATGACTCCCTCAAGAATAAAAACATAAATAAACGAATATCACTCAGCATCAAAATACACAATCACTTAAATATCTGATTAAGTCCGTAACTCATCATTTTTGTGTGCATGCGTGGATGGAAAAATGTATGCTAGATAGACAGGACTACTATTTATACGAAATACGCTCCCGTTGGACCATTCTGCAAGTTGCGTACTCCGTAATTTGAGTAACTAGCTTTGGGTCCTGGGGACTACAAACTAACAAATGGCTAAACAAAATAAATACATCAACCTAACACTCTACCCTTACAAATATTAATTTACAAATTTCAAAATGAAGTTACATCCAAGTGCTTCACACGCAATAAAAGCTGCCTCAAAACAGGTCTTACAAGCAAATCAGAGAATCCCTATCGTGACTATTATTAAAACACAAGCATCTGAGCCGACCGTTCGTCTCCCTTAAATTTCATGACACAGGCATACACAAATATGCACAAACAAGAGTTTACAAATTTAATTCACACTGTCACTAACTGAAAGAAACAACAAAATTATATCAACATAATATGACGTGTGTTTTTGATGTGGATAACTCCCTCATTTAAATCACCTCTTAATTTCCAATCATATAGGTTTATCTCATTATTTATCTCAAGATCACAGACCTTCGTCGCCCGGGCACTAATTGCCACAAATTCACTTACCTTTAATCTGGTCGCGCACGCTAGTGGAATACCTCACTCATCTGTCAACTGTCAGGTGTGTCAATAACATTTGCCTCGGAAAGCAGCTAGCTTTCGAGAAAGGTAGAATTGCTCATTGCTACCTGAAATGCATGTGATCACAACACAAACTAATATGTCCCAAAAATTCTCTCAGGAATTTAAAGACCGAAGAATATCGCACAGTCGCCTCCACAGAGTACTCCCTGTCGAAGATTGCAGCATACAGACATGTGACGTTTGTCAAACCCAGCGCAGAATATAACTCACATAGACACCACCTCGACATGACAATTCATTTCCACCATAAAATAGCGCCAGATCAAAGAATTTGCTAACATAACAATGTTAAAAAAAAACTCTCACAATTAACTCGTGATCAATTTAATTCAAATCTTTACCACAGAAGCAGACGGCTTCTTGCTATCAAATATGCAATCCCGCATAATATTCACAGCTTGTGTAATCCGAAATTAGCAAATGAAATTCTCAATTCCCCTCCATATCTGTCTTTAATTTACTGTAATACAAGCTCCGCTTATCGTCAATTTAACAGCTCATATCCATGTTGTATAATATCACATGACACACAAGATGAACCCGCTGGCACATTCTAATACACTTGTCTTTTTACGAAACACAACAAAATAAAATATAAAGATATAGTCGGTGAAATTACTCTACAACAAAAAAAAACTAACTCAACACAAACTAGCTACAATAAGTGAAATTAATTCATATGATTACTCGTCCTACTGCAAATATCAATGAATATCGCCCGCCATGATCCCAGTTGTGTTATTTACTCCATAGTAAATATGACTGTGATCCTGGATTCGAAAGTCATCCTTCCGTCCATGTTGATAGCCATGGTCTTGCAGATGATGAATTTGCTGTTTGAAGAATTCAAATTCAGTATTTTTGTCACACGCCTGACTTCTATCTAAAATGCTTTAGTGGATTACTAATTTCACCCACGAGTCCTATTAAGCAATTATACCGAAGACTTGACTCTCTATAGCTGGTATAGCTATCTAATTAATTGCACATGCTTTACAATACTCGCACTACACACAAAATAAACCAATGTTCAACTAGACATGATATGATAATTTTCAAAGTAGAAATAATATCTTCCTAAATATACAAGTTCACACCTCAGATATAATTTACTAAGTTCGAATCTGTACTCAGACAGTATAAAATTTTCTAAGTCCGCAGACCTGTACCAAAGTGTCGTGGACCAAGTCCGAAGACCTTCAGAATTTCTTTCTGCGTGGATGGAAACGTTACTTCTATTGCTGAAAATACCTGCTATGTGTTGCAATAAGCTTGGTGCCTGTAAGCGTCAAGAAGACGGGAGCTGCAACCCTAGACATGTGTCGTGGACCAAGTCCGAAGACCTTAATCGTAGACTGTGTCCTCAGACACCAAAAATAGCAAAGTTCACACCAGTTCTTCACACAGTATTTATAGTAATTTGGCAAAATACACGGAGTGGGGACAGTTCGTATAGCTAACTATTCAAGCAAATTACATCATAACCCTCTCTATAAAGAGAAGTGCACGATTCAATCATTCGGAATTTAAATCGATCGGCGGTTTTCTTACCATTCGATTCCCTCCAAATCTGATGCCATGAACCCGCTCATCAAAGCGTCATCTCACCTCATTCGTAAACTCAATCTACAGTTCCGCGCTGTTTTTGCAAACCACGCCTACTGGGCGTATACGAAAAGTATCTCTTTCTCTTACATTACAGAAGGCTTCTCTGTTTCACGTGGCTGGACAATGACATATTTGACTGCAGAATCACTCGCGTCCCCAAGCTTTGCCAGTGCGGTGAACTCAAAAGTAACTGTACATCTCCTAGTGTTTCTGAATGTCGTAAATACGTAACTCGACCCTTACTGTTCTCAAGAATGTCTGGGGTTGCAGCTCCCGTCTTCTTGACGCTTACAGGCACCAAGCTTATTGCAACACATAGGTGTTTTCGGCAATAGAAGTAACGTTTCCATCCACACAGAAATAAATTATGAAACATTAATATGCAGTATTCATATTAAGGGTTCATTATACAGTATATTTTTTTGTTCATTCTACATAATATTATTCATATAGTTTTGATGAGAAAATGGGGAATAGGACCATATTTAGCTTGCTAATTATGTACTATGTTAGGGTGTGGGAGTTAAGGACTATTTTTAATGCTGAAAGGTTTTAGGAATTACATTTGAACATAATCTCTTATTTTCGAGATATTTGGAGCTAAGCTGTTAATTATCTAGAAAAGCTTTGAAGATTTAGTTCTATGTCCCCTCTGTCATATAGCACAGCGTGTATAAAATAATGCTGTCAATGCTCAGGGTGTCTACCGGTAACTAAAGTAACGAAAAAGTAACGAATTTTACAAGTGGGTAACGAAAGTAACGAAAAAGTAACGAATTTTACAAACGGGTAACGAAAATTTTCTGAAAGCGGGTTGAATCATTTAAACTCGCGCCACTAGGCTCTGAGATTGCGATGGAGCGAGTTTCACGCAAGCGGCGCCACGCCTATTGCTTAGTACTAAGCTATATTTCCCCGTGCCCGACCTCAAGAAAATACATATTGAGGATACCTTGAGTGGTATAAATCGGTTCAACGTATATTTTCGGCATCAAGAAGACTTAAGTTTCGTGTGAAATATTTTTCTGTGTTACTGTATTAGGAAACCTGACTTTTCGCGAGACTTTTATTCGCGAATACTTCCGAAACTAGAAAGAAATCTCTTATTTCTGTTATTTGGAAACTATGTCAAATTGAAGTCCAGAAATAACGCGAAACAATTTAATGTCATAACCTTGCTCTATGTTACCGTTTCGAAAAAAAATTGCGAAAACCTCTTCGAAATACATATAACTTATTTAAAAAATATGTCTAGTCAATTTGCGACATCCAGTATGGTTAATTCGAAATTCCGTTATAAGTCGATATTTCCTTCGAACTTTCGTTCCATCGGATTAACCGATTATTTCGATAACTTGTAGATAATTCGTGGTTCTCAGTCGAAATAAAACTTGCGCTCTTGTCGTATTATTCGTGCAATCCTCTCAGAATAATTCGTAATATTCGATACCGTACCTACTTCGAACGTTCATCCTCCAAAATCGCATCCTCAAGACGTCAAACGGATCGAGATCGACGTCAGTTGCGTAAAATCATAAAGCCCGTGCCTTATCGTGAACTTGTGACAACGAGGACTGCGGGAATCCTGTCAAAGGTGATTGGGCACCCATCACGGGGCACCCATCACGAAACCTACTTGCCACTTTTCCCATGACCGTATACTTAAAAGCGTGCGGGGAGCGAGAAGTGCATCAACCCACTTAAAAATGACAGCCTACGTAGCTTCGAAATACTACTGGGTAATTCCTCCTCGTGATCCACCCTGAACTGATGAACTCCCAACCACAGCATAGGGACAAGGGAATCACGGCGCCGACCGAACAACATGTTCATAACTACTCGTGAATTTTAACCATGCCCAACCATGAGCTTGCCTCCGCCATTCTGTCAGGACAGATATACAGGCAGACAATCGTTGAACGGCCGGGTGCGGAGACGATTGCATAATACCTAGAGGACAACGTAAAACGGCCGAGAGCGGCAGCGATTGCGATACATCGCGATATTTCTCCGCATTCAATGACGAGGACAACTGTATTCTTGAGCAAGTGGCTCCGATTGCGTATTAATGCTATATTTTCTTGTGCCCGACCTCAAGGACAATGGAAATCTCGGCGAATGACTAAAAGTGACACTGATTATCTAAATCACGATTTTTCTCCATGTTCTATCGTGAAAACTACTGGAAGCTCATCAAACAACTGAGACCCGCGCTGATTGTGTAACATCTCGATATTTCTCTGTATTTGACTGCGAAAACAGAATTCGGTGACGATCGCGTAACATCGCATACATTTTTTCGCAACCTATCGCGGGGACGAAGGAAATCTCGCCAAATGGTCAAAAGCAGAGCAACCTCTTGGTACCGTAATTATAACAACATATTGTGCACAAGGCGACATATTAGCTGAAACAACTCATTGGATATTAAATATCTAGTATATATCTATTATTTTTAAAATTTTTATAACATTATGTGAATTTCATTTAAAGAGACTTCGGTGGCGTAGTTGGTAGCATGCTGAACTGCTGTGCCCAAGATAGCGGGTTCAAACCTGGCCGAAGTCGTCGGATTTTTTAGGAGCGTTAAAATCCCTCAGTATGCCTTCCTTGGGAGGGGAAGTAAAGCCGGCGGTCCCATGTCATAGATTTATGGCATGTTAAAGAACCTTCCACTAATTACACCTGTGTGAAGCTAAAATGGATAGGTTAAGAATGTAAACAACGCTCTTGGGTTTCTACGTTCGTTGCCAAGAGCCGACTGTGGTGGCGTCTTGTAGCTAATTTCTGATCTAGGCCTAGTAGACGGTGGCGTTTGGCGGCAAAATTAGGAACTATTTGAAAAATTCTAAGTTCAGTCTGTACTTAAATTAAAAAACAGATAACACACTAATACAGCCATCACAATTAACACCGGTTATCAGACAGATTCTACACACACCCAAAGTACACGGGGCTACATGACCGCGTTGTCGCAGCCCCTAAACTGACGAACCAACCAAAGCCGGCGGTCCCATGTTATAGATTTATGGCATGTAAAAGATTCGTCCACATACTAAACTAGTGTGAAGCTAAATTGTTATGATAGATTTCGTCGGAACGCTCTATCAAAGTTCCAACATTCACGACTAGGTATCATTGATATCTGGTAGCAACATGAAATTCAACAGAACTTGTAGCTCACCCTAAGGGTGTCTGCTGGAAGCAGCTACAGACTCAGGCGAGCTGAACATGTCCTCGGACACTTCCGGTACTAAAAGCCATACGATAAATAAAATACCTCTTTAAAAACAGTTCATTGTTGTTTTTCTTCACCGCGTGATGAGCGCCTATGCTTGCAGACCACAGACGTATCTTGAATTCAAAGGTAACTAAAATTAACTAAAAGGTACCTAAAAAGTAACTAATTTTTACTTCATCCTTACAGTAGACACCCTGATGCTGGGAGCATTCAGCTAATTCAAAATTATTCTAAACAGGATTTAGGTTGGGAAGTCACATGACTTTAGCTTAATCGTCATCATCAGGATATCCTTCTAGTGCGCCGGGTAGGAAAATTGTGAACAATATGCCTCCATTTAGTCCTGTCCTGGTAGAGCTTTCCCCTCTCCATTGGGCTTAATACCTTCTGTTAAGATTGGAATTTGCATATTTGAATAAGAACAATCTATTCACTTCACTAATAACAATTTAGCTCTGCTGTTTATATGATGGTGCTGCAATATACAATGGATATTATTTTTGAGCTAATTTCTAATTCCAGACCTCATGTGGTAACTGTTGAGTGGTTAATCCATAGTATCAAACTGCGAAGTCCTGCTCCTGAGGAACAGTTTTCTTGTTTTGAACATTCTTTGCCACCACGAGCCGAACCTCCTTCACCACTCAGCAAAAAGGTATGTCCAAAGTTGTATTGCTCTCATATTTTAAGACATTATTTACAATGTAACAGTTACCATAATATATATCCGAATGTTAGATGCTGTTTTTTTCCAAACTGTTGGTATTTTAAAAATGGGAGTTGTCTTACATTCTGGATTTAAGAAAAATGCCATCCCCATGTTTGTTTTTATGTCGGATAGTATCTATAGGTTTACCGCAGCTCGCACTTGTCATGAAATATGATTTTGATCTGCCCCTAATCCACAATGACTCTGGTGTCGTTATTTGCGACTGATATTCCGACTCTAATGCTAGAGAGTTGAAATAATGATTGTAGCCTAAACAATCCCATTGTATTTATGAACTTCCCTATAGAATGCACAGAACATTGCATAAAATAAGCACCTACAGGAAGATTTCAGAGTTCAACCTCGCTGCTGTGCGATATTATCCTGTTACCATACTGTATTTTGATGCAACAATATGTTAAACATCTGTTTATCAACCTATGCCTATTCCATGTGAATTTAGGCATGTGACCACAAGTTGATCAATGTTCATACAGCACATTTTGAGACTCGTCCTTATGTTAGCATATTCTTGCAAGAGATAAGTTTAAAGAGAACATACCGGTATATCCAACCCAAGGGTTAGTAAAAAAGTGGCTTACTACATGGGTTCATATGTAAAAGCATCCAGTTACAACATCGGCATAGCAAATGTTTCTATGTTTAAATATGTTCTCAATTTGTATATTTCCATGCATTTTATAAATTTAAATGATACCAATTTGCAATAAGATGCTAAATCTGACAATCCTAGATGACATAAAATGTAAAATTTCAGAGTGCTAAACAATAATAAACTGTTGATCAGCAGTGGTGCTTTCTTTCAGAACCCCTCTTTTGTTGAAAATATTATAGAATAACAGTAGTTTCCATTTCCCAAAATACTCATCCTCCCCATTTAATTATGCAGCAGAAGTCCTTGGGGCCAAGGACAGCATAGAATCCATTTGGTTCTAGGTTATTCAAACTTGGTATTCTTTGGTTCTGGTATACCATTTTCTAGATAAGTTTGTTATTGTTGTTGTAAGGGGCGGAACAGCAAGGCCATTTGCTCCTATTTTCTAGATTGCTCTCAGTTTTAACCTTGTTTTCTTAAAAATCATGTAATTGGGGATTTTTAGTTCTTGCTTTACTATTATGGATTAAAGCAAATGTTTGGATCAATAAGTTTTGTCTGGACTTAATGAGATGAAGATGAGCTTTCATTTGCCGCAGGGTCTTCAGCTTTTACAGAGTGCTCCTAGTCCCTGCATTCGACCACTTGATATTGATTCTGAGCCTCAGGCAGCTCCTGCTCCTCCAACAGAGACTGCAAAGCCTGATGAATTAGTACAACAGTATCTACAATCAAGTCAATCAGGTATTTTTAAGAAGATTCTTATGTTCCAGGCTTCTTTCCCTGGGTTATGGGTAACTTTTGTACTGTCACTAAAATGAAAGAAACCATGCAACTCAGTCTGTTCATTCAATTTTAACACTCTTTAAGAATCCACAATAACAGCAACACAATTCGAAATGTTTGTGGCAAAGATTTAAAATATCACAATGTATTTTAGGCTTGTAGAGAGATGCCATCAGGCTTCAGCAGTTTCTTTACTGGGAGACTATTAGTAGAAGTTTTTCAGTCAATAAATACGAGTGTGCCCAATTTCATTGTATCTCCTAGCCCAATCTAATTTTCTGTACTGACATACAAAGTATTGAGTGAAGTGAAATGGAAATTTCCAAAATCATCTAAATCTATAGAACCTCATTATTAACTCTGTTACATTTAAGTGATTATTCAAACTAACCAACCACAAAAGCTCATTACGAAAATAAATTTGAATAGCAGGGTGTCGAGCGATACGGGAAATACGGGAATTTTAGTGACCCGGGAAAAATACGGGAATTATACGGGAAATTCGCACTTGATACGGGAAATCTTGAATAGTCTCATAATGCGCGACTTCTTAGCCCCCGAACGCTCGGTAGAGTCCTCCCGCTCAATCTTCTATTTCGCCTGCAGACCGCGCTGCCACCCGTAATTTGCGCCACCGATAGAGCGCTAAGCGGGATGAGAACCCAGCCAACGTCGAATGCATACTTTGCCTGGCCGACCGCCGGCCGTACCCTCTACCACTGCCATCGTGATGGCAGTACCTCGACGCGTGGGGCTACGCGCGCCGCGCTCGTTGCTGACAATGACATACAGGAATCAGTCCGCATTGTTATTCACAGAGGAGACCTGGGTTTCTCGACAAGAGCAGCCCTTAATGAAGCTAACAGATCAAGATATTAGAAAATTCCAGACGCGGATGTGCTGCAATTTCGCACCAACTGCCGAAAATTGTACATTCGTATCCTATGGCTGAAAAAATCAAAGAGTGGTCAACTCTTGCTCACGAGAGACCCGTGCTATTTCCTGCCTCGACACTATAGGGGTCGCTGAGACTCCTAAGTTGGAAGAAGTTATGATCGTCATTGCCCTGGAAATTCTTTGTAATCAGAAGAATTTGCTTTCTGGCGCCATGGCTACGCTGACGTATAATCTTGGCGAAGTGTATTTTTTTTCACGGAGCAACTTAACACCGTAGTAGGCACGCAGCTTTTTGTATTTAGTTTTCTGGCATCTTGTTTTAAATTATTGACTAACATATTTCTAAATGCAGACAATCCATACCTCCATTAGGATTCGAGTTCCATAATTCATGCAAAATGAGGTCCGTTCGTTTGTGAAATTGGGGTCATAACCCCCCTACCCTTTCAGTGATTACCGTATGGTACTTTACGTAGACTAGGGTGAAGATGTAAATGAGCATTAAAAAATATGTTGCCAGTTGTTTGGTTTATTAACTTGCGGTAATAACATCCATAGGTAATGAAAACTGGGCATGGTTGGATTTTAAGGTAGAGCCGCATGTGCTATCAAATCGCTTTCTTGCAATACCTGGAATATGTATAGAATTATAAAATGATTATTGGTTAAATAAGTGTTAATAGATAGGCTATTTAGGCTATTATAATTATAATGATTAAATAAATATTAAAGAAGAAACGATGCGTTGTTAGTAAATATTAGGCCTACCGGTACGGCGAATAGCCTACAACTCGTAGCTTACGTCACAATTTAGCATTTAAACAGGTCACGTTAATGCATAATATGCCAATATAACAACTGGATAGCAAATTATAATAATATTCTCACATATAACATATATAATTTGCACCAACTTAATTATTGTAGTCTAAGATATGTTAGACCAATGCCGTTTGAAATGTGCAAATCGCACACTTTGTAGGCAAGCTGTTTGTTATGGTCGTCTCTGATGCGAAGTTCCACTAATTACTCTTTTTGGAGACACTTGTCTTTGGAATATTCATGAAAGACCAACCCTTTAGTTATTATTTCATAAGTTGAACGCCTAAAAACAAAACCACAATCCGAAATAATAACGAAGATAATCACGAACGAACGTTTCACTGCCAATGAAAGTCAAATGGAGATTCGCGGACCGGAAGTTCGTTATGCATAAGCTTCGATGCCATTTTATCTCGTGGAAGCTCTTATAATGTTACGGTACCATACAATTCAATCACTTCCAGTAAATATTTATTACTAGCGGACCCGTGCGAGAAATCTCGCATGTTCATAAACCACACTTTCTCTAATAGGTTTATAATGAGGCACTTAAGGAGAAAGGTTATGTTTTTATTTCAACCAAATGATTATAGAACACTATTAACATTTCAGGATAAAGGAAAGACCTCAGAATGTTAATATGACATGAAACATGCGTCTCAGTGGCCCGTGGACAGGAAGTATGGAGCGTATTATCCTACATCAACGGTGATTGCAAATCGCACACTTCGTACAATTTTTTTAAAGTCCTTTTTTAAAAGAAATTATAGGTATTTATGAAATTATAGTGCAATAAGTCACTGCTAATGTCTATTCTCTTTCATTTGAATGCTCATTTGTCACGATCGGTCGCTTGTGAGCGCCGCAGGAGGGATGCATACTACAGAAATAATATATATGAAGATGTCACACTCCTATTCTCTACTCTCTCAACCCTCCTCAGTAGTGATGGGCTGCGAGTGGACTCGCGAAGAATCGAGTCTGGAACCGTAAAACTCGAGATACTCGAGTCCGGAATCGAGGCCGAGGACGCTGTCAGCGTTATCCGTGAGCCATATATGGAAACTACACGATATATAGTAATGTCGGTACCGGTACGCCTTGGCCAAGTATTATTAGTTTCCCATCAATGCACAGTGATACAATAGGATATTCAAAATTGGAAACCGGCAAGAAGTGTACTGATGACAGAAAGAAAGAACGCAATACAGTAAAGAGAAATTTCCTTCAACGTGATAATTTGCTAAGCAGTAGTATATATCGCTGTTGATAACGCCATTAGTCTTATCGATATCTCTGGTTGAGTGGTTAACGGTGCTAACTTTCACGCAGCGTGCTGGGGTTCGATTCCCGGCGAGGAGGTTTTTTTAAATTTCCAATGCTATGGATGGCAGTGATGACGACATTTTGTGGGAAAGTGATGGTGAAAAAAGTTCCGAAGTTGGTACTTCTGATGACGATGAATGAAGTGTTTGTGTCTTTTATTTGTATTTTTAATTGTTTCTGTGTTATTTTAGGACGACTTCAGAACTGTTGGAAACTATTTTGTAGAAATGCTATTTTGTTTATTTAGTAAAGATTGTAAATAGTTTTGAGTATTTTTTATTTTGTTCTTCAAAATCAGGGTGCGGGTCTTATTCAAGGGCGGGTCGTATTCGAGTAAATACGGTATATTGTATACCCTTCGAAGTCATAATAATTTGTATTTTGTTCGTTTGCAACACTGACTTCCGTATTCGCGGGCTTCTTACCGCATTGGCGCGAAAGCAATCGTATATCCTGTGTGCTCGTATTTTGTCATTATTGTGTAGTGTAACGTGTATATTGTTCCTATTTTAATAAGTGACTCATTTTCTTTTACTCTGTTCAAGATCTAAGTGAACTACTAACTTTTAATGATATAATACCTATTTTGTCTTCTCCTCAGCTTTCTGATGTTCATCTTCATATATTACTATCCAATTGAAGCAGAATGCTTTCTTTTTTATTGCAATCAAGACAGGTAATTACAATGTCAATTTATTTTAATTTAATTGCCTTTTTTTACTGGATTTTGCAATTTAAAAAGAAAAGTTAAAAAAAAAAAAAGAATAAAATTATACCAAATTGCAACAAAAACGGCCAAGTCAAAATTAATATTAGCAAAAAAGATGGGTTCATTATGAATCAGATTTCTCAAAATAGCAGAACTTAAATATTAAACCATTATGGATATAACTATGCAATAAAATCTTTTGTGACCACCATTGCTTTGTCTCTAGAGGTTTTTCATCCATACTGAAAAATATGCCTTCAGTGACTTGGCCGGTTTTGATTCTAGACGACTCATATGATCTTTTTGCTGTTCTGAGAGACATCCTTGCTCCATAACATGCTTCTCACACTCCTCCGAAATGCTTCTGCCTGCCTCCCCCGCTCATTTATTTCTCTATCGTTTCTTTCATTATCTTGTATCAGGCTTCACAGATACTTGAAACTCTCCACTTTCTTCAGCTGTTCCCCACCAATTGTTATTCCCGTTGTGGTTCTTTCCTTCTTCCTTGTTGTGATCACTATCTCACTCCTATTTATGCCAAATTTCATCCCATATCCTTGTATTAAGTGACGTAAACAACAGACGCACTCAACTGCCAGTTACAGTTCTTCAGTATTTCCCTTATTTTATGATTCTATTCCAGTATATATCGGGAGACAACATAAGCTATATTTCCCTTTTTAATTCTCATAAACAAAGATCACACTACGATATGGTGGATCTCTTATCCGCCATTTCTCTCGTGAAGAAACGCCATTGTGCGCACGTGCAATTGCCACATATATTACATTTTTCTTTAAACGAGAAAGGCCATTGTGCACGTGCGCGGGAGTGTCAAATATTACATATTTCATTAATCATTTAAAGATATACCATAACATATATTTTCCTTTTAAGGAAACTCTGCAAATCTGCATGCCAAGAGCTCTCGTTAGAATGCCTTACGAAGCCAATTGGTTAAGTCGTTTCCACAATCTCATGTGTACAAATAACACCTTAGTGTTTTAAATATAAGGATGGCAGCGGAGAATTCATTACTTTATGGGAATGATCAAAGTGAAATATGTTTCGACAATGTAATACCAATTGTAGGAAGGAAGAAAACGGAAATAAAAAAAACATATCCGAGGTGGGAATCGAACCCTCTCGACGATGCATAATACAGTCGAACCTCCCTTCTGCGGACACCGTCGGTTCCGAGGGTACATGTCCGTTACCAGAGGTGTCCGTTGAAACAAGTTTGTAAAAATAATCGAACATTTTAACGGCAAAGTACATACCTTAAACATAAAAATACATATCTTTATTTTGATTATTCTAAGTCATTTCTGTTTAAGTATTTCCCTGGGAGTTATTACAAATGATGTTACATAATTTACAAACATTCTCTTCTTCGGCGTCAATATCATACGTCAATCCAGCTGTCGTAGCTAAAGTCTGAAGTTCATCATATTCATTTCGAACCTCTACCTCTGCTTGTTCTTCAACTGTAGAAACAGTGATGCCGCATTTTGCAAAGCATTTCCTGATTGTGGTTTCGCAGACGGCATTCCAGGCTGCCTTTGTCCACGAAACTGCGTCACCAACGTTGATCTTCTTCATTAAATCGAAAGCTGAGTCTGCTTCATCCATGTGTGCCACTAATGACCGTAAAACCCTCTTGCGATAGCCTAATTTGAATGCTTGAATGATTCCTTGATCCAATGGTTTAAGATGAGAAGTGGTATTGGGTGGAAGAAACAAGAGTTTTACATTTAAAAGTCGTATTTCTGGGTGACACGTAGCATTATCTACCAATAGAATCACGTTACGGTTCCTGGCTTTAATCTTGGAATTCAAAGCTAGGAGCCAATTCTCGAATATTGCTGACATCATCCATGCCTTTTTATTCGCATGCCATTCAACACCAAGAACATTTAAGTCCATGTTTTAAAGCACCTGGGTCTCAAGGATTTACCGATTATTAGAGGAACTTCCTTTTCACCGAGTGCGTTACAACAAAACATGACGGTGATTCTTTCTTTTGACATTTTCCCACCCTTGCAACTTTCATTTGGCAAACTTAGCGACTTCTTCGGGATCGCCCTAAAGAACAGACCAGTTTCGTCAACATTCAAAATGTCTTCAGTTCGTAACTGTTCAAGATGTCTGTTAATCTATCTTTCCAATCCGCTACTTCAGTCACAGACTGTTTTGAAAGTAAAGTTATGACGTTTTCTAAAATAATCTACCGTATATACTCGAATACCACCCGCACATTTTTAAACAAATTCGGACGTGAAAAATTGGGGTGTGGGTCTTATTTGAGTCCTTCAAATTTGAAAGATCTAAATTGCCCGCCACGCGCGATATCGGGTGTTGCGAGTATCCGCTAGATGGTGCTAGCCTTCTTCCGGCTATAACTTTGTTTTACCGTAAGCATGCGGCGTCATACAGTCACGCGCACGTTCTCCGAGTGTAAACATGAATGCTACGAAACGTTTGCAGTCATTTACTGTGAGGGAGAAAATGAAAGTTGTGAGGGAAGCTGAAGTAATTGGAAATCGTGCCCGGTAGGAAATATGATATTGACGAGTAATGTATTCGTGATTGAGCGGGATGACGTCTATGCTACAACCACTGGATGTCTGTGTGAACCGCCCGTTCAAAGCAGCCTTGAAACAGCTGTATACGGAGCGGATGGCGGCCGATAAGCACACACTGACTCCAACTGGTCGTATTCAGCGCCCGAAAGTTCAGCTGCTGTGTTCGTGGATTTTGACAGCATGGAATCGTGTCTCTGGAGATCTCATACGGAAGAGCTTCAAGAAATGTAGTATTTCGAATGCTATGGATGGCAGTGATGACTACATTTAGTGGGAAAGTGATGGTGATAAAAGTTCCGAAGTTGGTACTTCTGATGACGATGAATGAAGTGCTTGTGTACTTTTATTTGTATTTTTAATCGTTTGATGTGTGTTATTTTAGGACGACTTCAAAACTGTTGGAAACTATTTTGGATAAATGCTATTCTGTTTATTTAGTTAAGATTGTAAATAATTTAGACTAAAAAAAATTTTTTTTTTTTAAATTTTGTTCTTCAAAATCAGGGTGCGGGTGTTTTTCGGGGGCGGGTCGTATTCGAGTAAATACGGTAGCTACCCATTGCTAGCCACAAAATTCTCAACCTTCAAATTATTTGCGATTTATCACGCTTTTTTTCTTGTAACATTGGCCCACTCACACACAGTTTCTTCGCCCGAGCACACTTGAACCACTCATATAGCGCAATGTTCATTTCTGAAAAAACTGACTCTAGCTTTCTTCACTCCTCGATTCCTATTTTCCTCCCACTCCTTTAAAATTTCATTTCTATTCTTCACAATAGTGTTCATTTGAGTTTTCCTGCATTTGAAATTTTCGGCAAGCTTTCTCACTGAAAGTCCCTTCTCACTTTCTACAATCACATTTCTTCTTGTTTCGAGGTCTAAACACGTTCGTCCCTTATTACCCATGTTTACTTGACGACTGAAATGCTACGGTATTTCTGTCTCACTAATTAGCGCATGTATTGCAAGTCTTTTCCTTCTCAAGTTGGCTACCCAGGGTGTCGAGCGATACGGGAATTATACGGGAATTTTAGTGACCCGGGAAAAATACGGGAATTATACGAGAAATTCGCACTTGATACGGTAAATCTTAAAAAGTCTCATAATGCCTGACTCCTTAGCCCCCGAACGCTCGGTAGAGTCCTCCCGCTCAGTCTTCTATTTCGCCTGCAGACCGCGGTGCCACCCACAATTTGCGCCACCGGTAGAGCGCTAAGCAGTATGAGAACCCAGCCAACGTCGAATGCATGCTTTGCCTGGCCTACCGCCGGCCGTACCCTCTCTGCGCGGGGCTACGCGCGCCGCGTTCGTTGCTGACAATGACATATAATAATCAGTCCGCATTGTTATTCACAGAGGAGACCTGGCTTTCTCGACAAGAGCAGCCCTTAAAGAAGCTCAAGATCTCAGAAAATTCCAGACGCGGATGTGCTGCAATTTCGCACCAACTGCCGAGAATTGTACATTTCTATCCTATGGCTGAAAAAATCAAAGAGAGGTCAACTCTTGCTCAAAAGAGACCTGTGCTATTTCCTGCCTAGACCCTATAGGGGTCGCTGAGACTCCTAGGTTGGAAGAAGTTAGGATCGTCATTGCCCTGGAAATTCTTTGTGATCAGAAGAATTTGCTTTCTGGCGCAATGGCAGACCGCATAAAGAGCAGCTACTCCACACTTCAGATATTGCCCTCCGTCACTTTGCGTTTGAAGCAGTTCGACTTAAAATATGCCACGGCTCGACGTGTTCTGGTCTGAATTAGTGGCTTCAGCACCTTTCTCAGTTCTTGCCAAAAACGATCTCACAAGCTTCGTTAAAATGATACTGACTTTGTATCACAACAATGCAGCTCTAGACAGAGGTTTCTCCCTGAACAAGGAGTGCATGATCGTCAATCACAAAGAAGTAAGTCTGATTGTCATGCATACTGTTCAGGACCCTGTGATGGCAGCTGGTAGAGTAGAAAAGATAACCGTGAGCAAGAGTCCATACTGCACGGAACTCCTACGCCGTGTTCTAGGAGGCAAAACAGGTGCGAAGCGACGGCTAAGGTGGCAGTCGAAAGAAAGGCCACAAAAGATCTCCAGGAATTGGAATAAAAAGTACTGTCAAAAGAACTTAATTTTGTGCTGTGTATAACTGAAGTTCCTAGTAACAATCTTGTATTTGTCAAAGTGACTTATTTAATTTCGTTTTGCATTATTTTATTTTCTATTATCTACTTTGATAAAATAAATGTAAATTAAAAAGTATTCGCGGCGTGTCACCTGTGGAATTTTACTGTTTCTAGCATTTCCATGGTCTTCTTTCGCAGGGGAGATGCACATACCAAATTGTTTCAAAGTCCGTTCAAACACTCAATGTAAATCCGTCACACATGCAGAAATTTAAAAAACTACAAACAATATTTCACAGCTCTCGACATTTTACTATCGAACACCCGTCACCGACATGTGGCTACAAAATACACCACACAAGTGACAGAATTCTTCTCGTATGGGCAGGCATTCTTTCAGTCGCTTGTTAACCACTGTCTGTGTCTGATTTCCGTTCATTGTCATTGTTTCGTTACTTTTACTTCGCCGAAGTTCGACCCGAAGACTGGACACATCCCGTACAGCATGTACAGAAAGAAATACTGAAGGCGGTCTGGATATCGCAGTGGATGAAATGATTATTAACCTTGGCAATTCATCAAGCTCTGACGAAGACAATGATGGTGGTGATGATGATAGGGACAGTGAAGGGATGGAGGGTGTCAAAGAAACCCTTGCCAAGTGTCTGAGGATAATTTATTTCTTGGTGTCAGTTCGCTTGCGTCAATGAATAATAGAGCACAGGCTATTGTTTCCCGTCGTAGTGTTCAAAATACCGTCCGTCATTCAATAGCCTACAATTCGACAATATACTGTAAAACCTCGGCAATAATATCCCCTCAGAAGGGCTTGTTTGAGTGCTCAGTGCTAAATATGTCTTTACCTTAACTTTACTTTTGTATTATCACGAAAGCTAATATTAACCGTAGAGAGTCGCGATTCAGTGAGGGTGCATGGTGTTATCTGTCAACTACTGTAGTAAGCTGTGAGCGACCTCCACTCAGACTCTTGTTTCATGTTAAAGGATAATCATTGCATGGTGAGTTTTTTGATATTCATTAGCTGTAGAGTGTTTGCCCTCTTTGTCGTATTTATTGAATTGAATACCTATGATAAAGGTATCATAGCTTCGGTGTGTCATTTATTTATTCATCTAAAAGTATCGTATTTCTCTGTTAAATGGCCTCGGCGTTGACTCAGGATCGTTTTTTAAAATACTATATTACGTATGATTGTGCCGAAATAATGACTGAAGTGTAGCGCTGTGTATTATTCGAATCAGTTGATTTACAACACTAAAATCTTAGCAACGCAGCTCAGCTGTTCCAAGCTCCCGACATATCCTTCGCGTTGTTTCCTTCGAAATACAGGGTGTCGGTGAGAAGCATGCTCAGAATTCTTGCCGTGTGGCGGTTGGACGTAGCGTCTTGTTATGTGGCGACAGTGGGTTGCGGATAGGAAAAGCGGGGCAAAGTGACAGGAAGGCTGTCAGTACCGAATGCGCGAGGTGTGCAATGCTGTATTTGTCCCATAATTTACGCGTGTAATAGCGGACATACCTCCAATTTTACTATAAAAGTCGTGATATAAAAAGGGATAGTGGGTGGGTAACATCTATTACTACATGACCCCCAAAATTATTATGCATTATTACAAAGGGTATTTTGACTATTTTCAGTAGTTTAGAAAATTGTATCGCCTTGTTCCAGGCTCCTATAGAGCTTACATTTTCTCTCGATCTTTCATTTGCTATAGGTAGGGATAGGAATTTTTCGGTGATTTCAGAGTGAAGAAAGCGGTATTTTAAAGTGGCAAATTCGGTGTTTTCAAGTGCACTTTTCGGTACTTTCAAAATGTTAAATTTTAGGTCGTATTTTTTAAATATCATGGATAACATAACGCATTTCAGTCATCCTTCAAAGTATACTTCAGTGAAGAGATCCAAATTCTCTTGTGACAAACGGTAATATGTATCACTTAACGTGCTAGTGTAAGCTGAAAAACAAAAGTTCACAGTTAGCGTTTGAACAGGGTATCAAAATGGTTTTCAACACAGATTCTGAGAACTTTGGAAATACAAATGTACTTCCTTGCAAAACTCGAACAATGTCTGTCTTGGTCCTGTCGTGCATCTGCCTCTTGATTAAAGTTTGCAGTTCGTTGTATCCTCTAATGACCTCACTTTTTTCCAGTGTTCCACAGAATGACAACTTCTTAATTTTCTTTGCAAGGTCCTCATTGATGTTCATTGGCACTATTTCTGCTGGATCAAACGCACACATTCGTTGCCAGGGTCAACGGATCTCGGGCTGATTAATATTCTAAGAGCATGGGACCCAGCGTTTACTAAAACTGGATGTATTTTCTCTCCTTTTAACTCATTTCCACAACTCTCCAACAGCTCCTTAATGTTTGTACCGTAATTTCCAGAAACAGCAAGTTCAAGGGCTTGCTGAATTCTCCGTAGATGTCCATCTAGAAGGTGAACAGTCTGATAAGACTGGGATGAGTTTAGTGATGTCTGTGCCAAATTCATTGAATCTCAAGTATTTCGTCATGTGAAACATTGTTCAGGAAATCAACACCACAGTTATCAGTCCCTACTACTTCATTCATAAATTGCACGATATCTTTCAAGTACTCGGACAGGTACACTACAGAATGAAACCAAGAAGACCACCTGGTTAAGACTGGTTCAGGAAACAGTGGCACATTTGGATATGGATACTTGCCATCTAGATATTCATGTCTGAAAGGTGCACTATATGACGCCACGCGTCGAGTAGTTACTAGGATGAAGGGGGAGGTGACCTTGCTGTTCTGGTCCTTAAAACCTCAATAAGTTAGTAACTTACCAGGATGAGATTGATAAAGATCGCTGTATGCAGAAAGCGAGGTCCGCTATCTACCGTTAAGTTTCCGATCATTCAGTGTTTGTTGGATGCTCTCCATGCAGTCAAGTCATGAGAGAAAATTACCGCTACTACACTCGCACAAAAACAAGCCTTTGTCAGCTTCTGTGACGACGATATTTTAAACTGGCAAGGTGGTCTCACTACGATGACATTAGGGCAAAACCTGGATGAATGCCAAGATGCAGAAGAAAGTGACATTCAGTAGTTCGACTTCCATAAAGACGATCATGGTTTCAGACATGAAAGCGATGAGGATATTGTACGGAATTTGACTGTCAGTGAGGTAAACTGAGATCCAGTGCATCTCAAGTGAAGGAGTGATGCAACGGAAATCCCGAAAGTTCCCACAGTCAAGCTAGTGTGTCTATAGTCACACTTATCTCTTATATAGAAAATCGAGATGAATTTTCGTTCTCATATATTGTTTTCTTCAGAATTGTACAATCTAAAACTAGAAAAAATAAACTATCTAAGAAACAAAAAGTGATTACAGTCATTTCTCTTAGTTTTTAATATTGGTGTAGGCCTAATCTTCGTAGTGTGTCTTACAATACTATGTTATAATAGTACATTACGCAACGAGCCTATAATGGCAATAATTAAGACACGAGTAAGTTTATAAAACGAGCGTATGAGAGTCTTATAATTTCCATACGAGTGTTTTAATTACCATTATAGGCGAGTTGCATACTACTTTATGTTCGACGATAATTATTATAACTATTTCATGTTCGAACATAAATATTCATAAATATCTGTAGAGATTTCACCAGTTTTATGTACTGAACAGAGCCATGAGACGCAGAGAATGCCTTGTATTTGACCATGGCCTCCTCGATTACCCTACTATGACACTAGGCCAGGCAGTGACATTTAAATTAGAAGGCCGTGGAACTCAGTGCATCTAATTATCTAATTGGTCAAACAACTGTTTCTTGAGCTCTGATTGGTGGGAGGAACTGTTTCATAATGCAAAATAGTGTTATAATGAGCCTCATTATAGTACCGTTTTCTGACATATAATAGTCAGGGTCGAACATAAAGTATTATAATTATTTTTTTATTTCAATATTTTAACCAATAGTTTTCTCTTTGCCTGGCTTAAAAACATTATTGCAGATAATTCGCGGCTTTCAAAAACTCGCGGAAATTTGTGCATTAATTGCCGCGAATTATCGGAAGAGCACTATAAAGGAAAAAAAAACGAAAAAAGCTAAAATTCGCGTTTTCATGCGAAATTCGCGAAAATTCGCGTTTTATGCTAAATTCGCGAAAATTCGCGAGCTCAAAAACATTTATTTTTGCCATTTTTAGGGTTATTATAACACATTATCACCTGTGTATGACTTCTTTTAAAAATTCGCGAAATTCGCAATCGCGAATTTTTCCTATCCCTAGCTATAGGACAGGCCACCGGCGTATGGTTATGCATTGCCAGCTTCTGGTTTACTAGTCAGATAATGGAAGCAATGGGAACTGTGTACTACAATTTTCCTTGCATGTAACTAAGCAAATTATTGTTGTTAAGAGAACTTAAAATGTACCAAGAATTATATGATCTTCAGCTGTGTGCAGTGAGAAAGCTCTGCATGTGTTCATTCCTTATGTATTAATGATGCGAAATGTCAGCTAAGGTTGTGCCACATACAACACTCCTAGTCTCTAAATGTTGCACATTTTCCCGTAAATTACATCAGTTTATGTTTGAATTGCTTATAAGATCGTGACAAAGAAAGTGTTTCTCTAATTGGATGATTGTATTTAACTGTATGCATGTCGTATAATCTTGGCGAGGTGTATTTTTTTCACGGAGCAACTTTACACCGTAGTAGGCCACAGCTTTTTGTATTTAGTTTTCTGGCATCTTGTTTTAAATTATTGACTAACATACTTCCAAATACAGACAATCCATACCTCCATTAGGATTCATGTTCCATAATTCATGCAAAATGAGGTTCGTTCGTTTGTGAAATTCAGGTCATAACCCCCCTACCCTTTCAGTGATTACCGTATGGTACTTTACGTAGACTAGGGTGAAGATGTAAATGAGCATTACAAAATAATATGTCTCCAGTTGTTTGGTTTATTAACTTACGGTAATATTTTCCATAGGTACTGACAACTGGGCACGGTTGGATTTTAAGGTGGAACCGCATGTGTTATCAAATATCGCTTTCTTGCAATACCTGTAATATGTATAGAATTATAAAATGATTATTGGTTAAATAAGGGTTAATAGATAGGCTATTATAATTACCGTATAATGATTAAATAAATATTAAAGACGAAACGACGTGTTGTTAGTAAATATTAGGCCTACCGGTAAGGCGAATAGTCTATAACTCGTAGCATCCGTCACAATTTAGCATTTAAACGGGTCACATTAATTCATATAACAACCGGATAGCAAATTATAATAATATTCTCACATATAACATATTTAATTTGCACCAACGTAATGTAGTCTAAGATATGTTAAACCATTGCCGTTTGAAATGTGCAAATCGCACACTTTGTAGGCAAGCTGTTTGTTATGGTCGTCTCTGATGCGAAGTTTTACTAATTACTCTTTTAGGAGAAACTTGTCTTTGGAATATTCATGAAAGGCCAACCCTCTAGTTCTTATTTCATAAGTTGAACGCCTAAAAACAAAACCACAATCCGAAATAATAAAGAAGATAATCACGAACGAACGATTCACTGCCAATGAAAATCAAATGGAGATTCGCGGGCCGGAAGTTCGCTGTGCATAAGCTTCGGTGCCATTTTAACTCGTGGTAGCTCTGTACGGTTACGGTACCAAACAATTCAGTCACTTCGAGTAAATATTTATTATGCGACACTCCTATTCTCTACTCTCTCAACCCTCCTCAGTAAAACAGTCATTTATATCAGCTCTTCTCAGGTAAACGGTATTTTATTTGTGTTCGTAGCATCTCATCCCATCCATGTGAGAGTTCACGCGCGCGCTCGTTGCTCACACTACGGATTAGGCCTAAATCTCGCCATCACCAAGTGCGGAAGTGTCTCCAAAAATGCAGTTACACTTGCGCCAGAAAATCTTGATTCGCGCTTCAAGATTCATTTTTCAGCCATTCGGTATGCGAACTCTAGTCTTAGAGGATTCTAAAATATACGGGAATTTGGTGGATTTTCGTATGGGAAATGCGGGAATTTGAAGAAAGGTCAACGCTCGACACCCTGCTACCTGAGCTTGACCTTATCGGTGGCAATCTGAGTTATGAATAGAATGATGCAAGCAGGGAAGAAAATCCCCAGGTAACTCGTGAGTCAACAGTCACTGGCAGCAATCCTGGACAATTAGAATTCTCGGAATGTACACCTGTAGGTAGAACACCATAACGAAAGGTTTTGAAAGAGGAATGTACAGAAGAATTAACTTTCTGGCTACTACAGCCATCGCCGTCTGCTGTTTGCGATGTAGCCTGCATTTCACTCTCTCTCTCCTTTGATTCGAAATAGTTGTAGTACAGACATTCAAGAGAGATTTCCGTATGTCTGCAGAATCGTTTTAAAAGAAAGGACGACATGGTCCGGTGCATAAAAATATCCTGCAGCGAGTGAAGTGTCTGCTTAAGTCAAGTGGACGGGACAGATGGCGATGTCCGCTGTTCGGACTTCAAGGTGTCCGCTGAAATGAGGCTAATTTAACACTTGTCTTATGTAAAATGAAATCGGTTCCAAGGAAAAATGTCCGTATAGGCAGGTGTCTGCTGAATAAGGATGTCCGATAGGGCAGGTTCGACTGTACAAATTACTGGGCTATAACCATTGCCCCTCAGCCGTCCAGACAACCATGTGTCACTGCAATATTAAGCTACCTAACCAGTATACACACTCAACCTGCAGTTTAAGTCCTTCAATACGTGGCTTATTTAATATAATTCTATTTCAATGCATATTGTAAAAACATAATTAACATTATTGGAGACCCTTTTTAATTCTCATGAACAAAGATCTCAGACGTGGCCGGAATCGCCATTTGCCTGGTTGAGAAAGGCCATTGTGCGCATGCGCGGGAGTGTCAAATATTACATATTTCTTTAATCATTTATAAATATACCGTAACATATATTTTCCTTTCAAAGAAACTCTGCAAAACTGCATACCAAGAGCTTTCGTTACAATGCCTTACGAAGGCAATCGGTTAAGTCGTTTTCACAATCTCGTGTGTACAAATAACACCTTAGTGTTTTAAATATAAGGATATTATTGATTTGATTAAATATTATAAACATTTGAGGATTTCAGTGTGTATATTTCAGTAGTAATAATAATAATAATAATAATAATTGATTTTACTAAATATTAGAAATATTTGAGGATTTCAGTGTGTATAGCAGTAATAATAATAACAGTGATTATTTAAAGTCCATATGAAAATAAATATTATACAGGTCAGCCAGCAATAAAATGTAGAGTCAGATGACTTATTTGTGGAATGCACCACTAGATTAAGAAATGAGTAGAGGAACGGCAGGTGAGCAAATAACGAACATGTATAAAATAGGATGCAGTATTGTTAAATAGAGGCAGGAAAAGAATATGACCAGGATAAAATAGAAATATTTCCTTTTGGAAAACCTTTGTTTATACCAGATCTATGCAATGTAGAGGACGGAGGCGTTTTGTTTAAAGACAGGAATAGTGCACAAATAATAAAAGAATGAATCATATATGATGATTATTATGTTTATAAAAAAATAATATATTATGCAACATGAAGGTCGGCATTTGTATAAAAGTGTATGGAGGCTAGGAGCCGTCCATTGGAATATATATTTCCATGTGGTAAGGAAGAAGTTGGAGCATTAGCTGCTCAGTTGTGAAAAGAAGGGTTGAGTCAAGTAACCGCCCCATATTTCTGACCAATTCTAATTCTGTCAGAAATGTTTTCTTGCTTAATACCTGAGTCAAATATTCCGATTTCCAGTTATTGAGCCTACTGAATATGAGATTATAAGTTTTGTTAAAACCTGGCCGGATCCTGAAAGAAATAAAGATTTGAGAGTGCATAAAATAAATCTGAATTACAAGTACAGTAGAGTTAATGTGGCTTTGAATTGGAGTAATGGGAAGACTAGTTGCCATTTTTGGTCCGTATTGACAAATATGAATTATTTAATCAGTTTGCAGCTTTCCGCCAAATCAATACAAATTGTGTTTGCGTTGTTAATACGTTAAGTACGGTACATGTTTCGAACCTTACAAAAATCGGTCCTTCATCAGCCACGACATATCACATGAATGGCAACACATCAAAAACACTGAGCAATATCAAAAATAAAATGCATGCACACTAAGACATTCATAAACATATATTAAAACGTTCAATTAAAAACTGTACAACATATTAAAAAACACATATTAAAAGCACTGCAAGTCCATTTGACTCATTCAAACGTCAACATTTGAGTATGTGCCGTTATGGTTGGAGATCTTTGTCCTGTTCCATTAGATGCTTCTTGATTTCTTGTCTCTCATTTAGCGAAGGGAATTCTGCTGTCATGTATAGGGAACAAAAATGGACCAGTAGTCCCATTTGAGTAGTTCCAAAATGAAAACCTTTAGGTTGATTCCAGACAGCACCAAATAGTCCCCTGTTAAACAAAAAATGTATTAAATTTAATTGGTTTCGCTTGCCGCTCGCGTCACAGTTCATAGCCCGCAAGCATAAAGAAGAGATATTTTTCTTCTGCCAAAGTCGCGCAGGGTTATAAAGTCGCGGCAGCATGTGCAACTGACTGGCGCACAAATACGAATATGCTATGTGACGGTTGTGCGATGGAATATTATAAACCTATTTTAGTGTGTGAAAAGTGGGGTGCGACGATTACGCGGTGGCGACGATTATGCGAGGAATACGGTATTACGAGTATAGTAGTGCGGTGTCACAATGTGCTGCAACACTAGGGAGTGTAGTGTTATACGGTGTTATTACTGAGTATAGTAGTGCTATTACCGGTCGCAAGCCCGGGGCCTCATCTCGCAAGCAATGAGGAAGGAGGAGCGGGAGGAGTATCAACCTCATTGAAAAAAAACAAGGCTCCTTCTGGCTCCAGATGGTAGCACCCTGATATATAGGGTCCCTTGCCAGGGTTACGGTGAAGACCTCGACAGCACTAGCGGCGGAGAAGATGGGCTTTGGTACGGCGTCAATGGCGGAAGAGGCAAACCCGTAGAGTCTGTACTCCAGAGGAGCGGCTACAAAAGGTGTCCGACTCCATGTTAGGGGCGACCTGATTTAAACCTGGCAGTAGCTATAAAATGCCTTTGGGTGTGGCGAGCCCATCGTACTGATAGACTATAAAATGAGTGAAAGTGAATCGAGGCCTCGGAAACATTTAGGGCGTCCCCCACAATCGACGCGCAGCTCCTGGAGTTCTGGTCCTGGGGGAGCTGTGAAAAGGGGGCAATCAGTGACGAAGATTGCTACCATCAATGTCTTGACCCTCAAGGGCAAGATAGAGGAACTTACAGAATATATGGAGAGAAAAGACATTGCAGTTTTTGGAATGAGTGAAACCAAGTGGAAAGGAAGGGGACAGAAGAATTTGAGCAAAGGGTTTCAGTTGTTTTGGAGTGGAGGGGTACACTGCAAAAATGGAGTAGGTTTCATTGTGAGGGAGGATCTGGTAGAATATACAGTGTGGTCCACCAGCCCCTTATTTTTTTTGGAGGAAGGCAACCCAACTAACGCGTATATCATAGTCGTCCTAAAAACATTAGTACTTGGCCTAGTACAGCTTTACGGTTGAGTTCATGCTCGCGATTAAAGTCGAAATTATTGGCAGCAGTGTTATTTCAATGCCATCAACTATAACGAATGTGTAAATCGACACATCCAAACAACACTGCCTTACGAAAGACATGAAGTGTCTATGAGGACTACAAATAGACTCAATACGTGGCAGTATCCCACCACGGCTCACGGTAGCTAAGATGTTTAAATCGTGCTTCTCTGCTGTAATGTCAGCCATGCTGCAATGTAGCAGGTTCGATCCCAAGGCAAATAAGTTCTTTTTTTTTTTTTTGCTTAATGCCGTTTACAGTAGCTGCACTACGGACACATATCTACCTGTTCCATAAATGAATTTTTATTAGGTCCTGAAAAGGACCGTTTTTATTCGATGCTACGTAGGCAGGTTAGACGATGACATAATGGTATGTAGGAAGAAAGCTTGTAGTTTAGCGTGACCGTTAATCTCGCGATCATAAGCCACGGGATCTCCATTTTACGTGAATTCGAACCACAGGACATGGCGTTGGTGAGAGGCGAAGAGCTTGACCGCTGCGCCACCACACCCCTCTGTAGGAATAAGGCAAGGTACTCTGCATATTCAGTGTAGCAAGTGTTCGAAATGTTGACCACCTTGGTTGATGCAGATTTCAGCACGACGTATTACAGACAGTCTTGCACGCTGTAACATCTGAGGTGTAACAGCTTGGCATGCCTCGGTGATTAGTTGCCGAAGGTGGTCAGGATCTTCAGGCTCTTCAGGCTCATGTGCATATACTACCTGCTTTAAGTGACCCCACAGGAAGAAGTCAAGTGGCGTAAGATCGGGTGATCTGGCAGGCCAGTGAAAGGGTCCTCCTCTTCCTATCCATTTATTTGGATATGTATAATGAAGATGGTTCCTGACGACTAATGATCCGTGAGGTGGGGCCCCATCCTGTTGCCACCACATTCGCAATCGCTCGCGCAGTGGCACAGTACATAAAACTTGCGAAATCTCGACAGATATGTATGAATATTTATGTTCGAACATAATTTTTTTTTTTTTTTAGTAGTTTACCCTCCAGGTTGGTGGAACCCACAGACTCAGCGAGGGAACTCACCACTACCACCTCTACGGGCAGTGTCCTAGAGCTGGGAACATCGAATCGGAAGGGATACAACTGGTGAGGTGGGATTGGCACCTCGCTCAGGCGGCCTCACCTGCAAAGCGAACAGGGGCCTCATGAGGGAAGGTAAGGGATGGTGAGGATGGATAGGCAAGGAAGAGGGAAGGACGCGGTCGTGGCCTTGAAGAAGGTACAATCCCGGCATTTGCCCGAAGACGAAGTGGGAAACCACGGAAAACCACTTCGAGGATGGCTGAGGGGGAATCGAACCCCTCTACTTATTTGGGCCACCCGAGGCTGAGTAGACCCCGTTCCAGTCCTCGTACCACTTTTCAAATTTCGTGGCAGAGCCGGGAATCGAACCCAGGACCTCCGGGGCGGCAGCTAACCAGGCTGACCGCTACGCTACGGAGGCGACCTCGAACTTAAAATACTTATAATAATTATCGTCGAACATAAACCGTCGTATGCAACTCGTCTATAATGGTAATTAAGACACGAGTATGTTTATAAAACGAGCGTATGCGAGTTTTTTGCCATTATAGGCTCGTTGCATAATGCACTATTGTGTTCGACCATGCCGAAATATAAATATGATATGCTAGAAAACTGCATCTTAAAGAGGCTCATTATAGTTAAAGTTTCATTATGATAGAGGTTCTCTAAAAATCAGAGCTCAAGATTTTCATTACGACACAGCTGTTTGACCAATTAGGTAAGGATCGCATCGCACATGCACTGACTTCCAAGGCCTCCTATTTTAAATTTCACTGCCTGGGAAGTGTCATAGTGGCGTATTCGAGGAGGCCATGAAAGAATACAAGCGTCCAATGCGCAATATTCAGTAAACGAAACTCGACAGTTATTTATGAATATTTAATTTCCTGCTGAATTAACTCGGGTAGGATTATTTTTGTGAAAACAAAATAACGTGTGTTGGCATGCTTGTGGAATTGATTATCAAATCTTTATCATCTATTCGAGGCCAACCTAAATTATCTAGGAAGTGGTTTCCCGTGGCATCCCACTTCTCACTTTCTAGCCTTCTGGTGTATTCTGCACCACCTGTAGTGTAAGCAACCGTGGCTGAAAGGGTAACGCGTTAGACTGCGGATTGAAGGATTCGGGGTACGATACTTAGTAGAAGGGGAAGATTTATAATTTGTTTTCGGTACGTTTTATCGTCTGTGTTGACAACTTTACCAATGTCTTACGACAGAAATGATACAAGAGGTCACAGTTAATTATTGAAGATGGGGCACTAGTAATATAGCGAGCAGATGCATTTTCCGGTTGGATTCCATGAACGGTACGTTGTTTCCGAATTCGGTATTACACGAAACATCTTAATATGTACACGTCAAATAGAGTTTTCTTCTTCTTGCTAGAATTTAATGACAAAATATATTTTTTTAGTCGGTTTACCCTCCAGGGTTAGCTTCTCCCTCGGACTCACTGAGGGATCGCACCTTTACCGCCTCCAGGTCAGAGTCCTGGAGCTTGAAACATAGGACGGGAATACTACTGGGGAGGTGGGACGAACACCTCGACCAGGCCGCCTCACCTGCAAAGCGAACAGGGGCCTTATGAGGGATGGGGAGATTGGGAGGGATAGACAAGGAGGAGAGAAGGAGGCGGCCGTGGCCTTACGTTAGGTAGTATCCCGGCATTTGCCTGGAGACGAAGTGGGAAACCACGGAAAACCACTTCGAGGATGACTGAAGGGGAAATCGAACCCTCTATGCTCAATTGGATCACCCGTGGCTGAGTAGACCCCGAACAAAATATTTTTGTTTTCTTTTCTTTTTAGTCGTTTACCCTCCAGGTTGGTGGAACCCACGGACTCAGCGAGGGAACTCACCACTACCGCCTCTGCGGGAAGTGTCCTAGAGCTGGGAACATCGAATCGGAAGGGATACAACTGGTGAGGTGGGATTGCCACCTCGCCCAGGCGGCCTCGCCCGCAAAGCGAACAGGGGCCTCATGAGGGAAGGTAAGGGATGGTGAGGATGGATAGGCAAGGAAGAGGGAAGGAGGCGGCCGTGGCCTTTAAGAAGGTACCATCCCGGCATTTGCCCGAAGACGAAGTGGGAAACCACGGAAAACCACTTCGAGGATGGCTGAGGGGGAATCGAACCCCCTCTACTCATTTGGACCACCCGAGGCTGAGTAGACCCCGTTTCAGTCCTCATACCACTTTTTCAAATTTCGTGGCAGAGCCGGGAATCGAACCCAGGACCTCCGGGGCGGCAGCTAACCATGCTGACCGCTACGCTACGGAGGCGACAAACAAAATAATACCACGGAAAATTTTAAAGAATACGTATACCGGCGATCAGAATCTTGTTTCATTAGAGGGGCTAGAACATCGCGATCATTTAGCCCCGTGTACTTGGGTGTGTGTGTAGAATTCCTATGATAACCTGTCTATAGCGGTGTCTGTATAAAGTATGTATTAGCAATTAAGGTGAGGATGGGGAAGGAGGCGGCCGGGGCCTTAAGTTAGAAACCGTCCCGGCAATAGCCTGGAGCAGAAGTGGGAAACCACAGAGAACCACTTCCAGGGTTCTGAGGTGGGAATCGAACCCACCTCTTCTCAGATTTGCTTCACGAAGCTGAGTGTATCCAATTTCAGCCCTCAGACCAGTATTGGATTTCTTGGCAGAACTGGGAATCGAACCTGGACCTCCAGAGCGACACGTCGATATGTTATGTTAATATCCATGACAGTTTTTTTAATTTTCTGCCATTACAGGTCACGTGGCATATCGTACCAATTCGATTGTATTTTCTTTATAAATCATCAAAATTCAAAGTACTCTTCACAAAAATACGTCGTAAGGCAATAAATGTGGCAATGTAGTTACATCCCAACTAAAAAGGAATGTGGGCTTTCGTTCAAAAAAGTATGCCTACTACTGGATTCGAAGCAGCATTCTACCTACTCGCGCCCACCACGTACGGTCAGGCTTTAAACCTCTCAGCCACCAACACATGGTTGATACCGCACGCTAAACGTGCTGTTGTTACTGTAGCCGTCCACCTCAAACGTTTAAATCCATCTCAAAGTCTTCAATCACGGTTTATGGTGTTGATTTAACTTTCTACTATTACAGATCACGTGGCGTAAGCTATTAATTCGATCGTATTACGTGTATGTGTGTTATTTCAAGGAGCAATAAGTCATATGTTAGTAGAATGGGCCATACTATTTGGCGGGGTAAAGTTTAAGGTCGGTTTTTCTTTGCTAGACTCACGACCCAATTACATTGCTGTCACACAGTCAGAGGGCAGAGCAATATCGACCATCGGGGGAAATCCAGTGTTAGTTGGGTTTCATAAAACTAAATAATAAGGGGCGGGTGGACCACACTGTATAGAAGAGGTGTACCATGTAAATGATAGAATAATTAAAATTAGATTTGGCCTAGAGAGTGGACAGAAAGATTTTATTCAGGTCTATGCCCCCCAGACAGGTAATCTCGAAGAGAGCCTTGAGGAATTTCTGAAAGAACTGGAGAAGTGCATTGAAGAGAAAGAAGTTTTTGTAATGGGAGACATGAATGCACACATAGGAACAGAAAGGCAAGGTAAAGAAGACATAATCGGACCTTTCAGTTATGGCAATAAAAATACTGAAGGAGAGTTACTACTAGATTTTTGTGAGAGGAATGGACTAATTGTAGGCAATACATGGTTCCGAAAGAAGAACAGTCAGAAAATAACAGGATATGGATGGGGACAAAAGAAAACAAAATCAATGATTGATCTGATTTTAGTTGAGTGACAAAAACGCAGACAGTTGGAAGATGTCACGGACATGCCAAGAGCAGATTTTGAAGGAGACCATAAAATTGTAGTGGCTAAATTAAGACTAGGTAAAATAGTTAGGTTAAAAGAGACAAGAGAAAGAAAAATAAAGGTATGGAAATTAACGGAAAAGGAGATGCAGGAAAAGTTCCAAGATGAGGTGAAAAAACTAATTCCCAAAGGAGAGGTTGGTAGTTTTGAAGAAGAATGGACTAAGTTCAAACAAGGAATGGTAAAATGTGCAGAGGATGCATGTGGTAGAGTTTCAGGGAAAAAGAAGGAAAAGGAAACAACCTGGATACAGTCGAGGATGCAGTGAAGGAAAAACAAAAGGCTTGGAGGAGCTGGATCAGAGGCAGAAACTCCGGAGAGTAAGGAAAAATATCATGAATCAAAGAAAACATGTCAGAAAATCATACACGAAGAAAAACGGAAGTGCTGGGAAAGCTTCACAGAAACCCTACAGGATGATGTTAAAGGAAGTAAGAAACTTTTATATAGATTGGTTGGAAACAAAGTGAAAAATAAAGAAAAAACAATTTGTGAAGACGGGCAGTGGACACATTTTGACACAGAGAGGATATACTTCAGCGATGGGAAGAGTATTTCGCTAAATTACTTAACATCAAATTCAAGGAACTGGCTGAAGAGGAAGAACATGAAGAAGAGGTGGAAGAAAACCGAAATGAAGACATAGCAATGTTGGAAATAGAAGAAGCCCTAAGGCCCAGTTGTAGGAACTCGGGTTATCCATCGGAATAGCTATACCTGGGCTAACGTCTTCCTTGGTATATCTCCAAGAGTGGGTTGTACGACAAGATTTTATTCCGGGGCTCGCTATTCCATGTTTGTCTGAGAGACTAGCTAAGTTGGTAACAAACGGAGCTGACTTTGTGGACATATTTACACGAAATTTGAACTTCTTTGTAAACAGATGATTATCGAATTGACCACTGCGATACTCCATGAGAGGCCGTGAGAATAACAAACCACGGCCGTGGACAAACATACCGTAATAAATCCATGCATTGGTTACAAATAATAGTATAAAGCGTAGGCTATACATAAATATAATGCAAAACTAATACGGTATAGCATATCCAAGAATTAATTACCGGTAGGTGCAGGATAGGCTACTACGTGTTATTATCATACATTTTACCTGTCAAGTCATATGTTCCTGTCCATCGATAATTTGATCTAATAACCTCAAAACTGTGTATTTTTCCTGTCTGAACCGTATAAAGAATTAATTTTCATCACAGTTCAGAAAATGAGCCGGCCTCTGTCTGATCTTCTTTGCTTTTCTCCTTTGCAGAAATATTATTTCTATTAATGGATCCTTCGCATCAGCATGAATGCTCTCTTGAATAATTATGAGTAAGGTATCCTAGGCTCTTGGCTGACGCAAAGTTATTATTAATACCCTGTTGAACCCAAGATCACCCCAAATGATTACCGGTACATATATACGGTAATACAGAAACACCAAGCATAACTTAAAAAACAAAAAAATAATAAGCAAAAAATGTTGGATCTGGTGAGATTTGATCCGCAAAAAATGTAAACTTATACTCGCGTGAATAGCATGCTAGCCACTGGACCACCGCTACCTAACGTAATTTCCTGAAGACTGCGCAAATGATGCTCACGTACGTAATGTCAGTGACCTGCTTTCGTTATTTCCTGTAGTAATATGTATGTATATATATGTATGTGCTGCTATTAAGATTATACATTTTCATGTACATATATGAATAGTTCACTGGAATTAAGAGTTTGCGATGATTTAATTTCGTTTTTTTTCTAATAAGTGAGCCTCTGCATCACTTTCTACATTAATTCCTGGCATCTCCAGCATGATGCTCTCGACTGATGTGGAGTTATTATTAATTACCATGTTGGACCTAGGATCACCCCCAAGTGATTACTGGTAGGCTACATATAAAAGATAATGCAGAAACACCAAGCATAACATAGAAACAAAAACTAATAAGCAAAAAAAGTTGGAACTGGTGGGGTTCGATCCACAAAATTTACGTTATTTCGTCGTGAGTCCGGCGCGCTAACCATTAGACCACTGCGACATAGAGTTCAGTGCCGAAGACAATGCATATGATGCTTACGTTTGTAATGTCGCTGGCTTGCTTTGGTATTTTGTCTGTAAAAATGTGTATGTAATTATTGTGCTGCTATTAAAATTATACGTTCTCATGTGCATTTATGAATAGCTCACAGAAATTAAGAGTTTGCGATGATTTAACTTCGGATGTTGTAGCGGTCTCTCCCGTCCGCCATATATATACTCGGTATAAGCAGATAGCTTGCCATTCCATGCCCGGTTAGCTATGACGTCGTTTATACCCGGGTTATCTCTTATACCAATGTCGTACAACTCAATTCTGCGCTAACTACGGAGATAACTTTAGCCGAGGTATAACCCGAGTTCGTACAACTGGCCCTAAGGAAGATGAAGAATGGTAAAGCACCAGGATTGGATGAAGTGATTACAGAGATGATAAAGGCAGCTGGACCAGTAGGGTTACATTGGATGTACAGACTATTTCATGTGATACGGATGGAGAAACTACACTGGTCAAAACAATTAGGGGATCAGGTGAGATATCATACACAAGATACATATGGTAACATCTTTTATTCAGAGTTCGGTTACAATTGTAATTTGTGTGTGTTACAGTACGATATTGTGCAGTCCCAACTTTTTACTGGAGGTTTACATGGCGTTTACGTAGAGCGAGACACCATGGGGCTACCATAATAGTGAAAAAGTCATTCTCGTTGCCCTCTAATATGGTGTGTGATCACTTCGGACGGCCAGGACAGTTGCACACCTGCGTGGCATGGACAGTATGAGGTTATTAATCAGCTCTTGAGGGATATTTGGCCATTCTTCCACGAGTGCAATATCCAGCTCGGCCACCGTTGTGGGAGGTCCTGGTCTGGCTGCAATGCGTCTGCCAAGTGCATCCCAGACATGCTCAATCGGGTTTAAATCCGGTGGACAAGCAGGCCACTCCATTGGTTCAGTGCCCTCGTCGTCAAGCATGTTGTCCAGCAGTGCAGCTCTGTGGGGACATGCGTTACCGTCCACCAGAATGAAACCATCGCCTATGGCACCAGCGTAGGGCACAACAAACGATCGAAAGAGCTCGTCTCGTTACCACTGAGCAGTCAAAGCGCAATTCTGATCGACATAGAGGTCCGTATGTCCGCCCACACCATTCGCCCACCACCATGATATGGTGCTGTTTCCTGCACATAAGCGGGATTGTTCCGAGTTCCACGTTCACACCAGTTGAGGGAACGACGAATGTCCGGCTGAACACAAAATCTTGACTCATCTGTGAACAAAACCCGGTGCCATTCGTTTATGACACCAATCCTGATGTTCCCTCGCCCAGTTTCTGCGGGCTAAACGGTGGCGTGGTTTTATTGGGACACACACCATAGGCCTCCATGCGTAAAGGCCACTTTCCCGAAGGCAATTTCGGGCTGTTTGTGTTGATATTGCGCGTCCTGTTGCCGCCTGGAGGGTGCGTTGCAGCTGAGTTGCATTCAGCCTCCTGTCTCGACGGGCTGTTAACCGGAGATAACGGTCATCTCTTGCTGATGATACCCGTGGACGACCTTGGCCTGGCCTTCTTTTAACGGTTCCTGTTGTTCGAAATCACGTCCAGGTCCTGGAAATTACACTTTGGGACACTCGAATAGCTGCAGCCACCTTCCTATGGCTCTCCATGCCATACCTTCGGGTAAGTCACGTTGTTGTTGCATTGCACTACCTGCTCACTACACCATCTGAACCCAACTGCTTGTGCCATTCGTTCGGTAGAGTAAACACACGTCCACACCAACCCCCTCTGCAGCAACTTTCTGTTATTACCACTATCTCGGTTGCCGTAATGTTGTTGTCTCCACTCCGTAGAGCCGACAAGAAAGACGACGAACTATTTTAGGTCATTCTGCCGATAACAATACGTCAGAACCTAGATATCTCACCTGATCCCCTAATTGTTTTGACCAGTGTATTTCGTGTGATATGGATGGAGAAACAAGTACCAGAAGATTGGAGGAAGGGTCTGATGATTCCAGTATTCAAGAAGAGTGTTAAGAAAGAATGTAACAATTATTGGGAATCACACTTATTTCCCATGTTGCAAAGATCTTTGAGAGGATATTAGAGAAAAGAGTGAGAATGAAAGTTGAGGCAGAAATGGAGGAAGAACAACATGGATTCCGAAGAGATGGATCAACCTTCGATCTAATCTTTGCTCTAAGAAACATGATGGAGAAAAGATGGAAGTTCAAAAAGGATTTGGTGATGACATTTCTAGATATTGAGAAGGCATACGACAGTGTACCACGAAGATTGGTCTGGGACGCATTGATAAAAACCCGGGTAGGCAGAGGGGAAATACAAATGATCAAAGCCATATATGGAAAGTGTGTAAGTAGTGTGAAGACCAAGCTAGGACAAACAAACTGGTTCAGTGTTGAAACAGGACTTCGATGAGGAAGTGTGTTAACCCCTATACTGTTTATAAATGTCATGGATGAAATCCACAAGAGTGTGAAACGAAGAATGGGAAGCAAGGAGACTAAGGCCTTACTCTTTGCAGACGACATAATAATATGGGAAGAAAATGAAATGGAAGTGCAAGAACAAGTTACTGAATGGAATCAAGAGATAGAGAAATATGGAATGAAAATAGGAGAAGAGTAAGACTGTAGTGATGACAAGAAACAAGAGAGAAGGAAGACAGAATATTGAAGTCAATGGAAATCCACTGGAAATGGTAAAAAGCTTGAAGTATTTGGGGAGCATACTCACAGAAGATGGTACAATAAATGAAGAAATTGGAAAGAGAATCCAACAAGCTAATGGGTTTTACCAGTGTGTGAGAGGTTTAGTATGGAACCAGGAAGTCCCAGAGAAATGCAAGAAAGTTCTATTCTCAATGCATTCCACACCAATTTTGGCATATGCAGCAGGTACTTGGACCACAACAAAACGATGAAAGCCGAATCCAAGCAGCCGAGATGAAGTTCCTTAGAGGAGTAATTGGGATGACACGGAGGGATAAAATCAGAAATGTGGACATTAGGGAGAGAACTGGGTTCCCAAAACTGGAAGACATAATAGAGACCAGTAAGCTGAAGTGGTACAGACATATGATGAGAATGGAAGAATATATAGTACCAGGAAGAAGACCACAAGGAAGGCCCAGAAAGAGGTGGATGGATACGGTGAAGGAAAGCATAGAGAAAAGAGGAGTAAAAGAAAAAGAAGTATTGAAAGAAGGAAATGAATGGTGGAGGGATAGACAACTGTGGAGGTCCTTGATTCGCAACTCGACCCAGGGAACTGGAAACGGGAAATGAAGAAGATATGTATAGGAATGTACAGTTTATAAAATAATTCGGAAAGAAATACGACTATTTACAAAGGTTAATTAAAAGCTTCTGCAGCTTAATAATTGCAAATGCTGTTGTACATAAGTGTTATGCAAATCCGTTGAACCTAAATTAAGCTGAAGTGAGCAGGATCTGATGATGTTCACGTGACAAACTTGACTACTGTCGGCGCAGAAATTATGTGCTCCCGAGTTTGGAGATAAATAGCAACACAACCGAAAGGCCTATGGAAAAAGAAGTGACATCACCTTTTTCCTTGTTTATTTCTGCGTTGATTGATTATAAAGGTAGTTTTTAGGAAATTATTTTAATATCCCTTATGGCAGGTATAACGTAAAAAGTACAGTTTTTTTTTGCGGGGTTCTAGCGAAGTGTCTACTTTAGAGATTCACAACTATTAAATCAGTTGTGCTACAGCACCCAACCTTGGATATGTGTTAGTCATATATGTTTTCTGTGTATATGTGAAGTTTCAAAATTTGTTCTCCTACACAAACAACGCAACAATCAAGTATGTGAAAGGCTCGTATTTCGAAACTGGACTCCCGCAGATGTTCGTTCTTGGGTGCGTTGTAATCCACATATAATAACCATTTGCGATTTGTAACTATCCGCTTCCTTCCACATCCTTGCCCAGTTACATTCACATACCTGCCAACCTTAGGAAGTCAAAAATAAGAAGATTTTTTAAAATTATAGATTTCATCATGCGCAGTATACAGTGGCGTGGACAAAAGAGGGTACACAAAAGACCTACATGTCTTTATTGGCAAAGTATGAATTCAGCATAAAATTCACAAAAATGTAAACAATCATCAATCATCGAGTAGTATGTATGGCAAATATTTAAACGTAAGAGAACACAATTGTGTGTTTAAAGAAAATGCATACAATCATTCTGATGGATTACACTTCGCATTCGCTACCACATATTCAAGTTTTGTCAAACTAAAGTTAATTAGGCTACCATGGACAACTTACCTAATTAAGATTAGGTGATGTGTATACATGTGGATGGTAATCTTGAGACTGCTTACTGATTTAATGCAGACAATGTAGCCGACTTTGCTCTCTTCAAAAATGCCCTGTCATACTGCTGCTCGTAGCAATTTCCACTTAGGCTTGATTTAACCACTAACAGTTTGTTGAGGTTTTCGTCATTCAGAGATGATCGGAATTGTGTCCTTGTCTTCTTCACCTGACTAAAAAATCTCTCACATTCAACGTTGCTCTGTGGGATTGTTAATATTGACAGCATTACTCTAGCTAGTCTGTCATATTTCAGACACCCATCTCCACCTCATATATCCCCTATAGCAGACCAAGTACAATCTGCTCTTTTTCCTTCCACAATAGAAGATGGCAAATCCTCCATTTGGAGAGCACAAAACTGGCATTGTAATGCATCCATTGCTTGGTGCTCATCTTCACCTTCTTTTTTGACAACATAATTGGAAACTTAGAGATATAATACTTCACGGCACTAAAGGAAGCAGTAGACGAAGACCTTATCTGTGCCACTTGAGCATTAACAGAAAACTCACTGTCCAACCTAAATTTATGAATAATATAATCAGAGGCTGCAGTGAAGTAGTTCCTGACGTGCAAATAAAAGACCTTCTTCTCCTCAGAAGCCAGATTTTCTACACAACTAGATGTTGTTGAACCAATTACCAAATCATCATCAGCTTTCTGATTCTCTCTTGTGTGATAGACCACTTCTAAAATTGTGCAATATTTCTTAATGGCCACTGGCTTAACAAACCTACAGAGAATTTCCATCAGCAAATCAATCAGTATGGATCTTAGGACATGGATGTGAGGTGCTTGCGATTGAAGAACTTTGTTATATTTTTCAAATGTCGGGGTGGTAAATGCCAGAAACAAGCAAAATGCCTCCTTTAACTTAGATGACAGAAAAAGAAATAGTCTCTCCTTTCTTGAAATACCAACAGTTTGACTTGGTTCCGTCACTTTTTTCCTTACAGACGGAGAAGAAGAACTGCTCTCCAACTGCCTTTTGTCAATGATAACACGTGCTTGATCTTGTACTCTGTTGTTCACACTAACACCAAATTCGACTTCTGCGGGCTTATCTTCATGTGCCTTTACTTTGAGAATTTGGAAATACTTGAGAGATGTTTCTGTGCCAGTGGATTGGTTCACCTCATCCTTAAAAAAACTCAGCAGTGGCTTCCACTGTGAAATCAGTCTTTCTAAGCATTTACCTAAGGACAACCAACGCGTGCACACATGCTTCAGTATGTTCCTAACATCAGTTTGGTAAAGAGCTTGATATAACTTCAGATGATCTTTCCTCTTGCAGCTTTTGTTTAAATAATAATAAATATCAATCATCTCATAAATTTTCAAAGGAAGGGAATCAGCACCTTTTCTCAGCAGCCAGATGAATTAAATGGCATGGGCATCCTACAACAATAATGTTTTTACACTGCTCTTTTAATTTCGCAGCAAAACCATTTTTCCTCCCTATCATAACAGGGGCATTGTCTGCACTAAAAGCTATACAGTTTGCCATTGGAATGGCATGTCTTTCCAGAAGACGCAGAAGCAAATTACCAATGTTAGCACCAGTTGAGTCACCTTCCAAATTTTCCATGGATAGCAAACGATTTTCAATCATCTTCGATTCTTTGTTGAAAAATGACACGACTACAGGATACAGCTTACTATCTCTATAATTGCTACCATCAGTGGAGATTGCGAAAGGCCCACATTTTAAAATATTAATAATTTTTGAATCGGCGTCACGTGCCATTTCATGAACAATGGCGGATGTTTTTGTCCTGCCACAGGCATATTTCTTCGCAATTTCCGAATCCGGGAACATTTTTCTAAACAATTGTCCCGCGTGATCGGAACATGATAACGAGAGGTTATGTTCTACGACGAATGCTGTGAACAAACATTCTGCTCGAATGGCAGCATTGTCTTCATTCCCGTGAACAAAAACGTACCTAATTTTTTGTTCTTCTGTAAACAACTAGCACTGTCCTTGTGTTTTAAAGTGTTGCTGTGAGTTACAATGTCAGTTTTTCCACCATGAGATATATTTATATCGCAACGACGCACGGAACAAAGGGCAAAATGGTTTCCTCTACTAGATTGTAAAATGAATGGAAATTCAGTTTTATAGCTTTCTTTGAACAATTGGAGATAACGTTTATGATGTTTTGTCGCCATAACGTGACGAGAAGAACACACGACACGGAACAATCGACACAACTTGTTGAAATAATTATCTACCGACGCACACATTAATACCTCAATTAAATGCACTAAACGTGACGCTAGCAGAGTATAAACACGTGGCGTCAAATGGAGGAAGTCACAATCGCCGCGCGTAGCATACAAGGTTTCACCCATTCTGCACAGTCACGTGGCCAGCCTCGACTAATCAGCGTAGGCTTGACGTCTATTTGTCCGTGAAATACCACCAATCAGTATTCAGTAGGCCGATCAGCTGACTCACCATTCCGAGATCGCAGCTATAGAGCTCACTGCCAAGCGAGGAACTTAAAAAACTTACACAAAATACAAGGTTATGCAAATCACAAAAGCAATTAAGACTTACGAGAGAATCTCCTTGAGAATAGAAATTATTTGCAGTTCCTTTTTCTTTTACAATATATCACTGGGGACAGAAATTCGGAAGAAATAATAGTAATTAAGAAGATCGGAAGACGAGGTGAAAAATCAGAAAGTTTCCGAATAAATCGGAAGGGTTGGCAGGTATGCATTCATATTCATACATTTCAGCTTTCATTAACTCCTCTCATGAGTTTGGCGTCAGGAAGGACATCCGGCCGTAAAAGCCGTTGGCCACATACAATTTCATCGCATCTCATCCCTGACCCCGTTGGAAACGGGATTAATAAGGGGTAGACATGCATACACTAATTAATTCACACGTTCGTACCAAAATGAATAGGAAAAGGAAATTATATGTTATTATATTGTGGCTTGTCTGTTCATAACAATTATTTTATTAGTGTTTAGTAAAGAAAGCAATTTAATTCCAACGAACTCTGAATATTCAGCGAGTACAAAATAAAACAATAAAAATAAATAAATTATATCAAAGACATATTTTGTCATACTTGGATGAGAGGCCTTGAATCACTGAAGAATCGCATTCTTCGTCCGTGTCAACATCCACTGTTCAACACAGGCCTTAAGTGTCAAAGGCCCAGTATCTCTGGCATTGTCTTAATGTGTAGTTTCCAGAAATGTATGGGGCACGCTATATAAAATTGAAGATTTCTACTGGGAAAAGTATCACCTGTCTCAAGAAATACCTTAAGTCGAAACCCTAATAATTGATTTGAACAGCTCTTCAGATAGTGAGGTTGAGGTCACACAACATTTTACTTTGGATGATCACATTCAATCAGATGACGATAACTGATAATTTTCCGAGATGTTTGTCATGTAAATACTGTATATTTTATAAAATTATAAATAAAACATTTTAAAAAATTAAAAAAAAAATGAGAAAACTTTTTTTTTTTTTTTTAAAGCTGCCGTTGAAGATCCAAAGCCCTTTTGAGAAAAGCTGATGGGGAAATGTGAAAACGAAATACATTTAACTTGAACATGCTCTGTGCCGAGACAGCGCAAAGCGGGCAGTGAAAGCGGCAACAGCACACGAATTTTCCTGCGGCTTTCGCCTGCCAACAACAGTCACCAAACGCATAATACATATCAATCCATATAAACTAAACCCATTTTAGATCACTGATATTTACATATCGCAAACGCTTATTATATGTGGAATACAACGCACCCAAGAACGAACTTCTTCGGGAGTCCAGTTTCGAAATACGAGCCTTTCACATAATTGATTGTTGCGTCGTTGTGTTGGATATCAAATTTTGGAACTTCACATATACACAGAAAACATATCTAACACATATCCAAAGTTGGGTGCTGTAGCACAATTGAGTTAAGAGTTGTGAGTCTCTAAAGTAGACACTTGGCTCGAACCCCGCAAAAAAAAAAAAACAAAAAAAAACCACATGGTACTTTTTACGTTATACCTGCCCTAAGGGATATTAAAATAAGTTCCTAAAACTACCTTTATCATCAATCAATGCAGAAATAAACAAGGAAAAAGGTGATGTCACTTGGTTTTCTGTAGGCCTTTCGGTTATGTTGTTATTTATCTCCAAACTCGGGGGCACATGATTTCATCCAATTGAGCTCCCCCACCATTTGTGTGAGTAATATTTTATTAAGTGTATAAATGAATGTTTTTATTTCAGACACTAGGAAATCACAGTGAAACCTCTCCCTAACGGACACCCTTGGGACAGTAAATATTGTTCGCTTAACAGTAGAGGAGATTTGAGAAAAGAAATCACAGTTTAGTAAGTGTATTTACATGCGAAGTAGGATCGGAGTAACAAGAAGAGACAGGGTGAGGAATGAAAAGGTCAGGGAAATAGTGAAAGAGGAGCCCTTGCAAGATAGGATTGAGACATCAAGACTGAGGTGGTATGGACACTTAAAGAGAATGGAAGAGAAGAAGATTCCCAAGAGGATACATGAGATGCAGATGCAGAAGAAACGACCAAAGGGAAGACCAAGAGATAGATGGCTGAAAGGAGTGGAGGGAAGAAAGGTCTAAGTGGCGAGGCTTATGTTCCCAGGGTGTCGAGCGATACGGAAAATACGGGAATTTTAGTGACCCGGGAAAATATGGGAATTATACAGGAAATTCGCACTTGATACGGGAAATCTTGAAAAGTCTCATAATGCCTGACTTCTTAGCCCCCAAACGCTCGGTAGAATCCTCCTGCTCAGTCTTCTATTTTGCCTGCAGACCGCGCTGCCACCCGCAATTTGCGTCACAGATAGAACGCTAAGCGGGATGAGAACCCAGCCAACGTCGAATGCATGCTTTGCCTAGACTGTTCCAAGCTACCGACATATCCTTCGCGTTGTTTCCTTGGAAATACAGGGTGTAGGTGTGAAGCATGCTCAGAATTCTTGCCGTGTGGCGATTGGACGTAGGGTCTTGTTATGTGGCGACTGTGGTTGCTGAGAAGAAAAGCGGGGCAAAGTTACAGGAAGGCTGTCAGTACCGAATGCGCAGGGTTAGCAATACTGTATTTGTTCCATAATTTACACTTGTAATAGCGGACACACCTCCAATTCTACTATAAAAGTCGTGATCTAAAAAGGGATAGTGGGTGGGTAACATCTATTACTACATGACCTCCAAAATTATTATTCATTATTACAAAGGGTATTTTGAATATTTTCAGTAGTATAGAAAATTGTATCGCCTTGTTCCGGGCTCCTATAGAGCTTACATTTTCTTTTGATCTTTCATTTGCCATAGGACGCACCACCGGTGTATGGTTATGCATTACCAGCTTCTGATTTAGTAGTCAGGTAATGGAAGCAATGGAAACAGTGTTCTACAACTTTCCTTGCATGTAACTAAGCAAATTATTGTTGTTAAGAGAATGTAAAATGCACCAAGAATGATATGATCTTCAGATGTGTGCAGTGAGGAAGCTCTGCATGTGTTCATTCCTTACGCATTAATGATGCATAATGTCAGCTAACGTTGTGCCACATACAACACTCGTAGTCTCTAAATGTTGCACATTTTCCCGTAAATTACATCAGTTTATGTTTGAATTGCTTATAAGATCGTGACAAAGAAAGTGTTTCTCCAATTGGATGATTGTATTTAACTGTATGCACATCGTATAATCTTGGCGAGGTGTATTTTTTTCACGGAGCAACTTTACACCGCAGTAGGCACGCAGGTTTTTGTATTTAGTTTTCAGGCATCTTGTTTTAAATTATTGACTAACATATTTCTAAATGCAGACAATCTATACCTCCATTAGGATTCGGGTTCCATAATTCATGCAAAATGAGGTTCGTTCGTTTGTGAAATTGATGTCATATCCCCCCTACCCTTTCAGTGATTACCTTATGGTACTTTAGGTAGACTAGGGTGAAGATGTAACTGAGCATTTTTAAAAAAATTGTCGCCAGTTGTTTGGTTTATTAACTTGCGGTAACATTTTTCATAGGTAGCCTACTGAAAACTGGGCACGGTTGGATTTTAAGGTGGAACCGCATGTTCTATCAAAAATCACTTTCTTGCAATACCTGTAATATGTATAGAATTATAAAATGATTATTGGTTAAATAAGTGTTAATACATAGGCTGTTATAATAGGGATGTAGCCTGAGAAAGTTCGCGCCAGATAGCGCTCGTGTAGTACTGGGTAAGCGAAAGGCGATCGTCCTATGTTTCCCCCAGTCAGCTACGAGGAATGTATAGAATGTGACCGAGTTTTCTAAGCTAAAGTAAATTATATCTTCTCTAATTTTACTCCAAGACTATATTAATTAATTCTATAGGTATATCCTCTAATATATTATGAACGATTTTCAGCGTTTAAGCGTTAAGCAGCTGTAAAATGAGCTACGGACTAGAGGCGCTAAAACTAGTGGGAGGAGGGAAGAATTAGTAGGCTACAGCGGTAATAACAAAATTCTAACACGCTTTATTATTCAAATTATGAATAGGAGTCAGCATGCTTGAGTATTGTAGGCCTATATTGATAAATAGCCTATATCTCCACAAGACTTAAATCATAAATAGAGATTTCCCGGTCAATGCATGTGAGATTTTCAAAGTGAAATGCCTTGTCCTGTTCGGATTCCATGTAAAGAGCAAGTCCTCTGTGCCTTATGATCTCTAGATTAACGGTCACGTAAAACTATAATCTTCCTTTTATAAATAGAGATTTAAATATTCACTGGCTCCCCTTGCTTATAGACTTCGATTCGTGTATTTTTTTGGTTGATAGCGTACATGAAATGGGTTTAAGGTAAACATAATCAAAGAAAGTTGATACCGGTATTGCTTACCTCAAAATGCATCGCAACGTTTGGTTCATTTGTAATTTGTCAATTTCTTAATACAAATCGTTTCCGTACCCCTTGGAAACGACTTAGGGGTTACAGTATTTAAAAAGTTTGAGAAACCCTGTTTTAAGGCCATGAACTGTTTCCATTCATCTGGCTAACTTAGGCCTATGACACAAGAATGTAGAAGTCAGTCACTACCGGTACCACATTCTCCGTCGGGCAGATGTAAGTTGACGATTAATTCTGATTTCAAGGAACCAACCATAATATGTTTTTGACTGTTAATGTTGTGACATTTATTCTTGAAGTATTTGTCCGAGTATTGATGCCTTTGAAAATGGGAGTCACAAATGTTACATTCACTTCTTCCTGTATATTGACTATTTCTTCCCGTACCGTACTTCAATGGAGATAATTTATGCAGATTCCGATATTGTAGGCTTATCGTGGTAAACGGGCAATTTTCTTGTGTATGACCTCCTCATTTTTGTTGTGTTCGTGGTCCACGGAAAAAGCGATGGAACAGTGCCCGGTTTTAATCTTGCTCTCTCACTTTCAAATACAAACGCATACATTCAGTGGTTGTTATCGATATGTCTATTCAGTTTATAGGTAGGAATTATTTCCCTTTGTAAATCACACTTGCCCAACACAGTTTTCGTGAAGTGGGAACACACTTTAATATTTTCGGTCAGATTTTCTTCACCGAAATGTTTCCTTCTAATAGCATGTAACCATTTCTTCCTCATTTCTTTATTTTGTGAAAATTGGTGACACGAAATCGGATTTCCCTGATTTTTGCAAAGAGGAACACTGCAATAGCTCGGCATAGTCACGAAAATAGCAATTTAAACAACTTAAATTCGTGGATATTAGCGGCATGAGAACACAGGAGACAAATGAAGAGCGCCTTGCGCTTACCCAGTACAACAGCAGTGCGCTCTATCGGTGCTAGTTCTATACATCCCTATTATAATGATTAAATAAATATTACAGAAGAAACGATGCGTTGTTAGTAAATATTAGGCACACGGTACGGCGAATAGCCTATAACTCGTAGCATCCGTCACAATTTAGCATTTAAACGGGCCACGTTAATGCATAATATACTAATATAACAACTGGATAGCAAATTGTAATAATATTCTCACATATAACATATTTAATTTGCCGTTTGAAATGTGCAAATCACACACTTTGTAGGCAAGCCGTTTGTTATGGTCGTCTCTGATGCGAAGTTTTACCAATTACTCTTTTGGGAGACACTTGTCTTTGGAATAGTCACGAAAGGCCAACCCTCTAGTTCTTATTTCATAAGTTGAACGCCTAAAAACAAAACCACAATCCGAAATAATAAAGAAGATAATCACGAACGAACGATTCACAGCCAATGAAAATCAAATTGAGATTCGCGGACCGGAAGTTCGCTATGCTTAAGCTTCGGTGCCATTTTAACTCTTGGAGGATCGATACAGTTACGGTACCATACAATTCAGTCACTTCCCGTAAACATTTATTATGGGACACTCCTATTCTCTACTCTCTCAACCCTCCTCAGTAAAACAGTCATTTATATCAGTTCTCCCCAGGTAAAGGGTATTTTATTTGTGGTCGTAGCATCTCATCCCATAAGCGAGAGTTCACTCACGCGCGCGCACTTTGCTCACGCTACGGATTAGGCCTAAATCTCGCCATCACCTGTGGGCTGCGGAAGTGTCTCCAAAAATGCAGTTACACTTCGCCAGAAAATCTTGTTTTGCGCTTTAAGATTCATTTTTCAGCCATTCGGTATGTGAGCTCTAGTCTTAGAGGATTTTAAAATATACGGGAATTTGGTGGATTTTCGTACGGGAAATACGGGAATTTGAAAAAAGGTCATCGCTCGACACCCTGGTTCCAAACAGACCCAGCCTGAGGCTGGAAACTGTACAAGATGATGATGATTTACATGAAAATGTTATACGTGACTGCTGCTGCTTTGTTTGAAAGAGCATAACGATTTTGTATAATGTATGCCCATACAGTACTGTAAATGTACCGTATTTCATCGCATAATCGTCACATATTTTTAGCCTAAAATTTGTGGAGAAAAGTAGGGTGCGAAGATTATGGGAAGAATATTTAAGTTCAAAGAATGAAACCACAATTTTTAAATATATACTGTATAATTATTTGCTGCAAGCGGATATGCTTACTTAATGTTATTATTTGTTTAATATGTAATTCCGTGTATTTTACTTTCATCAAGATCACCGTATAATTCTTGTATTTTCTCATTGTGAACAACATTACATACGGGCCTCTGTTGCGATGTTTCCACGGAAGTGGCTGATGCTAGACTAACCCAAGATCTCCGTTGCTTAAGAATCGGCCAATAGCAGTTGGGCATGTTTTAACGTCAGCGAACTGCGGCTAGCTGTGCTTCGAACGGCGGCTTATTGAATCTCGTCATTCCGATGCCAACTCACGGAAGCGACAGGTCTACACAAGTTTCACTCCCCTGGATTGGCATTGAACGCGAATGCTGTTTAGCGTGCCATGGGCCAGCCGTTCACGTGTCGTGAGTCATAGCCTGTAGTCACAGAGACAGGCTTCTTTCTTCTGACAAGGTCACGCCAGGTTATAAGCTTGCGGAATGTGCTAAGTGACGATACTGGCTGATCGCGTCACGGTTCATAGCCCACAGACATAATAGTACATTATGCAACGAGCCTATAATGGCTATAAATAAGACACGAGTATGTTTATAAAACGAGCTTTAACGAGTTTTATAATTTCCATAAGAGTGTCTTAATTACCATTATAGGAGAGTTGCATACGACTGTTTATGTTCGACGATAATTATAACTTTATTACATGTTTTAACATAAATATTCATAAATATCTGTTCAGTAACTAGAATTTTGTGATCGGGTGGTGCGCTAGGAAGCATATCTCCATGTTCCAAGCTCTCTGGCCGACCGACACATGCGCTCTGTGCGCTTGCAATGCCATATGCAGGCCATATGTTTACATCTGCCGCCCCTCAGTAATATTGTCACCGGAGTCGTTTCAAGAAAATGCGCTGTGTAGAAATTAGGGTTGGTGATTCTAAGGTACAGTGCTATTTCTTGTCTCATATTCGCCAGTTTATTTACGCGAACATATGGACGGTGCGTATTCCATGTCGGTAATTTATTATAGTTCGATGTAGTGTTTATGTCCGAATTGTTGGATTTTGAGCGCATGCGCGAAGGTATCGTTACCTAATTGGTCAATGAACGAGCTCTGATTGGCTGGAGAAACTGTATCATAATGGAAAACAGTGTTATAATGACCATCATTATGATACAGTTTTCTGACACATAATAGTGAGGGTCGAACATAAAGATGAGATTACTTTCTTCTGATAAGGTCACGCCAGGTTATGAGCTCGCAGAATGTGCTAAGTGACAGTGCAGGCCGCTCGCGTCATAGCCCACAGGCATAATGACGAGATATTGTATGAGAAATAGTCGTGAAGGAGGATATACTTGGTTATTCTGTCTTATTCAATACGTCATATTGGTTGTAATATTACGACTTCTTCCATAGCTCCTCCAAAGAAGTAAAATCTAAATAAATGAGAAATAGATTGATGATATAAATTGGAAATTATATCATTGTGACAGCATTACTGGTACAACTTATATATACATCCCTTTATTCAACTAAATAGTAAGTAGCATTCCAATGATCTATGGTTGTTACAGTATAATATTAACCTGCCTTTTTTACTGTAGTGTCCTGGATGGTGATCAAAACACACCATCACTGAGATGAATGAGTTCTTGTGTCTCTATCAAAATAATATTCGTTTATAGTATTCTATTTATGAAATGGCGCCCTCCCGGTTTTATTATTATTAGTATATTCCTTAAAGGAATATAATTACATTAGGAAGCCACAACATCAGGGCTTCCAATGTATTAAACATATTACAGCGGCAGTGTGTGCATCCAACTGACTGGCACACAAATACGAATATGCTATGCGACGATTATGCAATAAAATTTTATAAACCTATTTTAGTGTTAGAAAAGTGGGGTGCGACGATTATTTAAGTTCACGGTACACAACTACACACAGTGCATAATTAATATTTAAGTTTGAGCTTGTTTTTACTTTGAGTACTACTGTATATTTGAAGTTCTGAATCACTCCTTGGTCAAGTGGCTGAGAGACTGAAGCAACATTTGGTGGAAGAAATACTATCTTGATATTTTGTATCTAAATGTCGGGGTGCAATGCTACATTATCAAGGAATAACAGCCTTTATTTTGATTGCCGTTGTAATGAAATACTTTACTTCTTAGTAGTAATAATGGCCGGGGTCGAGATAATGTTACACACACGAGGAAATAAGAATCACAATACTTTTAATACTTGTTTGTCTACATATAAGCAAGCTTTCATTACCTGCATCTCTTGCACAGTATCCACTATAACCTTCATGAGGAAGAGGCCTCCTCACAATACTTAATATTCTTCTGCTTCATTTCTTATTACTCCACCTTTTCAGGGTAACACAACCCTTAATACTTGTCTGTCTGCATGGACAAACCGAATCATAATACTTTATACTTTTTTTTTCGCTCCCTATACATGGCAAAATTCAACCTTACATTTTGTATGACTTCGCCGCTCACGTGTGAAGAAAACAGGAATACTAAATGGACTGACAAGATGCTAATAGAGAGAATTAGCATCATTTAACAGGAACAATTGAACTTGCAGTGTTTTTTAATCTTTTTTAAGCTTGAATATCTTTTAATGGATTTTAATGAATGATTGTGAATATTTTAACGTGTATGCCTATCTTTGTGTCAATGCTCAATGTTTTTATGTGTTATGCTGTTGACAAGACATTAAGTCAGCTGATGAAGGACCGATAATGGTTCGAAACATGTACTGTACCTAGGGTTTATGTAAAAGCATTAAGGTATTGATTGGCGGGACCTGCTAATTTGAATAAACAAATTACAATTGTTAATACGGACCAAAAATGGAATTTTTTTCTATTCTTATTACTCCAATAAGCCTCTACATAGCTCACCATACATCAAAACTAACATAACATTGCCATACGCGAACCTTCCATCTTATCCCAATCATTTATATTTATTAATCTTCTATTCCATATTCAAAATTAACTCACAGCAGCCAAACTTCAACAAAAACTTCATTACCACTCCATCAAATCATATTGTGTATCAACAAGCCTACACGTACTGTACATCATCTCGAAAAAAATAAGAACTCTCCTAACCATTCACAGAATAAGACCTAACACTATCCTCATAATAACAGAATAAGAAACAAAACAACAACCCACAATCATAAAAAGAACATATAACCTGCAATGGGCAAAGGCCCCTGCCACCTATTGCTGAGCCACTACAAAGAATCCAATAGCTCAAAGCAATAAACTCTCTGCAGTGCCCCATCAACAGGTGACCATGCTTCTAACCTAACCTAAAAAAAGCAACATAACATTAAAACACAAGGCTAAAACGTGACGGTGAGCTATGTAACCAAATAATTTCAGTTACAGCGTATCATTTTTCTGTCCAATTGACCCAACCTCTCCGTCATGATTTCTCTGGTCATCCATGCCTCTGTTTGATTTCCAGTGAACGCCGAACTTGGTTATGTTTATGTTCTTGAAGTATCTTGGCTTCGTGCTTTGTGTATTACATGAGGTTTCCGACGTTCTTCACACATACTTCCACGTAACAGCACAGTAAGTCATCCCTTAGCAACTTTTCCAACAGCGTAAGAACTTCCTTTTAAACATAAAGTTTGGGGGGCAACACGTAAAACAGTCCCGTTTCGTCACACTTAAAAATGTTTTCCGGCAAATAGCCATTAGAGATGGAAGGCAATGTATCTTCACAGCTTTGGCTGGTTGCATGGCTCAGCGGTAAAGTTCTCGCTTGCTGTTCCCAAGGTTGCAGGATCGAATCCTCCTGACATTTGAGGGTGCGCAAATGCAAGGGAACCATGTCAGATATACTGGCACGTTAACGATCCCCTTTGGGGCAATATTCCGACACCCCAGCATCTCTAAAAGCCGCAATAGTTAAAAGGGACATAAAACAAATAATAATATTATTATTATTATTCACAGCTTACAACATCCATATTTAACACTGGAAGATTCTCCACAAATTGCTCTCAGTTTAATATTATGCCACTTTCTGAATCTCTTGAACTAACTGTTCGAGGTTTTGAAATCTCTTATACCTAATTCCTCTGTGATATCTAATGCCTTGGCCTGTATCATTGGTTCCGACACTGGGTAATTCTTATTTATAAAATAAATGGTTAAAAAATACAACTCCAGTATTTACAAAGATCAATTAAAAGCTTCTGTAGTTTAATAATTGTAAATACTGCTGTATAGCATCCATACCACTTAGAAACTGCCTGATTTGCTGCTCATTACAATTAAGATGCCATCCCTTAATCAGCTCCTGATGGTTTTTTTTCTTCTTCTTTTTTCTTTTTTCCACAATTTCTGGTGCCTGTGTCTTTCCAATTGTAACACTACAGATAGTTTTGCAGACCACATCTCCCACTTTTTTTTTCTATTTAAAGTTAAACATTTACGAGGAGCTAATTCAGACACATTCACTTGATACTGTAGCACACAGCTCCCCAACAAGTTCAACAATAGGTTTATTTAAAACTGATCATACAGTAAAAGTATGAATTCCCATCACCCTGTCATTTCACGTACAAGGACAATGAAGACAATAAAGTTTATTTTCGGTAGAGTAGAGGTTAGGGGATGGGAAGGCCAGTGCTGACTGGCTTCAAAAAGGCACAGAATGCATCAAAAGTACATAAGCACAACAGTGTGTTCATAGAAAAAAAAAAAAAAGCTTTCTGTGTGTCCGTGTCAGAAATAGTGTGTGTCCACATAGGAGATATTAATTACTAATGTACTTAATGGAGATTTGATAATGGACCTAGAAAATCATCCAATATAGAGGAGTGTCCATTTAGAGAGGTTTCACTGTAATATTGTATCCCACCTCCCAATCTAATTGGGTACAACACTTGTGTTGAATGACTAAAATGCTTCTATTAATAGATTACTTAGGCAACACTGAAAAATGACTTCTAATATTTAAATTTCAAATTACTTGGAGACCTATTGTTTTAGGAAATACACTATATCTAATTTACTTATACTAAGAGGTTACAGATTTCTTATAAATTGGTATATAATATTATTTTGTGCAGAGTAATTAAATGGGGACACTTTTGAGCAAGGTAGTAAAACCTCGATAATTCAAAGTAATTTGGACAAAGAAAGGGGAAAGCTCCTGTTTTTATCTTACTTGTGTTGAAATTCACTCATGCTCAATCTTTTGAAATTCAGTTAATTCCAAAGACAGTGTGGATTAGAATACAAACTGGATTTACATTTAGAAACAATATTTGAATAACATAGTTGGAATTCAACTTTCATTTTTTCTCTCTTATAGTTTGGTTGATATTTCTATAGAATAAGTCCATACAGCTACTTTTAGTTGCAGAGTTTGGTATACAAAAGGAAGAAGAAGTTCCGGTTTGTCCTGAGCCAAACTCGAGGAATGATACTGTAGCAGTACCATGCAACCCAGATCCCTTAACAACACAGCCACCCTGTGAGACTAGCAATTGCACACAGTTTACCACTCAAGCTTCTGCTATTCCTGAAATCTTCAAAGGTAAGACAGTTCATAGTTCTTACTTTGTAATATAACTGAAACACATTGGGCTTGATATCAGAAGCCACTCACCTAGCATCTACTGTACTTTCTTGAGCTGTGCATCAATGGGAAACCTTGTGATCCTGTGGCTGGCTAGTACAGTAAAACCTTGATAATTCAAAGTAATTGGGACAAAGAAAGGGGACTTCAAATGACAAATTTTTAATTAACCAAACTAAACTCCCCTGCGCAAGGGGGTGTGATGAAGCACCCAAAAGCCCAAACATTGCCTTTTCTGCAAATCAAATTAAAATGCAGTGTATACCAGGAGAAATTGTTGGATAACATGAAACATAACCTATAACTCACACATTGTGGAAATTATTATATTGTATTAAAAAATATTCCAATACAAGGAGAAATAAGTGGAGAACTCAATATATGCATTGCATTATTCATATAATACTTTTCAAAACATATTTGTAATCTTCATGGTCAAGTACGAGAAGAAATTAGTGGTTGAAACTGTATAATCCAATATAAACATAACCTTACTACCCTCTTACTGCAAGAAGAATAAATAAAAATGCTTAGCACACATCTTTTACTAGCATAAAATGAAACGACGAGGTACCGTATTTACTCTCCTATAAGTCCCCCTTGTCTATAGTACAACCCCCCCCCCCCCGCTTAATTTTAGAGAGCCAAAATTAAAAAATTCTTGGACACCGCGTATAGACCCCCCCCCGTTAATTATTGAGTCATTGTCTCATTGTCTACTAACGAGCGCGGCGCTCCGCGCGGGCGGGTAGGCTGCGGCCGGCGGTTGGTCATGCAAAATAATCGCTGAGGTGGTTGGCAATAATAATGAACAATATAAGTTACTTTTCTTTGTTTACCAGATATTGGTTCATTGTTGGCTACTTGGGTCATAGCATTCACGTACGGTTTTTATCTGAGATACGTTGTGTGGAGATTTGTGAAATGAGTACCGGTAATCGCAGAATGAGTTTTACGGCCTCGTTTAAATTAAGGGCTGTCAAGTTTGCATTGAAATACGGCCTAAAAATGGCATCTCGTGAATTCAACGTAGAGCCTAGAATGATTAGTTATTGGCGCAATCAGAAGGACCAACTAACGTTAGTGAAAAAGAGTTCTAAATCTTTCCGTGGCACGCGGAGAGGAAAATGCCAAGAAGTTGATGTGAAAGTGTTCCAGTGGATCATTGAAACGAGAAACAATTGTCACGCCGTGACGCATGAAATGCTACAGTTTAAAGCGCGTGAAGTTGTGAAAAGTCAAGGAATCTCAGCTTCACAATTTAAGGCGAGCCGAGGCTGGGCTGTACGATTTATGCGTCGGAATAATGTAAGTTTGAGGAGGAGAACTTCACTGTGCCAACGTCTTCCAGCAGACTACACTGATAAAGTGACAGGATTTTATCGTTTCGTGATAGGGCTCCGTAAAGAACATACATTTCTTCTATCGCAAATTGGCAACGCTGATCAGATTCCTGTTTACAAGCACAACGATAAACACAGCAGGTGCATCTAGTGTGTTAGTGAAAACATCTTTTTCTGAGAAGCTACGATGTACAGTAATGCTAGCTGTGACTGCAGACGGCAGGAAGCTCCCGCCGTACTATATTTCCAAATGAAAAACTCTGCCTAAAGGAGATTTACCGAAAGGAATTCACATCCGTGTACAGGAGAAAGGGTGGATGGAGGTGGATCTGATAAGAGACTGGCTAAAAACTGTATGGGAACGACGTCCAGGAGCCCTACTAAATAAAAAGTCCATGCTTGTTTTAGACAGCTTTCGCGGCCACTTAGTTGACGGCGTAAAAAAAAACAAATGGCACTAACACCTATCCAGCGATAATCCCCGGAGGACTCGTCATTTCGCTCATATTGAATTGTATTGAATAGGGCGGAATAAATAGTAACTTTACTGTATTCAATCCCCGGAGGACTCGCATCAATTTTGCAGCCATTAGATGTCTCCATAAATAAGCCTTTTAAGGACCATATTAGAACATTTTACACCAACTGGATGGCGAACAATGTGCACGAGACAACAAAAGCTGGGAAAATCAAGCGGCCTTCGCTACAATGTATTTGCGAGTGGATCGTGCGTGCATGGGGGTTGATCACTTATGATATAGTTGAAAAAAGTTTTAAGAAGACTGGCATATCATGTGCATTAGTTGGCTCTGAAGATGACTTTCTATGGAAGGATCGCGTAGAGAATGAAAACCCAGGCTCGAGCAACAATGACGGCAGTGAAGACAAGAGATGAGGATAGCTTGTGATTCCCAGTGCAAAAAAAGTAGGCTTAATTTTTATACAGGGTTATATTTATATGAAAGCACCATCAGGCGTCCACTCGGCTGTTGCCAGTGTATCAGCCGACCTTGGATGACTTAATTCCCCGTGTTATCCCTATGCGCACTCGTCTCGTCAGTTGCATCTGTCACCGCGCGTCAATTATGGCAGTTGCATCAGCTGAGGTATTCTGATACTCTGGCAACAGCTGAGTGGAAGCGCCAGGTGCTGATATTACCGGTATTATTTTCCCTTTGTTAGGCCTAAATATTTTTTTGTGAAGCATGAAAATACTGTACACCAATATTATAAACAATGATTTTCGTGTTATAGGTAGCGATTTTGTATTCAGCCTGCATGTTCTACTGGCCACGCCCATCTTCAGTCTTTGCGTATCTCGCTGCGCGGATGTTGTGGTTTATTAATGCTGATGAAAGATGTAAACTTCGTTTATTTTCATTTAATATATCGTACTATGTAGTATCAGCTTATTTTTACTCGGTCCCTTTCCCAAAATAATGGTCTTATAGGCGAGTAAATGCGGCAATTTCCACAGAAACATTGTTTTAACGGGTGTAATCATGGATCAAGAACAATAGAGAGCTATTTTTTATATCAAACACAACATCATTCCAATGGCCAATAGAAACATTTGATAATTCACAAATATTGATTACGTTAGTATTTTGTAAGAAGAATTGCAATTGTTTTAAAGAAAATTGTTTAATATCTTGAATTAAAAATTCAAATTGTATACGCATGATCAGTATCATTCCTCAAATTGTGATTTATCCGTATTTCAAATTACACAGATTAAATAACATGAAAAGAAGCACTTGAATTTCAGAGAACGAAAATTTCTTCAAATTAGGCAATTTAAAGAAAACTTGAATTGTCAAGTTTTTACCCCTGAGGTTTCAGTTCGATTTCTGGCTCAGCCAAGAAATATAATTCTAATTCTAGTGTGAGGTACAGGGTACCTTGTGAAGTAAACTTAGAAGTAGTGCATTTGATTCTCACCTTGGATCATCCTAGAAGTGGTTTTCCATGGTTTTTCCACTTCTATTCTAACTTTTAAGGCAACGGCCAACTCCTTCTCAATCCTAGCCTCAATTACGTACCACTGGTGCTCCCCACCACCACCACCACCCCCCCTACAAATTCTCTGCACGCCCAAGTAAAGAACATGATGTTCAAGCTTTTAAATGAAGCAGCACATGTAATTTTAGGCTGCTGAACAACACATAATAAAATCTTTAAAGATATTTGCGACCATTATTATCTATGAAGTGGAAGGCTTTAGGGATGTTTTGCCGCGTCATATTTACTAGTAAGCCAATTTTTCACATTAGTACTGTAGTATGCTTTATCATACATCATCATCATCATCATCATCTTGTACAGTTTCCAGCCCCAGGCTGGGTCTGTTTGGAACCTGAGCCTCGCCATTTAGTCCTTTCTTCCCACCCCCTCTCCGCTGTCACTCTGGTCCAGTCCTCGCCTCTCTTCTTGACACATTCCTCCACTCCTTTCAGCCATCTATCTCTTGGTCTTCCCCTTGGTCGTTTCTTCTGCATCTGCATCTCATGTATCCTCTTGGGAATCTTCTTCTCATCCATTCTCTTTAAGTGTCCATACCACCTCAGTCTTGATGTCTCAATCCTACCTTGCAAGGGCTCCTCTTGCACCATTTCCCTGACCTTTTCATTCCTCACCCTGTCTCTTCTTGTTACTCCGATCCTACTTCGCAGGAACTTCATTTGACCTGCCTGTATTCTGCTTATGTCTCTTTTCTTCATTGTCCACGTTTCTGAAGCATAGGTCAGTATCGGGATATAGTAGCCTCACTTCCTTGCTTTTTTTGTGGGACATCTTTATTCCACACTAAGCTCCTAATGCTTCTCAGAAATTTTTCTGCCTGTCTGCCACGTTCCGTAATCTCTTTGTCATTTCTCCCATTTTCCTCCACTATACTTCCCAAGTACTTGAGACTTTCCACCTTCTTCAGCTGTCCACCTCCAAGTGTTATCCCACTCATTGGTCTGTCCTTTTTCCTGGTCGTTAACAGGATCTCACATTTACTGATGTTGAACTTCCATCCGTACTCTCCCACTGTTTCTTCCCAAGCCTTCAGTTGCTCCTGAATTTCCTCCTCCCTATTTCCCCAGACCATGAGATCATCTGCAAACACCATTGCTTTCATCTTATCTTCTCCTATCTTTCCTGCTATCCGTGTCATTACCTCGTCCATAAGCACAATAAAGAGAAGGGGTGACAGAGCACTACCCTGTTTCAGGCCACTCATTTGTCTGAACCAGTCTGTTCTTTCCCCTCCAACTTTCACACAACTCACACTTCCACAATACATCTCCTTCACTCTGCCTACAGTCCCTTTTTCCACTCCCATGTTTTCCATTGCTTTCCAAACCTTCTCCCTACACACACTATCATAGGCCTTTTCGATGTCCAGGAAGGCCATCAACAGATCCTCTCCAAATTCGTAGTGGTGTTCCTGGAGCTGTCTCACTGAAAATATGAGATCCACTGTTGATCTCCCAGGTCTGAAACCATACTGCTCCTCTCTCAATTTTCTCTCCACTTTGGCTCGTATTCTGCTTTCTAATATCTTTTCATATATCTTGGCACAGTGAGGTATGAGTGTGACTCCCCTGTAATTTCTGCACTCCTTTCTGCTTCCTTTCTTAAATATTGGGACAATTAATCGTTTCTTCCAATCTTCTGGGGTCTTTTTCTCCTTCCATATCACCCTCATCACACGGTACAGCCACCGTTTCCCAACCTCCCCTTCTGCCTTCACCATTTCAACACTCACTTCATCCACACCCGGTGCCCTTCCTCCTTTCATCTTGTCTATAGCCATCTCCAGTTCTCTCCAATTCAGGTCCTTTTCCATTCCTGTGTTGTCTTCTCCATCTTCCAATACATTGTCTTCCTCCCTATGACCATTTGGATTCAGCAAATCCTCAAAGTACTCTTTCCACACTGTGTTGAGTGTTTCTTTGTTGTGTACCTCATTTCCGTTTTTGTCCATCATTACCACATCCTCTCGCAGACCTCTTCTCTTACTTTTGACCATCCCATAAAGTACTTTCTTATTTCCTCTGCTGTCTTCCTCCATCATCTCTGTCCACTTTACCATCCACTTCTTCCTCTCCTCTGCGACAATCTTGTTTGCTTCTTTCTTCTTTATCTTATAATCTTCCCTTGCCAGATCAGTTCTTTCCTGGAATCACACTCTGAAAGCCTTGTTCTTCCTTCCCACAGCTTCTTTAACTCTCTCATTCCACCATGGTGTCTCTTTACACCGCTTTCTGTTGCTGGTTCTTCACACATACTGCCACTGCAGCTTCCACCATTGTGTTCTTGAATTGCTTCCATTCCTCTTCCCCTGTTTTAGGATTGTCTGTTGGCATCCTTTCCCTTATTATCTTCTGGAATTCTTCCTTGACTTCCTTTTCCTTGAATTTCCATACTTTGATTCTCCTTTCCTGGTACTCTGTCCTCTTGCTATCCTTAACAACTCCCAGGTTCATTACAAGTATTCTGTGGTCGCTATCTAAGGCCTCGGATGGTATTACCTTTATATCTCTGACACTTCTCTTCATTTCCCAGTCATACAGCATGTAATCTACCAAAGATTTCTTTGTTAAATCACTGCTGTACCACGTTACCTTGTGGCTTTCTTTCTTCCAGAACCAGGAGTTGCCTACCACTAAACCGTTTCTCTTGCAAAAATCCAGCAACTTTCTCCCTTCTTCATTCCTGCTACCCCATCCTTCTGCTCCCAATACATTTTCATATCCTTGCCTTTCACTTCCTACATGTGCATTCAAATCTCCCATGGCAATGATGCTCTGACCATTCAACTGCTGTTGTAGCTCCTCCTCAAAGTCTTCCTTCTCTTGAGCTGTACATCCAACTTGAGGGGCATATACCTGGGCTATCTCCAGGCTTCTTCCCTTTACAGGTACTCTGATCTTCATGATCCTGTCACTTATTCCCTTTCCCTCTTCCTTCATTCCATCCCTCACAACTACTCCTACTCCGCTGCTCCTTCCTTCACTGTTCCCACTCCATTACAACCGGTACCCTTTCCTCAGTTCTCTGCGACCTTCTCCTTTCCATCTTGTTTCTGCCAAGCCCAGTATATCCAGTTTTCTTTTCTCCATCACGTCTACAAACTCCTCCACCTTTCCTGTCAGTGTCTGTATGTTTAATGTCCCAACTCGTAGTCCATTAGCATATCCGGGTCGTTGTCGTTTGCATCCGTCCTTTCCGAGGCCTGTTCCTGTTTTGAAAGCAAATAGGATATCCACTACTGGCTTGCTAGGCCTATCGTAGCTTTATCATACAGTAGTTAAAAATCACTGTACCATGAAGCAATTGCCATTAGCTGATTTTTAGCCATAATATAGCATTACCATAGTTTTACTGTGAAACATCGGGTTCCAAGTAAACATGACATGGCATAGCAAAGTTTATTCACAAGAATATTCACTGTATGTCTGCCTTTGCCAGTACAAATTACATTATATAACAATACATGTTTTGGGTCTAAATCGGACCCTTTTTCAGCTGTTAGCCAATATTATCAACATTCCATATTATAAATTATTATAAAACATCAGGTGGATGATCAATGGCGTCTTATTACCAAATGAAGTGGTTTATAAAGAAACTGAGTCTATAGTCGATACTATGCGAAAAAGGCGAATTGCTTTTTTTTTGTCATATCTCACGCCTGCCGGATACCAGACAATTAAAAGTATTATTTAATTATTTTTTGAAAAGTAAAACAAAGAACTCTTGGTTTATGGAAATTCAAAATGATCTGGATGAACTCGGCTTGACAATGTCCCAAATTGCTAACAAAGATGGGAAGAATATCTTGAAAAACAAGAACATCCGACTTCCCTTAAAAACCTTTACCCGCAAAACTTACACCATAAGCGATGCAGAGAGAGCGGCAAGGTCGACTAGAATGAAATTGTTTTGGGAAAAGAAGAAAAATAAGAAGCTGAATCTTTAATATTGTTTTTGAGATATGTATATACTTGTTTTGGTTAAGTGCTCCAATGAGGGCGTAACATATGTAAATAAATAAATAAATAAATAAATAAAACTTTCACTAAAAAGAAGTAATACTTAATGTCTAAAGATATGAGAAAATAGCATTTTGAAGTGGCTTTTGTAGCACTTCAATATTGAAAAATAGCATTTTGTCGCATTTCGAATTTTGAAAAATGAGCATTTTGTAGCATTTAAAGTTCGTCACCAGGTACGATAAAAATTTCAGAGGTTCAAAATTAATACGCACGGAAACTAATTCAAACATGCACAGGATGGGAAATATGGGTGTTTCGGATTAATAGCATAATCATTTAATATAATAATGTGAATCGTACATTTACTTAACTTCAGGTAAAGACCATACAACCGATAATTAACTAAATAATGAAATGTACATTCACTCCCTCTTTATTCCCTTTTCAATGAGGGCCAGGGATGAGGTGCATTGAATTTCTATTTGCCGGGTGGTATAATGATCAAATGCCACTCCTTGAATCCAACCTCATAAGACAAGTTATTGAAAGAAATGAATGGAACTTGGCAAGGAGTTAGTAGGGAAACCACACAAGGATTTCATAGATATATCACAGAATTTGAACCAATTCGTCCACTGAGTTCAGGACAGCCTGGTATTGTCCTCATTCCACATGCCACACGGTAAACTTTGTAAGACGAGCATTGTCACCTGACCGCAGATAAGATTTTGAATATTCCCAAAGGGAATATGATGTAGTTTCCATTTGAGCGGATGAATTATCAATGAATGATAAAAATGGTCCGGTTAGCTCAAACAATGCCAGCGTTTCGCCCCAGTGTGCCGCTGGACTCGTCAGTTGGTACAGACACACCTACCAATACGCGTGGCTAGCACATGGCTTTCTCAGTATGTGCTAGCCACGCGTATTGGTAGGTGTGTCTGTCCCAACTGACGAGCCCAGCGGCACACTGGGGCGAAACGCTGGCATTGTTTGAGCTAACCGGACCATTTTTATCATTTATTGATAACCTGACCGCAGCTCGCTTTATTCTAACAATCGGCACCTTGGCATCAGTGAACTAATACAACTCTCCGCCGGCCCTCAACATTCTGTCCATTTCGCTTGTGGAGTTAGCATCGTACCGATAACACGAGCAGTTCAGGGTAATTTGAGTTGCTGCACAACACTTGATATTGTTGATTGCATAATGAGAACATTATCTTTGGATCTTTTCAGCATAGCTCAGGTGCACTCGTCTCACGTCATACAACCAACCGACAGCACTTGAGCTCAATCTTACCAAGTAGCCAGGCTGGTGCCTTTATTTTCAGAGATCTCACATTTCTGAAAAATGTATGGTGTCAAGTTTCTCATCATCATCATCATCTTGCACAGTTTCCAGCCACTGGCCGGGTCTGTTTGGAACACAAGCCTCTCCAACGTCTTCTGTCTTCCCACCATCTCTCAGCCTCCACCCTTGTCCAGTCTTCTCCTCTCTTCTTCACGCTTTCTTCCACCCCCTTCAGCCACCTGTCTCTCGGTCTTCCCCTCGGTCTCTTTCCTTCCACTTCGTCTCATGTACTCTCCTGGGTATCCTCTTCTCCTCCATTCGTTTTACATGTCCATACCATCTAAGTCTAGATTTCTCTATACCATCCTGTAATGGTTCCTCCTTCATTAATTCTCTGGTCCTCTCATTTCTTATTCTGTCCATCTTTGTAGCTCCAATACTGCTTCTCAAGAACCTCATCTCACTGGCCTGTATTTTGCTCTTCTCCCTTCCTTTCATAACCCAGGTCTCCGAGGCATACGTCAGGATAGGGACATAGTACGTCCGATATATGATCTTTTTGCTGTTCTGAGGGACATCCTTGCTCCATAACATGCTTCTCACACTCCTCCGAAATGCTTCTGCCTGCCTCCCCCGCTCATTTATTTCTCTATCGTTTCTTCCATTATCTTGTATCAGGCTTCCCAGATACTTAAAACTCTCCACTTTCTTCAGCTGTTCCCCACCAATTGTTATTCCCGTTGTGGTTCTTTCCTTCTTCCTTGTTGTGATCACCATCTCACTCTTATTTATGCTAAATTTCATCCCATATCCTTGTATTATTCCTTCCCACACGTCCAACTGTTCCTGTACCTCCTCCTCCTTGTTTCCCCAAATCATCAAATCATCTGCAAACACCATTGCTTTCATCTTTCCGTCCCCAATTACTTGTGCCACTCGGGTCATTATGTCATCCATCACCACAATGAAAAGTAACGGTGACAGTGCACTTCCTTGTTTCAGGCCGTTTCTTTGTTCCAACCAGTCAGATCTCTCTCCTCCCACTTTCACACAGCTCACGCTTCCCTTGTACATCTCCTTTATCCTCTTTATAGTCCATTTCTCTACTCCTCTATCCTCCAGGGACTTCCATACTTTGTTTCTGCATACACTGTCATATGCTTTCTCAATGTCCAGGAAGGCCATCAGTAGATCTGTTTCTACATTTCTTTAATAATGATATTGGGTTTTTAGTACTTCTAACACTTCCTTAGTAAAAACATAAAAAAAAACACACACAACAGGAGACTTAACTCTGCTGCCAATGCAACTTTTATAAACGAATGTTGACAATCCTATGAACTTTGTTGTGTACCTTTCATGTCTACTCCAAAGATTTAAATGATCACATTTTATCAGTCTCAGAGGTTTTCTTAAGTTAAACAGAATATGCAAGCATGCAATTACTGGTATACTTTTTTGCGACTCTTGACTGACAATCTGTTAAACGGTAGCCTATCTGAATTCAAGGAGATATCGCCGGACATGTAACATAACCTATAACTCTCACATTGTAGAGAATACTTTCATCAAATTATACAACATTCTCCAAAGCGAGGAGAACACCTAACAAACATTCTCTCTTCATATCACGATACGTACTTGACAGTTTTATTTATAATGGTCAAATACTAGAAATGAGGGCCGGTGAAATATAAACCAATACCGGTATAAGCATAACCTTATTTACTTTAAATTTTTTAAAGAATCGATACAAATAATTGGTTGGCTGGTTCCTCAGTTTAGGGGCTGCGACAACGCGGTCATGTACCCCCGTGTACTTTGGGTGTGTGGAGAATCTGTCTGATAACCGGTGTTAATTGTGATGGCTACAAATGATTGGAATATTCTTTATATTAGCATAGCCAAATGAAACTATGAAATAATTTCTCCAAAAACATTATTGGCGATGAACAGTAGATATTATGCGGCAATAACAGCAGCCATTTTCAAATTGATTTATACCGTAATCGATTGTTTTCACGACAATAATTGATGTTTGTACATATCGATTATTACTCGTAAATATCAATTATTTAGCCGAAATTTCCATTGCTAGGAACTCGAAAATGTAATGAACATTATATTTAATATTTTTCGGTAAATGGGGCACTTTTCACATTTATCACATTTATGGGAATAATTTGCAAGAACCCCTAGTTATCGCACTTTGTCACACATTCAGTTTCGTAAATTCCGGGTATACAGTGATAATAGTTACCAAATAGTTGAAAAATCGAAGAAAAAAAGTAAAATTCGCATTTATCGCAATTGCGATTTACCCGTATCTCTACCTATAACTCTCACATTGGGGAGAATACTTTTATCATATTAAACAACATTGTCTATTGATATCACGAAACATATTTTTCAATTTTATTTATCAAGGTCAGATAGGGTAGTCTATTAGAAATGAGTGGCCGAAGCGATATAAACCAATATAAACGTAACCTTATTACTCTAATTGTGAAAAAAGAAACAATACAAACGACTAGAACATTCCTTTTATTAGCACAACCAAATGAAACTACAAAATAATTTCTCCAAAAACATAGTTTTATTGGCTGAAAACAGCGGATACCCTGTGATGTAATTAGAACACCATTGGATCGACCAATTAAAAGTCTCCATTTTCAGAAAGAATTCTGAGTGAGTTCAGAATCAGAAGAGGTTGAGCTTTAAAGTATATGGGATGGAACATGATAAGAACAAAGACAGAAAACTAAGAGAGAGAGAGCAAGTAGCTTTAACATAAATATATATTTTCAGTATAACATATTCAAACAAGTTCACAGTTTCTTTACAAAATTATGATTGAGTCTAGCAATAAACATTGAAACCAGGTTAGTGCCTTAAACACAACTAAATTAAATTTACAGATCTTCTGATCGAAAATAAAAATGTAATTTGTAAAGATTTGTGAAGGCTGACAAGGAGAAAATCCTGTCGTACCTTTGAAAAAGACATTTTTGGAGAGTTGCCAAAATGCAACAGAATAACTTGCAAAATGAAATAATGTGATGGCAGAAACAGAATACGTGAACTGCATACAAGATTTACTGAGAAGATGAAATGGCAGAAACAGAAAAAATTGAGTAAATAAATAAAGAAAGTACGGGTACTGTATTTGGACATATTTCTTCATGTAAACTTTATAGAGACGTCAAAATATTGCAACCACGATGTACGCGATATGAACGTGAACCATAAAATAAGTAGTGCACAAGAACAGTGCAATGGCAGTTACAGGTCTGCTTTAGAATAAACAAGACAAAGTATGAAATACATAATACAGCTTAGTACTTAACTTTGTAAGATAGTGCTGGCGACAATCCACATTTGCGTAGCACAAGGAAGACATAGGTTATGTCTAGTTCGAGATTGCGTGCACAAAAGTACTTAACTTGCAAGGGTGTGGTTAACATCCCACACGTGTGCGTAGAACACTTGAGAAATAGTTCATTTCCAGTTGTGGTTTCTTTTACAAAAGTATTTGACGGAGCTGTAGAACACTCGCAGAATAGTAAGGTTGACCTTAGCTATTAGAAAGATAAAGTGACAATATTCACTTAGGTCGGAATAGATTTCCTTAGTACACGAAGATGTATACTTGTGTTCGTGTTGCAGGAACACGTTGAAGTTCGATCCAAGTTGGATTATTTGAAACATGTCTTTGACGACATGGCGAAGGTTAAAGTTAACACTTCTTGATGCAGAATTAAGATGCGAAGTTTTTACAATTATGAAAATTATTGGCCGGTGCTCAAGACGGGTGGTTAGCGTAATGCTAACGCGGAAATCACATCGAGGATGGGTCGGCCTGCAGCTTAAATAGCAGACAGAACAAGAGTCCAGAATGATCGATGTCCGGCCATTGGCGTGTCCCAAACACGTTGCCAGGAAGAAGCTTGCTGATTGGCAGAGAGAAGCCACGTCATGGAGACGGCCAATGAGCGCGTAGCTTACTGAGGTCCGCTGGACAGGCCATGATACCACGAGGTATGAGAAAGGTGACCTAATTAACACTTGGAAAAATGTCTTAAAGGCGAGATATATATTGTAACACAACAGGTGAGTATGAAAATAATTTTAAACATAATTGAATCAAACAAGAAAGTGAAATAAAGTAGTACAGTAGAACCTCGATGCATCGTTTTTCAAGGGGAAGGGGGAAAATGACGATGGATGCGGGAAAGGATAAATGCGGGTAACATAAAAAAAAATTGAGTAAATAAGTAAAGAAAGTACGGGTACTGTATTTGGACATATTTCTTCATGTAAACTTTATAGAGACGTCAAAATATTGCAACCACGATGTACGCGATATGATTTCATATGTCATTTTATCACTTGCTCTTTTTAGTAAAAAAGTCATTAATTGTTTTTTGTTTCGTCAAAGCTTTACGTTTCAGACGAAACAAAGCCTTCTCAACTTGCATAATGTTCTCTTCTTCACGATCACTGATGACATGCGAGTACATGAAGGATTTCATCTTCGCTAAGACGGCATGCGCTTCGGCGAAACTCGGGACGACTTGGGGCTCACGATCGTCTTCTCTTCATCACTCCTCTCCCCCGCGCCATCATCGCACAGCTCGCCAATCTCCGCGGGAGATACTTCCGGTGTTCCGAATGAAAGAATACAGCAGTTCCGAGTGTTCGCGGGTCTCTGACCGGGCAAGCTATTTCAAGGCTAAATGACGTCACGCTATGACGACACCCGCTCAAGACAGTCTAAATGCTTTCATTGCTGTTCTGTGTGATCTAACTTGTTAGCCAAGCATTGCCAAACGCAGCGTAACATTATTGAGATTACGAGAATTGCGTCGTCAGTGAAGTAAAGTTTTAATTACGAACTACAGATAAAATTGTAATCGCCGCACACGACCAAGATACTACACGGAACCACTCAGAATGAAATGAAACAGCACAATGACGGCTTGGCGCTTCGAGCAGAATCGTTGGCGCCTGAAGGCTCGTAGGCGTGGTTATATAGTGTGGTTGCGCGTAAACAATCTGCGCACTGCAGTCCAGCCTACTTGAACTTGCTTCAGCCGAGAAACTTGCTCAAGCCTAGGAATCCTAATCGTTCGTACCTCGTACATTCTCGCGTAACAGGTTGCCGCTATGCTGCTTCAAATTCAAAAGAACTTTAGCATATATTTTTCTCATAAACGATCAATGCGGGAAAATTGTGGCCAAGGACTAGTGATTTTTTGACGATCCATGCGAAAAAACGATAGTTCGAGGAACGATACATGCGGGGAAATTTAACATTAGTTTATATGGAAAATTTTCGGGACTAAATTGATCGATGCATACGGGAAAACGACAGTTCCGGGAACGATGCATCGAGGTTCTACTGTATTTGCTGTCACCCCCCTTTCTTTCTCTCTCGCTCACTTCTTACCTCCAGATCGACAAACTCCCTTGAGGGCCTGCCAACCCGAAGGAAACTTACCAACGGCAACCCCAAGACATCCTTTACGGGCCTTGGTGGCTTTGGCTCGGCGGCCGGTGTTGACAACGTACCCGGGTGACACTCTCAGATGTACAAGAGAGGAAGTACGTCGTTTTATCCACAAGCTTGGAATGTGGAAGACTTACCTGGTGAGGATCATTCCACTGCAGCTGTCTTGAGGGTTGGGGATGGGACGTTTAAGGTCAAATAAGGTAGTAATTACCAAAATAGAGGGGTATGTATTACAATTTTAAAAAATGTCATTCACACATATAGGAACTACACCTTAGTGCTTCACAAGTGAATTAAAAGGTCTTGAAAGAAAGCAACAATGTCAGTAGCACTGTGGCACGGCACACCACCTTACATGCTTTTGAGACCATCCGGATTATGAAATGAGCAGGTACACAGAATTGTAATATCTTAAAATTAGCAAAACAGTTACACATGAGAACGCCATCCCTAGCCAAATGGATTGACACAAGATTCGAACTTGGGAACACGTGCGCACATATCCCACAGAACAGGCATTATTACGAGAAATGCCACCGCGATGGTTGCGCAATACCAGGATGAATTTACAAGTTACACACGGAAAGGGAATACGTTACGAACACGCGTACGAACACATCCTGAACAACGCAAAAGGAAAAGAGAACGAAATAAAATGAAAAGACTATATTACAAATGACAGGCTTCAGAAAAATGGAGGGGACGGTATCACACGACCGCCATGGGCCCCGACACGAACAAGACTCTCTTAAAATGGCGGAGGATAACGGTACCCCAAGGTACCGTTGCACAATATGATGCCACCCTGGAACTACTAAGATTTAAACTAAACCCGACTTTAAACAGAACTACGGATGTGTTATAAAAACAAGGTGAGACGCACATGGGGCGTAAAAGAAGGAAATCCAAAAGAAAAATGTCGCGTAACCTACAAACACCGCGTGGACGTAAGGTGATGAAAAGAGGACAGGGACCCCTTAAAATAAATAAAAAACATCTACATGGCTGCACTTGAGTAAATTCCAAGAAGTGTGATGTCACAGGAAAATAATAAATAAATTTGGAACCAAATCAAAGGAGGCCTACGGTTGCGCAACAAGGAAAACCCTCGCCCAAAAACAAGAAGATTTCCCACTATGAAAACTAGCTTCCGAAGAAGAAAAATTGATAAACAATTCAGATATTAAACTGTGGGGGACATCAACCCATTATCCGGCCGAAGCTCAAAGTGTTGCGCCATTACCACGAGGTAAAAAAATTCCACGACCCAGTTACGCAGAAAGAAATACAAACACAACCCAAATAAGATGATGAACAATAAAGAAATATCACACTTCCTGGAACTCACTTGTACATCCCTATATGTTAAATAAAACTAGCCAACACTAAAACTAAAACCGCCCCACGAGGAGGCTGATACCTGTCCTATATGCCGGGGGTATCCGAATCCCCCGGAGATGTTTCTAGTATCACAGTCAGGCAAGAAGAAAGTCTCCCACGCATGAACGTCCAACATATATGCAAACGGCACGATAATTTTAATAGAGCAGTTGTAGCACACATGCACACCAGAATCCCCTGGCTTCTTGAACGTAGTCCGCAAGACACTTTCGTGAGAGTTGGTCACACTGGTCGGTCGCTATGCGCTCGTCTCGTGTCATCTCCCGGCGGTCGATACATCTCGCGATGGTCGTGGTCGGAACAATCGATACAGGCGATGTTTTCATAAATGCGTAATTCCATAAGTTTATCTTTGAGGTTAGGAAACGCTAAATTCCAGAACCAGTGCACATCAGGTCCGGAGTTATACCTCGCGTGTTTTGACTGCGAGTGCGATATTATATTCTGGAAGATTTCGTCAACAAGGTGTTCATAGTCCAAATTTGCAACTGTCGGCATAGGCCACAGTGTTCTTCAGAGATTTTGGTAAGTGAAGGAAATTACGAAGCGTTCGCCCCAACTGGAAATACAGGGAAGGGTAAATTTTGGCAGGAATGAATATCTCAGGTTAGGGTTTTATTTTTATGTCAGCTAAAAGTGGCGTGGTACACGTCACAAATACGTTCTCTTCTTACGAAATTATTGCGCCACACTTTGAAATTTACAAGTTTCTAGCGAAGAAAAATCGACATAATTGATAGAGTAAAAACCGATATTTACGAAGATCGATTGTCGGAAAACAATCGGATACGGTAGTTGATATCTAGTTGAAACTGGCTGTTGTTCTTGTTGCATGTTGTTCGCATTTGCGAATGATTAACTTGTTAATTTTTGTAGGCTTTTGTTATGGCAAAAGTCAGACTAGTATTTGATTTCATAACCTCATTTTTCGTCACCACGTGTTCGTGGCAAATGTGACGTGTACCACGCCACTGTGGCTAGTAAGTTCCTCTCACTCTTATATGCGCATATAAGACCCTCTTCAAATTTTCAGCATTTAAATTAGGCTAAAAAACGGGTCTTGTATGCGAGTAAGTACGGTACTTATGGGAACTTTTATTTGCTTTCAGGCTTGATGTTTGTGATATCCGGTTATGCAGAGAATCAGACCACTGAGATGGAAGACATGATAAAGGAATGTGGCGGCAGACTAGTAACTCGAACTTTCAAAGGCGTTGCAGATTATGGAATTGTTCCTGTGCATGGTGGGACATTGGTACAGGCTACCAATGAGATAGTTACACATCTGTGGCTAGTACGTTCCTCTCATTAGTGGTGTTCACTCATATATGAACCTTACTTTTATATCTAGAGTTGGGCTTCAAAATTAAGAGGGTTGTATTTTGTCATGTAAGCCTCAGCTTTATTCGTTCTTCTATTGGGTCTGGAAAATATAGTATTTTATTGCTGTAGCTGAGAAGCAGAAGGTTGTAAGCCTGAGAACCGAGTTGTATATATTCAGGTCTTCTTTTTTTCCTTGATTGCATCTTAAACTTGCTGCCTTGTGCTTCTTAGCTTCAGGATTCATCCTCTGACTTCATTATTATTATTTTCATTATTATTACAGTCAAAACCTAAACTTCTTGTTTTTTGGGGGGAGAGTAAAGGAAGCTAAAGAAGTGGGAGAACAATAGACGTAAAATTACAGTGACCTCTATCTATTGTTTTCCCGGATTCAGCGTCCAAATTGTGTGGTCCTGAGAAAGTTCCTATTCAACCTGGGTTAACAAAACCCGTACCTATCATTCCTCAAAGTATTTGTTTTCTCGCATCAGCCATCCAGAAATCTTAGCCCCAACAAACCGTGATACCCTATTAATCGTTTTTAAGAACGAGTGTATTAAAAATTCACACATTAATAATTCGTTCGCATCATGCTATATTTTTGAAGCATCCTATATTATACTTAATTCTCAGTTCTCCTATACTTAAGATGAGAGGTGTTACCCTTAATGCTTATTCATATCCAAACTCATCTCGTGTGCGCAGTGGAAAATGTATCTAAGTGTGATTTTTCTGTTTATTTAGAATTATGAATCATAAACTGATTTCGTATTGTGCATATGGTAGTTTTCAGAAATATGTGCATACGGTAATGATTTTTCAGTTTATCAAATTATTTCATACTGCCTACTGAGAAATATCACATCAAACTGTGACAAATAATGATGAAAATATTAGCCAAAGGCACCTTTCGTGCAAGTATGGTTATTGTGAATTCGGTAAAAATACGATGGCAATTTACTTCTATCGCAAGCACATGCATAGGCTAGAATAATTCATGCTTTCCTAACCCCCCCTTGCTTTTAAGAGTGAATAATTTTATGCCCGTGTTATTTCTCAACTAATCTTTTTCAAGTCTATGACGTTCGCTGGGAATGTGTGTCCATCATAAACAAGTGCACACCTATGCTCAGCTGATCCCCTTGGTACCATCCATTGTGTGTTCAAGGGCATGCCATTCGATGGTGCGATCGGCCCCAATATACCGTATTTGCTCGCGTATATCTTGCCCCCGCGTATATCTCGCACCCCATTTTTTTGATTTGTAACATCTTTCCACTCGGTATCTGGATATTTTTGTGGGAGTGATTTTGGAAAAGGGACGGAAGTGGATGGGACGGAAATAATGAGTGCACGTGGTGGCGGAGATCGGTGCAACGACGTACTGTAGGCCATGTGGCTATGGGGAATGTATATCGCATACAGTTTAGTACAAGGTTTGGAGACCCCATTTAAGATATTCCTACAATAACAGGGTGTCTACCGGTAACGAAAGTAACTAAAAAGTAACGAATTTCACAAATGGGTAACGAAAGTAACGGTTGTGTATTCGAACCCTCAGAAATGTATGTTTTAAAGATATTTCATCCTCAACAGTTGGTAACACATACAAACCACCAGAGACTCAGTTATCGATTACCAGAGCGACCAGAGCCGTCATTGTGGCGCACTGATCTGTATTGTTCCTTGTTCTGTATGTATTGTTTGGCTTCCTCATAATAAATGGCGAATCTTAGAAAACACAAAAGTGGTGTCAGAAGTGGGATTGATAAATAACGTGTGCGGTGCCGAAGTTCAACTCCACGCCGTGAAACTTGTGCAAAACGTGCTACCGAACGAAATTCAACTCCACGCAGGTTAGTGTATCAGTGAAGCATCTCCCTTCATCATGGCAGAAGGAATATCCACAGAACTTCTTCAGACTCTTTCTGGGATTATTGCTAGCGCCATCAGGGAATCCACCACGCGATGCGGCATCGGGAATGAGCCGATGTCACTGGGACGGCCTAGACCACCACAATTCTCAATGCCAGCATACCACGCCGCCGGTGGGACCACCATAGGGGACTATTTCACGCGGTTCACATGGGCGCTCGGTCTGTGTAAGGTACCGGAAAACGAACACGCGCAGTACTCACGTGTCTACATGGGCGCCAACTTAACGAAGCTTTTAAGATTCTAGTAAGTCCCGTCGACCCGGAAACTCTCTCATACAGCAAAATCCAGTCAAGATTGTCGAACCATTTCGACGCCAGCCGTAACAAATATGCAGAGAGCATAAAATTCCGGAACGTCACGCAGAGAGCAGGGGAGACGATCGCCAGCTTCACTCTCAGATTAAGACAAGCAGCAACACACTGTGAGTACGGAGAATTTTTAGACCGCATGCTAATTGAGCAACTGCTTAAAGGTTGGAATCGAGGGACATGTGTGACGAAATTATTGCCAAGAAACCGGAGAGCTTCACTGCTGCGTACGAGATAGCCTGCGCACTCGAAGCTACCCGGAACACTGCTGACGAGGTTAAGAATTCGAATATAACCTCAAAATCCGATTCAACCAATCGGATAGGCTTCGAAAAGCCACAGTCGCGGAGGGGTGGCAACCAATGGCAACGTGGGATATCGACCAATTGTCAACAGAAATCCGACCAATCAAGGCCTCAACAAGGATTGCATCCAGCAAATCAGGGAACATCAAGTAACCAATCATTGTGCGCTGGGTGTGGTGGGGAACATCCACGCAGTCAGTGCAGGTTCCTCAACGCAGAATGCCGGACATGTGGCAAGAAAGGTCACATTGCTAAAGTTTGTAGGTCCAAACCAAAGCAGCGGAATACAAATCACGTGACCGAAGGAGAACAACCAGCTGACAGTGTTGATGTCATACACCATTTCAACAAAGTTGAGGTCTTCGGAACAATGCAGTCTCCAGGGAAGCAGTTGATAGATGTCATCATAGAGGGAACCACCGTCAAGATGGAACTAGACACCGGTGCCCCCTGTTCAATGATGAGTAAACTGAGGTTAGGTATGATCAAACCAAATTGTATTTTACAGAAGGTTGATCGTATTTTTGCGAGCTACTCTGGCCACCGTATTAACTGCATCGGGAAGACACCAGTCACCGCTACCATTGGCACCATCTCCAGGAACCTCGACCTCTACATCGTCGACGATGAATTCGAGACACTCTTTGGTCGAGAGTGGATCTCTGAGTTTGTGCGAGAGATCAATTTCAAGCAGCTTTTTGGAAAACCAGAACCGTTCCACCAACTCTCCGTCAAACAGTCTCTGTCCCTGGACCAGCAAAAGGAACTTGACGCCACCCTCAACCACTACCATGATGTCTTCAGTGATTCCCCCGGGAAGCTCTCAGGCCCACCAGTGAAGATGCACCTGAAGGATGGCGCCACCCCAATCTTCTCCCGAGCACGTGACATTCCTGTAGCCCTGCGAGATGCCTATGCCAAAGAAATTGACGCAAAAATCGCATCTGGTTTCTACAAGAGGGTCGACTACTCATAGTGGGCGTCAACAACTCATGTCGTTGTGAAGAAGAACGCCAAGTTGAGAATCACGGGAATCTACAAACCTACTCTCAACCCGCGGATCATCACTGATGAACACCCGATTCCGAAAGTGGAATACTTATTCAACCAATTGCGTGGTGCCACCCTCTTCTGTCGCCTGGACGTCATAGACGCATACACTCATCTCGAGGTCAATGATGAGTTTAGCCAAGCCCTCACGCTCAACACTCCAACCCATGGCCAGATCCGTCCAACTCGTGCTGTCTACGGAGCAGCCAACATCCCCGCTATCTGGCAACGGCGAATGGACATGGTTTTGCAGAAACTCCCAAATGTTGTGAGTTTCTTTGACGACACCATTGTTTTTGCCGATAGTTTTGGCAATCCGATGGAGGCCCTCACCGTGGTACTAGAGCGCTTTCGCCAACACGGTCTCAAGCTCAACCGAGCAAAATGCAGCTTTGCAGAACCTGTCCTGGAAGCTCTTGGCCACAAGATCGATGCTTCAGGCATTCATAAGTCTGATGCGCACATCCAAGCCGTACGGGACGCGCCTAAACCAACGACTCCAGAGGAACTTCAGTTGTTTTTGGGTAAAGCGTCATACTACAGTGCCTTCATCCATAACCTGTCAACGAGAGATCGGCCACTCAGACATGCTGTTGAAGGATCCTCTCATATGGACACCAGATGGCGACAGGGCCTACCAGAACATCAAAGATGCTCTAACCTCACCGCAGGTCCTTATGCAGTACGATCCAACACTACCACTTTTGCTGGCAATGGACGCCAGCAAAACTGGTCTCGGCGCAGTACTGTCTCACTGGCTCAGCAACGGACTAGAACGGCTTATCGCATATGCTAGTCGGACAATGTCATGTACGGAGCAAAGGTACCCCCATCATCATCATCGGCTTTAACTCGAATCCGAGTATAAATCTTCTTCCTTCAGTCCAGTTTGTGGATGTGTTTACGGTGACTAAAGAGTCCAATCCTGGCATGGAACAAGCGACCACACAAGTCGCATAGTATTGCTGGAGGAGGACGTGGTTGGGCTGCTCGAAGTTTCCTAGCTTGACGCTTGGCCTCTTCATGTATGCGTCGATCCCTTTCAAACGTCTTTACAGAATCCGAGATGGTACGGCGCCAAGTTGAGCGGTTTTCAGCCACCATGTCCCAGGTTTGTGGATCAAGACCTGTCAATTTCAGGGTCTGCTTAAATTGGTCCTTGTAGCGCCTCTTAGGACCACCATGAGGTCTGGTGCCATAGCATAACTCACCATATAGCATTTGACGAGGTAATCTCACATCATCCATCCGATGGACATGACCAATCCATCTAAATTGGTGACCTATTATGGATGATTCTATGCTGTTGATTTGAGCCTTTTCCAGAACAGCAATATTGGTAATGCGGTCTTCCCATTTAATCCTCAGGATTGATCGAAGTTTTTGTAGGTGAAAACGCTCAAGCTTCCTAAGATCACGTCGGTAAAGGGTCCACGTTTCACAGCCATACAACAATGTAGAAATGACTACTGCTTTGTACACCATAAGCTTTGTACTCATGGATAGATCTTTATTCATGAAGACCCGGTGCGCTAATCGTCCATATGCTGCATGGGCTGCGCCAATTCTCTTATCCACATCCTGCTCACAGGTACAGCTCACAGAAATGGTACTGCCCAGGTACGAGAAGTGGTCAACCTGTTCTAATGGCAAATTTGAAATGGAGATATTGAACTGAGGAAGAGGTGTGCCTGGTGAAGGTTGTGCCAAGACTTTAGTCTTATTGACATTTATGGTAAGACCAAAGCGATCACATGCACTTTTGTAACAGTTAACTGACTCTTGCAGCTCTTCTGGTGTGAGAGTTGGTGACGCAGCATCATCTGCATACAACATGTTAGTAACCTTAGTAACCTGAGTTTTCCTCAAGGAGCGGAGACGAGTTAGGTTGAAAAGCCCTCCATCAAAACGATACTTGATCTCCACACCTGGGATGTTTGTGGGTGAATCATAAAGCATTGCAGCCAAGTACAGCGCAAAAAGCGTTGGAGCCAGTACACATCCTTGTTTCAGTCCATGGGTAATGGGAAATTCATCGGACATCTTATTCTGATGGCAAACCTGACCTGTCATGCCATCATGGAGAGCTTTGATTAGATCTACAAAACGCTGAGGGCAACCAAACCGCTTCAGCACTGCCCACATGGCTGGTCTTGGAACCGAATCAAATGCCTTTTCCAAGTCATAAAAGACTAAGAAGAGTGGATTCTGTTGTTCTCTACATTTTTCTTGTAGCTGTCTCACACAGAAAATCAAGTCAATTGTGCTTCTGGAAGTTCTAAATCCGCATTGTGACTCTGGGAGGATCCTCTCAGAGATAACCTTGAGGCGGTTAAGTAGAATTCTTGCAAGAATCTTCCCCACAATTGATAGCAGTGATATACCACGGTAGTTGCCACAAACACTGCGATCACCCTTTTTAAAGATAGTGACGATAGTGGCATTCTTTAGGTCTCCAGGTACCTTTCTTGATTCCCAAATTCTGAGGATAAGGATGAAAATTCTTGATTTGAGGGAATGACCTCCGGCTTGAATTAGTTCCAGAGGGATGTTATCTGGGCCAGGTGCTTTTCTGGGTTTCAATTGGGTGAGAGCTGCACTGAATTCATGATAAGTAGGAGGTACTGCCAACCACAGTTGTTCAGGTTGTTGCGGCACATCACAGAGGAAGTCTTCAGCAGCTTCTGATGGACGATTTAGGAGATTGGAGAAGTGCTCCTTCCAGCGTTCCAAGATTTCTTGACTATCAGTAAAGGTAGTAGAATTATCAGCGCTTTTCAGTGTACCTAATGATGAGCGAGATGGTCCATATATTTCCTTGAGTACGGCATAGAAGTTCCTCAAGTCTCGAGCATCCGATAGTCTCTGCAGTTCCTGAGCCTTCTGTTGCCACCAAGTATTTTTAATCTGCCTTATCTGCGTCTGGCATTTACCCTTGAGTTCCAGTAGTTTATCTCTCTTTGTGTTGGAAGTTGGGTCTTGTAGATGGGCAAGATAGGCATTCCTTTTGGCATTGATGAGAGACAGAATTTCCTCATTGTTGTCATCAAACCAGTCTTGTCTTTTCCGCACTATAAAACCAATGGTTTCCTCAGCTGACTGTGTGATAATCTTCTGTAATGTGGCCCATTCTTGCTGAATATCATTTGTTACTGGGTTTTCTGATAACTGGGTGACGATCCTGTTTCCAAAATGTTTGTACATGGATTCATCCTGAAGTTTGGATGTATTAAACTTCTTTCTTGGCAAATTTTTGATGTTCCTAGGTGGTTTAGGTCTGATGGATATCCTGAGCTTACATATAAGAAGTTTATGATCTGTCCAACAATCGTCTATATTCCTTGCTGTTCTGGTAATAAGAGTGTCCTCCTTATCACATTGCCGGGTAATGATATAATCAAGAATGTGCCAATGTTTGGAACGAGGATGCATCCACGTGGTTTTGAAGCGGTCAGGTAGCCGGAACTGCGTGTTGGTAATGAAAAGTTCGTGTTCTGCACAAAGACCAAGAAGCAACAGTCCATTGGGATTACATTTTCCAAGTCCCTGTTTGCCCATCACATTATTCCATAGTCTGTGATCTTTCCCAACTCTGGCATTGAAGTCACCGAGGAGCAAGAGTTTATCTGCAGATGGTACCTTGGAGATGATTTCACTTAGCTGATTATAGAACTGAGCCTTTACTTCATCATCAGAATCTAAGGTAGGAGCATAGGCAGAGATGAGTGTCATAAAGGAACCTCCTGAGAGTGGTATGCGGAGAGTCATGAGCCTTTCGCTGATTGCAATGGGCGTAAGTTGGTGATAATTTACCAGTTTGGTCTTCACAGCGAAGCCCACACCATGAATACGACATTCACCCTCATCCTTTCCTTTCCAGAAGATGGTATATCCTGTTCCAGATTCAGTAATCTTGCCTTCAGCAGACAGCCTAGTTTCACTGAGAGCAGCAATGTCAACGTTGAGTCTTGATAACTCATGGGTTACGAGAGCTGACCTTCTCTCAGGTCTAATGTTATTGTCAAAATCAAGCAAGGTTCTGATGTTCCATGATCCAATAATCAAATTGTGATTCTTTACTGTTTTTGAGTTTCGACCGCATGAGGGGTGACCTGCTGAGTGCGGTTGCCCAGCCGGACCAAGATTGTGACTTCCGATGTTTAGCCCACCTTTTCTAGGGCCTTCCCCATGTGGGGTGGGCAGCGGTGATCCTAAATAGGCCTGCCCAAACACAGATGCAGGACCGAATTCCTGAGTAGTCACAGAGTCTCCGGAAGACGACCATCACACATCTGCTGCCAACGTGCAGGTCCGAACTAGGGGCTTCCAGTTACACCCATAACCTGCCCCCACCGTCCATATCCCATCGCCGTTGGACTTTGAAAAGTGACGTTCGGAAGAAGTGCCACTGGCGTGAATTTGTTTAGGGTGGATCTCAGCTTGCCAGGACGAGACCCACACACTATGATCTCTGAGCCTTATCCTGCGGCTCACAAAGAATGAGACATGCAGGACCGAACACAGAGACTGCAACGAACTGCCGCATACTCAAGTACTACTGAGGTGCGCCTTTACAGCCAGTCCGTCTGGCGTGGCCTCTTCCGCCTCTATGACCGTTGGGAGCCATGAGAGTGATTGGCTCCTCATCCGCTCATTTTGCCGTTGGGCCAAAACCTGCCCATCATAACTATGGACAATAGTTTGCCCTATTAAACCTGAGCAATAGGCTGCCCCTTCCGCCAACCACACTGTGCCAGAGTTCACCTCTTTCACTGCAGTTACCGTTGAGGACTTCACCGTAACCCTGGCAAGGGACCCTAACAAGGTACTACCAGCCGGGCCAGCTGGACCAAGGTTTTTTAAAGAGGTGTTACTCCTCTATCACTCCCTACTTGATCATACTATATATATATATACTGTAACACTATAACACTACACTAGGTCAAGACAACAACCACCACGACAGGCACAGATCGACAAGGAAGCGCTCGCCATCGTTTGGGCAGTACAAAAGTTCTTCAACTATCTGTACGCACGACACTTCACGCTAATCACGGATCACAAGCCCCTGACGCAGATCCTACATCCAGAGAAGTCGCTACCAGCCCTGTGCATTAGTCGCATGGCCAATTATGCAGACTACCTCGCACACTTTAACTACACTGTGGTTTTTAAAACATCAAAGCAAACCGCCAACGCTGACTACTGCTCTAGAGCACCGTTACCATCGACCGTCAACAAGATCCAACACTCAATCTCGCAACAGAGGGAGGAAACAGAGGATTACGACGACTTTGATTTTTTTACAGTTCACCAGACGCAGCAGTTACCAGTCAAATCCGAAGCCATTGCACGAGAGACGAGGAAGGACCCTGATCTCGGTAGAATTGTCAATCTTCTGGAAGGAGGCCAAGATCTCACCCGCCACGACTTCAAGGCACCCGAGGTAAAATACACGCTCGCCGCCAACTGCTTGATGTTCGAGCACAGAGTAGTGGTTCCACCTGCACTGTGAGATGCTATCTTCAACGACCTCCATGCAGCTCACCTGGGGATCGTCAAAATGAAGGGAATGGCACGTTCCTTTGTGTTTTGGCCTGGCATCGACTCCGACATCGAGAAGCTCGCAAAGTCCTGCACCACGTGCGCAACCCATGCGCACGCTCCACCCAAGTTCCGCGAGCATCACTGGGAGTACCCGAAGGCACCGTGGGAACGCATTCACATCGACTACGCGGGCCTAGTAGCTGACAGCATGCTTCTGATTGTTGTCGACGCCTACAGCAAGTGGCTCGAGGTCAAGACAACAACCACCACGACAGCTGCAGCAACAATCTCCCTGATGGATGACCTGTTCACAGCACACGGCAGCCCAGTCACCGTCGTTTCAGACAATGGCAGGCAGTTCGTCTCAGAAGAATTCAAGGCCTTCCTGCAGAACAGTGGTGTGAAGTACCACAAGCTTACAGCACCATACCATCCATCAACTATTGGCCAAGCAGAACGGTATGTCCAAACGGTGAAGGATGCCCTCTACGCGATGAAAACAACCAAAGGAACTCTGCAGACAAACCTGAACGAGTTCCTTTGCCAATTTCGAAGAGCGCCGCACTCTTCCACCGGACAATCTCCATCTCAACTATTCCTGGGACGAGAACTTCGGACACGTCTCAACCTGGCGATACCCGAAGACGTTCGCACTAGAGTCTGCGAGAAACAGAAAGCAGAAATGGACTCTACATTCCGTACCTTCGAAGCGGGTCAGTCAGTCTACTTCCTCTCTGGCAACCCGAACCTGGATAAGTGGCTCCCCGGTACTATCGCAGCCCGCATTGGAGATCTTCACTATGATATCAACTACCGGGAGAAATGAATAAAGTGCCACATCGACCAAATTAGGCCATTTTCAGGAATACGGCCAAACACAGAGAACCAGGAACCGACCAGCGATGAACCTACCGAAATTCCACCTAGGCCACGACGTGTTCGGTTCTTCCCAGCACCAGCTACCGCAGTACCACCCGAGAGGATGCCACAAGTGATCCGTGGAAACCGACCACCAACACCAGCCACTCCAGTTATACCGCGCATGTCTACACGCAAACGCCGCCCACCATTAAGATTTTCACCATAGACAAAGTTCAATTTAAGAGAGGGAGGAAATGTTATGTATTCGAACCCTCAGAAATGTATGTTTTAAAGAAATTTCATCCTCTAACACATAGGAACCACCAGAGACTCGGTTATCAATTACCAGAGCGACCAGAGCCGTCACTGTGGCGCACTGATCTGTATTGTTCCTTGTTCTGTATATATTGTTTGGCTTCCTCATAATAAATGGTGAATATTAGAAAACACAAAAGTAACGAATTTTACATACGGGTAACGAAAATTTTCCGAAGGCGGTTGGAATCATTTACACTCGCGCCTCTACGCTCAGAGATTGCGATGGAGCGAGTTTCACGCAAGCGGCGCCGGTTGCATAAGCTATATTTCCCCGTGCCCGACCTCCAGGAAATGCATACTGAGGATACCCTGAGTGGTATACATCGTTCAGCGTATATTTTCGGCATCAAGATGACTTTTTAGTTTCTTGTGAAATATCTATGTGTTATTAGGAAACCTTCGCGAGACGTTTATTCGCGAAAACTTCTGAAATTAATCAGAAACCTCGCATTTCTCGCATTTATTTGGAGACTATGTCAAATTGAAGTCCAGAAATAACGCGAAATAATTTGTCGCAATCTTGCGAAATGTTACCGTTTTGAAAAAGGATTTTGAAAAAGCTACGAAATACGTAGGCTTATCTTAAAAATCAGTCTCGTAAATTTGCGACATCCAGTATGGTTAATTCGAAATTCCGTTATATGTCGATTTTCCCTTCGAACTTTGGTTCCATCGGATATATTATAATCTAACCGGTTATTTCGAAAACTTGTATAATTTGGATAATTTGTGATTCGCATTCGAAAGAAAACGTGTCCTCTAGTCGTATTATTCGTGCAATCCTCTCAGAATAATTCTTAATATTTGATACCTACTTCGAATATACATACTCAAGACGGCCGGCTGACCGACTTGCCTGCGGGAATCTCGTCAAATGGACCGAGATCGACGTCAGTTGCGTAAAATCATAAAACCCGTCCCTTATCGTGAACTTGTGACCACGAGGACTGCGGAAATCCCGTCAAAGGTGATTGGGCACCAATCACGAAACATTCCGAAACCTACTCGCTACTTTTCCTATGACCGTTTACTTAAAAGCGTACGGGGAGCGAGAAGTGCATCAACTCACTTAGAAATGACAGCCTACGTAACATCGCGATACTAATTCCTCCTCGTGATCCACCCTTAACTGATTAGCTCCCAACCACAGCATAGGGACAGCGGGAATTGCGGCGCCGGCCATACAACTTGTCCATAACTACTCGTGAATTTTAATAATGCCCAACCCTGAGCTTGCATAACCATTCTGTCAGGATGAATAGACAATCGTTCAACGGCCGGGTGTGGTGCGGTATGCATAATATCGCGAGGACAACGTGAATCTCGTAAAACGACCGAGAGCGGCAGCGATTGCGATACATCGCGATATTTCTCCGCTTTCAGTGGCGAGGACAACTGGATTCTTGTCAAACGGAGAGCAAGGGGTACCGATTGCGTAATAATGAAATATTTTATCGTGCCCGACCTCAAGGACAATGGAAATCTCGTCGAACGACTAAAAGTGACTACGATTATCTAAATCGCGATATTTATCCGTGTTCTATCGCGAAAACTACGGGAATCTCGACAAACGAGTGAGACCAGCGCCGATCGTGTAACATCTCGAAATTTCTCCGTACTTGACTGCGAAGACAGAATTCGGTTACAATCACGTAACGTCCCATACATTTCTTCGTGATCTACCGCGGGGACAAAGGAAATCTCGCCAAACGGTCAAGAGCAGAGCAACCTCTTGGCAATTATAAAAACGCCTTGTGCACAAGACGACATATTAGCTGAAACAACTGATTTGATAATAAATATCTAGTATTTATTTATTATTTTTAAAATTTTTATAACTCCCTAAGTGAATTGTATTTACCGCTTTAAGCACAGTTCATTGCTGTTTTTCTTCATCGCGTGATGAGCCCCTATGCTTGCAGACCGCAGACGTATCTTGAATTCAAAGGTAACTCTCTCTCTTAAGTCAACAGCCCTGGGGCTGGTTTGCAGCAACTCGCCAATCTTCTCTATTCTCCGCCAAAATTAACTAAAAGGTAGCTAAAAAGTAACTAATTTTTACTTCATCCTTACAGTAGACACCCTGAATAACACATCTTCAAGTTGTCGTTCTTTGGTGTGAAAATATTAATTATATCATATTTGCTGAAAACAATTACGATTTATTAAATCTTCATACTTTTGCTGTATTCTTATTTAATGGAAGCACTCGATGTACTGTCAGCCATGTGACTATGTGGAACCTATATCGCATCAACAAACACTCCAAACAAAGTAGGAATTCAGTATGTTAACACAGACTACTAACAATAATTGAAACTTCGTTGATCTAAACATATCACTGGGAGAAACACATTTAATATACCTTCTGCACACCAGTTTTTAATCGCGCCTATACTTGGCAGTGCGCTGTAACGGCAAAAAGAGGCCATTTTCAATAACATCGCTGGCATGGGTTCACTAACTGGCCGGTATAGAGCGCAGCTCTCATCCAGTCGGCCGTGCTCCCACATACCGTAGTTCAACTAGTTGAAGGTAGATGTTCTCTATTGGAGAACTTTGTTTTAATTAAATATATATTTTCCATTGAAAAATGCACAATATAACGCTCAATTGTATAACGCCTCAGTACTCACAAAACAATAAATATAAAAATCTCAAGCAAAAAAATACAACTCTGTTATGATTAGAACCCCAGCCGGCCGGGTGAGAGACCAACGCTGTAACCACAGACCTAATTATATCCTCCCAAAACGAATGTTATCAATCAATTAAGATACAACGTCTTAGCCAATAATGATTTTGACTAAACGATTTCTTCACTGGAGTATATTTCAAACAAAGTTTATTTCATACAAAGTTCCTATTATTTTTATATCTGTAGGCTATATTGCATGCAACATACTCAAATTAGTGAAATATAGTTCAGAACGAGACATCAGCTGCCGTCTTGTCTGCAACCGAGACGGCTCAGCTTTTTAAAGCCACTTCTGCACTATAATATTACAATATACAGTTTTAATTTTCCATTGCAAAATGCACAATATCTTATCAATCGATTAAGATACAACGTCTAAGCAAATAACAATTATGATTTATTATGGTCAGGATTTGGTACTGGAGTTTTACAAGTAGTTATTTCAATGACCAACCGAGTTCACTGTTAACAAGGGATTTGCGCTCCCGGGACACACATAGTAGGATGATATGTCACATGTTCCACATCATATGAGACTACTGTAAGGCTCGTATAATTATTTTATTTGAAATTTCAGGGAAAAAGAAGTACTCGCATATATCTCTCATTCATTTCTGACGCCGTCATATAAATGACCGTAATAACTTTGAGGTAAAAACACGTTCGATTTAGCGCACCACAACAGTTTTCATTGTCCAGGAACTTACCCGAAGCGATACGAACAGGAAGAGCTAGCAACAACGAGTTGATCCGAACTTGTCCGATACAAGCTGATTAGAGAACGAGGCGCCGCCTTGAGACACTTTCGAATTACCGATTAGCGCGCCACAACAGTCATCAATACACAATGTTATAGTTCGTTTTGGCGGCAGAGGTTTCCTTTATTGCTGTCCGTCAGTTGCCTTGTACACATCAGTACCGGTACCCTGGCTTCGAAGATAAAGGAATCTGTGCTATACCACTCGTGCCAACATGCTCGTATGTTTCGAAGATTGTGCAAGTAGGCCTACTGTTACATTGCAGAAAAACGCAGTTCAGTCTTCTCGAATCTCAATGATTTCGTCTTTACGGATTGCGTCGCATCAGAGCTCGGCCGCGTGTGAGCCTCAGGCGCGGCGTGAGTGTTAGCACGCGGTACATCGTTAGTCTTTGGCCGCGGTCGGCTAAGTTCGAGCTCGCTCGTGCATGTAGCGAGCAATCGATATGGAAGATGATCAATCGCTAAGCGTCTGCGCTCTAAATTCCTTTTCTGCCTTGAATCATCCCTAACGAGCGTCTTTTTCTTAGGTTCTTAATGTCGCATAACCTTAACGAATAGAATAAATGGTGTCGACGGACATTGTTGTGAAGAGCTTCTTGAAGACGGGCATCGAAAATGCATTGGGCAGAAGTCAGGATGAAGCAGTATGGGATGATGACCAGAATGATACACGCGAGAGTACCTCGGAGATTGGCAGCAGTGACGGCAGTGACAATGAATAGGGCGAGTACCATATGCCAGTTGCCTTGTTTCAATAATGAAATTTTGTGGTTTTTCGGGAATATGGTAATTCCCCGCGTATATCTCGCACCGAAAATTTTCACACATATTTTCGGTCAAAAAAGTGCGAGATATACGCGAGCAAATACGGTAAATACTGTGGATGCTGTTGTGCTTGTTAGTAGTGCAGTTAACTCAGTGAAAACGATACTGCATTATGCTAAATTTCCTAGTCTACTGTCGGGGAAATAAGTATAAATACTCGAGTTTATAGGTCAATAAAACCTTTACCCTTAGGCTTACATAAGAACAACCTACACCAAAATTTTCCTTGTTTTATTTGTCGTTTAACGATATAGAGTAAATATTTGCATTGTATCTCGTTAAAATTTTATAGCAGATTGAACAAAAAAAGTACAGGTTTTTCTTCCCAAGTTTACGGAGTGCTCACTTAGAAAGATCATTACGTTAAAAGTATTGATCTGATCGTAACGAAACTTGAATACGTCTTAAAGGAACTTATTGTTAATGCGTATATGAAGTTTTAATCTGATCTGACGTTCCTTAAAATAGCTGTTGTGAATTTTGTAAAACAACTTTTTCTCGGGCCTGGGCGGTCATAGCAGTATGAAATATGGCTTGTTATGAGGCTCATAGCAATTCAAGGCTTAACGTAAAACTACATTTTATCTACTTGTTATTATCGATTTTATATGGATTGATATTTAATCGGACCATTGAGGGCGGCGATAGTACCGTAGCAGCCTGGCAATGTTGCCAGTTGACTACCGTATTTCGAACTCGCTGCACGCTCGTTCCCACGCACACCAAACTCTGACCTTTGTTCTTCGTTGAGTCACTAGCAACAAGCAGCGACTATCACTGTCTGTATTATCTATTGTTTGCACATCGATCAAGATGCTAGCTAATCCGCAGTTAACGGAGGGAGAATTTGCCATGATTATAAGTGCAATATGTTTTTTTAGATGCGAGAGAGAAAGTAATAATGATAAGAGGGTTTAGCAAAAAGTATCCAAGTGTATTGGAAGGTCGATAGCCACGGTGAAGAGATGTGGCGCTGCAATTAAAGATATTCCTCTTCCTTCCAGAATCCAAAAGTATGAAAGTATGACGAAAGCAGAGCTAATTGTTCACGCCAAACCTCACTTCAGGGCGCCTAAAAAGAAGCTGGAACAGATAATCAAGAATGTTCGTCCTGACGTCAAACACGTCTGGTTGCCAGTTGCTCATTGTGAGCTCAACCCCATAGAGCTGGTTTGGTCCTACGTGAAAAATAAAATTGCTAAAGTGAATATGAGTAACCAGGCGGTGATGCGAGATTTCTGTAAAGAAGCCTTGAGGTCTGTAACACCGGAGCTATGGAAAATATGCGTCGAACACACCAAAAAAATAGAGAAACAATACTGGGAAAAGGATTGGCTAACAGAAGACGTCCCCGTTTTTGAGCCACTTGTTATAATCTCAAAGTGTAAATTACTTCAAACAATTAATCTTATAATAATAGCTTTTCAGCTGACACACCATTTTTAAACTTGCCAATGGAGGTCCAAAGCCCTCATTAAAAAAGGTGTTGGGAAATGTTTAACTTCTTGCGGAAATGAAATAAGACACGTTTCTCTAACTTGTAGGTACAATTGGCAGAGGATATTAGCGCTATACATAAGGGACGCATATTTCAGGATATAAAGAAGAATTAAATAGTTAAGTTAAATAGACGTGAATGATAGTGTATTTTTTTCCTTAATCGTATTACACTCCAGGGTTGGCTATGACCTCGTAGTTCCGCCCCTTAAAACAACAATAACTAACTAACTCCCTCGGACTCAGCGTTGGATCCCACATTTACCGCCTCCATTTTGAAACTTCGGGATCAGGTATACAACTGGGGTGTGTGACCAGCACTTCGCCCTGGCGGTCTCACCTGCAAAGCGAACAGGGACCTTATGAGGGATGGGAAGATTGGGAGGGATAGGTAAGGAAGAGGGAATGAGGCGGCCGTGGCCTTATGTTAGGTATTATCACGGCATTTGCCTGGAGACGAAGTGGGAAACCACGAAAACCACTTCAAGGATGGGTGAGGTGGGAATCGAACCCCCCTCGACTCATTTGGAGCACCCGAGGCCGAGTAGACCCCGTTCCAATCCTCATACCAATTTTCAAATTTCGTGGCAGAGCCGGGAATCGAACCACGGACCTCCGTGGTGGCAGCTAAGCACGCTGACCACTACACCACGGAGGCGAATATATATTATAATTTTTGTATTATAATTCGTCAATTTCACATATGGTTTTTAATTTATTTTAGTTAATGTCATTTTTCAAGTCCTCGTACTGCAGCTCCTTCACCAAGATTTTACTCGTATAAAATAATATCTTCCTTGTCACGTGAGCGACCCATGGTTTAACCCATAGACGTTCACTTTATCTTTCCGTTTCTTTTATATACCGGTATTGCCACCACAGAATATCAGCTACCATAATATAGTTAAGTAAACACGGAACTGTCCTTCATCCATTTTGCTGAATTATAATACAATATTTGATGGTGTGATAATTGCTTTGTATAACTTTGATAAAAGTTCAGTTTTATAAAATATTTGATAAAATTTATTTGACACATTTCTTTGGTAGTGTAATACCGGCCCAACACAAATTACAAAACAACAACAACAGAAATTCACAGACCTTAAGGCTTGGAACCCGTGCGTATTATGATTCACAGGGCAACGTCGCACGAGTTTCCTCGACCGAGCACATTGTTCCCGTCGCTTGCTACGATACATTCTTCTCACATAACCACCTGATTAAATATCAATCGATATAAAAGCAATTATCAAAAGTAGATAAAATGTAGTTTTACGTTAAGCCTTGCATTGCTATGAGCCTCATAACAAGCCATATTTCATACTGCTATGACCACCCAGGCCCGAGAAAAGGATGTTTTACAAAATTCACAACTACTTAAAGAAACGTCAGATCAGATTAAAACTTCATATATGCGTTAACAATAAGTTCCTTTAAGACGTATTAGAGTTTTGTTACGATCCGATCAATACTTTTAACGTAATGATCCTTCGAAGTGAGCGCTCCGTGAACTTGGTAAGAAATACCGGTACTTTTTTTGTTCAATCTGCTATAAAATTTTAACGAGATACAATGCAAATATTTACTCTATATCGTTAAACAACAAATAAGAGGTACCGTGATATGAATGCCCCCGAATTTCGGGTATCGTTTGCAGCTGCAGCGACGCCCTCAATCACCCCTGCCGTTAAAGTTTCCAGTGCAGTACCCTCGATGTCCTCTTTTAGTACGAGTTTGAAATCTCCCCTCGCTGTACCAGCGAGCACTGTCAGCCCGAAGGAGGTCCCAAAACCTTCTTCGGCCACGGTTAAGAAGGCGCCGGTTTTAACACCTAAACCGGCGAATTCGGAGAAGAAGTCCTCTTCTTCTCCGAAACGGTCGGCGAACAAGTCTTCCCCAGCTAAAGGGGGAAAGAAGACTTTGCCGACCAGGGCTGGTCCTTCTTCCAGCCCACCTAATACGAAAAATATAGGGGAGAAGAGGGAGACGGTTCGTCGCCGTCTCTCTCGTCCTCCTGCTGACGGGGTGGCTACTGTCTCTGCTGGCCTTTCTGCTCCCACTACCACCAAGGGGGCGAAGCCTGCTGAAGCCAAGCCCGTCCGTATGGAGGAACTCCCCTATAGAAAAGAAAAGAGATCGGCGGAGGAGAGGGGAATGGTTCAGCGCCGTTTCTCTTCCTCTCCTAAAGGCAGGGCTGCTCACGTATCTGCTGGCCATCCCGCTCCCACCACTACCAGTGGAGCGGTGCCAGCAGGAGCGACCTTGTTTTATAAGGACCCGGCGTCTGTGGGGAAGGGACCATCTACTTCCCCAAACACACGTCGGCGCCGATCCAAGAAGAAATCTCTTCGGGGCGTGTCGGGGACAGACACCCAGTCTTCGGACCGGGAGGAAGTCCCTCGACACCGCTCTCGCTCTTCCCCAAGAGCGAGACTCGTGAGGTCCGACGACGACCGCGCGCAACCCAAGAGAGCGCCCGCTCCATTTTCTTCGTCTTCGGACGGAGATGTGGAGATTGAGGTGTGCTCTCCTGCCCCATCATCTCCAACTAGAGATGGGGAAGGGTGGCAAACGGTCAAGCATAGGTAGAAGACCAACTTCTACTTAAGTCCACACCATGGCACTATTACAATGGAACTGTAATAGCTATTCTGTTCATCTCGCTGAGTTACGACAATTAATATCTTCGTTTTCGGCAACCATTGTCTGTCTTCAGGAATCCAGGTTTCGTCCTGGACATGAGACAACAATGCGTCACTTCAAACTCTTCTCTAGAGACCGGGTGTACGGAGCTGTGGCCGCTGGTGGCGTCTGCACTCTCGTCCACTCTAGCCTCTTTAGTGAAGAGGTGCCGTTGCGTACTCAGCTAGAGGCAGTTGCAGTTCGTACTTCGTTGCCAGTAATGGCAACAGTATGTAACGTGTACATCGCGCCTGATTCTCAGCCGGATTACGACCAGCTGGTGGATCTAGTCTCTCAGCTCCCCCCTCCTTTTCTCCTTCTGGGAGATGTTAATGCCCACAACACCATCTGGGGCTCCGCTACCACTAGCGGTAAAGGGAGAGATTTTGAGAGGCTGATCAGGCGGCTGGACCTGTGCCTGTTGAACACAGGGGAACCTACGCACTTCTCTATTGCACACGGTACTTATTCAAATATCGATATTACCCTGTGCAGTCGTGCGCTGGTTCCCCTGCTACAGTGGGGTGTACACGATGACCTTTGTAATAGTGACCATTTTCCAATTATCGTTACTCTTCCGAACCAGAGAGCCATCGAGTTACCAAGTCGATGGCTTCTCCGTCGGGCTGATTGGCCAACTTTCACGGCACGCGCGGTGTTTGCCGAAGATACCTTTGAGAGTGTCGACGATCATACCATTCACATAACGAATGGTATTTTGGCTGCTGCTGAGGAAACAATACCTTCCTCGTCCGGCAACTCACGCCGGAAGCTTGTCCCTTGGTGGACAGCCGAGATTGCAGCAGCCATTAAAGATCGTCGACGTGCTTTCAAATGCTATCGGAGGCAAAACACTATGGCCAACCTTATCACCTTCAGAAGGATGCGTGCTAGAGCCCGATATCTGATTCGGGAGAGTAAGAAAACGACGTGGGAAAAGTATGTGTCGTCCATGACGGCGCATACTCCTTCATCTCAAGTGTGGACTAAGCTTCGTCGGATCTCCGGACTCCCGACATCACTGTCGATACCCGGAGTGTCCATCAATGGAGACATCATCACGGACCATCTCGCCATTGCCAACAGCATTGGCTCGCACTTCTCCGATGTATCCTGCTCCGGGAGTTACGATCCTACGTTTCTGACTCTGAAGCGGGAGGCAGAGACTCACCCCTTGTCCTTTGCCACTGCTGCTTCGGAGTCCTATAATGTACCATTCTCTGAATGGGAACTGCGCAGTGCGCTTGCACTGTGCAGGGATAAGGCTCCTGGACCGGATAACATACATAATCAAATGTTAAAACATCTGTGCGATTCCAGTATTAAAAAACTGTTGATCCTCTTCAATCGTATATGGATTGAAGGGGAGTTTCCATCTCAATGGCGAGAGGGGATCGTAATACCGATTCCTAAGGCTGGAAAGAATCCCAAGTTTGTAAGCAGCTATAGGCCCATTTGTTTGACAAATGGCCTATGTAAGCTGCTCGAAAAGATGGTGAACCGTCGACTGGTGTGGTTCTTGGAGGATAAAGGTCTCCTGTCTGAGTACCAATGTGGATTTCGCTCTCATAGGTCCACCACTGACCATCTGATGCGACTTGAGAGCGCCATACAGGAGGCTTTTTTCCGAAAGCAGCACCTAGTCACGGTTTTCTTTGACCTAGAGAAAGCCTACGACACCACATGGCGCTACGGGATCCTTTCCACCCTTCACAAGTGGGGACTCCGTGGTAACTTACCGACTTTTATTGCGAATTTCATGTCCGTCCGACTCTTCCGTGTAAGGGTCGGTAGGACATTATCGCAATATTATACCCAAGAAAATGGAGTTCCTCAGGGTTCAGTGCTGAGTGTCACCTTGTTCGCGATTGCCATTAATGGCATTGTTGCCGCCGCCGGGTCCGCGGTAGTTCCATCGCTGTATGTAGACGATTTAGCTCTGCATTACAGCTCTGGAAGTATGGCAGTCGTGGAACGGCAATTGCAGCTAGCTATCAACCGGGTCGACAGGTGGGCTCACGACCGGGGTTTTCGTTTTTCAGCAGCGAAAACCTCTGTCGTCCATTTTTGTCGGCTACGGAGGCTACATTTACACCCTGAACTACATCTCAGGGATGCTGCGTTGCCGTTGGTTGACACTTATCGCTTCCTGGGGCTCCATTTTGACAGCAAGTTAACGTGGCAGCACCATATACGGCAATTGAAAATGACATGTCTCAGGAAACTGAACATGCTCAGGTTTCTTAGTGGCACTACGTGGGGGGCTGACCGTGCGGTGCTGCTACGGTTCTACCAAGCCCTCGTCCTGTCCCGGCTAGACTATGGTTCTGCGGCATACGGTTCAGCAAGGCCGGCAACCTTGAAAATGCTGGACAGTATCCACCATAGTGGCGTTAGGCTGGCTATCGGTGCCTTCCGGACCAGCCCGATACCCAGCCTACTTGCCGAATCGGGTGTTCCACCTTTAAATTATAGACGCCAACATATGCTTTTAGCATATGCTGCCAATGTGCGTCAAATGCCGCAACACCCGACCTATCAAGCTCTCTTCGGTACCCAAAACCACCAGGGGTACGCCAACCGGCCTCGTGCCACTCGGCCGGTTGGTATTAGACTTGATAGCTCGTGTACTGAAATAGGAGTGGCTGTAGGTCCCTGTATGATCCGGACATCTAGCGAGGTGCCTCCGTGGCAAGTCCCGCGTCCGGAAATTCGGTTAGATCTTCACCAAGGTCCTAAGGTGAACACGGATGCGTCCGTTTACCGGAGGCAGTTCCACAGCATAGTTCACCAATTTCCGGACGCTGGCATTCTATACACGGATGGTTCGAAGGTGGACGAGAAAGTGGGTTGTGCTTACGTTATTGACGGTGCAAATACCAAGATCTCTTTGCCTGAGGCCTGTAGTGTGTTTACTGCGGAGCTCGTTGCCATCTATGAAGCTCTGCAGTTTGCACTACAGGATGCACGAATCCACTTTCTCGTGTGTACCGACTCTTTGAGTTCGTTGCAGTCAATTGCTACATGTTTCCCGCAACACCCCCTAGTGCAGCGAATCCACGACCTACTAGCCGGGCTGTGCCACGCTGACACTCGAATCACCTTTCTGTGGCTTCCAAGCCACATGGGAATTGCGGGAAATGAGTTAGCGGATCAAGCTGCAAAAGAGGCGGTATCACTACCACCTCGACCAATGGAGGTACCCGCTAGAGATATTCGCTCTCAGTTACGCCTACAAGTTCTGGCTTTTTGGGAGAGTCAGTGGCTAGCTGACCCACTGCCCAGTAAACTGAGAGCGATCAAGGGAACTACTCGCGTGTGGCGGAGCTCCTTCCGGGCCCGGAGAGAGTCCGTCATTTTGTGTAGGCTAAGGATAGGTCATACAAGATCCACCCACTCATACCTAATGAGAAGGGAAGACCCCCCACTTTGTACCTGTGGAGCCGTATTCACCGTGGCCCACATTTTCACCCAGTGTGTGGATCTTGCTGAGTTACGAAGAAACCTTGGTTTGCAGACGACACTCAAACTTATATTAGCCGATGACGCGGTGGCTGCTGATCGCGTTATCCGCTTTATAAGTGAGAGTGGGTTAGGGCCAGCAATCTAAATTTTCCAGTGAACATTGACTCAACGACTTGTTCGTTTTTGAATGATAATGTTTTGTTTTTTCCGTAATTTTTGTTTATTTTTATAATTTTTTATTTAATTGTTTGTTTTTTTATTTTATTTTTGTTTTATTAATTTTTGGTCTTTTTAAATTTAGATGTCCACCTCAAAATTTTAAATTCAACTCAAAATTTGTATTCTTTAATCTGTGTTAAGAGGGGCAGATGACCTCGTAGTTCCGCCCCTTAAAACAACAATAACTAACTAACTAAACAACAAATAAAACAAGGGAAATTTTGGTGTAGGTTGTTCTTTTGTAAGACTATGGGTAAGGGTTTTATTGACCTCTAAAGTCGAGTATCTATACTTATTTCCCCGACAGTAGGACAAGGTAGCCTATTATAATCCAGCTCATTGTTTCAAACGATGCATTGTGATATTACGAACGACCGGTCAAAATCTGAATACTCCACAATTAGGGATTGGAATTTTTCGGTGATTTCAGAGTGAAGAAAGCGGTATTTTAAAGTGGCAAATTCGGTGGTTTCAAGTGCACTTTTCGGTACTTTCAAAATCATAAATTTTAGGTGGGATTTTTTAAACATCATGGATAACATGCATAACATAACACATTTCAGTCATCCTTCGAAGTATACATCAGTGAAGAGCTCCAAATTCTCTTGTGACAGATGGCGACGCATATCACTTAACGTGCTAGTGTAAGCTGAAAAACAAAAGTTCACAGGGTTTGAACAGGGTATCCAAATGGTTTTCAACACAGATTCTGAGAACTTTGGAAATACAAATGCCATTCCTTGCAAAACTCCAACAATGTCTTGTCTTGGTCCTGTCATGCATCTGCTTCTTGATTAAAGTTTGCAGTTCTTTGTATCCTCTTAACACCTCACTTTCTTCCAGTGTTCCACAGAACAGCAGCTTCTTAATTTTCTTTGCAATGTCCTCATTGATGTTCATTGGCACTATTTCTGCTGGATCAAACGCACACATTTGTAAATCTTGTTCCCAGGGTCAACGGATCTCAAGCTGATTAATTTTCCAAGAGCATGGAACCCAGCGTTTACTATAACTGAATGTATTTTCCCTGTTTTTAACACATTTCCACAACCCTCCAACTGCTCCTTAATGTTGGTACCATACTTTCCAGAAAGAGCAAGTGTAAGGGCTTGCTGAATTCTCCGTAGATGCCCATCAAGAAAGTGAACAGTTGGCTGTTGCCTTCTAATAAGGGGATGAGTTCATTGATGTCTGTGCCAAATTCTTTGAATCTCAAGTGTTTCGTCAGGTGAAACATTGTTGAGAAAATCAACGCCAGAGTTATCAGTCCCTACTACTTCACTCATAAATTGCAAATTATCTTTCAAGTACTCTGACAGGCACACTACAGAATGAAATCAAGAAGACCACCCAGTTAATACTGGTTCAGGAAACAGTGGCACATTTTGATCTGGATACTTGCCGTCTAGATATTAATGTCTGAAAGGCGCACTATATGACGCCACGCATCAAGTAGTTACTAGGATGAAGGGGCATATGACCTTGCTGTTCCGGCCCTTAAAACCTCAATAACTAAGTACTGTAACTTACTAGGATGACCACCCGGATTGATAGAGATCGCTGTATGCAGAAAGTGAGGCCTGCAATCTACCGTTAAGTTTCCAATCTTATCCGTGTTTGTTGGATGCTCTCCATGCAGTCAAGTCATGGGAGAAGATTACCGCTACTACACTCGCACAAAAACAAGCGTTTGTCGGCTTCTGTTACGACGATATTTTAAACAGGCAAGGTGGTCTTACTATGATGACATTAGGGCCAAACCTGGATGAATGTCAAGATGCAGAAGAAAGTGACATCCAGTAGTTTGACTTAGATAAAGACAATCATGGTTTGAAAGCGATTAGGATATTGTACGGAATTTGACTGTCGGTGAGGTAAACTGAGATCCAGTACATATAGAGCGCAGGAGTGATGCAAAGGAAATCCCAAAAGTTCCCCCAGTCAAGCTAGTGTGTCTTTAGGCACACTTATCTCTTATATAGAAAATCGAGATGAAATTTTGTTCTCATATATTGTTTTCTTCAAAATTGTATAATCTAAAATTAGAAAAAATAACCATCTAAGAAACAAAAAGTGATGAGTCATTCTTCCTAGTTTTTAATATTGGTATAATCCACATAGTATTATAATTTTTCTTTGAGTGTTCATAAAATACATTTCAATATTTTAACCAATAGTTTTCTCTTGGCTAGGCTTAAAAACATTACTGTGGATGATTTGCAGTTTTCAATAATTCGCGGATATTCGTGCATTAATTGCCGCGAATTATCGGAACTGCACTGTAAAGAAAAACCTATTATTCGCGTTTACATGAAACATTTCGCGAAATTTGCGTCTTCATGCGAAATTTTGCGAGTTCAAAAATATTATTTTTTGTGCCATTTTTAGGGTTATTGAAACATTACCACCTGTGTATTACTTCATTTAATAATTCGCGAAATTCGCCATCGCGAATTTTTCCTATCCCTATCCTTAATCAATTTGATGAGTTTCTGTGCATAGATTAACTTGATAGGAAGCTACTTATTCTTACTCAGCTCGATCACTATTCCTTTTAACCCGTGCAGATCAAGTAGCCTCCACCTTGCTTACGAAATTACGATATGCAATTCACAAATAAATGCCTTTTTATTTCCACATCGCGATTACAGTCAAGATTTTCATTTTTGTTACCGCGAGATTGAGTGAACGAGTAAACAGATTGACTTCTTGAAGCACACTGATGAAAGCTCTTGACCTGTAGATTTGCAAAGTGCCTTTAAAATAAAAAAACATGTTACCGTATATTTTTTAATTAATATAGAAAAATGCAAAACTCTTTGCACTCATGCATGCGCAGTATCGCCTTGGCTCATGACACATGTAGGATAGAAATCCACCGCTTTTTAATGCGATAGTTATTTAGGAGAATTATAAAGGAGGGGAATATTTTCTCTGATGTTTCTGCATTATATATACTGGAATAGAATTATAAAAGAAGGGAAATGTTAAAAAACTTTAACTGACAGTATGTTGTTTATGTAGCTTAATATTGCAAACCCTTTCCATTGTTCGGTGGCTCAGACGGTAGCGCTGCCCACTATGAATTATATTATGCATCGTTGAAGGAGTTTGAATCCCAACTCAGATACATACATTTTTATTTCCGTATTCTTCTTTCTTGCTATTGGTATTAAATAGTCAAAACATATTTTACTTTTAGCATTTCCGTAATCTAATTCTCCGCGATTTTTGTTGCCATATACCGTAGAACCTCGTTAACACGTTCCTCATTAGTATGTTTTATTGCATATCACGTCGTAATTTTCAAGTCCCAATTCTTATCTGACGACAATAATGTAAAATTACCTCATTTATCACGTCGCACATTTTGCCGCGCATCACTTAGTACGACCGCATTTTCGTCAGCCCTGAAAGCATTCTTTGTCCACCCCTAGCGGAATGTGAGACTGACCGCGCTGAGATAACATTCCTTGCCAACAAGTGGGCGAGGGTTGCGACTTAACAGTATAGGCGACTCTTAAAAGTAAGACAGTAGCACGCGCCGCGCATCGCTTAGTACGATCGCATTTTTATCAGCCCTGAAAGCATTCTTTGTCCACCCCTAGTGGAATGTGAGACCGACCGCCCTGAGATAACATTCCTTGCCAACAAGCGGGCGAGGGTTGCGACATAACAGGTATAGTAAGTACTTTTGATTAACGCGTTTTTTACATTTCCCTTACTGAAACAAATTAATGAGGTTTAATTATCATTTCCATTAGTATGTTTTCCCGCTTTTGACGTACACATTTTTCAGTCCCTGGAAAAACATACTAACGAGGTTCCACTGTACTTTTAAATTATATTAAAGAAAAATGTAGTATTCCAGCCACTTGCACTTGCCCACAATCGCTTTCGCCATGAGAGACAATTGGCAAACTTAATTCATTTGAAGGCCTCGGACATCATGGTCACTCAGCCCCGAGTACTTTGGCGTGTGTGTATATGATATCCTCTGATGACTTGTGTTATTGTGATGGCTGTATTAATGTGTGTATTTGTAATTATGGTGGGGAATGGGAAGGAGGCGGCCGAGGCCTTAAGTAATTTTACAAAGAATGTAACTTCTATAAAAACTTCTTCAGTAAATATTTTTTCCATTGTCCGTCATATTTTGACGGGTTTCAACTAGTTAACAATTAATATTGTAGCTTTCAGTCGGTCGACACAATTGGAATGTTTAATACGAAATGAAGCTCTATCAAGATTTAAAAGGTCCTAGGTTTGCTACCATCAGCATCGTTCTTGTAAATGTGTGTCTAAAACATCCCAAACACACTTGAGAGCCTCATAAAATGTTGGCAATGATTCAATTTCAGCATCTTTCCCTTCATTGCTCTTGGCATTGTTGCTAGCACATACCTGCCAACTCTCCCGATTTAGGCAGGAGACTCCCGATTTCAGACCATTTCTCCCTCCCTCCCGCTTAACGTATTAAATCTCTCGATTTTTCAAAAATCCCACACGTAATCTCGGATTGAATGTGCGAGATGACACTCCAGTCGTCTATCGAACAGGTCGACTTTACAGGTTTTGAAGTTATATCTCGATACCGCAGTTTCGCTCTGCATCGATAATCGACAACTGCGTACTAACTCCTGCGTCGCGTCCTGCTGTTATAAAAAGTTGGCTTCGAATACGTCTTGGTTTGAAATCGTCGAAGGTTAATTCAGCGGTTGTTCCTAGATGTTTTGCATAATGACCTGTTGGGTGAGAGGTACTTGTACGCTGCGGAATATTGTATCTGTTTCACACGTGAAATTATATGATTTGTGTATAACTATGTTAGATGTTGTTGGCATTAATATGCTGGTAGGCTATTGTGATTTTTCGATCTGAGTGATTGCGTCCGTTCCTCGGTAATATGGCGAAGAAATATGATGTGACATTTAAAAGTGTGTACAAAGGTAACTTTCTGCATATAAGAAGAGGCGCAACATTTGCATTTTATGGTGTCTGTAGGTGTGATTTCAGTATCTCGCATGGTGGAAAGGGGGACATTTCAAAACATGTGCTCTTAAAGAAACATAAAGACAATGTACAATGTGTTGGGAAAAACAAGAAACTTGATTATTTCAAGTGTAAGGAGGAAGACACTGACAGTATAACACATGCAGAAGTAATGTTCTCATTGTTTATTACTGAATATAACCTCCCTGTCAATTGTTTCAATCACGCTGGTCCTTTATTTAGGAAGATGTTCCCAGACTCAATGATTGCCGGGAGATATGGCTCAGCCAGAACTAAAACGTCTGCCATCCTTGCAGAAATGTGCAATGAAGAAAAAGAGAAGGTTATTGCTTGCCTGAAAAATGGTGTGTTTTCAGCTGCAACAGTCGGTAGTAACCAAAGTGATTCTAAGTTGTACCCCACTCGTGTTTACTTTTTGCAACCCATTTCAGCAGATTCAGAGTTGTCTTTTAGGAGTTCCTGTTTTAGAAGGAAGTGCAACAGGCATTAATATTGCCAATCTTTTACTCACAAACTTGAAAGAATACAACATCCCATCAAGATACTGCATTGCACTGGTACTGATAATGCCCCAGTGATGGTAGGGTTAAAGATGGGTGTGGCAGAGCTGTTGAGAAAGGAAATAGAAAATATTTTTATTGTTGGTTGCCTCCGTCATTTAATAAATTTAGCAGGTGAAAGGGGATCTGCATGTCTGCCTGTGAGAGTAGATGAACATTTAATAGATATTTTCTATTATTTCGAAAGAAGTTCAAAAAGAAAGGATAAGTTCAAACAGTTTCAGGAATTGCACAATACAGAGATGAGGGAAATTCTCAAACATGTCTCTACACATTGGCTATCAATGGGAAAATGTTTGTCCAGGCTTTTACAGCAGTGGCAACCTCTCACTAGTTATTTAGGAGGTCAAATTGGGAAATTTGGAATCCTACAAAATTCCAAAAGTATCTCGGAATGTAAGTAGGACCTGTTCTAACACGTCATTTTCATCTCCAAACAGCAACAAGAATTTACCTCACTCCTCTGGAAAACGGAAATCGGAGATCATAGCCCTCGACAGTACTAGCCAGGTTTTATCACGAGAGGAGAGACTGGTTGGTTGGTTCCTTAGTTTAGGGGCTGCGACAACGCGGTCATGTAGCCCCGTGTACTTTGGGTGTGTGTAGAATCTGTCTGATAACCGGTGTTAATTGTGATGACTGTATTAGTGTGTGTATCTGTTTTTTTAATTCAAGTAGGGACTGCAACTTTGAATTTTCAACTAGTTCCTACTTTTGCCGCCAAACGCCACCGTCAACGACTACTAGGCCTAGTTCAGAACTAGCTACTAGACGCCACCGCAGTCGGCTCTTGGCAACGAACGTAGCAACCTAAGAGCGTTGTTTACATTCTTAACCTATCCAATTTAGTTTCACACAGGTGTAATTAGTGGAAAGATCTTTAACATGCCATAAATCTATGACATGGGACCGCCGGCTTTACTTCCCCTCCGAAGGAAGGCATACTGAGGGATTTTTAACGCTCTTAAAAAATCCGACGGCTTCGGCCGGGTGAGAGGAGGGACTGTTCATGTTCCTATCTTCAGAACTTAATAAGGCATTGTGCTTGTTTCTCCCCAGTTTTCTGCTACTGTTTGACAAACCAAATATATTGCTTCAGTCAAGTGTGCCGCACATCCATGTATTGAGGTCTGTTCTTCTTGAAATGTTGCAGAATGTGATATAATAATAATAATATCGTATGGCCTCGGGTGCCGGGAGCAAGCTTTGTAATTTGACACCCAGAGGGTAGCTTGCATGTCGAATTTCGTTGTTCCTTGAATCACTATGAAAGTCAAGGAGGTTAGATATCTAATCTCCTTGAACACTATAGCGTTTTCTAGTAGAGAAATGAGGAACTTTGTGTTGGCGGAAACTCCCGAGATTAATTTTGCCATTATGAACACGGCCTACTGAATTCAAATGGGTTCTTTGACATGCCAACATCGTATGACATGCATGTCGTATTATTGCCGCCTTTCAAAAATCACTTACCACGGCCAGGAGCGAACCTGCAATCTTGGGGTTAGTAGACCGACACGCTATCCACTCGCCCACCGTGGCAAGCTGCAGAATGTGATGACTCGATTTGTGAAACCAAAAGTAATTAGATCTGCATGTTCACTCTTAGTTATCGATTACCACACCACCTCTAATCAAAAGGATGACTGTGATTTGGTAGTGGGACAATCAAATAGTCTCATTGTTGACAATCTCGAGCAAGAGGATAAGTGTTCCTTCTTCAGTTCTCTGAGGAAGTCTTTTGTTACTTCATGTGACTATATGATAAACAAATTCCCTTTCAACAGTGATCTTTTATTGAATGCGGAAGTGGTGAAGATGGACAATATTAGTGATGCATCATTTTCCAAAAGTTTTTTGTAGATAAATTTCCTAGCATGTTAACAGACACTCAAGACAATTTTAATGAGGAAATGGATGCTTTACATTCCCAATTCTGTAACTTCCAACTTGAGGATGTGACATCTATTGAGGAAGAAGGGAGAATTGATGTGAAGTGGGCACTGGTAGGCCAAATGAAATGTAGTGGTGGGGAACTCGAGTATGACAAATTGTCTAAAGTTATGCTTTCCATTCTGACCATTATGCATAGTAATGCAGCATGTGAGAGGATGTTCAGTCTTGTCAGAAAAACAAGAACGCAGTTCAGGTCATCTCTCTCCAACAAGACTTTGGACAGACTTATAACTTTGAAGTCGATTCAGAAAGGGAAGTGTTTTGAGCAAGAATATAGCAAGACCTTTTTGAAGAGGGCAAAATCAGCCACAGTCACCTTCAACAACAACCAATAATATGATCTTCGACACGTCACTAGTTTTGTATGCCTGTGTGTGGTCGAAAGAAAGGTATGCTTGTTTGATAGACTAGTTAGAATTTAAAATTACTCAGTCTTAAGTATATTTGTGAACTGGGATGTCATATCATGTTTGTCATGTACAGTTTAATAGTGTAACTTGGTTGGTTCCTCCGTTTAGGGGCTGCGACAACGCAGTCATGTAGCCCCGTGTACTTTGGGTGTGTGTAGAATCTGTCTGATAACCGGTGTTAATTGTGATGGCTGTATTAGTGTGTGTATCTGTTTTTTAATTCAAGTAAGGACTGCAACTTTGAATTTTTCAAATAGTTCCTACTTTTGCAGCCAAACGCCACCGTCAACGATTACTAGGCCTAGTTCAGAACTTGGCTACTAGACACCACCACAGTCTGCTCTTGGCAACGAACGTAGAAACCTAAGAGCGTTGTTTACATTCCTAACCTATACAATTTAGCCTCACACAGGTGTAATTAGTGGAAGGTTCTTTAACATGCCATAAATCTATGACATGGGACCGCTCGCTCCACTTCCCCCCCCCCCCCCCCCCCGAAAGAAGGCATACTGAGTGATTTTTACCGCTCTTAAAAAATCCGACGGCTTCGGCCGGGTTTGAACCCACTAACTTGGGCATAGAAGCTCAGCATGCTACCAACTACGTCACCGAAGCCGCCTAATAGTGTAACTTATATATTTGCTGTAATTATTAGCCTGTGTATGTATTATGTTGCATCGCCGCCGCGTCGAATTTCCCGATTTTTTATTTTGAGAGGTTGGCAGGTATGCTAGCATTGGCGGCAGGTGGGAGAGTGTTGAAATGAAAATAATTTTGCCATCTCTACTTGGAATCAAACGTCGCCTGTCAAAATCAGGAACTATTTTCGTAGTTGTGACCGTAGTAAACGTGTAACTTATTGTGACAATAACTTGGAAGTTGACCCCAATTCTGGGAATTGGGAGAGGATGGGACCAAAATAATTGGATAACAGGTGTGAGAAAATTATATTTATGAGAATGGTACACTGTATTTACACATGCATGCTGTGCCCTCATGTAAGCCATGCACCCACATCGCTGAAAGCTAAGACGACACTATATACTCCATCCTCACGTATATAGCATATCTTGTAAATTTTCACATTAACAAGAAAAGGATTGTTGCTTTTTGTTGTTAATTCATAAGAGGGTCTTAAGGCATCTTGGTCATCAGGCCTGTGTATTTGGGTGTGTGTTTAACTTGTCTGATAACATGTATTTGTATGATGTTGTTACTGGTTTTACGTCCCTTTTACCTACTGCAGATTTTAGAGACGCCTGGGTGCCGGAATTTTGCCCCGAGAGGGAACTTGAACGTGTCAGTAAATCTACTGACATGGCTCCCTCACATTTGCTCACCCTCAAATGCCAGTTTACTGCACCAGGATTCGATCCTGCAACTTTGGGCACAGGCAAGAACGTTACCGCTGAGCCTGGGATGGGGTAAGTGTCCCGGGACTTGAAATAAGGTACTATCCTAGCTTCTCCCTAGTGGGAGTGCAGAAAAATCTGAAGGTAAAATCACACTCGAACCTCCCGGGTTCGAACCTGCGATCTCTGGACTTGCTGCAGCTGTCCTCGCAGGCATGTGCACAATTCAACGACCACGGCTATGCTGCGGGGTACAAGGAAAAGAAACTCAAAACTCCAAGCTGTAGAAATAAATTTCTTAAGCACCATGAATCGGATCAGGAAGGATAAAATTCGAGAGGAGGTATGAAATGGTTACTATAATACAAATAATTCAGAAGTCAAAACTGAAGTTGTTCGGCCATATGCAGAGGATGAGTGCTAGTGGAACCACATGAAGGTGGTTTGAAAGGTAAGTAAAAGGAATAAAGACCAATTGGGTAGACACAGAGAGGGGACTAGATTGAGAAAAGGTTATGAATAGAGGTGTTAGTTTTTGTTAATTAGCGATAAATCTAAAATTTATAATTAGAGGTTAGGATATTTTATTTTCGCGTATTTACATGTTTCGTGCTGCCTAGGAGTGAAATTAAATTGCGAAACAACGCAAATTTTGTGAATAACTCCACAAATACTGCAATCTGCAAAATAACATTTTTAGCCTACTTGTGATTTTTGCAAAAAATGAAAGTAGACTTATGAGATCACTACAGGGCCAAAATATGTGTCTGTGTGTCTGTGAGTGTGTGTGTGTGTGTACTCTGAATGTCTGTCCCCCCCTATCAATTAGAACATGGTGAAACCGAATTGAACGAAATTTGGTACAGAGGTAGAACAAGCAAAGGGCACCTCAGTGTCATGTTTTATATCACCTCCATCTTTACCAAAACTGAATGGCGGCCACTCAAACGGTCAAAACGTAAAATCAAATAACGACTAACCAAATCATCCGATATCTATCAAATTTGGTAACAACATACCTTCATATAGGACGCGTCTTGTTACCAAACTACAAGTTCATCCGCCATACCATTTCAGGACGGCGGCCGTGCGAATTATGCAAACTTTATAATCCATATCATGGGACCCACCAGTTCCGATTATCGAGCCGAGAATCGTCTTAACTGTTCTAAAGGAAGAGGCACGTTCGAAATTAAAAGTTTATTTTGTAATACTATAGTGCAGACGTGATTTTAAAAAGCTGAGTCGTCTCGGTTATTTGACAAGATGGCAGCGAATATCTTGTGCCTGACTTATATTTCACTAATTTGAGTATTGCATGCAATATAGCATACTGATACAAAATAAATAAACTTTGTATGAAATGCTTTATATATAAATAATATACTCCACTGATGAAATCGTTTAGTATAAGTCATTTGCTAACAAGTTCTATGTAAGTCATTTTATATAGAACGATGTTCGTTGGCACAATTGGCTCAGTGGTAAAGCGTTGGCCTATCGCTCATATGCCTATGGTTCAAACCCCATCAGAGTTAGGTTTTTTTTGCTTGAAATTTTATATATTTATTGTTTTGTAATGACTCAGACGTTTTAAAATTAAGCGTTATATTGTGCATATAATGGTGGAAAATATATATTTAATTACAACATAATTCGCCAGCAGATTTGCTCGAGACATCTAGCAGCCAAAAAGGTAACTGCACGCCGACCAGATTTTATTGAAAAGTTTCTTCTTATGGCCGCTAGAATGCACTCGCCCTGTTAGGATTATATTGTTCGATACTTCTCCACTAGATGTCACGACTGGTCTACGTTGGACTCCAATGATTACTATACCATTGGCATTCTATGCGCATCGAATTTGAAGAATGACAAGATGATACTACGATACATTTTTACTTTTTATTTTAAAGGGTTTGTAACAGCCTATTGTGCGTTATTTGAAAATGTTATTTGAAGTAAAGAACAAAACGATTTCACATAGTAACTGAATTCTAGCCGTTGGTGCTAGTTCAGGTTATTAATTAATACTTTTATTTCAGGCAAATAGCAATTGAAAATATCCACATAGTTTGTATACACACGTCTCTGTAGGGTCATGGAAAGACTTGTTAATTCAATTAGGGTTGTGAAAGCCATGCACAACCAGATGTGTAAAGACATGCCTCAACTCGAAGTTGGATGTTGCCCAGGGCAGGTCGATTATGTAATAATAATAATAATGTTATTGGTTTTACGTCCCTTTTAACTACTGCTGCTTTTAGAGACGCCGGGATGCCGGAAGTTTGGCCCGAAGGGGATCTTTAACGTGCCAGTAAATGTACTGACACGGCTCCCTCGCATTTGTGCACCCTCAAATGCCAGCTGACTGCGCCAGGATACGAACCTGCAACCTAGGGCCCAGCTGAGCCACGCAGCCAGTCCGGTCAATTATGTCTTCAGATCCATAACATTCTTGAGATATTTCTTATCTTTCTTTCTTCAATGATGGTAGCAGTTTTTATCTAGATTGTGGCGTTTGGTAGAGGTAAATAGTATGTAAGGTCTTCAACCATTCATTCATTGGCTTTAACTCGAATCCGAGTATAAATCTTCTTCCTTCAGTCCAGTTTGTGGATGTGTTTACGGTGACTAAAGAGTCCAATCCTGGCATGGAACAAGCGACCACACAAGTCGCATAGTATTGCTGGAGGAGGACGTGGTTGGGCTGCTCGAAGTTTCCTAGCTTGACGCTTGGCCTCTTCATGTATGCGTCGATCCCTTTCAAACGTCTTTACCGTATCCGAGATGGTACGGCGCCAAGTTGAGCGGTTTTCAGCCAGCATGTCCCAGGTTTGTGAATCAAGACCTGTCAATTTCAGGGTCTGCTTAAATTGGTCCTTGTAGCGCCTCTTAGGACCACCATGAGGTCTGGTGCCATAGCATAACTCACCATATAGCATTTGACGAGGTAATCTCACATCATCCATCCGATGGGCATGACCAATCCATCTAAATTGGTGACCTATTATGAATGATTCTATGCTGTTGATTTGAGCCTTTTCCAGAACAGCAATATTGGTAATGCGGTCTTCCCATTTAATCCTCAGGATTGATCGAAGTTTTGGTAGGTGGAAACGCTCAAGCTTCCTAAGATCACGTCGGTAAAGGGTCCACGTTTCACAGCCATACAACAGTGTAGAAATGACTACTGCTTTGTACACCATAAGCTTTGTACTCATGGATAGATCTTTATTCATGAAGACCCGGTGCGCTAATCGTCCATATGTTGCGTGGGCTGCGCCAATTCTCTTATCCACATCCTGCTCACAGGTACAGCTCACAGAGATGGTACTGCCCAGGTACGAGAAGTGGTCAACCTGTTCTAATGGCAAATTTGAAATGGAGATATTGAACTGAGGAAGAGGTGCGCCTGGTGAAGGTTGTGCCAAGACTTTAGTCTTATTGACATTTATGGTAAGACCAAAGCGATCACATGCACTTTTGTAACAGTTAACTGACTCTTGCAGCTCTTCTGGTGTGAGAGTTGGTGATGCAGCATCATCTGCATACAACATGTTAGTAACCTTAGTAACCTGAGTTTTCCTCAAGGAGCGGAGACGAGTTAGGTTGAAAAGCCCTCCATCAAAACGATACTTGATCTCCACACCTGGGATGTTTGTGGGTGAATCATAAAGCATTGCAGCCAAGTACAGCGCAAAAAGCGTTGGAGCCAGTACACATCCTTGTTTCAGTCCATGGGTAATGGGAAATTCATCGGACATCTTATTCTGATGGCAAACCTGACCTGTCATGCCATCATGGAGAGCTTTGATTAGATCTACAAAACGCTGAGGGCAACCAAACCGCTTCAGCACTGCCCACATGGCTGGTCTTGGAACCGAATCAAATGCCTTTTCCAAGTCATAAAAGACTAAGAAGAGTGGATTCTGTTGTTCTCTACATTTTTCTTGTAGCTGTCTCACACAGAAAATCAAGTCAATTGTGCTTCTGGAAGTTCTAAATCCGCATTGTGACTCTGGAAGGATCCTCTCAGAGATAACCTTGAGGCGGTTAAGTAGAATTCTTGCAAGAATCTTCCCCACAATTGATAGCAGTGATATACCACGGTAGTTGCCACAAACACTGCGATCACCCTTTTTAAAGATAGTGACGATAGTGGCATTCTTTAGGTCTCCAGGTACCTTTCTTGATTCCCAAATTCTGAGGATAAGGATGAAAATTCTTGTTTTGAGGGAATGACCTCCGGCTTGAATTAGTTCCAGAGGGATGTTACCTGGGCCAGGTGCTTTTCTGGGTTTCAATTGGGTGAGAGCTGCACTGAATGGTCTTCAACCAAGAAATGATTCTATTATACTCTTTGATAATAACGAGTTATAACTATACTCATACATTTAGGAGAAAGTAGGCTATATGTTCTTTACTGAACATCTTGTTTATATTTTTTTCCCCACACCACTCCGAACATTCTTGTCCACAAGCCGATAATCGAATTTGGTTGGTGTTCAATTCGAGAATGATCGATTGTATAGTTTCGCGAGGGGTAATACTACGATATACGTCATATTTCGATATACTATCGATACTCTCGTTACTCGTTGGATAGTAGTGCTGTGGTAAACAGCTGTTATCTCGCAGCGTGAATAGTTTGGCCAACTACCTCCAAAAGGTTATGTGTTAGTTGTTCATATTGTGAATTACGTTTGCCTCCTGTTACATCGATAGCGAGTGTGATTCTTAGTAGAGAATTCTATATAATTTAATAAAAAGTGCGCAAATTGTGCGTTATCGAAGCTAGTGTGTTATTTGCGTGAATCAATTGGTGACCACGTGTTCGTCGTAGTAGTTCCGAACTTAGTAGTTCCGAACTTAGCAGTACAGGAAGATGAGACGCGACGTAATTTAAATATTATGACACGAATTCAGAAATAAATGTTGCGTGCGGTTACGACTTTATACTGGCGTGTGACTACAGTCAACCGTGTGATAACAGTGTTTGTTACTGGGCATCGCTCAGTTGAGTTTAAAAATGCTGAAGGTAGCAGTTTCTGCCACAGACAGACTTAAAGAATATAAGAATGAAGGATTTATAATTTCTTGTGGCATTCTTATGTGCAAATATTGTGATTGTCGGTTAGCTTATCGCAGGAAAGATGCATTAGACAAACATTGCAAATCGGAGAAGCATTCAAAGCTCCGAGAAAATTCGCCTCTTGAAGTTAGTGTTCCTAGAGTGACCACCTTGAAAGAAACATTATCAAATGTTAGTCGTGTGAAGGATATGAAAGAAGGGTTTATTTTGGACACTACTACTGCGTTTGTGAAAGCTAATAGAGAAACTAGACAATCCTGCTATCCGTACTTGGTTTAATAAGTACATTCACGGAAGTGGAGATTTACCATCAGCAAATCAGACTCGTCAGAAATACATTCCCATGATTGGCGAAAGAAGGAAGGAAGATGTGACAAAACAACTGACAAGAATGGTAGGTGTGTTTTCAACATTCTTTTTCGTCCATCAATACCATCAACTGAAATGAAAACCCACCTGGCTGCCTCTGTTGTTCTAGATTCTGCCTCTATTGTAAATTGCTCCAGTGCTATATTAAGACACCGTGAATTCCTATGAAATTGAACGGGAGCTTGTAGTGGCAGTAGTTACGGACTCAGCACACTACATGACAAAATGTGTAACTACTCTTCAAGGATTGATTGAAGAATTAGGTCATGTCCAGTGCTGGGCTCAAAAAGTCAATCTTATCGGCTGCATATTTGAAAACGAGCTGGACTAATTGAACATGTCTATAGTAAAGACAAAGAATGCCTTTTTAAATACGCGAAAAAGAAGAACCGATTATGTTGCATTTCTAAGGGAGAAATATGAAAACACCGAAAAAGAGAATGAAATTCTAGCTTTCCCAATGCCTGTATATACAAGATTGAATTCATGGTTTAAGGCTGCAATGAACATGGCCACGCATGTGGAGGATCTGGTAGTATTTTTCAAAACACTGGAAAATTCAAATTCTGGGGTCAAATTTTTCCAACAAGCATAGACTTCAACGATACGAATTATAAAATTACAAGCATTGTATGTTTCTGTTGTTGGTGCCTCTCTTATGGACTTGCTTAATTTCTTGGAGGGATCTATGTACCCAACAATTCACTTACTGGCTGGGAAGCTAGATGACCTTGAGGTAAAGCTCAAGCTATTAGGCGATGGTAGAGTGTTCAATCCTACGATCCTCCAGAACTTGGAACAGCTTCCTCAAAAGATGCAGATGATGGTTAAGTCCAAGCTTAACGTGTGTTGCCTAGTCAGCTCTAGTGAAAGTCAGGACTTTTAAGGACCACGGCTCCAGCCTGGAAGACTGTAGAAGCCATCGGCTCATTGTTTGATCCTTGGCATGCACCTAAGAACATATCTCCCACAGAACTGCTCCAATTTAAGAAGAATGCCCCATTTCTTAAGAAGATGGGAAGTCTCAACAGTTTTTAGAGGCTCACAGCATTTACCTGACTGCAATCAAGAACCAACTGCGTCATGAAGATAATGTGAATGTTCCAGAGATCCTCATAGATTAAGGCCTGCTCACCGAGACTATGCAACAGCTGCATTAAAGTGTGTGTGGTATCCTTGTTTAAATGTGGATTCTGAAAGGTCATTTTTGAAATACAGACTCATAGTAAGTGCTAGGAAGCGACAATTGACAGCTGCAAATGCTGAGACTTCCAGTGATTTTACTGCAGTATTTGGATAAAACTGAAAAAGGTATTCACTGAAGTGCGTTTCGAGATGGTGAATGTAAAATAAAAATGTGACTTCCATATAAGTATTATCTCATTCTTCCATAGCCTTGTCTAATGGTTTACCCTGCTGTTCTTTTTACTTTGTTTTATTAATTGTTTACATTTTTAAATGCAATTATTGTACAAACCTTATTGCTTTCCAAATTTTAACATGTTATCTCCCCAAAAATAATAAAACCCCAAAACACCACCTTTTGAATTTTAAATCAACAAATCTTCAAAAAAATAAAAACACTTTCTAACACCTCTAGTTATGAATGACAATGGTTCTTGGACAGACATACATGTATACCACAGCTGGAGTTGGACAATGATGACAATAACGATGAATTATTATTTAGGCTATCACTCGTGATACGAGTATGATTGTTTTCCAAGGTACGGTTATGTAAATCTTCGCTGTGAACCAATATTGGGTCTAATCATATTGCGTGAGTTGTTTGGTGACTGTACAGTCCGATCCGAGAACCACGGACTCTTCCACAATATTGGCACACAAGGTCTTGAGCAGCCATTGGATCTTGGGGGTTGATCATTCTGCGAATCATGTGCTCTTTTCTGGCATTTCTTTTTTCAGCCTGAAGCCTTCTTCTCTCTTGATGGACCTTGTGGTGCCACGCTGATCGGTTGGATGCGACAGCCTCCCAGTTACTTGTACCAATTTGACATTTCTTCATGTTGGTCTTCAGAACATCTTTGTAGCGTTTTTGTTGCCCACCCTGCTTTCTCTGACCGACATTCAGCTGGCAATATAAGATTTGTCTTGGGAGGCGGGACTCAGGCATGCGAACTACTTGTCCTGTCCATCGAAGTTGGTGTTTCATTATGAGAGCCTCTATACTAATAGTGCTAGCTTCTTGTAATACACTCGTATTAGTGTGCCGGTCCTGCCATTTAATACCAAGAATTCTCCCAAGGCATCGTTAATGGTATTTTTCTACAGATAAGAGGTGCCATCTGTAAGTAACCCAGGTTTCGCAGCCATAAAGCAGAGTGGGAACTACAACAGCTTGATAAACGAATAATTTTGTTAAATTGCTAATGTCGTGATTGTCAAACACACGAATGAGCAAACGATCAAAGGCTGCACTGGCACATTGGAGGCGGTGTTGAATCTCAGAGTCAATGTTCGCATTTGTTGATAGGTGACTACCCAAACAGGGAAAATGATCTACAGTATATTCTTTAGTTTATGTCCATCAATCATGATACCAGGAGCAGTAGCCCTGTCATGTGATGTAGGCTGATGAAGAACCTGTGTTTTGTTGGTGTTTATGTCCAGACCAGTGCTTCTGTATGCCTCATTGAATACATACAGGGTGGTTTGAAGACCTTGTCATCAGCATACTGGAAATCAAGAACGGATGTAGCTGATACTTAAGTTTTTGCACGCAATCTGTTGAGATTGAATAAACCTCCTTCTGTCCTGGATATAATTTCTACGATGAATACACGATAAATCACATACTAAGTAGACTAGCCTAATTTGTAAATATGAGTTTGTCATTTTAAATGCAAGATAATTGCATTTTTAGGTTATTTACGTGGGATTTTTTCCATGTTTTACCACATTTCCTCAGTCAAATGCCTGGATGACACCGAATTTCAAGTCCCAGGGCATATACCCCTATCTGAATAATTACGATTATACACTCCAGTAGGGTCATTACAATATTATTAGTTGTCAGTTTAATTTTGCATACACCCAAATATATGGGGCTGATAACTATGGTGTCCCTAGTTACTGAACAACTGCTGTTTGATTTATTTGGTCTACAGTATGTTTATCCAGTAGTTTATGTTTTGTTTTTTCCCATTGTATAGAATGTGAGTTGAAGCAGACATATTTAAAAATGTTACTTGATTTTTTAAAAGGGAGATTGCTATGACCAGGAAGCTGTCCTGCCATTAATGTATTACCATCAGCCTGTCACACTGGACATCGAACTAAAACCCCTCAGTGGCTGTGTACTTGGAATCACAACATACACGGGTAGCTGCCGAGCTTTCATCACTGAGTTAGCCCAGGCCTTGGGAGCTGTGTAAGTGTGCCCTTACTTTTACCATTTTAAAATTTTGGATTGGATTGTCCATACAAATATGTACAACCACTTAAACAAAGAATGAGGTAACTGCACAGTTTTTCTTTCTTTCTTTCTTTCTTTCTTTCTTTCTTTCTTTCTTCCTTCCTTTCTTAATCCCAGGGCTAAAACTGAAGTAGAGTAACCTCATAATACTAACTGTATCACTCACATCTCAGAAGGCTTCTATGGTACATGAAGATCCCATGCCTATCTCACAAAAGGCCTCCACTGAACTATTTTGGGTGAGTTCTTGCCAGTTGTCCACATTCAGATGTCTACAAAGTGTGCAGATTTCATTTTTCCAGTAACTTCATGGTCTTTAAAGATTTGTAAGACCATCCTATCATCTCCATCCTTAGTAAATGACCAGCTCATTGAAATCTTCTGGAGTTAATGATGTTGAGTATTGGTCCTTGCTGTGATAGTGTATGTCTTTATTTGATCTTTTTTTCCAGCTTTGAGATGCGGAGTCAAAAAATGCGCAAAAATTTTCCTATACACTTTACCGGTATTTTCGAAAACCTGCAACTGGTGTTCTTCCTGTTTTTTATTTTTATTTTTTTATTCCTTGATTCTGCACCATAAGTTAGAACTGGCTTAATGATGGTATTGTATATTTTAAGTTTTGTATTTCTTGTCAAAAAATGTGGATCCCAATAAAAATTGCAGCGAGTTTTACACTTTGTTAGCATTCTGTATTCTAACCTTAATTTTCACTCCTCTATGATTCTGTTCATCAATCATGACTCCTAAGAATTTGAAAAGTTCAACCTGTTAAAAAACTATGCTTGCCAATAAGAAGAGGCAACCAATTCCCAAACATGTCAATATTCCTCTTCATTACAATGTACTTTATGATACTGTCAGAGATGCATGCCAGCCAGAACTATTTTTAGTGATCTGATCGAGAGCAATGTTGAAGAGAAAAGGGGACAAAGCATCACCCTGTCTTAAACCGGTTCTGTTTGGGAAAGGGTCAGATCTTTTCCCATTCAGGAGAATTCTTTTGTCATCCATACACAATCTACACAGGCTAATAATTTTAAGAGGGAACCCAAACTCTGTCATGACTTTCCACAGGCTCTATGAATTGAATCATATGCTTTGAGGAAATCAATAAACAAATAGTGAATACATTGATTAGGATGCACATTGAAATGTATAGCACAATAGATTCAAGTACAAACTTGGAAGCATCCCTGAACACAGTGCAGCAAATCATCTCTTCTAATGTAAACTCAGTGTCAATTGAAATTTATTGCAAATATGTTAGTCCGTCGATCAATATTTGCAATAAATCATTGAAGTCAATACGGACCAAAAATGGAGGAAGTAAATCCCACAGTCAATTGAAATTGTAAATTTTCAGTCTGTCAACATGCATACAAGCACTCTTGTAATCTGTGCAAATAACTTTTAATCACATGTACTCTTTTTCAGGTTGAATCACATTTCCCAATTTAGTTGGGCTTTTACGTGTGTTGACAGACTGAAAAGTTATGATTGCAATCATTAATTAGATCTATAAGATAAAGTCCACTAGATCTTGAACTCTATACGGATAAGAATGGTGATTATGATAAAGTCATAGATATACATTGTTATTTAGACAACACTGAAAAATGGCTTAGATGATTTATATCCTCTGCGTCTTTCATTCAGCTTACAAATGCTGCTTAACTGTGAAAACTTGATTTCACTATGAAATCTGGATATAATTACACCTTCCTTTAGGCTTCGTAAAATGCTATGAATGGCCATAACTTGATATCAAGTGCCAGTTAAGCACAGTTTTTAGTTTTTGGCCGGTCAGCCCTGGTCGTGCAGTCGTACAGAGGACAATCTGCGAGCCTTAGGCATGTACAATTGACAAGTGAGTTGTCACTTGCGCGGAAAGCAACTCTCGTATCAATTGCATATGCCTGAGGCTCACCGACTGTCCTCTGTACATCCGGCCAAAAAATATGGCGTCGCAAACTGTGAAATATCTAAGGCGTGCCCTTTTTTATAGTCCGTCGACTGTAAGTTTGTACTTTTTAGACAGTTATCGTGGGAACAATATAGTCTTACTGAATAGATCGATCCGCTGTGCCACGTGCATTGTAGCCAATGAGCCATCACCCACTTGGCAGCCAGCAATGGCCGCATGTATTCCTTCAAGTGATGAACAGCTGTTAAGAGTTGCCTAAACCTCTATTCATCTCTCAATATCAATTCATTGTCCTTTTTAAGAGAAACTTGCATTTCTTTGTGGCATTTATCTGATCAAATATGTGATAGAACAAATTCCTTGTCTACTTACAGTACGACAGCTGCGTTTTGAATCACATTGAACAGCTGTAGAAAATGCACCGGGATATTTGCGTCTTTTATGACAATCTTCCACATAAATTATGCAACTAGACAATGTCTACTTCCGTAAATAAATATAACCTAAACACCCAAGATTGCCAGTTATTTGGAGTGTTCGTTTTGAAATAAAATAGCGACATTTGCCTGGCGTAGAAGTGAGACACCATGGAAAACCACTTATTACGATAATTGAGTTAGGAATCGAACCCACCTCTCTTCAATTTTGCCTCACAAGGCTGAGTGTACCCCCGTTCCAGCCCTCAGACCAGAATTAAATTTCTTGACAGTGCCGGGAATTGTGGAATCGAACCCGGGCCTTTGCGGTGGCAGCAAAGAATGCTAGCCACTACGCAACGAGGCAGACATATAATATTCACAGGGTGTCGAGCGATACGGGAAATACGGGAATTTTAGTGACCCGGGGAAAATACGAGAATTATACGGGAAATTCGCACTTGATACGGGAAATCTTAAAAAGTCTCATAATACCTGATTTCTTAGCCCCCGAACGCTCGGTAGAGTCTTCTATTTCGCCTGCAGACCGCAGTGCCACCCGCAATTTGCGCCACCGATAGAGCGCTAAGCGAGATGAGAACCCAGCCAACGTCTAATGCATGCTTTGCCTGGCCAACCGCCGACCATTCCCTCTCCGCGCATGGCTACGCGCGCCGCGCTCGTTGCTGACAATTACATACAGGAATCAGTCCGCATTGTGATTCACAGAGGAGAACTGGGTTTCTTGACAAGAGCAGCCCTTAAAGAATCTAACAGCTCAAGATCTCAGAAAATTCCAAACGCGAATGTGCTGCAATTTCGCACCAACTGGCGTGAATTGAACATTTGTATCCTATGGCTGAAAAAATCAAAGAGAGGCCAACTCTTGCTCACAAGAGACCCGTGCTATTTCCTGCCTAGACCCTATAGGGGTCGCTGAGACTCCTAAGTTGGAAGAAGTTAGGATCGTCATTGCCCTGATGGCTGGCTGCGTGGCTCAGGGGTAACGTTCTCGCTTGCTGGGCCCAAGGTTGCAGGTTCGTATCCTGGCGCAGTCAGCTGGTATTTGAGGGTGCGCAAATGCGAGGGAGCCGTGTCCGTAGATTTACTGGCACGTTAAAGATCCTCTTCGGGGCAAAATTCCAGCACCCCGGCGTCTCTAAAAGCCAGTGTAGTTAAAAGGGACGTAAAACCAATAACATTATTAATATTATTATTATTATCATTGCCCTGAAAATTCTTTGTGATCAGAAGAATTTGCTTTCTGGCGCAATGGCTGACTGAATCAAGAGCAGCATCTCCACACTTCTGAGACTGCCCTCCGTCACTGCGCGTTTGAAGGAGTTCGATGGAAAAGAGCCACGGATCGACGTGTTGTGGTCTGAATTAGTGGCTTCAGAACCTTCCTCAGTTCCTGCCAAAAACGATCTCACAAGCTTCGTTAAAATGATACTGACTTTGTATCACAACAATGCAGCTCTAGACAGAGGTTTCTCCCTGAACAAGGAGTGCATGATCGTCAATCACAAAGAAGCAATCTGATTGGCATGCTTACTGTTCAGGACGCTGTGATGGCAGCTGGTGGAGTAGAAAAGATAACCGTGAGCAAGAGTCCATACTGCACGAATCTCCTACGCCGTGTTCAAGGAAGCGAAACAGGTGCAAAGCGACGGCTAAGGTGGCAGTCGAAAGAAAAGCCACAAAAGATCTCCAGGAATTGGAAAAAAAAAGTTCTGTCAAAAGAACTTAATTTTGTCCTGTGTATAACTGAAGTTCCTAGTAACAATCTTGTATTTGTCAAAGTGACTTATTTAATTTCGTTTTGCATTATTTTATTTTCTATTATCTACTTTGATAAAATAAATGTAAATTAAAAAGTATTCGCGGCATGTCGCGTGTGGAATTTTACTGTTTTTAGCCTTTCCATGGTCTTCTTTCGCAGGGGAGATGCACATACCAAATTGTTTTAAAGTCCGTTCAAACACTCAATGCAAATGAGTCACACATGCATATATTTCAAAAACTACAAACAATATCTCACAGCTCTCGACATTTTACTATCGAACACCCGTCACCAACATGTGGCTACAAACTACTCCGCACCAGTGACAGAATTCTTCTCGTATGGGCAGGCATCGTTTCAGTCGCTTGTTAACCACTGTCTGTGTCGGATTTCCTTTCATTGTCATTGTTTCGTTACTTTTACTTCGCCGAAGTTCGTCCCGAGGACTGGACACATCCCATACAGCATGTACAGAAAGAAATACTGAAGGCGGTCTGGATATCGTGGTGGATGAAATAATTATTCACCTTGGCAATTCATCAAGCTCTGACGAAGACAATGATGATGATGGTGGTGGTGATGATGATAGGGACAATGAAGGGATGGAGGGTGTCAAAGAAACCCTTGCCAAGTGACTGAGGATAATTTATTTCTTGGTGTCAGTTCGTTTGCGTCAATCGATAATAGCGCATAGGCTATTGTTTCCCGTCTTAGTGTTCAAAATACCGTCCGTCATTCAATAGCCTACAATTCGACAATATAAAACCACGGCAAGAATATCGCCACAGAGGGTCTTGTTTGAGTGCTCAGTGCTAAATTTGTCTTTACCTTAACTTTAATTTTGTATTATCACGAAAGCTAATATTAACCGTAGAGTCGCGATTCAGTGAGAGTGCATGGTGTTATCTTTCAACTACTGTAGTAAGCTGTGAACGACCTCCACTCAGACTCTTGTTTCATGTTAAAGGATAATCATTGCATGGTGAGTTTTTTGTATATTCATTAGCTGTAGAGTGTTTGTCCCCTTTGTCGTATTTATTGAATTGAATACCTATGATAAAGGTGTGTAATTTATTAACTCCTCTAAAATTATCGTATTTCTCCATTTGAATGTCCTCTGCGTTGACTCAGGATCGTTTTTTAAAATATATTACGTATAATTTTACCGAAATAATGTCTGAAGTGTAGCGCTGTGTATTATTTGAATCAGTTGATTTACAACACTAAACTCTTAGCAACACAGCTCAGCTGTTCCAAGCTCCCGACATATCCTTCGCGATGTTTCCTTCGAAATACAGGGTGTAGGTGAGAAGCATGCACAGAATTCTTGCTGTGTGGCGGTTGGACATAGGGTCTTGTTATGTGGCGACTGTGGGTTGCGGAGAAGAAAAGCCGGGCAAAGTGACAGGAAGGCTGTCAGTACCGAATGCGCGGGGTGGCCAATACTGTATTTGTCCCATAATTTACGCGTGTAATAGCGGACATACCTCCAATTTAAAGATAAAAGTCGTGATCTAAAAAGGGATAGTGGGTGGGTAACATCTATTACTACATGGCCCCAAAAATTATTATTCATTATTACAAAGGGTATTTGACTATTTTCAGTAGTGTAGAAACTTGTATCACCTTGATCCGGGCTCCTATAGGGCTTACATTTTCTCTCGATCTTTCATTTGCCATAGGATTCGCCACCGGCGTATGGTTATGCATTACCAGCTTCTGGTTTAGTAGTCGGGTAATGGAAGCAATGGGAACTGTGTACTACAATTTTCCTTGCATGGAACTAAGCAAATTATTGTTAAGAGAACGTAAAATGCACCAAGAATTATATGATCTTCAGCTGTGTGCAGTGAGAAAGCTCTGCATATGTTCATTCCTTATGTATTAATGATGCAAAATGTCAGCTAACGTTTCGCCACATACAACACTCGTAGTGTCTAAATGTTGCACATTTTACCGTAAATTGCAGCAGTTTATGTTTGAATTGCTTATAAGATCGTGACAGTGAAGCCTCCGTGGCTTAGGAGGCAGCATGCCGGCCTCTCACCACTGGGTCCGTGATTCAAATCCGGGTCACTCCATGTGCGATCTGTGCTGGAGGCAGACAGTTTTTTCTCCGGGTACTCCAGTTTTCCCTGTCAAAATTTCATTCCAGCAACACTCCACTATCATTTCATTTCATCTGTCATTCATTTAATCATTGCCCCAGAGGAGTGCGTCAGGCCTCGGCAGCCGGCACAGTTCATATCCTCGCCGCTAGATGGGGGCTTCATTCATTCCATTCCTGACCCGGTCGGAGACTGGAAGCAGGCTGTGGATTTTCATTTTTTCATAAGATCGTGACAAAGAAAGTGTTTCTCCAATTGGATGATTGTGTTTAACTGAATGCACGTTGAATAATCTTGGCGAGGTGTGTGTGTGTGTGTGTTTTTTTTTTTCCACGGAGCAACTTTACACCGTAGTAGTATTTAGTTTTCTGGCATCTTGTTTTAAATTATTGACTAACATATTTCCAAATGCAGACAATCCATACCTCCATTAGGATTCGGGTTCCATAATTTATGCAAAATGAAGTTCGTTCGTTGGTGAAATTGAGGTCATAACCTCCCTACACTTTCAGTGATTATCGTATGGTACTTTACGTAGACTAGTGTGAAGATGTAAATGAGCATTTCAAAAAAAGTTGTCGCCAGTTGTTTGGTTTATTAACTTACGGTAATATTTTCCATAGGTACTGAAAACTGGGCACGGTTGGATTTTAAGGCGGAACCGCATGTGCTATCAAATATCGCTTTCTTGCAATACCTGTAATATGTATCGAATTATAAAATGATTATTGGTTAAATAAGGGTTAATAGATAGGTTATTGTAATTATAATGATTAAATAAATATTAAAGAAGAAACGATGCGTTGTTAGTAAATATTAGGCCTACCGGTACGGCGAATAGCCTATAACACGTAGCTTCCGTCACAATTTAGCATTTAAACGGGTCACGTTAATGCATAATATACTAATATAACAACCGGAAAGCAAATTATTATAACATTCTCACATATAACATATTTAATTTGTGGGGGCGTGGTGGCACAGCGGTCAAGCTGTATGCCTCTCACCAAGACGGACCGGGTTCGATTCCCGGTCAATGCATGTGAGATTTTCGATGTGAAATGCCATGTCCTGTGGTTCGGATTCCAAGTAAAACGGAGGTCCCGTGGCTTATGATGCGAGATTAACGGTCACGTTAAACTACAAGCTTCCTTCCTTCCTTATTTAATTTGCACCAACTTAATTATTGTAATTATGTTAGATCAATGCCGTTTGAAAAGTGCAAATCGCACACTTATGAAAAGTGCAAATCGCACACTTAGTAGGCAAGCTGTTTGTTATGGTCGTCTCTGATGCTAAGTTTTACTAATTACTCTTTTAGGAGACATTTGTCTTTGGAATATTCATGAAAGGCCAACCCTCTAGTTCTTATTTCATAAGTTGAACGTCTTTACAACAAAACTACAATCCGAAATAATAAAGAAGATAATCACGAACGAACGATTCACTGCCAATGAAAATCAAATGGAGATTCGCGGACGGGAAGTTCGCTATGCATAAGCTTCGGTGCCATTTTAACTCGTGAAAGCTCTATACGGTTACCGTACCATACAATTCAGTCACTTACAGGAAATATTTATTATGTGACACTCCTATTATCGACTCTCTCAACCCTCCTCAGTAAAACAATCATTTATATCAGCTCTTATCAGGTAAACGGTATTTTATTTGTGTTCGTAGCATCTCATCCCACCTGCGTGAGAGTTCACTCGTGTGCGCGCGCTTTGCTCACGCTGCGGATTAGGCCTAAATCTCGCCATCACCCGTGGGCTGCGGAAGTGTCTCCAAAAGTGCAGTTACACTTACGCCAGTAAATCTTGATTTGCGCTTTAAGATTCATTTTTCAGCCATTCTGTATGCGAACTCAAGTCTTCAAGGGTTCTAAAATATACGGGAATTTGGTGGATTTTCGTACGGGAAATACGGGAATTATACGGGAATTTGAAGAAAGGTCATCGCTCGACACCCTGTATTCATAATAATAATAATAATAATACAGTGAGTTCCTATCATGACTCAGCCGGCCAGTGCACAGAGCTTATCTGCCTCCCGCTGACTCATCACTGCCCGCTCGGCATCGCATAGCAGTAAGAACAGAACAGCGCTTGGCTCACTTTATCCGTGCATGATATGAGATAACAATTAAAATTAAGAAAGGAAGAATTAATAAACTAAGGTCGTACCTTATGACAGGAGATGTTGGAAATGTTCTCCTCCTGCATCCACACAGTTCCGGCATCGTCTTAAGGAACTCTATTCACATGCACAAGTTCGTCTGCTATTTCTGCTATTTCTCTCCGGATATGTTCTTTCAATTCGTCCAACGTGTGAGGGTTTCTTGCATACACTTTATTCTTTAAGTTCCCCCATAAGTTAAAGTCACAAACTGTTAAATCTAGGGACCGTGACAGCCATAAGTCCATACGAATAACACAGTCTTCAAAAATTTCCTCAATTAGGTTTAATGTGTCATGAGCTGTATGCATGGTGGCAGAGTCTTGCTGAAAATATCCACTTCGACAGGCAATGTCAGTCAGTTCGTCGAAAAATGGTTTTAGTGTATTATCCCTGTATCTTTGTGCATTAATTGTGCTCTGAAAAAATATAGGTCCTATAATTCTGTATCCATTCACTGCTCACCATGTGCTCTGAAAAAATATAGGTCCTATAATTCTGTATCCATTCACTGCTCACCATACTCCGACCTGTTCGTCATGAAGGGGAATTTCGTATATGCGATGGTTTTCTTCTGTACTCCAATATCTGTTATTCTGCGTCGAAACATAACCGTGTAAATGGAACTAAGCTTTGTCCGAGAAAAATATTAAGCGTGGATCAATTGTTTCATCATGAACATTTCGTAACATCCAATTACGAAATCGTACCCGCTTATCATGATCACGTGGATGCAGTTCGTGTACTACAGTAATCTTTGAATGGCTTCTGTTACAACATTTTCGTAGCCTGCCATGCTGAGCTCTTCGAAACCCCGGCTTCTTGTCCAAGTAGTCTTAGGGATTTTGTAGGTGTATGTTCTAATCTTTCTGAGATTTCATTTACTTTTTCCTCATTAAGTACACGTTTTTTTAACACTTCGCTTCTTATCGAGTAAAGAACCAGTTCCTCTCAATTTGTTTACGAGATTCTGCATGGTATCTCTATGTGGAGAGTGCACTCCTGGGAAATGTGTTATGAAACATCTAACGACTTCCCTGCAAGACTCTGTTTTCACATAATTATCATACATAAATACCCTTTCCTCTACCGTGTACACACGTGGAGGCATTATGGGAATTATACCCCAAAGTAACACTTCACAACTCGAGAACAGTTGGAGTGACGGATCAACACTAACTTAATACACGTTATAAGCACGGACCAGAACTGCGAAGTGCGTGCTGTGTAACAGGAAGTGATCAGTCAACGGCTGGCAGATAAGCTCAATGCGCTGGCCGGCCGAGTCATGATAGGAACTCACTGTAGTACGGTATTACAAATAACATATGAACGGCCTTCCAATTCTTCGCTTCCAATGCCGCCCTTCTGATCAATTTCAGGATCAGTATCAGAGTCTTCAGTATCATCAACTAGTGTTTCGTTATCTTCCAGCAGAAGGTGACATAGTTCATGTACTGTAGATCCTCACTGTTCCGTTCCTTAAAACAACAGGCATGATCAAAGTGTAATTATGACGGCTCGCTGACAGAATGTTACTTCATTGGGCGCGCTATGACGGCAGCAGATAAAATACACGTGTGGAATTATTCTTTGGCTCATCATTTCACAACTTCAGGAAACTGCTTACTAAGGTATGGTGTAAGATGTTCTAACACAATTAGATCATAACTAACTGCTTAATAGATATTGATTCTAAAACTAATCATGTGGCAGTCAGACCTATGCATGACTCGTTTATCATGGGAAAATAATTCTGTTATACGCCTCACGAGACTAGGTTAAAATTGAGCACGCAGTAATTTCAGAAAGAGTACAGGTGTCTTCGGGAAGGTGATCAATATCAATGGAAAATATACTGTGGCAGTGTGGTCATCAGCCCTTTATACATGTGTGGGAAATCTGTGTATAGTGCGGAGCTATGATTTCGAAGAACACTTAGAGGTAGGCACCGAACCGACTTTCATCTGTATTTGAAGAGAAAACTCACATCTAGGCTCAGAACGAAACTAGAACTTACCTCTCTTCCCAGTTCTCACGAGACGGAGTACACCCCGTTCCAATATTCATAGGATTCAAATCAACCTTAACTAAGTCTATGACGGGCAAATGACCTCACTGTTCCGTTCCTTAAAACAACAGGCATGATCATAACAAAGCCGAAAATCATACTCGATTGTTCGGGCATAAAATTTACCAATTACCTAATCAGAATCATTAACTAATATTTCCACTCATCCACTGGTGAAACGGGACGACTATTGAAAAGTTATCGAACCTTATTTAAACAACAAATTACAAGTTGATGTCTATTCAAAATGATTTAAAAGTTCATATGAATTAAGCAAAATAGGTACATGAGAAACAGGAAAGCCCATGCCTGTATAGTCATACCCATACTTTTAGTAAGAATTTGAGCAGTGAGGATTCCATGACCTGAATTCACACATTCCTAACATCTGCACTGTTGCTCCTGATGGTCTGAGAAATATACAGCACTAATATTTATATGTACCAGTTACTGTATTTTGAACTTACAGTACACTGCAGAATTCAATGACTACAGTATAAAAGGGTATATTATAAAATCAAAGACTTTAATTATCTTAATGCAACAACATATACTGGTACATAGAATAATACACACATTTTTTGCAATGTAGTACCAAGTACTTTTAGTAACTAGATATACACACAGGTACATTACAAATTCTTTATGTAATGCTGGAGTTCTGTAGAAGGGACTGGGGGATAAAAGAACGACATCTTGGATTATTATTGTATTACAATACATACATTTTCATTGGAGGTTGTTTTGCCTTACAGCGTCCAGTCTAGTCTGCAAGCCTCTGTTGGCGAACAAGTCTCCTCCATGATCCCCTATTATCAGTTAGCACTGCAGCCTCCTCTACTTCTACGCCTCAGACTTTGAAATCGTTCAACACTGAATTATCCAACACAATACCCATTTCTTTTATCATATTGGAAGCCACTTTTCAGTGTTGCCTTACTAAATTTCATGTAAGATTTTTTATATCTTCCCAGAAAGGTTTCCCTACTGATTTACCTAATGTTTGTAATTTATCTACAAATTCTTCCCATAATTTCCTTTAGTGGTTGCCAGTCTGGGTTTTCAACAACCAATAAAGACACCTGAATAATTTTACAACCACACATACAAAACCCTAAGGTTAACACATCATACCAAGTTTCATCTAGATTGACCTAAAAGGTTTTGAGAAAATGGTACCTCAAAGGAACAATTATTTTAAAAAGTACCATATTTAATTCTTTCTATGAACATTGCTACTGCTCTTTTGGCAACCACAAGCTACAGCATACTGAAACCCTCTACATATTATTGCAAAGTGTCATTTATATTTCAGGAAAGTTTTAAGGAAATTTCTGAAATACTATGTGATACACACTATCACCGGGTTCTCTTATGCTTCGAGAATGAGTTTGCAACGGATAACCCCATGCTAGCACAGACGTCCAGATTTTAATACCGTCTCTTCAAACATCTTCCAATGGGACTGCCAGTGGTTCATCATCACTGTCCTCACTTGACAAGTCTTCACCTACGCTTATCACCAGGGGCTCAATTTCACTGATGTCCCATTGAACTTCCCTGGACCAGTCTTCATCAATCAGTTTTTCGGTGTGGGACACATAGTTACTCCACCCGCAATATTGAGTATATTTTTACATGGATAATTTTTTGGGTGAGACTTTTACATCAGTGTTCCTTCCATGGGTAAAATATGGGGAATATTTTAATTTATCTTACGGGTAGATAGAAGTAAATGCCGGCCCCGTGGTGCTGGGGTAGCGTGCCTGCATCTCACCCGGACGCCCCGAGTTCGATTCTTGGCTCCGTCAGGGATTTTAGAAACTGACGTGAGGGATGGAACGGGGTGCACTCAGCCTCGTGAGGACAATTGAGTAGCTGTCTGACAGTGAGGCAGCGCCCCGATCACGAAAACCAAGATTAACTGCCGAGGGGACCCGATGCGCTGATGATGCGTCACCCCAATATCTGCAGGCCAAATGGCTGGGCAGCGGTCGCTTGGTAGGCCTAGGTCCTCACGGGCTGTAGTGCCAGGGGTTATTATTATTAGTTAGATAGAAGTAAATAATGTAGATGATCTAGGGTCATCATTCATTGCCCCTATTTAACATTTATAATGACTTACTGTTGTGGTGTAACATGGTGCAGAGCTTCTTTCCAAGCAGAAATCACTTGCTGGTTATCCAGTTTCACATCTTTTCGTGGTTGATCTTGGAAATACCTCTTGCACTGGCTCCAAACCATTTCAATAGGATTGTAATGGCAGTGGTATGGTGGAAGCCTCAGGACTAGATGACCAGCTTTGGTTATTGGCAACTCAAACTAACACTTGGGGCGCTGCGGTCGGTCTGAATAAGTAGGGTTTAAAATACTCAATAACACGCGTTTGATATGGAACACTTTTTATTTTTCGGTTATAATCAGTAAATATGGTCTCTAAAGTAATGACAGTGTTATTTTTAATTGTATATATGTATAACTGTGCGATACACGTGATCTAATTTGTGTGTTCCACTGGATTTTTTGGTGTCATTTGCATATTATCAAGCATCAGTTTTTATGGGTGATGTAGATCAGCTGATTCAAATTTACACAGGGCTACACTTTGGACATTATTTCGGTACTATTATGCGCAATATAATGTAAATGTCGATCCTGAGTCAACGCCGAGGACATTCAAATAGAGAAATACGGTACATAAACAAATAAATAACACACCGAAGCTGTGCTACTTTTATCATTCCGAGACTAGCATCCACGCAAACCAGACGCCACTGTTCCAAGCTCCGACTTATATCGTGAATTGATGTCAAACTGAAGATCAGCCAGCCTTTCCGCCAAGCCTACACCTCGTAATCGCTAAGTTCTTCGATATTCGAGCTATTCCACTACGAGTCATATAGGCCTAATTTGCCTCCCCGTGGGCACTGTAGAATGAGTGATTCCGCTACCATTCAAATATTCAACACCAAATCCACCTTTTAACCATCCAAATCAAGCAATTCCTGTCGCCCCCCGAGTTTTAATACAAGTTAAACTCATCCCTTCTCCCTACCAAGCAGCCAATAATTAATTATTTAATTAATTATTCAAGTAACTTCAATCTTACCAGCGCGCCCATCGTAACAGCTTTTTTTAAACTGAATAACCTTCGCTGGCTTTACGTCGCAGGTCTTCTGTCTGTCTACCTCGACAAGTGTTAGATCCTTCCCGGGGTGGAAAGGTATTATTATTAGGTATTAGGTATTATTAGGTATCATCACATTTCGGCTATTGCTATTTGCATCTTTTGGAAAGTGATGAAAACGTATGTCCGCAGCCCTCTTATACATCGACTTACAGCCGTAAACTGAGCAATACACTTTGCTTTTACTCATTTTTCACTCTATCCACGAGTAAAACTTATTACTTATGTATAAAGACACGAACAATTTACCACGATCTGTTTACCAATACAAAAAACAATATACAAATAGTCACCACGTGACAAATGTACCCTACTTGGTAAGTTTCTTATTTTTACCGCTAGATGTCATATCAGATAGCTGGAGTTGCCAATAGTCTCCTCTACTTTAATCTGTAAATGTTGAAATGCCATAATTATACACAAACCAAATAATTTGTAATAGAGGCCACTTGAAAAATTATTTCAAAAAATACTACGGGTAATTACTTTTGGTTTTCTATATTAACACATAAACCCTACCTTTTCTGAGGCTTATTCTGCAAAACTAAAGCATACAGTTCCTTTCGAAGAGACTGTGGCGGATAAAGAACATTCTGATCATCCAACCATTCTGCCAATTCTTTCTTCGTCCATTTGGTCATAGGTATTCTTTCAACCTGGAAACAATAGGAAAACATTTCAAGCAAATAAACAATGAGTGAACCTCATGACTAAACCTTCAGAGTTTAAACTCCTTTCCATCTCTTATATAAAGTACACATTAGAAGAGTTAAATCACTTACATAGACACTGTGGTATGATGCATTATCAAGAACTATGACCGAGGGCTCCTGTAATGCAGGCAGAAGTGTTTCCTCCAGGCCCCGGGCTATAAACGGGCATACTGGGCATTTGCCCAGGGCGCCAAATATTAGGGGGCGCCGAAATTTAGGTGATGCTGGACGCAAAAAAAGGTTAACCCAACAATCCCAACATTAAAAATAAGTATGACATGGAACTCTTTAAAAAGTAGGATAAAATAACTATAATTCACGCGAATATAAAATAAAAGTAATATTATATATCTCATACATTCGTAGTATTTATGTTTAATCATGATTATATTATAATACAGTATGATGTAAAACAAATGAAAGAAGAACTTCAAAAATTCAAAAATTCAAAATTACTGAAGAAGATTGTCTAAATCGAATAGAGTACAGAAAAAAAATTTTTGGTCTCAAAATTCTTGTCGGGGAGAAGAAAAATCTCAACAGAGGAGAATGGACTGCTGAAAGAAGAGCTGCACAGTCGACCAGGATGAAAGACTTCTGGAAGAGAAAGAAGGAAACTAGACCTATAAAGAAGTGATATTTGCGTGGTCCTTGTTGGCCTGTCCGCGGTGTATATACAGTATGATAACTCTTCCAGACAGCAAACTAAATTCTCTATTGTTGTTGTGTTGTGAAAAAGACGTAACCCTTAGCACAGACTTTTCTGACATCATAAATAAATTTTACCGGCTGCGGTGGCCGAGAGCGCTAAGGCGCTATCTCGTGCCTCGCTGGCATCGGGAGAGCGTGGGTTCGATTCCCACCTCGGCCGTCCTGAAAATGGTTTTCATGGTTTCCCATTTTCATCACCAGACAAATGCCGGGACGGTTCCTTTCAATAGGTCCACGGCCGATTCCCTTCCAATATCCCTTCCCTGACCCGTCCTGAAAAGAAAAGTACATGGCCATTGGCTGCATTAATAAAATTATAAATAAATTTGCAAAGTTATAATCCAGAAAAAAAACCTTTGATTTGAAATGTTTCTTTATATTGTACTTTTAAAATGTAACTTTTGAACTTTCAATCCTGGGTTTTATTGTGATTAATGTATCAATAAATGGCTACACAATTATATGAACGACTTACTTTTCTTATTATTTGATGTGATACAATATTAGTAACGTAGTTGTTTGAAAAAAAAAAATGCTATTTTTATAACACATAAATAATAAAAAGGGCACCAGTAGACCATTTACTCAGGGCATCTATCACCTTAGCCCGGGGCCTGGTTTCCTCCAACCATTTCTGGAATGTTTCTCCATTCATCGAAGAGTGGTAATCTCCATCTTTGCTGCTTGATGGGAATATGAGCCCAGCTTCCTCCACAAAACCATTCCTTGAACCTGCATGAAGCACTATAAATCTTTTCCCCTCATCAAGATTTTTCCTTGTGCAGGTGTAGTGATGTGGGCTGGGCAAATGCCCAGTGGGTAGGATATCTATAAATGGACATTAGCCCAAAGCAGTTTTAAGCGCCCAAAATCTGGGCATTTAAGAAAACTTTTTTTTTTTTTTTTACTTTTTACTTCTTGTGATTGTTACTAGAGCATCTAAAACATAATAAAAACCATTAATCAAAGGTACATTTCATGGATAAACTAGTAATGCCTGAATATTGCTAATAATAATAATAATTTAGTTATCCTGTGTCAATGTCGTCAATAACATCTAAATGAGAATTATGTATATCTGGTTTGAATAAAACATTGTATTACTGAGTTAGGCCTGCAGGCCTATTCATTTATATTAAGGAAAATTAGGTAGGAGTTTGATTGAGACATCAAGACTGAGGTGGTATGGACACTTAAAGAGAATGGATGAGAAGAAGATTCCCAAGAGGATGCACGAGATGCAGATGCAGAAGAAATGACCAAGGGGAAGACCAAGAGATAGATGGCTGAAAGGAGTGGAGGAATGTGTCAAGAAGAGAGGCGAGGACTGGGCCAGAGTGACAGCGGAGAGGTGGTGGGAAGAAAGGACTAAGTGGCGAGGCTTATGTTCCAAACAGACCCAGCCTGGGGCGGGAAACTGTACAAGATGATGATGATGAGGTAGGAGTTTGATTATGGTGTGAATAGTGGCTTTGGGAAGAGGGTGGATGGGCTAGGCCCTGGGCAGCCATTGTGCTATGATCTTGGAATGGGGGTAGGATGGTTGTGGCCTTGAGATTGGCGAGGCATACTACCACCAGCAGCCCAGCCCAGTTAGTTGTGAAGTAGAGCTGTCTGTTGAGTGGTTGAGTCTGAGATAACCTCACTTTTTTCTTAGGCTATTTATATTTTTAAGTGTTAGATTAAATCATTACAAAATGCTTAGGAAAAAAGGACCTATTTGGAACTTTAATAATTTGAAAGGGAAATGAGTATGTTGTAAATATTGTCATCATCTTCCTTCCAAGTATTGGGCCAAATGTCCCATTACGGTCTTGCACTTTCCCTCCATCTCTTCATTGGACGTCGTATCGATCTATTTCCCCGTGGCTGTTAGTGAAGGATCTCCTTAATCTTCCCGGTTCCATCCTTTGGACATGATGCTTCCAGTTCTCTTGGTAGTCACAAATGTATGTAGTGATTGGTTTCACTTTTAGTTCCTTCAGCACTTCCTCGTTTCTCTTATGATCCCATTTAGTATAGCCTGCTGTTCGGCGCATAAAGGTCATTTCGCGTGCTGTGACCCTGGAGATGTCCTGAGATCTTAATGTCCATGCCTCGCTGCCATAGCATAGGGTTGATCTGGCTAATGTGTTATACAAATGCAAGAGTGTATGCCTTTTGACAAGAGATGGCTTCACAACGTGATTGATGATTCCTGTTGTTCTGGTATTATTAGTTATTTTTGCAGTTATGTCTCGCTCTTCTTGAAAAGATAAATGATATCCTAAATACTTGAATTCGTTAACTCTTTCTAAAATTTTACCATCCAGACAAATTTTACTGGGGATAGGGTCCTTACCCTTAAAGGCCATTACTTTAGTATTTTCTGTAGAAATGCACATGCTGAATTTTGATGCCACTTTCTGGAGGCTGACTACTGACCACTGCAGATCATCTTCAGATGCTGCTATCAATGCAACATCATCAGCAAATAGTATAGCGTCTAAAATTTTTAGATGCCTGCTGATAGGTATTGAACCATGTCTTTCACACCTCCATTCCTTTATTATAGCATTCATGTAGATTATGAATAACAATGGAGAGAGTCCACAGCCTTGTCTTACCCCTCTGCTGATTGGCTTCCACTCGGATTTATGATTACTTAACCTTACTGCAATAAGAGTAGCACTATACATGTTGTAAATGTTATCAATTAACTGTTGGGGGACACAATCCCTGGCCAATATGCCAATAAGTCTGTTTCTGTCAACAAAATCAAAGGCTTTTTTATAATCATCAAATGATATATGTGTTTCCAAATTGAACTCCCTGCATTTTTCGATCAAAATTTTTAAGGTGAAGTAGGCATCTGCACATGTGCGACCTTTTCTAAACCCATGTTGTCCATTCCCTATTATCTCAGAGTAGCCTGCCACGGTGGGTGAGTGGATATCGTGTCGGGTCTACTAACCCCAAGATTGCAGGTTCGCTCCTGGCCGTGGTAAGTGATTTTTGAAAGGCGGCAAAAATACGATACGCATGTCATACGATGTTGGCATGTCAAAGAATCAATTTGAATTCAGTAGGCCGAGTTCATAATGGCAAAATTAATCTCGGGAGTTTCCGCCAACACAAAGTTCCTAATTTCTCTACTAGAAAGCGCTATAGTGTTCAATGAGCTTAGATATCTAACATCTAACCTCCTTGACTTTCATAGTCAAGGAACAACGAAATTAGACATGCAAGCTACCCTCTTGGTGTCAAATAACAAAGCTTGCACCCGGCATCCGAGGCCATACGATATTATTATTATTATTATTACCTCAGAGTAATGTTTCAGTAATTTTTCTTTAACAATGTTTGCAAAAATTTTGTATCCAGAGTTAAGTATACTTATTCCTCTATAATTTTCCAAATCTTTCATATTTCCCTTCGTATGAAGAGGAACTACTATTGCCTTTTGCCAATCTTCTGGAGGCCTGTTACCCATCCAGATTAAATTTAATAATCTGAGAAATCTTTTCTTGAAGGCATCGCCTGAATATTTCAAAATTTCTGCATTTATTGAATCTTCTCCAGGTGTTTTCCCATTTCGAAGTTTCCTCAAGACCTGTACTAATTCTCCGAGTGTAATATTTTCTGAAGACTTGTTGTTAGATCCTAGTAAAACAAGTTGTTCAATATTTGGACACAACCAAAGGCTCTGAAAATACTCAAGCCATTCTTTGTGAGATATTGCATTAATTTTTACATCTTCTTTTACTTCCCTATTTAGTTTTTTCAAAATTTTATAGGTTTGTGGTTGTGGTGTTGTTATGCCAGTTTCCAGGTACGAGACAAAGTTTTCCCAACGTCCCTGTGTTTCTTTCGAACTTCTCTTTTTGCTATTGTTCTCTTATGATGGTATTCAATTTTATCTTCTAATTTACCAGTTGACAGAAACTTTTTATATGAATTTCTTTTTTCGGAGATTACTTTTGCAATTTCTTCGTCCCAAATTCTTAAATATTGTAATAAGGACTATTAACAGTCACATTGTAACAAAATGGAAAATCACATAAAGAAGTGTTTTAAGTGCAATCAGGATCTTAAAAAGTGCTTCAGTTAGGTACAATTACAGTGGTTGAAAAACCTTTTTGAAAGAAAACCCCCATGAACCTTTACTAATTGAAGTGGATGATTTCAACAACAAATCTGCAGTACCAAGCACAAGCTCAGCCTTAGAACCAAAATCAAGTTCTTTCATTGAATTCCTTCAACAACTTCCGCAGCCTATTTTGGCCTCAACTCCTGTATTTATGGATAAATATATAGAGTACATATATGTAGATACATATATGGCTAAAACAATATTTATATAAGCGTTGCATTATAAATATGTTTTTAAAAGAGGTAAATGCCCAAAATGCCTCGGCACATATGGGTTTTGGGCATTTGCCCGGGCATTTATCCTGGACATTTGCCCCGACTTATAAATGCCTAGACATTTTACATCACTATGCAGGTGTAGATACTAGTATCTGAAAACTTAAAGTTTTTAATTTTCCGCCTTATTTAACACAATTTATTACTAGCATTATTCTGGGTACATGTTTCGGAATTTACCACGATTCCTTCCTCAGCCCACTCAACTTAATATTAGGCCACATTAGTAAAATATACACATCACATTCCTCATCGAAGGCGAAAAACACATAATTATAATACACTAAACACACTTAAAAATTGTTAAAAATTAAAAACAAACATGCATAATAGAATTTTAAGTTACTCCATTGCTTATTTTACAAAATTTCTACCCTGTATCAATGTCATTTGACATTCTTGTATTTCTTCTAATATAATAGTATCTTGCCAAGTCCTTGAAGGAGATCCTATAAAATGCAACCAGTTCTGACAAACTGCTATATACCGGTACCTTTGATGGTGGTGGACATTTCTTCCAAGGTGCTGAAGAATTATACTAATAACTAGGCAGATGTTTCAAATAAATTCATAAACTCATTTTAAAATATGAATATTAAGACCTAGTGAAAATGGAAATAACCAATGAAGCAAACTAACGTTTAATTCTTTAAAACATTGGGCAAAATTATTGTAATTCTTCAAGTCCCAATATATCATTACCTTTTGAGAGAAACCATGTCTCATTCAAAAACACAAATGCATACCCTGCCTCTTTTAGTTTAATATATTCTCTCAAGAATGCAATTCTTTTGGCTAAGATATGAGGATCCTCCAATGATCTCCTATTGTCTTTCTTCCATGAAAATCCCAAAGAGAGGAGCAGTTTATGGAGCGTTGCTCTACTCCCAGTAAATCCTATTGCTTCACAGGACTTGACTGCTTCCAATAAGGTGTCCAAAGATATGTGTTCTACAATATTCAAAATTACCATATTCTTATTTTGCTTATACAAAATTAAGGGATTTGAATCAAAATCCCACAAGCCATATTGCAACAATTATTAGAATATATTCTTATTTTGCTTATATACCATACATAATTAAGGGTTTTGAATCAACAAATAACTTATTAGAATATGAAGTGAAAAATTAATACTCTGCAATACTACATTAAATATCTTTTCTAGTTTTCAGTTATAGAACTCACCTCTATCGTACATGCCATATATTATTCTCCTGATAGCACTGCTCCCAAAATCATCAATTTGTCCTAAGACAGGAGGTCGCTTAGTCCTTTTCTTCGCTGGCGTTTCGAGGTTGTGAATATCACACTTCCAAAACCTGTATAAACAAAATTTCACCATGTAAGTTAACTTTTAGGCCTACGTAACAACTTAAATATTGTAGGCCTAATTTTTTTTCACAAATCATGCCATGTAGAAATTACCTGGCCACTGTTCTTGAGGAAATCTTCAAGAGTTCTGCTGCTTTTTCTTTGATTGAACACTTAATGAGCTCACCTCGTAATATCCACATTCTTAGACCGCTGACTACATTTATTATGTCAGCTTGCCTCTGATGATTTGTTGGAGGGTTTCCTGATCCAGCACGATCCATAAATATTAATTAAATATAAAAATAAAGCAAAACTGGAATACCGCACAGCACAGTTAACTTCAAAGAGAGAGAAGTAAAATAAATCTGGAACAAGAAATTCCGTATTTGTTTCCGACTCATACAATAATCAAAACAAAGATGCCCGACCTGGAGACACACCCCTGCCTGCTCAGGCTACATTTTTACTCAACATTGAAGATAACCACTAAATATTTATCTCAAAAGTGAACTCGTGTTTAAATTGAAATAATACTTTCAGACGACTTAGTGCAATATTATTAACTAGTGGGCCCATGCGAGCTTTCGCAACGTAAATGTAGGTTTATTGGTTAGTAGGGCAGATTGTGGGAGAACGAAGTTTTAAATATTCAAGAAATGTATTTATTGTTGTTTAACGGCATATGTACATGAGAAGAACACAAAGAATTATGTAGAACAGTGTTTTGTACTTGTCACAGCACCTCTTTGTAGACAATATTCGATGTTACAACGAATTCATCGGTTATTGTTTGCTCGGGAGTTTCTTCTACAGCAATTTTTACATTTGCAAAGGATTGAACCCTAGAGAAAGTTTTGGCGAGACCACATCGGAGCCATCTGCTGAGAGACTCCTCAGCTAGCAGTACGCCGCGCTCCCGCCAGATGGCTGCCACCACCGTGCTGCCCTGCGCTCTAGCGGCAGGCTCGCCTAGCAGTACGCCGCGCTCCAGCGGCAGGCTCGCCAGGTTACGGTGCTCCCATTGTAAATGTACATTTTGTAAGGTATTTATTTAATTGTGGGGCATTTAAAGAGAAAGTGAGTGCGTTTCGGGCACACATTATGCGGAACCTGTAGGTACCCCATATGTGTAGGTTGGTGTTAACAGGACCTTGTTTTCGGTACAAACCCGGAATGGGACCTTAGCAGAATATTATACGGAGGATTATAATTCATCATCATCATCATTTCCCCAGCTCCTGCCGGGTCGGGGTATTTATGGCACTTCTCCACTTTCCTCTTTCTTTCCACAATTCTTCTTCCACGATCTTGTCCCAGTCCAGATTTCTTTTTCTCACGCTGTTCTTCACTGAATCGATCCACTTTGTTCTAGGTCTTCCCCTTGCTCTCTTACCCTTGCACTTGGCCTCCAGCATCTGTCTTGGTAGTCTATTTTCCTCCATCCTCTTTACATGTCCAAACCACCTTAGTTTATTCTTCTCAATTCTCTCATTTAGTTTTCCCATCCCAACTTCCTTCCCAACATCTTCATTCCTCACTTGTCTTGTCTTTCCTATGAATCACGTTATTTGCACAGGAGGATGAACACTGTAAAGCTTCCATTACCAACCGCACACCCATGCCACGAGCACGTGGTTCTTCAGTTTGATAATACAACTTTACAGTTAGGTCGACAGAATATGTTCCCAATATATTCCCAAAAACTGGGAAAAGGAAAAAAATAACCTGAAAAAACTTACATGTGATTAAAACATGTATATATTTGTTATGGACTACAGGTTATAAATTGAGTCTTTCCTTATGAAAGTTGGCAACCCTAGCTGTCAAAAAAGTGCAAACTTACAGTAGATGAACTATAACTAGGTCTTCCATACTTGTATGATCTATGGTAAATAAATACTAATAATAAAAGCCTGAGCAATGATCTGCCATCAAGGTCCTATATTGTTACCACATCATGGCCCAAACACTCTCGACCAGCCCTTTTAATCTTTTGATCAGTGAGTTTTTGCTGACTCGCCAGGAGTGAGTTTTTTCGTGAAAAATTTGAGTTCTCATTTTTAAGTTATTTGAAACCAGGAAAAATATTTTTTTCAAAGTACCGTATTTCCTCGCATAATCTCCCCACCCCACTTTTCAAACCCTAAAATTAGTTTATAAAATTTCACCGCAATCCTTGCCCTGTTTCATTCATTCACCTTCATCCATCCTATCTCTCATCCCGACGCGCAGGTCGCCCACGGGCGTCGAATAGAAAGACCTGCACTCGGCCTCTGCGGAGGCCACACATATTAAAAAAAAAAAAAAAAAAAAAAAAAAAAAATCCGCATATGCCTCAGTGCCTGTGGGCTTGACCCCGTGATGTGAGTGGGCAGCATCATCACTTAGCCCGTTCGTATTTTTGCGCTGATCGGTTGCGCATTCTGCCACGACTTTATAACCTGGCGTGACTTTGTCAGAAGAAAGTAATCTCGTCTTCATGCCTGCGGGCTATGAACCGCGACGTGAGCGGCCAGCATTGTTACGTAGCACATTCCGCGACTTTAAAACCAGGCGTTACATTGTCGGAAGAAAGTAATCTCGTCTTCATGCCAGCGGGCATGAAACACGATGGGAGCGGCCAGTACCGTCGCTTAGCACATTCTGCGACTTAAAAAAAAAACAGGCGTGACCTTGTCAGAAGAAAGTAATCTCGTCTTCATGTCTGCGGGCTATGAAACGCGACTTGAGTGACCAGTATAGTCACTTAGCACATTCCACGAGATTATAATCTGAAGTGACCTTGTCAGAAGACAGGAGCCTGTCTCTCTGACTGCAGGCTATGACTCACGCCACAAATTAGACTCTCGCTACGCGAACGGTGGGCTTACGGCAGCGCCACTCCAGGGGAGTGAAACCTGAGTGGACCCGTAGTTTCCGTGAGATGGCCTCGGAATGACTAGATTCAATGAGCCGCAGTACGAAGCGCTGCTGGCCCCAGTTTACTGACATGGAAACAGGCCCAAGAGCTATTGGCGGAATCTTACGCAAGGGACACCCCATGCCAGACTATCATCAGCCACTTCCGTGAAAACATCGCAACAGATACCTGTGCGTGATCTTACGCACGTGTTGTCCACAATGAGAAAATACAAGAATTATACGGTGATCTTGATGACAGTGAAATACACGGAATTACATAATAAAATAAATAACCCCTGGCACTACAGCCCGTGAAAGTCTAGGCGTACCAAGCGACCGCTGCCCAGCCATTTTGCCTGCAGATATTGGGGTAACGCGTGATCAGCGCATCGGGTCCCCTCGGCTGTTAATCTTGGTTTTCGTGATCGGGGCGCTGCCTCAGTGTCAGACAGCTTCTCAATTGTCCTCACGAGGCTGAGTGGACCCTGATCCAGCCCTCACGTCAGCTTCAAAATCCCTGACGGAGCCGGGAATCGAACCCGGGGCCTCCGGGTGAGAGGCTGGCGCGCTACCCCAACACCACAGGGCCGGCAATTACATAATAAACACAGAAGATAGCTGACGGTGTAGAAGTGGCTTGAGAGCTATGACGCAACACAGAAGATAGCCGAAGTGTCTCTCTCGCGCCAGTAGAAAATGCAGGCTGAATACAAAATCGCTACCTATAACACATTTTTTTTTTTTTTTTTCGAAATACACCACAGATTGGCGCGCGTATGCCAGCCGACCACTAGCGTCTCGTCCTTACGCGAATGCTGCAGCGTGTATTCCCTGACGACCGGTCTGCATCTCTCGTATCGTGCGTACGTCGGCCGGTCAGAAAATATTAAAATAATTTAATACTGAAAACAACCACGATGTCTGCACAACTAAACTGTAAAATTCTAGATAGATTGTTTGATTTGAAAACTGATGGGAAATAATGATCGCAAATCATTTGCATCGAACGGTTATTCGCCCCGTATGAAACCAAAATAAAATGAGCCATTTTAAACCGCGGCAATTGAAAATCACATCAGCCAGTTGAACAATCCCGTCGTGTGAAACCACTTTTAGTCCGTGACGGACCGAAACTGTCGGAAAATCAGTCTGTGTATTTATTTTATTTTTTATTTTCCGCCTTTTGTTCATGGCATTGCGGCTAGGGATTTCTTTTTATTCTTGTTCATTCTTAGATGGCGGCTAAATGCTCGGTGCGGGACGAGTGGTTCAACAAAGAAGACGAACTGGGACACAAGTACGCTGTGTGGGCCGCACGGGCCAGCCGTACTACCATCTCGTGCAGGCTTTGTAACTGCATGTTCAGCATTGAGCAGAAGGGCTTGCAGGCCCTCCAACAGCATGTCAGGACGAAGAAGCATAAGACTGTCGTGGAGGTCCAACTAAACCCGCGGCAACTAGTGCTAGCTGCATGACAAACGGCAGATGCTCAGCCCGCTGGCCAGTCTACAGCTGGGCAAACCCCTCACGCAGTGCTGGACCAACCTGTTCCCCTTCACCTGATGTTACGGCAGCCCGGTGCCCTGCGCGCTGACCTCATCTGAACCATGAAAGGCGTTCAATCTTGTTTTTCCGCCGCTTCGAATGTTGGAATTGTAGAGGTTTTTAGAGAAATGTTTGGGAAGGAGCATGTCCCTAGGAGTATGACTTTAGGCAGGACCAAGACGACGTACTTGTGGACTGAGGCCCTGGGCCCTTATTTTCATAAGTTGATGCTGGAAGATGCTATTTCAGCAGTTAGCTATACTATATGTTTTGATGAAACTACCAATGAGAAGCGCGTAAAGGAACTGCAAGTAGGGATAAGGTTCTATTCCGAGAAAAGAAAAGAAGTGGTGTTTCATCACCTAGAGACATTTTTTATTGGAAAAGTTACAGCTGACATTCTGTTTAATCTGTTGGTCAAATCAATAGAATGCGCTGCTTTGGACCCAGGGAAAATGTTGATGTTGTCAGCTGATGGCCCAAATGTAAATAAAGCCATTTATAACAGGTTCCGTGACTAAATGAAAACTGAGTGTGACAGGGGTCTATTAAACATAGGTTTTTGTAACTTGCACATTTTGCACAATGCGTTTGAACATGGCTTAAGCGTTATGGGGTCTGATGTATCTGAACTTGCAATTTTGGTGTACAATTTTTTGGACTATCCAAGTAGATTTGAAGTTTATGAGAAATCTCAAGAAGACAATAAGGTGCCATGTCATGCCTTTTTAAAACATGTGTGTTCTAGATGGCTTACACTAGGTCCTGCAGCTGAAAGATTACAAGAGCAGTAGCCAGCACTCTCTACTTACTTTCTGAAAGTTCTGCCACTTAAAAAGGGAAAGGATGCTGAAAAATTACTGCAATCAAAATGTTATCAGGCTATTGCTAGTGCTCTAAAAGATACTTTCTCCGCTCAGATTGCGTTTATAGTATATAGTGCAAGTCTTTTTGAAAGATTTTCAAAAGTATTTCAATTACAGCAACCTATGATACATGTTCTGTATGAAGAAGTGTCAAATTTGTTCATATTGCTCTTGAGTAGATTCTTCCAGGCAGAAGCATTGAAGAGTACCAGTGAATGTTTGAAAGAATCTTTCATCATGGATGGCAAAAATTTTATGGAATTGAAAAATATTGACATAGGGAAGAGGGCTGAACGTCTCCTGATCGATAAGAGCTGTAGTGAACTGCAAGTATTGAAGTTTCATCAAGAGGCGCGGAAGCATTATCAAGAGGTAGCGAAGTACGTACTTAACAAGTCCATCCTTAGTACTGGAAAGTATTTGAAATGCTTGCAGCCTCAGTCCATCAAAGAAAGTAAGTCTCTGATGAGCATTGTCTTTGTTTACAAAATGTTGCAGCTGCCTTTGAAAGATGTGTACGAAGAGAAGCTTCTCGGTGAATGGAAGCTGTTGCAGCTAGAAAATCTCCCACATTTTGAGGAAAGTCCAAGGATTGACCCTTTTTGGCGTCAAATTTTTGAAATTTTAGACTTCAGTGGGCAAGCAAAATATCTGCTTGTGAGCAAAGTCGTGAAAGCCATTCTACCAGCAGCTCATGGAAGCTCAGATGTGGAACGTGGATTTTCGGAATCAAGAAATCAACTTCCGGCAGATAGAGCCGCAATGGAAGAGCGCACCCTGAATGCTCGACTGAACATTCGTGACGGTATGAGGGAGTTCGGTGGGCGGGCTGAAGCGGTTCCCATCACAAAGGCGCTTCTGAAAGTGGCAGCTGGCGCTCACAGCAAATATGAAAACTATTTAGAGGCTAAGCGCAAGGAGGCAGAGGAAGAGCAAAGGAAAAAGGAAGAGGCGGAGGACATTCGGCACAAGCAAGAAGAGCAGGAAAAAACTCAAGTTAAAGAAAGAAAGGAGATAGGAAAATTACAGGAAGAGTTCAGGAAGGCAAAAGAAGTGGAAGAAGAGGAGAGACAAGCTTCTGATTACTTAATTGATGAGGCCAACCAAAAGCTAAAAGCTGCTTTGGTAAATGGTGATCTGAAAAGTGCAAACATTGCCCAAGGTATGCTAGAAGGTGCCCGCAGCATGCGATCCCAGGCTGAAGATCTCCGCAAAAGGCAGGCAGAGCCACTAAGGAAGAAAGTCGAGAAACGCACCTCCACCCTACTTGAAAAGCTCTTCAAGAATCATGGGAAACGACGGCGCGATGAAAACAGCGACGATCCAGATGACCTTGACATTTGAATTTATTTTTAAGACTGCGGGGCGTGGTGGCACAGCGGTCAAGCTGTATGCCTCTCACCAAGGCGGACCGGGTTCGATTCTCGGTCAATGCATGTGAGATTTTCGATGTGAAATGCCATGTCCTGTGGTTCGGATTCCACGTAAAACGGAGGTCCCGTGGCTTATGATCGCGAGATTAACGGTCACGTTAAACTACAAGCTTCCTTCTTATTTTTAAGACTGATGACAACTTGTGAATTTTATCTTAAGACTGATGATATCTACTTTTCTTTTTATGTGGCAGTACGACAGTATTATTTGTTTTAGGTGTGTTTTTTTTTCTAGTAAGGAGTCTATTATAACATAAACATTGTTTTATCTTAAGACTAATGATATCTATTTTTATTCTTACGTGTCAGTATGGCAGTATTATAGTTTTTTTTTTTTTTTTTTCTAGTGAAGAGTCTATTATAACATAAACATTGTTTTGTTCTCCACATTTATATTTTTGTTTTACGATTTAAATTTCTTGAGTGTTGCATTGATTTTGCAATCCATTATTTCCAAGTGCCCTCTCTAACTACATGAAAAATGACAAACAGTACTCAGAGATATTAACATAGGCGCAATTTGGTCGACATTTTTGGGGGGGCTAATTTATTTTTCAGATACACATTCTTAAAAATTTTGTCTATTTCAATTCAGTTTTGTCACATTTTTGGGGGGGCTATGGTTGGTTTTGGGGAGTTTAGCCACCCAACCCCCCCCTAATTGCGCCTACAGATATCAAAAAACGTTAAAATTATGAACCAGATATACGGCCATAAATGCAAATAATGCTATGAATTAACTCACTATTTACTCACTTTTTCATACAAAAACTCACCTTTTTTTTCAAAAAAAAAAAAAAAAAAAAAACAAACCACTCATTATTTTACTATTTTTGGACGAGTGAGGGGATGGGAGCCCTGACTTCAGTGTTTTCCTGACATTTGCAGTGAAGCTGACTTGCATATCAGCTTTGTCAATTGGACCCATGTTCTCATTATAATCCAGTACACTCAAGGGTTTCATTTCCTTCTGCCCTGTGGCGTGATCTGTTTTGTCTGTTTCTACCATCAGGTTCTAGTGTATGGTAGTAAGCATAGTAACTTCCCTTGTCATGCCATCTTTGCACTAGCATATCATTGCTATGCCATGAAATACAATCTCTCTGTTGAATTTTCTTCGCGAAGTCTGGCATACCTTTTCTGTTTTTTTCTGACTGTGCCACATGCTTCAGTATTTTCTTTGTGTAGGTACTCAAAAAGATCTGGGCTTGTGTACCAGTAATCGACATACAGGTTGTGGTCTTTACCAATGTAAGGTGCTGTCCCAGACACTGAGTTTTTAATCATGTTCAATTTCCGTATCCTTTCCCATATAAACAATAAAATCAATGATAAACCCAGTTTCACAGTCGCAAAGTATAAACACCTTTATGCTAAACCTGTGTCGCTTTGATGGAATGTACTGTTTCTATTTTAGGCGACCTATCCAAGCAACTAGGCTCTCGTCAATAGAGATCTTTTGGAAGGGATAGAATATAGATCGGAATTTGTCTCTCAAATAGTTTATTATAGGTCTAATTTTATAAAGTCTGTCACCTGGGGATTGTAGATTGTTGTCAGAAAAGTGAAGCAGTCTTAGAATGAGGGAGAAATTGTCGAGAGAGGCCACTTTACCGAACATTGGAGTTTTGATCAATTTATTTGTTTCATCCTGTTTTTCTTGCCATGAAAACAAAGTCTCCACGGTTATGCCTTGCCACTTATAACTTCAACTTTTCCTTTACGTCAGTATTTTCCATAACAAATACTGTATGTAGTACTTGTTAATTTCTGACCCTATCAAGTGCATAATAATACAGTCAACTGCTTTGAAAATCGACACTTCAATTCTTGAACCATTGTCATTATCATTCACATGAAGATTATCAGTTTATCACTAACGCCTGAATTTGATGTATCAAAATGAGCAGAAAGTGTAGGAAGAACCCTACCGATAGACCTACACTTTCTTCCTTCAGTGTGAACAGCTGACAGCTTAGCCTTCTTTGCAACAGCGGGCTGCACTTTGCCCTCAATTTCCATGTCATTGTCTTCCGAGGAATGACCAATTTCACTCTCATCGGACACAATACAATCACTATCACCATCATAAATATCAACTTCATCGTCAGACTCCTCATTAGTCAAAATATTACTTACATCTTGCAGAGCAAGCACGCCTCTTCGACTCGATCCCGCCATTTAGCACATGTATTTGTTTACTTTGAAAGAATAATGGATTTTCCGCCTTCAATACTGTTTATTACTATTACTTACAGGGACTAGTTTCGGGGGTAAATACTCCCCCTTCCTCAGCCTGTCCAACAAAACTACACAATGGAAAAACTTTCCATGTACAAGTTCATACAAAATACATGAAGAACAAAGAATAAAGAAATATTATTTACAGTCCCGCTCGACGCTCCAAAGAAGATACTTTTATTGCATAACTAAGGCCTAGGCGCATCAGAACTCCTGAATTGGGCCGGTGCTGCGGTCCGCTGTCCCCATTGCGTCATCGTGGGTCCACTCATGTCCCCTTGTTGCTCTTGGCAAACGTCAAGGCGAGAAAATTTGTGGCCGCGTCACGCGCCGCCAGGAACTGCAGTGCGCAGGGCGTGAACAAAAACAAACCGGAATTCACCTTGCGAAGTCTTTTACAGCTGAGTGTTAGTGACGTGCTTGGGAGAAGGTGGCGTTTGGGTTGTGGGAGATGGGAGGCTAAGGAAATGAGAATGAGTGACGTTTGTTGACGCGCCTATTATGGAGATTGATTAATGCGTAGAATGAGTGTGTCAATCTTTAGTATGTTATGAAAAATGATGGGTATGAATAGTGGAATATAGCGGGAATTTTATCTATTACAATATAATTCGTCTATTAATGTTCTGTATAAAATGCTAGTTTCAAATATTATTTCATTAAGATTGTGTGAAGGGTTGAATCTCTGTGCTTTATCAATTTCTATTTGTTCCAAAATATTCATGAGCGTGCCTTTATTTTCTTGATGTAAAATTTCTAAGTCATTATCTATGGTTGTGAATTTATGCCCAGTTTCTGCCATGTGGTTACCCATCGCTGAAAATTTATTATGTTTGATGGCATTGACATGTTCCAAAAATCTGGTGTTGAACCCTCTCCCCGTTTGTCCCACGTAATCGGCATTGCACTCGTTACATTTAATCTTGTAGATACCTGAATTGCTGTATTTGTTGGTTTTGTTGAGAATATGTGAGTTGAAAAATTTATTATGATTAGTGTTATTGGTTCTGAACGCTGTTTTTATTTTGTATTTTTTTAGTACACTCGTAACATTGTATGTGGATTGGTTCACAAAAGTGAACGTTGCGTATGTGGAAGGTTCTTTGTCTTCTTTTGCTAATCTGGAAACGGGTTTGTTCTTAATTTTGTTAATTATATTGTTAACATATTTACTATTGAATCCATTAGCTTCGGCAATTTGGTGAATTATTGAGACTTCTTTACGATAATCTACGTCAGATAGTGGGACGTTCAACGCTCTATTGACGAAACATGCGAGTGCTGCTCTTTTATGGGAAGCTGGATGATTAGAATCTTGTCTAATTTCAGTACTGGTTTGAGTTGGTTTCCTGAATATTTGATAGCTCAGGTGATCTTTATCATGCTTGACTAGTAGATCAAGGTAATTTAAGGAACTGTTTACTTCATTTTCTGACGTGAATTTAATGTTGCTGTTTATTTGGTTCAAATATTGCAAAAGTTGTTCTATTTTCGTTTTAGAGTTGTCAAGGATTACGAAAACGTCATCAACATATCGTCCCCAAAAGACCAAACCATCCTTTTTGTTGATGATTGATTTGTATTCCAGATTATCTAAGAATATGTTAGCTACTATTCCTGATAAAGGAGAACCCATGGGGAGGCCTTCTTTTTGTTTATAGATTTTCTCATTAAAACTAAATTGGTTGTTATTTAGGATGAATGTTATGATGTTCAAAAATTCAGAGATCTCAACTTGTGTTAAATCACTATTATTCTTTAAGTTGTTCTTTATAATATCAATGGAGGCGGCAATCGGTATGCTTGTATACATGTCTTTTATGTCTATAGTGTGTAAAGAATGCGTTCTGGTGACTTTTAGTTTACTAGTTAATTCACAGAAATGTATCGAATTTTTAAAGGATGCATTAGCCTTGAGTTTGTAATGTGATTTAAGAAATGAATGAGCAAATTGAGCGAGTTTATACGTCGGACTATTTCTGAAATTGACTATTGGTCTGATAGGAATGTTATCTTTATGTATTTTAGGTAGTGCTCTTAATGTTGGTAATTTAGGGTTCATATTGACCATTTTGTTTTTTTGTTTTTCATCTAGGATGAATAAGGTGTTTTTCAGGAGCTGTTTAAGTTTCCTTTGTAAACATTGGGTGAGGTCTTTTTGATTTATCTCAAAGTTGGGATTGGTGAGGAAATCTTCTGTTTTATTAATATAATCATTCTTCTTAATGATGACTGTGGTGTTGCCTTTGTCTGCTTTAGTTAGGATTATTCCATTATTCTTTCAAAGTTATAGTTACGTCAATACGGACCTGAATAATCGATATTTGTTTACTATCAGAGAGTGTTTGTTTCCACGGAAACCAGAGATGAGGGGAAAGAAAAATAATGTGTATTGTCAAGGAATAGTTGTTTAGTGCACTCACAGGAAAAAACAGTTTTCGGGTGATGTTGTACTTCGCAGCACAATTGCGTTAGAAGTTAGGTTACGTGACTACAGATGCTGGGACAGAACTTCATCACAGAGCATACGAGATGTGATAAAACACGGAATAATGTACGCTGAACATGTCAAACATCCTCCACCATTGTTCTAAGGACTCTCCAGTACAATGTCAGGCAACAATTTCAAACATTCCACATGAAACTTGATTAGACGGCGGTACAGTTTAGGTGCGAACTTCGAGAACGTCAATAGACGGCAGTACTCCCGTGGGCTACGAACAACAGTGCCGTAAATATACGGCAGTACTGCTTATTGGGTTAATGGTAAGAATTAAGCCAATCCAATGAAAACCCACCAAATTTAACAATGAAAGCCAGTCAGAGCAGTATACATCCAAGGCATGATTTTTGATTGGTATTTGGTTTCAATAGGACACACTGGGTAATCAAAACGCACTGCATATCTCTTAATTACAGGGAAAATCTTGTAACACGAACAAGTTACCAGTAAAATGCAGGATGTCAAACACTGTAATTACACATTTTAGATTATCTTATCGTTTGCGAGTGGAAAAATTAGCATATCTTTTTTGAAAATACAGTTGAACCTGCTTTATACGTAACTCTGTTCTGCGTATTTCGTATTTGTACGTAATTTGTTTTAGGTCCCGGCAAAATGTAATTTAAAAGCGAGTTAATTTAACTTTATTTATACGTGATTCACTGTTATACGTATGAAGTGTCAGTGAAATACATCTGAGTTTTGCGGAGCCTAATTTTAATTAAACGAGCACGTGGTGTTATAAAAGAAACTACAGTACTGTATTTATGTAGTTTCCTCTTGTCGGCGTAGACGGGAAGTAGAGCGGTTGGGTTTCGGTGCTGAAACAGAACACAGAGTTTCTGTCTCTTGTAGGATATTGCCTAGATTGTTCACACGAAAACAATTCTCATATTCAAACAAATTTATTTTCTTTTGTTTCCGAGCTGTAACCGCCGACTCGGCTGGTAATTTAATATTTAGCGGCATTGTGAAGGTCAAAAACGATGCAGCTAGAGGAGGAGCAAGATAAAGAGCGAAGGGAACTCGCTCAGTTGGCTTTTGTTACGCCGCCAGTAAGGAAGGGACTACAATGTCACTCTGCAAAACTCGGTGCTTTGATTGATATGAGAATTTCTTTCGTGAGAACAATGGACAAGTAAAATGTCCACGGTGCTGGTATCTGGTGTGTACTGTTGAACAGTAGTTTTATCATTCAGTTGCTTTCGATTAGCCATGGAGAACACAATAAGGAAAAGTTATACACTACATGAGAAAGTAAAATTCATACGAGAAGTGGACGCAAATCCACACAAAACAAAAACTGAAATTGCCTCAGACTTAGGGATTGCTTATACCACACTATGTACAGTCATCAGTTTTTAAAACTGGGTTCGAAATCAGCAAAAGCGGGCTGCAGCTCTACCAATTAGTGGTGACATGCTGAAGGCAAAGGCGATAGATTTAGCTAAAATGTTGAGTATCACTGCTTATTTCAAGGCTTCATCAGGATGGTTGCAAGGATTTAAAGATCGTCATGGAATCGCAGGGAGAACAATGTGCGGTGACGCAAAAGCTGTGGACGACGTCACGGTGCAACACTGGAAAGAAGAGGTTCTGCCGGGTATCATAAGTGATTTCCAGCCTGCAAACATCTACAATTGTGATGAGACTGGCTTATTCTACAGTCTCCTTCCTAATAAAACATTAGCTGAAAAAGGTGACTCCTGCCATGGAGGGAAGAAAAGTAAAATTAGCGTAACAGTTCTTCTTACCACCAATGCAGATGGATCGGACAAACTTCCTCCACTTGTGATAGGAACATCGAAGAATCCGAGGTGTTTTAAGGGTGTGAAAACAAAAACTACGGAATATGAATCCAACAGAAATTCTTGGATGACTATGCTTCTAATGGAACAGTGGTTGAAAAAACTGGACATTAAAATGAAACAGAAATTGAAGAAGATCCTTCTTGTTACGGATAGATGTGCAGCATATCCACCTCAAATCGTTCTGGAGAATGAGTGGAACTTTTCCTTCCTAACGGTACCAGTGTTCTACAACCACTTGATTTGGGCATCATTGCAAATTTCAAAGTGCATTATAAAAGAATGCTGGTTCAACATTTAATAACACTGAGTGATGCAGGAAATGAAACTCTCTCCATTAATTTACTACAAGCCATGGACTTTATTGCGGCTGCCTGGAAGCAGGTGTCATCCTCGATAATCAGCAACTGTTTACGCAAAGCTGGTGTCTTACTGGAAGAGGCTGCCTCTAATGATGATTATGGGGACTAAATTATGTCTGACAATGAGCTAACTCTACCGGAGAGTGCAGATTTCGATACTTTTGTGTATTTCGATGATAATCTGGCTGTATGTGGGGTACAATGGGATGAATAGATTATTGCTGATGTATGCCAACAACGCGGTGGTGACGGACCAGCTACAAGCGATAGTGATAGTGATGGAGATGACGACTTGAATCTTGAAACACCTGAACTAAGTGAAGTGTTGAGTGCAATCGATGTGTGTAGGCGTTACATCAGTGCGAAAAGTTGTAGTGAAAATGCTTTGAATTCATTACTACATTTGCAAAAGGAGGTTTATACACTTCATGCAAGAAAAGTGAAACAAACCAAACTATCTGATTTCTTTAAGGCTGGACCAAGTTTAACATAATACAGTACTATATTTTCTGTCTTAATGTATGTATTGTTTGCTAGGATTTACACATGTAGGTTTTTCATTAAATATGTCATGTGTTGTGTAAGTCTGAGTTACAAGTAATTTATTCTCTTCCCCTTGATATACGTTTAAGTCAGGTTCAACTGTAATCATATTTTCTAGAATCTAATGTGCCACCAAATCTAATCTGTACCCTTACTTTCAAAACCTTCAAATAAAAATCAGACTTGTCGGCAAATATAATGCGCCTCTGTAAAAACTACACCTGGTACATCAATGAACTCATGTTACGTCATCATTTGTATTATAATAAAACTTAAATTCATTGATAAATTCATTAATGCTGTGTTAATAGACACGTTTACTTCGAATGATATTTCAGTTGAAATGTACTGTATGTCTATGACTTTCTTCAAGATCACCATTTTGACCCTTATTGAAACCTATATGTGTAATTAGAGCATCCAATTTTCAATACAACACTATTTTTTACTTATTACATTAATTCAAAGTATGAATTAATTATCTCAAAGTATGAATTAATATAATAAGTAAAAAATTGTGTTGTATTGAAAAGTGGACATTATTGTAGATTTCAGTTAAAAAATGCAACACTAGGTGACAGACTAAGAATTAATTTTCAGCACTGTTCTTATCGGAGAACTCCTAGTGATTCGTGTCAAGTTTATTCTGCATTATCCTCTGTCTTAATGAAGGACATGTCATCTTGTAATTCTCGGCGTCTTGCCGTAAAGTAAATTCAACAAAAAATATAAACTTCATTGCTGCTTATTAATGCACACTAATAAAAGATGCCACATTCAGTGCTTTTCATCCAAATAAGTGCAAGCGTGATTGTCAGTGACTACATTGGGCACTGAAGATGTTTCATACAGATATCATATGGTAGCATATTTATAGTGTAGTAGTATTGTGAAAGAATTTCCTGTTCTATTGACTGTGCACCGTATTACGTTTTTGTTCCTCAACCCACTTATTGGTGTTAAACATCATATAACATCGATAACCTCACTAAATAAACTGGCTATTCTTAAAAAACAACCTTTTATCATTCCTCAGGACTCAAGAAATGTTTGCCAGGGTTGATAGCAAAGCAAAAGGTGCCAAAGCATCATCTCACCTAATATGTCCTGAGCCAGGAGGTCACAAATATGCAGCAGCACTTAAGTGGAAATTACCTGCAGTAACACATGAATGGTTACTGGCATGTGCTCGGGAAGGTCGCCGAGTGTCGGAGGAGCCTTACTTGGTTCTGGAGAAGAGCACCTCAGGTAGTGAGAATTTACAATCCAATTTGTGGTATTTTTCTATTTGATTTATAGATAAATGTATATTAGAAATGACTTTTTTCAGCTACTGTATTTCCTTGCATAATCGTCACATATTTTTAGCCTAAAATTCGTGGGGATAAGTAGGGTGCGACGATTATGCGAAGAATATTTAAGTTTAAAGAAGAAAACCATAGTGTTTAAATATATACTGTATCATTATTTGCTGCACACTTGTACGCTTTCTTAATATATGTTTATTATCTAATTCCGTGTGGGGGGATTCTGGAAACTAAGCAGAACTTATAGGATTAGTAAAAGTATTCTGTTCAACTTAAGTGAAGAAAACCTTTGAGACTGATAAAGTGTAATCCTTTAAATCTTGGGAGTATACATGAAAGATGCATTTATAACACAAGTTCACAGAATTGGCAACACTCATCTATAAAATTTGAATTGACACCACTGTTAAGTCTCCTGTTGTGATTTTTATTATTATTTTAAATAATGGAGTGTTGGAAGTATTATAATCCCAATATCATTATTAAAAGAAACTTGACACCAAACATTTTTCAGAAACATATCTGAAAATAAAGGCATCAGCCTGGCTACTTGGCAAGATTGAGCTCAAGTGCTGTCGGTTGGTTGTATGACGTGAGACGAGGACACCTGAGTTGTGCTGAAACGATTCAAAGGTCATGTTCTCATTATGGAATCAACAATATCAGGTGTTGTGCAGCTACTCATATTACCCTGAGCTGCTGGTGTTATCGGTATGGTGCGAGCTCCACTAGCAATATGGAGAGAATGTGGAGGGGCCAGAGGAGAGTTGTATTAGTTCACTAATGCCAAGGTGCCTATTGTTAGATTAAAGTGAGCTGTGGTCAGGCTACAATGCTTGTCTTATTAAATTTACCTTGCGGCAGCTGTTGGTGGAATTACAACTATACAAGGCTGTCCTGGGCTTGGTGGACGAATTGGTTCAAATTCTGTGAGATGTCTGAAATCCTTTTCTGTGGTTTCCTATTTTCAAGGTCACAACTGCTTCCTTCTGACTCCTTGCCAAGTTCCAGTCACTTCTTTCAATAATTCATCTTGTAAGATTAGAAGAAAAAAGTGCCATTTGACCACCCGGCAAATAGAAATTTAATGCACCTCATCCCTGGTGTGGTAGGCTGTGTAGCAATTACCTCTGTGACGGGGCACACAGCATCTTTTGCAAGTGTACCTTGTTTCACTAAGTTTGCCCTTGCTGGAACACACTCTGCATACTCTTGTTGGATTTTTTTTCACTCCTGTAGCTGAAATTTCAACTAGAATGTGGTCATTTATCTGCCCTGAAAGCCTCCCAGGTGGGTCCTTACTTGGGGCTGGTAGGTTAAGCCTCAGTTCAAACACTACCTGAGGGAAGATGATTTGAAAAGAGAAGGTAAAAGGTTTAGGAGTGGAAACTATCTTAGGCAGAAAGGAAAATAATCCAAGACAAAATTATATAGTGAGAAAAAAAATAGTTAAGTTGCTCAAAGCTTGTGGAAGAAAGGTGAGCAAGCGGGTGCCTAAGCGAGAATAACGGAGAGAGCAGCGTGAGCTGAGGTTACCGGCAGGCTGTCGCTAAGTGCTCTTTCCCTCCCGAGCACTAATTTGGGTACTATGTAGGAGCTTAGTGCACTGGCGAACAAAGGTATGCCAGATGAAAATGACATGTATTTTCCCTTCAAGGGTGAGATTTTAGAAAGCATTCTGAAATGCTAGAAAGATTTAAATTAGCCGGGATTTTATTACCCGCCACTGTCTGATCGCCAACAGAAAGACCAAATGCTCCCAGAGTGTACAGAGATAGAACGCCTTCAGAGCGTTTAGTGAGATTTTTATTATTATTAGTAGAAATTATTAGAGAGAACCAATTGTTGCGATTAAAGAAGGTTAATCTCTTACCCAGCGGGGTGCCAACTAAAAGTTTAGAACGGGTTAGAACCCCACCTAACTTGAACAAAACCAAAATTCTAAACAGTGAATAACAGGACAGAGCGAAAATCTCTTCAAGTAGGAAGCTGGCTGAGTGAGCTATACTTGCCTTAATAATTCACTAGAATTAGCTAGAATAGCTAAAAGAAACTTTTTTAGTGATGTTAGCAGAAGTTTTGCTCTAAACGCAACAAATGATTGAGTTTGTAGCCATCTTAGCATTCGGTGATTTTGTTTATTTCTTTGAATATGAAGTAATTTGAAAGAAAAGGTAGGAAAGGAAAGGTCGTACCTAACAGCTCTTAGAGCAATATAAGGTAACTCCAAACAAGAAGCTATCGCAATTGAAGGGGTCAGAGCCATAGTGGGCCAACCACCATTTTTAAAAAATGGAGAAAAGAAGGGTTAAAGTTAAACACTAGTCATAATTTATTGGAACAAAAATCAAGTCATTCAATACATGACATTGTAACTAAAGGATACATAAATCTTGGAGCAAAAAGTAATATTGTTATCTTGACTCCAAATACAAATATAATAGCAACGAAGTTGAACAATTTTCGACATCAAGAATTTGGCCCATTCTGGTTCTATATTTACACTGTGCAATACAATGGGCCATCTCCATTCAGTAGAAAATTTACTTTATTGATACTCGTCAGTGGCTTCTTTGCGAGTTAAATCTTTATAGAAGTCATGGTGAATGGGAGGAATATATTCCAGCATAGAAATTAAATCATCATATTTGATTTTGTTATTGGAATAGGGGCGTTGTAAGCCTGACTTAAGCTGAAAGGTAAAGGCACTGAAGATGATACCTTTACTGTACGCCTTCCTCTGCGATTAGGAGTACAATCTATTAGGGTTTGGACCACTTTGGCTCTAAAATGAGTGGGCAATTTATTTTGCTTAATATTTTGAAGGCACAATATTACACGAATGGAAGTTATTGGAGATGGACCACTTTCACAACAGATAGGGAGTGCAAAATTATCCCGCTAGATGGCATTATCCCATTTTACTGATTTTTGGAGATGGCCCACTATGGCTCTGACCCCTTCAATTTTAATTGCTTTAACAATTATAGGTTTTAACAAGGTTTACAATTAACAAGTAATTTTTGGGTTTAACAATTTGAAGGTCTGAGACCTATGACAAAAACTTGAGACCCTTACAAGGGTTTTCGAACAATGCAAGTTATTATAAGGCCTAAAGTCTATAATGATAATAGTAAAAGGATTTTTCAAAGTAGGGGATATTTCTTATAGAAATATATGAACATTGCTAAGATTGGTTAGATAAAATACCAATGCTTTAAGAATGCCTTTGTGTTGGGAAAAGAGGCTATAAATAATCAATCATGAATTTCTGGACACAGCAGGGGAAGGCAAAGTGGATTAAGAAGTGGATTTATGACCATTAGGATATTTATACAGACTTTAAGAAATGCTAAATTCAAATGGGGCAGGTCGCATAAACGAAGCCTGGGTTACACAAAATTAGATATAACGGTTCATAATTAGGAAATTCTAACTTCTGGATGCAGCTGGAAAAAATGCATATTAAAATGTGGGTTTATAACCACATAGATATTTAAACAGTAATTACTAAATGATCTACCAGAAAAAATTGAGAGGGTGCCTATTTAGGCTAAGCCTCGTTGAGACACAAATTGTTAGTAAAGGAAACTGGAAGTACAGGAAATGGGGAATCAGAGTGCTGGCTGACCTTACTGGTACGAACGCAGAAGAAGCCACACATGCACTGTTGAAGCACTGAAAGTTTGTAGATCATGAGAAAATTGTTACTATTGCTGTTTATGGAGATGCACTGAGCTGAACTTGAATAGGTTTCTAGCGTTATAGAGTTTTAATGTTGCAGTTAATATAGTTCAATTTAACTTAAAGTTGGCAGTAATTTTGACGTTGTTGAGGGTTGTTCTTCACAGTTTAGAGTCTATTGCAAATGGAAAATTCTAGAACTGTAGTTACGGTTTATAGGAGTAAGCAGAGATCCCTCGTAGGCAGACAAGTTATGTTTTAAACAGCTATGAATTTGGCATAAATCCCTCCTTGCAGGGAAGGTATCCCCTTATTTTAGTACAAGAAATGCTAGATTTCATGATTTCAGTAGCGAGCCTAGTTGGCTAAGCATGACAATTCCCGCGGTTGGTTCTTAAGTTTAGAGGCTGTGACAACGCAGTCATGTAACCCTGTGTACTTTCTGTGTGTGTAGAATGTGTCTGATAACCAGCGTTAATTGTGGTGACTGTATTAGTGTGTGTTATCTGTTTTTTTAAATTCAAGTAAGGACTGCAGACTTTTGAATTTTTCAAATAGTTCCTACTTTTGCTGCCAAACGCCACCGTCAACGACTACTAGTGCATAACTTAGCTACCAGACGCCACCGCAGTCGGCCCTTGGCAACGATCGTAGGAACCTAAGAGCGTTGTTTACATTCTTAACCTATACAATTTATCTTCACACAGGTGTAATTAGTGGAAGGTTCTTTAACATGCCATAAATCTAGGACATGGGACCGCAAACTTTAATTCCCTTCTGAAGGAAGGCATACTGAGGGATATTTAACGCTCTTAAAAAAAAAAGACGACTTCGGCCGGATTTGAACCCGCGATCTTGGGCATAGAAGTTCAGCATGCTACCAACTACGTCACCGAAGCCGCGAAGGAAGGAAGAGAGAAAGAAAGAAAGAAACAACGTAGGGCAGTTATAGAAAGATTGCACAATATTGGGAAATTCAAATACTGCCTATAAAATTCATTAAAGCTTTCTTGACTAGATTAAAACCCTTAAACATGGTTAAAAATCACTTGAAGGTTTTTTTTTGTCGTGTGGCCTCATGAGAGGCCGAGTGCAGGTGGGCGACCTGCGCGTCGGGATGAGAGATGGAATGGATGAAGATAATCAAAATGGACAAGGATGTGGAAGGAAGCGGCCGTGGCCTGTCAGAAGGTACTGTCCCAGCATTTGCCTGGTGTTGAAAATGGGGAAACCACAGAAAACCATTTCAAGGACGGCCAACGGTGGGGCTCGAACCCACGCATCTACCAAGTCAGCAGAGAGCTTGGCCCCATGACCTAACGCTGCGCTTTAGGCAGCGTAGCCACTGCTGTCGGTACTTGAAGGTAATTACTTTGCTTTTTATTGTAGATATGATGGTTCCTGCTGCCGTTAGACACAACTCTAAAACATGGCGTCGATTTGAATCACCTCAAGGGAAAAGGAGATGAGCCTCTTTTGGAGGATTGAACTTTTCACTTAAGCGTCCAGACTAGTAGTGAGTGAGAAATTTGAACACACAGATATCCAGAATGACGAAGGGGAGGGGGGAAGAGACAAAGGAATGAATACAGAGTAGTAAACATAATAACATGAAAAATTCGGCACTCAGAAGTTTTGATACATCAAATAAAGTCTTCATAGAAATTGCAGATGACAAGGACGGCATCTGCTTGCTTGGGTTGAAACCATTCTTGAAGTCGCTGAGTTCAAAGCTTCAACAGGTTACCGCGTGGTGATCTGTTGGTGGGCTACATAGAAATTCCACATCTGGAACTGACTTCCAAAAGAATAAAGAAGTGTTCAAAGAAACAGGAATACATAAAGGGTCACTGTTGGTGTATGCGAAAAGGGAAATAAAGGAACTAATGAAAAAGAGAAAAAGCAAAGAGCAGCGACTGCTAACTTAACTAAACGTGTATTCCACAGGGGTCCTCTTGGACAGGTTCGACGAAGTGGATGGTTGACGATCAGAAACACCTCGATTTCCGGTCATCCAGGCCCTGGCCACTCCCATGAGAAAATGCTCAACTTTTTCTGAGTGTTTAAGGCACAGTACAGCCTAAACGCATTAAATAATGCACAGTTCACTAGATAGAACCCTACTTTCTTGCTCCACTTGTTTGTCTTACGCAAGAGAGTAAAATAAGACAAGAACTGGTCTACTCGATCAACGCCCTTCTTGTACATATTCATACCTGCCAACTTTTACGTTTTTTCCGTTAAATTTCCTTCATCTGCTTTCTTTCCTTCTTCACCTTCTTCTACTCCTCCCTTCTTTACCTTCCTCCTTGGTCTTCCTTTTCTTCTGTTTCTCCTCCTTTTCTTCTTCGCCTTCCCTTCCTGCTTCTCTTTCCTTCTCTTCCTCATTTTCCTCATCTGCCTTATCTTGTTCAACAGTTCCTTTCTTATTATATTTTCTTTTCTCTTTCCCTTTGTCCCTTTTATCTTCTTTTCCCTTATCTTCTTCTGATCCTTCACTCTCTTAACTCCATCTGCCTGACATCCAGTTCTCTTCCTACTCCTTCTCTTTGCCTTCCATTCCTGCTTCTCTCTCCTTCCCTTATTTTCCTCTTCGTACTTTTCTGTCTTATGCTGTTCAACAATTCCATTCTTCTTATCTTTTCTTTTCTCTTTCCCTTTATCCCTTTTATCTTTTCAATTTTCTTCTTCTGATCCCTCCTCTTATCTCTATTTGCCTGACATCTCGTGCGCTTCCTACTCCTTCTCTTTGCCTTCCATTCCTGCTTCTCTCTCCTTCCCTTCTTCATGTTCCTCCTCTCCTTAATCTGCCTTATCTTGCTCAACAGTTCCTTTCTCTTCGTCTACCTTGTCCTCCCGGTCCACCACTTCTTCACTTTATCTTCTTGTATGTTGTCTTCCTCTTTTATCTTATCCTCCACCCTTTTCTTCTCCTTGTCTTCAGTTTTATCCACCTCCTCCATTTCACCTTGTTCTCTCTCTTGTCCATCTTTCACTTCTTCATTACTAACTTCCTTACGCCCCCCCCTGCATCACATACTTCACACATCTCCTCCTCTTCCTCCTCCTTTACAGCCAAACTCACAGATTCTACCATCTCAACTTTCTCTTCTACGATGCATTGGCTAGTCATCTGCTCTTTGACCTTGTCAAGCTTCTCAGACATTCTCACCTCCATACCATCCATCCGGCTGATCATCCTAACTTCCATGCCATTCATCTGGCTGGTCATCCTCTCATCCATCCCTACGGACTTGTTGCTACGAAGCATCCTTCCTCAACATGGCCATCATCTCAGCTTCCATATTTCTTATTTCCTTATTCGTACCCCACGTTGGGCGCCAATGAAACTTATCTATATAGTAATGGTGGGGGTCAACCAACAACAACATGCCCCACGATGGGAGCCATTGAAATACTGTATTTAATTTTAACCAAGCTTGCCACCTCAGGGTAGCGGGGCGATGTACTCGCATAATGAATCGTACAACGTACAGTACACCGACTTCACTAATATACACTTATTAATTAATAACTAATTCTAGATACATAACACAATGACAGTTCAAATGCAAATACCGTGAAGAAAGGTTGAAATCACAATCAATAATGGTTCTTCTCCACTTACAAATTCTTCTTTTCTGGTTGTTCCCTGGGACTCGCAACTCTTAAGACTTTTTTGTCTACATGTAAGCAAGTTTCCATTACCTGCATCTCTTGTACAGTATCCACAACAACTTTCATGAGGAAGAGTCAATCACAATACTTAATATTCTTCTGCTCCTTTCTTTTCTTCTTGCGTCTTATTAAACGTCTCTTTCTGTCCTTCTTCTCACTAGATGTTCTTTGGCAATCAAAACTATCAATACTTATTTGTCAACATGAAAGCAAGCTTCCATTACCTGCATCTCATGTACAGTATCCACAATAACTTTCATGAGGAAGAGGCAATCACAATACTTAATATTCTTCTGCTTCTTCCTTTTCCTCTTCAGTCTTATTAAACGTCTCTTTCTACATCAGCATACATAAAGACATAACATCTATTCATCCAAAACATCATATTGCCATATCTCAGAAATAGGGGCAGATGACCTCGTAGTTCCGCCCCTTAAAACAACAATAACTAACTAACTATACCTCAGAACATCTTCATTAAGAACATGACATCACCATAGTAACATTGTAAGTAGTCAAAGCCACCTGTCACCCACTGCTGAACCACCACAAAGAATCTAGTTGGCACAAAACACTAGACTCTCTGTGGTGCTCCATCAATAGGTGGCCATGGTTGGTAATCTCATTTACCCACATCACACACCATGGCGCTAACACATACTTCCAGAAATCCGAGGGTGGGCTATGTAACCAAAAATTTCGGTTACATCTATACTAATACAGGGTCTTTATATTTGCTTGGTAAGGACATTCTCGCTCACGGGCTCCGCCAGTGACGGCTCAGTTGCCGGCTGCCGGGTGCTCAAATATATGGCAGAATGCTGTGCTTAAAATCAGTATCATGCATTTTTACTCTCCACGTTTACAGTAGATGCTGAAAATGTTCCCCATCCGCTGTCGAACATAATCGGCATCTCCTTATGAAATTTCCGGTTACTCCGGTTAATTTAGCTTCAGTAAGGAAATAGGCCTAATGACCTTCAGGTCTATTTTTATTGTTTACTGAACCTGCACGTTTAAATCTCTTAGCCAGTTGTTTTGTCCAATTCATAGGAATGGGTCTCCCTGGAAATTTCACTCGAAACTTTTGTCTTGTTCTAGCGCACGATTTCCTGCACTTTATGTACGTATTGTGCAGATATACCCTTCACGTTCAAGTAACGAATATTTCACATCAGGCATTACAGCACTAGACACAATCACAATAAAACAACTGTCTAAGAGATTCAAACGTACAGGTTCAGTAAACAATAAAAATAGACGTAAAGGTCGTTAGGCCTATTTCCTTACTGAAATATACTGCCGTATATTAACAGGAGTAACCAGAAACTTCATAAAGAGATGCCGATTATGTTTGGCAGCGAAAGAGATGCCGATTATGTTTGGCAGCGGATGGAGAACATTTTCAGCATCTACTGTAAACGTGGTGAGTAAAAATGCATGTTACTGATTTTAAGCACGGCATTCTGCCGTATATTGGAGCGCCCGGCAGCCGGCAACTGAGCCGTCACTGGCGGAGCGCATGAGCGAGAATGTCCTTCCCAAGCAAATATAACGACCCTGTATAAAAAGAACTGAAGAGTTTGTCTGTGTGTTTGTGTCTTTAAACGCGCTAATCTCTAGAACTATCAGTCGGATTTGAAAAAATTATTTTTGTATATGATAGCCAGATTCAAGAGGAATAGTTTAGGCTATGTTAAATTTCGGAAAGACCACTCCATTCCCTGCATTTAGACCCTTTTGCACAAATCTACACCGTTTCACCGATCTAATAACGTTACGGACATATTGTCGCTAGGCAACAATGACTAACACTGCATCATGATAGTCAACGCCGCACCATTGATGGACAGGTTGTCACTAGGCAACAACGATTTACTCTGTATCATGATAGTCCGGTAAAATTTGCTGAAGGACACATGGGAAAACTGACCGATTGACAATCCAGGATTGTATTGGACTGTAGTATTCTCTTTGCTATCGTATGCACAGTTAATCAGCATATTAGCAAAATGTAATGTAATGCTATCCTGTCAGAGAAACGTAGTGGCAAATATTCCTACATTCTCCTATCACCGTTTTGCAGTTCTCATGTGTAGACAGTTATTTCATTTGCGGGGCTTAGACAACGTGGTCATGTTGCCCCGTGCATATGGGTGTGTGTGTAGAATGTTTGTGGTAACCTGTGTTATTGTGATTGTTGCACTAGCATGTGTAAATTGGAGATAGGTTATGGTATTTGAGGCATTTTTCAGTGTTGCTCAAGGATTTATTGGACTGTAGTATTCTCTATGCAATCGTATCCACAGTTACTATTTCATTTGCGGGGCTTAGACATCGTGGTCATGTTGCCCCGTGTACATGGGTGTGTGTGTGTGTGTGTAGAATTTTTGTGATAACCTGCGTTATTGTGATTGTTGTACTAGCATGTGTAAATATGGTATAAAGCTCAATGTTGGTTTATCTGTCTGTTAATAATACAAATCTACACCGTTTCACTGATCTGAACCAAAATTTGTATACTTACCCTTTGGAACCCTGTGAGTAACACTGTCTGCGTGAAATTTCAGACAGACCTCTCCAGTCCCTGCATTTAGGCTCTTTGGCACAAGTCTACATCGTTTCACCGATCTTAACCAAACTTAATGGACTTAAGCCTTTGGAACCCTGCAGGTAACACTGTCCACTTGATATTTTGGACAACTCTCTCCATTCCCTACATTTAGAACAACAGACAAAATGAACTTGAAAACTACGTTTTAAGATCATAGAACAATTCATGTCTGTTTATTCGAAGAAGAATCCATTGCAGGTTCCGTGTTGACGTTTAGAATTGAATATAACAAGTTACAAAGTTTCCGCCTAATCAACACACATTTAATTTTAAGTTTGCGTCTCATGGGTACATGTTTCGGAATTTCTGTTAATTCCTTCTTCAGCCCTTTACATTTATATTAGGAAACACCATTACACAGACAAAATAGACCTCGTCAATGTCGAAACATATAATACACTGATATTAAAACACTATTAAAAAATTAAAAACATGACAAACTTATGAACAATTAAAACATTCCTACTGTTTACAGCAACTTAAATATGTAATCGCTATTATGAACATTCTTGCTTAGTGTGCGATGGTTAAAATGTACAGTCATAAATCACTTGTGTGTTAAGAAAAACAATGAGCATTTTGTTAGTGTCCATGACCCAATAGCTTGCAATATTGGTGGGTAAAATGATGACGAAGTGGAAACTTTGATTCCAGCACTTTGTTTGAAAGTGCGCTGGCATGTGGCTATAGATGTGTTGTTGGCACCATGAAATCAGGGACAACTCATTCGACTAATTGACTTTGAAATTTGCATTGACCCATTAAGTGAATGTGCTATCTTGTACTATCAGCTCCACGGACCTGAAATGAAATCGTTCGGTGGTTGAAATTTTGGACCCTATTTAACAAAAAATTAATCTTAAAGACTGCTCTGAAAAATTGGACTTATGTGGAAACGATTTGAAATGCAATGCGCCTATAACATGATATAGTGCTGGGTGATCGGCTCATACACCTGAAGAAAAATTTTGAGAAAGATTAAGAAAATTATTGAAAATGAAAATCCACAACCTGCTTCCAGTCTCCGACCGGGTCAGGAATGGAATGAATGAAGCCCCCATCTAGCGGCGAGGATATGGACTGTGCCGGCTGCCGAGGCCTGACGCACTCCTCTGGGGCAATGATTAAATGAATGACAGATGAAATGAAATGATAGTGGAGAGTGTTGCTGGAATGCAATTTTGACAGGGAAAACCGGAGTACCCGGAGAAAAACCTGTCTGCCTCCGTTTTGTCCAGCACAGATCCCACATGGAGTGACCGGGATTTGAACCACGGACCCAGCGGTGAGAGGCCGGCGTGCTGCCGCCTAAGCCACAGAGGCTTTTTTTAAGAAAATTATTATTTTATTTAAAAGTGAAAAGTTGCGTGGAGCAAATTATGTTTGATTAACTTACCGATGTGAATGCTAGTGCAATGCGATATAGGTAGGTTAAGTGCAATGCTGCTTGTGGTCCGGTGTGTATACAACTGACCTACTTGTACTGCGAGCAGAGTCAGCTGCTGCCTGGCGAGGTTGAGGAGAGCAGGTGGGCGGTGGGGAAATGGAGGGGTACAATCAAATGTTCTCGAAAGAGAATCAAAATGAGTATTGTCCGTTGAGCCATTGTAATTAACACAAAAAGTGATAAAAATGTCCAGCATAACTCAACACATTGCTAGCGTTTCGCCCCAGCGTGCCAATTGGGCTCTTCAGTTGGTAAAGGCACACCTACCAAGACGCGTAGCTGGTACACACTGAGAAGGCCATGCAAGACGCCTCGCCACATATGTGGCCACGTCACGAGCATGCCAGTGCATGACGGGAGTCAAAAACTCCACTTCCAAAAAACAATAAACCTTGCTTTGGCATTGAATACAATCAAATGTTCTCGGGTGGGGCGGGAATACCGGTGTCAATGACCTTACTGTTGTCTATGGAGGTTTTAATTTTTTGGAAATGAGGTGGTCTGCTATTGTATCGAACAATACATTGGTATCAAAATGCTCATTGTTTTTCTTGACACACAAGTGATTTATGACTGTGCATTTTAACCATCGCACACTAAGCAAGAATGTTCATAATAGCGATTACATATTTAAGTTGCTGTAAACGGTAGGAATTTTTTAATTGTTCATAAGTTTGTCATGTTTTAATTTTTTAATAGTTTTTTTTATAGTGTTTTAATATCAGTGTATTATATGTTTCGACATTGACGAGGTCAATTTTGTCTGTGTAATGGTGTTTCCTAATATAAATGTAAAGGGCTGAAGAAGGAATGAACAGAAATTCCGAAACATGTACCCATGAGACGCTAACTTTAAATTAAATGTGTGTTGATTAGGCGGAAACTTTGTAACTTGTTATATTCAATTCATGTCTGTATAAGTCAATTGTTGGCTGGCAATGCGAGCTGCATCCCGTCACCCGTAGCAGAATTGCGAAAATAGTTACAACTTGCGCTGCTTATAAATTGGAGTCACTGGGAGTAATTATTGCAAGAAGATTTCTTAGGCCCCTTAAAACAGTTATCATGAAAATATTATGCCTCTGTATAAGTGCGATGGTGTTGGTGCAGTACATAGAGGTAATCAGCTGCAATAAGTGTTGGTGCTTTCAAATTTACTTTCATTTATTCAGATCCTTATCCTTGAGCGGTATTTTCCAAAGTGCTCTGATTATTTTCCTATGGCACTATGTGACAAAAGACGACACTATTGATCTCTACTTTTCTAACAACCAATGAGTGGGGATAGGAAAAATACGCGATGACGAATTTCTCAAATTATTAAATGAAGTAATACACAGGTGGTAATGTGTTTCAATAACCCTAAAAATGGCGAAAAAAATTATTTTTGAACTCGCGAATTTCGCATGAAGACGCGAACTTTGCGACTTTTTTCATGTAAATGCTAATTTTAGGTTTTTTCTTTACAGTGCAGTTCCGATAATTCGCGGCAATTAATGCACGAATTTCCGCGAATTATTGAAAACTGCAAATCATCCACAGTAATGTTTTTAAGCCTAGCCAAGAGAAAACTATTGGTTAAAATATTGAAATGTATTTTATGAACACTCTAAGAAAAATTATAATACTTTAGAACATAGTATTGTAAGACACACTATGTGGATTATACCAATATTAAAAACTAGGAAGAATGACTGTCATCACTTTTTGTTTCTTAGATGGTTATTTTTTTCTAATTTTAGATTACACAATTTTGAAGAAAACAATATATGAGAACGAAAATTCATCTCGATTTTCTATATAAGAGATAAGTGTGACTATAGACACACTAGCTTGACTGGGGGAACTTTTGGGATTTCCTTTGCATCACTCCTGCGCTCAATATGTACTGGATCTCAGTTTACCTCACCGACAGTCAAATTCCGTGCAATATCCTAATTGCTTTCAAACCATGATTGTCTTTATCGAAGTCTAACTACTGGATGTCACTTTCTTCTGCATCTTGACATTCATCCAGGTTTTGCCCTAATGTCATCATAGTGAGACCACCTTGCCTGTTTAAAATATCGTCTTCACAGAAGCCGACAAACGCTTGTTTTTGTGCGAGTGTAGTAGCGGTAATCTTCTCCCATGACTTGACTGCATGGAGAGCATCCAACAAACACGGATAAGATTGGAAACTTAACGGTAGATTGCGGGCCTCACTTTCTGCATACAGTGATCTCTATCAATCTGGGTGGTCATCCTAGTAAGTTACAGTACTTAGTTATTGAGGTTTTAAGGGCCGGAACAGCAAGGTCATCTGCCCCTTCATCCTAGTAACTACTTGACGCGTGGTGTCATATAGTGCGCCTTTCAGACATTAATATCTAGATGGCAAGTATCCAGATCAAAATGTGCCACTGTTTCCGACCTGAACCAGTATTAACTGGGTGGTCTTCTTGATTTCATTCTGTAGTGTGCCTGTCAGAGTACTTGAAAGATATTTTGCAATTTATGAGTGAAGTAGTAGGGACTTATACTGTAACTCTGGTGTTGATTTTCTCAACAATGTTTCACATGACGAAATACTTGAGTTTCAAAGAATTTAGCACAGACATCAATGAACTCATCCTCTTATTAGAAGGCAACATCCAACTGTTCACTTTCTTGATGGACATCTACAGAGAATTCAGCAAGCCCTTACACTTGCTCTTTCTGGAAAGTACTGTATGGTACCAACATTAAGGAGCAGTTGGAGGGTTGTGGAAATGTGTTAAAAACAGGGAAATTACATTCAGTTTTAGTAAACTCTGGGTTCCATGCTCTTGGAAAATTAATCAGCTTGAGATCCGTTGACCCTGGGAACAAGATTTACAAATGTGTGCGTTTGATCCAGCAGAAATAGTGCCAATGAACATCAATGAGGACATTGCAAAGAAAATTAAGAAGCTGCCTTTCTGTGGAACACTGGAAGAAAGTGAGGATACAAAGAACTGCAAACTTTAATCAAGAAGCAGATGCACGACAGGACCAATACCAGACATTGTTGGAGTTTTGCAAGGAATGACAGTTGTATTTCCAAAGTTCTCAGAATCTGTGTTGAAAACCATTTGGATACCCTGTTCCATACCTGCCAACTTTTACGGTTTATCCGTAAAATTTACGGAAATTGCAGCATTTTACGGTTTTACGGACGAACGGTGTCATTTTACGATTTCGCGGACAAAAATTTGAAACGATAATTTACATTCGATAATACCGCCCACTTCCGTACAATCGATTGTTTGCGTGGGTCGAAGGCAAGTCCACGATAGTCGATAACTCGTTCTTTGATATGATTCGTACTTTTAACCGTGTGATGGCTGTGTCGTCATCGTAATTGAATTTGAAGCCGGGATAACCGTTCTTGCATGTGAATCTTAGGTGTTGACAGGCTCTGCTTCGCATATTCTTTGTTCCGCTCCGTTCGCTCGTTGCGATTTAAACCATATTCTTTGACCACGTTAGTTGTTCATTGTTCGCGAAGTTGGCGTTCCTTGAATGTTTTCGTCTTTTAAGGTTATGGCATATTTTAATGAAGCGTTCGAGTTTTTGGCTATAACTTCGTGCTTCGCAGTTTCCTGTATTCCTTGGACTAATTACATTCGTTCCACGTGTGTGTGTGTTTATTTTTTTCTACCATGTGCATATTCTATCTTCACGAGGTTGGCGTCGTGTTCATTTAATGGTTGGTGTGTTTTGACATGTTTTAATGAAGTGTTGGCTGTCTTAATTGTTTTATGTTATAATTTTATGTGACGTTCAGTGATCCAGGTTCCTTTCGATGTTTTAGTAGATATCGAGAATGAACAAATCCAACAAGAAACAGTACTTCCAGACATTTAAAGAATCATACTCGGTTGATTTTCCGTGCATACTAAAATCAAGAAAGAGATAAAAATTTGCCTTTTGCACGGTATGTGGGTGTGATATTAATATTGCATATGGTGGAAAAAACGATTTAAGTAATCATGTGAAGTGCGGTAAACACATTAGTTATGTTAAATCGAAGAAGATAGCAAGAAAATCAACACCTTTTTTGCTAAGTCTGGAAACGTTTACAGTGACGTAATTAGGGCCGAGTGTCTGTTTACTTCCTTTTTGGTGGAACACAATGTGCCCTTAAGTGCGGCTGATCATGCTGGAGCTTTATTTAAGAAGATGTTTCCCACATCAGAAGTTGCAAAGAAATATAGTTGTGGTCGCACGAAAACGACATGTATTGTAAATAAAATGGCAAAAAATGCATCATCTGAAGTTGTTAAGTGCCTTCAGAACGGACCGGATACAGATAAATTCCTTTTCTTTTCATCAGTGAGAAACTACTTTTATACTGCCTGTGACTACATCATCAACAAGTTTCCACTCAAGGATGACGTGTTAAAGAATGCTCAAGTTGCTAGGTTAGACAAAATTGAAGATTCACACTTATCTTCCATTCGTTTTTTCTTGGAAAAGTTTCCTATCATGTTATGCAAGGAAGAGAATGAAACTACAGATGAGGTGGTGAATGTGCTTCAGAGGCAGTTCACAGCTCTTCAGGTAGATGACTCTTTGGCTGCACATCAAGATGCTGCAAGTGATTCCAGTTGGGCACAAATATCAAGAATTCGTGGAGCCGATGGACTTCTTAAGTATAACCGAATTTTTAGAGTATTGCTCTCTATTCTCACCATACCCCATAGCTATGCAGAATGTGAATGTTTTTTTTTAGCTTTGTGAAGAAAAATAGAACACAGTTCAGGTCATCCATGTCCAATGAATCTCTGGAGTCTATTTCTATTTTGAAGACCAGGAGTTCTGGTCCCTGTTATGACAAAACATTTTCTCAAGACTGTTTGCAGGAAGCTAAAAAGGCCACAACCATGACTTAAAAGTCGAACTAGCATGTGATTTGCAGTGTGTATTATATTATTTCTTGCCTGTGTTACGTTAAACAAGTTTTATTGTTTAAAGCCTTTTTCAATTATCGTATATCAGCTTAATCTATCAAGGAAGTCCTGTTATGTCTGCTCCAAACCGATATTCACCACGCCTGCTGCTGATTAACATGGATTTCTTCTTGATTGTTATGTTCATCTACAAATCATGTAAGTAGATATGATTTCATTGAAGTATCCTGTTTAAAGCATGAATTATTGTATTTTGTAGCCCAGAAGTATTATTATTTTCGTCAAGCCGGGGTATGTCGAAAATCGTTAGATTTTTTTTGTCGCGCGTGAGTTTTACTGATAGCCCTTTTCAAAAGTTGGCAGGTATGCTGTTCAAATGCTGTGAACTTTTGTTTTTCAGCCTACACTAGCACGTTAAGTGATATGCGTCACCATCTGTCACAAGAGAATTTGGAGCTCTTTGATGGATGACTGAAATGTGTTATGTTATGCATGTTATCCATGATATTTAAAAGTCCCACCTAAAATTTATGATTTTGAAAGTACCGAAAAGTGCACTTGAAACCACCGAATTTGCCACTTTAAAATACCGTTTTCTTCACTCTGAAATCACCGAAAAATTCCAATTCCTACCAATGAGATATAGGCCCTATGCAGTATCTTTTATTTCACATACTCCTCTTTCTAATCATATTTTTCAATGTGTTTGTAAATTACATGAGTCGGTACTGTAGTTAGTAAATAGCCGTTTCCCTATTCATTGTCATTATCATTACGGGAAAATGACCTGAATGTTACGTCCATTATACTGTACTACTTATCATCATCACCACCACCACAAAAAGTTATATTTTTAAAATATTTTTTTTGTGTTTAAGTTTTATGTGCCAGTTCTGTAGTAGTATTCATTATCATCCATAAAAGAAACAAAACCACCGGGAGAAGCCGGGCACTACTGCTAGTTATTAATAAATCCGGTAGTTCTCCTTTGTTAAAAGCCAGCCGTATACGATCATATGTACGTCGAAATCGGCTTTGCGACGCGAAGTAATCTACTCCTTTCCGTCTGAGAAGCTTTCTTTTTGTGGAAGTAAAGCATTGATATGGCAATTGTTGAATTTGAAGAGCACAGCGAAACTGGGCAATTACTGTATATATTACTCATCTTTTAACCTCAATTATTATGAAAACTGAAAAGAATGAGAAAAGGGCACACCCATCAACTCAAATCACATGTTATAGCATCTGTTAATTTGTTTTCATCACCCTTACGCTAGTTCCAGATAACTGCAACACCCTCGCTTCAGTTCACGAATTACGTAAGCTATATTTCCCCGTGCCCGCCCTCAAGGAAATGCATACTGAGGATGCCTTGAGTGGTATACATCAGTTCAATGCATGTTTTCGGCATTAACAAGAGTTCTTAGTTTAATGTGAAATATTTTTCTGTATTATTAGGGAACCTGACTTTTCACAACATGTTTATTTGCGAAAACTTTTGAAACTCTACAGAAACCTCTCATTTCTGTTATTGGCCTCTAAATTTGGAGACAGTCTCAAAAGTCCAGAAATAACATGATTATAATTTAATGTCGCAATCTTGCAAAATCATATGGTTTCGAGAGAGGAATAAAATCTCGAAATTGCTTTGAAATACATTTATTTTAAAAAGCTATCCGTCTCGTAAATATGTGACATCCAGCATGGTTAATTCGAAATTCCGTTATATGTCGATATTTCCTTCGAACTTTGGTTCCATCGGATATATGATCTAACTGGTTATCTCGAAATCTTGTATAATTCGTGATTCGAATTCTAAAGAAAATGTGCCCTCTTGTATTATTCGTGCAATCCTCTCAGAATAATTTGTAAAATTCGATACCTTCTTCGAAAGTTCATCCACCTGAATCAAATCCTCAAGACAGCCGGCTGACCGGACGACTTGCTTGGGGGAATCTCGTCAAACGGATTGAGATCGACGCCAGTTGCATAAAATCATAAAACCCGTGTCCGATCGCGAACTTGTGATCACGAGGACTGGGGGAATCCTGTCAAACGTTATTGGGCACCCATCGCAAAACATTCCGAAATCTAATCGCTACTTTTCCCGTGACCGTATATAGGGCCGTTCTTAGGGGTTTCAGCGCCCTGTGCGAAATTCGATTTTGTGCCCCTCTGTGCGAGGCGGGTTGCCTAAAGCGGACAAATAATGAGGTACCGGTATCATAAGAAGGAATCATGAAAATATAAAGTAGAAAATGCAGGCAAAGACAAGGCACTGAGTTATCGGATGAAATTAAATAACATGAACCTAAAGTACTTTTACCCATTTACTATATTACTTGAATATGTTTTACTTGCGTTGTAGGAAGGGGATAGTCAATGTAACATACAAAATATCGGCTGTACGCTCGCATGATGCAAAAATACTGGACTTTATTATCTAATAGGTGATGCGTAACATATTACAATAACTATTTTACAGTTGTGATGCAAAATGTCAACATAACAAAAACACTGGAAAAACACACTTACAGGAATCAAACTTTACTAATTCAAACGACTTCGACACACAGGAAGAAACACACTAAAACCCAAAACCTTATGAGAAGGGAGCTTTCCGTGCTTTGACTGAAGCAAACTGTTTTACTAACTGAGCTAAATCGAGTGAACGCGCAACATCGTTCTGTATTGAAATTAAAGCAAGTTTTGACAGTCTCTCTTGGCCCATTGTAGCACGCAGGTAGGTTTTAATCAACTTCAATTTTGGAAAGCTACATTCACCTGAAGCGACAGGTACCGGCAAGGTTAAGAAAATTCGCAAAGCTACATCGACGTTTGGAAAAACTTCAATCATATTCGTGCTGTAAATGAACTGCAACACAGCGCGAGGGTTTTTTGAGTTTGGTGGTAGGCATGGGCTCAAATGTTGCAGCACAGAACGTAGATCCATCCCACTCATGTCAGACTCATTATTTCCACTGGAAAGCTGCTTTTGCAAGTTCAAGCTACGATCCATGAGTCGAGTACTATCTTTAATAGACCCAGGCAGTGCCTTTAGATCATACAAAAATCCCCATGTATCGGAATGCTCTTTAAAGAAAAATAATCTCTTCCTTACAGACTTTAAAGCTACTGTTAGGAGTTAGTCACAGAAACCGTTGTTTGAAGTGTCGTCGTAGCTTCACTTGTTTGCGCTTAACCTTAGCCTGAGATTCAGCCTCTGTTAGCTCCGGCTCCAACTCTGACTCAGAACTGACACTCTCAGTGCCTGACTCGATGTCATCTTCCTCAATCAACCTTTTAGTGGGTATAGTCTTCCTTTTCCGTCTACCTTCTTCAACCTCAAGGGACACAGCCGCAATGATTTCTTTAGACGAAGTTATAGCGCTTTCCTAGCCGTCTTGGGAATATTTTTCAAGGTACGCGATACAACCTTCCGCGAAAGAAGTCGCCTTTTGTATATCAATTGCTTCTGCTTGCATGGATTTGCTAACTATGTTTACTTGAAACAAAATGTCGTGCCATACTACGACACCAACGACAAATTCGAATGTCACAATTATTTTATGCCAAGTATTCAGCTTCATGGCGTAGCCCCGAATAAAAAGCAGGATTTTCCTTAATGGCCTTTAAGCCTGCCACTACGCCTACCCCATTCGTATCGTATCGAAAAGGCCTCACTGCATCTATGCAACACTCCCAGCGAGTGTCGCTCAAATCTTTTAGAGTCAAATTACAAGTGTGAGCCAACAAAATAGACCACCGGCTAGGAAACGACGAAACTAAAACATATAAGCGTTGACTAATGCCAAATAGAGTAACGCAGTAAGGACAGCATTCGGCTGAGTCAGATAAAACTAGGTTTAAGGAATGGCTACCACATGGAACATATTTTGCGTGCGGGAACTTTTTTACAATGCGAGTTTGAACTGCTTTATGTTTACCTTTCAAAGCCTTGACCTCTAAGGTCTTCCAGCTTTAACCCCATTTCTGTCGAAGTATTAATGATCAGATCGGCACATTATCGGACTGATCATTAGGATTTGTTTGAGAAGATCTCCCGTCTATTGATGTTGAAGGTCGGACGAATTTTTTAAAAGCTTCTGCTGCCTTCTTGTACTTCTGCATGCTGCAACCTTCGTTTTTTGTTTGCAGCTCCACTAGCTTTACCGGAGGAGGCCATTGTTGTAGGGTTTCTCGTTCTTCGTCCCGACTTTACACCATCCGCACCACGCACTCGAATGAACGCCAATTACACTCCCGTGTATTGTGCTAATACGTCCTGCCATCTACGAGCGGGTCGACGCCGACTTCGCCCAGCCACACGTGCCGTTTGTTATGATTTCTTTCTCTTTGACTCTGTCTCCAGCTCGTGCCTCACCCGCACCCCTTTCTCCAACCTCACTCCCTCCGCCTTCCTCGCTTTCTTTCTCTCTCCTTCGCCTTGCTACAGCTCTGCTACAACAGCGAACCGAACCGAAATATCACGGAAATGCCCGGGCGCTGCTGAAGGGCGATTTGATTGGTCCCGGGCGTCAAGCCGGGTTGCGTTTCCGTGATACTGAACAGGCAAGGCAAGGGAGAGAAAGATATACTGTTTGCTAATCACTATTTCACTGAGTTTAACTTCGGTCCGTCACGGTCTAAGGTGCGCGTAGGGTTTTCAGTCGTGAGAGATAACACCGGTTGAAATTTTTTAAATTAAACTGATTCCCTTATTTGTTTGAGGAACTCCATTTACCTATCTTTGGGAAATGCCTTCGGCGCCCCTCAAACCGTTGGCGTCCTGTGCGACCGCACATGTCGCACACCCCTAAGACCGGCCCTGACCGTATACTTTGAAGCGTACGGGGAGCAAGAAGTGTATCAATCCACTTAAGAATGACTACGTAGCATCGCAATTTTCATTTCTCCTCGTGATCCACCGTGAACTCCCTACTACAGCATAGGGACAGCGGGAATTATGGCGCCGACCATACAACATGCCCATAACTTCTCGTGAATTTTAACCCTGCCCAGCCTCGAGCTTACCTCCGCCATTCTGCCAGGACAGATAGGACAGGCAGACAATCGTTGAGCGGCCGGGTGCGGCGTCAATTGCATATTACCGCGAGGACAACTTGAATCTCGTAAAGCGGTCGAGAGCGGCAGCGATTGCGATACATCGCGATATTTCTCCGCATTCGATGACTAGAACAAATGGACATCAAGCGTCGGCGCCGATTGAGTAATAACGCTTTATTTTCCCATGCCCGATCTGAAGGACAATGGAAATCTCATCGAACGACTAAAAGTGACACCTATTATGTAAATGGCGATTTTTCTCAGTGTTCTATCGTGTAAACTACGGGAGTCTCGTCAAACGGCTGAGGCCAGCGCCGATCGTGTAAGATCTCGATATTTCTCTGTACTTGACTGCGAAGACAGGCTGTGAACAAATGTTTAGCCTGATTAAGAACAGAACACAGTCCAGGTCATGGATGTCCAATGGAACTCTGGAAGCCATTTCTATTTTGAAGACCAGACATTATGAAGAATGTTATACAAATACACATTCTATTGACTTTCTGACGAAAGCTAGGCAAGTCACAACTTTAGCTCTTAAATCAGACCCTTATTATGTTATCGGTTACTGTAGTGTTTTATATCAATGCAGTTGAACTCTTAATTTTCCGAAGTGAAGAAAATACTTGTATATACATGTCAAATGAATCTCTGGAGTCGATTTCTATTTTGAAGACCAGGGATTCTGGTCCCTGTTATGCCAGCACCTTTTCTCCAGACTTTTTGCAGGAAGCTAAAAAGCCACAGCTATGAATTTAAAAGTGCAAGTAATTTCCAGCGAGTGATAAGTGTATTACCTAGGTATATTATTTCAAGGAAGTCCTGTTATATCTATGCTCCAAACCAAAATTCACGACACCTTTTTCTTGAGGGTCATGCTCGCCTACAAATAATTGGCGTATGATGTAAGTAGATAAGATTTCATTGAAATATCCTATTTAAAGCATGAATTACTGTATTTTGTAGTCCAGGAGAATTATTGTTTAGTGCTGGGGTATGTCGAAATTTGTTGGATTTTTAGGTGTGCGCGAGTTTTACTGAAAGCTATTTTTGAAAGTTGGCAGGTATGCATGCATATTATCAATTATACATTTCGATTTCATAATAACCTGTTCAGTCTTTCTGTCCCGTTTACCAGTACCAGTACATTCCATAGTGGTGTCATGGATAGTAGATACCATTCTAACAATTATTTTGTCCTTCCAAACTACGAACAGGACCTCCTCTTTTCGCACTAAAGTCATCTCCCCTATTTTCAGTTCCTTAGATCTAAATTTCACTTCACCTGGCAAACCACGATTCTCCCTAATTGTGCCACGAACTCTTGTTTTATGTTTAAGAAGGGTTTGAGATGTGGACACACTATTATAATAATTATCTTGGTATGTGTGATGCCACATACCAAGGAAAGGCCTCATGACTGATAAAATTGTTTCTTTCAGTTTCTTTCCTTCTCCTTTATATATCTCCATATTGCATAGAGAACCTGTGTCACTCTCACAAACCATTCTCACCAAAATACCATACTTGGTCAACATTCCTGGGTTATGTAGAGCCCTGCGCGGATAAACAAAATGTTATCCGCACGCTTTTTATCCGCATCCGGACGACTGTTATCCACCCAGTATCCGTATCCGCACGCTTGGTATCCGAATCTATTGAATACATTTGAGGAGAAAGTCGATCCTCGAGGCTATGTGTGTCATGTGTTATGTTTAAAATGATTATTATACAACCCTTTTCAGTTCAGAGTGTTAATGGCATAATTTGAATGAGATTGGCTTAAATCATCATTTTACATTTGTCATGGATAAAACATATCAGAAAAAAAATGATATGTCATGAACATCTGAGTCCTAGAAATGATATTCAACAACACAGCTATGCAAACTATATCCGCATGGTGAAAAATGTTGCGGATATCCGCGCAGGGCTTTAGGTATATGTCCTAAATTTGAGGTGTCCTCTCCATGGGATCATTCCTTCATCCAATGACAGTTGTTGCTTTGGTTTGTATAATGTCTGAAATTTTGGCAGGAAATAATCTAAAAGGGGCTGAACTTAGTGAAGCCTATTTGTATCATGTGTGGCCTGACTGTTGTCACTGAAATGAAGGAATGTGATGATCTGCTCAAATCTCTTTCTGCTCATTGTTTTGGAGTATATGGGGGTTTCAGTTACGGGATCGGTTGACCAGTTGTCTTTCCAACATGACGTTTTTTACCTGTGCCATTAATATAAACAAAGCAAAAAATTTGCACATCTCACTACTGCATGGTGGCCACTACTCCTGGAAAACCTGGAAATCCTGGAAAACCCCTGGATTTTTATTACATCTGGAAAACTCGTGGAAAATAGCCACTGTTAATTATAAAAAAATCTTTCCATCTTACCGGTAAATCATACTCCTGCTGCGGTTTTGGGTGAGCACTCTATCGTTAACGAAAGAAATTTCCTCAGGCTACCTGTTTCTGTGTGGGAGAACACCCGATAGTACGGTATTTTTGTAAAACATATTGAGTATAGACAACTTCACCGCAATAAAAAAAAAATCAAGCGGGTATTTCAGTCACAAAGGCTTTTTTTAAACAACAATTAAATCATTTGTGTGTAGGCTTGCGTATCAATAATGCAATCACCGCTAATTTTTGTAAACATCTGTATAAATAAACCAAACACAACTGCTTTATTTTGGTCTTAAAGTAGGCAACCGATAAAGCCTAGCCCTCCCCCCCCCTCCCCGGACTCGCGCTTATTTTTAAGCCTGGAAAAATGAGAATTACTCCTGGAAAATCGTTAACAGATTTGTGTGGCCACCATGCTACTGGTTACATCAGTCCACTTCAAGCTCTTAGGGGACAAATTGTGTGATGAAGGTTTTTGCTGGTGATACAAGTTCGTCTGCTCGGCAACAAGTTCAAAAATATCATCTCCAAAAATTAGGCCTACTACTTCGTCAATGTTTTGAGGATCATCTGGTCTTACCGTTATGCCAGGAACTCCCGGGAAATCTTGTAAAGTCGGTGCACTACTATTTTCAACCCATTCATTAGTAGAAATAGAAATGTCACTTCCATTTACACTCACTATATCGCTTTCAGCCTCGCTCTCGACCTTCACTACTTCACGTTATTTTGGAGGGGGTATATCATCGTCACCTGAGATACTTTCGTCTGAAGAGCTTTCAATATCAAACTCGCTATGTTCGTCAATGGGGCAATCTGAATACTTACCTGTATACAATTCGTTATTAATCTTGTCTGCATCTAAACTCACAGCCAGCCTGGGAAGCGCAATCCTACCCACCACATGGTTCATTATACCATGTAAACAAGAGGTTGGAAAACAAAACAAATGAAGCGCAAAATAGCGGGAAATGGCAGCAAAGAAGTTTCGTTAGATGTCATAGAATGTACTTGTTCTGTGAACACGAGTTCGTCCCGCCACCAACGTTCGGCTAGTCAAACAAGAGTCAACTCGGGTCCCGTCCGCATTGTGTTAAATGCTACAAAATGCTAATTTCTAAACTTCAAAATGCTTTTTTTCAAGATCAAAATGCTACAAAGTCAATTTTAAAATGCTATTTTCTCGTATCTAACTAATGACTTGTCACCTCAACAGTACTCAATTATATCTATTACTTGTCCTGATATATTTGTTTTATTATGTAGGCTACATCCAAGCCGGTCACCTTATATAGTATTATTTTAGTCCTAATTGCTTCATTATATAATCGGTAAAAAACCTTTTTAACCAAATTGCTACAAAATGCTAAATTCAGAAATCAAAATGCAAAGTATTGGATTTATTGTTGTTGTTGTATCTTATGGCTAGCCCGGATTCCAATCCATCAGCCATCATATTCAATGGGGATGACTGGCATACAGAGTGGTTCAAGTTTTATTTGCAGATTGCTCTTATTGATATATTCTTGGCGAGACTTAAGGGATCTTTTTGTGTTTTAAGATTGGGGCTAGAAACTGGTTTTTTGATCCATGTCATTTGAAGTAGTCTTTGTATACTGAGATATGCATTGGCTGTTTGATGTTTCATCTCTTCTTCTATTGGTAAGTTGTGGGTATATAACTGCAAGCCGGTTACAGGTGTGATTTTTATGGTGCCTGTTATGATTCGTAGGGCATTATTCTGACACCTCTCGAGGCGATCAATGTTTGACTGGGATGCTGTAGAGAGTACTTCTCTGCCATATTTTATGATAGGTTTGATGTAAGTATTGTAAGTTTTGTTAATTGTGTCTTGAGTGCTCCCCCAAGTTGCTCCTGCTAGTCTCTTCAGTAATTTCATCTGTTTGCTTACTTTATCCTCCACATGTTGTACTGTATGTGTTTGGTCCAGTTCTGCTTCTTGTCCATGATGGTACCTACTGTCGGCGCAGAAATTATGTGCACATGAGTTTGGAGATAAATAGCAACACAACCGAAAGGCCTACAGTAAAACAAGTAACATCACCTTTTTCCTTGTTTATTTCTGTGTTGATTGATGATAAAGGTATTTTTAGAAGCTTATTTTAATATCCTTTGTGGGAAGTATAACATAAAAAGTATCGTTTTTTTGCTGGGTTCGTGCGAAGTGTCGACTTTAGACATTCACAACTCTTAACTCAGTTATGCTACAGCACCCTAATTTGGATATATGTTAGTATGATATGTTTTCTGTCTATATGTGAAGTTTCAAAATTTGATCTCCAACACAAACAACGAAACAATCAATTATGTGAAAGGCTCATCTTTTGAAACTGGACTCCCGCAGAAGTTCGTTCTTGGGTGCGTTGTAATCTACATATAATAACCGTTTGCGATATGTAACTATCCGTGATGTAAATAAATGGGTTTAGTTTATATGGATTTATATTTATTATGATTTTGGTTAGTGTTGTTGGCAAGCGAGGTCCGCTGGAAAGTTCATGCTGTGTTGCCGCGTTAGCTTGCTCTGACCCGACCGAGAATGTCACTGACTATTCAGCACTCCGTTCACTCTGCTTCGTCATGCAGTAATTCTTTTGGAATGTAGTACTGTACCTACATTTATATTAAGTAGATGAAAATACTTGTACTGTGCCGCCTGTAGGATGTTTTGTGAAATGGTGTCTGACAGTATACCTTTTCAGTTGATCTTTGTGTTCGTAGGATTTTAGTGGTGGAGAGTCATTTAATAGTTTGGTATACTGTACATTATTTACTATTAAGTTGAATCTCAGCGGTTATAAAATTCAAGAAAAACAGAGAAAGCCAGTCCAAGGAACACGACGTGACAATCAATCAATAAATAAATTAATACATATATAAATAAAATATTGATAAAAATTAAGAATTACTAATTAATTCACAATTTTCCGCATTTTCAACTCTAGGGAAATGCTGGGACGTTACCTTCTGACAGGCCACAGCTGCTTCCTTCCACATCCTTACCCAGTTACTTTCATCTTCATTCATTTCAGCTCTCATTAACTCCTCTCATGAGTTTGGCATCAGGAAAGGCATCCGGCCATCAAAACCATCCGCCACATATAATTTCAGCGCATCTAGACCCCGACCCCGTTGGAAACGGGAATAATAAGGGGTAGACATGCATACATTAATTAATTCACAAGTTCGTAACAAAATCAATAAGAAAAGGAAATTATATGTTATTATATTGTAGCATGTCTGTTCATAACTCAATTATTTTATTAGTGTTTAGTAAAGGAAGGCGGCTTTGGTGGCATAGTTGGTAGCATGCTGAGCTTCTATGCCCAAGATAGTGGGTACAAACCCGGCCGAAGCCGTCGGATTTTTTAAGAGCGTTAAAAATCCCTCAGTAAGCCTTCCTTCGGAGGGGAAGTAAAGCCGACGGTTCCATGTCATACATTTATGGCATGTTAAAGAACCTTCCACTAATTACACCTGTGTGAAGCTAAATTGGATAGGTTAGGAACGTAAACAATGCTCTTAGGTTTCTACGTTCGTTGCCAAGAGCCGACTGCGGTGGCGTTTAGTAGGTAAGTTCTGAACTAGGCCTAGTAGTAGTTGACGGTGGCGTTTTGGCGGCAAAAGTAGGAACTATTTGAAAAATTCAAAGTTGCAGTCCTTATTTGAATTAAAAAACAGATACACACACACTAATACAGCCATCACAATTAACACCGGTTATCAGACAGATTCTACACACACCCAAAGTACACAGGGCTACATGACCGCGTTGTCGCAGCCCCTAAACTGAGGGATCAGCCAACCAACCTGTAAAGGAAGCAATTTCATACAAACTCTGGATATTTAGCTAGTACAAAATTAAACAATAAAATAAATAAATTATACCAAAGTCATATTTTGTCATCCTTGGATGAGTGGCCTTGAATAATGTAAGGATCACATTCTTTGCCAGTGTCAACATCCACTGTTCAACTATGCCCTTAAGATGTGTTAGAGGAAGTATTTTATACACATCAGTGAGTCCCTGTTTATGTTTGTATCTCTGGCATTGTCTTAATATGTAGTTTCCTGTTCCACTCAGGATATTGTGGAATAGATACCTTCTCAATGCCTCCCAGAATCCCGTTTACGGAGTGCGAGATTACTATGATTTTGAGTGCTATTTGTTTTTTCAAGTTAGAGGGCGAGAAAATTGGCGATAAGCGATATCCGGTGCTCCAGTGAGTCGCTGATTGTCTTGGAGTGTCCCTTCGCTCGGTTAAAAAGGTGAATGCTGAGAATGTGAGGGATGAAAATCCAGGACCAGTTAAGAGGAAAAGACGAAATACATTTAACTTGAACATGCTCGGTGCTGATACAGCGCTAACCAGGCAGTGAATATGGCAACAGAGCACGAACGTTCCAGCGGACCTCGCTTGCCAACAACACTAACCAAAATTATCATAAATATCAATCCATATAAACTAAACCCATTTACTTACAACACGAATAGTTACATACCGCAAACGCTTATTGTATGTGGTTTACAACGCTTCCAAGAACAAACTTCTACGGGAGTCTAGTTTCGAAATACGAGCCTTTCACATAATTGATTGTTTCGTTGTTTATGTTGGAGATCAAATTTTGAAACCTCACATATAGACAGAAAACATATCAGACTAACACATCTCCAAATTTGGGTGCTGTAGCACAACTGAGTTAAGAGTTGTGAACCTCTAAATTCGACACTTCGCACGAACCCCGCAAAAAACCTGTACTTTTTATGTTATACTTGCCATAAAAGGATATTAAAATAAGTTTCTAAAAATTACCTTTATCATCAATCAACGCAGAAATAAACAAGGAAAAAGGTGATGCTACCTGCTTTACTGTAGGCCTTTCGGTTGTGTTGCTATTTATCTCCAAACTCAGGTGCACATAATTTCTGCGCCGACAGTAGGTACTTGGTACTTTCTCTTTTTGGAAGTTCTTGATTACTGAACTTGGAGCTTGCCACGGTGGGTGAGTGGATAACGTGTCGGTCTACTAACCCCAAGATTGCAGGTTCGCCCCTGGCCGTGGTAAGTGATTTTTGAAAGACGGAAAAAATACGATATGCATGTCACGATGTTGGCATGTCAAAGAACCCATTTGAATTCAGTAGGCTGAGTTCATAATGGCAAAATTAATCTCGGGAGTTTCCGCCAACACAAAGTTCCTCATTTCTCTACTAGAAAGCGCTATAGTGTTCAAGGAGCTTAGAAGAAAAAAGAAGGAAGATCGTAGTTTTACGTGACCGTGAATCTTGTGATTATGAGCCACGGGACCCCCTTTTTACGTGGAATCCGAACCACAGGACATGGCATTTCACTTCGAAAATCTCACATGCATTGACCGGGAATCGAACCCGGACCGCCTTGGTGAGAGGCATACAGCTAGACCGCTGAGCCACCACGGCCCTCAAGGAGCTTAGATATCTATTATCTAACCTATTTGGCTTCCATAGTGATTCAAGGAACAACGAAATTCGACATGCAAGCTACCCTCTGGGTGTCAAATTACAAAGCTTGCACCCGGCATCCGAGGCCATACGATATTATTATTACTGAACTTGAGACTGAAAGTTGGATTGTGGTGTCTCAGGGAGAAAAACTGGTATACTGTTTTGGTAGTATTGATTTCCATATTATTGTTTTCAGTCCAGTTTTTGAGATTTATAAGTGCCTGGTTCTATCTGTGTTCAAGAAGCATTTGCTGATTTGGGCTGTTACATGCTGTGGTCCAAATGATAACATCGTCTGCAAACATGCTGATATTCACATTACCTACTTCCTTTATTGTTTTTGGAAGATCATTGATGTACACATTGAATAAAGTTGTGCTTGATACAGCTCCTTGTGGGAGGCCTAGTTTTGATTGCTTGCAACCTGAAGTTCTGTTGTTTTAACGAACATTGATCGTTCTTTGGGAAAGGAATCTTGAAAACCAGTTTAACATATATCCATTTACTTTGAAGTTGATAAGCTTCTTTAGCAGCATGTTTCACCATACAGTATCATAAGCTCCTTTAAAATGAATGAAAACTGGAAGGACACTTTCCCTTTTGCTAAAGGCTTCTTTAACAGCTTGTGTAAATCTCATTATTTGGTGGAAGGAGGACCTGTTTTGTCCAAAACCTCCTTGTTCTTCTGATAGAAGAGATTTTGTTTCCAAGTACCAATTGAGTCTATTTGTAATCATCCTTTCTAGAATTTTTTACCAGACTGGAGGCAAGTGCTATAGGTCGGTACGAGGGGACTTGGTTTTTTGGCTTGCCTGGTTTTAAAGATTGGAACGATGGTTGCTTTTGTCCAGTCTTTAGGTAGGTTATCATTTGATGTCCAAAATTTGTTGAATATGTGTAGCAGTAGAGCAGATGGTCCTAGATTTTTTATGAATTCTGGGAATATCTCATCAGGTCCTGGTTGTTTTCTGACTTGTGTGTACTTTGCTAACATTAACTCTTCCATTGAAAATTCATTGTTATATACCGTATATCTGCATCATTATTCATGAATTTTTTTTACTATTTTTTTCCAAGACTTGACTTCTTTGTGGTGTTTGAAGCCATATTTTCAGTGTTGCCTTAGTAAACAAGAGTTTAGTGCTTTTCAGTCGGTCAACACGAATGTACCCAAAAGAGATGGGTTATGCCCTGATCCTGAAATAAATTACATGAGATTAATAAAACACTAGTGTTTTATTAATCTCATGTAATTTATTTCAGGATTAGGGCATGTTTTATTAATCTCATGTAATTTATTTCAGGATTAGGGCATGTTTTATTAATCTCATATAATTTATTTCAGGATTAGGGCATAACCCATCTCTTTTGGGTACATTCGTGTTGACCGACTGAAAAGCACTAAACTCTTGTCTTGACTTCTTTATTTTTTTGTTTTGATAATCTAATTGAAGTGAAATGTTTACAGAAGTGGTTTGCTATTTTATGACAATCTGTAATTTCCTTATCATTTATCATAATAGGATTCAAAGGAGTGACTACATGTTTGTTGTTTAGAGAATTGATAAGTTTGTGAGCTTTACTGCTGTCTGTCCTATAGTCAACTGTTGTTAGAAATGTGTTCCAAGATTCTCTTTTGATATTGTTATTGCTTGTTTTAATTTTGCTGTTGCTTGTCGCCATTTCCGTACATCATTTTGATCAGTAAGTTCAGCTGTTCTTCTTGCTTTGTCTCTGGTGGACTTAAGATTGTTCAATTCATCTGACCAGAAAGGTTTATATTTTGTTTGAGCACCTCTGGGTATGCCCAGTTTGGCTATGTCTTTTATGGCTGTAGTAAATTTATTCAGGATGATGTTAGGAGGTGCATCAAGATCAATTTCCGACATTTTAGTTTCAAGTTTGTTTCTGAAAGTTTCTCATTCTGCCTTCTTAAAGTTCCACTGAATCTTCGGGTCTGCACTTTGAGCAGATTCACTGTATGATGTAATAGTAAGAAGGGACATTCTATGTCCACTGTCTGGATTTTCGAGTACTGATCGATGACTGTGGTTTGTAAGATCTGTTGAGAATAATATGAAATCTGGGTTGTGGAACCCGAGTGGTGAATGAATGTTGCTGGGTCTTTGTTACTACTGTATATAATAGTTCAAGAGAGCTACTCTTTATAAGGTCTTGTATAGTTTTCCCAGCTGAATTTGTGTAGTTTTAGCCCCAGACTGGAGAAGCTGCATTGAAGTCTCCTATAAAAATAGTAGCTGTTAGGTAGATTTCATTAGAAAGCTAACTATTGCAATGGGTACCATGTTTCGACTTCCGGAAAATTTCGACATCTTCGCGTTTCACATCCCCCAGACCCCAAAACCACCGTCAGTTCAAATGTTTATATATAATTTATGTATATATGTATGTATGTATATATATATGTTACTTGTGGACACACTAACTGCCGTAATTTTGCACCAATCACTTTGAATTTTTTACATGATATGTATCCCTTTAAAATCCTGGTCGAGGTCGTCAATGGACATAATCGATTGGAACACATGCATGTCAGAAGGTCTTCTCGCTTTATCAAACACACTTGGTGAAATTATGTTTGAGCTTACAGCTTCATGTCAAGAGATGGGTAGGAATCGCTGAATTGCCTTACTCCCACGATTTGATGCTTTCTCTTAACCCTCTCTCCCCTTTGTATTGCAGTACAATAAGTAAATAATTTGCATCTTAGTTATATTTTTGGAGTGCCTTATGCTTAAATACTAATTTTCATGTCATTTACTACAGACGCCAACATAGAACAAACGACAGATAAAAATTAAACTGAATGGGATAATGTATAGCCTTTGGGACGTGGCTCAAGTGAGGGTAGTACTTGAGGCAAAGGGCCAGCGAATTGTTTAGAGGGCTATTACCTGAGTGTAGCTGTGCGGGGGAACTGGTACGTGATTGAGACTTGAAGGTTGACTAGTGTCCTTGGCCGTGCGTGTATGTAAGGAATCGCTGAGCTAATGATTACAGCCGGCTGGCCTGCAGGCGAGCTGATGAAATGCGCGTGGCTCAGCAGGAAGGGAACTCGCTTAAAGCGAACTAGGAGTCCAGGGTTTGAGCAAGGACGTTTAAAGAATGTGAGGGATTCAGTGTGTAACGTATTTTTCGTGGGGTTTTATGCAACTGGCATAAGTCAGTAGGAAGCCATTCTATATTTATTTACGCGGCAAATTGTTCAGCCAAGATAATTTTTCATGTTAATTTATTATTATTATTATTAATTTATTATAATTATTATTAAGGTATTTTCGGAGCATTTTATAAAAATTATTAGCATTCAGATAGGTTTTCTATGTCTTAGAAAACGCTATCAAGCAAATTATTACGAACGACGATATCATAGAAAATTATCTGATTACGGAATTTTACGGAGTTTTTGTCAGTTAGGGTATTTGAGAGAGATGACTCACTGGGATTTCAAGTACACGCTGAATCTTGTCGAGGAGCATGACGCAATCTTGGGTCGCAAGGTCTAGAAAAGGCGAATTGTGGAAACGGAAATCGACTTCTCCCTCCCGCGGAGTGTAATGAGGAAGGAGTGGGGATCTAGCGCGTAGGGTGCAGCCAATCAGTGGCGACGACGTAAGCTAGATGTCGGTACCATGGTGGGGGAGCCAACAGGTGCATATATCGTTCGACGCGCCGTGAAACAAGAACAATCTGTGTAGTTCTTGCCGAGTGTGGATATACGCGGGAATCGCTCCGATGTTCCGTGGAAGAGGACTATCTGTGAAATACTTGAGGTGTACGGTCGCAAGTGCGTGTCGCTCTGATGTTCAGTGGAGTTAGCGACGAACTTTTGTAAAACTTGGTTGTACGAGTGTTTGGGTCCGAGGTACGGACCATAGAATTATCTAATCTACCAGAATATCATCAAATTCCGACGGAGATGACGACGTCCAGGAGACTGTGGGAAGCTCACAACATCTTCAAGAACGAGGGAAATGCTTTGGCAATTTCCAGTGGTAAGCGCCAATGACGCAGAAATACGCAATCTCTCATTTTCTTTGTTCTACATTTCATATTTCAGTAACTTCATAGCTTGGAAATAAGAGTAAAATCAATTTATCAGACTCCGTTTTCACGTAATTTTCTATCGGTAATATTCAAATCACAACGCTCCAATTTAAATTTTATACTTATTATTATTAATTTTGCTATTCTTGTTTTATATAATAAATTCATTTCTTTTACAATGCAATCTTTGCTTTCAGTAGGTAGCATTAGATATAGACCAATTCCTTCTCCTGATACAATTGTTTGTTGGGTTAATGATCAAATCATACCACGATCTGAGTGAATAGAGTCTTGAAGGTGTTCTGCCAGAGCTAGACGTTGTTAAATACAAATTTAGATTTCAACATTGCGTTGAGGTCTTGGCGCCCATTAAAACAACATAGCTTAGGCAAAGGTAAACAGTTACATTTCTCACCCAACAGTTAGGAGCTAGCAAAACGTCTCATTTGTACGCTCAACGTGGAGCAAAGTAAATAACGTTTCATTTGTCGCCGACAACTTGGGGCTGAAAACCTAATAACATTTGTGGAAGGAGAAGGGTATATATTTCTGTGCCTGTATTTTGGGGGTTATTTGTCTGTATCAGTGTATATCATTATGGGGGATGAGAAAGAAAGACAGATGAGGTTAGGTAGTGGTCATCAACGGGAGAGTGATGATACGAGCAGTATGTCGAGTGATGGTAGTACCGGGGTAGCGGAGGTAAATCCCGATACTGAAACAGGGAGTGTAGGCGGCCAACCAGAATTAAAAACTTTACTTCTCGAGTTTATGTATCAGAACAAAGTTAGTAGTGATGCCTTAAATGCAAAGTTAGAACAGAATAACGCTAAATTAGAACAAAACAGTAGGGAAAATAAAGAAAGTACAGAAGCTTTAAATGCAAAGTTAGAACAGAATAACGCTAAACTAGAACAAAACAGTAGGGAAAATAAAGAAAGTACAGAAGCTTTAAATGCAAAGTTAGAACAGAATAACGCTAAACTAGAACAAAACAGTAGGGAAAATAAAGAAAGTACAGAAGCTTTAAATGCAAAGTTAGAACAGAATAACGCTAAACTAGAACAAAACAGTAGGGAAAATAAAGAAAGTACAGAAGCTTTAAATGCAAAATTAGAACAGAATAACGCTAAACTAGAACAAAACAGTAGGGAAAATAAAGAGAGTAATAGGGAATTGAGCGATAGTTTAAACGCCAGATTAGAACAAAACAGTAGGGAAATGAGTGACAAATTCGAACTGATTAGAGGTGAGATCCGGGGGGTGATGGAAGAAAAGGCTAAAGAGATTATTGCAGATGTAGACAGAAAATTAGGAAAAGTACAGGAGGAGTTGGAAATTAGAATCAGTACACAGGCTGAAAATTTAAAAGAACTAGTGCAACTGGAAACACAGCAGGTCAAAAAGCAATTGGGGGGAGAAATTGACAAAATTCAGGTAGCTACTAAAGAGGTTAAGGAACAGCTGGGGGGTAGAATTGAGAAAGTCCACTCACAAATAGTTGCAGAAGTAAATGATTTAAGAGAGAGTAATAAAGAGAGCATTAGCAAGATTGAGGAGAAACAAGCAAAGCTATATGATAAAGTAGAAGAATCAGAAGGAAACATTAAATTAACAGTAAACAGTATTGAGAGGAAGGCTGAGGAGAAAATCGCAGAATTAGAGTTAAAATTAAAAGCTAGGATCAGGCAAGAAAATAGTCAGAATAGGCCAGTTTTTGTGAATAGCACACACAGGGAGGTAGAACTGGGTAAGTTCAGCAATCGACAGGGGTGCCCAATGGAGTTCATGAACACTATAGAAAATAAATTCGGGGAGAGGTTGGAAAATGGTAGTATTGAGTGGTGCCAGGTAGTTGAAATTTTAGAACAAGTGTTTGTGGGGGAAACGAGGAATTGGTTTGCTGTCTACAGAGACAAGTTTACTGATATGAATGATTTTAAAATAAAATTCTGTGAAAAGTTCTGGAATGAGGTTATTCAGTCGCAGCATCGTGAGGGAGTAGTGTGTGGTAAATATAACCCTAAAGGAAGCTCCACCATGACCGAATACTTTTTAGGGCAGGTATTAGTGTGTAAATATCTGGATGGCTTGAAGGAGGAAAGTGATGTGGTAAGGTTGCTACTTAGGCACTTTCCCTATAGGATCAAGGAGGCTGCTTGTATCCAGAATGTAAAGACTATATCACAAGTAGAAAGTTTGTTAAGCACATTTGATGCACTAGGGAGAGGGGGTTATGAGGACAATTTCAATAGGAACCAGGGTAATAATAATAATAGACCTAATGAAGCCAGGCATCAGGAAGTTCAAGGGAACGGTGGCGAAGGGGCCAATGCTCAAAATAGAAATAATAATAATCAGCTAAATCAGAACAGAGGGAATGGCTATGGTAATCAGTATCAAGGGAGGAACAATGATTACAGGGGAAATCAAGGGAGAAACAATGATTTCAGGGGAAATCAAGGGAGAAATTATAATGACAATAATTACAACCAGAATAGGGGTCAAGGAAGAGGACAGCCTAGTGGTAGTAATATACAGCCAAACAATGACAACACAACTCAGAACAACCAGACCAGTGCAGTAGTAACTAGTACTACGGCCAGCTGTAGCGGTTCTTTAAACGCGAACCAGGCTGCGAAGTAAGGTCAGAATCTCAGTCTGTAGCATGCCCTGTCCATACAATTATACAGGAACCCTATGACCTAAATGTAAGAAATGAATTATTACATGAACTAAATGATGAAGGTATTATTCAGGAAGTGGTTAGTAAGAGCCCCATATTAACGTGTCCGAGGCGTACACAGATGTTTTAAATTGATAGTGGTTGTATGAAGAGTTGCATAAGTAGTGCATTTTATGATAAAATGAAAGGAACTGGAGTAAATTTTGAGGAGATGCCAATTAAAAGCACTTTTGTTATCACAGCTGTTGGGAAGAGGTCTAAAGTAATTTCTAAGCAAGGTTTTAGTAGACATTAAAAATTAATAATTCATGTAGAGAAGCAGATTTGCCTTGTAATTCCAAATTTAGTATTCAGTGTTATCTTGGGTTCAGAGTGGCTAAGTCGAGTGTCTGGTAACTTATGTTATGATGTAGGGAGTTTGAAATTTAAATGGGGAGATTCTGAAGTAGAAGTAGCGTTCAATGACCATATTCAGAGGAGTAGTATTGTAGGTGTGATTTGTACTTTAAATGAGATATCGCCAGCGCTAGAGCGGGGTTCTCCATGTTTTGTGGGCAGTGTGATTACGAACGGAAGTCTAGAGGACTCGTTACGTGAGGCTGCATTTCAGGGTAATATAGAGGGTGGAACAATGTGTTCGGCTCTATGATGTGTTATTGTGTAATAGGAGAGTTTTTGAGGATCGCATTGGTATGGCCAATTGCTATACACATTCATTGAACGTTATTGATAGGTCAGTATTCACAGGACATAGATATCCCTGTACCTTTCGCTTATCAGAGTGCAGTTGAGGCACAAATTAATCAGATGCTTGAAGATGGGATTATTGAGCACTCGAACAGTCCATATGTTAATTCTTTGATCACGGTACCCAAGACCGACGGCACTGTTCGTATTTGTTTAGACGCTCGTTTGGTTAACAGTAGAATTAGTTCAGATCAGCTGAAATCTATGTCAATAGAGGAATTAATGCAAACATTTGAGGGGAAGAAGTATTCACTTGTGTAGATTTGAGTTCCAGTTTTTGGCAAGTGCCACTTATGTACGAAGATAGACCATTTACAGCTTTTAGTCATAAATATAACCTTTATCAATTTTGTAGAACACCTTATGGGTTAAAGAGTAGTTCAGCAGCTTTAATTAGGGCTTTAAACATCGCATTAGGGGATGGACACAGGAGAGTTTGTAACCATTTACATTGATGATATGGTAATTAGTTCACGCAGTTTTGAGGAGCATCTATGTCATTTAAATATAGTTTTTCAGAAGTTAGATCAGGCAGGGTTCACTTTGAAGCTGTCTAAGTCGTCATTCTGTCAGTCGGAAGTGACATTTTTAGGTCATCGAGTGTCAAGTAGAGGTGTTACACCAGAGGAAAGTAGGGTTAGCTGTGGTGGACAGTAGCAACAGGGCATCGTTACAGACACTGAGAAATAGGCTAGTAGAGCAACGTGATGACGGTTCATTTAAAGGGAGCCACTTGCAAGGTTGGAAGCAGGTGACGCGAGAAACATTTATAGTTTCCAAACGTATTGGAAAAACAGCATATGTGCTGGAGAATAGTGAGGGAAACAGATTATACGGGACGTATAATATACATAGTCTACGAAAATATGTGTCATAAAGTGAGGATGTTTAGCTGGCGAGCCAGCCTATCAAATGAGTAAGTGTGGTATTTGGTGCGTGGGAGGAGATGGTCTTCCAGGCAGGCGTATCAGAAGTCGCACAGGGGGGTAGTATGTAAGTAAATGAGAGTTTTTAAGGTACAGGGAAATATGACGGGATTGTCGGATGCTGTTGAGCACTAAATTGTCTCGATGCACCAAGGCCATTTTTGGCAGCGCTGATGGGTTCCCATTTATCTCCAAGAGATGGGGGAGCGCTTGAATAGGGCTTGTTAGCTTAAGGCGTCCACGAGATAAAAGATGGGCCATCAGAATGCGAGACAGTCCTTCATGAAACTCATACATATCAGCACACGTGATTTCTGTTTACGGCCTCGCCATGTAAGATTTGTAAGTGTGTAGTTTAAGATAATTTGTACAATGGTATTATGTGTGTGAGGAGAAATGGTCTGTGTTGAGAACTAGTATTAAGTAGAATATGGTTAACGGGAACTTAACAAGACAGGGCGATCACGGCACAGAAATATTTGGTGTTATATGTAATGCGCATTTACTGTTTTTTTTTTTTCAGAAGTCAATATTCATTTAATCTACTTTAAAGAGAGATTAAGTATTATGGTCACGAGGCGCTGCCACAGTAGTGTGATCGTGTGCTCAGTGATAAGTGGAATTAAATGTCACCATAAGGAGGGGACCTCCAGTGAAATTAGGGAGTTCTATGGTGATATAAATATATCAGAACACCTTCAATGCGTGTGATATGACATCATAAATACATAGTGCTCACACATTAATTATGTCTATTTCTCCAACATAGAGAAATTTGAGAGGCGGAAATATCCGTGGAACACTATTCCATATGTAAAACATTGGACTGGTTGCAAAGTGCAATCCATAGTGACAACAAACTTTGACGCAAAGTGCGTGAAGAAAAAATATGAGTGTATATATCTGTAATTTAGGGTGATTTCGTTTATGTAATATGTATTTTGGATGGGGTTTATTAACGTGTCTGGGATAATCGGATAATGGACCGTCGTCACGGTAAATCATCCGATGATCCGAGGCGAATATGTAACGTATTTTTCGTGGGGTTTTATGCAACTGGCATAAGTCAGTAGGAAGCCATTCTATATTTATTTACGCGGCAAATTGTTCAGCCAAGATAATTTTTCATGTTAATTTATTATTATTATTATTAATTTATTATAATTATTATTAAGGTATTTTCGGAGCATTTTATAAAAATTATTAGCATTCAGATAGGTTTTCTATGTCTTAGAAAACGCTATCAAGCAAATTATTACGAACGACGATATCATAGAAAATTATCTGATTACGGAATTTTACGGAGTTTTTGTCAGTTAGGGTATTTGAGAGAGATGACTCACTGGGATTTCAAGTACACGCTGAATCTTGTCGAGGAGCATGACGCAATCTTGGGTCGCAAGGTCTAGAAAAGGCGAATTGTGGAAACGGAAATCGACTTCTCCCTCCCGCGGAGTGTAATGAGGAAGGAGTGGGGATCTAGCGCGTAGGGTGCAGCCAATCAGTGGCGACGACGTAAGCTAGATGTCGGTACCATGGTGGGGGAGCCAACAGGTGCATATAACGTTCGACGCGCCGTGAAACAAGAACAATCTGTGTAGTTCTTGCCGAGTGTGGATATACGCGGGAATCGCTCCGATGTTCCGTGGAAGAGGACTATCTGTGAAATACTTGAGGTGTACGGTCGCAAGTGCGTGTCGCTCCGATGTTCAGTGGAGTTAGCGACGAACTTTTGTAAAACTTGGTTGTACGAGTGTTTGGGTCCGAGGTACGGACCATAGAATTATCTAATCTACCAGAATATCATCAAATTCCGACGGAGATGACGACGTCCAGGAGACTGTGGGAAGCTCACAACATCTTCAAGAACGAGGGAAATGCTTTGGCAATTTCCAGTGGTAAGCGCCAATGACGCAGAAATACGCAATCTCTCATTTTCTTTGTTCTACATTTCATATTTCAGTAACTTCATAGCTTGGAAATAAGAGTAAAATCAATTTATCAGACTCCGTTTTCACGTAATTTTCTATCGGTAATATTCAAATCACAACGCTCCAATTTAAATTTTATACTTATTATTATTAATTTTGCTATTCTTGTTTTATATAATAAATTCATTTCTTTTACAATGCAATCTTTGCTTTCAGTAGGTAGCATTAGATATAGACCAATTCCTTCTCCTGATACAATTGTTTGTTGGGTTAATGATCAAATCATACCACGATCTGAGTGAATAGAGTCTTGAAGGTGTTCTGCCAGAGCTAGACGTTGTTAAATACAAATTTAGATTTCAACATTGCGTTGAGGTCTTGGCGCCCATTAAAACAACATAGCTTAGGCAAAGGTAAACAGTTACATTTCTCACCCAACAGTTAGGAGCTAGCAAAACGTCTCATTTGTACGCTCAACGTGGAGCAAAGTAAATAACGTTTCAAGTGTAGATGTGCTTAAATGGTTTAATTCCACAATGAGGTAGAAACACTGGAAGGCTTCCAGTTGCACACAAAATGAGTTAGAGGGCATTGTAATGAAGGATGATTACAAGTAGTTAGGGGTGGAGTTTGAAGGAGAAGTTTTTAAAGGATTAACCTTGAGCGACACTCACCTAATCTGCAGTACGGCGGCGATGACGACGGACAGCACTTCCCGAGGCGAAAGATCCTTAGTCCTTGCGGTGGCTTCTATTTAAAGTATTTGTCGATGTTTCGTAACCTACATCAGCAGTATCTGTGTGTTGATGTGCCCTACATAACTGCTGGCTTAGTGTTTACTTTTGTGAGGCAATGGTTTCCTCATGTATGCGAGTTGGCTTGCCAGGCCGGTGTAACTGTTGCTTTTCCTTCGTTTTGGGGATTGTGGCGTGAAGAGGGGATGAAAGGGGGTAATTATGCCCCACGGGGGCTCGAGGCATAACAATAAATAGTAAGTTTTGGGCAAAAGTTCAAAATGTTTCGAGAAAGCTTAGTTTATTTATAGAAATAAAATATCATGAATACTCATTTACATAGGTTGTTTTTCAAGTTTTGGCAACTATTTTATTTAGATTTTGCCCACAAATCGACTGTGTTTGTGCTCGGAGAATCTTCGGAAATAGCGCGCAATTACGAACAAAGATTCGGAAACTTTTATTGAGATTTGGCGCTATTACACTGAAGAAAATGGAAATTGCAACACCCAGAAGGAGTGGTGCTACATTGCTGCAATAGGGATGTAGCCTGAGAAAGTTCGCGCCAGATAGCGCTCGTGTAGTACTGGGTAAGCGCAAGGCAATCGTCCTATGTTTCCCCCAGTCAGCTACGAGGAATGTATAGATTGTGACCGAGTTTTCTAAGCTAAAGTAAATTATATCTTCTCTAATTTTACTCCAAGACTATATTAATTAATTCTATCGGTATATCCTCTAATATATTATGAACGATCCTCAGCGTTTAAGCGTTAAACAGCTGTAAAATGAGCTACGGACTAGAGGCGCTAAAACTAGTGGGAGGAGGAAAGAATTAGTAGGCTACAGCGGTAATAACAAAATTCTAACACGCTTTATTATTCAAATTATGAATAGGAGTCAGCATGCTTGAGTATTGTAGGCCTATATTGATAAATAGCCTATATCTCCATAAGACTTAAATCATAAATAGAGATTTCCGGTCAATGCATGTGAGATTTTCAAAGTGAAATGCCTTGTCCTTTTCGGATTCCACGTAAAGAGGAAGTCCTCTGTGCCTTATGATCTCTAGATTAACGGTCACGTAAATCTATAATCTTCTTTTTATTAATCTCATGTAATTTATTTCAGGATTAGGGCATGTTTTATTAATCTCATGTAATTTATTTCAGGATTAGGGCATGTTTTATTAATCTCATATAATTTATTTCAGGATTAGGGCATAACCCATCTCTTTTGGGTACATTCGTGTTGACAGACTGAAAAGCACTAAACTCTTGTCTTGACTTCTTTATTTTTTTGTTTTGATAATCTAATTGAAGTGAAATGTTTACAGAAGTGGTTTGCTATTTTATGACAATCTGTAATTTCCTTATCATTTATCATAATAGGATTGAAAGGAGTGACTACATGTTTGTTGTTTAGAGAATTGATAAGTTTGTGAGCTTTACTGCTGTCTGTCCTATAGTCAACTGTTGTTAGAAATGTGTTCCAAGACTCTCTTTTGGTATTGTTATTGCTTGTTTTAATTTTGCTGTTGCTTGTCGCCATTTCCGTACATCATTTTGATCAGTAAGTTCAGCTGTTCTTCTTGCTTTGTCTCTGGTGGACTTAAGATTGTTCAATTCATCTGACCAGAAAGGTTTATATTTTGTTTGAGCACCTCTGGGTATGCCCAGTTTGGCTATGTCTTTTATGGCTGTAGTAAATTTATTCAGGATGATGTTAGGAGGTGCATCAAGATCAATTTCCGACATTTTAGTTTCAAGTTTGTTTCTGAAAGTTTCTCATTCTGCCTTCTTAAAGTTCCACTGAATCTTCGGGTCTGCACTTTGAGCAGATTCACTGTATGATGTAATAGTAAGAAGGGACATTCTATGTCCACTGTCTGGATTTTCGAGTACTGATCGATGACTGTGGTTTGTAAGATCTGTTGAGAATAATATGAAATCTGGGTTGTGGAACCCGAGTGGTGAATGAATGTTGCTGGGTCTTTGTTACTACTGTATATAATAGTTCAAGAGAGCTACTCTTTATAAGGTCTTGTATAGTTTTCCCAGCTGAATTTGTGTAGTTTTAGCCCCAGACTGGAGAAGCTGCATTGAAGTCTCCTATAAAAATAGTAGCTGTTAGGTAGATTTCATTAGAAAGCTAACTATTGCAATGGGTACCATGTTTCGACTTCCGGAAAATTTCGACATCTTCGCGTTTCACATCCCCCAGACCCCAAAACCACCGTCAGTTCAAATGTTTATATATAATTTATGTATATATGTATGTATGTATATATATATGTTACTTGTGGACACACTAACTGCCGTAATTTTGCACCAATCACTTTGAATTTTTTACATGATATGTATCCCTTTAAAATCCTGGTCGAGGTCGTCAATGGACATAATCGATTGGAACACATGCATGTCAGAAGGTCTTCTCGCTTTATCAAACACACTCGGTGAAATTATGTTTGAGCTTACAGCTTCATGTCAAGAGATGGGTAGGAATCGCTGAATTGCCTTACTCCCACGATTTGATGCTTTCTCTTAACCCTCTCTCCCCTTTGTATTGCAGTACAATAAGTAAATAATTTGCATCTTAGTTATATTTTTGGAGTGCCTTATGCTTAAATACTAATTTTCATGTCATTTACTACAGACGCCAACATAGAACAAACGACAGATAAAAATTAAACTGAATGGGATAATGTATAGCCTTTGGGATGTGGCTCAAGTGAGGGTAGTACTTGAGGCAAAGGGCCAGCGAATTGTTTAGAGGGCTATTACCTGAGTGTAGCTGTGCGGGGGAACTGGTACGTGATTGAGACTTGAAGGTTGACTAGTGTCCTTGGCCGTGCGTGTATGTAAGGAATCGCTGAGCTAATGATTACAGCCGGCTGGCCTGCAGGCGAGCTGATGAAATGCGCGTGGCTCAGCGGGAAGGGAACTCGCTTAGAGCGAACTAGGAGTCCAGGGTTTGAGCAAGGACGTTTAAAGAATGTGAGGGATTCAGTGTAGATGTGCTTAAATGGTTTAATTCCACAATGAGGTAGAAACACTGGAAGGCTTCCAGTTGCACACAAAATGAGTTAGAGGACATTGTAATGAAGGATGATTACAAGTAGTTAGGGGTGGAGTTTGAAGGAGAAGTTTTTAAAGGATTAACCTTGAGCGACACTCACCTAATCTGCAGTACGGCGGCGATGACGACGGACAGCACTTCCCGAGGCGAAAGATCCTTAGTCCTTGCGGTGGCTTCTATTTAAAGTATTTGTCGATGTTTCGTAACCTACATCAGCAGTATCTGTGTGTTGATGTGCCCTACATAACTGCTGGCTTAGTGTTTACTTTTGTGAGGCAATGGTTTCCTCATGTATGCGAGTTGGCTTGCCAGGCCGGTGTAACTGTTGCTTTTCCTTCGTTTTGGGGATTGTGGCGTGAAGAGGGGATGAAAGGGGGTAATTATGCCCCACGGGGGCTCGAGGCATAACAATAAATAGTAAGTTTTGTGCAAAAGTTCAAAATGTTTCGAGAAAGCTTAGTTTATTTATAGAAATAAAATATCATGAATACTCATTTACATAGGTTGTTTTTCAAGTTTTGGCAACTATTTTATTTAGATTTTGCCCACAAATCGACTGTGTTTGTGCTCGGAGAATCTTCGGAAATAGCGCGCAATTACGAACAAAGATTCGGAAACTTTTATTGAGATTTGGCGCTATTACACTGAAGAAAATGGAAATTGCAACACCCAGAAGGAGTGGTGCTACATAGCTGCAATAGGGATGTAGCCTGAGAAAGTTCGCGCCAGATAGCGCTCGTGTAGTACTGGGTAAGCGCAAGGCGATCGTCCTATGTTTCCCCCAGTCAGCTACGAGGAATGTATAGATTGTGACCGAGTTTTCTAAGCTAAAGTAAATTATATCTTCTCTAATTTTACTCCAAGACTATATTAATTAATTCTATTGGTATATCCTCTAATATATTATGAACGATCCTCAGCGTTTAAGCGTTAAACAGCTGTAAAATGAGCTACGGACTAGAGGCGCTAAAACTAGTGGGAGGAGGAAAGAATTAGTAGGCTACAGCGGTAATAACAAAATTCTAACACGCTTTATTATTCAAATTATGAATAGGAGTCAGCATGCTTGAGTATTGTAGGCCTATATTGATAAATAGCCTATATCTCCATAAGACTTAAATCATAAATAGAGATTTCCGGTCAATGCATGTGAGATTTTCAAAGTGAAATGCCTTGTCCTTTTCGGATTCCACGTAAAGAGGAAGTCCTCTGTGCCTTATGATCTCTAGATTAACGGTCACGTAAATCTATAATCTTCTTTTTATAAATAGAGATTTAAATATTCACTGGCTCCCCTTGCTTATAGACTTCGATTCGTGTATTTTTTTTGGTTGATAGCGTACATGAAGCGGTCTTGTTTTAAGGTAAACATAATCAAAGAAAGTTGATACTGGTATTGTTTACCTCAAAATGCATCGCAACGTTTGGTTCTTTTGTAATTTGTCAATTTCTTAATACAAATCGTTTCCGTACCCCTTGGAAACGACTTAGGGGTACAGTATTTTAAAAGTTTGAGAATCCCTGTTTTAAGGCCATGAACTGTTTCCATTCATCTGGCTAACTTAGGCCTATGACTCAAGAATGTAGAAGTCAGTCACTACCAGTACCACATTCTCCGTCGGGCAGATGTAAGTTGACGATTAATTCTGATTTCAAGAAACCAACCATAATACGTTTTTGACTGTTAATGTTGTGACATTTATTCTTGAAGTATTTGTCCGAGTATTGATGCCTTTGAAAATGGGAGTCACAAATGTTACATTCACTTCTTCCTGTATATTGACGATTTATTCCCGTACCGTACTTCAATGGAGATAATTTCTGCAGATTCCGATATTGTAGGCTTATCGTGGTAAACTGGCAATTTTCTTGTGTATGGCCTCTTCCTTATTTTTGTTGTGTTCGTGGTCCACGGAAAAAGCGATGGAACAGTGCCCGGTTTTAATCTTGCTCTCTCACCTTCAAATACAAACGCATAAATTCAGTGGTTGTTATCGATATGTCTATTCAGTTTATAGGTAGGAATTATTTCCCTTTGTAAATCACACTTGCCCAACACAGTTTTCGTGAAGTCATCGAGTTGAAAACGATGGGAACACACTTCAATATTTTCGGTCAGATTTTCTTCACCGAAATGTTTCCTTCTAATAGCATGTAACCATTTCTTCCTCATTTCTTTATTTTGTGAAAATTGGTGACACGAAATCGGATTTCCCTGATTTTTGCAGAGAGGAACACTGCAATAGCTCGGCATAGTCACGAAAATAGCAATTTAAACAACTTAAATTCGTGGATATTAGCGGCATGAGAACACAGGAGACAAATGAAGAGCTCCTTGCGCTTACCCAGTACAACAGCAGTGCGCTCTATCGGTGCTGGTTCTATACATCCCTATTGAACATGCAGGACGAGTGTTCGGTTGTAATTCTATGATTACACTTTCAGGTCCCTCTGACCGCAAGTTTGGACAATAATCAATACAGGATGTGCCCACCACGAGCTGCAAGACATTGATGAATTTTCGAGGCATGGAGTCAATAAGTCCCTGGATCGCTTCCTGAGGAATTGTGGCCCATGCTTGCTGCACTGCACGGGTCAGTTGTTCAAGAGTTGTGGGTGGCTGAGGATGGTTGGCCAGTTGTCGACCCATCATGTCCCACACATGCTCAATAGGACTGAGGTCCGGGGATCTGGTGGGCCATTTTAAGGTTGTGATGTCGTGGAGAGCTTCTCTGGAGATGCGTGCAGTGTGAACCCGGGCATTGTCCTGCTGAAACATCCCATTAGCAATGTTCCCCATCATAGGGACAACCACTGGATTGAGTACCCTATCAACGAACTGTCGAGCAGTCGTAGTGCCCTCAACAAGCACTAATTGTGATTTCACATTAAAGGCAATAGCTCCCCAGACCATAATGCTTGGTGTTGGCCCTGTGTGGCTCTCGACAATACGGTCTGGGCGGCACCTCTCCCCGGTACGTCTGCGCACACGATTCCGGCGATCACTGCGGGCAAGACAGAAGCGAGATTCATCACTAAAGACGACCCTATGCCGCTGTTGTGGGGTCAATGGAACACCTTCTGCAGGGGCACTGGATCGTAAGCCAGCTGCATGCAGGTGATTACCAACTGTTTGTTGTGTAACGTGGGGTGCCACAGCTGCTCGAATTTGCGTTGCTGTTGCATGGGGTTCCATCCGGGCCAGCCGAATGATGCGGCGATCCTCTCTCACAGTTGTCTGTCGCGCTGGGCCTGTGCCAGGTCTACGAGTGTGGGTACCTTCATTTGACCACTGCTGCCATAACCGTTGTACCGTAGATGCCTGTCGGCCAACACGTGCAGCAACAGTCCTTAGCGATAATCCAGCCTCACACAGCCCAATTATCCGAGCCCTCTCAAACGGCGACTGTTGTTGATAGCGTGCTCTTCTCTGTCGCCGAGGCATGTTTGATGGGGAACACTTCACTGCAACGACTGCAAGTCAACTATGCTACACCGGAGTCCGTATACTGGAGTTGATTCCTCCACGACCAATCACGTGGGGAGACCTGTAGGAACAATCCAATAGGTCTGAAACTTTGATCGTTTATATACCTACATGGCATCGTTCCATATCTTGAAAATCAACACAAACGACCAATGTCTTCATGGTGTTGCAATTTCCATTTTCTTCAGTCTGTTTAAACATAGTTTGTCTCTGGACGGTGCAAAGAAGATTAACAGGCACTTCAAAAACTACTCCAACACTTCTGCTACTTATACATTATGGCCAGTGTTAGTGATGTGGGCCGGGTAAATACCCAGTGGTCATTTAAATACCCAAAATGAGGGTATTTTCGTCTTTTTGAGCTTTGTACGATACTTTTTGATGTGTTGATGAAGTGTTGGACAAACAAGGGCTGAAACACAGGTATTTGATGCCCTAAATTGAAATAAGGAACAATATTGATCCTTCAAAACTAAAAAAAGGAAAATGGAAGTCCGGGTATTTTTGGGTATTTATATGTTTTGGCACTGTAACGTTGTCTTTAAGTGTTTTTTCCTTAAATTAAAGTAAAATATTGGATAAAACTTTTTGATCTTTTCACCCATTTTTCCGTATTGACTTAATATACCAAACAAAAGTTATCAGTTCCGCCTCGTCAATACAATATATTTAAAGCTTCATGAAATAATCGCATGTCACACTCTCCTAATGGTACATGTTTCAACGCCTACATATATTGGCGTCATCATCAGCCTTATATCGTATTAGCAGCACTTTAAAAACACTTGGTAAAAACGTGTTACAAGTACAGTATAATATTGACTAAATCCCATCGTGAGGTGCAGAGGTGGCTGCACTTGCCTGAAAGCTGGGCTCAGATGTTCTGTGATGTGTGCTACCTGCTCTGGGGAAACATGCCAGAACGCTGCCCTTATCATCATTGAAGAGGACGACGACGACGAGCCTCAAGACAACCTTGACGATCCACCAATACTGGAGTACCACGTACAGGGGACGAAGACGATGAGCCACCAATAGTGGAAGACCTACCTATTGAAGAGAGCAACGAAAGTGATGGCCCAGGGCCATCAAAAACAAGGCGACGAGTTTGACTATGTGTCTAATTTGATTGATTAACATACTGTACTTTTGATTTCTTATGTTTATTTTATTATTATTTTATTATTATTATTAACTTTATTGGCCACATTGGACCACTTGACTCTTCCATGTACACTTTTTCTTTGAAGATTGTATTGTTTAATTCTTCTAATCTGCCCAGTACTACTTCATTCGTTCTGATCGCAGTGTTCTTAATTCGTCTGAAATCTCTACAGGCCGTCTGTGCATCATTTTTGCTGTAAATTTGTGATTCTTAAGAAGGGTGGTAATTTTATCCTTGTTCTCTGCATCTGTAATTTCGAGTCCAACTGTTTTGAGATCCTCTTGAATTTCTTTGATCCAATGCCCTCCAGTCTTCTTTCCCAGATTTCTCATCTCTAGTTGTCGTAAAATCCTGTTTTCTGGTAATCGTAGGATGTGAAAGAAATAAGAGATTCTTTTCTTCTTCATCGTGCTGGTAACTGGGTCAATCTCTCGATAGACTGTTTCATTGGAGAGGATTCTCCAGACTCCTTCAACCTGGTACTTTTTATTTATGCAGGTTTTGATAATTCTTCTTTCAGTTTTGAGGAGCTGATCAGTTTTTCTTTCATTTTTAATTTGGAACAAGGTTTCCCAAGCATAAGTGGCTTCGGGCAAAGTTACAGTTTTGTAGTGTTGGATTTTAGTGCCTATTGACAAGCAATTTTTGTTATAAGCTGACCAGGTTAGAAATTGTACTATTTTCATTTTGTTGGTTCTATTTATCCATGTTGTTTTTTCGCTTAAGTTATGCATAATGATTTGGCAAGTACGGTCTCGCTGGCCGCTTAGACTGCTACATGCCAGGTCAGTGTAGCATAGCCTCCAGATAGCACAGCACGGCTATGTGTGACTCTTGCCGCAACTTATGTGTTAAAAGTAGGTCAGGATATTTTTCCAATTTTTCGAGGGTTATAAATATTTTCTTTCTCATAGCGATATTTCTTTCCAATTGCGAATGGAAACCCTTCGGCAAGTTAGGTGACAACAACAAGAACTGAACTGCGTTTACCTCAAGATGGGCTTTTAAACCTTAAGGGTTTTTGCAACAAGTGCCGACCATAATTATAAAACTTATTAATGAAACTTTTAATGTGTTCAGTGTATATGTGTTTTGAGGGTTTTATTTCAATATTTTACTTGTAACATATGTTTTTACCAAGTGTTTTTAAAGTGCTGCTAATACGATATAAGGCTGATGATGACGCCAATACAGGGTCTTTCATATAAAATAAGAGCGCCGAGCGGCGGCTTTGTTAACTAAAGCTGCGGTCACCTTGGCCGACCTTTTGGCGCGCCAAGGCCCCCTGCTTTAAGCATGTGTACAATCCTATATGATGCCTTGCTAGCGTGTGTACAATGCTGAAATCTTACTTTAGTTAGTTATTGTTGATGAAACCGAAACCCCTACTTGTGCTAATTTTGTGTGTGATTTATTCGGAGACTGTTCAAGATTCTCGCCAATGTCATCTAGCTCATCCTCTGTTAAAACTGTTAGTGTGCGTGCATGTTTCTTATTGAGCACCGAGCCAGTAGTGTCAAACTTATTTGCAATTACGTGAATCTGTGGTAGTGAAGGTGGCACTTCTTCAGGAAATTGCTGAACAAATGCATCACGTACCCGCCGAGCCGACTCGTACTTAAAATAAGTTTTGCATAAAAAATACGATGTTGCAATGATAACTGTCTCACCATGTTAGCACTTGAGGTTTAGATTGGCGACTGAGCAACTGCACGCTTATTGCAAGGTTAAGTTTGGTAATGTCAATCCTTTATTTTTATACAGTCCATCGGAAACAGCCATTGTATGTACTATGCGAGCGCTTTCAATACTATAACCTCGATGTTAGGCCCCTTAAAACAACAATTATCATCATCATTTCAATACTATAGGGGTTTCGGTTTCATCAACAATAACTAACTAACTAAAGTAAGATTTCAGCATTGTACACGCGCTAGCAAGGCCGCTGCATCATATAGGATTGTACATACGCTTAAAGCAGGGGGCCTTGGCGCGCCGAGAGCTCGGCCAAGGTGACCGCAGCTACGGTTAACAAAGCCTCCGCTTGGCGCTCTTATTTTATATGAAAGACCATGTATATGTAGGCGTTGAAACATGTACCATTAGGAGAGTGTGACATGTGATAATTTCATGAAATTTAAAATATATTGTATTGACGAGGCTGAACTGATAAACTTTTGTTTGGTATAAAACTTTTCGGTTGTTTTGTGTTCTAAATTTTTAATAACTATAACTATAATAAAAAAATCAATTAGATTCGACCCAAGTTGTAGGCCTACTTGTAGTATTCAATTGATATTTTTCATTGTAAATTGGAATATAGGCCTAAGCCTTGAGAGATTGAATATGTATGAACATCCTAATACATTTGTTAAGCTTCATTAAACCTAAATAAAGAAGGCCTCTATGTTTTTAGAACTTTTTAGTGTAACTGTTAATTTTCTATTTACTAGTCTTTTTGGTTATTTGATTATATATTTTATACAGGGTGATTCTTATTAATGTTTGAAACTCTCTATAGCGACATAGATGGCATTGAGGCAAGTAATTTGATATAGGACACTTAGGGTCGCAAGTGTCCGGAAATACCTTAAAAGTGAACCACAACTGTTAAACATATGATGTCATCAGGTGACGGCTACGCTTGAGCGGTCAGGCCCGTGCTCTCTTACGCACACCAAAGCATCCAAAGCAAATGTTGAATGTCATATCACTCTGGCTCCAAGACTGCATGTGCGATTCGGGCGCGTGGGGTTCGAGATTCAAATTCGGGGCCTATCCATCAGCTTTCTTTGTTCTCTCACTTCATCATCATCATCTTGTACAGTTTCCAGCCCCAGGCTGTGTCTGTTTGGAACATAAACCTCGCCACTTAGTCCTTTCTTCCCACCACCTCTCCGCTGTCGCTCTGGTCCAGTCCTCGCCTCTCTTCTTGACACATTCCTCCACTCCTTTCAGCCATCTATCTCTTGGTCTTCCCCTTGGTCGTTTCTTCTGCATCTGCATCTCATGTATCCTCTTGGGAATCCTCTTCTCATCCATTCTCTTTTAAGTGTCCATACCACCTCAGTCTTGATGTCTCAATCCTACCTTGCAAGGGCTCCTCTTTCACCATTTCCCTGACCTTTTCATTTCTCAACCTGTCTCTTCTTGTTACTCCGATCCTACTTCGCAGGAACTTCATTTCACCTGCCTGTATTCTGCTTATGTCTCTTTTCTTCATTGTCCACGTTTCTGAAGCATAGGTCAGTATCGGGATATAGTAGCTTCTGTATAACACTTCCTTGCTTTTTTGTGGGACATCTTTATTCCACACTAAGCTCCTAATGCTTCTCAGAAATTCTTCTGCCCGTCTGCCACGTTCCGTAATCTCTTTGTCATTTCTCCCATTTTCCTCCACTATACTTCCCAAGTACTTGAGACTTTCCACCTTCTTCAGCTGTCCACCTCCAAGTGTTATTCCACTCATTGGTCTGTCCTTTTTCCTGGTCGTTAACAGGATCTCACATTTACTGATGTTGAACTTCCATCCGTACTCTCCCACTGTTTCTTCCCAAGCCTTCAGTTGCTCCTGAATTTCCTCCTCCTTGTTTCCCCAGACCATGAGATCATCTGCAAACACCATTGCTTTCATCTTATCTTCTATCTTTCCTGCTATCCATGTCATTACCTCGTCCATAACCACAATAAAGAGAAGGGGTGACAGCGCACTACCCTGTTTCAGGCCAATCATTTGTCTGAACCAGTCTGTACTTTCCCCTCCAACTTTCACACAACTCACACTTCCACCATACATCTCCTTCACTCTGCCTACAGTCCCTTTTTCCACTCCCATGTTTTCCATTGCTTTCCAAACCTTCTCCCTACACACACTATCATAGGCCTTTTCGATGTCCAGGAAGGCCATCAACAGATTCTCTCCAAATTCGTAGTGGTGTTCCTGGAGCTGTCTCACTGAAAATATGAGATCCACTGTTGATCTCCCAGGTCTGAATCCATACTGCTCCTCTCTCAATTTTCTCTCCACTTTGGCTCGTATTCTACTTTCTAATATCTTTTCATATATCTTGGCACAGTGAGGTACGAGTGTGACTCCCCTGTAATTTCTGCACTCCTTTCTGCTTCCTTTCTTAAATATTGGGACAATTAATCCTTTCTTCCAATCTTCTGGGGTCTTTGTTCTCTCACTTCTCCTTTTAAATTGAAGCAAATTGTTTGTTGACATTAAGATACGGAACCAGAGTGATATGATATTCAACGTTTGCTTTGGTGTGCGTAAGGAAGCATGGGCCTGACCGCTCGAGCTGAGCAGTCACCTGATGATGTCATATGTTTAACAATTGTGGTTCACTTTTAAGGTATTTCCGGACACTTGCGACCCTAAGTGTCCTATATCAAATCACTTGTCTCAATGGCATCTACGTCGCTATAGAGCGTTTTAAACGTTAATAAGAATCACCCTGTATATGAATGATATTACAAACTGTTCTGAAAAACATATACAGTGTGTTGAAAACTGTATATTACACCTTTTGTAGAACTTGGCCAATGCTCTGAATAAATTTCCCCCAACTTTTATCTCAATGTTTGCAAAAAGGCCTAGTTCAATTCTAACCCAGAGTTTTTTCAGGTTATAACTATTGAATTTTATCTCCTGATCTAATTCCCAATTCTAATTCTGTTTTAAGTCCCAATTCTAATTAAATTTAATTTTATTAACAATCTAATGTTGTTACATTTCTAAAACGTTAATGTAGAATAGTTTGCATACCGATAAGGTACCCTTTTTTTTAAGGTTCAACTTAACCACGACAGGATTTTTAATGAAAATCTAAAATGCTCGGGTATTTACCCAAATTTGGTATTTACCCGAGTATATACCCTGGGAGTTTACCCCGATTTATAACTACCTGGGTATTTTACATCACTGGCCAGTATGCATAAAGTCTAGCTAATGCTTTTGCTACCTCTTTTGTAAGCGTAAGTATGCATAAAATAATCTAGCATCTGCTTTACTTGCTAACAAGCATTTGGTTAGTTTTCCAGGAAATGTTGAATTATACATGAATAAAACCTAGCATGTGCTAGTACTAACAGACTGGATATGGGCATAACACTTGGAGGACAGCAGTTGCAGAAAGTAGAATGCTTCAAGTACTTGGGAAGCATAATTGAAGAAAAGGGAGGCAATAGGATGGAAATAAATGAAAGGGGAAGGTGCGCAGATGGATTTTTCAAGAGTGTTAGGGGGATGTTATGGAATAAAGATGTACCACAAAAATGTAAAGGAATCATCTACAAGACCTACTTTGTGCCAATTTTGACATATGGTTCAGAAACATTGGTGATGAAGGAAAGGGACAAGAATAAAATACGAGCAGTGGAGATGAAGTTCCAGAGGAGTAGGGTAGGAGTAACAAGAATGGACAGAGTAAGGAATGAGAGAGTCAGAGAGATGGTAAGAGAGGAACCATTGCAAAATAGAATAGAGCGATCTAGGCTGCAATGGTATGGACATGTGAGGAGGATGCAAGAGGAGAGGATACCGAAGAAGATGTTTGGAATGGAAATGACGGGAAGGAGGCCAAGGGGAAGACCAAGGGACAGTTGGACAAAAGGAGTTAGGAAGAGTGCGGAGGAAAGAGGAGTGTGCTGGGATACAGTAAATGACGAGAGATGGTGGATGGTCAGGAAACGATGGAGAGGCTTATGTTCCAAGCAGACCCGACCAGCGGTTGGAAACTGCTCAAGATAATGATGATGTGCTAGTACTATGCAAGCATTTGCTTAGGATTTACCAAGCTAGTCTCAGTTAGCTTGAAGTTTGTTCTGTGATGACTTAATGTTACCTTCTGGTTGATATAATGGCACAAATTGTGAATATCCGACGCAGGAAACTATAATCCCAGATGGCAAAGTGATGAACATTCATATAAACATTTGTTGAAATTTCGAGCTCTTTCTTGGGAGAAAGCGACGAGACGCGTGATGGTGCGTTAATATTGAAGGAACAAAAATGCAGATATTTCTTCGTTTTGTTGGTGATCCGGGTTTCCAAGTTGGGATAGGAGAATATATGGGAGTGCATCAATGTACTGTTAGTAGAACCATTGATTTCGTCAGCGAGAAAATTTTTCCAAAAGCACATCACTGGATAAAATTTCCGTCGCGCCCACAAGAAATCAATATAGCCAAAGACGGATGGCAGCAACGCTTTAACTTTCCTTGAGTGATCGGTGTTCTTGACTGTACAGGTGTACCAATTTTAAAGACACTACTACACTGTGATGAATACATTAACCGCAAAAATTTCGCGTCGATCAATGTACAAGCAATTTGCAATTCAAGCGAACTTTTCACAAATGTTCTGTTCACGACAGTCGCATATTTAAGAATTCACATGTGCATGAAGGATTGCGAGAGCATGCGGCAGCTGCAGTACTGTTGGATGATCCAGGATACGGGCTGGTACCTTGACTGCGAACTTCTTACCGAAACCCTCAAAATCCACAAGAAGAAAATTACAATCTCGTGCATGCTCAAAACAGAGTAATTATTGAAAGATGTTTCTTGTCAGCTGAAGAGAAGTTTCCCTCTACTAGCAAACAAAGCCAGAATCTCTTTAGAGAAAATTTCACGCATTATCATGTGTTGCTTTGTGCTACATAACGTCTCGAAGCAATTTTGATAATGTTTATACTGAAGAAAGGGATGATGCTGATGCTGGTAACAGGGGTGAAGAAGAATATGGTTAAGATGACATGAGAAGACGTGGTGCTCTGAGAAGAAATAATAATAATAATATCGTATGGCCTCGGGTGCCGGGTGCAAGCTTTGTAAATTGACACCCAGAGGGTAGCTTGCATGTCGAATTTCGTTGTTCCTTGAATCACTATGAAAGTCAAGGAGGTTAGATATCTAAGCTCCTTGAACAATATAGCACTTTCTAGTCTAGAAATGAGGAACTTTGTGTTTGCGGAAACTCCCGAGATTAATTTTGCCATTATGAACACGGCCTACTGAATTCAAATGGGTCTTTGACATGCATGTCATATTTTTGCCGCCTTTCAAAAATCACTTACCACGGCCAGGAGCGAATCTGCAATCTTGGAGTTAGTAGACAGACACGCTATCCACTCACCCACCGTGGCAAGCTAGAGAAGAAATTAAATGTTTGCTAATATTTTGTTTCAACACGTTGCTGTAAACGAACCATGGAAGTGATGCGCTGTGATCTGGAAAAGACAAAATTTAACAATTGTGCGGCTCGTATTTTCATTTAACTTATACTCTTACATCGATATGAATTTATTTGCGATTCATTTTATGTTCCGCTTATTATTATTCAAACTGTATGTAGGTTTGTTCACTTAAGTTTGAAGCTAATTTCCGATCTTCTATTTCCTGCTGTTGCAAGCGAGCTAACTTCAACTGTTCCAATATCACCAGTCTCCAAAGTTCCGTAATCGACAGTTTTTCCATCTCCTCAGTCTCTGCAGTTAACTTTATTTTCTTGTTTTGTCTTGGTGGTGTCGTGCGCTGTAGTAGTAGTGTGTCATTATTGATATCAGTTGCGTGTTCCTTACTTTCTCCTACAGCACATCCTCCTGAAATGATGAAATAGAATTGCTGTCCTTGACCTACACATTAATAAAATGATCTCATAATAATAATGTTATTGGTTTTACGTCCCTTTTAACTACAGCGGCATTTAGAGACGCCGGGGTGTCGGAATTTTGCCCCGAAGGGCATCTTTAACGTGCCAGTAAACTACTGACACGGCTCCCTTACATTTGTGCACCCTCAAATGCCAACTGACTGCGCCGGGATTAATCCTGCTATCTTGGGTTCAGCAGGCGAGAACGTTACCGCTGAGCCACATATCCAGTCAAAAAATGAACTCTTCATGAATGATTCATAAAAGAAAGAAATAAGTTAGGCGTAATGCTTCTTTTTCTCATTACAACACAGCATGTGGAGTGATGCGGCATTTCATCAACGAGTCTAGTAAAGTTTAATAAATATACCTGGTACATAAGTTAATGTTGGATTTTGCTGTACTTCTATGAAATTTCTAAGTTCCTCCCATTTTTTCAGCTGTGTCTTCCTATTTCCTGTAATGTTATGATCCCTATTTCCTGTAATGTTATGATCACTCTTCTTTTTCACTTCAGTCTTCAAGTTATGGCTCCTTTTTTTTTTAACCTGTTCTGCTATAAACTACCGCCCAAGAGACTTCTAACAACTCTCACGTAATTATTTGGCTGTTTTCATCAACGGAGTTTGCGATTTACTTAATAAGACTAGTAACTGTTTGAGCATGGTAATAAAGTGATAATTCACGTCAATTTCTGTCTGTTTCTGATATTTCCAACTTCGTAGAATGGCTATGCAGTTCAGGAAATAGAAACGAACTGTAAATACTAGTAACACCTAATGCAAACTTGTATGGTTACAGTGGTCAACACATGTTGTTAAGACGAACATAACCTCTTACTGGCAACCAGCAGGCTTTGCACGACTAGCAAATGCTAGTTAGCATATTCTATAAAGTCAGCACATGCTGGAAAAACTTGTAGCACTTTCTAGTCAGCACAAGAAAAAGGTTATTCATACCAATTTAAGCAAATGCTTTTACTTGCTAGTATTTGCTGAAAGCATATGCTTTTACTTATCGCTTGTACTTGTAGTATGATCTACATTTTTTTCATACGCCTCATTGTCAGAATCTTCTATTCGCTCGTTTCTGTGGTCTACTATGTGGAAAGCTGTAACAGTCTGTCATTCGCATTTCAGTAAAGTTACTGTACAGTCTGTCATTTGTGTAACAATGAGAACTTGTCTATTGGATCAAATTATAACATCTCACTCCCAAGTTTCAATCTAGTAAACTACCAAGAAAACGCCACACTAATTAGTCTGCTACATCTGTGTGCTAATTTAAGAACTAAGGGGCGTGGTGACGCAGCGGTCAAGCTGTTGGCCTCTCCAAGGCCGACCGGGTTCGATTCCCGGTCAATGCATGTGAGATTTTCGAAGTGAAATGCCATGTCCTGTGGTTCGGATTCCACGTAAAAAGGAGGTCCCGTGGCTCATGATCGCGAGATTAACGGTCACGTTAAACTACAAGCTTCCTTCCTTCCTTTTAATTTAAGAACTTCACCATACTGCAAGAGTTCCAAGACCAAGTGACCAAGTTTGTGAACATTGACACTATCTTACTCACGAGAAGAATGGTGAAAAGTTGTTTTTTCCCTCAAGGGGAATGACACAGTTCTCTGTTCTGATTAATGATAATAATCATCACAATTGATCGAATGTCATATCACACCTATAAGCCAAATCACACAGGAGTGTAAATATATGTTTTGTTCGCAATTGAGTGTATACATAAGAATTTTAAGGAGATATTGTCTAATTTTATATACAAGCAGTTCTGACAAGTGAAATATCATCTCACACCTGTCGATTAGATTCAAGTGCTCTCCACCAGTTAAGCCCAGGCAACATGAATAGACGTAAATATAGGTGGCGCCCATCAAACCATACAATTGATATCCCAACTGTGGGACTTGTGTAGTCCAGGGTTTGGTCTATTACTGTATTAGGTATTGTAAGTTGGCTGAATTTTTTTTGAAGTATTCATGAGCATGTGCATATGCAAATATTACTAGTACACTGTTTTATACAGGAACTTGAGCATTCAGGGATCTTTGGTGTTGATTTTGGAACCAGTACTCCACAGATTGTGATGTAAGGATACCTGAAATATTTCTCTTTGTGTACCGTATGCTATTCCTGTGAGTTTTTTTTTCTTTGTCTTCATTTAATATGTATGTCTTTATTGTAGGTTCAGAGGAGAAAAACAGAGAATCTACAGACAAGTCTATGTTGTCTCAAACAAAAACAAATGGCAAGGCTCCACCTGTTAATAAGAGGCTTCAGGGGATCATGGGACCACCAAATACCCAACGATCAGCTACCTCAACTCCAGAATGTCATCCTAGGTTAAATATCACAACCCCTGGAGGCTCAGGCAATACACCAGCCAGCAATTCCTCCTCACCTAATGTAAGGTCTAATGTTCAGACTCCTGTTGGCACAAATCAACATGAATGGCCATGGGATATGAATCAACCAACTCCGAAAGGCCCAAATTATATATCTACTCCTGAAACTCCATATGGAGCTGTATTTGTATCTGATCCATCTCCTAACACTCGAAAGCAATGGAAGAGGTATATCGATAACTTCCCACAGTTTCCCCGAGATGAACCGGTGTCCAAGAAACGCCGACAAAGCACGGTAAGTGGTAAACTTTAGCTCTAGGAGTTACCCTTTTATATTCAGCTATAATAATTATAGGCTGGATTTACACAGACCAGAAAAAAAAGTGACTAAAGTACTGTGACATTTAAGTGCCTAATTACTCTTATGTAGTACTCTATTCTGGATATAAGGTATTTATTTATTTACATTTACATATGTTACTCATTGGAGCACTTAACCAAAACAAGTATATACATATCTCTAAACAATATTAAAGATTCAGCTTCTTATTTTTCTTCTTTTCCCAAAACATTTTCATTCTAGTCGACCTTTCCGCTCTCTCTGCATCGCTTATGGTGTAAGTTTTGCGGGTGAAGGTTTTTAAGGGAAGTCGGATGTTCTTGTTTTTCAAGATATTCTTCTCATCTTTGTTAGCAATTTGGGACATTGTCAAGCCGAGTTCATCCAGATCATTTTGAGTTTCCATAAACCAAGAGTTCTTTGTTTTACTTCTGAAAAAATAATTAAATAATACTTTTAATCGTCTGGTATCCGGCAGGTGTGAGATATGACAAAAAAAAGCAATTCGCCTTTTTCGCATAGTATCGACTATAGACTCAGTTTCTTTATAAACCACTTCATTTGGTAATAGACGCCATTGACCATTCACCTGATGTTTTTTATTAATTATAGTTCTGAGAATTCTTCTATCAATCTTCTGTAATGTGTCAGTAACTGATCGAGTGTTTAACTTGAAAAGTGTTTCACAAGCATATATTGCTTCCGGTTTAATAACTGATTCGTAATGTCGTAATTTGGCACTTATGGAGAGTGATTTTTTTTTGTAACTAGACCAAGTAATATATTGCGCTTGTCTTAACTTTGTTGTTCTATTTTCGATTGACGCTTTCTCATTCAAATTCCATATTATAATCTCCCCTAAATATTTAAATTTATGTACAACTTTAATTTCTTTATTGTTGATCAATGTAATAGCTTGCGTTTCCACATCAAAGGATGCCATTATTTCAGTCTTTTCAAATGAAATTTGAAGTCCTACTTTTGCTGCAATAGACCCAAGTTCTTCAATTTGGTGTTTAGCCTCATCTATACTGGTTGCAAGCAGTGCCAGGTCATCCGCAAAGGCCAAGCAATTCAGTTTTATATTAGTACCAATCTTTACATTTGGAGGACAAGTTTTGTTCCACTCACGCATGATCTTTTCAAGAACACAATTAAATAATAACGGTGATAGACCATCTCCCTGTCGAAGTCCAGTCCGGATATCAAATGGTTCAGACAAGGCGCCTCGAAATTTAACCTTTGATTTAGTATCTTTCAAAGTAATGCCGATGAGGTTGATAAGCTTTTGATGTAACCCAAATTCCCTAAGGATGTTAAGTAATGACCCTCGATGGATACTGTCATAAGCTTTCATAAAATCCACAAAAGTAATGACCAAATCCTTTTGTCTCATTCTATGATATTTCATTATCCATTTCAGACTGATGATCTGATCCGGACAGCTGCGACCTGGTCGGAATCCTCCTTGATATTCTCCTAGTTCTTGATCGAGTTGTTGTTGAATTCTTGTCAAGATAATTCTAGATAGAATCTTGTATGTTACATCAAGCAAAGAAATCCCACGGTAGTTGTTCGGGTCTGATCTATCACCCTTTTTATGAATTGGGAGGATTACAGCCATTCTCCATTCCTCTGGTATTTGTTCCGAATTCCATACATCGATGAGGCGTGTATGGAGGTTGGAGATGGTTTGTTCATTTGCATATTTCCATAGTTCTGCTACCAATGAATTCTCTCCTGCTGCTCTATAATTTTTTAGCCAATTAATCGCTGCACATACTTCAGTCAAGTTAGGAGGAATAATGTTCTGTAAATTTGTTTTATTTTTTGGATTAGGCTCAAAATCAAGATATTCCTTAGGTTCATCAGCATTTAGTAGTTCTCTAAAATAATCTGCTAGAATTTTAGCATTATCAGTATCATTGTGGGCTAGTTTACCTGATTTATCTTTCATTAATAATGTAGGAGGGCTGTATTTAGAATGATATTGACGAAATGTCCTGTAATAGTCCCTTGTTTTGTGTTGCTTAAAGGAATCATCAATAATTTGTATGGACTTTTTTTGATTTTCTCTTTTAATTCTCCTAATTTCTTTGGCAGTTTCCCTTCGAACAATGGTTAATTCTTCTCGCGATTGTGTGGTCCTCTTTTGCTGATCATTGAGCCATGCTGTGTGTCCTTTCCGAATTGCAGCATCACATTCCGCATTCCACCATGCATGCTTTTTCCTTTTCCTAATAGGGGCAATTTCGACAGCAACGGTTTTCAGTGTGTCAGCCATGGTTTCTAGCTTGTCACTTAAGAGAGTTTTAGACTTTTCCTTATAGGACACATTATTTATTAAATAACTAGGGTCATATTGTCTTTGCATGGTCGAGTTTGACGATTTTTGTTTACGTCGTGGAGTTAACTTGATCTTTATCTTGGATATATAATGATCAGAGTCAACATCGACCCCACGTAGTACCTTCACGTTATATATTTCTTTGTAGAACTTTTTATCCATTGCAACATGGTCTATCTGGAATTCCCCTAGTGCACTATTAGGGCATTTCCAGGTCATAAGTTTGTGTAGTCTTCTCTTAAATCTAGTAGTTTCGAGACGTAGGCCATGTTCTTCACAAAGGTATATTAAAATTAATATTGTTCTTTTCATTACTTCACACACACAGCAATGAAAAGAAGGCCATAATCATGTCTCGTTTGTTTGTCTCCGGCCTGGTATTATGCCTCTTCTCTCGATGTAAGTTTTACGTTTTATGGCAGGATATTGATAAGAGATCACTTCTAAATGGTTGTTTGAGGTTTGTAACCAATGTTACGCACTTTATGAGAAGATTCTGAAGGTGAAAGACCAAGAAGAAGTGACGTGCCATTGCGCTGGTCACCGATGTGCAAAGTCTTTGTTGTCTAGTGTAGCTTCATAATGTCCAGTATGCTATAGAACAGTATCGTGAGAGTGCCACCTACAGCAGAAGATCTCGATCAGGCCATAGGAGGGATGTGGTGGCACAACGGTCAAGCTGTTGGCCTCTCACCAAGGTGGACTGGGTGCGATTCCCAGTCAATGCATGTGAAATTTTCGAAGTGAAATGCCATGCCCTGTGGTTAGGATTCCATGTAAAAAGGAGGTCCCATGGCTCATAATCCCAAGATTCACGGTCATGTAAAACTACAATCTTCCTCCTTCAGTTCATAGGAGGTCAACATTGGCCTGCGATGACCAGTATCATTACCATTCAAGTGTCCCGTGACCGCCATACAACCACAGTTCAGGCAGTACTTGATTTTAAGGAATGTGAATGTTTGAATGGGGAGTTTTTAAAAATGTTTAAATTTTCTCCTTTCACAAAAATGAATATTCCTTACTTGATAAAGAAATGCAGCTACTTTTATTAACAATTCAGAGGGGTTCAATAAAATTTATTGGCTGTTTGTAATTCGTTAATTTGAAAATAAAGAGACTTACTCATGCGGAAGTGTAGGGTAACTATTGAATTAGTCATGAGTAGGTGGCGATGGCAATGTGCGCCTGACATGCATGGGTGGTGGGGAAACCAGTTGAGTAGCAACAATGGCTGAGGTAAGGTTATCATTTGTGGAACGCAAGGCTGTGTTGAAGTTGCACTGGCAGTGCAAGAGAGGTACGACAGTGGCAGAAAGAGTTTGGAAGTCTGCCACCAACACGTCGAACAATTGCCCGTATCCGTGATAACTCCGAAGCCAACGTAACTATTGATGAAGTGCACAAGGTAAGATCCGGCCAACCATATACAGCTACAAGTCCAGCAGGGCGGTTTTGCAATATTTCACCAGATTACCTCAAAAATCAGTGAACAAGGAAGCGTGCAAAAGTGGGGTGAGCCAGTCGAGTGTAAGACGCATTCTTACGGGTGCACAGTGGAAAGTGTTCATTCCAAGACTGCTACATGCTGTGAGGAGTTGCTTCACAGTAAGACTAAGCAACACCGTTTGTGTCAAAGATACTTTATTAACAACAATACAATGAGTTTAAAGATAGAAGGGGCAAGTATACAAATTAGTACGAGATATGCCCGCGGTGGTGCTCTTTTAGCATTCTCTAACATCCTCCCCCACCCCTGGTCTACCTCGAGGGGGATGACCAGCTGGACAGGCCGTGTTAAATGCTTCCCTTCTGAGGTACGGAGCACAACCGTTCTGATTTTCTCGTGTCGACCTAGACACAATTCTTCCACTAGTGCCCTCTTCCACATGTGCCTTGGTAGCGTCTCTTCCTGCAACAAGGCCACGTTACCCACTCTTAAGTCTTGTGCCTTTTCCATGAGGCTGTCGCACTTGGTGGAAGCTTTGCAGTTGCAACAAGTATTCTTTGCTCCAACGCTTCCAGAAGTCATCGCCTTGTTGTTGCTGAAGCCTGAATTCTCGTACCAGGTCACCACTTCGTGGTTCCGGTCCAGTAGGCATTGTCGTGAGACGATCACCAATAAGGAAATGAGCTGGGGTTAGAACGTCGCCTCTGTATGCGTCCTGTGTCAGAGGTCTTGAGTTTAGTGCTGCTTCAATACTTATCAGGGACATACCGTAATCCTTCTCCGTTGATGGTGGAAGGCACAAGGACCATCCGAAGACATCGCTTGGTGGAACCAGCCATTCTCTCCCACCATCCTCCCCATCAAGCGGCACGTGGGGCGATGAACTTCCAAGTTATTTTCTGTAGGGCCTGGCGCCCTTGCCGAAAAGTCCGTTAGTTCCCTGTTCGCTGAATGAAACGTCGGTGCGTTGTCGCTGTAAATGATGTGTGGTATACCACGTCTACCGATGAACCTCTGCAAGGTCTGCAGAAATGTGTCCGTTGTCATGTCACTGCATAATTCTAAGTGCTGGAGCAGTGTTGTAGCTCAAGTGAAAAGGGCTATATAACATCTTTTCATTCCATGACCTTCTCTGACTTACAACGGCCCAGCAAAATCGATGCTTGTGACAGCAAAAGGTTTTTGAGGAGTTACACGTTGCATTCGTAGCGGGGATTCTATTTCTTTCCCACTGGAATTTCTTGTAATTTTACATAGAAGACAGCGATATAATATATCTTTTTGATGGCTTGCCATACACATAATATCTTAAATGATGATCGAAGTTCCGAAAGAACAATTTGAACTCCCAGATGATGGAGGCGAACGTGCATGTTAACAGCATACGGTTTTTTGACTCTCCTGAAAACTTTTGCTCTCTGGACTTGGGATGTTTTTGAAATCACTGTTTCCGTCTTTTCAATACTCTTTGTTTATTAATATTTTTAAACCTAGGACATACGACCCTTATCTCTACATTTCCTAATGAACTCTATGTCCTCAATCATGTTTGACAACTTTATTCTAAGATCTTTATATGTATATCTATACCTCTTGGCTTGACTTGCTTCGTTATTAAGAGTATTAATCTCCATTTTAGGTCCGTCTTGAATGAATATCCTATTACAATTATTATACTGTTTGTTAATATTTTTAAACCTTGGGCATGTTTGTGCGATTTATTCCGCTCTTCCTCGGCCAGATGCACTCAATAAAAACATGGAAAAACACTTACACACACAGTCCATTAGCACTTCAATTTAAAATTAACACTAACTTAAATAATAACATCTGTTATGTCACTAGTCTATAAAATTGAAATCATGTTAAAAACTTTTTAAATGAGTTGTGTCCATTGAAACTTTTTGGTTAATGTTTGTTATATTCTGTGCCATATGGGCACCTTTTCCTTGTTGCATTAAAACTGTCAAAATTTACAATTTGTCCTACTTATGTTGATTAAGGTGGAAACTGTATTTGATTGTATGTAGAATTAGTTTCCTTCCTTGATGAATCTAGATGTCTTGGTTGAATTGCTGCTATATTGTTGAAATCCTTTAAAAGTGAAAAGTATAAGGCTTGTTACAAAAACGATCCAAAGCCCATTTGAATGTGCGCTTATATCTAATATTGTGCAATAAATCCTCTTACTTTTGTTCTGGTTTGATCAACGATGTACTCCTAATTTGATGCATCATCATTTGAGCAGCATGCATTTCTAAGAAAAACACAAAAAAATGTTGTTATTATTACTAGTCCTATACTTGATATTACATTGTCTTCATTTGTCTTTCACTTACCTGAAAAATGTGAGATGATTATGTTGCGAGCATGTATGAACACACTGCAACCTTGAGCTGCACTGCCTGCGTGTTGGGAGAGAGTATGCTATTCGGACTGAGCGGTGGGGAGGTAAAGGGGAAGGCTGGAGGTCGGGTAGCGGTAGTGTGGACTAATGACACAAAGCCCACCGGTAGCCACGAAGAAAACATGTGTTAGCGCCCTAGTACATAACTTCTATAACAAACCTGATTCATAATATTGTATTTATTGAACTATGGAAATTTACCCGCTACCTTTAATTTTGTTTATAATTATATCAATTAAGGTATCAAACTGATTGTTTGTTTCGAATTTAATTTCATTGATTCATTGAGTCGTGTTTATTTCCAATTGTTCCAGAATATTCATGATAGATCCTTTCTTCTCATAATGTAATATTTACAAGTCATTTTCAATATTGGTAAATTTATGACCTGTCTCCTCCATATGTGCTCCCATGGCCGAAAAATTCCTATGTTTAATTGCATTTAAATGTTCTGCATAACGAATGTTGGAATTACGGCCTGTTTGACCGATGTAATCGGCTTTCATTCACTACATTCCTTTCTATGCCTGGTCTACTATGTTTATTCGACTGATTAATCTGTTTAGGATTGAAAAACTTTTTGTAATTACTATTATCGGTTTTATGCGCGATCTTCATGATGTATTTCTTCAATGAACTACTTATATTACATGTTATCCTATTGGTGTAGGTGAAAACAGCATGAACATCTTTCTTTTTATTCTCGTGTGTTAAATTGGACTTTGAGTTTGTTGTTAATTTTATTAATAATATTGTTTACATCTGTTCTATTGTATCCGTTCGCTTCTGCAATTTGCTGTATTATAGAAATTTCATCTTTGTAGGCTTTTTCTTTTAAAGGTAGGCTAGTCGCCCTTTTCACGAAACTAATGAAGGCTGCTTTCTTATAGCCTTCTGGGTGGTTTGAATCCTTTTTGAAGACTGTGCTGGTTAGAGTTGGCTTTCTATATATTTCGTAATTTAATCTATTATTGTTTCTCTTGATTGTTAAATCTAAATAATTTATCGAATTGTATATTTCTGATTCTGCTGTAAATTTTATATCATTATCTATTTCGTTCAATTTATTTAATAATGTATCCTCCTCCATAACGTCATTATCTAAGATGACCAAGACGTCATCCACATATCTTCCCCAAAATTTGATTTTATCAATTATTTTACTGTGCTGTAAGTGATCCATATACACTGACTGGCACGAAAAACGCAACACGCAATAAATGATGTGTCATTATTGGGTAATATCTATTTAATCAAAGTGAAGCACTTCAACCTATTTTTTTTAGATGGGATATGTTATTGGCGTTTCTTTGCGAGCAAACAATGAATTGTTGATTGCACTAGCCTCAATTTTTTTTTCCCGTGCAACCTGGAAAACACATCACTGGATGTGAGCCAATAATGGGTTCCCGCCTGAGTTGGGCAGTATCGAAAATACATGTATTTAAAATACATATTTTTGATACTTTTGTATCTTGTATTTTGTATCGAAAATACATTTTGAACCATGTATTTTGTATCTGTATCGAAAATACTTTTCATGAGTATTTTGTATTTTCAAAATACACTAAGTATAATCAAAATACAATCATTGCATAAGGCAATTTTCAGTTTAATACTCCATTATCTTCCCTTTTCATAACTTAAGTTAATTGGTAGATATGACACAGGTAAGTTTTAGATAAATACAACTGTGCCAGCAATACACCAACCTTGTAAGACCATGTGCAATTCTATTAATTTAGGATGCATTTAGGCCTAGAACAAAATCTCCAGACCAGAGGAATGTCTCCCGGATGTTGTGTTATCAGCTTGGTTAATCTTGGAAGCCTTTTCAAGCAGTACCCTCAAGCTACCTAGTATGAAATTCCCAAACGCATGAGGCTGTCTGAACCTGTTAACCAGAGTGTTCACACAAGGGCTGTACAAAATGCGGTAATTATCTCCCTTAAGAGCAGTGTAGGCCTAAAAGTCGTATACAACTTTGAATTGAAAAATAAGTTGATCTTGTTTCATTTGACAGGCTTTGACATCGTGATCATTTAGTCCCGTGTACTTGGATGTGTGTATATAGCCTTCTGTATATAAGTTATATAATTGTGGGTGTTATTGTGGGTCAATGTAGTAGTATGTGTTTATTTTTAATTGAGGTAATAATAATATCGTATGACCTCGGGTGTTGGGTGCAAGCTTTGTTATTTGACACCCAAAGGGTAGCTTGCTTGTCGAATTTTGTTGTTCCTTGAAGCACTATGAAAGTCAAGGCGGTTAGATATCTAAGCTCCTTGAACACTATAGCGCTTTCTAGTAGAGAAATTAGGAACTTTGTGTTGACGGAAACTCCCGAGATTAATTTTGTCATTATGGACACAGCCTACCGACTTCAAATGGGTTCTTTAACATGCCAACATCGTATGACATGGTGTCGTAATTTTTGCCGCCTTTCAAAAATTTAGGTGAGGATAGGGAAGGAGATGACCGTGGCCTTAGGAACCATCAAGGCATTTGCCTGAAGTAAAAGGGGCAAACTACGGAAAACTACTTCCAGTATGGCTAAGGTACGAATCGAAACCTCGCTCTTCGCAGGTTTTCTAGCCACTGCGACACGAGGCAGACGAAAATAAATATGGTGGTGGTTGTTATTAAATCTTGATCAGCCCGATGTATTTAGGTGTGTGTTAAATTTGTCTGATAACTTGTGTTTTATGAGGTATCTGTAGTTGTTAAAATGCGTGGCTGTATTCATTATGGTCTAGGATTGATCAGATGTCCTGAGACTAGGAATATGGTGCCATTCCGGCATGTGCCTAAATTGATAGTGGGAAAATACAAGCAAACTTCACAACTTGAATGGCCGCTGTCAATGCCAGAAAAAGAAACTTCGATCTCATTAAATGTCTTGGATAGTTGCATACGTTAAGGATGGATGATGATGTATGAATTTCGCCCCCTTATTATTCCCGTTTTAACGGGGTCAGGGACGAGATACGATGAAATTCTATGTGGGGGGGTTACGACTGGATACCCTTCCTGACCCCAACCTCATGAGAGGAGTTAGTGAGAGATGAAACGAAGTTGAATGAAACTGGGCAAGGATGTGGAAGGAAGCGGCCGTGGCCTGTCAGAAGGTACCGTCCCAGGATTTGCCTGAAGTTGAAAATGGGGAAACCACGGAAAACCATTTCAAGGACGGCCGACGGTGGAGCTCAAACGGAGTCCACAGATAGCTTGGCCCCATGACCTAGCTCTGCGCGTAGCAGCCGCTGTCGGTAATGATGATCATGATAAAATGATAATAATACGGTAATAAAAATGATAACTACTGTATAATGCATATTATTCCCGTGTCAACTGGGACGGAAATGAGAATCGATGACTTCTCCCTCTCTTGTGGTGGGTTGATTATACAGCAGGATGCCATTCCTGTCGCCAACCTCATGAGAGAAGTTAATGCGATATGAATTAAGGTGAATGACACTATGCAAGGAATTGGAAAGAAGCGGCCGTGGCTTATTCGAAGATGCCGTCCCAGCGTTTGTCCGAAGTTGAAAATGGGGAAATCACGGAAAACCATTTCAAGGATGACCGACGGTGAGGTTCGAACCCACGTTTACCGAGACTGCAGATAACTGGGCCGCAGCTACAGCTGTTTGTTGGTGGCAATAATAATCTAATAACAATAATAATAAGTGACCCAGCTTTTCCAGGTTTGGATAACCAGAAACCTAAGGGAAGGGGGGATTTTATTATTTTTATTTCATTTGTGGCATATTATTTACAAAGGAGAATTTACAACCGAATGTATAAATTAAACATGTTTAATCAATTGACAATAGTGCTCCTTGGTGAAAATTTCTTACATCACCACTTCAGGATCTCAGAGGGTAGTCTGAATAATATGCCTCACTGTTTGCTTGACAGCACTAATATCGCAGCAAGAAGGCATTTCTTGTGCTTGTAGGGAAGATGGTATGTTCGGACCCGATTTAATTTGGTCCAGGAGACATGGTGGCGCAGCGGTCAAGCTGTTTGCCTCTCACCAAGGTAGACCGGGTTCGATACCCGGTCAATACATGCGAGATTTTCGAAGCGAAATGCCATGTCCTGTGGTTCGGATTCCACGTAAAAAGGAGGTCCCGTGGCTCATGATCGGGAGATTAACGTCACGCAAAAATACAAGCCTTCCTCTTAATTTGGTCCAGATCCCTCTGTATTGTTCAATTCCAAGAGGCTTTCCTTTGATGCGTGGCAATTCACAACCGGGATGGTCAAACTGCATTAATTGGGTTAAGCTCAGGGAGTCCATTCAGCTTACGGCAATGGGTTTGGGAAGAGAGTGGGGGTGGTCAACCTCTCCTGAAATATTGGTTAAACCATGAGTTAACTGACGGCTGCATACCTAGGCCCGTGGTGTTTCCTAGATAATAATCATGTTATCTATGTACAGTCAGAGAAGTGGAGAATGTTCGGTTATAGGAAACTAAACATTTTGTAAGTGTGAGTTGTCACAACAAGGCCAAAAGTAGAGGTGTTCAAACAAATAATAATCTGCCCATTTATTTACGAATGCACCTTGTTTTGTAGCAGAATTCATAATTATAACCATTTTGTTTCCCACAATATCATTTTAAAGCTCAAAGTGCAGGCTATTACTTGCATTCGAGCTACAACATAAAAATTAAAATTTGCAGATCTGAATAGAAACTGTGAAACACAAATAAAACGTCTGTACTTTATTTTTAAGTACAAGGCTACAGAAATTCAGGAATCTGGAATAATGGCAAAACTTGCAAATGAATCTTAGAGGTAACAAGAGTAGATATTGAAAAACACAGTAAAAATCAGCGCATGTTGACACATTCCGACAATATTTACCTTCACGTCCAGTTTGGAGTGTGAGCTTTTGAAACACGCCTCAGGCAACTTCCCCTGTTAGGATTCTCCTAATTGACCACCATGGAGAAAACCCATAAGCGCAGCTCGCTATCGCCCTTCACAACACTCTGGGGCCACAAACAGTTTCTATTCATCTGACCATGTCTCAAGAATGTAGAAGTTGGTCAGGGAGGGTCGCAGCCAGAACTTTGGGTGGGGGTCATCCGTCTATTTTTATTTATATTTAATTTTTACTGGTAGCATGTCGCATAATATCATAACGACTGAAATTCGTATAATAAATAACCTATTAGTTTTATAAAAACCGAGGAGAGGGTCGAATAGACTCTAGAAAGAAAACACACATAATAAAATTTAAATCTATTTATTGTAGGTATCTGATCAAAGAACAAAATCCAATCGTCTTATCTTCATTTTGGCAAACCGATCAAATAAAACGGCTGTAATTTATTTTTAAGTGCAAGGCTACAGAAATTCAGGAATCTGGAATATTGGCAAAACTTGCAAATTACTTTCTCCACACTGACTTTCGTTGACCGTAACCAGTCCTTCAGCCTTCGCAATGTGCGCTCGGGAGTGGCGTTACTCACAGGCAAGACTAGACACCCGGAAGCACCTGAATCTGATAAGGGCTGGGCCCGGGGCCGGGCTCGAGCTCTGGCTCTGTCATAGGAGAAACATTTTTTGTACACTGGATGGATGCGTCATCGCGTCGCTTCTCTCCCGTAAGTATACACTAAGCATTTGATCGAAAAATGTCAAAATTGGAACTGTCAAATCAAACCATTTTACTCTTCCCTCTCTCTCCTCTGCCTTTCTCATTTTTTTTTTTCTTTTCTATTTTTGAAGACTGTTGGAGCGGGGGGGGGGGGGGGGGCATGGCCCCCCTACCTCTCCATCGGATAGTTGGGTGAATGTCTCGAATGAAGCCTACTGATGAGTGGATGAGCAATGTCTTCATGTCATTGGTGTTATTTTACAATTTTCATGTAACCTACTCTCATGGTAAATCGTTGCATCTTCGTAGGTGAGTTGGAGGAATATGACTTAGTACTAGGAGCCAATGAATTGGAGTAGGCCAGAATTTTCCCGAGATCAGACAGTGTTGTTAAGTGTTATTATCTCGACATGAGAGATCGTGATGCAGTGATTAGTATTGTTGGCTGTCACCCCTGAGGTGCTTCCTTCCACATCCTTGCCCAGTTTCATTCCTCTTCATACATTCCATCTCTCATCCCGACGCGCATGTCGCCCACGGGCGTCGATTAGAAAGACCTGCACTCGGCCTCTCAGGAGGCTACACGAAAAAAAAAAAAACCTGAGGTCCGGGTTCTATTCCCAAATCTGTCAAAAAATTTAATTTTCGTCTAAAGCAAAACATACAAGAGGTGCTTTCAGTTCCCAACTCAATCATCCTGGAAGTGGTTTTCCGTAGTTTCTCACTTCTACTTCAGGCAAATGCCGGAATGGTACCTAAATTAAGGGCATGGCCGCTTCCTTCAATGATCCTTGTCTCGATTACAAGTAGGCCTACACACACTAATACAGCCAATCAGCCATCACAATAACACAAGTCATCAGACAAATTCCATTCACGTCCTAGTACATGAACACGATATCGCAAAGCCCCTAAATGATTAGACGACAACAATCTCTTTATCCAAACTAGGGAACAGTATTCAGTGACAGATTAGACGAAGTCAACAGCTGAACAGCAGAGAGTATTGGTGTTGGACCCAAAGTGGAACCACAAAGTTTCCACAGAATGATGTTCTGCGATTTTGCAGTTGTCAATAGTATTTGTTAGATAATCTTTGCAAGATAGCGTTCTCTCAAGAGTTTCAGCCAGTGTAAACAGTACATATATAAAAAGAAATGTACAAATGTATACAAAATAGTATTGTCTCATTCTGGTGAATTAGTGGTAGTTTGATTCATGACCAATGAAGTCGGATTTTGAAGGGTGGCAAAACCCCATGGCACTCCTAGCTGATTACCTAAAGGTTCCACCTGGTGGCTTATGTCATACGATGATATTAATATAACAATAATATTAATAATAATTCCTACATTCCCCATTTTATGGGATCGGGGACGAGGTGTGGTAAGTTTCTATGTGGCAATGGTTTTCACAGCTGGATGATATTCCGGATGCCATCCTCACCACAGGGCTTGATGGCAAACAAAATGAAATAAGGCAAGGGATTGGAAGAAAGCGGCCGTGGCTTATCAGGAAGTACCGTCCTGGAAAACCATTTCATAGAGGCTGACTGTGAGATTTGAACCCTTTGGCCTAGCACGTTAATGCGCGCACACATCCAGGTTATGATAACAATTATATAGGCCTATACAGTATACAATAATAATAATGTTATTTTGAAAAGTATGAATTGAAGATAAGCAATTTTTTTTAAAAGTATTTTGTATATTGAAATGTATTTTAAAATACTATTTTGTATTTTGAGGAATTTTATAAGTGTATTTTGTATCTAAAATACTTTTGAGTGAGTATTTTGTACTTAGTATCGAAAATACATTTTGGGAGTATTTTGCCCAACCCTGGTTCCCGCTCTTATAGCGCTTAGTGTTGTACTTTGAATTGTCCCCTATTCAATCACATGTGTTAGTAGGATCTTTCTGTGATTGTCGTAATTAGCTTTCTGCAGCAAACATGCCCTTAAGCCCTGAAAAAGCTGCAAAAGTTATTGCTTTGGTGGAAGATGGTCGCAGCATGCATTACATTGCAGAAGTGTTGGGGACTACACCTGCCACGATTTTCAGAACTGTACAAAGGTACAGGGAAACTGGAGGCTTTGCAAGGAGACCAGGAACAGGCCAGGGAAGAGCAACATCGGAGAGAAATGACCGCTTCTTACATTTTCAAGTTCTCCACGACCGTCACACCACCGCCATTGAAGCTCGAAATCTACTCCTCCAAGTTCGAAGGGTCGATTCTAGTGAGAGAACCGTCCGAAGAAGATGGGAAGAAGCCAATCTTCAATCCAGAAGACCAGTAACAGGCCCAGATCCCACCAGAGAACATCGTACAGCTCGACTAAATTTCGCAAGGGAACATCCTGGCTGGACAGTACAACAATGGGAACAAGTGTTCCTCACCGATGAGTCACGATTTGGCCTCCGATCACCTGACAGAAGAAAGAGGCTTTGGATAAGGCCAGGGGAAAGGTATTCTTCTTGCACATTCTCATCCAGGATGCCTTTTCAGAGTTGTTCTGTGACGGTGTGTGCAGGAATCAGTATGGCTGCAAGGACGGATTTGGTCTTCAAGGAGAATGAAAGCCTTACTGCACATCGGTTTGTGGAGGAAATCTTTCTGGAGCATGTTGTGCCTTATGCTCCATTTATTGGTGATGATTTCACACTAGTGCAAGACAATGCACGTCCACATGTTGCGAGAGTTCTTGGTTGAAGCAGGGATTCATGCTATGGCTTGGCCTGCTCGAAGCCCTGATTTGAATCCTATTGAGCACGTTTGGGAACGGCTGGGAAGAAGAGCCTGTCAGCGCTATCATCCTGAGACCCTATAGGACCTACGGAATGCCCTCCTGGAAGATTGGGAGACGATTCCTCAACAGGACATTACAGCATTAATCAGGAGCATCCCTCAAAAGTTGAATGCCGTCAATGGTGCAAGAGGTGGCAATACACACTTTTGATGATGCGAACAGAGGTCTCCGAGATCGTCTCCAAGGTCTGTGAAGTAAAGTGTGAAGTTTATGAAATCAAAACCGAAGTGCATTACCTTTATGAGCTTACTCAATATTTACCGCTCCTATGGCGCTCTTTCCTTGAAGTGTGCATCTCTGGCTTAATTTGTTAAATTTGTTTATAATCGTCTTTTTATGTTTTTCATGGGACTGTACTACAATATTTCATCATTATATAATGGATTAGTGTCAAAAAGTGCTTTTTTCGTGCCGGTATATGTTAGCTAGAACTCGGAACCACCGGACCTACAGGAAATTCGGGAAATAATCTAATCCATGAAAAGCAACAAAGCGTCGGTAGAGGACCAGATCGTTGCAGAACTATGGAAAAATGTAGTTGAAAACCTCAAACTCGATAAAATTATTGATCAAATCTGGCAAACTGAAAATCATTCCTCCAGATTGGAAGATGGCGATCATACATCCAGTATACAAGAAAGGTAGCAAAACGAATCCAAACAATTGGATCTCATTACTCTCGGTAACTTACAAAATTTTGTCCAAAGTCCTTTTGAACCGTGCCTATATTCAGCAGATTGCTGAATACCAAGGTGGGTTCGTGTATAGAGCCAATTATCAATTTGAAAAACTCATTGTCTTACTTCCGTAAAATGTCAAACAAATATTATGTCATTACTTTGCAAAGGCTTGTGACAGTATTTACCGTGAATCCCTTGTTGCTGTACTCACAGAATTTGGATTTGATTGCAAGACATCATCATTCATCAAAGATACCCTCTTGAATACAAGTTCAAAGATAAAATTTATGGGAGGACTGAGTGCAGAATTTTCAATTGATACAGGAGTGCGTCAAGGAGATGGATTATCTCCATTGTTGTTTAATTGTGAGCTCGAAAAAGTCGTCCGAGAATGGAGATGAGCTGGTGCACCATCCCATAGACTAGGACCAAAACTCAAAGGGATAACACTCTACTGTTTGGCATTTGCGGATGACATGGCGTTAATTGCTCCAAACATTTCTGATGCCCAGAAACAACTCGAATTACTCCAAGAACAAGCAGCAAAAATTGGCTTACGGATTTCTTTTGACAAAACAAAATTTATGACGAATATTAAAACTGCTCCGAATACACTCGGGATTGGTAATTGTAAGGTCTCCCGAGTGAAAGACTTCAAGTATTTAGGTGAATGGATCAATGAAACTGGCAACGAAAGAAACTCATGTTTGGTTGGTTCCTTAGTTTAGGGGCTGCGACAACGCGGTCATGTAGCCCCGTGTACTTTGGGTGTGTGTAGAATCTGTCTGATAACCGGTGTTACTTGTGATGGCTGTCTTAGTGTGTGTTATCTGTTTTAATTCAAGTCAGGACTGCAGACAATGAATTTTCAAGTAGTTCCTACTTTTGCCGCCAAACGCCACCGTCAACGACTACTAGTTCAGAACTGGGTTACCCGATAGCCACCGCAGTACTTGGGCTCCTGACAATGAACGTGGGAACCTAAGAGCGTTAGTCAAATGTTTAACCTAGCATTAATTTAGCTTCACACAGGTGTAATTAGTGGAAGGTTCTTTAACATGCCATAAATCTATGACGTGGGACCACCGGCTGTAATTCCCCTCTTAAGGAAGGCATACTGAGGGATTTTCAACGCTCTTAAAAAATCCGACGACTTTGGCCGGGTTTGAACCCGCAATCTTGGGCATAGAAGCTCGGCATGCTACCAACTATGCCACCGAAGCCGCCTTCCTTTACTAAACACAAGACTAATAGTGAATTTACATTTAACAGAAAAGCATTGCAAGGCCTAAGTTATGATGGTACCACTTTCGCATTTACAGTTAAATTTACTCATCTAGCTAAATCCTGACTTCAATAAAAATTACGGTCCGAAGCATCCGTAAGCAAGGATTAATAAAAAAAAACTGACAACAACCATGTCTGATCAAAAAAACAGAAACATAATGAACTAATACAATAACAAATACATCATATAGGAACACATAAGGATTATCTATTATATAAAACAGTGTCCTGACTGACTGACTGACTGACTGACTCATCATCGCCCAGCCAAAACTATTAAAGTTAGAAACATGAAATTTTGGGGATATGTTCATTGTATGTCGAAAACGTCCACTAAGGAAGGATTTTTGACTATTCAGGTTCTAAAGGGGTGTTAAGGGAGTAGACCTGCATTTCATTGAATAATAATATCTCCCGATTGGTTTCATTGGGGGATGTGATACTTAGCATATAAACTAATCATTAAAATTAAGCAGACACATGTTTAAGGGTTTTTCGATGTGGTGTAAATTATGGGGTGAAAGGGGTGAAAAGTGGGAGTTGAAGGATTCCTAATGGAGCGTGTATCCCTTAAAGGACATCGGTGAGAAGTTTGAAACTGAAGGGAAAAATAACCGCTAAAAAAATAAGTAAATAGGTGTTCGACCACTTTTTCATAAATCCAATTTAAGGGGTCCATGGGGAGGGGTGAAATTGTGGAAAAAAGAAAGAGGAAAAAAGTGTCCTAACTGACTGACTCACTCATCAAACTCGGGGGAAAAAACAGCTAAAAATAAGTAAATGGGTGTTCGACGTTTTTTCATAAATCCAATTTAAGGGGCCTATTGGGAGGGATGAAATTCTGGAAGAAGAACGTCCACTAAGGATGGATTTTTGGATATTCACTCACCATCGACCAGCCAAAGCTATTTAAGTTAGAAACATAAAAGTTTGGGGATGTGTTCGTTGTATGTCGAAGGCGTCCACTAAGGAAGGATTTTTGGGTATTCAGGTTCTAAAGGGGTGTAAACGGGGTTAACGTGCATTTCATTGAATAACAATATCTCATGAGTGGTTTCATTTGGTTATGTGATACTAATCATTAAAAATAAGCAGACAAGTGTCCAATGATTTTTCGATGTGGTGTATATTATGAGGTGAAAGGGATGAAAGGTGGTGGTTGAGAATTCCTAATGGAGCGTGTATCTCTTAATGAAAAGGGGGATGGGGGGTGAAATTCTGGAAGAAAAACGTCGACTAAGGGAAGAATTTTTGTATATTCACTCATCATCGATCAGCCAAAACTATTAAAGTTAGAAACATGAAATTTTTTGGTAATGTTTGTTGTATGTTGAAAACATCTACTAAGGAAGGATTTTTGGATACCGGTATTCAGGTTCTAAAGGGGGTGTTAAAATATCTCACGAGTGGTTTCATTTGGGGACGTGATACTCGGTATATTAACTAATGAAACAAAAAAAGCAGACACGTGTCGAAGGATTTTTCGATGTGGTGTATACTGTATTCTGAGGTGAAGGCTGGGGCGAATTGTGGCTGTAGAGGTTTTTTACTTGTGTAATATTATGATGTGAATATTTTTTCCACAGGAATTTATGTAAATGGATTTTCTGTTTAGTCAGTGTGTTTAATATACTGTATCTCATTTATTTCCTATTTACGTTTGTGGTCGGAAACCGTGTTGTGATTTTGAGTCGATTTAAAAAAATGCAATGTGACGTGACGATGGGGTGATTCTGATATTTATGTGCCATTGTTGTATCATATTGTCTTTATTGTCTGATTGTTTATGGTCTTTACCAAATTATCTTTATTATTATTATTATTCAAAATTAAACGATAAGTCAGTTGTTGCATTCATGATTGAGACGTTGCTAAGTGTACTCTTTACAACTACAATATTCGTGGGCAAAGCCGCGACGGGTAATGCTAGTCATTCGTAAATAAAGGTTATAGACACTACAATATCATTGTTATTATCCCCAAAAGCCTTCCTGCACAAATCAAGGAGCTCTTTGACCTCAATTGTCATCTACAGCATGTAATTATGTTTTTGAATGCTTAGCTACAGCTACGTCTGATATCACTTCGATCATGTGGCCCACCAGTTACTGACTCAATGGTCTCCCATGATCTTCGTCGGTCATAAAAAAGTTAGCTAAATCTAAGTAATTTTCCAGCCGAAATGCGATGATCCATGCATCAGTCAGCATGTAGAAATATGGGTACAAATTTAAATGAGCATAACATTATTTATCAATCAATTATACACGTCGTTTTAAAATCAGTTTCATGATTTACTTCCAGGTTAGATCGTAGGTTTAACTTCCTAATCAGGTTTAATGCTGTTCTGACTTGACGCAAGATGACACTGGTTAAACATAACAACTGTAGGCCCCATCAGAGATCCTTACGGACTCTAATAGTCACCACAATTTCATGAGCTAAGAATAGGCTCAAATACAATAACACATAATACGCGGCATCACATAGCTCGCAAACTTCATCAGTGTAGTTGGCAACAATGGCTCTATTCTGTCTGGCATAATAGTAATCGGGGATATTCATCAATCCGGCAACAGTGCATTTACACAGCACGAAAAATACATAACTGGCTAATTTATACAGTGTCAACATTGCAGAGAAATAGTATAAACCTTTAATCATGTTTGTGGAATGATAAAACATTCAATAAGCATTTGCTCATAAATAACAATCTCAATTTCGTTACGTAGTGACACTCGTACACAAGCTGTAAGCTATCAGCTGTAACCCACATAAGAACGGCATTCATATCATATCTCAATGACATTCCACATGGATGTGACGTCAGATCACGTTGAAAGAATAAATCAATAGTCTGTCTGTCTCGCACAGAGTCATGGGTAATCCCAATCTAGTAATACTTGTTGGCCTTGGCGAATGTCACCACTAAACATCGCACATAAGTTACAATTCTGTGTGTAGGAGGAAGCTTGTACATTAGCAAGACAATAAAATCAAATACAGCGGGTTTCCACATACTCAAGTCCTCTCTTGTGGTTCCAATATTGTTAAACGGTAGTTACCATATCATACTACCATATTCCTACACATGTTTCACTGGTTATAAAAATATCAAATGATCAAAAATGTCTAACAAGCGGGCAGCGCAGAGAATACCACTCTCCCTGACTTCTTGGGTTCAGAAGATATGTCAGTCACAGACTATTTACACTCTTCTCCTTACTTGGCACAAAATACATATACATGTGACAGCAACTAATACCTTCTGGCTGTCCTAACTGACACTGTAATGGGGCGGTAAACAAGATGGGGAATACATTAACATGAAATGAAGAATGATATGAAAATGAGACAAAATTAAAATATGCACTTTTGTTCTGTACTTACCTTGAATTGTACACTAAAAATTACATGAATTGGGTGCCAGCCTAATTAATTAGACAAAAGAAGGGGATTTGCTCAGCTGCACAGTGATAGATTACCAGATCTCTCTCCCTGGTCGAGGTGATACAGAAGTAATCAAACCGATTCAGTACTTATTGAAGGATAGGTTGGATTGCCTTAATCCTATTACTATCATAAAGGAGGATCCTGACATAGTTTTAAAAGGAATTTAATGAATCTAAATAACAAATATAAAAAGAAAAACACAATAAGAATAGTTACAAATTTGAATTTAAATAAAATTTACTGCGCCTCAACAGATAAAGGACAATGAAAATCCACAACCTGCTTCCAGTCTCCGACCGGGTCAGGAATGGAATGAATGAAGCCCCCATCTAGCGGCGAGGATATGAACTGTGCCGGCTGCCGAGGCCTGACGCACTCCTCGGGGGCAATGATTAAATGAATGACAGATGAAATGAAATGATAGTGGAGAGTGTTGCTGGAATGAAATGTTGACAGGGAAAACCGGAGTACCCGGAGAAAAACCTGTCTGCCTCCGTTTTAGATAAAGGACAATGAATGAATTTAACTAAAAATGAACTCAAGCTTGACTTTACATGGCTTTTAGAGACTTGAGATATATCATGAAGTTCGCTCACCCTTGAAGTCTTGTTATATACAGAAGATGGCATGCCCGATGTCCTCGATGTTCCTCCTCTTATGTGAAAGCTTGTAATATCTCATTGGAGATTGGTTGTCATAGTCATATCTATTATAGCTCATGGATTTACTGTAACTTCACTCGATAACCCATTTGCTGGCTGCTATGAATCTCTTGTAGACATGTTGATGTAGGTTGAAGTGCCAATTGCTTGCGCAGTGAAACCATTGCACGATGAGCGACTGTGTTGCAGACCCTCGTTAAACTAAGTGGACGTCTGTACGAACAGAATCACTGACTGACTGAGTTTGTGAATGTCAATGTGAGAATCCCCTCCTTGACGAAGCTGCTAGTATTTATATCTTACAAAAGTTGTTCTTGACGAAGCTGCTAGTATTTATATCTTCCAAAAGTTGTTGATGCAAACAAGATTTTTCTCCTCCACCCTCTTCAATTAGTTACAGTAAATTAGTCACTGCTCCATAACGAACAATACTCATCAGGACTACTGACATTTCCATTATAGAATAATACCATGTCTTGAGTAATTTCTATACGGAAGCACAAAGTCTCGTAAATTGAGTAATTTCTATATGGAAGCACAAAGTCTCGTAAACACAGTAGGGGGTTTGAGCAGATTTACGATCACCGGAACAAATGTTGGCTCCCTGGGCTGGACATCTTCACGCGATAACATCCATTGTAAAGACTGGAGCAAACCTACCCTTTCTCTTGTCTCTTTACAAAAATGTTTTATGGCCATTCGTTAATGAAAATCTATTCACTCTAACTTGAGCCGCCTACAGACAAATAAAATCTTGAAGCTTGGAATACTACTTAATAAAAAAAATATATATAAATATAAATAAACAAGGATGAAGCCATATTAGCGCTAGACAAACTACATGAAATCTCCAGTAAAACGGGACTTGATATTTCCTATGAAAAAACACAGTATATGGATACAAAATCAACAGGAAACATCACCTTGTGAACGCAATATGGCAAAATCTCGCAGGTCAATCACTTCAAATATTTAGGAGAAGCCATCTAACCCACTGGATTGAACACAATTTCTAATGCAGATAAAATAGTAAAATTGCAGAAGGCATACAAGCTGACATGTGGAATCATTATAACGAAAGAGCAGTATCTCGTAATGCAAAACTGCGCTATTACAACGCAGTTGTTTTGCCTGAAGCCTTGTACACGGCAGAAACCACAGTCATTAGAGGAATGACAAGAATTCACGATATTGAGAACTAGGAACGCAAAATTCTTAGGTAAATCCATGGCGCTGTTCTCCGTGATGGAATTTGAGTCTGGAGACGGACAAAGGAACTTGATGAAAATACAGACTCCATTATAGATAAATTTAGGAAGAGACGTCTGCTGTTCTATGGACACATATATAGGATGGATGAGAACAGTCTCACTAAGAAAATTTTCAATATCGTGAATGCAAGCAAATTAAAGACCGGTTAGATAAAAGAAGTACATAAAGACATGGAATTACTTAAAATCTCTGAAGACGACATTAAGGACAGAGAACAATTTAGAAATAAAATCAGTAACACGAAAATTGTACAAGTTTCAAAGAAGGACACATCAGGGAAAAAATGGACAGAGGAAAGGAAGAAAAAGCACAGTGAACTAATGAAGAGGTTTTGGGAAGAAAAGAAGAGAGGAAAAGGAAGTGAAGCTGTGATTGGCTCAAGTTCTCATGCTCTCCTGAAGGGGAATAATCAGAAATATTAATAATAATAAATATAAATATAGCCTTTGCCTGAAATTAATAATGGAATATTACAAAAACAGAAATAAGCAACTCTTTATTTCTTTTATAGATTTCAAGAAAGCCTATGATAGTATTCATTTTGCTAAAAATCCTCAGATCATACGGTCTCCATCCTATATTGATAAAAATCATTCAATTAACATTAACAAACAGAAATTCGAAAGCTCAATTTAGGGGAGAATTATCAACAGCTTTCACAGGAAAAACCGGTCTTAGACAAGGTGATGGATTATCCCCTCTGCTTTTCAAATGTGGCTCTTGATTATATCATGAAGGTTTGGCAAAAGGAAATCCCTCCTAAGATCAAAATTGGAACAAAACCAACAATAAAAATAAACTGCTTAGGATATGCAGATGACTTGGCTCTTTTAGCACTAGACAAGGAAAAGGTTTGTACTCAGATCACTAGTCTCCAAGAAATTGCTCAAGGGATAGGATTATAGATATCCTTTGAAAAAACTGAGCTCATGCCTATGAAACCCTTAGATATAAATGAAGTCTATATAAATGATCATAAAATTAACCTAGTATCTTGGAGAAATTATAACACATAACTTAAACGAAAAAGTAACTTGGATAAATAGAACAAATAAAATGAAAACAGCACAATCTCTAACCTGGTCAACATATAATAAAAAATGCCTATCAATAGCTACTAAGATCCAACATTATAAAACTGTAACTCTCCCAGAAGCCACTTATGCTTGTGAAACACTGTTCCAAATTAAAAATGAACAAAGAACTGATCAGCTCCTCAAAACGGAAAGAAGAATCATTAAAGCGTGCATAAATAAAAAGTATCAGGTTGAGGGAGTCTGGAGGATTCTCCCAAATGAAACTGTCCATCGTGAGATTGATCCAATCACCAGCACAATGAAGAAGAAAAGAATTTAATTTTTTTTTTTTCCACATCTTACGGCTTCCAGAAAACAGAATTGTATGCCAACTGGTGATGAGAAATCTAGGAAAGAAAACTGGAGGAAAATGGATCCAAGAAATCCAACATGGTCTCAAAGCAGTTGGACTCAAGATAACAGATGCCGAGGAGAAAAATAAAATTAACACCTTAAAACTCACAAATTTTCTGCAGAAATGACACATAGAAAGCCTATGGAGGTTTCAGATGAGTTGAGAAAATCCTGATCTGAAAGAATGATAAAGTACTGGAAAGAGCGCAAGAACCAAGCAGTACTACCTTCAAAGAAGAAGTGATTGTGGAACGACTCAAGTGGTCCAATGTGAACAATCAAGATTATTAATAATAATAATAAATATAACAAAAAAAAGACTACATTTTGGGATCGAATCATTACAATACGAAGAGGTGTACTGGGTTCGATGAAAGTTCTAACAATTCACGTCGTACACTTAAGTTCAATTCCTACTCGGAATGTAGGGGTTTCAGAATTCCGCAGTAATGTTTTAACTCGATCCATTTATAAAGGCGGTAGGGAAATTTCCAAACTACCAACTGATATGTCAAAACACATGTGGTATCACCAAATCGGATATACTTTAAACAGGGTGTCCCCTAAATTACGTTCAGACGTTAGTCGTCCCATAAAATCACAGCTGGCGAAGAATAGCTTCTAGAGCTCTGTCATCTTAATAGGCTCATGTTGAAGCATTACAACTGTACAATCGTTGATGCACCCGGCATTACACTTGCCAACTAGGTGTCTAACTCTCATGGTTGACCATTAAATAACTGAAATAAGACTGATTAATACAACTAAGTCTACAGACATCTACGTATATAGTTGTTATCGAAGTACGGTTTTCTACCCAATAATAATAATAATCCATTGCGAACAAGGCCCTTTACAGAAATGACATTACAGAAAACTCACTGTGGAATACCGTCGCATCACCTCATTTTCCAGATAACATGATGGGTAATTTAGACTCCTCATGGCAGGAGGGAATATCAAATATCGAGGGCATCCTGGTTCTGGCCCTTTTTCCTCTTCTCCTGACATCTCCTGGTTCCAAAGTGGTCTCCAAATAATCAGGCATCACTGCTGGTTCCTCGTTCATCTGGTTCATCATCATAGGTTGGGTCTCTTCCTTGACGTCTCCTCCATCATGAGCGTTTACGCCATTACGTGCACGTCGGCTACGGGGTAAAATATAGCGTACACGTGGTCGACGTTCGAGTGCATGTTGTAGAATGAAATATACACTTGGCACAATTTTCTAATTATCACTGCAGTTACAAAATTCAACACTGCTTCTAATACAAAATTCAACACTGCTTCTAATATTGCAGATTCGTACAAAAATGGCCCAATTTATATCTGCCACAGGCTTTACACTGGTACACGTGCGGTACCTTTTCTCAGAGATTCTATCACTTTTACAAACACAATCATACGAATATCAGTGAGATCGTTTAGGTGGAATTTACGCCCAAACTGTTGGTAATTTTTGAAATTTATAGTGGCACCTTATATGCTAGTGCAAATTGTAATAATTATGCACTTATATAACTTCCACGACCTCGTGGTCTGACGATGATATACGGCTGCGTGGTGTGGTGGAGTATCGCCCACGTGCTCGATGAAAAATTCTACCAAAAATATAATGTTCTCAACTGCGGTGTAGATAATATTTCACTCGCTTTAGCCAGCATAATTCAATGGTGTTTCGAATAAACTTTTGTGGCATACACTTAGTACTGTATAACTTGTCCTCCCTAGCACAAAAACGTGTTCTTTGTCTAACTTGGCGGACTCGGGAAATACACGTCCAGTCTGAGTGGACTCTCAAAACGGTGTGACTTCCTCACGGAACTTGGTTCATGCTCCAAGGAAGTTCTGGAGTCGTGTAGCGACTAAATAAATCCACTCGCATATCTGCGATGCAAATACCTTACCGAAATGGTTGATAATCGTAAATAAAATCACAGGCATGTGATAGATGAAGCAGAATTACTTGTAATAAATCCCTGGGATGTCTAGAATGTAGATAAATAATAAACTATATCCAGGAATAATTTGACTTAGCTCTCCAGAGTCAAAAGAATGCTTGAAGCTTGGATATGCTTCAGGGTGCGTTCTATATGTGATGCTCATACAATTCATGGACAATGTCTCGGAATAAAGATATCGCCAGCATGAGCACCTGTGGGCTCAGTATGTAGTGTATATTCTTGTATTTCCTGTAGATTATATTCATTTTTCATTTCTTACTTTTCAGCCTCTATCAGAGTTGAAACGACAATGTTGGGCCAAGTTTGGAGGGAATGACTATAGATCCCCTGATGTAAGTACTCATATTCTTCTTTTGAATTATCTCAAAATAACTGTGTATAAAAAGCTGGGTTTTGAGCTGGAATAATTTTTCCTCTTACTCTCCCATTCATTTTTCAAAATTTCCCTGTATTCACTTTTGTACTGTGGTTGGTTTTATTCCATTCCTCAGCTGAGTGTCTTGTATTCTCTGATTTCTTACTTTGGGTAAGTTTTGATTGGCCTACCTGCTCAAATATAAGACACTGAATGTTTACTCCTCATAAAACGGCACTGTTCCATCCCTTCATGGCCATCATGCAGAGCAGGTTTAGTTTACTGTAAATCTATTTTAGTTTGGCCGGGTTGACAGTGCCCAGAAGTTGGTTGCAGTGTTGTGGTGATCTCTGTTTGTTGTTGGTGGTGTGGTGGTAATTGTTGTTTGAAGGGGTGTAGATTAACACCTAGGCAATCTGCCTCTTATTGTAAGAATGATAATGATGTTCATATCATATTCACTATGATCTTCCTCTCGAGGAGGAGGAGTTCATTAGGGTTGCTAACTCCCAATCTCTGCAGGCATGAGCTGCATTATCCAGGGTGCACTATGCATGCTTTTGGGGCATGCACACCCAGGCTCCTTCAGGGTCTCTTACAGATATGAGGAAATCCAAATTAAAAGATCATGTCTGGCACCTTAAAAAAATTAGGGCATTAGGAAAGAAACGGGGCTTCCAGTGACTCACTTTTCTCACTATTATTCACTATTTTCAAAGCAGCCTCACTTTTCTCACTATTTGATAAAATTACTCACTATTATCACTTTTTTTTTAACAAAACTGGTGACATTCTGCGTTAAAAATGGTCTCGTGCACAATCAGATTGCTAGAAACGACCCAAAATATACCCATGAATGGGTAGTTCGTTTTTCTGACACCGGTGCTTGAGTGCGCTGCCGGCTGCGAGCCAGGCGGCCAGATATCATTAAAAACTTCCATGGTGCAATACCACAGCTGGAGCCGTGCAGCGATCGACGGAAATTTTAACAAAAGCGTTGTGACGGAAAGGAGAGTGGCGTCGCCGTATATTCTAGTATTACACAATTTATCAAAGGTAAGTCAAAGGTAAGCCTTACACTGACGAATTTTCAGTCGGTTTTAGAATGACATACCGACCCCGTCCGCCACTAAAAAGGGAAAGGATGCTGAAAAATTCCTGCATCAAAATGTTATCAGGCTATTGCTAGTGCTCTAAAAGATGATACTTGCCCTGCTCCGATTGTGTTTGTAGTATATAGTGCAATTTTTTTTGAAAGATTTTCAAAAGTATTTTAATTACAGCAACCTAAGATGCATGTTCTGTATGAAGAAGTGTTAAATTTATTCATATTGCTCTTGAGTAGGTTCTGCCAGGCAGAAGCATTGAAGAGTACCAGTGAATTTTTGAAAGAATCTTTCATCATGGATGGCAAAAATTTTATGGAATTGAAAAATGTTGACATTTGGAAGAGTGCTGAACATCTCCTGATCGATAAGAGCTGTAGTGAACTGCATGTATTGAAGTTTCATTAAGAGGCGGCGAAGCACGTGCTTAACAAGTCCATTCTTAATACTACAAAGGATGCCAAGCACTTGAAATGCTTGCAGCGTCAGGCCATCAAAGAAAGTAGGTGTCTGTTGAGCATTGGCTTTGTTTACAAAATGTTGCAGCTGCCTTTGAAAGATGTGTACGAAGAGAAGCTTCGCAGTGAATGGAAGCTGTCGCAGCCAGAAAATCTCTCATTTTAAGGAAAGTTCAATGATTGACCATTTTTGGCATCAAATTTTTGACATTTTCGACTTTACTGGGCAGGCAAAACATCCGCTTGTGAGCAGTCGTGAAAGCCATCCTACTAGCAGCTCATAGAAGCTTAGATGTGGAACGTGGATTTTCGAAATCAAGAAATCGACTTCCGGCAGATATATCCACAATCGAAGAGCGCACCCTGAATGCTGGATTAAACATTCGTGACGGTATGAAGGAGTTCGGTGGGTGGGCTGAAGCGGTTCCCATCACAAAGGCTCTTCTGAAAGCGGCAACTGGCGCTCACAACAAATATGAAAACTACACTGACCGGCAAAAAAGTGGAACAGTTAAAAAAGTAATGTAAAAAGTATAAAATTAGCCATGAAAAAGATGTAATCACATTTTTAAAGCTTTTCACGCATTAGAACACACATCTGAAACATCCGTGAATAGAAATTGATAATATGACATTTCTTAGGGTGGTTTATTACCACCAATTACCCCAATCTTCGATGAGCCTATCTTAATGGTTTTATTGCGGGAAGTGCACTGTAAGCGCTTAAGGTTTATGAGTGTTGCCGCTCACTTATTGTTGTTCTAGGGATAGCAACTGGCATTTGTTGAACACCTGGGAACCATTGTCATGCATTTTAGTAGGTTATCCATGTGCAGTTCACACTAAAACATGCCTCTTAGCCGTGAAGGAGTTGCACAGGCAGTTGCATTGGTGGAGGATGGTTGCAGCTTCTGTTATGTTGCTGAGGTCATTGGATCATCTCTCGGTAGCATTCACCGTGCAGTGCAACGTTACAGAGAACTCCAAATATACGACAGGAGACGAGGGTCAGGCCGTAGAAGAAGCACAAGCACAAGTGCCAGGGATGACAGATTTCTCACCCTGCAAGTTCTGCGTGATCGCCATACCACAGCAGTCCAGGCACTAAATCAACTGGAAAATGTGAGAGTGAGTGAGTGAACAGTAAGAAAAAGGTTTGAAGAAGCTCGTCTTTCATCCCGGAGACCTGCACTTGTACCCGCACTCGAACGACATCACAGAGAGGCTCGCCTTCGCTTCGCAAGGCAGCATCTGGGATGGACCCACGAGCAGTGGGCCTCTGTTCTCTTCACTGACGAGAGTCGCTTTAACCTTAGATCTCCTGATGGAAGAGAAAGAGTGTGGAGAAGGCGCGGGGAGAGGTTGAGCCCTGTTGCTTTCTTCTCCAGGACTCCATTTGGAGGTGGCTCGGTTGTGGTGTGGGGTGGCATCAACGTTATGGCCCGCACTGAGTTGCTGTGCATCGATCACGGGACGCTCAATTCCCAAAGGTACATCGAGATGCCCTTTGCGCCTTTCGTTGGTCAGAATTTCATGTTGATGTAGGATAATGCCCGCCCTCATACTGCTCGCTGTGTTTTACAATATCTGCAGGAAGTAGGGATTCAAACCCTGGACTGGCCAGCTCGTAGTCCTGACTTGAATCCGATCAAACATGTATGGGATATGATTGAAAGGTACGTCAGACAGCGTGACCACACCACCTTGGCACAACTGAGAACATCGCTGCTGGAGGAATGGGAGTGCATCCCGGCAGATGCCATTCGACGAGTTGTGAACAGTATGCCTGAGCGTTTACAAGCTGTCATGGACGCTAAGGGTGGAAACACTCGTTTTTAGTGACAAGTGTTCCCGTGCAGTGCAGTGCAGTGCAAAAATTAAGTTTCGTTTGGCAATATGTTTGATAAAAACCAGCCCAAAAGAACATTACTAAGAAATAGAAAATTGTTAGATTTGTGAATTGTAACGAAATTTTTGAGTTACAGCGTGTTGTAAAACATGTTTCGGAATTTTCTGTAGCCAACCATCTAACGTTTACATGAATAATGCAAATATTGTTAAACCGATACATTTTAGTGGAATAAATTAAGAAATTACATAAAAAATGAAGTGTTCCACTTTTTTTGCCGGTCAGTGTATTTAGAGGGTAAGCGCAAGGAGGCAGAGGAAGAGCAAAGGAAAAAGGAAGAGGTGGAGGACATTCGACGCAAGCAAGAAGAGCAGGAAAAAAACTAAAGTTAAAGGAAAGGAGGTAGGAAAATTACAGGAAGAGTTCTGGAAGGCAAAAGAAGTGGAAGAAGAGGAGAGACAAGCTTCTGATGACGTAATTGATGAGGCCAACCAAAAGCTAAAAGCTGCTTTGGTAAAGGGTGATCTGGAAAGTGCAAAAATTGCCAAGGTATGCTAGAAGGTGCCCGCAGCATGCGATCCCGGGCCGAAGATCTCCGCAAAAAGCATGCTAAGCCTCTAAGGAAGAAATCGAGAAATGCACCTCCACCCTACTTGGAAAGCTCTTTAAGGATCCTGGGAAACGACAGCGCGATGAAAACTGTGGCGTGCAGGTGTTGAGGACGCGGACCTGGAGACCTAAGTCGAGAACTTTAACACATGGTGAACTAGATGGAGCACCGACCATCCAATGACTACACTTTTCTAGTAGAGGTTGTAAAATAAAATAAAATTTAATATATCAAAAAACAAGACATAGCAAAAGGGGAAACAAGGTGTGCATGAAATGGTAGTATGAGAGATGATGGGCCAGTAATAAAATATGTACATGGTATTATAAAACAGTAAAACAATAAAACGTAAAAAAAAAAACACACAATAAAGATCTATAAAAGGAGAATGTCGACGACGAGGAGAATGCCTAAGTCGCTGGAGATCGTTCAATATAGGGGCAGAAATTAACAATAGTGTTAATAGTGCGTTTCGTTCCACCATAGGCTGACTACTAGAAGGTAGTCAGAAGCATCATTCTTAGAAGTACATGAAATCGTGTCTCCCACGAACTGTCTATCCGACCACCCTTACATTAAACTGTATGTCACACCAAGTTACCCAAAGAAACAACCAACAACAGCAACGACCCTTAAATGACACGTCAATAAACCCAGAATAATTACACAGCTTCACAAGGCACTACACTTCACATGACGTGCCGTGACATACAAACTCAGCAAATAAACATAGATCAGTAAAATTAAAACAAGCAAATTCCAAATGAAGATAAAACAAAACGATTTCATGAGCTGGTAGAATAAAACTTCTTTCGAACGAAAGCACAAGGTTCAGTTACCTTGCGGGATGCCAAATAAGCGTCAATTGCAGTCCCGGGCACGTACAACGAACACACATTCCATCATCTCGGAAGAGTAACCAATACACCTGATTTAATAACGTAATGGGATCACGCGTTGCTTGCTGACTGAAGGCCACAACAAACCAGAACAACACTAAACATGACCCTCGACCTTCAGTCAAATTCCCACTTAAACAAACGACATAAACCCACCCTTAAAAATAAGTCTAGAACCGTGATTGAAAATGAAACATATTTCTGAAACATACATAGATAATGTCATTTAGACTTTCACAGCCCGTGTTACTATTCATAATGTTGAATTTTGGGCTTATGCCGTGTTTATTATATTAAAATTCCACGCGTTTCGAAAGAAACCATGCCTTTCTTCGTCAGGAATAATCTGGAATACGACAATGATTGCTAAGAGAAAGCAACAAAGAACATATAGAAGGTGCCCAAAGATGGACGCCATTATAGCCCCATGTTAGGGACAACGGAAAGCAGCAGTGAATTACTTTCTCAGGGTTCTGATAATAGGTAGCCAGGATTCACTAAGATTGTAGCCGGTGTCGCGGTTGAAATTATCTGGGTGTTTACGTATTTCAACCGCCTCCCTGATGATTCTGGGACGATATTGCTTTATACGGGCAAGAACATCCACTCCTTGGAACATGACATCATGTTAATGCATGATCGGCAACAGCTGATTTATCAGGTTGAATGAGCCTGATACATCTATTATGTTCCTTAATGCGAGTGCATATTGTTCTCGAAGTCTACCCGATGTAAACCTTGCCACAAGTACAGGGAACTCTGTAGATACCCGGTTGTTGCAATTTAGGCAAACTGTCCTTAGTTGGTCGCAGGAGTTGCGTAATCTTAACAGAAGTTCCAAATACAGTCCGTATGTTGTATCGACGTAGGATTTTAGCAATACGATCCGTCATGTTATGTATGTAAGGTAGGTAAGCAGTTCCTCTTACATCTCTTTTCTCAACTGATGTTCTATTATTATTTGTTGGTTTCAGAACCGTAGAGATCAAAGCCTTGCTATAACCGTTGCTCTCAAAGGTGGTTCGCAAGGAGTTGTAAGGATACCATGTTTCTGGGCAGGGTGATGGTGAGAACTTGCGTGGAGATATCTATCGGTGTGTGTTGGCTTGAGTTACTACAGCTACATCTACGCCTCTCGAACTTCGTAAGTGAGGAATTATGGAAGATCTTTGATCGTATTTCTTCAGTGCAAGCTAACAGCGTTCTAGATCAGGTGAGGGCAAGACATATTTCCAAATATGATAGGTGATGTCAGATGCAGAAATCTCAAGCCATTAGACTTGATGCTAACAAGGTTGTCGTAAATTTGTCCAGCATGCCCCTAAATGATACCCAACAGGCAGTTCTCGCTAAAGGTCTCAATTTTGCTGTAGCGCCTAGAAGAATTCCTATTGAAGAACTTATTACATCTGTAGAATCCTCGGTACATCACCTCACACCTGAAGAGGCCGAGGAAGCCAGACAAGAATGTTCCAGAGTTCTCAAGAACGCTAAGCCACCTAACACCAACTTAAAACAAGGCGAAAGCCGGGCACTTAGAGATCTAAGGGACAATTCTGATATTATCGTTCTCCCCCGCTGACGAGGGTAACGCGACAGTGGTGTTGGATAAGGTTGATTATGATTCCAAGATCTCGTCTTTGTTATCAGATCCTGTATATAGGATTAATAGTCGTGATCCTACTACTCGCTACTCAAATGTCGCCGTCAAATTGATCAAGCAATCGTCTATTCCAGTGGATGCAGCGAATACTCTCCTTCCAGGGGATGCTATTCCTCCGAGACTCTATGGTCTTCCTAAAATACATAAAGAAGATGTTCCTCTTAGACCTATTGTTAGTACGATTGGTTCTCCTACATATGCCCTTTCCAAATACTTAGGTAGACTACTTCAGCCGCTTCTGGGTAACACGCCTTCGTACATTAAGGATTCCACACACTTCGTGGAAAAGTTGAAAGCTATAACACTTCAGCCGGGTGATATCCTAGTGAGTCTCGACGTGGTGTCTCTGTTTACGAGAGTACCTATTGATGGTGTTATGTCTCTCATTAATGGCTTTTTTCCTGAAGACATCACAAGGCTTTTTTATCACTGCATGACCTCCTCCTACTTTCTATGGAATGGGAATTTTTATGAGCAGACTGATGGTGTGGCCATGGGTAGTCCTCTCTCTCCTGTTGTGGCTAATTTCTTCATGGAGAACTTTGAAGAGAAAGCTTTGTCGTCGGCTCCTTTCAAACCGAAGATCTGGTGGCGTTATGTGGATGACACGTTCATTGTTTGGACGGAAGGTGAGGAAAATCTTAGCCATTTCCTGGATCACCTTAATCTCCAGCACCCTTCTATTTGTTTCACCATGGAAAAGGAATCTGACGGCAAAATACAGTTTTTAGATGTTCTCGTCACCAAGAAAGAGGATGGATCTTTAGGACACAGCGTTTTTCGTAAGCCAACACACACCGATAGATATCTCCACGCAAGTTCTCACCATCACCCTGCCCAGAAACATGGTATCCTTACAACTCTAACTACCCGGGCTAGGAGGATTTGTGAAGTGTCTTCTTTACAAGAAGAAATTAATACCTTGCGAACCACCTTTGAGAGCAACGGTTATAGCAAGGCTTTGATCTCTACGGTTCTGAAACCAACAAATAATAATAGGACGTCAGTTGAGAAAAGAGATGTAAGAGGAACTGCTTACATACCTTACATACATAACACGACAGATCGTATTGCTAAAATCCTACGTCGGTACAACATACGGACTGTATTTGGAACTTCTGTTAAGATTAGGAAACTCCTGCGACCAACTAAGGACAGTTTGCCTAAATTGCAACAACCGGGTATCTACAGAGTTCCCTGTACTTGTGGCAAGGTTTACATCGGGCAGACTTCGAGAACAATATGCACTCGCATTAAGGAACATAATAGATGTATCAGGCTCACTCAACCTGATAAATCAGCTGTTGCCGATCATGCATTAACATGATGTCATGTTCCAAGGAGTGGATGTTCTTGCCCGTATAAAGCAATATCGTCCCAGAATTATCAGGGAGGCGGTTGAAATACGTAAACACCCAGATAATTTCAACCGCGACACCGGCTACAATCTTAGTGAATCCTGGCTACCTATTATCAGAACCCTGAGAAAGTAATTCACTGCTGCTTTCCGTTGTCCCTAACATGGGGCTATAATGGCATCCATCTTTGGGCACCTTCTATATGTTCTTTGTTGCTTTCTCTTAGCAATCATTGTCGTATTCCAGATTATTCCTGACGAAGAAAGGCATGGTTTCTTTCGAAACGCGTCGAATTTTAATATAATAAACACGGCATAAGCCCAAAATTCAACATTATGAATACATAGATAATGCTTGCCCAGTCTCCAAGGATGAAAGGAAAACCTAATCGGCCAACCTTGGAGTGCACAAATGACAAGCATGATAAAAACAAACCCTTGAAACATAAAATAAACTGGTGTGTGTTCCAACAAAAAGATATTACATCCAAAGCAATGAACAACACACCCTCCCACGTCTAGGCACAATTAATATCGCGAACTAACCTAAAGAATACCAGTCTCTAAAGGTCCCTGAAAGATCCCATACTCTTGCAAAGGGTTAGGAACTGGTAAGAAACATCTCTCATAAATACAATCCCATTTCACAACATAAAACAAACGCAAGTAACACGCACTAAAATAAAACTCGACTAGATACGGAAATGAAACAAAAACAACAAGCACCCATTTAAATTAATAAACCCATAAACAAGCCATTTGATTCTCCACTACGTGCGTATAAAAACAAACTGGGGACAAAATAAACACCTAATAACTTCATAGAAAAACCATGAACGGTCTCCAGGTTAACCCTACCTTAGCAGATTAAATTACGGAACTTTTAACACTGAAACTTGGGGAGTATATATATATATATATTGTGATCAGTTTTCTTCAAAACATGACTCTTTAAAACAGAATAGCAACAAGGACCATTTCCACTTAGCTGATACTCCGAGACGTTCTGGAAGTTCACTGATGATAATTTTAATTTATGACAACTCCATATTTACGGAATTCTTCACTATGAGACAAAGCCGGAATCGCGTAGTGTCTCCCCAACATTTATATCTTCTCAAAGCATATTATAGAGGACATCACGGAACATTAGAATAGAATTATTGGTTGTAGTAGTTATAACGGCAAACGATCATCAAATTCTCCTCGCGATAACAATTCAGGCGCGATAACAATCGCCGAAAGCGTGTTTCTTAGACAAGGATGGGTTCTCCAACGCGGGCGCATTCCTTTTTCAGACGTGCGGAAATTACGATCTCTTAGATGTATTACTAGAGACCGCTAGATGGAAATAACGTTGAACGGATCTTAAAATTGTACCGGCTCAAAAACGGCGACGATCCAGATGACCCCGACACTTGAATTTATTTTTAATACTGATGCCAACTTGTGAATTTTATCTTAAGACTGATGATATCTACTTTTCTTTTTATGGGGCCGATAACCTAGATGTTAGGCCCCTTAAAACAACAATTATCATCATCATTTTCTTTTTATGTGGTTTTAGGTGTTTTTTTTTTTTCTTTTTTCTTGGGCCGGCCCCGTGGTGTTGGGGTAGTGCGTCTGCCTCTCACCCGGCTCCGTCAGGGATTTTAGAAACTGACGTGAGGGCTGGAACGGGGTGCACTCAGCCTCGTGAGGACAATTGAGTAGCTGTCTGACAGTGAGACAGCGCCCCGATCACGAAAACCAAGATTAATGGTCGAGCGGATCAGATGCGCTGATCATGTGTCACCCCAATATCTGCAGGCCAAATGGCTGGGCAGCGGTCGCTTGGTTGGCCCTTCATGGGCTGTTTTTTTCTAGTAAGGCATGCATTATGGCATAAACATTGTTTTATCTGAAGACTAAAATTCTTATGTTCCAGTATGGCAGTATTATTATTATTATTATTATTATTTTTTTCTAGTAAAGTGTCCATTGTAAACATTGTTTTGATTTCCACATTTATATTTTTGTTTTACGATTCAAATTTCTTGAGTGTTGCATTGATTTTACAATCCATTATTTCCAAGTGTCCTCTCTAACTACATGAAAAATCTCAAACAGTACTCGAAGATATTAACATAGGCGCAATTTGGTTGACATTTGGGGGGGCTAATTTGTTTTTCAGATACACATTCTTAAAAATTTTGTCTATTTCAAAACAGTTTTGGGGGGCTATGGTTGGTTTTGGGGAGGCTTAGCCACCCAACCCCCCCCCCCCCCCCTAATTGCGCCTACAGATATCAACAAAAGTTTAAATTATGAACCAGATATACGGCCATAAATGCGAATAATGCTATGAATTTACTATTTACTCACTTTTTCATGCAAAAACTCACCTTTTTTTTTTCCACTTTTTTGAAAGAAAAACACTCACTATTTCACTATTTTTGGACGAGTGAGTGGATGGAAGCCCTGGAAAGAAATCATAAGTGCCAATTAAGGTGGGGAAATGAAAGACACCCTACACCTCTGATACCTTGATACCACTGGGTTTGGGAGGAAACAGGAGTTGACCAATGGAGTTCAATAGCAAAGATGGAAGAGTAGTTCAACACAAGTGAGTTGATGTAATGCAAACTCAGCTTGTGATATATTCAGAAATCGTGACTGGAACTATTTAAATGTGAACTTGTGCAATTGGGATAAGTTGTTACAAGGAGACATAATGGCAGCATTCCTGAAAAATTCATAGATGTACTTGTATTGGTATCTTATTATTTCTTTCCCTTTACTATCTGTCTTTCATGGCTCTACTTCTTTCCAAGTCCCTCAGTCCTCTTTGTTTAAGGATTATGGGCATTTCTTTTCTCTGTCTTATATTTCCCTTATTTCTTTGTTTGTCCTTTCCTTCTTCTAGTATATAAATTAGCTTAAGGCAGTACTTAGTTTTAGTTGTAGTTTTCAGCTAATCACCTTTTTCAGTTCGGGGAAGATGTTTCATCCCTTAAAACAATCGCCACCGCTATACCATTAAGAAACATTCAAATCTCCAGGTTACCTGGTTAAGGTGATCAGTAAATCTCCAAGTTCTAATAATACCATCTTGATTCTTTACTCCTTCTCTAAATATCTCTCTTAATTCTCTTCAATGCTTGTTCATTGTACAGGTTGAAACTTATGGGTGATAAATTACAATCTTGCCTCACATCTTTCTGGATATGATCGCTTCTCTTTCATATCCTTCTCTATTGCTGTCTGATTTCTTTGTAGATCACCCTTCTATCCTTGTACTATACTTTATTCCAATCATTTTCAAAATGCCAAACAAATTACTCCTATCAACATCATGAAAAGTCTTTCCTAAGTCTTCTAATGCCATGAGCTTTGTGTTATCTTTTCTTATCTCTCTTTCTAAGATCAGCCTTGGACTTCATACAGCCTCCCTCGTTCTGTGTTTCTCCTGAAAACTAACTAATCTTCAACAGGCGATTGTTGATTATTTATTTTCGTTTAGTTTGCAGAACGGCTAAGAACCAAGGACAGTGAAGAACCTCCTAATGCCCTGGACAAGGTGCGGCAAAAACTACCCCTGGATGAAGAGCCATTTGAGAATTCTAGGTTAAATAGTTCAACTGCAGCATCGGAGGTATGTCGATATTGTTTAGTTTGTTCAAGTAGGATATCCTTATCAGATAAAAGAAGTATTCACTCTTAATTTCCAAGACAGCAACAACTGTAGATCGTATATTCTGGCAGAGTCTGTGGTTGTGTGGCAGTTGATGTTCCTGCCTGGATTGCTGCCTCATGTTCATGTCTTATTCAATAGTTATGACTAGAGCCCAGAAGTATAGGCATTTATTTTGGTTAAAATATACAGGCGAAAAGGTACTTAAAATACTGAAAATAGGCAGTAATATAATAATTATTAAAATATGCATTTATTTGAAGTGAAAACAGAGAGTAATCACACTATTATTTAAAAAAAAAATAGATTTTTTAGTACACGAATCATTTCATATTGGATAATTAATGTACTTTTACTTTCCTTCGTCACAAGCAACAACAAGATGCTTTTTCAAGGTATCAATCTTAATTTGAGATTAATATTAGTCAACACGGATAATATTTAAAACCATCTTCATAATGGTTAATGTCTACTCAAGGTATCAATTGTCATAGACAGTCGCTTGTCAGAGAGAATGTTTTACATCGAGGAAAAGGAACATTCTACTTCCACTGAAGTGATTGGTGTAAATATAAAACAAGCTACTTTGAAGGAATTCATGCCAGTTAAAGCAGAACTTTCACCTTTCAGGACATCACGAATGTTTAAGGTTTTCTCTGTCCATATTTGCAATCAGAACACACTTTTCCTTTCTCTTTTGCTTCCTTTCTCTCCTGGTGTTTGCAGCAGTTGATTTACTGCATCTTCGAAGATTGCTATGGATGACACCAGCATGTCGCCTTTCTTCTTCAACTTCAAGATTGCTTTCGGTAGCACATTATACTATGTTGTTATATACAGTATGTCAGATCATTGCAGAGTTCTTCATGGTACTTCGACTTCTGTTACAGCATGAAGTACCTCATACACGTATTGTGTCAAAATTGTTGCTGTAATATAAGGCTCCTGATATCCATGATCTCCATCTGGTGAAAACTGGCTCTAGCGCCATGCCCTTAATATCCCAAATTTGGGAGGGTGATTTTAGGAAGACTTGATTGGTGTTCGAAACTAACCTATCCATGTGAGCAAACAAACTTCTTACCTCTTCAGCGATTCTGTACAGCCCGTGGGCTAGACAAGTGAGGTGGGGCATTTTAGGAAAGAGAACTTCCAAGGCTTTGCTGTTTTTCTTCTTTTTTTTTTTTTTTTCATGTAAGCACTTGAAATTACATTTTTAAAGAAATAAACTTCCATTGATCATAATATTTTCAATAGCTACCAATGCTTGCAAGCTTGTCGTCGCATCCAAAAGTAAATAGCAAAACAAACCTTCTCTCTGGGAAACCCAATGCCAGCGGAGATTGTACCATCGCGGCAAAGAACAAAGAGGAATGCTATGCTGGAGGAGCATGCGTAAATCGCTACATAATGTACCGTATTTACTCGGCTATAGGACCCCCCCCTTTTTCCTAAATTTTTAGTTCCGAAATGGGTGAGTTACTATAGACACGAACTTCGCAAAATTCCATTAATTTGGAAAAGTGAGAGGGTAAAAATGAGCTATTTTATTTTAATGCTACATAGTATGATATATTTAATTAAAATAAACGAAGACTACTTTCTTCGCAAATCGCTTATCTACAAATACCGTTGTTGGACTTAATTGTATTTGTATTGATTAAAGTGCTCCAATGAGGGCGTAAAATATGAGAAAAAGAAAACACGAAGTACGGGCGTATGTCGGCCGGCCACTAGCGTCTCTTTTTGACTCGTAGTCACCCATTTTTCCGTATTGACTTACTATAATAATCAAAAGTTAACCTAGTTCCGCCTCGTCAATACAACTAATCTAAATGAGATAAATTTTGAAAACAATAACTTACTTTATGAAGCATTAAGTAATTATAGAACGAAATACAAACCACCCTAAAAATTGTCCATAATAGTTGATTTGTTTTCCAATGTACCATACCCCTTGGAATAGGGAGAGGTCGGGTGCGTCTTGACCGATCCTCCGCAACTTTTGGGATTTCGACAAATAGAAAATGTATAGGGGTGACATAAGGATAAGGGAAACATATCTGATAGACCATAGTTAGAAATTACTTTTGGTTTATTCTCCTTTTGACAAATTATAATTTGAAATCGCAACAAGGCTAAAGAAGCTAATAAGGAGTGAACCAACAAGAATGATGAAGTTAAACTTCAAGAATAAAGACCTCTTAATGACTGGCAGAGGTTAAAATGATTAACAATAAATAACAATTAATTTTTCAACAATGGTGTGGGTCTGGCTAGCAGAAGCCCTAGATAGTTTAAAAAGTTCATAAAATGGAAATTTAAGAGTTCGTAGATGTTTGACAACTTATCCTGAATGGTTCCTGATTGGTGTTTGTAATTATTTCATTGGTCCATGAAAGTGGCGATGGGGCGGCCATGGCTTGCACAAAAAGCCCCTGTTAGGCCATCCAATATCTCGACGATCCTCCAATCGTAGGCAGATTAGAGTTCCCACAGGAACTAAGTAGTCGTTCAGTGAGGCGGCAGTGGCCACCCGCATAACAGCCAGAAAAATCAGTAGTAATTTTGCCTCGACCACAAAGCAGGCCAGGAACCCCAGATAGGGATTCTGGATGATGTTGAAAGGAGAACTTCCTCCTCGAGTTGAGGAGATTGGCAGGATCTTGAAGTGATGTCTAAAAAACTCATGTAGAGTCCAGGACCGTGGCCCGCCCGAGTCCCAGGCGGGATCCCTGTAGAATCCAGCAGATTCAGAATGACGATTCAGGAATGCCAATTCAGGAATGACCATCCGGGAAAGATCACTCGGAATATATATCCGAATTGACGTCACAGGATGCTATGTCACCAAGACAGGGAGGGGGAACCAACCAGCCAATCACGGGTCCGACACGGAGAACGCCCATTTGACTCTCAGGCAAGATGAACCATTCCAGATTCAAACTTTGGAAAGTGCGGAAGTGCTCTACAACACTCCGAGCAGATGGTAAGTACATTGAACGAAATAAGTAATTAAATAGACATAACATGTTTTATATGTGTAACCGTGATCCCACTGCATGGATGAAAACAACAATAGGATAATGGGGCAGTCAAAATAAAAAGTATTTCACACCCGAAGGGAAATACACAAAATCACAAACCAAGCTATTCGCAAAAGCGAACAACCCTCTCCCATACCCCTCTCATTCGTTCTCGCCGCACAGTAGGTCATAGTTAGCTCACTCCTTAAGTTCACCCCTCACTTCCCCTACTTCGCACAGTCCCGCTGGCCACTTCCGTGGCAGCATGCCAACTCAGTTTAGCACAGCCTCCATCTAGCACAGCACGGCTCTGTTTGACTCTGGCCGCAAATTACGTAAGTTTTACAAATATGTTAGGATACTTTTTCAAATTTCCTTGTATTATAAAATAATTTTCTTACTCCTAGCATCATTTCTTTCCAGTTGGGAATGGAAACCCTTGACCAATTTCGGAAACATCATGAACTGAACACTGAAAACCTCAAGATAGACTATTAAACCTTCAAGGGCTTTGCAACGTGTGCCTACCATAATTTTAAAACCCTTTTAAGAAAACTTTTAAAGTGTTTCAGTGTATATGTGATTTTAATGTGTGTTTATGTCATCATTTTATTACACTCGATGTTTTTAAAAAGTGATTTTTAAGTGCTGCCAATACACTAATAAGGCTGATGATGATGCCAATATTTATAGGCATCGAAACATGTACCGATGTAGAGTGTGACATGTGATTGTATCACGAAATTTTGAATATATTGTATTGACGAGGCGGAACTAGGTAAACTTTTGATTATCACTAGCGTCTCGTCCTTACTTGAATGCTGCAACACCACGTGTGGCCAGCCACCTGTTGCATAGTTTGCGTATGTCGGCCTGCTGGCCCACCTGTTGCATAACGTGAGTCATAGTCCGTATGCACAGAAGGAACGACGGAGACTACTTTCTTCAAACAAGGTCACGCCTCATTAGCAACAGAGCTCGCGTACGATTGAATGGTATGGTCCAAGCAGCCAACAATGATCCATCATCTGGTATACAAAGACAAGTCTATTCCATGATGATTGCCAACCACCTCTGAAAAGATATCACACTTTCCCTGCAATTGTTTTGCCTGTCCAACCACCGGCTGTATCCCGTCCGCACGGAGCTGCTCGCGCAGTGCTTGTTGCTAGACAATGACAGACAGGACTCGCAATAATTAAAGAGGGGTACTATAAGAGATTTTCTAGAATTTTGTATTTTGGCTCTGGAAAATCAAGGGGGTACTATAGGCGAGGGGGTCCTATAGCAGAGGAAATACGGTATTCCTAAATGTCAATACCCGATGCTGTTTCCAGAAAAACCACATTAGAGGCTGCTACCAGTACCACAAGGCTTGAGGATAATGTTAACATACTAGTTCATGGGTAGATGTGACCAGAAAGATTAAATGTAAGGAGAAGTTATTTCTTAATACATTTCTTACAAAGTCTTGGTATAATATATACTTATAAGAACACTGTTCCGCCTGATCAATACTTTAATTATATAATTACTAGCAAACCATCCCAGCTTCGCCCGGGAACACTTATGAATGCGTTACGTGATAAACGCTTTTTCTTTTCTATGACAATGATCTACGACCTATATCCATTTTACGTCTCGGCATAATGGGTTAAAATCACTGACTGGACTATTAATTATATTATCATGGAGATGCATGTGCAACTAATTCTTGTCAGACATAATTTAAGAATGGCGAGGTGCATGAAACACAAATCCCCCTTCCATCCAATCATAACTTGATGGAGTATTTTGCAGAACAAAAAGTTCACAGGCAAAGTTAAGAAAAGCCGAGTTACACTTCCAGGGAAACTCCAAACGCAACCAATCTTCTCTGAAGTCTTAATTCAACACGACTCGACATTTTGCTGCTGGCGGTATCTGGGGTAATAGGCTCACCTTCTAGCTAGGCTGTAACTGGGGTGATAGGCTCACCCATAGCTAGCTCGTAAACTGTCGCCTCAGTAATTGAATGGAGATTGTTGGATGAAATGAAAACCTAAAAACACTTATAATGGGCAATGTATTGAAGATAGCGATATGCTCTTGCGGACCTTTTTGTAGAACTTTTCATGCTGAACAATTCCTACACTCATAGTATATAGGTATTTTTAACAGTTTGCCCAGCGTAATCTTCAAAAGCACACAAACGCCTTTTACTTTTTCACTGAAATCGTTACTGCTTGGCTTCCTTTGATCATAAATAAATTATTTTCTACAGAAACCTTCCTCGAGATATCCTTTACAGAGTGGTAAAAACCGTATCAAAATCCATCCAGTGGTTCTCGAGATTACCCGTGACATCCAAGAACGGGGACTTGGTTTTATACTAAGTTAAGATTACAAATATTGGTACATGTACATGTTGACTAGGCGGAACAGTTCTTATAAGTACATATTATACTATTTTCAATATGGATCCAGAATGAGTCAAAACATTCCTGTATAAGTCCTGTAATTTCGAGAGATTGTCTTTGAGGCCGGTGCTGTGAAAAGAGAGAGAAAAAATTAAATGTTGCCCAGATAAGCGATATTATGAACTGCTTGCCTGATGTCGCAAGTATGTTTGGACAGACACAACCTTCCAGTAATTTGGAGATTCATCACTTCGCTGCCAGAGATTATCTTTTGAAATTATAATATTATTGCATGAAATACTCATGAATAAGAAAATGTGAACTGGCCCATTAAATACTGTAACTTTGGACATTTATTTGTTTAGCATATGGCTTTTAGTGCTGGGAGTGTCAGAGGACATGTTTGGCTCGCCAGAGGCTGTTACTGCTTCAATGCGGACACCCATGAGGTGAGCTACAAGTTCCATTCAAATTCAAGTTGTTCCAACTTTCGCTACCATATGTCACTGACACCTAGTGGTGAACGTTGGAACTTTGATAGTGTTTCAACGAAATCTAACCTAGAAATTTAGCTTCACACAAGTTTCGTTAGTGCTAGGTTCTTTTACATGCCATAAATCTATGACATGGGACCACCGGCTTTACTTTCCCTCCGAAGGAAGGCATACTGAAGGATTTTAATGCTCTTAGAAAAATCCGACTTCGGCCGGGTTTGAATCTGCGATCTTGGGCACAGCAGTTCAGCATGCTACCAACTATGCCACCGAAGTTGCTTTGGACAATCTTTCCTCTATAATTTACATTATGTATTGGTCCACTTCGCTTTAAGATGTCTGTTCACAAATGGAAATTTAATTTGCTTTCTGTTGTAGGAAAGCAATCCTTCGCAAAGGTGTTCATCGGCAACGACTGGAATCAATACGTAAGTGGTTTATAATTATGTTAGCTTATGAACAGCATTATTTCATTACTTTCTTATAATATTTGTGAGAGTTAAATCCAAGAAGCTAAATTATAACTCTATGGAGTGGCTATTGCACATCCAGGTAATTTAGTTTGAAGGACTATGGAACATGAGGAACCTCTGTGATGCTTTCTCCATTACCAGAATAGTACTCCTCTTCTTCCATAGCTAGAATCCAAAAGTCTGCTTTCTTTCAGTGCCAACTGTAGGCTGGGATGATGCCATATTCAAGGTTACACAACAGCTGCTTCTTTTTCTTTGGTCTCAATTGAAGTGGATTCTAAATTGTGGTCTCAATTGAAGTGGATTCTAAATTCTACACTTTTAAAGAACGTTTTGCACGAATACAGTACTTTTTGTGTATCTTCATAAAAATGTGATATTCACCATTTTGTTTTTTTAGCATGTAAAAATGAAGAAAAATAGGCTTATGAGATCGATCCAGGCAAATGTGTCCGTCTGTCTGTCTGTGTCCCACCTATCAACTCCTAAACAGGTATCAAAACCAAATTTGGTATGAGTAAAGACTAGACCTGTACATCTCACGACTATATTTGAAAATAGCGTCAGTGATGCTAACTGCTGAAAAATCACAATGGAGATTTGAACTTTATGTTGGACATCTCTGAAATTAAGCATGGGAGCTTTTCCAAAATTGCCTCATGAATAGATAATATTATTTCAGATTAATTTTCAGGAGCCCATAATAACAGTTTTGCCAACATGATTCTATGCATGTTGATGTCCAAATTTTATATGCATGTAACTTCAATAGTATGAAATGGATTACAACCAAATTTCGTATGTGCTTTGTGTACATGATTCTAAGCATGCTGGTCAGTTCAATTTTTAACTGCATGTAACGTCCATATCAACAAACGGATTTCTTCCAAAATTGGCACATACCATAGAGATCATAATATTTCAGTTTAAATATCAGCAACTCTTATATGGCAGTGTTGTTAACATGATCCTACCTGTGCTGGTAATTTCATGTTTAACTGCACGAAACTTTCATACTAATGAATGGATTTAATTTAAATTTTGCACGTGCAATGTATTCTTTAGGGCATATAACTGTGCTGATTTTAAGAGCCAGTAGGACTACCAACTGTGTATTAATAACCTCAAAACTTTGGAACCCTAGTTCAAAATCTCGGAATATGTATGCGGAACCTACTTCAAATTTAGCATATTGGAAGTCCAAGATGTGTTACATAACCCAGAGGTGCCAACCTTTGAAGTGGGTTATCAGTAGGGCCCGGATTCATATGCACTAAAAACTACAAAAATATGCATGCACATATGCACTAAAAATGAAACAAAATACACTTACCAAACGTATTATTTAATTTTAACTCAGCTTTCATTGATACACATGTTTCATTCCTTGCAAAAATGTTGCATGGCAGTAGGTTATTAATAGTTTTTCAATGATTTCAGGGGTCAATGACTTTCTGTTGTTGGACAGAATTAATTTATATGCTGAAAATGATCGTTCTACGTCGACGGACGTAACTCGGCAATACTTGTACACTGGCACTGACTGCTCTGAACGTTCTTCTGGTTAAGACTGCCTGATTCCACTTATGTAGTTGCTTATGGATTGAATCTTCTTCAGACCTGGGTTTGAGTCCAACTCCGCACTGACTTTCCTTTTCACTTTTCCTCCAGTTTCACCAGGGACACCACTTAGGGCCGATTGTATAAAGCATTTGATCTCAGTTCACCAGGTTCAGCTGATCTTAGCGCGTGCTGAACTCAGAATTTCTGTTGTATAAACGTTAATCTAAGATCATCGCGTCTTGATCTGAGTTCATATTTAACCTGCTTGTTCTGTATTGCGACATTGAAATCAAATTCCTTGACCTGGGAAGGCTTATCGTGTTGCCAAGAGATGTACAACATATGGAGTTCATTAGATTTTTCATTTCGTTCAGAAATCTTGGATTAATCGATCACACACGAGAGAAAAATATACCCATATATGCAATAACGTTCTAAATATGCATTTGCATATGCGCATATGCATTTTTTTAAATCCGGGCCCTAGTTATCAGTAATCCCTTATGATGCCTCCCACCACAGAAAAATTTTCACGTCAAATCCAAAGCATGCTCCTCCCTTCTCGACACCACTGCCCTACCCGGAAGCAACCTATAGTAAAGAATATCATATTACACAATATAATTTGCACATTACCTGCTAGTTCTGTGATAAATTCCTTGTAGCTTGTTTTGTACCCCGTAACTGGTTTTCTGTGAAAGTTTTCTTGTAATATACTTCCCCCTGTGATGACATTGTAGTCTTCTGAATCATAAGCGATTCCAGTGTAGATGTGCGTAATGTAGGTCTGAATTCTGTCCGATTTTTCCTAACAACACTGAAAATTCTTTCTGTGGGAGAGTTACTGTGAGGTACTCGTAATATTGCAAATACCACATTACTTAAAGTTTTATACTTGAACAATCCACTTTCGTTTTCTTTAAGCTCAGCAATGTTGCCCCAGGGGCAGATGACCTCGTAGTTCCGCCCCTTAAAACAACAATAACTAACCAACTAATGTTGCCCCAGTTTACATCAATTATAGGTCCATGTAAAATATATTCAGGGAAAGTATCACACTGATAAACAGCAAATTCCTCTTCAAGTTTGCCATGTTCACTTTCCTTGACCAAACTTGGGAATCTTTGAACAAAATAATCAAGAGATGAATACGAAACCTCCATTCTAAGATAAATGTTACATGATCGACGCTGGCCTCAGGCGTTTGAAGAGATTCCCGTAGTTTTCACGACACACGGAGAATAATCGCTATACTCATAATCGGTGTCACTTTTAGTCGATCGACGAGATTTCCATTGTCCTTGAGGTGGGAACGGGAAAATATAGCATAATTACGCAATCAGTGCCGGTTGCTCTACGTTTGACAAGAATCCAGTTGTTCTTGTATTCGAATGCGGAGAAATATCGCAATCGCTGCCTCTTTCGGCCGTTATATGAGAATCACGATGTCCTCGCAGTTTGTCACTGAGAACGCAATAATATACAATCGGCGCCGAACCCGGCCGTTCAACAATTGTCTGCCTGTCTATCTGTCCTGGCAGAGTGGCGGAGTCAAGCTCGAGGTTGGGCATGGTTAAAATTCACAAGCAGTTATTGGACATGTTGCATGGTCGGCGTTGTGATTCCTGCTGTCCCTATGCTGTGGTTGGTAGTTCACGATGGATCACGAGGAGAAATGAGTATCGCGATGCTACGTTGACTGTAATTTCTAAAAGGGTCGACGCACTTCTCGCTCCCCGTATGCTTTTAAGTATACGATCATGGGAAAAGTGGCGAGTAGGTTTCGGGATGTTTCGTGAGGGGTTCCCAATCACCTTTGACAGGAATCCTGCAGTCCTCGTAGTCACAAGTTCGCGATTGGGCACGGGTTTATGATTTTACGCAACTGGCGTCGATCTCGGTCCGTTTGAAAAGTTTCCCGCAGACAAGTCTTGAGTTCGGAGGATGAACGTTCGAAGTAGGTATCGAATTTTACGAATTATTCTGATAGGATTGCATAAATAATACGACAAGAGGGCACATTTTCTTTCGAATTCAAATCACGAATTATACAAGTTTTCGAGATAACCGGTTCAATTGTCCGATGGAACCAAAGTTCGAAGGACAAGTCGACATAACAGAATTTCGAATTAACCATACTGGATGTCGCAAATTTTCGAGACGGATAGATTTTTAAAAGATACGTTTTTCGAAGCATTTTCGCGTTTCTTTTTTTTCGAAACTGGATCATTTCCTAAGAATGCGACATTAAATTATTTTGCGTTATTTCTGGACTTTAATTTGAGGTAGTCTCCAAATTTAGAGGTCAGTAACAAAAATGAGAGGTTTCTGTTGAGTTTCAGAAGTTTTTGCGAATAAACATCTCGCAGAAAGTCAGGTTTCCTAATAATATAGAAAAATATTTCACACAAAACTAAAAACTCTTCTAAATACCGAAAATATACGTTGTACCGATGTATACCACTCAAGGTATCCTCATATGCATTTCCTTGAGGTCGGGCACGGGGAAATATAACTATCGCAATCCGTGAGCCAAGCGGCGTGAGTTCAAACGATTTAAACCGACCTCGGCGTATTTTCGTTACCTCCAACTATCCAGAGATAAAAATGAGCTACTTTTACTTTCGTTACCTGTTTGTAAAATTAGCTACTTTGTCGTTACTTTCGTTACCGGTAGACACCCTGTAACTTTCCTTCTTTTTCATAGAAATGTATTTTTTTCGTGTTGTCACTTTTCCGTAATAATTTCTCCTTTGACCGTAATGTCGTAATCGTGAGGTGAAATCCGTAATAGTTGGCACCTCTGCATAACCTATATTTAGAGTAAATTGTCTGCCTCGTTGCATAGTGGCTATCATTCTTGGCTGTGGTGACTATGCAAGTGTATAGGTTCAATGTTCAACTGCTTGTAACTTCCATACTAACAAGTTCAATACCGGGTTTTAAAAAAATACCACGACCAAGTACTTGATACCAGCAAGTATTGAGGTATACCCAGTATAGATGTCTATGTAAATCACAAAATCACACATGTTATCACTAAATGACATAAATGTCAAATTTAAAATAAAATAATATCAATGAGGTCTTATAATATACCACATCTATTCATTGTCACTACTGCTGGAACCCAGAGAACTGTTGCTGTTATCACTTGAACATACGGTATATATATATGCCTTTCAATAAGTCATATTCACTTGCATGAAGCATGCTTCATATTCTTGTTTTTGTCCACTTGGTATAACGGCAAGGGTTCTTGGCTCTAGCCCTGGAAGTCGGGGAAAGCATGCGAGCACATAAGATTCCAGGAAATACCTGCTCTGTATTCTCACCAGCTCTGCCAAGAAATTTAAATTCTGGTCTGTGGGCTGGAATGGGGTACACTCTGCCTCGTGAGGCAAAAGTTGGAAGAGGTGGGTTCAATTCCCATCTCAGCCATCCTAGAAGTGGTTTTCCCACTTCCACTCCAGGCAAATGCTGGTATGGTTCCTTACTTAAGGCCACAGCCACCTTCCCAATAACAAATATACACATTACTTCAGACAGCACAACAATGCAGGTTATTAGCCAAATTCTATCTATATATACAGGCTGTAAAAAAAACTGAACCATTAAGTTAATTTCAGTTCCAACTGTCAAATTCTTGATTAAAAAAATCGATAATACTGATACTATATAAGACTATCTTCTATACACCTTGGTTATTCTTTAAATAGTGGTTTTACATTATCATAATTACTTTTATATTCGCTGTCATCTTCATAAATCGCTATCATAGACTACAATATCGCTAATACCTTCAAACGTCCTATATTATGAATAAATATTAGTAGGCACTATTTAGATTTCCTGTTGCTTTTTTTATAGTGAAGATCGGTCTCTTCATTTAATAATTCGTTACGATTGTACTACTGGTTAGATACTGGCGCCCACATTTAACTTTTGTAACTGTTCACCCTCGAGATTCCGAGAAAGGACAAGGTAGAGGTTGCTGTACAACACCTCTTCAAGGAAACTGTGAAAAGAGATCCTGAGGGAAGATATGAAGTGAAGTTCCCTTGGATAAATAGTGTCTAAGAAATACCTGATAATCGAAGGGTAGCAGAGAAGAGACTGATCTCAACGACATCAAACTCTGTGCTATTGGGAAACTTGAGTGCTATGATGAAGTGCTACAAACTTGACTAATGGAAGGAGCAACACAAATCGTTCCAGAAGATGAAGTGCCCAGACCTGGACATTATCTACCTCATCGTGGGGTGTTCAAAGAGAACTCGTCAACAAGTATAAGACCGTTGTTTGATGCTTCTTGTAAGGTGAAGGGGAGGCCTTCATCAAATGACTGCCTGGCTAAAGGGCCGAATCTGTTAGATTTAATCCCCTCGATCCTTCCGTTCCGTCGAGGGAGGATCGGTGTGATTTCTGATAAAAGAAGGCTTTTCTTCAAATCTCTGTTGACGATCGAGACAGAGATTTTCTTGAGGTTTCTTTGGTGGGAGAATCTCGAGGAGAAGAAGATAATAGTCATGAGACATTGCAGAGTAGCTCCTGGAGTGATCTGCAGCTGATTTCTTCTGGGAGCTGTCGTACAACACCAATTGGAACAAATGTAAATCATCTCGGAAGGAGGTGGTGGAGAAACTGAGTGATTTATCTTATGTAGACAACTGCATCACATCAGTTGATTCAGAAGAGGAACTGAAGACATTTTGTGGAACAATCTACCAGGATCATGGCTGAAGGTAAATTTGAGCTGAGGGGTTGAGGGAACACTTCCTTATTACCAAGCAAAGAAGGCTCAAGACCGGCACAAGTCCTTGGACTCGTGTGAGACAAGAATGAAGATAAACTGTTCTGCAGTATTGATGGATTGAGCAAGCCTGAAGGAGTAATAACTAGGAGAACTATTTTATTGATGGCGCATAGAGTGTTCGATTCAATCGGATTCGGTTCTCCCGTCACTCTCTTCCCTAAATTACCCTGCAGAAAAGCTGGAAGGCCAAGTTGAGTTGGGACTCGGAGTTAGCAGAAGAATAATTGAAGTCTGAATTTCTAAAATGGGTTGAAGAACTATTTTGAATGATGTACGGATCCCTAGATGGACCTCACTGGCAATTGCTGACTCCTGTTCCTTGCACATCTTTTGTAATGCTTCAAAATTATCCAATGCAACGGTTGTATTTCTGAGGTGTGAAAATACACAGGAAGTAACGGTAAGTTTTCTACAAGCAAAGTCGAGAATTGCTCCACTATAAAGTATAACCAATCCTAGGTTGGAATTGTTGGTGTGCCTAATAGGAGTACGTCTACCCATGCAATTGATGAAGGAGTTGAATATTACAGACATGAGGATGTAGTAATGGACAGATTCAACCACTGCTTTTCACTAGATCACTAGAGATGGTCAATGGGGAACACCAACTCCAACCCTAGTGCCTGGGCCACGTCCCTGGCTAAGACAACCCTGCTGATCTACCTTCCGGAGGGTGTAACACTAGAAAGCTAATAGTCGCGATGGTGGGAGGGCCCAGACTGGCTCGAACTTTCTGAAGAAAAATGGCCGAAGTCAGAGTCTGTCTTAAATCAAGAAGAGGTAAACCAGGAGTGAAAAACTGAAGATGTTTTATCGTTGGCTACCTCCTGTAAGGAAGAAACATGGTACTTATTTTTCCACATACAACAAGATCCTTCGAATGGTAGCGTGGATGCGACGGTTCATTAACAACGCAAGGAAGAAGACTGTTGCTGGAGAATTGTCTGCTACAGAATTAGATGCTGCAGAATGGAATTTAGTAAAACTCGTCCAACAGGAAAGGTTCGGATGTAGGAAGGAATCACCTTTAAATAAATGTTACGTTCTAGAAGATGCAGAGGGTGTTCTCTGTTTGAAGACGCATGTCATAAGGCCTCAAGATGAAGAGAACTTCAGATTTCCAATGCTTCTGCCAAATGATCACAAGTTGGTTAAATTATTGAAGACCAACACCTGAGGATTAATCATGCTGGATGTTGTGCTCACAACTCTCAGGGAAACGTTTTGGATCATAAAGGGAAGAAAGACTGTGCAGAAGGCACTATCAAGATGTGTAAGATGTAAACGCCATGAGTTGAAGAGAATTCATGGATCTCCGGCTCCGTTACCTGAGGACAGGGTGAGAGATGCCAACACATTTGAAGTTACTGGTGTGGACTTAACTGGCCCATTGAGATTGAGAGATGGCAGTAAGTGTTGGATTATGCTCTTTACGTGTGCAGTCTATAGGGCTATACACCTTGAACTGACAGCATCTTGTCAACGAATAGTTTTTTATAGTTCTACAAAGCACTACCAAACCTACAATGACACCCACAAACAGTCACTTCCCTCCAAAAACAAACAAGAGCACGGCAAAAACTTAGAAAGTGTGGCAACTAATCCTGAGACTTTAGGCACCCGAATTGTGTTGACCGACTGAAAAAATGCAATATCTCTTAGAAGATTTATAGCAAGACTTGGAAGACCTAAGGTTGTCTACTGTGACAATGGGACCAATTTTGTTGGAGCCAACAATAGCTTTCAGTGCATTGATTGTGGGGGAAGATAGAGGTGGAAGCTTCGACCAGGAGAATCCAGTGGTAATTCAATCCACCCACAGCTGCATGGTGGGAACGCCTCATCCTAATGGTGAAGAAATTAACCCATAAACGCCTAGCGTTACCATATGGTAACGCAGTACCGGTCATTGCATTTATTGCTCTACAGGACCTTTGCCAGTTAAATATATTCGAAGTTCGCGCTTATATGATCAAGGTAGTTCTATTGATTCATTTCCCGCACACTAGTCGCTAAGGAATGTCTTGGGTGATGTCCCAACAATTGGGTGCATTTCGTGGTTTGTTTCTCACGTCGTGATGGCATGCCACAAAAGGTACGGCATGCAAAATTATTGCGTAAAATGGAATTAGTTTACTTTGTCTTCGGGATTATGGTAGTAAACATATCTAATTTATAATTCAGTAACATATCTTGCGTGTTTCTTTATACCTGCTCAAGCCCGGGACTAATTTTCCCAGCGTTACCATACGGTAACGCTACCATACGGTAACGCTAGGCGGATACAGGGTCAGTGGTAAGGCAAGATATTTTCTGTAGCACATTCATATGAATGAGTTAGACTACATTTCATGCATTTATACACAAAACGTTTTCTATATACAGCTTTTCTTTAACAGTGCATGCCTTCATATAATATGTTTTACGTCACCGTAGCATATTTTTTATGCCATTACCGTATTCAAGACCATACCTTTGTCGAGATATCTGGCTGCAGGCAGTGTTTCAGAAAATACAATTCGAGAATCATTTCGATATTTCAGAGGTCTAGACTGACTGCGTGGCTCAGTGGCAATGTTCTCGCTTGCTATGCCCAAGCTTTCAGGATCGAATCCTGGTGCAGTCAGCTGGCATTTGAGTGTGCGCAAATGCGAGGGAGTCGTGTCAGTAGATTTACTGGTACGTTAAATTTCCCCTTCGGGTCAAAATTCCGGCAACCCGGCGTCTCTAAAAGCCAGCCAGAGCAGATAAAAGGGATGTAAATCCAATAACATAATTATTATTTAGAAGTCTGACCTTGGCATAAATATTGGAGTAAGGGGAAAAGGAGTAATGACGACATGATTATAGCTCGCTGGCATAAAAAAAGCTCAGTAACCGTTGCCTCCAGGACTGTCCCTGTCTCCCCCCCCCCCTCGACCAGGTCAGAAGGTTCTCTCGGGCTGAAAAGAAAACCCACGTCCTCTCCAGGCCGGCTCCTATAACAAATTCATGGGAAGAACTAACCTTATGGATGAAAATGTGAACCGATATTATGTGTCAATAAGGAACAAAAAGTGGTGGTGGGTCATATTTTCTTGACTTTTTGACGAGAGTCTCCAAAACGCATAGTACCTCAGTACAGTACTATGTCACGGTCAAGGACAACTCAACTGGAGTTCAAGAAGGAAGTGGCGCAATTCTATGTGAAATCGTATGGTGAAGAACCAATTGGAGACGGGCGTCTGTCAACATCACGTGCAGGACAGGGCCGCGACATTGAAGACTTGTGATATGATGCATGCAATCTTCTGGTCATCAACGTCCCAGGACATACATGGAGGCGGTGTGCCGGTGAATTGTGTGTAAGCAGTGTCCACACTGCATGTTGTAAATGAATGTGGGACTGTGGATATCATGCTTCCTGCCGTTCCACACCAATTAACTAGTCACTTAACTATATGATCGAAGGTTCAGTGGTGTCAAAATACTTGCTCAGTGCTTTTTAAAGTGTAATATTATCAAGATAAGTATTTAGCAACAAATATGAAATTGTTACATTATTGTATTTCTAAATCACCATTCAGAATATGCAGTAAGGGTTTTGACAACACAAACATATCTGACGTACTGACGGAGGTGAAGGTTGTTCCAGATCGGCTGTTAGCCAGAAAGGGGAGTATACGACGTAATATGGGAGGAGGATAAAGATCCCTCACAGACTGTTGGACTAAAGGGTGTATTTCGGGAATTTAAGATGCCACCTTTGTAAAATATGGTTTGAGCAGCTTAATAACTCCCTATGGTATAACTTATTAATAAAAAAGCAAAATTTTCAAAAGGTATTAATTCGGGCGTTCATGGGTTAAGACGAATCTTGGGATCTGCATCCTTACATTATGAAGAAATGTCTACAATATTGTGTGATTGTGAAGCAACAATTAACTCAAGACCTTTGACATATATTGGTGAAGATCCCGATGACCCTATACCACTGACGCCTGCAATGTTTCTTCAGGACATAGCAGAAGTAGGTGTACCCAATCTTGACCACCTGGACCAAGTTGATCTTAGTAAGAGGTATCGATACTTAGAATGACTGAAAGAAGAATTAAGAAAGAAGTTCAGGCCAGACTATCTGAGTCAGCTGATCCAACGACGTCAAGGAAAGTGGAATGAACGAGGGCTGTTAAGAGTTGGTGATATAGTTCTTCTCGAAAGTGAAGCCAAGAAGAGGACATTTTGGCCATGGCCCGAGTTGTTGGAACTTATCCTGGTAAAGATGGTTGTATCAGGGTTGTCAAATTGAAAACTGCACGCGGAGAGATGATCCATCCTGTGCAGTGAGTTTTTCCCTTGGGGAGCCTGCTGAAGTACTGACGGAGGTGAAGGTTGTTCCAGATCAGCTGTTAGCCAGAAAGGGGAGTATACGACGTAATATGGGAGGAGGATAAAGATCCCTCGCAGACTGTTGGACTAAAGGGGCCTGAAAACTAGGGGTAACTTAGATGTGTTGTGTTGTTTTGATTCTCTTAAACCAATAAGTTGTCGTTTGTTAGATGAAAAGGTGGGAGGATGTTAGATACGTTACCCCAAGTTGTGTTGTTCCTTGACAATATGTTTATTCTGAGAACTTGCCTGGAGAATTTTGCCAAACCTCTGTTTGTTGTTAAGTGGAGCAGGTAATATGAATGAATAAAGAGGAAGAATAGAACGGGTCGTTTTGTTTCTGTCCTGACAAAAACCAACTCCTAGGCCCCCAACTGAACCAGCCCCTAAAATGAATTAACAACTCAAATGAGACACCATCTTATATCTCTGAATGTAGTGATTAATATTTTCTTTGAGTAGATATTTCCTTGGCTACATTATGGTCACATAATATTGTATTTTATATTTGTATTTACCATTGGAACCTTCTTTTATGTCTTTTATTTCAGATTGGCTTCGGGTTGTTAGGTTGTAAGAACTGGACAATGTACCTACACACTCTTGACTGTCAATGAAACTATACTGTTCAGTAGACTAATTGCATGTGATGGTTTTTTCATAACTTCTTAGTCTTATCTCGTAGATCTAAGGGAGTTCTCAGGGTATCATTTTACCTGGACTTTGAATTCAGAATACTGATTATACTTCATAATTATAGCTTCATATTTATGGTAATGGCATCGAAATGTGGAATATAAGTTATATCTGAATTTGAAAATTCAAACTATTCCAGCTAGAAGCTATATTGTTCTTTCCAAGCTGTAAATACAGTAAACTCTCGATTATCTAGGCATGGATCATCTGGTTTGCGAATTATCCAGGAATCGTTCGACAAAAAAGAAAACCTCCTTTTCTCGCTAATTGAAAAAGATTATCTGCCTCACAAAAGCTTATAATTAAATGGTACCGATAGGAATATGTCATCAAAATCATGACCAAGATACCGTATTTCCTCGCATAATCACGTCGCCGCCGCATAATCATCGCACCCCACTTTTCAAACACTAAAATAAATTTATAAAATTTCATCGCATAATCGTTGCATAGCATATTTGTATTTGTGAGCCAGTCAGTTGCACATGCTGCCGCGACTATAACCTGGCACGACTTTGTCAGGAGAAAAATATCTCGTCTTTATGCTTGCGGGTTATGAACTGTGAAGATTAACTGGAGGGTTATCCATTTTTTTAAGTCCGTATTGACGCTTACAAATCAAATATATTGAGTAAAAAGTTTCCGCCCAATCAATACTTTTTCTGAAAAAAAAATTTTTACTTTTTTCTCACATTAGGGACATGTTTCGAACAAATAATTTGTTCTTCTTCAGCCTATACATATATCAACTTAGTAATTATCTTAGACATTGCATAATTAAAATACATGCACATTAGACAATTCATTAAGAGTATACAATTACATTCATTAAGAAACATACAACTAAAAAACGCAATGTTAAAATACTTGATAACACATTAAAATATTTGGAAAATTTCTTGTTCCCATTTGTACTGGATGGCCTTGTTATGAAGGCTTATTAAACGGTTATAGGCAGCAGTTCATTAAAAGCTCAGAATCATCCCTCTGGTTTATTCTTGCCGGTGATGTATTGATGGGTTTACATGGCCTTTGGTTGATTTTCTTTAATATCTGCGTCATACGGATTGTTGGTTTTTTTGTTGGTAAGGCGATCCTGCCGTGAGTTGTTTATTGTGGAGAAACTGTAAAGATACGAAATTAAATTAAACTGAAAGATGCGTCTGAGAAGAAGAATGGATATGTTTGAAGGGGCTGATCTGTAACTTACTGGGTGACGTCTTGAATGTGACTTACGGGTTTGAACTGACTGAAATCTTCTTGCCTGGTGCTGTAATGAGCCAAAGGACTAGTGTCAGTAAGTGTGTGTGAAACGGAAACTGTTGCCGCATGAAGTTGCATTGAACGGCTTACCTGTCCTGCCTGTGAGATGTGTAGCGTGGAGCCGTGTTACACTGACTGAACTGCTGTGCGCTGGCTGAGGCAAGTGTTTACGTAGTGTGTGGCGGGGAGGGGAGGGTAAGGAGAGGTGAACTTGTCTTGGCTGAGTGGAAACAGGTGTGTGGGTGTGACGCGTGACGTCATATGTTTTGATTAGTAACTTCATGGGGGGTGCAGGGTTAGCGTTGATGTGGGAGGGAGATTGGTTTGATTGTTATTCGAAAACGTTTGTTTATACTGTTTGGAGTCTGGAAAAAATTTGTTAACACTTGCCTCAGCCAGCGCACAGCAGTTCAGTCAGTGTAACACGGCTCCACGCTACACATCTCACAGGCAGGACAGGTAAGCCGTTCAATGCAACTTCATGCGGCAACAGTTTCCGTTTCACACACACTTACTGACACTAGTCCTTTGGCTCATTACAGCACCAGGCAAGAAGATTTCAGTCAGTTCAAACCCGTAAGTCACATTCAAGACGTCACCCAGTAAGTTACAGATCAGCCCCTTCAAACATATCCATTCTTCTTCTCAGACGCATCTTTCAGTTTAATTTAATTTCGTATCTTTACAGTTTCTCCACAATAAACAACTCACGGCAGGATCGCCATACCAACAAAAAAACCAACAATCCGTATGACGCAGATATTAAAGAAAATCAACCAAAGGCCATGTAAACCCATCAATACATCACCGGCAAGAATAAACCAGAGGGATGATTCTGAGCTTTTAATGAACTGCTGCCTATAACCGTTTAATAAGCCTTCATAACAAGGCCATCCAGTACAAATGGGAACAAGAAATTTTCCAAATATTTTAATGTGTTATCAAGTATTTTAACATTGCGTTTTTTAGTTGTATGTTTCTTAATGAATGTAATTGTATACTCTTAATGAATTGTCTAATGTGCATGTATTTTAATTATGCAATGTCTAAGATAATTACTAAGTTGATATATGTATAGGCTGAAGAAGAACAAATTATTTGTTCGAAACATGTCCCTAATGTGAGAAAAAAGTAAAATTTTTTTTTTCAGAAAAAGTATTGATTGGGCGGAAACTTTTTACTCAATATATTTGATATGAACTGTGACACGAACGGCAAGCTTCGTCTCTTAGCACATGTGATCTTGTCAGGAGAAAGTAATCTCGTCTTTATGCCTGCGGGCTATGAACTGTGACGCGAGTGGCCAGCTTCGTCACTTAGCACTTTCCGTGAGCTTATAGGCCTAATCTGGCGTGATTTTGTCTTGAGAATGTTATCTCGTCTTTATGCCTGCGGGCTATGAACTGTGAAGCGAGCGGCCAGCTTCGTCACTTAGCACATTCCGCGAGCTTTTAGGCCTAATCTGACGTGAACTTGTCAGGAGAAAGTAATCTAGTCTTTATGCCTGCGGGCTATGAACTGTGACGCGAGCAGCCAGTTTCGTCAGCACATTCTGCGAGCTTTAACCTGTCGTGACCTTGTCAGAAGAAAGAAGCCTGTCTCTCTTACTGCAAGGTATGACTCACGCCAGACTCGCACTACGCGAACGACTGGCCCACGGCACGCTAACCAACGATCGCGCTCATCGCAACACCAGGGCCAGGAGAGTAGAACTTATGTGTACCTATCGCTTCCGTGAGTTGGCCTCAGAATGACGAGATTCAATAAGCTGCCGTACGAAGCGCTGCTAGTCCCAGTTCGCCGACATTAAAACGGGCTGACGGTTATTTGCGGAATCTTACGCAAGAGACACCTCTTGCCTGTCTAGCCGAGTCTAGCATCACCCACTTCTGTGAAAACATCGCACCCGTGCGTGATGATATGCATTGGTATCCAAAAGGACAAAATACCAGAATTGTAGGATGATCTTGATGAAAGTGAAATACCTGTGGTTACATAATAAGCAAATACTGATCAGAGAGCACTCAAGCGTGCAGCAAATAATGATACAGTATATATTTAAAACTTGTGGTTTTCTTCTTTGACCTTAAATATTCTTCGCAATATCGTCGCACCCTGCTTTTTCCACGAATTTTAGGCTAAAAATGTGCGACGATTATGCGATGAAATACGGTACTCTGAGTATCAGAGATCTTACAGTTGAGCTTGAACATTTTAAATATCTAGGGAGTATCATCACTGCCAGTTTATTTCCCAAAGTTTAAATCAGAAGTCACATCGAAATAGCACGCAGTGTATATAGCTGTTTCAACAAAAACAACTTCAATTTGAAGCTCTGTCAAAGAATGGCTTGAACTTGCGTCTTGCCAACACTCTTATATGGTATGGAACCGTGGACTTTGAAGGCTATCACCTTACTAAATCTAGAGGCATTCAAAATGTGGTTCCATGAAAGAATGAGAAGTTACGAACAGAGATGTCCTCAGAAGAGTAAGTCTTCAACTTTTGTGTGCCATTAAATGTCGAAAAACTGTTCATTTAGGTGATGTACCTGTAGAGCTGCTTCAAATAATATTGCAAGGCAAACTAAATGGCTGACGAGGACATGGTAGAAGACAAATGTCAGGGTGTTGAGCGATACGGGAATTATACGAGAATTTTAGTGACCCGGGAAAAATACGGAAAATTCGCACTTGATACAGGAAATCTTGAAAAGTCTCATAATGCCTGACTTCTTAGCCCCCGAACGCTCGGTAGAGTCCTCCAGCTCAGTCTTCTCTTTCGCCTGCAGATCACACTGCCAACCGCAATTTGCGCCACCGATAGAGCGCTCAGCGGGATTAAAACCCAGTCAAAGTCGAATGCATGCTTTGCCTGGCCGACCACCGGCCGTACCCTCTCCGCGCTCGTTGCTCACAATGACATACAGGAATCAGTCCGCATTGTTATTCACAGAGGAGACCTGGGTTTCTCGACAAGAGCAGCCCTTGAAGCTAACAGCTCAAGATCTCAGAAAATTCCAGACACGGATATGCTGCAATTTCCCACCAACTGCCAAAAATTGTACATTCATATCCTATGGCTGAAAAAATCAAAGAGAGGTCAACTCTTGCTCACAAGAGACCCGTGCTATTTCCTGCCTAGACCCTATAGGGGTCGATGAGACTCCTAAGTTGGAAGAAGTTAGGATCGTCATAGCCCTGGAAATTCTTTGTGATCAGAAGAATTTGCTTTCTGGCGCAATGGCTGACCGCATCAAGAGCAGCTACTCCGCACTTCTGAGACTGTCCTCCGTCACTGCGCATTTGAAGCAGTTCGACGGAAAAGAGCCATGGCTCGGCTTGCTGTTGTCTGAATTAGTGGCTTCAGCACCTTCCTCAGTTCCTGCCAAAACTGATCTCACAAGCTTCGTTAAAATGATACTGATTTTGTATCACAACAATGCAGCTCTAGACAGAGGTTTCTCCCTGAACAAGGAGTGCATGATGTCAATCTCAAAGAAGCAAGTCTGATTGGCATGCATTACTGTTCAGGACGCTGTGATGGCTGCTGGTGGAGTAGAAAAGATAACCGTGAGCAAGAGTCCATACTGCACGAAACTCCCACGCCGTGTTCAAGGAAGCAAAACAGGTGCGAAGCGACGGCTAAGGTGGCAGTCGAAAGAATAGCCACAAAAGATCTCCAGGAATTGGAAAAAAAAAAGTTCTGTCAAAAGAACTTAATTTTGTCCTGTGTATATCTGAAGTTCCTAGTAACAATCTTGTATTTGTCAAAGCGACTTATTTAATTTTGTTTTGCATTATTTTATTTTCTATTATCTACTTTGGATCATGTTGCAATATCAAAAAAATCAGATCGTGAAATCCAAAATGTGAAGGTCCTGCGTAATGCGAATATAGATTCAGACCATTATCTGTCCCTTATTAAAATGAAAGGTATTCCGTTCAGGAACAATAGAGTGAATGTTGAAAAGGGAATGAAAACGCAAAAGTACAACATCGGTGGTCTGAAGTCAAATAACACTTTTGCGGAAACACTCCACAACAAACCAAAAGATGGAACATGGTCTACTTTAAGGAACGCCATTGTTACTGCGGCTTCGGAATCCATTCCCCTTGATAGAAAGCGCAAGCACCCTTGGTGGAACGATCAATGTGATCACGCAATAGAGGAAAAGCTTTGATCAATTGGAATAACAAGAAAGGCGATGTGAACCTTGAGAACTTTCTCTGCATCAGGAAAGAAACTTGTAAAATTTTAAAATTGGCAAAAAGAAATTTCCACAAATCACAAATTATTCAAATTGAAGATGATTTTCAAAGACACAAAACAAGGGATTTCTATCAAAATTTTAAGCACCAACTGTCCAAATACGTCGCCCCTACTCTTCACATCCGAGGATCTGATGGTAAACTTAATCTCAATAATAAAGACTGAGCTAAAAGCCTTTGGAGAATATTTTGAAACCCTTTTGAACACGGACATACCTACTGAACAACTTGCTTTCTATCCTAGCGTTGCATACCACGACAGCTCACCACCCTCTGTCGAAGAATTAACACAAATCATCAAGGGGCTAAAAAATAATAAGGCCTCTGGGGAGGATAGTATTGTGGCTGAATTATGGAAATATGCAGATAATGACTCCATCATTTGTCTCCAGCAAACCATTGAAGAAATATGGCATAGTGAAAAATTGCCGGAGGATTGGACTTCCGCCATCATTCATCCTATACATAAGAAAGGGGATAAATCCGACCCAAATAATTATAGAGGTATTTCACTGGTATCGGTAACGTACAAAATATTTGCCAGGGCTCTTCTGAACAGAACAGAACCGATATTAGACAGTCAGTTAGGGGAATATCAAGCTGGTTTCAGGAAATCAAGATCCTGTCCTGAACAAATTCATAACATTAAGACCATAATTTCGTACTGTACGGTACGATCAAAACCTTATGTTGTGATTTTTGTGGACTTTCAAAAGGCTTATGATTGCATTCATAGAGACACAATATTTTATTTATTTAGCGTATGGCACATTAAAACATTAAATCATCACATACATGAGTTTGACACAAATTCCAGCTGTTACAACTATCTACACAAATCGGTATACAAATATTGGATTTCATTTTGTAATAGGATTTTTTGTAGTACTTGATATTTCGATCTTCTTATGCCTTAGCTGGAAAACCCTGAGAAGGGCTATTTGTATTCACGTTTTGTGACATCAAGCAATATTTTGAGCCAGGAGATCACTGGGATTGTCTGGCTGCCTAAACTCCTTGGTGTAGATGTTTCCCACGGAGTGACCGTTCTTTAGCACCACCCAGGGGACACGTGTAGCTTAAGGAATGCTACGGACGCGAACAGAGAGACACAATAATTAACACCTTACGTGAGTTTGGCCTAGACAATAAATCAATTAATTTGTTCAAAGCAAGCTTAGAAAACACCATTTCTAAGGTCAAATTTCGTGGTGAATTGTCTGAAGCCTTGGCAATCAAGACTGGTTGTAGACAAGGTGATCTGGGATCGCCGATGCTGTTCAACTGTGTCTTTGAAAAAATTATAAGAGAATGGTTAACAATCTTACCAAATAAATATGGTATTCGAATTGGTCATAAACAAGTAGTTCCGTGAAGAACTATACAGCCTATTTTCATATATCCTACTTATGTTAACTGCCACTATCAACATACAAAATTTCAGTTTGATTGACGTAATAGGTTCGTAGATATTGAGTACCGACTAAATATTTTGGATGGTCGCCATGTTGGATTTTATATATGTAGGTCCTAGAGTTATGTAATGTTACATGAAGATTATTGTGTACGTGTAGTATTCAAACTTCATTCGCATGATTAGGACACAAGAAGTAACAAGGAGATTTAAAATTTCGCACAGCTGCCATCTTGTGGTTATGGAAACAATTGAAATAAATTAGATGCCAGTGGATTAACATTCGTAAAAGGATTTACTGTACCAAGTTTCACTGCACTCGGATGGTTAAATTGCGAGAAACGTCCATGTGAATATTTATACTTCGCGTCGCCGCCATGTTGAATTTGTGATCACCAGGTTATTTAAAGTCCTATAGATGAACTTAAGTTCATAGCCGCTATGAAAATGAAAAAATCAGTTTGATTGCTATAATAGATTCGTAGATATTCAGAGTCGTCTGAATATTTCGGATGTCGCCATGTTGGATTGTTAAATGTATAGGCCATAGAGTCTTGTACCATTGAAGGAAAATTATTGCGTAGGTTCATTATTCAAACTTTCACTTCTATCGCTTGATTACGACACAAGAAATAAAAACTTAATTTTAAAATTCGCACAGCCGCCATCTTGAGGTTATGTAAACAATTGAACTAAATTAGATACCAGTGCATTACAATGTGTATAAACATTTCCTGTACCAGATTTCATTGCGTTTGGAACATTAAATCGCGAGAAAGGTCTATTTAAAATTTTCAAATTCGCTTGGCCGCCATGTTCGTTATGTAGTTAACCGCTTTTTGAAAGTCTTATAGGTGAACTTCTAGTAGTGCCCTTTATCTCCGTATAAAATTTCAGGGTGATACAGCTAATAGTTTCAGAGATACAGAATGCCGGTGAAATATTTCGTTCATCCGCCATCTTGTGGTTATATAAACAATTGAACCAAGTTAGATGTCGGTGCATTACAATGTGTATAAACATATACTGTACCAAGTTTCATTGTGTTTGGTTGGTTAAATCGCGAGAAACGTCTATTTAAAGGTGGCAAATTCGCGTGGCCGCCATGTTGGTTTTGCCGCCATGTTGGTTTTGTAGTTACCAGTTTTTCAAAAGTCTCATAGGTGAACTTCTAGTAGTTTCCTTTATCACCTTAATGAATTCCAGGGTGATATCGGTAATAGTTTCGGAGATATTGAATGCTGGTGAAATATTTCGCACAGCCGCCATGTTGGATTGGTGAGACATAACAAAATTTGAAGGGCACGGTCGAGGTCGCCCGGAATAGTACTATGAACTTACAGAGTTTCATTGAAATCTCTCCAGCCATTTAAAAGTTATTAGGGACACACACACACACACGGACAAAAGGTGATCTCATAGGCCTATTTTTTCAAAATTGAAAATAGGCTAAAAAGAAGACCTGAATATAAACTGTCTCGCTTTTGCAGATGATATTGCTTTGTTTGCTAATGCAATGGAAGAGGCCACTGACCAACTTAATAAACTACAAACCATAGCTGCTAAAACTGGACTTAAAAGGGCCTTCCATAAAACTAATTTTATCACAAATGTCAAAGATGCCTCAAAATTCATCACGATTGGTCTGCAAAAAATCAAAAAAGTCAGAAAATTTAAATACCTAGGAGAATGGATTACCCCTAGTAATTCAGAAATAGCTGCCATTGAGAGCAGATGTAACAAATTGGAAGGTGCCTTTCAACCCTGCAAAAACATTTACAAAAGTAAAAGCTTGTCCCGGAATGTCAAACTTTGTCATTATAACACAGTAATTAGGCCGTCAGCACTGTATGCCGCAGAATGCTTACAGATGACAAACAAAGGTCCATTGAGAAAATTAGAACTTAAGGATCGGAAAATTCTAAGGAAAATATTAGGACCTGTTAATGATAATGGTACTTACAGAAGAAGACATAACAATGAATTATTTGAAGATTTGGTGAGTGTGATGAGAAGAAGGAGAATGTCTTTCTTTGGACATTTGGAGCGGATGGATCATCATCGACTTCATATCGAATCCACTCATCAATATCTAAAAACAAATTCCTATTGTAAATGGTCCATGCAAGTTAAAAAGGACCTAACAGAAGCTCGAATCAATCAAGCTCTGGTTTGGGATAGGAACCTGTTCAGAAAGGCTGTTAAATCAACCAGTAATCTACACCCTTTAACATCTGTGATGCCTCGCCCTCACTGCAAGTGGACGGAAGAAAGGAGAGCAGAACATTCGTCAAGAATGAAGATCTACTGACAGACAAGAAAACAAGCATTACAGTGATCATATGAGTGAAGAACATCGTGGTCCATTGATGGCCAAAACGTCTCGGGGGGGGAAAAAAAAAAAAAAAAAAATCTTTGATAAAATAAATCTAAATTAAAAAGTATTTGCGGCGTGTCGCGTGCGGAATTTTACTGTTTTTAGCCTTTCCATGGTCTTCTTTCGCAGGGGAGATGCTCATACCAAATTGTTGCAAGTCCGTGGAAACACTCGATGCAAATGCGTCACACATGCATAAATTTCAAAAACTACAAAAAATATCTAACAGCTTTCGATATTTTACTATCAGACACCCGTCACCAACATGTGGCTACAAAATACACCACACAAGTGACAGAATTCTTCTCTAGTGGGCAGGCATTGTTTCAGTTGCTTGTTAACCACTGTCTGTGTGGGATTTCCTTTCATTGTAATTGTTTCGTTACTTTTACTTCACCGAAATTCGACCCGAGGACTGGACACATCCCGTACAGCATGTACAGAAAGAAATACTGAAGGCGATCTGGATATCGAGGTGAATGAAATTATTATTAACCTTGGCAATTCATCAAGCTCTGACGAAGTTAATGATGGTGGTGGTGATGATGATGATAGGGAGAGTGAAGGGATGGAGAGTGTCAAAGAAACCCTTGCCAAGTGACTGAGGATAATTTATTTATTGGTGTCAGTTCGCTTGCGTCAATCGATAATAGAGCACAGGCTATTGTTTCCCGTCATAGTGTTCAAAATACCGTCCGCCATTCAATAGCTTACAACTCGACAATATAAATCCACGGCAATAATATCGCCACAGAGGGGCTTGTTTTAATGCTCAGAGCTAAATATGTCTTTACCTTAACTTTACTTTTGTATTATCACGAAAGCTAATATTAACCGTAGAGAGTCGCGATTCAGTGAGTGTGCATGGTGTTATCTGTCAACTACTGTAGTAAGCTGTGAACGACCTCCACTCAGACTCTTGTTTCATGTTAAAGGATAATCATTGCATGGTGAGTGTTATTATATTCATTATCTGTAGTGTGTTTGCCAGAAGCCTCCGTGGCTTAGGCGGCAGCACGCCGGCCTCTCACAGCTGGGTCCGTGGTTTAAATCCCGATCCCTCCATGTGAGATTTGTGCTGGACAAAACGGAGGCAAGACATGTTTTTCTCCGTGTACTCCGGTTTTTCCTGTCAAAATTTCATTCCAGCAACACTCTCCATTATCATTTCATTCCATCTGTCATTCATTTAATCATTGCCCCAGAGAAGTGCATCAGGCCTTGGCAGCCGGCACAGTTCATATCCTCGCCGCTAGCTGGGGGCTTCATTCATTCTATTCCTGACCCTATCGGAGACTGGAAGCAGGCTGTGGATTTTCATTTTTCATCTGGAGAGTGTTTGCCCTCTTTGTCGTATTTATTGAATTGAATACCGATGATAAAGTTATCATAGCTTCGGTGTGTAATTTATTTATTCATCTAAAAATATCGTATTTCTCTGTCTGAATGTCCTCGGCGTTGACTCAGGATCTTTTTTAAAAAGATATTACGTATAATTGTACAGAAATAATGTCCGAAGTGTAGCGCTATGTATTATTCGAAATCAGTTGATTTACAACAACACTGAAAACCTAGCAACACAGCTTAGCTGTTCCAAGCTCCCGACATATCCTTCACGTTGTTTCCTTAGAAATACAGGGTGTAGGTGAGAAGCATGCTCAGAATTCTTGCCGTGTGGCGGTTGGATGTATGGTCTTGTTATGTGGCGACCGTGGGTTGCGGAGAGGAAAAGTGGGGCAGTGTAACTGGAAGGTTGTCAGTACCGAATGCGCGGGGTTAGTAGTACTGTATTTGTCCCTTAATTTACGCGTGTAATAGCGGACACACCTCCAATTTCACTATAAAAGTCTTGATCTAAAAAGGGATAGTGGGTGGGTAACATCTATTGCTACATGACCCCCAAAATTATTATTCATTATTACAAGGGGTATTTTGACTATTTTCGGTAGTGTAGAAAATTGTATCGCCTTGTTCCGGGCTCCTATAGAGCTTACATTTTCTTTTGATCTTTCATTTGCCATAGGACGTGCCACCGGTGTATGGTTATGCATTACCAGCTTCTGGTTTAGTAGTCAGGTAATGGAAGCAATGGGAACTGTGTACTAAAATTTTCCTTGCATGTAACTAAGCAAATTATTGTTGTTAACCTTTTCACTGCTAATATTGTGAGAGACTATCAAACCCCTCCATGCTGAATATATTTGTGTTAGTGTGGGAATGAATTTTGGCAAGCGAATAAACACGTCTTGAAGTAGTTTTAAGTATAAAAACTGCATTTAAACGTAAGATTACATAAGATGAGATTTAACAGAACTTGACGTGACATGACTTGCACCGCCCTCTTAAAATAAACATATTCTTGGCGTGCCTCCTAGCTGCATCACTGGAACCAACTAGAAAAGAAAGGAGTACGCAGTGGAAATGGATGTTAATTTCTGACCTGTGCTGGGCCCGTACTTGCAGGCCAGATGTGCCGAGCGACTCCAGACTCCGTGAAGGTGGTCCCACGACGAGTGGTAGGAATACCCTCCTGGTGCTAGACAGCTAGAATAAGTTAGGCCTAGGTTTGAAGAGAGAGAGAGAGAGAGAGAGAGCAGCCCGATCGCCAAACACTACTAAATAAGACACATGGGTAAAGAAATGGAAATTTAATGAATTGAAACCGAACACACAAAGAAACCCGGCCAGAATAACACACACAAAAAAAAAAGTACCCTAGGGGTCAAATACAGTCACTTTCAAACGGGAAGGATGATTATAAACAATAAATTACTTACGATAATAAATAACGTTAACAAATTAACTTCATACCTGTGCTCACTTCCGTGAAAACGATGTAAAAAGGGAGGAAGTAAATGATCAAGAGGCAATGGAGCCGGTCGCTGGTCAACAACAATCACTTCTCAGCCTGGAGATGGATGGTTGTCATGACGACCACAAAATAACAAGCATAGCAAAGATAAAGCAAGAGGCTGTGTGCGTGTCGCAGAGGCTGTGGCGAGCAATGGGGATGCGATCGAGCTGGCAGTCCCCAGAGAATGCAAAAACCAAAGATACTACAAGGAGAAACAAATGACGTCAACTGTCCGTGAAATATACCATGATACATACACGCAATCAAACACACAAAATGCCAGCCGTCGATGCAGTAATAAAACACAAAGCAACTCGTGCTTGTAGGTAGTCTAGCAAAACATGCTAAACCTATATGGTCCCCAACTTACGTTCCGAGTTCGAGCTGAATACGGTAAGGCCTACTTAAAGTTACCGCCGTGATCCAGTTGCCCGAAGCATGGAATGAAGGGAAAACATAAGGGCTAAAATATATGGTGTCATGCCTCGTGTTGGGAGAATGGTCGAGACGCCAACGTCCACAAACCACGGGAGACCCATTCGAAGATATGCCCAAATCAAAACAACTTCAATGCACCTGGCAGCAAGAAAAACATACACTCACAAAATCACTCGCAGATACATTTCACGGCACAAAATAAAAGGTTAAACGAAGATTCAAACAAAATAAAACAGGAGACCGCCACTTCGACTGGTTCCACAGCAGACCCAAGCACACGACGAAGATCAGAAAGAAAGGTTAAATTTAGGAAATGAGCATAGTGGACACAAGGTTAGATGTATTACTTACATGAGTAAATGGAAGGCTTCGGCATAATAACAATGTTAAATAAAAAGGAAAACATTACATTTTAAATAATAAGGCGGAGAGCCTCAAGGCACGTCCGGACAGAAAGTATCTCACATGGCGTCTGAGTCAACCGAGACGGCCGCCAAAGAAAATAAAGAAAAGAGAGATGTTAAACATGGCTCAGGATCCACACCACCCCCCAAAAGAAAAATTATTTATAATAATAAAAGATTTTTCTTTTTACATCACTAAGTACCACCGCTTTGAAATCAAACATGTCCCAAGTGTTCCTAAATACACAACATCCTTATCACACAGGTGGTTTGTCAACAACTATAACAGTACACAAAATATGAGGGGGGAGGGTGATCGATATAACAATCACTTAAGCAATTGAGCCATATCAGAAAGAATACAGTTATAAAATGAAGTAATATATAAAAACAATCAGATCGCTTCGGCGATCGCAATATCAGGACAGAACTCCTTCGGGGTCCCCAAAGGCGCGCGTTCCTTTGACGATCCCTGGGCTTGTCATAATGGTATTACGGTTCGCCTGCGCGTTACAATGACAAGAAAAGTAGATAGAGACACGGACGAAAATCATAAACAAAAGACTTTCGCCCTTTGACGCCGAAGTCTGCCATTCTCCTTATACCCATCATGAAAGTGACATATTAAAATAACAAAGAAGCGATATAATGTGTCCATTATTTATAGAATATAAATTCTCTACTGGCCGAGTTCGCAAAAATACATATTTTTACAATAAATATTAAGTTACACAGAGTATGTAGGCCTATTTCTTCTTGTATTATTTTCTTTCTTGAGCTCGTAAATTTGTACTTGACTCTGCCTCAGTCAAAATTGGTTCAATAATAGGCAGGTCAAGGAGGCGCCATATGAATACTAGCTTCCTTGGATAACATAAGCAAATTATGATTGGCTAACCTACGCAGAAAAAGGACAACATTAATCACAGCAAATAAGAAGGTTACACAATAAATGGTTTCAATTGAGATATGTGAGCTCTGGATACGTCGGTGGGATTCTCCTTGGAGATCAATTCAACAGTGACAGGTGTTAAAAATCTAGTGATAGTTTTGGGCGTGCTCCAGCGAAGCATTAGTTTAGCTGACTCCTTATTCTTGGCCGAACTCTGTGGGTGCAGGCGCACTAGCACGTCGTCATTCACCTGAAAACAAACAGGTTGCCTACCCTTGTTATAGCGAGACGCCACGCGATCTCGTGCCCTTTTCAGATGCCGTACAGCAACTTCCCATTTTTCTTTGACTGAGGTACGGCGGGATGGCGCAGCCAGATAATCTATTTTCCACTGAAGCTGAAGTGGATCAACAATGCGCCTCCCTAAAAACAATTCCGAAGGGGTAGAATTCGTCGATTCATGAAGAGCAGTGTTAAATCCTAAGGAGAAAAACTGAAGATTTGCGTCCCAACGTGACTGATCTGCGTTGTGGAACGCACTCAAGCAAGCCTTCAAGTTACGATGAAACCTTTCGACGTGATTTGGCTGAGGGTGGTAGGGTGCCAAAAAGACATGATCAATTCCCCAAGAAAAACACATTGATCTAAAAGACTTGGACCGGAAAACGCTCGCGTTATCGGACACTAAAAACTTTGGAGGACCAAAAACACCCAAAATATGATTGGTCAAAAGCCTAACAGTGGTACGTGTCGTGATTTCTCTGACAGGAAATAACCATACAAATTTTGAAAATCCATCAGCGACAGTAAGTATAGCTTTATGACCAGAAGATGACCTAACTAGGGGACCAAAATAATCTATAAACAGGCGCTCATTAGGATATGACATCGTGTCAGCGTGGTGAAGTCCAATGCGAGAATTCTTTGCTGGCTTAGAACGTTGACACGTAACACATTTTCGGACGAAAGCAAAAGCATCCGCTTTCAAATGAGGCCAGAAGAATTCCTGAGAGATTTTATGGAAAGTCTTCGTCATACCTAAATGTAATCCAAAACAGGATTCATGGAAATACGCCAAGAGCATACTTCGTATATTCTCTGGCACGAAAATCCTACATTTCGAAGATCGAGGAGCGGTATGCACTATAACATCATTGCGCAATGAAAACTCAGATACACCAGGATCTTTCCCGAGAATTTTTTCACGCAATGTGACACAAAATGGGTCATCTGCTTGGTACGTACGGATGTCAGTAAAAGACCATGGAATGTGTTGGAGAAGATTCACTGGCTCGGGGATCTCAACAATGGGAGGAGGTTCCTCAAACATGCGTGACAAACAATCCGCTACAACATTTTCACTGCCTCTGACGTGAATGATGTCAAAGCTGAAAGAGGATAGACGAAGAATCCAACGATTTATACGTCCCAATTTTTTGACATGCGAGCGCATCCAGGACAGAGCTTCATTGTCGGTATACACTATGAAATGCCGATGTTCTAGAAAAGATCTGAAACGTTCACAGCCGAATACGACAGCCAGACTTTCTTTCTCGAAAGTGGAATACCGGCGTTCGCAATCATTAAGCATCCGACTGGCAAAAGCGATGGGTGCCAAATTACCATTCACCTGCTGACTAAGCACACAAGAAACTGCGACATCACTCGCATCACAATGTAACATAAAATCTTTCCCAAAATCCGGAGTTCGAAGGACGGGAGCAGAAGAAAGACATTCTTTCAATTTCTCAAAGGCGAGACACTGGTCGGGGCCCCACACGAATCGTACATTCTTCTTCTTCAAATAATTCAGGGGCGCTGAAATGTCCGAAAAGCCCTTAATGAACCTACTGTAAAAGCCCGCCATTCCCAAAAAACGTCGGACTGCTTTCACATTCGTGGGAGTAGGGAACTCTTGGATACATTGGACACGCTCAGGGTTCACTTCTATGCCCACATCCGAAAGAATGTGACCTAAAAATTTGATTTGCTTCGAAGCCAAAGAGATTTTGTCCGGGTTAACAGTGAGTCCGGCTCTGCGAAGACGACATAGGACTTCACGTAAATGGATCAGGTGATCCTCAAAAGACTGACTGTAAATCACGAGGTCATCAAGATAGTTAAACACAAATGAATACTTTAAATCTCCAAATAACTCATCCAAAACCCTACTCAAAACTTGTCCGCCGATAGAAATGCCCATGGGTAATTTATTGAACTCAAAAAGGCCGAACGGAGTGGAGAACGCAGTTACCTTACGGCTCTCGGGATCGAGAGGAATTTGATAATATGCACTGTTCAAATCTAGGACGGAATAGTACTTCGCCCCGTGAAAATGCTGAAAAGCGCTCTCCAGAGTTGGAAGGGGAAAGTTGTCGAACACCACCTTAGAATTGAGTCGACGATAATCAACTACTAAACGAAAAGTACCCTCTTTCTTAGGCACCAGGAATGCTGGACTACCATAAGAAGACTTAGAAGGGCTCACAACACCGCGTGCCTTAAGATCATGAATATATTCTCTCATGGCAATGAGTTTGGGTGGAGAGCAAGAAAATGGCGCCGACCTAACTGGAACCTCATCAGTTAAATCAATATGACACTCGTAGCCGATAGCGGAACCCAGTTCCGACGTGAGAACATCAGGAAATTCATTCACCAAATCAGATAAAGCGTCACGTTGACTCGTGAATAAAGTAGGAGGGATTAGAACAGCAGAGATACCAGAAAAATTACAAGGAACACTCGCTTCACAAGTATTAAAATGAAACCGCTCCTTGGATTTAAACAAAAAACTGAAGGAATGATCCGAAAAATCAAGCCTCAACCCTGCTTTGTGCATAAAATCAGAACCTAAGATCATAGGCGTAGATAAGTCATCCACCACATGGAAGTTCCAATCCCAAGAATAACCACATATCTTAATATGACATGTTACAACGCTAGAAACGGAAATAGATGACTTCACCGCAGAATAAAATTTTAAACCCCCATCTTGTGGACAAATCTGAGTAACAGGAAGCTGTTCCGCGATGGAGCGCTGAATAAATGAACGTGAAGCACCAGAATCCAGTAAAGCGGGTATCGACAATTTCTTAACACTTACAGGGACCCAAGGACAGAAGTTTCCAGTCGTGGAAATGTTCATTTCCCGGCGAACTTCATTGCATGGCCACTCCGGCGGGTCTAAACCGGGGACCCATGCTCGTTTCCCTGACGCGAAGCACATCTAGGACAGGCTATGTGCGTCACGTCACGAAGACCACATGTGTGACAAAACACACGCGAGGGCGCACGGCAGGAATTAAAATGATGCCCCAAACGATCACAATTCCAACATTTTATACGGTTATACATGTTCGGGTTTCGAGGTAACTGTTGATCCTGAGGAGCGGGATTCGCAGAAGAAGTAGCATTGGGAATACTCCCGACAATATGCGAGCGGGGACGGTTAACTTCCCGGTCCTCCTGACGAGATATTGAAGATGGGTGCGCAGTCCTCTGAATCTGGGATTCCGCGCATGCAGTCTCTGGAAACAAACTGTCAGAGGGGAGGGGTGGGGGTACATATGACTTGCGCAGGCGCCGATTGAACTCGCATTCACGTCCTTGATCAACAATGTCAGCCACACTATACACACTGGACCGGCGTATGAAAGACTTGTACTCAGGTGCTAGATTTCTATACACAATATCAACAGTTTCAATAAGGGGAAGGGGCTGCGACAACCTACTTATTAAAGTCATTAGCCCAGTAACAAAATCGTCTACAGGCTCTTCCAAACCCTGGGTACGGCGATGAATTTCAGCCTTCAAGTCATGTTCAAAATCATAAGTCGTAAACCGCTCCTTTATTGACTTACAGAAATCAACCCACGAGATGAAAGATCTGTTGGTAAGTCGATACCATTTTAAAGCTAAGCCACTCAACAATAACGGTAGGCAGACAACAATGTCGTCTGGTTCGAGGTCATAACAATGGCAAAGTTCACTGACCCTGTCTAAGAACTCAAATACAGACGAAACTCCCAGTTCACCAGAAAATGAAATTCCCCACTTGGACACTATATTGGCTACGCCTCCCTTGCGATGGCCTTTCACCTCAGTCAATGGATTAGTGTCTTTCCCACAGACACTTTCAAACGATAGCAGATCATCGTCAGACTGGATGAGCTTCTTCACGTTACAACCTGGGAGAGAATACATGGCTAAACTACAGAAGTACTGCTAGCTACAATTCAAAACAATAACTACAAATGTCTTGCCTCCGTCCTGCGCCTGAAATGAGTACGAAACAAGAAGTAGGGTTGTTTAGTACATTACCAATGCTGGGGTTCGTTGATAGGGTCCAACTCATTGCACTCTCCTTACAGTTTGTTATTTTTATGGTCCATGGTCCATGGTACATCCATACTGGATGTACTGGGCTTGGCAGAAACAAGATGGAAAGGAGAAGGTCGCAGAGAACTGAGGAAAGGGTACCGGTTGTACTGGAGTGGGAACAGTGAAGGAAGGAGCAGCGGAGTAGGAGTAGTTGTGAGAGATGGAATGAAGGAAGAGGTAAAGGGAATAAGTGACAGGATCATGAAGATCAGAGTAACTGTAAAGGGAAGAAGCCTGGAGATAGCCCAGGTATATGCCCCTCAAGTTGGATGTACAGCTCAAGAGAAGGAAGACTTTGAGGAGGAGCTACAACAGCAGTTGAATGGGCAGAGCATCATTGTCATGGGAGATTTGAATGCACATGTAGGAAGTGAAAGGCAAGGATATGAAAATGTATTGGGAGCAGAAGGATGGGGTAGCAGGAATGAAGAAGGGAGAAAGTTGCTGGATTTTTGCAAGAGAAACGGTTTAGTGGTAGGCAACTCCTGGTTCCGGAAGAAAGAAAGCCACAAAGTAACGTGGTACAGCAGTGATTTAACAAAGAAATCTTTGGTAGATTACATGCTGTACGACTGGGAAATGAAGAGAAGTGTCAGAGATATAAAGGTAATACCATCAGAGGCCTTAGATAGCGACCACAGAATACTTGTAATGAACCTGGGAGTTGTTAAGGATAGCAAGAGGACAGAGTACCAGGAAAGGAGAATCAAAGTATGGAAACTCAAGGAAAAGGAAGTCAAGGAAGAATTCCAGAAGATAATAAGGGAAAGGATGCCAACAGACAATCCTAAAACAGGGGAAGAGGAATGGAAGGAATTCAAAAACACAATGGTGGAAGCTGCAGTGGCAGTGTGTGGAAGAACAAGCAACAGGAAGCGGTGTAAAGAGACACCATGGTGGAATGAGAGAGTAAAAGAAGCTGTGGGAAGGAAGAACAAGGCTTTCAGAGTGTGGTTCCAGGAAAGAACTGATCTGACAAGGGAAGATTATAAGATAAAGAAGAAAGAAGCAAACAAGATTGTCGCAGAGGAGAGGAAGAAGTGGATGGTAAAGTGGACAGAGATGATGGAGGAAGACAGCAGAGGAAATAAGAAAGTACTTTATGGGATGGTCAAAAGTAAGAGAAGAGGTCTGCGAGAGGATGTGGTAATGATGGACAAGAACGGAAATGAGGTACACAACAAAGAGGCACTCAAGACAGTGTGGAAAGAGTACTTTGAGGATTTGCTGAATCCAAATGGTCATAGGGAGGAAGACAATGTATTGGAAGATGGAGAAGACAACACAGGAATGGAAAAGGACCTGACTTGGAGAGATCTGGAAATGGCTATAGACAAGATGAAAGGAGGAAGGGCACCAGGTGTGGATGAAGTGAGTGTTGAAATGGTGAAGGCAGCAGGGGAGGTTGGGAAACAGTGGCTGTACCGTGTGATGAGGGTGATATGGAAGGAGAAAAAGACCCCAGAAGATTGGAAGAAAGGATTAATTGTCCCAATATTTAAGAAAGGAAGCAGAAAGGAGTGCAGAAATTACAGGGGAGTTACACTCATACCTCACTGTGCCAAGATATATGAAAAGATATTAGAAAGTAGAATACGAGCCAAAGTGGAGAGAAAATTGAGAGAGGAGCAGTATGGATTCAGACCTGGGAGATCAACAGTGGATCTCATATTTTCAGTGAGACAGCTCCAGGAACACCACTACGAATTTGGAGAGGATCTGCTGATGGCCTTCCTGGACATCGAAAAGGCCTATGATAGTGTGTGTAGGGAGAAGGTTTGGAAAGCAATGGAAAACATGGGAGTGGAAAAAGAGACTGTAGGCAGAGTGAAGGAGATGTATTGTGGAAGTGTGAGTTGTGTGAAAGTTGGAGGGGAAAGAACAGACTGGTTCAGACAAATGAGTGGCCTGAAACAGGGTAGTGCGCTGTCACCCCTTCTCTTTATTGTGGTTATGGACGAGGTAATGATACGGGTAGCAGGAAAGATAGGAGAAGATAAGATGAAAGCAATGGTGTTTGCAGATGATCTCATGGTCTGGGGAAACAAGGAGGAGGAAATTCAGGAGCAACTGAAGGCTTGGGAAGAAACAGTGGGAGAGTACGGATGGAAGTTCAACATCAGTAAATGTGAGATCCTGTTAACGACCAGGAAAAAGGACAGACCAATGAGTGGGATAACACTTGGAGGTGGACAGCTGAAGAAGGTGGAAAGTCTCAAGTACTTGGGAAGTATAGTGGAGGAAAATGGGAGAAATGACAAAGAGATTACGGAACGTGGCAGACAGGCAGAAGCATTTCTGAGAAGCATTAGGAGCTTAGTGTGGAATAAAGATGTCCCACAAAAAAGCAAGGAAGTGTTATACAGAAGCTACTATATCCCGATACTGACCTATGCTTCAGAAACGTGGACAATGAAGAAAAGAGACATAAGCAGAATACAGGCAGGTGAAATGAAGTTCCTGCGAAGTAGGATCGGAGTAACAAGAAGAGACAGGGTGAGGAATGAAAAGGTCAGGGAAATGGTGAAAGAGGAGCCCTTGCAAGGTAGGATTGAGACATCAAGACTGAGGTGGTATGGACACTTAAAGAGAATGGATGAGAAGAAGATTCCCAAGAGGATACATGAGATGCACATGCAGAAGAAACGACCAAGGGGAAGACCAAGAGATAGATGGCTGAAAGGAGTGGAGGAATGTGTCAAGAAGAGAGGCGAGGACTGGACCAGAGTGACAGAGGAGAGGTGGTGGGAAGAAAGAACTAAGTGGCGAGGCTTATGTTCCAAACAGACCCAGCCTGGGGCTGGAAACTGTACAAGATGATGATGATGACTCCTTGGAAGTTCACATTGACTCTCAATATTTGTGTGCATAGTATGCAATAGGGAACATGAAACAGAATAAAAACAACATTGAAAAATATGCAGCGCAATATTAAAATTCAATTGATATGGCTAAGCGACCAGGAGACTTAACCTCGCAACTGATACCATCTGCACCGCCCTCTTAAAATAAACATATTCTTGGCGTGCCTCCTAGCTGCATCACTGGAACCAACTAGAAAAGAAAGGAGTACGCAGTGGAAATGGATGTTAATTTCTGACCTGTGCTGGGCCCGTACTTGCAGGCCAGATGTGCCGAGCGACTCCAGACTCCGTGAAGGTGGTCCCACGACGAGTGGTAGGAATACCCTCCTGGTGCTAGACAGCTAGAATAAGTTAGGCCTAGGTTTGAAGAGAGAGAGAGAGAGAGAGAGAGAGCAGCCCGATCGCCAAACACTACTAAATAAGACACATGGGTAAAGAAATGGAAATTTAATGAATTGAAACCGAACACACAAAGAAACCCGGCCAGAATAACACACACAAAAAAAAAAGTACCCTAGGGGTCAAATACAGTCACTTTCAAACGGGAAGGATGATTATAAACAATAAATTACTTACGATAATAAATAACGTTAACAAATTAACTTCATACCTGTGCTCACTTCCGTGAAAACGATGTAAAAAGGGAGGAAGTAAATGATCAAGAGGCAATGGAGCCGGTCGCTGGTCAACAACAATCACTTCTCAGCCTGGAGATGGATGGTTGTCATGACGACCACAAAATAACAAGCATAGCAAAGATAAAGCAAGAGGCTGTGTGCGTGTCGCAGAGGCTGTGGCGAGCAATGGGGATGCGATCGAGCTGGCAGTCCCCAGAGAATGCAAAAACCAAAGATACTACAAGGAGAAACAAATGACGTCAACTGTCCGTGAAATATACCATGATACATACACGCAATCAAACACACAAAATGCCAGCCGTCGATGCAGTAATAAAACACAAAGCAACTCGTGCTTGTAGGTAGTCTAGCAAAACATGCTAAACCTATATGGTCCCCAACTTACGTTCCGAGTTCGAGCTGAATACGGTAAGGCCTACTTAAAGTTACCGCCGTGATCCAGTTGCCCGAAGCATGGAATGAAGGGAAAACATAAGGGCTAAAATATATGGTGTCATGCCTCGTGTTGGGAGAATGGTCGAGACGCCAACGTCCACAAACCACGGGAGACCCATTCGAAGATATGCCCAAATCAAAACAACTTCAATGCACCTGGCAGCAAGAAAAACATACACTCACAAAATCACTCGCAGATACATTTCACGGCACAAAATAAAAGGTTAAACGAAGATTCAAACAAAATAAAACAGGAGACCGCCACTTCGACTGGTTCCACAGCAGACCCAAGCACACGACGAAGATCAGAAAGAAAGGTTAAATTTAGGAAATAAGCATAGTGGACACAAGGTTAGATGTATTACTTACATGAGTAAATGGAAGGCTTCGGCATAATAACAATGTTAAATAAAAAGGAAAACATTACATTTTAAATAATAAGGCGGAGAGCCTCAAGGCACGTCCGGACAGAAAGTATCTCACATGGCGTCTGAGTCAACCGAGACGGCCGCCAAAGAAAATAAAGAAAAGAGAGATGTTAAACATGGCTCAGACTCGACACAAAAACTGTAACTGATCGTCTTAGTCTCGCAACTTCCACTTGCCTCCTTTACGCGGCGCCACCGGGCAGTGTCGAAGCTGGCGGGAAACCCAAAAGCGTTCATTATTTTCAGATTCCCACAATCGGCCATCCTGCAGATCTTCCGCCTTGGATGATGAGAAGTCTTCAGCCCAGGGTTTGAGGAATTCAGCACAAGTAGTTGTTCGTTTAGGGCCTAATTGATTCCCTTCACGGCAGAGGTCGTGTCATTCAGCTTGACTCTGGAAATTCTGTAAGGCCCAAGGTACTTTTTCTTCAATTTAAGGCCTGGTTCAAACTGGGTCCTCTTGATGGTTTTGATATCGCCAACTTGGTACTGGCGAGCAGGCCGTCGACTTCGATCAAACGACACACTTTTCTTGATGCACTTTCTGGATTTGTGCTCTTGCTTCTTCACGGTGTTCATCTCTCCTGGTCTCAAACTCGTCTACCATCTCTTCATTGACCAACTCAACTATTCTCAGGTCATTCTCACAGCGCATTTTGGCTCCTGTCAAAAGTTCGAATGGCGACTGCTTGATACTGCGGTTGTAAGTGGAATTCATGGCCCTTCGATCAGGTTCGACGTGCTTGTTCCAATCTCCAGGGTTTTCGATGGACAACTTGGCCAGCACGGAAATGATCGTGGAGTTCATCCTTTCTATCTGGCCATTGGCACGAGGGAGTCTGGTCGTGATCAGCGAGTGGGTGATGTTGTTGGCAGTGCAGTACTCTTCGAATTCATGTGAAATATACGCGGTTTCACGGTCGGTGACGATCTGCACAGGATTACCAAATACTCCTTTTTGCACGTCCAATTTCTCCGTAGTTTCTTTCGTGATGGCCGTTTTAGTGTGATACAGCCACACAAACTTTGTGAAGCTATCCATTACTGCGAAAATATGCTTGCATCCTTTTTTCATTGAATCTAAGGGTTCAAGATGGTCAGCATGGTAAGTGTGAAATGGTGTGCTTTCTTTAAGTAAGGGATGCAATAGTCCTTGTTTCATCGTGATGCTCATCTCAACGCTGGTACTCTTCGTCTCTTCCGATGCCTTTCCTATGTCCATCTCATCGGCTGCTACGCTTCTCATATATGTCCTTGGACATCTTGACACCGGTTTTGCTGATGGTAGTTATGGCTTGGTCCAACAAGTCGTTACCCATGATAGCTGGCAACTTAAGTACATCTGCAGACACCACATAGAAATCAGTCAAGTAAGTGTCGTCATCAACCTGGACGTCGGTTGGAAAATATCCTAGGGGACGCACCTCACTATTTCCGAAACCCTTGAGTACTATGGCGGTAGTCTTCAGCTCCGGATCGCCCATCTCTTAGTTTAAAGCATATGGTGTCTGAAAGAAAGCAATGGAAAACCAGATAAAATTAAACCAGTGACAAAGATGAAAAATATATAAAAATCATTATGCAAATCTAATTTAAACGACATTGAAAGAATGTAAATCAAATACATATGATAAACTTACATGTGGTTAGGACAACGTTACATTTAGAAAGTGATTTGTCTATTGTTTAAAATTTTATGGGCGTAGCATAGTCCAAAGCTCAAATAGAAGGTAGTAGGAAATGAAATAACGTCAGTGCTAGTTCTGGAAAAGGACGTAGATACGAATGGAGCGTTACTGTGAAAAGATGAACTTATGGGAAGAAGAAAACGTACGAAGTGGAAGAATTAAAACTAGAAAATGAAATGAAAAAACAATTATTAGGGGACTGTACTAGCAGTAATAGTGATTAATAAAAGTATGTAATGATGTATAAAATATTCAGCAAATCCGGTGTGTGTGTGTTTTCTTCGGATTTTCCCAATTAATTGGGGTTGCCGAAGCCAACCAGGCTCATTTTTGGTTTTGGCCGAGGATTTAAGGCCGGATGCCCTTCCTGACGCCACGTGACTTTTCAGGTGAAAATTCCAACCCGCTGTCACCGGGATTCGAACCCCGGCCGTCCGGGTGAAAGACGAGCAGCTAAGCCACTGCGCCATCACGCTCCCCTCAGCAAATCCGGTGTCTACAGGTTAAATTGTAATTAATGTAACGCAAATTATATAGGTCATACAGGAAGAGCTTTCACCACAAGATAAAATGATCACTTAAATGCCACTAAATACAGAAAATATTCAGTCATGGCCGCACACATGGAAGATTCAGGTCATAAATTCACTAACATAGATAATGATTTACAGATATTACATTACACTAACAAAGGTACTATGATGAACGTTCTCGAATCTATGGAAATCAACACAGCACACAAAATTCCAGACCCAGTGAATCTTAATGAAATCATTTTCGAATCAAATATCTTATATGACACTCTCACAGATAACTTAACTGTTAAATCCAATATTAAACCACCTTAAATGTTTTAATTTTTTTTTGGTATTATAAATATTTTATACATCATTACATACTTTTATTAATCACTATTACCGCTAGTACAGTCCCCTAATAATTGTTTTTTCATTACATTTTCTAGTTTTAATTCTTCCACTTTGTACGTTTTCTTCTTCCCATAAGTTCATCTTTTCACAGTAACGCTCCATTCGTATCTACGTCCTTTTCCAGAACTAGCACTGACGTTATTTCATTTCCTACTACCTTCTATTTGAGCTTTGGACTATGCTACGCCCATAAAATTTTAAACAATAGACAAATCACTTTCTAAATGTAACGTTGTCCTAACCACATGTAAATTTATCATATGTATTTGATTTACATTCTTTCAAATCAGACATTCTACGGATCGGAGCGTGGAATGTTAGAAGTCTGCTAGGAAGTGGAAGGTTAGAAAACTTAGAAAGGGAAATGGCTAGGTTGAGGTTGGATTTGGTTGGGATTAGTGAAATGCGCTGGCAGGAAGAACAGGACTTTTGGTCAGGAGACTATAGGGTCATTAGCACTAAATCAAACAATGGCCAAGCAGGGGTTGGCCTCATATTGAGTAGGAAACTTGGACAGCGGGTGGAATATTATGAGCAATATAGTGAACGGATTATTGTAGCAAAAATCAATACTAAACCTACGTGCACCACAGTGGTACAAGTCTATATGCCTACCAGTCAAGCTGATGATGAGGATGTTGAAAAGGTCTACGAAGAAATAGACGAAATTCTGAGGTATATCAAGGGTGATGAAAATGTTATAGTAATGGGAGATTGGAATGCTGTGGTAGGAAAAGGGAGAGAAGGGAAGATAGTAGGAGATTTCGGATTAGGTGAAAGGAATGATCGAGGAAGCAGGCTGGTAGAATTCTGCACCGAGCATGAATTGGTCATAGCTAACACCTTATTCAATAACCACAATAGAAGAATATACACATGGATGAGACCAGGAGATATAGGGCGTTACCAAATCGACTTCATTATGGTCAAGCAGAGGTTTCGAAACCAGATTTTGGATTGTAAAACATATCCTGGTGCTGACATAAACTCTGACCACAATCTGGTTGTAATGAATTGCAGATTAAAGTTGAAGAAACTGAAGAAAAGTCAAAAGCCAAAAAGGTGGGCAATAGACAGACTGAAAGAGAAGGATGTAAACGAAAGATTCAAGAAGAGTATAAAGGAAGGACTAATGAAAAACCCTAAACAAACTTCAATTGCAGACGAATGGGCACTTTTGAAGAATGAAATAACAAAATCCGCAGAAGAAAACATTGGTAGGAAAGAAAGAATAGGGAGAAAACCGTGGATCACTCAGGATATACTAGAATTGATGGATGAACGGCGGAAACACAAGAATGTAAGAGATGAAAAGGGGAAAGCAGAATACAGACGTCTGAGAAATGAGGTTAACAAGAAGTGCAAGGAAGCGAAAGAAGAATGGTTGAAAGAGAAATGTGCAGGTATAGAAAATTGTCTGAAATTAGGAAAAGTAGACACAGCTTATCGAAGGATTAAGAATACTTTTGGGGAAAAGAAGACTAAGTGCTGTAATATTAAGGACACAAATGGAAAGCCTCTAACAGATAGGGAAGAAATAGTTGAGAGAAGGAAAGATTACATCGAGAGTTTGTATAAGGGAAAGGAGATTGAGAATCATGTAATGGAAAGGGAGGAGGAAATTGATGAGGATGCGAAAGGAGATTTAATATTGAGATCAGAATTTGATAGAGCTTTGGAAGACTTAAGCAGGAACAAAGCACCAGGCATAGATGATATACCGATTGAGTTGCTACGCTGCATAGGAGATGAAGGTCTGATCAGGTTATTTCACTTGGTGTGTAGGATTTATGAGACAGGTGAGGTACCCCCTGATTTCAAGAAGAATGTAATCATCCCTATACCAAAGAAAGTGGGAGCTGACAGATGTGAAGATTACCGTACAATCAGCTTGATTACTCATGCTTCAAAGATCCTGTCTAGAATAATTTACAAGAGGATTGAAAGCCAGATAGAAACGGAGTTGGGTGAAGACCAGTTTGGTTTCAGGAGAAATGTAGGAACAAGGGAAGCTGTACTAAGTCTTCGGCTGATTTTGGAAAGTAGAATAAGGAAAGATAAGAGAACGTTCATGGCTTTTGTAGACTTAGAAAAGGCTTTTGATAATGTTGATTGGACTAAATTGTTTGACATTTTGAAATCGATTGGAATAAAGTACAGGGATAGGAGGGTGATATACAATCTGTACAGAAACCAGACAGCAGTCATTCGAGTTGAAGGACATGAGAGAGAAGCTGGTATTCAGAAAGGTGTAAGGCAAGGCTGCAACTTATCACCCATACTTTTCAATCTTTACATTGAACAAGCAATGAAGGAAATTAGAGAAAAATTTAAAGTGGGAGTGAAGATTCAAGGAGAAATAATTTCAACTCTGAGATTTGCTGATGACATCGTCATCTTGGCCGACAAGCCTGAGGATTTGAATGAGTTTTTGAATGGTATGGACTCCGTCTTACGGAAAGAATTCATGATGAAAATTAATAAATGTAAAACAAAAATACTGGAATGCAGCCGAAATAAATCAGAAACCTCTATGGAGATCAAATTGGCAGGTGAAAAGCTGAAGGAAGTAGGAGACTTCTGTTACTTAGGAAGCAGAATAACCAGTGATGGACGAAGCAAAGAGGATATAAAAAGTAGGTTGGCTCAGGCAAAGAAAGCATTTCTACAAAAAATGAATCTGCTGACATCGAATATAGATTTAGGTATTAGGAAGTCATTTTTGAAAGCCTTTGTCTGGAGCGTGGCGCTCTATGGAAGTGAAACTTGGACTATTGGTGCAGCAGAAAAGAGGAGAATTGAAGCATTTGAAATGTGGTGTTACAGGAGAATGATGAAGATCAGATGGGTAGATAGGGTTACAAACAAAGAGGTATTAAGACGAGTGGGAGAGGAGAGATGTTTCTGGCGACTGTTAATGAAGAGAAGAGATAGGTTGGTAGGACACATACTAAGACACCCAGGAATAGCAAGCTTAGTTATGGAAGGAAGGGTGGAGGACAAGAACTGTAGGGGTAGACCAAGGTTAGAATATGTTAAACAGATTGCCTCGGATGTAGGGTGTCGGAGCTATGTAGAGATGAAACGATTAGCTCAGGACAGGGTGGCATGGAGAGCTGCATCAAACCAGTCAAAAGACTGAAGACTCAAACAACAACAACAATGTCGTTTAAATTAGATTTTTATATATTTTTCATCTTTGTCACTGGTTTAATTTTATCTGTTTTTCCATTGCTTTCTTTCCGACACCATATGCTTTAAACTAACCTATGATCACTTCCCATCACGTCGGGTTTCTTAAAGCCGCTTTGTTTTGAAAAGGCTATATTTGGATCTTTAAGCATACAGGCTCTACATTGGTTAGGATTGGTGAAGTATTGGTGTTACATATCTACCATTTCAAGGAACTACTATTTGTCATGAGCAGCTGATCACCGTCACCATCTGTTTCTCTTCATTTTATTCTATTCTTATACCCTAAATTTTATGGTGCACCATATTAGGTTTTAAATGCGTATCTTATTACTGTGCTACGCTTGGTTTTTTGTTTTGTTTTGTTTTTTCAACAGCTGATGAAGGGGATAAAATATAATTAATCCCCGAAACGTGTACTGTAAACAAGTTAAATAATTAATTTTATCTGTATAGTATTGATTCAGGCCGATGTTCATTTTTTGTTAATAACTATTCTAACATATCAATACGGAACCACCATGAGTCATTTAAATAAAGTAATATAAGATCGTGGCAAAGGAAGTGTTTCTCCAATTGGATGATTGTATTTAACTGTATGCACATCGTATAATCTTGGCGAGGTGTATTCTTTTTCACGGAGCAACTTAACACCGTAGTAGGCATGCAGCTTTTTGTTTTTAGTATTCTGGCATGTTGTTTTAAATTATTGACTAACATATTTCTAAATGCAGACAATCTATACCTCCGTTAGGATTCGTGTTCCGTAATTCATGCAAAATGAGGTTTGTTCGTTTGTGAAATTGAGGTCATATCCCCCTACCCTTTCAGTGATTACTGTATGGTACTTTACGTAGACTAGGGTGAAGATGTAAATGAGCATTTCCAAAAAAAATTGTCGCCAGTTGTTTGGTTTATTAACTTACGGTACTGTAAAATTTGTCATTGTTACTGAAAATTGGGCACGGTTGAATTTTAAGGTGGAACCGCATGTGCTATCAAATATCGCTTTCTTGCAGTACCTGGAATATGTATATAATTATAAAATGATTATTGGTTAAATAAGTGTTAATAGATAGACTGTTATATTTATAATAATTAAATAAATATTAAAGAAGAAACGATGCGTTGTTAGTAAATATTAGGCTTACCGGTACGGCGAATAGCCTATAACTCGTAGCATCTGTTACAATTTAGCATTTAAACGGGCCACGTTAATGCATAATATACTAACATAACAACCGGATAGCAAATTATAATAATTTTCTCACATATAACATATTTAATTTGCTCCAACTTAATTATTGTTGTACCCACAAGCTACCTTAAGAAACACTAACAGATAAGAAATATATAACCCTTCAAGAAATTTAAAAATAAATAATAACAAAGAGTAACTAGGGTATGTGTGTGGAACGGCTGGACGAATTACCATACCCGAGTGGTAATTAAGTTGAGAGAAGAGCACTAAATCTAAGATTGAAGAAAACACGAAGCATGTTTCATAATATAAAATATAATTAAATGAGAGGACAATTTTACATGCATGTTTAAAAGATGAACATGACATAAAATATAAAACATAAAGAAAACAAATTAATTAAAATTAAGAAGCAAGGAACCCACAAGTGGGAAGGAGAAGTAAGTATTTACCCTTTTAATAACCGAAGAACAAATTATATTCCAGATCAGTAGAATTAGATCCCAATCAAATGCATAAATATCCACGAAAAACTTCGAAGTAATGACAACGTCAAACCGTCTAGAGAATATTCCCTTCAAATAAATTGAAAGAGTCTTTAAATCAATTAATTATTCACGACCAACCTCAAATACGTGCGTACAGCAAGCAATTGCAAAATGACTGATCACAACTCGACTGGAAAAATTACTCACATTGTTTCCAAGAGAAACATGAAAAAAGTTAACAATCCCGACGTTGTTTCCAGGCGACGGACGAAATAATAAAATACATATCATAAGAAGTGATATATTAAACAGAGTCTATAAGAGACCATACTAAATGAGACGAGGAAAAGAAAATTAATTATTACTAAAATATTTTAAGGTTAGAGAAATTCCCCGCTCAACACAAAATGAGATCTGAACGTTACACAGCTCGGCACGTCAGAAATAAAAGATTAAACACAGCCCCTAAAATACATATAAATATATGTCTTACATCAGATTAAAAAATTAAGTTATTGGAACCTTCATTTCATGCTAGGCTCACTCGGTTCTCCAAGCCAACAGACTTACCAATAGCAAAATATGTGCCCACTGCACTAAGATAATTATTCAACAGCTCTAGACTGCAACATAAAAATATGAAGAATAATACCAACACAGTATACTCGTACCGACGACCAATTCACCTTTTCAGTTCACAAGTAGTTCCAATAACTTTTAACATACAGTATAACGAAACTTAATAGATGTACTCCTGTTGTAGCCAAGCTTCATACATTACGTATTCATTCATGGCTACATATTTAACTCGATGATATGGATTTCCCTTCGGCGGACGGTAAATGTACATCACGCAGTGATGAAATAATATCGGGGAAAAGAGATTTTTTACACCAGAGATTTAGATCTCACATCTTTTCCTCTTGAAAGAATTCCTTCAACTTTCTTTTGTTTTTGTCAACAACCAAGACAATAAGAGTTCGTTCGGGCACCAACGGACCCTCAGTATAGCATCAACAACCGCCCGCGGAGCGGTTTGGATGCGAGTTAATTTTATTAACGGGTCAATTGTAGTCTAAGATATATTAGACCACTGCCATTTGAAATGTGCAAATCGCACACTTTGTAGGCAAGCTGTTTGTTATGGTCGTCTCTGATGCGAAGTTTTACTAATTACTCTTTTAGGTGACACTTGTCTTTGGAATATTCATGAAAGGTCAAACCTCTTGTTCTTATTTCATAAGTTGAACGCCTAAAAACAAAACCACAATCCGAAATCATAAAGAAGATAATCATGAACGAACGATTCACTGCCAATGAAAATCAAATGGAGATTCGCGGACCGGAAGTTTGCTATGCATAAGCTTCGGTGCCATTTTAACTCGTGGAAGCTATATACGGTTACGGCACCATACAATTCAATTCGACATTATGAATTCAGTACTTCCCGTAAACATTTATTATGTGACACTCCTATTCTCTACTCTCTCAGCCCCCTCAGTAAAACAGTCATTTATATCAGCTCTCCCCAGGTAAACGGTATTTTATTTGTGTTCGTAGCATCTCATCCCATCTGCGAGAGAGTTCACTCACGCGCGCTTTGCTCACGCTACGGATTAGGCCTAAATCTCGCCATCACCCGTGGGTTGCGGAAGTGTCTCCAAAAATGCAGTTACACTTACGCCAGAAAATCTTGATTCGCGCTCTTAAGAGCCGGCCGGAGTGGGAACGGCCGACTGCCAGCCCAGCACTTGTTGTAACATGGGTGAAAAGTTTGTGAAACGTTTTATAAAGAAACGGGACAAGGTAAAATTATTTTGTTCCTATAGCCCGCTGTAGTATTTTATACACTTTTCATCGGTGCAAAAGCATATCGAACAGGAATACAAAGATAGTTATAAAAAGTGTAGTTAAAATCACAATTCTCCATATAAAATAGAGTTCTGAACTGCAATTTTCCTAACCTCTTCAATGCCTTCAGATGATGTTGAAAACAGAAACAAACTCCACTGCAAGACAGCTTATAGTTTTCTCTATTGTGCTACTGAATCATATTTTCAAATTAAGAACTCTGTATATGTTTAATCGTGATTTTAGAAAATGTCAGCATATTGAGTTGCTAATGCTAGCCGTGTCGAGGTGCTGGCAGTTCAGGCAGTTACCGTCAGATACCGCATCGTCGCAAAGTCATGTCCTTGAAACAGGGTGAAGTAAGACTAGTAGTAGGTAATCTGTGAGTAAGACAGAGCCGGCTTCCGAGAGATGGTAATCTCATGCCAGGAAGTGATGAAATCAGCTCATGTCCAGGGGCTGTCAGTCGCTTCATTACAATCAGTGCCGGATCCAGGCTTTGCGGTGCCCTGGGCGATATGATACGGTTGGGCCCTCAACAATAGAAAATATAAAAAATATCAAATCAAATGGAAAATAGTTTTGTAATAATAATAAAATAAAGAATAGTTACAATATTTTGAATACACTACGGTACATTCTTTTAATAATATGAAAGAAACCCTTAAGTCCCCTTGAAGAAGATTATGTAAACTATGAAATATTAAAATATTACTTTGCGACTCTTTTTCTCGGATGAAGTCTTCCATCATTTCACTGAAATCTATACTTGCTAAACGGTCACGGGAGGTCATAGCTGCACTGAAAAAAGAATATGAATTATAAATTAGTTTGAAAAGTATAATTAATTAATCAATTAGACTTAGAAAAAAGATGTTTGAGCAGACTCCCAAAGAGAGACAACCGGGAAAGAAGTGGAGGGAGGAGAGACAGAGGAAGCATAGTGTGTGTGTATGAGAGGTTTTTGGGGAAAAAAAGAAGGACCAGAATTAAACATGAAAATTGATTGTGTTATAACGCTCTCCTTATGGAGAATTAACGAATAAATAAATAATTAATCAATTAAATTTAAAACAATCCATGACCCCCCCCCCCCCCGGACCGCGGGGCCCTGGGCGGTCACCCTCCCCTAGATCCACCCCCGATTACAATCGTCTGCTTTCTAGATCATCATATTATGGTGTGTGGCCTACAGGTCTTTTGCAGTTCCAGTGTTTATTATGAGCTTTTTAGTTCTTTCTAACATGTCTGTAATATAGTATAGGCTACTTTCAAGATTATGCCATTGTTGTACTGTAAATAGAGTTGTTGTTGTTGTTGGAGGTGGTGATTCGTTTAGGAGCTTTGGGACATGGTGGTCATGTAGCCGCGTGCACTTGGGTGTGTGTATAATGTGTCTAATAACCTGTGTTATTGTGATGGTTGTATTAGGGTGTGTATTTTTATTAGGGACGGGTTTTGTATATGCGGCGGCCGTGGCCTTAAGTTAGATACCATCCCAGCATTTGCCTGAAGCATAAGTGAGGAAACAACTTCCAGGATGGCTGAAGTAACAATGTAACCCTTCTCTTCCCAGTTCTGCCTCACAAGCCTCAGTGTATCCCATTACAGCCCTCAGCTCCTAAACCTGGACCTCTGCGTTGACAGCTAAGAAGACTAGCCACTACGCCACGAGGTGGATTGTAAATAAAATGTTGCTTTGTCAGTCTAAATATGATTTAGCGACTACTGGGCTTTTGAAGTTACAGTAATTATTATATGAGTAGCAAGCAATCACTAGTTAGTAACCATCACTAAAGTGGGCCTGAATTTCATTAAATTAATTTGTTTATTTATTTATAATTATTTGTATGTTTATTTATAGTTCTTCTAACAGGTTACAACCTAATTACGAGAAATAACAATATGAATTACACTTAATATTTTTCTTACACTAATATAAAATGATACTTATAATACGTATGACTAAATATTATTCTAGTAAGTATTGCATTTGTAATTATGTTAAAAGTCACTGATAAGGAGCGTATGATATTAAGTGATTTCTCTACAAAACAAATGAACAAAAGGTGCTGTCTGATATATGGAAATGTGTGCATGTTTTTTTTCTTTTTTTTTTAGATATTGAATGTGTTCGATACAGGCGAATGTTTATATTACTCTGTATTGGTTCTTGGACAGTGGAATATTATACGTTTCGGTCTTATTGACCGCGAAGGAACATATAGTTCAAATTCAGATGACAAATAAGGTCTATCAAAGATGTTATCAAATTATTTAATGTAAAAACCTGCCTACTTTTCTCTAAAGTCTTTAAAGAAAAAGTTCCATTAATAAATTATGCTTAGCATTTTTAAAGGAAATGTGTAGTTTATGTTATCGTCAATCTCGCGATCAATAGCCACGGGACCTCCTTTTTACGTGGAATCCGAACTACTGGACATGACGTTTCACTTCGAAAATCTCACATCATTGACCGGGAACCGAACCCGGTCCGCTGTGGTGAGAGGCCAACAGCTTGACCACACCACTGGGCCACCACATTCCCGCTTAGCATATTTAGGATATACATTTGTCCTTTTGTATTCCAAGAATATAGGGAATTTATTTTTTATCGATTCAACTCTATAGTTAGCATTCGCACATCTTGGGTTCCAAACTATTGAGCCAAATTCAAGTCAACTTCATACGAATGCATTATACTGTACAATCTTTAGCAATGTACAGGTTCCTAAAATAAAATGTGCATCTTCTTATAAATCCCAGCATTTTGAATATATCTCAAAAATTCGATCAATACGGTGAGAAAAGGATAACTTTTTTTTTCATAGTATAGCCTACCATAAACCTAGATGACTTGAGATGGGAACTACATAGGAAATGGTGGTGTTTTATATCAAAGTTTTCGTGTAAATGCAATCGGATGACACTTATAAATCGAAACAATTTGTTTAGTTCCAATTTATTGTTTCTTCATCTTTTGGAGCAGCATACAATCCCATAACGAATAAATGTATTTAAACGATTACACGACATTTGCAAATAATAATAATAATAATAATAATGATATGTTGGCATCCCGGAGATGGTTAATTAAGATAAGATTACAGAGGCACAAGATTCGATCCTAGGGGAACACCAGAGGGTGAATGGAGCTTTTCTCTATGATACAAAGTGTTGCGTCTTACATACTGTAAGTATGATCCGTAATAGGACATTTTCGTAAGTTGTAGGCTACGTCATGGTTAACTCTACCATTAATCTGTATATATTACATCGACTCGTTATCCTTTAATTTAAACCAGATGACTCCTGATTCGTGAAAATTGGTTATTGTTGATCATCGAGGGATGAATCCGTGTTATGAATCGTGAATAAAATGGCATGTATGCCTGAATAATACATTAGGCCTATGTGTTCATGAAGTGTTTGCTCGTAAAGTTAGTTTGGGGCAAACTTAGTAGCTACCGGTACTGTTCGGTAGTTAAGAATTAGTGAAATCTTACCCGACTTGTGAATATGACTGACTTTAGTAAGTTTCCATTTCTCTGGAAATATCAAAGACTTGATCGATAAATTAAATTTAATATCAAGAGGATAAGTTAAGCCTCCGTGGCTTAGGCGGCAGCACGCCGGCCTCTCACCGCTGGGTCCGTGGTTCAAATCCCGGTCACTCCATGTGAGATCTGTGCTAGACAGAACGGAGGCAGACAGGTTTTTCTCCGGGTACTCCGGTTTTCCCTGTCAAAATGTCATTCCAGCAACACTCTCCACTATCATTTCATTTCATCTGTCATTCATTTAATCATTGCCCCAGAGGAGTGCGTCAGGCCTCGGCAGCCGGCACAGTTCATATCCTCGCCGCTAGATGGGGGCTTCATTCATTCCATTCCTGACCCGGTCGGAGACTGGAAGCAGGCTGTGGATTTTCATTTTTCATCAAGAGGATAAGCTATTTTTTTCCCGGATCGTTTTTTAACAAATATGGAAGAATAACCCTCTTGTGTCCCATATATTCATCGTAAGTATCGGAGTGAGAATGTCACTACGGGTTACCTCATAATAATTAAGATGTCAATTTCGAGATGACTTTCTAGGTTATCATGCGTTAAAATGTCATAGTTGGATCCATTTTGGCAATATACTGATGAGTAAGGCTAGGATTTTAATGTAATATCTATCATCATCATAGCAAACACTCATATCGAGTAGATTGGCCTTTCAATCCGGAAGTCTCTCATTGGTGAGTTCGGAGGTGACTATACAGCCCAATGCGGGAGGCACACGATTTGCCGCAGTGATGACAGATGGTTCCACGTGGGGCATCTGCGTTCCTTCCATTTCTTCTATGTAATATTACATTAAAAAATTTGAAATATGTAACATTGATTTAATTTTTATATAAATCACATACATTACACATGATATTGCTTGTAGATTCTTCATTTTATTCATTATATTTTTTGCAAAATAAAGGATGGTACACTAATTAATTAATTAATTAATTAAGCATGTTCATATTATAGCAAATTTAAATAAATTCCATGATTATGTATGCGTACGGAAGAGTACCAAGGGAAAAGAAACTGACGATTCTGAAGTACAGTATTATGGTATCCAGGGAAGGCTGCTACAGGCAATCAAAAGTTCCGTATTTGTGTTTATAATGAAGCTGCGGTAAGAGTTGATGCTAGGATGAGTTTCTGGTCTAAGTTGTTACAGGAATAGGCTGAAATCTTTCACCGCTACTACTGATTTTTATATAGGCTATAATATTGTCTTTTGTAGCTTTTCAGTCGGTCAACACGACTGTGCCCAATGAATGGGCGGGGTACAAGATATAAACATGTAAATACACTCCAGGAAAAAGTAACATGCATTTGTTAATTATCACAATTGCCCCATATAATTGCACCATATTTGTTCATGAATAGTGATGTGATAATCGTGGGAAACGGATCTTAGTTTTCTTTCCCTTGAGCAACTGAATTTGTAGTTTCTGGACATTTTTTGGTTGTTGATGAGGAAAAGGCAATGCGAAAGGAAGAGCTGAAGCAACTCAGTCCTGATAATAATATGCTATAGCTTATCGTTGAAGTTAATCCTGTGTGATGACTGATGAGAAATGTAATTTCAAAAAAGGTATTCTACTTTTTTTTAAATATCGCCTTTGTTAAGAATAAAAGAAAAAATAACTTGTCATGGTTACTTACAAAAACACGTAAATATAATTCTAGGAAATAAACAGCAGTTTTTCAGCATACTACTAAGTTACAGGTATACTAGGAAGTAGGCTTCCTTACGTATCTTTTCCATGTTATCGTAAACACGATGAGTTATATTTTGAAATATTCAAACAGAAGTGTTGAAAATTTACTTTTCAACTCTTTTAAGGAATTAGTTTAGTCTGAAGGATTCTTTATCACAATTAAGGTTATTATGAAGATAAAACAAAAGTTCGGTGCTTTTCAGTCGGTCAACACGAATTTACCCAAAAGATTTGTAAATTTTTCGGGATTAGGGTATAATTCAACTCTTTTGGGTACATTCGTGTTGACCGACCGAAAAGCACCAAACTTTTGTTTACTAAGGGAACACTGAAAAATGGCTTCAAACCCCATAATGTCAGTATGATGATGTTTATGAAAGTAAATGATTGAATATACACAATCTAATTGAGCATGAGCAACAACAACGACGGCGTGAAACCTTATTGTGTTTCGGTTTCGAACTTCGCAACATAGGCAGTTTTATGTAAGGAAGGTCTGTAAGGAATTGGTAGAGCTTGAAGAATAACATTTTATTTATTTCTGCGCTATCACATTCTGCATAACATACTGTTTTAAAGACCATCTCGTGGTGTAGCGTTCTTGTGTGTGACCCCCGGATGCAAGGCCTTAGAGAGTGGTGATGGGCCCTGGGGCTGGAGAATCCTGCACTCCCTCACCTCTATTGCCAAATTATGTAATATTAATTTATAATCCTCCTAAATAAGCAGAAACTGATAGTAATTTTAGAAATAATAATAATAATAATAATAATAATAATAATAATAATAATAGTATTAATAGAAGCCGCCGGTGGTAGAGAGTTCAACATGTGCTCCCCCCCCCCCCCTCCCCCCACATGCAAGATCCGGAAAATATTTTAATTATTATTATTAATAATAATAATAATAATAGTAATAAGACGGCTGAGGTGGGATTCAAACCCACGCTCTCTCGATACCAGCGTGGTACGAGGTAGTGCGTTAGTGTGTATATTTTGGATTCAGATGAGGATTGTGAAGGAGTCGGCTGCATTTGTCTGGAGTAGAAGTGATGATAATAATAATAATAAAAATAATAATAATAATAATAATAATAATAGTAATAATAATAATGTTATTGCTTTACGTCCCTTTAAACATCTGCGGCTTTAGGAGAGGCCGGGGTTTTGGAAGTTTGCCCCAAAGGGGATCTTTAACCTGCCAGTAAATTCACTGACACGGCTCCCTCGCATTTGTGCACCTTCCAATGCCAGCTGGCTGTGCCAGGATTCGATCCTGCAATCTTGGGCACAGCAAGTAAGAACGTTACCCCTGAGCCACGCAGCCAGAGTAGAAGTGAGAAACCACGGAAAACCACTTCCAAGATGGCTGAGATGGGAATCGAAACCACATCTTTTCAGTTTTGCCTCACGGGGCATTCCAGCCCTCAGACAAGAATGAATCGAATTTCTTGTCGGCGCCGGGAATCGAACCCGAACCTCTGGGGTGACAGCCAAGAATACTAGCCGCTACAACACGAGGAAGGCCAAGGATATTTCAGTCACTTGTGAATTCCGTAATCCGTAGTTTAACTATTAGCTTATCTATAGCAAAATATTTCGGCCATTCAATTGGAAGTAGCCTATACAGACTATCACTTCGAAATTTCTGGTCGCGATATTCTTGAAGCGCATTGCCACGAGATTGCATTTCCCCAGTGTTTGGACCCCGGAGCAGTTAGAACTTTCTCGCACGCGCGACCTTGAACCACCCTCACCACAGTAATAGTAGGTAATCTGTGCTCACAGTAGGGGGTAATCCGTGCTGATACCTATGTACGGGCCATGTAACTACTAGGGGACAGCGACTACAACGAAACTAGTGGCAACGTTTTGAAATGAAAGGTGAAATAGGAACTGACTCCGGCCGCCTCTTAAGATTCATTTTTCAGCCATTCGGTATGCGAACTGTAGTCTTAGAGGATTCAAAAATATACGGAAATTTGAAAAAAGGTCATCACTCGACACCCTGAATGTCCTGGCTTCAGAACATAAAAGAGAGGTCAGGGATTCAATCTGCTGGAGAATTGTTCCGGGTTGTGAAAGACAAATACGCCTTTGCCATGGTAATCACCAACATTCGGAGAACTGAACACGGCACTTGAATAAGAAGAAGATGGGAATGCTTGGTAGATTGTATTTACCACGTCTCAGGCATCCTGCCAATTGTCTGGTTTGTTATCGAATATGCCATTCACTATTGCACTGCTTATTGTGATTAAAGTTGCTAGTAGCATGAGATGGCAGTAAAGCATAAACATGTTGTTCTATCTATGTCAAAGAAATTACACTGTATAACAAAAACAATGACGCTCCAGGAAGGAATTGTCCGATGCCGATAAAAATCGTCTGATCGCCGCATCACTTCTACCCAAGTGTTCAGCGACAGCTTGATTCGACCAACCAGTTTCTTTCAACATCCCGGAATGTCGCCTATTTAGCCCAACAGTTGGAGACTATTTGGCACGAAATTCCGCAGGACACCATCCGGGAACTTTATCAGTCCATGCCATGTCAAGTGACAGCTTGCATCCAGGGGTGGACCAACACCTCATTGACGTCCTCACTTTGTAACGCTCTAACTCTGTAATGAATCAGGCGATTGTTCTGCACTTTTGATCGTTTGATTTACTATGTCTCTTCGTCATATCCACCGATTTTCATCGCCATCGCACAATTCCTTCCTGGTGCGTCGTTTTTTTGTTATGCAGTGTAGATATGACAGATCATCATCATTTCCCCTTATCCAGCTCCTGCCGGGTCGGGGTATTTATGGCACTTCTCCACTTTCCTCTTTCCTTCCACAATTCTTCTTCCACGATCTTGTCCCAGTCCAGATTTCTTTTTCTTACGCTGTTCTTCACTGAATCGATCCACCTTGTTCTAGGTCTTCCTCTTGCTCTCTTACCCTTGCACTTTGCCTCCAACATCTGTCTTGGTATTCTATTTTCCTCCATCCTCTTTACATGTCCAAACCACCTTAGTTTATTCTTCTCAATTCTCTCATTTAGTTAGATATGGCAGATGTCAGAAAAAATTAAATCTGTATCAAAACTGTTAAAACATTGTGTAGCTGTAGAATGATGTATAGGATTCGAACAGCTGAGTGATGTGCACGCTAAGAACTGAGTGAGCACAATTGGGAGATCTACCTCGTAGGCAACAACTGAATTAAGAGCAATCGAGTGGAGATGAGACGATCGAGGAATCGGCCATTACTCGCTCCAAGGTATCGAAATGTATCAATTTATCGGGGTACGCGGCATATCTTATTCAATTATTACCACACCAACCTTTTGGCGCTATGGAAAATGGGGGCTGTAACAACAAAGAAAATAAATGATACATTGAGACAGAAGAAAATAAATGATTATTTCCCAAAAGTGAACAGAGACAACTTTTAACACAATGGTTTTTTTTATTTCATATGATGCATAATTAATAAATAAAAGTGTCATTTTCAGATCAGGTTATGTGTGTTTGTATTACCTGTGCCATCTCAAGTCTGGAGCGTGATGTTGCAGCAGTAAAGCTGTTTACCTCTCACCCAGACGGACTGGGTTCGCTTCCTAGTTAATGCATGTGAGAATGCATGTTGTTCTGATTCCACATTAGAATTGAGATCCCATGGCTCATGATCGCAAGATTAATGGTTGCATAAAACTACAAGCTTCCTTCATCTCGAGTCCGTATTAACACGAATGATCAAGAGTTTACTGTAAATTGTAGAAATGAATGTTTTCTTTTCTCCGAACATATACATTTAGGTACAATAAAGCAATTGACGAAGTAGATAAAAGCAGCTAAAGCTAGAATACAAATACATGGAAAGATCCACAGTGATATTTTTTATAATGTTAATTCATAAATCTCAAAAGCTCCCTTAGAAGAGCAATGGTAGAGTGTCCGACTTGATCCCAAGTTAACAGGATTCAATTCGTTGCTGAGGAATATGGATTTTTGAAGGGTGGGAAAACTCGGTGGCACTCCCAAGTCCTACAATGATGGCTTGTAACTGACTTCTTATATCACATTTAGTGACTACATGACAAAAATTAATTAAATATCAGCCACAGGTTGCCTGATAAGAGTTCCAGTTTCTCTGCTAGGTAGCAGTTCAAATGGAATGTGAAAATTGGAGAGTAGACACCTAGATGGTTCCACCTCAATGATTTACCCTAGGTAGCTGAGATCATACTGTTATTGTTATGTTATATCTGTATATACTGTACATAGACACACACGGCTTTCTTTTCTTTTTTGCCTGGCAGGACCCACCGGAACAACCTTCTAGAACTTCTTCATCTCTTTATGGAAACAGTCTGTAAAATCATTAACTGAATAATGTTTATAGAGTTGAGGAAATTGCAGTATTCGTTCATTTGATATTTCCACACTAAAATATGCAATGCATGCATTACTGCGAAATTGGTGGAAGTGGAAGGAACTGTTAATTGTTTCAAGAATTAAGGTTCTTGAATATCTCTTTCTTCTATGTTCGTGCAAATATAGAGTACAAATGGTGTGTGGTGAGGCTTCAAGGTCAAGCTGACCGCTTTGGACAGACAGATATCTCCAGCCACGTTTCAGTGGTAAGGGAAAATTGGCAGCAGTCGCTCATCGCATGCCGTACTTTCGATATCGCATGTTAATGCTTAAAATCTGTGCATGCAATCGTCTTGAGCTCGGCATAGTTCAGGGAGGGGTTTATACTCCAGCTCACCACCACTCATACAGTACCACGACCTTGACCCTCACCACATACTGGCATACTCTACAAGTGCTTCGTCAATTCAATCAGTGAATCAAGAGTTCATAATACTGGCCTCTTTCAATATAAATCTAAATTGGTGGGTATGGAAGGGATTTCCAGATGAATCTGTTTATCACTAAGTCATTATTTATTCTTTCTATTGAAAGTGGTTGTGTGGGTTACTGCCCAGTCAATGCATATTATACACTTGAGAATTTAAGATGGGTACATATTTCAAGTCTAGTAGTTACCTTTCATCAGCCTTTTTATTTTTTTAAATTTTTTATACAATATTAAAATATGTACGACATCAAAATGTGCATTGGGAAATAATCCAATTTGTCAATCAGACTTCTCCCATGAATTGGGAACCTCTCATTATTTGTTTGTCTGTTATGGCTTGCACAGAACAAATGCACAGGTGGTCTGCAGGAAAGAATTTTATTTTGTTTCCTTGTCTTCCTTTCCTGTGTATTGGCCATGATGTGATTGATGCCAACTGGTAATACTTACTGTCCAATAGGTAAGATAAGGTTTGCATGGTAGTGACTGGTTCTTACCGGGCCAGCATACTGTACTTTGGCTAACTAGACAATGACCTGCTATTTGTCTTCTGTTGAAAAAATTTCCAGCTGACATGTTTTGTGTAATTTATGAGTATCAAGTACTGTACAGTATATAAACTGATGTAGGATCTTTTATTAGGTGCATGTGTGTGGTCATCTGACTTTTCTGTCACTTGATAGATATTTTGTTTAATATAAGGGAATTTCCATTCCTTGTTTCCTCCTAGGTTATGTTTCAACTTGCATTTCCTTTATGTATTGTAGAAATAATTACATTTGGTTTTTGATGCAGTAATATTGTTGACAAGTGCAGATTAAGAATAGACAGTACCAATTTATCTTCAGTTATTCTTTAAAAACATTTTCTGTTTGTGAATATTGGTGGAATATACAATATATATATATACCTGTCTGTGTGTGTGTATTTTTTTTGGTGTTTTTTTCTTCTTTTTTAACTGGAAAGTAAAACAAATTCTTTCCAAGGGAATATTGAATTAACAATGTTATTTGACATGGTAAACCCCTGTTTTTGAGTCAGTAACTTTACTGTCCTCCTTTCAAAGCTGGCCACCAAAATTTTAAGAGTAATATTTCATCCCTTAAAGTAACACTCTCTCACTCAGAAGGCTTCGATGGGACACGAAGATCCCCTGCCGATCTCACAAAATGCCTCCACTGAACTCTGTTTTGGGCATGTTCTTGCCAGTTGTCCACATTCAGATTTCTACAAATTTTGGAGATTTAATTTTTCAAGGAACTTAGGGGTCTTCCTACTGGCCTTTTTCTTCTTGGTTCTTCTTTAAATATTTGTAAGACCATCCTATCATCTCCCATCCTTAGTACATGACCAGCCCATTGAATTCTTCTGGAGTTAATGATGTTGAGTATTGCTGCTTGCTGTGATAGTGAGTATATGTCTTTACTAGCAGGTACCCGCGGCTTCGCACGCAGTGAAGACAATGGGGATGATGCATTATTGCTGATAATTGGTCTATTTTATTACAGCAATCTCGGCTGGGTGGGTCTATTTCAATTTGGAAAATTCTGATGCCTACAATATATTAGTATGAGCCACAAAATGGGAATTCCATAGAGTTAAAAAAGTCTACAGGGTATGATGTTACCTTATGTGAACATATTTTAAAATTACGTTTTTGGTTTTGGCATGTTTTGCCGAGACATGACTATTTTTTTTTTGTCAGAATACTCGTGAGCACGCCACATACAGTTGCCCATGGGAAAAACTGGTTTTGTCTAAATGTACACCCGCTGCTATTAAGTGCGGGTCATTGCTCTTTTTTAATAGTAATTGTGAATAGGGAACTGCACTCTTACACACTGGAATGGCAAACCTATCGGAATATGGGGAATTAAAAGTATTTTTCATTAAGCTGTTCAGGGTGTAATTTTTCCACAATTATTAATGATTTGAACGTCAACATGTAGCAAATATCTCTCATCTTGGGCGCTGATGTACATTATGTAAAATTTGCTTTAGATTGGTGAAATGGTGTACATTTGTGCCAAAGGGCTTAAATGTAGGGAATGGAGAGGTCTGTCCGAAATTTCAAGTGAACAGTGTTACTTGCAGGAATCCACAGGGTAAGTACGTAAAATTTGGTTCATATCGGTGAAACGGTGTGGATTTGTGCCAAAGGGCCGAAATGTAGGGAATGCAGTGGGCTGTCTGAAATTTCAAGTGGACATTGCATTACCAGGGTGAACGGTATAAACTCTTCCATTGCGTGCTGATCTTTTTTCACACCAGGATGGCCTGGGACTGGCTTTCCTTGTTTCCTTCTCCAGAACTTCTTACCTTTCCAAACGAAATAGGATGGAACTTCACAATATAAAAGTGTTGAAGGAAATTTATCGGATCGGCATAGTTTGAAAAAAGCAAGAAGAGTTGTGTTTGGAGGGCTCTTAAACTAGTCACGAACGTAGTCTTCATTAATGTAAACCCGCTGGCCGTTCTCGAGGTGGACGGCAAGTTGCATGACCGTAGGATAGCGTTCATGTATGAGGAAGCAGAATATGCACCAAGCCGCCTCTGAGCTGCTGATGTAGTGTCCTGATTCATATCTTGCAACTTCGTCAAACTCTCCGATGCTAAAAGTAGCTTGGTCGGAATCTTGGTTAACATACTTGCAAATGTATTTTATTGACTTGACAGAGTTGCAGTACTCAACATTGATATGAGCTGAGAAGATGCGAGATAGGACATGGTTATAGGGTACCACCCAGCTATTGTCAATTTCCACTCCCTTTTTAATAATAGAAACCCCACCCTCCGAAGTGGGCAGCCTGCGATATTTGGGATACCCATCTTCCCCGGTTTGGTTTATGAAAAGATCAGGATGTCCAAAATGGCACACATTAGTTATAGCATCCTGAGTGCGTTCATGCATATAGCGCGGGCCTCCAGTGAAAGTCGACGGCAACACGGCCATTTTACCAATACTGTATCTGACAAACGGCTGTCTGCTTTACTCGTTGCGTCCTTCAGGTGCACATATTCCTCACTTCACAAATTTTTCTGATTGATGCAAATCCAAAGTAGTCTCTCTGTCTCAATCTTTACGTACATATCAACCAGAAACTGATTGAGAAGATTGCGAAATAACGAAAGATAAAAATTGTCACCCTCACGCTCAAATATTCTGAAGCTGTAAAATTTAGCAGCAGACACGGTCTTCTTCAAAGGTGCTTGAGTGCAGTTGTGACGTTGAGGGATATTAATGTAGTAGCCATCTTCTCCATGGCAGAATATAAGCGAATATTGCAAAGCATCATAAGCGCGATGTGTTTCACTAGGCAGAATATAAGCGAATATTGCAAAGCATCATAAGCGCGATGTGTTTCACTAATACGAAGCAACCTGCTATCTCTACCCTGGAGTAAAATATCCTTCTTCTGAAACTCCTGACCAGCCTGCAAAGCACCAGAACACTGCTAGGGGTGACGCGATGCAGCCCGCATTGCCTGGCAACAATAGACTTCGGCATTATTGAAGCTGTTCATATAATCGCGGTTTGACCATGATCCCGAGTGAATTTTTTGAAAATCTTTCTTAGCGAGCACCTACGGCCCTTGAGGAAGCTGCATACCAAATTTCATTCCAATCCGTTTGGTGGTTTCTGAGATTTGAAGCTGTTAATATAATCGCGGTTTTCGCAGTTTGACCATGATCCCGAGTGAATTTTTTGAAAACCTTTCTTAGCGAGCACCTATGGCCCTTGAGGAAGCTGCATACCAAATTTCATTCCAATCCGTTCGGTGGTTTCTGAGATTTTGTGATGAATGAGTGACTGGTATTTGACAATTACATAGTAGAAATCGCGGTTTGACCATGATCCCGAATGCATTTTTTGAAAACCTTTCTTAGCGAGCACCTACGGGCCTTGAGGAAGCTGCATACCAAATTTCATTCCAATCCGGTTGGTGGTTTCTGAGATTTCGTTATGAATAAGTCTGTGGTATTTGACAAATATATACTGTAGTAGATTTTATCTTTTTTTCCATCTTCGAGATGTGGGGTCAAACAATGGTCCAAAAATTTTCCTATACACTTTATTTTCGGAAACCTGCAACTGGCGTTCTTCCTGTTTTGTTAAACTCCCTTAAAGTAGCAGTTCTATAAAACTGTCTGTAAACAATAAGACATGTGGGTCCATGGATTTGTATTGTATTTGGTGTTTTAAAATGAAACATGTGATTGATAGATTGGTTGGTTGGTTCCTCAGTTCGGTCATGTAGCCCCGTGTACTTTGGGGGTGTGTGTAGAATCTGAAACTAGCTCACATGAATAATATCAGGGATCCGAACTCTGCTTAAACCAACCAGTGTAAGCAGGCGGTATCTACACATTCAGAGATCCAAGACTTGAATTCCAGCAAGATAGCTGCCATCTTAAGTATGGTTTCTCCCAGTTTTTCTTTTACACCTACCACAGCCAAGTACTGGAATGGTGTAGTCTTATTTTCAAATCCAGACAACCCATCCCAATCTTATATCCAAAGAATTATAGTTATTACAGTACTCCCTGTAGTCACCGCAATGACTCAGTTTATCAGACAAATTCCATATATTAAAGAGCTAGAAGCCATTTTCAGTATTGCCTAAGTAATTTATTAACAGAAATTTCATATATGTACAAGGGCTGATGACCATGTTCATAGTCCCTATATGAAGCAGCAATAACAAACCGTAGATCTTGCATTAGCTCCTCTTGGAAGATTTTGCAAAAAGAAAAAAAGTATCATAAAAAATCAGGGTCCCTTATAATTGGTACCACTGGTTGTCAAGCAGTGTGATTGTAATGATTCAGATATTAGGTTGGGAAAGTTTTGACAGATATATATTTTTAGCTTATAAGGGAGAGAATGCATAGGAAGATATTCATGGGAGGTTGGAATGGTGGGGGCATGACGAATAGAAGGAGAAAGTGAGAAGACTCCTGAAGTTCAAGCGCGCCCCGCCAGGCAGCGCTAGAGTGGACAAGCTCCACACAGCCGGGGTCAGCTGGTCTTAGGGATGGTGCTAAGGGAAACTAATTACTTTGTAACTAATACTCTTTTAAAAAGTAATTAGCGGTTACAATTAAAATAGCATGGCAGGGCACATTGGAAAATATAATTCACGGAAATAAGAACTACGGTCTTCATTACATGTTACGGAACACACAGATTCCTGGAATATACAGTCGGAGAAAGCCCAGATCTTTCTCGTAACATCTGCTGGATTAAGGATGTGAGGTTGTAGAGAGCTTGTCTTGCCACTGACTCCTAACGAATTCCTGGCCTTTTTATTTGATTGACTACCATCACAAGTAAAGCCAGCCACCCTCGCCCCAGCCTCTTCTAACTGCAAAATCACCTAGACTTAGAATTTTTGCTAGAATGTCCCCTGGAGTAGCATTTCCGCTTGCATAAACAGCAACTGGCTGCACCCAATATATGCATGAAAGGTACGAACATGAACACTAGAGCGTGATTTGCAAGTACGTTATTCTGGAGGTCAGGTGTGTGTTCACCTAAATCAACTAATCCATCTACTTTATCAGAAAAGCTATTTAACTCGATTTCTTCTCTTCGCTTCTCTTCTTCGAAAATTACAACACCGTAACGTGAATTATCATTCTTTTCTTCCTTAAAATAGTCTGAAATAGCATTTATACTATGCGCATTAACTCCATAAGGGCACTTTAGTCCTTTACAAAGTTTTCTCAAGTGACTTTCTGAAGGCAGAGGCAAGAGATTATGTCGCCGACAATGACGGAATCCTTTCGGTGATTTTATTCTCAACAATAAACACTCTAAAATGAATTCATTGCTGTACCTCATTCCATTGCGAGATTTTTCCTGGCATTTCTTGAGCATAGTGTCTATTATCATCTTTTCCTTCTTGCTAAGGTGTTCGTTATCAGGGGCGGATCCAGGAGAGGGCGAGGAGGGCGACCGCCCAGGGCTCCGCGGTCCTAGGGGCCCATCGCCATAGATTTTTCTACATTTAATTAATTAAGTATACATTTCAAACTAATTTATAATTCATATTCCTTTCTTCAGTGTAGCTATGACCTCTCGTGACCGTTTAGCAAGTTAAGATTTCAGTGAAATAATAGAAGACTTCAGCCGGGAAAAAAGTCGCAAAGTAATATTTTAATATTTCATTGTTTACATAATCTTATTCAAAGGGACATAAAGGTTTCTTTCATATTATTAAAATAATCTACTGTAGTGTATTCAAAATATTGTAACTATTCTTTATTTTATTATTATTATTATTATTACCAAACTATTTTCCATTTGATTCGATTTTTTCCTATTGTTGTGGGCCCCACCTTATCATATCGCCCAGGGCCTCGCAAGGCCTGGATCCGCCACTGTAATCGTTATCTTTGTAATTAAATGCCTGTGAATTTCGAACCTGCTTCTCCAGCAAATTAATTCTCGATTTTGCTGAGTTAAGGCAGGATCTAACGCGAATTAAATTACGGTTAGCATTCTTAAGGCGCCTTTTGAACAATATTATAGTCTTTTCAGCATCAGTAAGTACACTAGAATGACCCAAATTCTTATCAACACTGGATTTACCTTTTAATGCCTCATTCGTTGCTCCACTCCCATCTTCAATCTTCTTTCTTCTTTTACTGGTGGTGTCGAGATTCTTTTTCCTGTTGGGAGCTTGACGGGACTTATTCTCACTACTTCGGTAAATTAGGGGGAAAATGAGGCACTGCTCCAGGTCGTAACTTCCACCACACACGAGAGATTTCCACTTCTTCACCATTCACTATAAAATTACCTGATTTTACTATCAAATCATCAGAGAAATGAATTTGACGAATTCTAATACTTCGCGTTAACTCCGTATCCTTTCGTGGAATAGCTCTGGCCCATTTTTCAAATTGATTTGTATTCTTCGGTGGTGAAAAAGATCGTATATCGTCAACTACTCTACCATATCCTGACTTACAGCCAGGCAAAAACCAGTACGGCATGTTGAACTATTAAATTAACAAAGCCGCATAAGAAATATGTTTGAAGTTCACAACACAAAACGCTGATGTACACAAGACACAATGAACTGAATTTAAGACCTGAATGCAAAGAAAATTCAATTTAATTCACACAAATATCTCACACAGTAACTTCTCGCGCACTTTTCTAAGACCCGGCTCGACCCAACAACAGGACACGTTGTTGGACATTATCGCTTGCAGTGCTTGTAGCGGCGGGACCACAAACTACCGTGCTATAATGGCGGAGTCCTCACACTAGGTCCTTCTATTCGTCATGGTGGGGGTATATAGGGGCCAATTTTATCATCCTTGTCGTGTTAAACTAAGTTAGTGGAGTAGTACCTGGGGCAAGTATTCCTTTGTAGGGAAGGGGGTAATAGAATGGAACCATTTGCCAGAGAACAATTATAGCCCTATGCCTTCCAAATGTTGGGAGGTATAAGAAGCTAGTCAGGCTTTGTCAACAAAATAGGAGTTGTGGTTAGATTAGAGTAATAGTGTGTTTACATATATGGATGGGATAGGGTTGGATTATTAATTTATAATTTGTTAAATTATTATTATTACTTAGCCTCCGTGGCTTAGGCGGCAGCACGCCGGCCTCTCACCGCTGGGTCCGTGGTTCAAATCCCGGTCACTCCATGTGAGATCTGTGCTGGACAAAACGGAGGCAGACAGGTTTTTCTCCGGGTACTCCGGTTTTCCCTGTCAACATTTCATTCCAGCAACACTCTCCACTATCATTTCATTCCATCTGTCATTCATTTAATCATTGCCCCAGGGGAGTGCGTCAGACCTCGGCAGCCAGCACAGTTCATATCCTCGCCGCTAGATGGGGGCTTCATTCATTCCATTCCTGACCCGGTCGGAGACTGGAAGCAGGCTGTGGATTTTCATTTTTTTCACTATTATTATTGGTTTAAGTTAATGACCCGTTCTTTTATGGAGATGTGCTTTTGTTCCCAATATTTCTTGTATCCAGCTAACAAGTTTTCATTTCTTTTGAGATTGGTTTCTAAGGCTTAGTAATTTTGAGTGGAGGAGACTAAGAATTAACTATATCACAAAATTTAATCCCAGCAGAGGCCAGGTCTTTTCAGACTTTGTTGAGCCAAAGGCTTCCAGTCTTATAACTTTTAGTTAGTGAGAAGATTTTTTTGGTAAGTCTATTGTTGTTCATTTGTAGAAAGTGCCCGTAGAACCTCAGCTGCCTCCGGTGTTGGCCATTTCTAACTGTTGGTTCAGTTTGTTAGTTTTCAATCTGTTATGTTCTGTCTGGGAGTATTCTAGGTCCATGAATTTTCCGTAGGATATGCCTCTGACTTTTTCCAGTTTATTCATGTACATTTCCTGTTCATCGGCATAATTTTCAGTGTATAAGTACAGGGGTCAACGTACAGTTTTATGCCTGATCTTGGCATTCTTTGAAATGCACGTCTTGCATTAGTTTAATGACAGTAGGTAGGCTGTGTTGAGTTTCGTACATCTTTGTGAGATGGAAATGCGACCTCTACTATTGTGGTGGACCTTCTCACCAAGATATTGGAAGCGATCAACTCTCCCAATAGTTTCATATATGGTTTCTAACGAGGCACTTCTGGGATGCAAATTGTCAGAATATTTGGTCTTGTTATATGTTATCTAAAGTTGTGTCTTCACTGCTGTTACATTTAGGACTCCTGATTTCGATCCCTCTAGTCCCAGGTCTTAATGACTTGTGAAGTACCAAATTGAACAGAATAGGCGAGAGGTTATTTTCCTTGTCATACACAGGTTTTATTTCAAAAGTCTGTGACATTTCTTCTCTTAACTTTACCATGGTGTGGTGTTCACGATTGCCTGTTGAATGAGAGTGCATGTCAGCATGTGTTATAGTCCACGCCTCGTTCTCTTAGCACTGAGAAGAGAGTCTGGCATTCAATCAAGTCATAAGCCTTCTGGAAGTCGACGAATACCACAAGGATGTGTGTGCTTCTCACTAGTTTTCATTGAAGAATGGTTTTCAGGTTGAAATTCGTTTGACATAAGAGTGTCCTTGCCAAAAGCCTCCCTGGTATTCACCAATCGTTTGGTCTCATTGACTGTCTTCATTGCCCTATAGAATCCCCGAGAGCACTTTGTAGGCTACTGGCAATTGCGATATTGTCGGTACTTGTTGGCATCACTTCAGTTGCCTCTCTTGAGAATGGGTGTATTAGAGCTGTAGAGAAAGTGTAGAGCAAATTGTGGGGTTATATTCAGGCTTGCCAGCTGATTGTTTTACTTGACTACTTCCCTAAGTCTCTGGCTCAATATGTAGCTGTAGCTACTCAAATAGTGGACTGTATTTGTGGTCAGTTGTGCATCACATACCTTCCCAGTCCTTCTTGATGATACATATCTGTGCCCGGAGATGACCAATTGCAGATGTTTGATCAATCTCCTGTTGTAAATACTCTGGGGGGAATGAATAGAATGAGTCAAATGTAAGGTATGTAGAAGAGTAGTAACTAGCACTCATTTAATGCATTAAAGTTTATACAACTAAGAATTGTACCTTGTACTTTCCGGGAGTGGCATTAGTTGCTTTAAGAAGCTTGTCTTACTGCGTAGGCTGCAGAGCATAGCCGTACACTTGATTTGAATGTAGCATTACAAATTTCTGTCATATTGAAACAATTTATATTATATACGGACCAAGTCACGTCTGGCTAATAATATACATAACTAACCGTATGTGAACATCGAGTAATACTGTGTTTTTAGCAGGTTTCATTTGGAGATTCCTTCTCACATGCTATACGAAGCCATACTTTTCTACAACAATCCATTCCTATCCTGTCTCAGAATACACAATAGAAATAAAACTTCACAGCCTCCTTATTCCCAGCCAACAAGACCTATATGAGAACAAGGAGTGTGCTGCCATCTCGTGGGGATTGTCGAAATAGCTAAAATTAACTGCTCAGAGCAGTGTAACTAGGCCTGGCTCAGGGGCGCAATATACATACCTTAAATGAGGGCAGAAAACATGTCATACCATTCTAGACAAGAGCTGTTCTTCAGTCATCAGGCATACTACCAGGTTCCCAACAATTAATCAGGATCAAGTGTTGGTCCTCGCGATCGTACTTATGCCTGCTTCATGTTCCCACACTTGCATCAGAAATTTACTTGATCTCAAAACTTGAAGCACAGTGTCCCGTTTCCTGTCTAAGAACACTGCTACCGGGATAGACAGAATCAGGAACCCAGGGATTAACCCTTCGAGTGAAAGGCTGGATAACGAAGAGGCCGGGTTTGCCTTCCGGAGAACGTGAACAGGAAACCTGTGGTTGAAAGAATTTATGATTTAAAAGAAACCATATGTATTCTAAAATAAACATGAATGCCAGCTGGCTGATAACACACAAGAACACAATCACAAAATATTAACGTACGCACTGGCCTAGCTTTGGACCCAAGAAAACCTGGTAGAAGGTAAATGACAAGAAGATCCAAATTAAAGAAGTTATGCAATGAATAAATAAATTAAAATAATCTTTGCTTAAGGCAACCACAATATACCGAAATTAGGTAGGAAAATTGCACAATAGCATCACTCGCGTAACGTAAGGCTATACGCTATACCAGACACAAAACAACTGTGAACGTGAGGGAGGAGCCAGATTCACTTGCTCACCCGCGCAAGGCAATAGCATAGCGCAGCGTTGTCTAGTTAACTCAACTCGCAAGGCTCGCTGTGCCGTACGAAATCGTTATTTCTCTCCTCGCACGAAAATAATTAATTCTTCAGTTGTCTTGATGATCCTATGTTTCAGAGCTAAAAATTTTAAAGCTGACTGTCCAAACCGTGTCGCTATGACGAGCCGTTCAGGCGATAACATCTGGCCTTGAATTGAAGGGATAATTAAAGAGAGAATGATTAAGGTGCCGATATATTTAGGTTTGCCAGGGAAGGAAAGGAAGAGTGACAGCATTGCTGTATCAATTCAGTGTACAGGAGTGAAGCTTTAAGAAGTGCTGTGAGCTGAAGTTTTGTATTCACAGGCTAACACTGTTCCTTAGCAAGCATAGTGGCAGCCGAACAGTTTTACACCACCACACAAGAAATATAATTTTCAGGGTATATGGCCTTTGAAAAAAGCTTTCGAATTCAGAAGTACGTGAAAACACCAAGTCTAATAACCTGCGTTATTGAGGTGTTGGCAATTATGTTTTTTTCTGTTTGTAAATGAGACAAATGAAACTAACCTCTTCACAGTTTTACCTCACGAGGCATAGTGCACCCTGTTCTAACCCTGAGACCAAAACTAAATGTCTTGATTGTGCTGTGAATCGAATCCGGGCCTCATGGGTGAAAGCAAGAGTTGTTGTTATAGGGGCTTCGAGACATCGTGGTCATGTATCCCCGTGTATTTGGATGTGTGTGTAATTTGCCTGATAACCTGTGTCACTGTGATGTCTGTACTAGTGTGTGTATTTGTAATTGAGGTAGGATTTGGGTAGAAAGTGACTGGCGTTACGTTAGGTACCATCCCGGCATTTGGCTGGAGTAGAAGTGCGAATCCACAGAAAACCACTTCCAGGACGGCTGAGGTAGGAATCTAACCCACATCTTCCCAGTTTTGCATCACGAGGCCCTGTGCCCTGTTCCAGCCCCCAGACCAGAATTACATTTCTTGGGAATCGTACCCGGGCCTCCGCGGTAACAGCCAAGAATGGACATCAAGTGTGCTAGCCCGTACACTACAAGGTGGTCTCCAATACATTTTTTTCTGTGTTTCTATTACCTTGTAAAGAGACCACAAGCAATGTTACTCAAAATTACATGGGGTATACATTACGTCTTGTGAAATAATAAAGTTATTGTTGTTTCATTTGAGGGGTTAGGACATCTTGGTACTTTAGCCCCGTGTACTTGTCTGAAAATCTGGGTTACTGTGGTGTCTGTATTAGTGTGTGTGAATTTGTATTCTGGTGAGGATTGGGAAGGAGGCAGCCGTAGCTTTAAGTTAGGAACCATCCCGGCGTTTGCCTGGATTAGAAATGAGAAACCACTGCCAGGATGGCTGAGGTAGGAATCTAACCCACATCTTCCTAGGCTGAGCGTACTCCATTCCAGCCCTCAGACTAGAATGAAATTGCTTGGCAGAGCCGGAAATGGAACCTGGACCTCCTAGGCTACAGCCAAGAATGCTGGTCGCTACACCAGGTGGTGGTCACCTGCACGAATAATGTTTGTGTGGCATCTTATATCTGCCTCATATCAACAATATTATAGAAATGTGTGCACTCTGTTGTGAGCATAGATATTCGTAGGATTAGTAGGCTCTCCATCTCATACATTCGGAGTGCCTTGTGTCCACGGAGAAGGTCGTGCTATACTGTGAGCATAGAGCTGTTTCATCTCCCACCAGTCTCGCTGTGGCAACAGCTCTCAGCTGGACGCGTGCTACTGGGTGAGCCCATGTTCACAGTTGTTTTCGGTCTGATATAGCACCAACACATGCTCAAAAAATCAAATCACCAAATGAACTAAAACGGCAATAAAAATCATAAAAACAGAAGAAAATAACTAAACCGCCAAGTTGCAATAAAATGAAATTATTAAAGATCAAACCAAACCAAAAGGAAATAATTAAATCTGCAGGGCAGACCGAAATACGTCTGCTCAGTTACGTAGTCAGTACAAGACTTGACCAGAACTGTGAAACAAATGCATACAAGTTAATTTTACAACGGCAATGTCCCCCCGCCTTTCATTTACCCCAAGAGAAACAAATGTTTCCCATCAAAATTACATATTCAATTGCATTTGGTTACCATTAGAAAACATTTATTAACAGGGAGGGAAAAAATAAATATGAAAATAATAATCCTATCTTACGTTTGGTGCCTGGCTGCTAGGCCAACACAAGGATTACCGGGCATGGCCTGTTAGTTATTGAGGTTTTAAGGGGCGGACTACGAGAGCATGACCTGTATTCATAATAACGTCCCAGCAGAAGAAAATAATGAGAGACAATAGATGAACAACCAAAAGTACCAGCCCATGTGGGATCCAACATGTTCGCTAGATTAACATTTCTCGGCACATGTCCATGACACTGACATATGAGGAACTAATAATAGGAATAAGATACCCTGAGCTAGGTTCATTTCACATGCGTCAGTAGTGGTGATCAAATATACAGTATCTTTGACCGTAGGGTTGGTCTTACCGACCATCACATCCTGCGAACCCCGTGCGGGCCCGTTTGCCACAACACGTCCACCTCACTCCATGCCTGGATCGAGACAAGCATGCGCACTTACAAGCAGAGACTCCACAGTTACTAAACCAGCCTTCCCGCTCATGAGTGCCGGGATGCTAACACACCATGTTCGCTCGCCCCATACATGTACAGTTCAATATTAGTGCTTTAGGTTGGCACAGGGTGGTACACACATCATCCATGTCATCAATATTTTAAATGCTTCTCGAAATTTCTACCGAGTTCAAGAACAATGAAACATCCGCTTGACACCAGTTCTGGCCAAGGAAAATTTAGCACTCCAACGACAATTACATATGACGTATTGTCCGTGGTTTAGGGTAATGGGGAATCTTGAATTATTAAATATTGTTTGTCTCAAGATATTTGGATATCGCCTGCTTCTATGATATATTTATTGAAGATCAGTTCTGACCAGCCAAAAACCGAGGCGTGAACTGTATTGTGGCACATACGGGCGTCACACTTCAGAACTTCAGCAACGGTGCCATCTTCTCCAGCCGCTTTGTAGTTCTTTACACAATTGACTGTGGTGTAAATCTATGACTTAATCATATTTCTAACTTTTCCCGTATTGATTATGATAATTACAAAAGTATCCACTTTACAATTTAAACAATACAAAACGTTTGTATTGTAAAGTGGATATATTTGTAATATATTGACTGAAAATCAGTATAGAGAAAAGCAAGACCATGGTGATGACAAGAGGGGAAAGACAAGGAAAGGGCACTGTGAAAATTGGAAGTCAGAGTTTGGAAATTGTGGACACGTTCAAATACCTAGGAAGTGAATTGATGCAAACTGGTAGGTTGGACATGGAGATTGGCAGGAGGGTACAGCAGAGCAATGCATTCTATCAAAGTGTAAGAAAACTTGTTTGGGATAAGGAAGTACCAAGGAAAAGCAAGGAGGTAATGTATAAAGTGTACTATGTTCCCATATTAACTTATGCAGCTGAGACTTGGACCCTGACAAGCAGGCAAGAGAGTAGAATCCAAGCCAGTGAAATGAAATTCCTAAGAAGTATGATAGGAAAGACAAGGAAAGACAGAGTGAGGAATGAAGATGTTAGGAAGGAAGTTGGGATGGGAAAACTAAATGAGAGAATTGAGAAGAATAAACTAAGGTGGTTTGGACATGTAAAGAGGATGGAGGAAAATAGAATACCAAGACAGATGCTGGAGGCGAAGTGCAAGGGTAAGAGAGCAAGAGGAAGACCTAGAACAAGGTGGATGGATTCAGTGAAGAACGGCGTAAGAAAAAGAAATCTGGACTGGGACAAGATCGTGGAAGAAGAATGGTGGAAGGAAAGAGGAAAGTGGAGAAGTGCCATAAATACCCCGACCCGGCAGGAGCTGGATAAGGGGAAATGATGATGATGATGATATTGACTGTGGTAGCGACTTTCATTACTTTTGTGTGTATGTTTTAAATTGTAATTTTGTTGCACATGGGATTATGTCCCCTTTTGCAAATAAATTGATCTATATCTAAATTGGGCCAAGTAACTGTATTAGTGATGAGTACAACACAGAAGCTTTACCTCAACTACTGACTCCATCACTTTTGATCATTCATTGTATTATGCTCTATTCCCACTTTGCTTTTAAAGCAAAAACTATCAATATTATTACTGAATAACATTATATCATACTATGGTGTTTGAAGCAAAGCCTCCGTGGCTTAGGCGGCAACACGCCGGCCTCGCACCGCTGGGTCCGAGGTTCAAATCCCGGTTACTCCATGAGCAATCTGTGCTGGACAAAACGGAGGCAGCCAGATTTTTCTCCGAGTCCTCCGGTTTTCCCTGTCAAATTTCATTCCAGCAACACTCTCCATTTCATTTCATCTGTCATTCATTTAATCATTGTCCCGGAGGAGTGCGTCAGGCCTCGGCAGCCGGCACAGTTCATATCCTCACCGCTAGATGGGGGCTTCATTCATTCCATTCCTGACCCGGTCGGAGACTGGAAGCAGGCTGTGGATTTTCATTTTCATGGTGTTTGAAGCCAGTTTCAGTGTTGCCTCAGTAAACAAAGTTTGATGTTTTTCAGTCGGTCAACGTAATTTTACCCAATTGTGTTGAGTTATTCCCTAATCCTGAAAACAATTTACATGAGATCAATAAATACACTTGATGACTCATTTCGATCGTCATCGATCGCTTGATGCTCGATACTGGTCATCCAAGTGTAATTCTTCTTCTTCTTCTTCTTCTTCGCCTTTGAGACCACATAGGATCACTTGAACCAACCATTAGTTCGTCGACTTGTAGGAACTGAACGAGTCTTGCGGTCCTCCCAGTACTTCTTCATGCGTATTGATCGTCTTGCCCTTTCTTGGGTGAAAATATTCTTGGAATTTTCTTTTTTGTGAGTGGAAAATGAAAAGTCATATTTTTAAGTGCTGTAGTTAAACTTTTCTTATTTGCAGCATCTTCTGTTGTTAGGCCAATTTCTTTTAACCATCAGCATTCAGTTGTTGTGTTTTTTGAAGCAAGACTGTGTATTTATTAATCTCATCTAAATTTTTTCAGGGTTAGGGAATAATCCGTCACAATTGGGTACAATCGTGTTGATTGATTGTAAAACATCAAACTTCTTCTTTATTTGTTTCACCCAACTTTGGGGTACATGAAATCAATCATTTTTTATTGTTTTGAGCTTTTCTTTTAGCCCAGTATTGCCTCATCCTTTGAGATCTAGCTTCCCTCTCTTCGTCAGAGATGTGGATCGTATGCTTTTTTTTGATTTCAACTTGGAACTGTTGTTTCTTATCCTTGGTGATGGTTTTGGCAGTTTTGTCCATGGGCATGGTGTTTGTAATATGGAGTTCTAAAAGGTCTTTCTCAGTTTCCTTAAACCAAAACCAAAGAGGTTTTATTCTTTCATTACGAAAGTAGTCGAAGATCTTTTTGGTTAGTCTATTTGAATTCATTCGGAGGATGTGCCCATAATAATCGTTTTTTAAAATTGTGTGCGAGAGTTTTTCAGTCTTTTGGTACAGTTTTGTTCCTGACATGGATTAATTTGTCCTGAAATTTGGGGCCTAAGATTTTGCGTAATATCTTTCTTTCCTTGACCTCCAGCCTCTCAAGCGGTCTCTGGGTGGTGAGAGACAATGTTTCGGCTCCTGGTTTAATTACCGTGTTATAATGTCTTATCTTGGTATTCCAGGAGGGAGACTTCTTGTTATAAGTGTCCTTCGTAAATTGGAAGGACAATTCAACTTTATTTCTCCAAGATTCCATTGCCTTTTTCTCTAGCGCATCCCAGCTGATCCATTCCCCAAGAAATTTGAGATCTTTGACGATGTCTATGTTTTGTTTGCCCGCTTGAAGCTTTTTTGGAGTTATTTTTTTTATGTTCGTCATTATTTTGGTATTTTCAACTGAGACTTTGAGACCCATTTTTAATGCTTGCCTCTGGAGTTCGAGGATCTGTTCCTTGGCTTCTTCCTATGTCTCAGCTAGCAAGGCCATGTCATCTCAGCAAAGGCTGTTTTTAGTTCCTATTCTGATTCCACTGTGGGTCTTCACATTCCACTCTCCCCCAGGGGCTCACATCTAGTGGGACGTGGGTTGGCGACCACGGGACCCCAGCTGAGTCCGGCATTGCTTCCACTTCCTTGTGCCGGGCTCCTCTCCGTCTTCTTTCCTGTCGACCTCCCTGGGTCACCTCTTGTTTTCTTCCGACCCCGACGGTATTAGGTTATCCGAGGCCTAGGGAGTCTTTTACTTTCCTGCCTTAATTGGCCCTTGTCCCATCTTTCCTGATACCCTCCTTCTGTGAGGGGTCAGCCTTCTTTTTCTTTTCCTTTTACCTCCTGCCTTGTGCTCTAGGCCCTTAAGGAGGCAGGGTGTATGTAGCCCCACCACTTCTGTTGCACCCTAGATAATGCTACACCCTCAGAGGTTCACGGCTGGTGAGTTCGGGAGTTGGCGACCCCGAGGGATTCCTGCGCTGGGTCCGTTTTCCCCTTTTGTCCCTTACCTTTGGGGCCCGTTTTTCCCTTTTGTCCCTTACCTTTGGGGCGGACCCTCTCCTCTCCTCTCCTCTTTTCTTTATATTTCCTTTTCTCTTTAAGATTCCCGCACTGTTTTTGTTACTTGGTTCACCGTGTATCTAAATTCCCTTTTAGCGTTTTTTAAGGCATTTTTAATCTACGTTGCATTTTGTAAGTCTTTTCGATCTAAATTACATCTCGTGATTGTTTTCAACCTCAATTGCATTTTGTAAAGATTGACAATCTAAATTGCTTTTTAGTAAGTCTTTCAATGTAGGCGCAGGACATTTTAGTGAGATTATTGAATTTCAAGTGCATTTTGTATTTTCAACCTAAACCGCATTTCACAAGAATTTTGAATCTAAATTGCATTTTGTTTGGTGGGCATTTTGCAAATATTTTGATTCTCAGATGCATTTTCTGGATATTTTGAATCTAAATTACATTTTGTCACGTATTTTCAATCTAAATTGCTTTTTGTAAGTATTGCCAATCCACATGAGTCGTTTGAATCTACCGTACATTTTGTAAGCATTTTCAATTTCAATTGCATTTTATAAGTATTTTGAATTTCAGTTGCACTTTGTGAATAATTTGGATTGGAACTGGGATATTTCAATCTGAATTGCATTGTGTATTTTCAATTTCAATTGCATTTTGTAAGTATTTTGAACCTCAATTGCATTTTGTACGTATTTTCGATCTCATTTGCATTTTGTAAGTATTTCGACGCTACATTTTATTTTGCACGTCTTTTGAATCTAGCCTACGTTTTGTAGGCCTTTTTCAATCTATTCTTTTTGTGAATCTTTTCGTTCTAAATTCCCTTTTGTAAGACCATATTGTGAGTTGTTTCCATCTGAGTTTCTCTTTGTACGTATTTTCCGTCTCACATAATTTTCATTCTGGTTTCCATTTCATTCTCATTTTCACTATCACCCAGATCATTAGGGGCCGATAACCTAGATGTTAGACCCCTTAAAACAACAATTATCATCATCATCATCATTATTCCACTCTCTGACTACTTTTTCTAGGGCACAGTTAAATAGCCGTACACCTGTTTTAATCTCAAAAGGGGTGGAGAGTTCTCCTGTGAATTTAACTTTGGAGAATGTATTAGTGTTTCTCTGATTAGGTTTCTAGTTTTGTTATCGAGGTCTACAGTCCAGCCGCTGAGTGACCGGCTCTGACGTTTGGCGATGGAGGGAGAAGAGGGGTAAGAGAACAATATAGCCAATTTGGCAGTGAGAAGCTGTTAAAAGAACCTTGAAACTTGCCATCATTGTAATTCTTCTCTAGCGTCTTCACTATGTAACGTGGAAGTCCCATACCCCGTTTGCAATTTTATGCAATATTTTGTTATTCCGACATTTTGCGGTTACAAAACCTAAATTCTAAATCCCAGTGGATTCCGCCATTGTGGCGAAGTCGCTTACTACCCTGAAGAATGTTGTTACCTGTACCACATCAGCGGTATTCCCGGTAAGCCGGTCTTTAAATTTAGCTCGATGTTGCCATGACTCTCCTCTGTGGTCTAGTTGCTCTGTGTTTTAGTGCAGGTTTGTTGTTTTATTGCCTTGTGGGTGCACAATTACCGGTTAACTGTGCGTAAGCATATTACTGTAGTAAAATGGTCAGCGCTTCGTCAGAATTCATTTAAAAACGTGTCAAATATTTATGTAGTCCAGGTTGTTAAATATTTTCCGGTACAGAACCGGCAACTCTGCCTCCCTTCCTCTTGAGAAATGTCAGAGCCGGACACTCGGCGGTTGGACTGTAGTTCTTTCAGGACCGAGGATAAGGATTCCCTATCTATAGAGTCTTATGCCTTTTGGAAGTCTATGAAAGTGACGACATAAGATTCAGCCCGTGATATTTGGTAGTCCATGATGTGTTAGAGGTTGATAATTTGTTCCAGACAGGCTCTCCCTTTCCTGAAACCGCCTGGTATTCCCCAAGTTGATGCTCTAGTTGAGGTTCTGCCCTATGTAGTAGGACTGGAAAGAATAGCCTGTATGTTATGTCAAGGTGAGAAATCCTTCTGGAGTTGTTAGGGTCTGATTTGTATCCTTTCTTATGAAGTGGATGTATAAGGGCTGTTTTCCAGTCATCTGGGATTCTTTTATGTATCCGAATTTCTTCAAAGATATTTCTGAGACACTGTATAGCATTTTCGTTAACATTCTTCCAAAGTTCAGCAGTGATTTGATTTTCTCCCGAAGCCTTATAATTCTTAGGATTCAATATTATTGAATGGAGTTCCTCAATGGTTGGAGGTTCTGAGTCTGGTTTGGTTGATGAGGATATATGAAAGTCAATCTTTTCTATGGGTTCCCCACAGCTAAGGAGATTTTCGAAATATTCTGCTAATACTTTGCAGTTGTCTGTTGTTGGGGGCAACATTTCCTTCTCTATCCTGGAGTTGTAATGTTGGGGGATTGTACTTAGTCAACTTCTTCTTAAAGTTCATTATAGCATATTATATCATATTTTAAGAAAATTTACTCTGTTGTAAAATAAATGACCTGGTGTGAAAAATATCAAAAGAAAATAGAACTGGAGGATTAACCAAGGTGAGCTGCAACAGGCTCATCTGCAAGATGCCTCTTCCTCTTATGTACAGTCAAAAGAAACATAAATTTCTGCATAGAAAATGTTTTGAGTCCTGTGTTCATACAGCTTTGCCACAAGTCATGGGAACGTTTGCAGCCTGACGGTGCCATGTCGGTTTGTAGTGGCAATGACATGTTGTCCACAGGCAGAAAAAGTCAGGAATTTTGTTTTTAGTCAGGAAATGTCAGGAAAAAGAGTGAAAAAATGGCGTGAGTCAGGAAAAATGGCGAAAAGCATTAGAAAGTCAGGAATTTTACATTAACCATACAGTATTTTGTGTTTTACGGCCATACTTTGATGTTACTAGTTCAACTAATCTCTGAAAAGGCAATAACTCACTGGACATTATGTAAGTTTCCATTTGTACAGTGCATCATAGTAAAAACCTCTTTTACCTATTTTTTTGTACACTTTTTTTGGCATTGGCCTAGGGATGTAGCGACCCCATCACTATAGTTTAGGTTATTAAGTACTTCGATTTATGTATTATTGCATTATAACTTACTTTATTTTGTATTTTAAATGAATGAAGAGGCGAGATTGGGGGCAGCTATGGGGATGGTGAAGGTTGCAAATAAAAAATATATATATTTGCTCGATAAACCTTTTTTCCGATGTTACGATGACTTCACAAGTCAGGAATTTTGTTGAAAAATGGTCAGGAATAGTCGGTAAAAGTCAGGAAAATTGACATTGAAAATTCTGTGGACACCATGAATGAATTATGCTACCAGGAAGATATGCCATGCACAATATTGGGAATTCATACCAATACATTCGTATGCAGGACAATAGAGAATGTCTATAGCGACAGAGACATATGTTGCAATACGACCGGAGGCCCTCACCTTGGTGTGTTCATGTGCTGAGTAACTGTTGCATTGACCACCAAATTGCTAGTAGCTCATCAACAGTGTATGTACCTGTCAGGCGGAGAATGTGGGTTTCCCCTTATCGGTGTAAATTTTTTAATGTGCCCATTATGGTAGGTTGTAATGGCCTTGATTGTGGAAACCCTTTCTGACGAGTGCATTGTTGGTGTAAATTATTTAAAGTCTAGGACTGTTATATGGATGATTTCAAACCACCATGATGAAGTCCCATATGTTCTGAAAATATGCCTCATTATCTGCAAGATTGTTCCTCATGTCCGATTTGGCCTAGTGTGGGTGGACCTGCATCCCCCACATCCATTGACAAGATGGATGTCCCCCACCAAGTTAGTCATAGGTTTGAGAGATGGCGATGGTAATTGTGGCTTCAGGGGGCAGAACATTGAAGTCATCTGCCCACAAAGCTTGAGAGTTATAAATACTGGGGCAGGAACCAGGGTTTGTTCACGAATTAAAAACACATCATTACAATCATGTATTAGTTATGATCACTATTATAATGGGACAATTTAGGATGCATTATAATAGTGATCTTAAATAATACATGTAATGTTTTTCCATGTGTGTTTACCAAACTCTTTAAGCACCTGCCACAGCTTTTCCCGGACAGCACAGTCAAAGACTTTTCTATATCCAAGGAAGCAGATGAAAACAGGGACACAGAGCTCTTGCGATTTCACAATTATTTGTCTTATGTTGGGGATTTGTTCTCTAGTTCCTTTTCCTTCAATACGTTACAATGTATTAAGGGATAATTAAGATTGTTTTAGATAAGATGTGTGATCAATTTTGAAGGGCTTGTCATGTTACACTCTCATTGAGTCGATAGGCAATTCTCTTGAGCCCCAGTTGGTTCAGCCCCATTCTGCTCTCTTGAATATTACCACAGCTCCACCACATAACTTGCATGTTGGTTCAGACAAGAAGTGTGGTAAGTGCACATGCGCCATTGCCAAGGTGTGGTGAGTTTTCGTTGGTTTGAACTGTATACAACCGAAGCTACCCAAACTCACTAAAACAAGCAAACAATTATATTTCTTCGATTGTACAGTATTATTATTTTTTATTAGCTGCCCTCTAACTATATTAACCGAACTACATTACCATTAAATCACAGGTAAATTGGTGCTGTCTTTGTCTAAATAGGCGCTTTCTAAATAGTCTTTATACAAGATTACGAGCATTTGAACTATGTCTGCTCGGTAGCCAGCTGATGGAACTGAATGAGATCCTCACGTCAGCCTCCAAACTGGAAGCATTGAGGAGTACCAGAGGGACAGGTTCTATCGCAGGGACACCTCAGGATTCCTCAGGAGAGGAGAAGATAAATAATGCTCCACCTGCTTCAGCTGCCCTCCCTGAGAGTCTGGATATTAATGCAGGTATGTATCTTCTAACATGTTCAGGGAATAAATTAAAAGGTGGGAAAAAGATGTATAGTGTAATTCAAACACTCCATATGTGACCCTGACAGTGAACCTCAGCCATAAGTCGAAAAACACTATCTCATAGACTTGTTTTTGGTTTGCCATCTGCTAACTAAGGTTGGCGATCATCATGGCTGTTTGAGATTTGGATACTTCCGCATGGAAAAGTCCAGTGGTCGTCTGGTACCATTCTTTGAGGATCTTAACCCAGGAAGTTGTTTGTCAGTCAGGCCCCCGGTGTCATATTGTTTTTTCCTGCATCACTAGTTGTAGGATCCTGTACTTATCGTTCTGCATCATGAGCCCAAAATATTAAAGCTTCCATCTTTTAATGGATAGCAGAACTTCTGTACTTTTACCTAGCTTATCCAACACCTTTTCCTCAGTGAAGCATTTGCCAATTATTTCAAAGGCTTCCGATTTCTTCACAGGGCCTGGGTTAAATTCACCCTTCCATACCATACAACAGTGTAGGAAACACCCTCTAACCATTCTCTGCCTCAGGTCCAGGTTTATGTTGTGGTTCTTCATTTTAACGAATGTGCTTATTGTATGTTCAATCCTGAATATTGATCTCTTAGCTGGCATTCAATTTTGGTTCAGAATCACTCCGAGGTATTTATAATGCTGAACACGTTCAACTTTTATATTCTCCAGTTTGAGCTTGGCCTGAATCTAATCTGGACTTCGTGGGACATCCACCCTAACCATGGCTTTCTGGTTCCAATAAAGGTTGGCAACAAAAATGAATGTCCTTCATATCAAGGCCGATTTTCCTCAAGACAACTAACAATTTTATGTGTTTCACTCTTATCAAAGGCTTATTCATAGTTTATGAAACACTTGTTAACTTCCTTAATCATGTCCAAGCCTCACTGGACCAAAATATTAATGCAGAATAAGGCTCGTTTGATAGGCCTTGACCGAATTGAAGCTATTTTTATACTCCTGGTTCACAATGTTGTAGTCAATTTGGTTTCTTGCTATGTTTCCCATTTGATCTCTGTTGAAATTGAAATATAAGAAGCCATTTTTCAGCATTGCCTAAGTAATCTATTATTAAAAACTCTGTCGGTCAACTCGAGTGTGCCCAAATTAGGTTGGGCGGAGATTTACAGTTAATTTCCTAGTGTATAATACTGCCTAATGTATGTCTTGGTTTGTTGAGATTGTTGTGAAAAGTACCTAAGCCTGTTGCTCACGGTAAAATTATTCACCAAACTTATTGAACAATTTCTTGTACAATAAGAAGTGACTGTTGCTCATGGTCAAATGTTATGGAACATCTGATTTGTAAAGGCCGGTCCACACTATGCCGCTGTATGCCATTTGGCAAGGCCAGTTGGCAAAACCGAAACTGATGTAGACGTGACCGTTTGCCGGTGCCAGCTGGCAAAACCATGCCAAGTGGCATGCCAACACGAATCGCTTGAGTGTCGGTCTCCTTCAAAGGAAGCCAACTGGTAAAAAGAGTGGGGACGCGCCAACTGGCCTCGCCACGCGGCTTCATTTGTGATTCAGGCTGTCTGTGAGTTGTTTGCTTATTTGTTTCACTGTTGTTTGACGATGGACTGGACAAACGAAAAAGGTATCAATTTAATTGATTTATACTGGGATCGTCCTGTTTTGTGGGATTGCCGTTTAAAAGAATATAAAGACAGGAATAAAAGAATATAAAGACAGGAATAAAAGATTTGACGCGCTATTGGAAATCGTGGTTAGTTTTGGAGTAGAAAAAGAGGAAATTGAAAGGAAAATTAAGAACTTGGTGTGCCATTTATCGTGCGAATTAAAAAAAGAAAGAGATAGTACCAAGACCGGCACGGCAGCTGATGATGTCTACAAGAGTAAATGGTTCTGTTACAACAGTATGCTGTTTCTCAAAGACAGGAATCGACCAAGGGGAATGCCGGTCACGCACATGCAGGTAAGATACAGAAATGTTTGAAATATTTTATTTTAAATAATTAATAATGAAAATAGCTTCTTGATGTACAACATTGTGAACATTGTAAGTGCTTTAACTATTTCTACAAAACTACGTACTTACAGTGAATGAATCATAATTTTCAATTCAAGCTGAAATAGAACGTTAGTTTCTTTACTTGCCGTATTGAAAATGTACCATTCCAACTGGAGAAGTAAAAAACTTGGCGAATTCATTTCTAACTGCCTGTGAATCATTAATACTCCTTCGTGAAGTTCTGGGTATGTTAACCAATGCTTGATTTGAAGGCATTTGTCTCCAAGTCCTGGGTTAATCTCGCCTGTGGCTGAAGAGTCATACTCAAATGTTCCGGGGGGATTGTATATGGCCCTAGAATTTATTTTCCTCAAGAAATTACCGGTATGTAGATGAAGTATTGCTAGAACTACTTTCGTAGCTCGTTGTGATTCTAACATCGGCTTCCGTAGTATGCAATACACACTGGATATTATCCCGAATGTGTTCTCAGACACTCTACGGGCTCAGCTTGAGCGATAATTAAAAATTCGTTCTCTTGAACCCTTTTTTTGTGCTCCTGGAAAGGGTTTCATAATATTTCTGGCAAGAGGAATTGCATCATCTGCGACGAAAACAAACGGTGTGGCAATGTCTCTTCTGGGGAGTTCACAAGGGGGAGGGAGATGCATTGTATTTTCCTGAAGAAACTTTTGGAAATTCGTTTCAGCAATTACATCCCCATCCGATATTCTTCCTTGGCAACCAATATTCACATAAATGAAATTATAGTTTGCATCTACAACAGCGAAGAGGACACTACTAAAGAAGCCTTTATAATTGATATATTCTGTCCCACTGTTAATTGGTGCTTACAAACTGATATGCTTCCTGTCAAACGCGCCAACGCAGTTTGGGAAATTCCACCATTTTTCATTGCACTCCTTTGCTACCGTTTTCCACTCAAAATTCGTTTTGCGGCATCTGAAACAAAATGACAGTATATAGAATTTTATTAGACGTGCCTATCACCAACTTCGTTTCTTGTCTTTCTAGGACCCAAAAATATCTAAGGATATGGAGTTCACTCAGGAAGAGACCCAGAATGTCGTCCAGACCGAAGAGAGCCCCGGCACAATCACGCTCTAAGAAATGCAAGATGTCGGCCTCAGAAGAAGCTCTTTCTATTGTGAAAGAGATTCAAGATTGCAATAAATGTGCATTGAAAGATCAATATACTGTACTGCTTTTGGGAAAGAAATAGGAATGCGTGTAAGGGACCTTCCATCCAGTTGCAAGGAATCGCAAAGTAACTGCTAGACGTTCATCGGCAGAAATAGCTCTTCTAAACGATGTATCTTCCTTCTTGATTATTGGTGCAATCATTGTCAGAAGAACTTCAAAGTCACTTGTTTTCACACGAAAAAAGTTTTTAAAACCACATCCAGATTTGATTTCGAGATTCAATTCGTCCATATCGTCCAATACTATATCCTTCATTAGGTCCTGTGTTCCATAACATGCTCTACTTTGAAGACTTGGACGTACCCAAAATCGTCGTTTGCTCCATTCGCGACGTTTTTCTTTGCTGTCAATTATGATAACAGCACATGAAACGATTAGTAAATCCTCCTCGGGGAACATTTTTGTTCCACTAAATGCCAACACTGGTGTGGACAGGGATACTTCCACTGGCCTTGCCAATTCGGATTTGCCAAATGGCATACAGCGGCATAGTGTGGACCGGTCTTCAGAGTATTGTTTTATCAAATAGAGCAAATCCTATTTTTGTAAAATTATTTCATACAACAGCCAATCAGAGCATCATATGCAGTAAAGGACTGCCATCTAGCGGCGGGTTGTGAAGTTGAACTTGTAAACAAACATGTCCGGCTGGTCGAAAGAAGCAGTTGAAACATTAATCGAGGAATACAGGAAACATGCGTGTTTATATACAGTAAAGTCTCCGCTGGATCACAACAGAAATGCTAGGAGAGATACGGAGGCCATAATTGCGCAAGAACTGTGTGAAGTCCGGCCAAACATTGATTCTTCGGAAGTGAAGGCAAGATCAATGGCCTGCGAACGCAATTCTGCAACGAGAGGTTAGTGCAGTATTCACCCTTGACTTTACTATTATATTACGATCTTAATGTAAGAAATACTCCTTCCTTTCTTGTAGTTACTACCTGGCTGGTCAGCCTGTGATAAGTTATTTTAATGGTTTATGTTCTATCTTAAGTTTAGCCTAGCCTAGCAGCAGTAACGAGGTACTGTATGTATTTTAATGGTTTAACATTATGATTTTAGAAATATAATGAACATACTCAAAAGTGGAATGAGCTGTGAAGACGTATACAAGCCATCATTTATGTGGTACAATAGATTATTGTTTCTTGCTGATCACATCATGCCAAGAAGTAGCAAGTCACAGTTCAGTGAAGATGGATCTACTGCATCTACAGTAATGGTAAGTGTAGAAGCATATTAATTATTTTATGAAATAAATTACATGCATTATAATGATCATCTTAATAAAATAGAACTATGAAAATTAAGTAGCATAATGTAAGAAGTAATTTTTAGAAGTAATACGTAAGTAAGAAAACCTTTTCTGAAATATTGCTTATTTATGAGAACAAAATCGCTGATACTGAATGTTGCAATGCTATAAGTTGCTGATCATTAAGGGGGGAGGTACACCTTTACAAGTGTAAAAACCACAGATATTAAAAATAGTTTTCCTCAGTATCCCTTTGTTCTGTTGATATGAAAGTGTGCACACTCCTAGAACTGTCCGTTATCTTTAGTTTTCAACTTGAATATTTGCAATTAACTTTCACTAGTTATTTAAAAAAAATGGAATAATTTATACCTTGATAATTACTGCAAAACTTCACATTTCTGGAAGATTATTGTTTTAAAATGTTCATAATGCTTGTGTTGAAAATGTGAACAACATCTTCTGCATATCTTTTGAAATAATATCTTTTTCTCCCTTTTTTATAAGAGTAGATTTCGTTTGACATTTTAGTGAGCTATGATTACTCAGAAAATACAAAAAAACAAATGTTACATCAATGGTTCTAGTTCACATTCTTAAGGTTCTAGTTCACATTCTTAAGACACAACAGATGCTTGTGAATACAAAATTTCATCAAAATATCTCAAAAAGGAAAACAAAAGAAAAAATTTAAGTTTGGGGTACGAGCGCAAAACTTAGCAATGGAAGGAAACGTTTTTGAGATATTTTGATGAAATTTTGTATTCACATGTATCTTTTGTGTCTTATGAATGTGAACTAGAATCATTGCTGTAACATTTGTTTTTTGTATTTTCTAAGTGAACATAAAGGTGTACCTCCCCCATCAAAATACAGTAACATTAGATGTTATAGTGAAAACTGATTTAAGGCTCATTCAAGTTGTGATTTAATACTTTTTTTATGTATGTATTTATTTATTAGGTACAGAATGCCTCAGTGATAGCTACTTATGTACATTAACATACTTATTGTTAACACAAGAGAAACAAAGCAAGAAATAGTGAAATTAAAAACTAAAGTGTTCGTTCTGCCCTCAATAACGGTAGCTATTCACTCTGCGTTCTTGCCACTTAACTTGTCCTACTCCACTGAAATAATCCTTTAAATCATTTCTAATGTTCAGAGGTACTTGAGCTTCTCTGTTTCCCCTCTGCCTCTCAATTCCTTCCATTGAATGACCATTTCTCCAGTTTCCATGCTGCAGTATTCCTTCATTTGTATTTTCTTGTTCTGTACTATTGAGAGACAGTGTTTTCTTCCACAAGGAAGTTATGCAAAGCACAGGTGGCTTGAACAATAGCTTCAACTTTGTCCAGTGAAAGGTTTATTTTGCTCGAAAGAACTCGAAATACATTAGCCATAATTCCAAAGGCATTTTCCACAACACACCTTGCCCTGCTCAACCTGTAAATGAAAATCTTGTGCTCCATTGTCAATCCTCTGTTGGAAAGGGTTTCATTATGTTAGTGAACAGTGGAAAAGTGTCATCAGGCACAAAAATAAAGGGAAACTCCTTTTCACATCCAGGGAGCTGATCAGGAGGTGGTATTTACAGCATTCCATCATGCATTGCTGAAAATGAATCACTTTTCTGAAACTCCTCCCCAATCACTCACACAGCCATTAGTTCCAATATTCACATACCGTAAATGAATTTATAGGTTGCATCAACCACTGCTAATAAAATAATGCTCTTTGTGCCCTTGTAATTGTAGTAGTGTGATCCCACTTGATCGTGGAGCTGCAAACTGAATGTGTTTCCCATCAATTGCTCCTATGCAGTTTTGGAAGTTCCACTTTTCTTCAAATTCGTGTGCAATATTTTTCCATTTCTCATTTGTGTCTGGAATCTGAAATAAAAATTCATTTCTTACAGGATTTTGAAGGAGGCACAATAATGACAGTGGATGATATCATGTTAGATGATGATGGGGCACTGGTAGGCCTAGGTCAGGAGTCAGATGACACCGACACACCCGGTCCTAGCATAAAGAGAGTGATGAACCAGCCCCCACAGAAAGAAGGTACAAAGCATTATATATCCAGTAAAATGGAGTTACTGCATTTAATTTGAAATATGTTTTTTAGGAAAGCAGGGTTTCTTTAATGATATTTTTCCATTATGAGGGATTTTCCACTTTTCAGGTACATCCATCAGAAAAAGAAAGAAGGTTTCACACGAGGGCCAAGTGTTGGCCAATGCTACACAGATATTGGTATCTATGTCACCTTCGGCAACAGCAATTGCATTGCCAATGAACTCCGGCAAATAAAAAACAAGAGACTGAAAAATTTTAACTGTACAAAAAATACAAAACCTACTCACAGAGGCTTTACTAGAAGAAATGGAGTAAAAATATGCCATGAAATGATCAATTTCCTTATTATACATATTAATAAATAATAAGTAATAAATATACAAATATACAGTCTTGCCTGCAAATAATCTTCCTTTAATGCATTGTATATTTCCCTACAAGTTTCAGGGATTATACGAGCCAGGGTACCAAAAGTTATTCTTGTTGAATATATGAGGTTTGTATGTGTTTCACCAGTGGCAAGAAATCTCAGTGTAACTTGCAGTCTCATTTTAGCTGGAATAGCTTGCCTCATATTTGTATCTTGTCTTTCTATTCTTGGTCCAACAAGCTGGAGCAATTTTTCATAATCACCTTCACTCACTCTTAAGAAATTCCTGTATGATTCAGTGTCCTCTAACCTCAATTCATTCTAAACTAAAAATAACAGTCCCCTTCCATCATCCCTTCTAGCTACCCAAAGTCTGGTCCACCACCTTCTAGATCTCCTCTTCTTTTTTATTTTAATAACTGCACATGCAGCTATTGTAACAACTAAAGCTGCAAATTGTTTACTGTGTACTGATGGCATTCTTGATTATTATTCACTGGCTATATAACCTACTACATCTGGTGACCAAAAAGCAAACCTTTCAATTAATTGAGACCTGTTCCCACAGAGGTCAGGCCAAACAAATATAATTACTAGTTTTCGCCAAAAGATGGCAGAGTGATCACTCGTATGAGTTTGAAGCAACATTTGACCGTGTACAACACAAGATATTTTATAAAAGATGTTAGCAAATTTTTGTCAAATAATTGTACCAAAAATTTTACCGTGAGCAAGAGGCTTTAGCCTGCCTCATTCATTATGTTGGGAAAGCTGCCTGACAACAACAACAACAAACAGGAAGCAACATATCGAATGAGGCAAGCTTAGGGAAATAAAGGGGAAAACGTCAAGCAGGAAGAAGGTTCTTTGTACCATATTCCCAATGAACCACAGCCTAAATTAGGCAGTATTATAGAGTGCAACATCACGTTCAAAAGTTGGCAGCACAATATATGAACATCCATTCTGCAAGTGATGAACGATAGAGATTGTGAATTGAAACTCAGCCAGCTTAGTGTTCCTGGGCGAAACCCCACACAAGACATGGCATAAACCTAGAAAAATTGCTGAGTTTTAATTCACGGGCTATGAAAGCCAATATACCATCTTTTTGGAAGCCTTTACATGGAGGTGAAAGGCTGCTTGAGCTTTTAGCTCTCGCAGTTAGAGGCGCACGTGCGCTTCATAAGAAGGGAGGTACTGCACAGTTCGCTACTCCTGTGGGGGTCTGGGCACGGAACATCAAGAGCCCGCTGATGAGCCAGCTTGGTGTTCCTGGGCGAAACCCCACACGGCATAAACCTTGAAAAATTGCTGGTTTTTAAAGATATAATTGTTTAAAAATCCGGCTCGTTACATATTTTAATAATAAACTTCAGTAACTCAATAATTGAACCCGCGCCATTTTTGTAGTTTTGTGTAAAGTACGTTTTTGTTGTTTGAAAGTGCGCTATTGCGTGAATTTTGTCCAAATTTTATATTAGTGGTCCCTACTATCATATAAGCATTGTAGTTTACTTGTGTGGTGCTTCAGTGATCACTGAACGTAGATATAAGCATATTTTTGTCTATAAAATGGGAAGAAGCGTCCCCGTAACAGGTTTTGTTTTCTCGGGGCCAACTCGCTAATAGCATGCATTTCTTGTGACTGGAGTCCTTATTCCACTGAACGGACGGTAATAGCTATATTAATACACACACTGATCTTTGTTGTTTGTCGTTGTAGTTGTTGATTGTTTTAGAGGCTTTGCGACAATGCGGTCGTGTAGCCCCATGTATTGGGGTATGTGTAAAATTTGTCTGATAGCATGTCTCACTGTGATGTCTGTACTAGTATGTGTATCTGTAACTGTGGTACGATGTGGGTGGGAAGCGACCGTGGCCTTAAGTTAGGTACCATTCTAGCATTTTCCTGGAGTAGGAGAGGGAAATCACATCCAGGATGACTGATATGGGAATTGAACCCGTCTCTTCTCAATTCTGCCTCAAGAGGTTGAGTGTACTACGTTTCAACCCTCTGACCAGAATTAAATTTCTTGACAGAGCCGGGAATCGAACTCGGACCTCCACGGTGACAGCCAAGAATGCTAGCCACTACGAAACGAGGCGGACAAAACACTGCTTGGATGGTTCCTCAGTTTAGGGGCTGCGACAACGCGGTCATGTTACCCCATGTATGTGTATAATCTGTCTGATAACCGGTGTTAATTGTGATGGCTGTATTAGGACTGCAGATGATCAATTTCATGTAGTTCCTAATTTTGCTTCCAAATGCTGACGCCAATGACACCTAGCCCCGAACTTGGCAATTAGATGCCACTGCAACCGGCACCTGGCTACGAACGTTGGAACTACAGAGCATTAATCAAAACTAACCTACAAATTTGACTTGAGCCACTTATTCTCTACTGTAGCTGTGAGTGGTTTAGAGGTAAGTGTAGTAACTGCCCCTTTTTAGAAGGCTTGGGTTAGATCCCCGAGTTTGCCATGGAGAATTTAAATCCTGGTATGAGTTTTGGAACAAAGTACACTTAAAATTGTGAGGGCAGGGTGTCGAGCGATACGCGAAATGCAGGAAATATATGGGAATTTAAGTTACCCAGGAAAAATACGGGAAATTCGCACTTGATACGGAAATTCTTGAAAAGTCTCATAATGCCAGACTTCTTAGCCCTTGAATGCTCGGTAGAGTCCTCCCGCTCAGCCTTCTTAGCCCTCGAACGCTCGGTAGAGTCCTCCCGTTCAGCCTTCTATTTCGCCTGCAAACCGCGCTGCCACCCACAATTTGCGCCACAAATAGAGGGCTAAGCGGGATGATAACCCAGCCAGCGTTGAATGCATGCTTTGCCTGGCCGACTGCCGGCCGCACCCTCTCCGCGAGGTGATGCGCGTGCCGCGCTCGTTGCTGTCAATGACATACAGAAATCTGTCCGCATTGTTATTCACAGAGGAGACTAGTTTTTTCGACCTGATTTCTCGACAAGAGCAGCTCTTACAGAAGCTAACAGCTCAAGATCTCAGAAAATTCCAGACGCAGATGTACTGCAATTTCGCATAAACTGCCGAAAATTGTACATTCGTATCCTATGGCTGAAAAAATCAGAGTGTTCAGCTCATGCTCACAAGATGACCCATGCTATTTCCTGCCTAGACCCTATAGGGGTCGCTGAGACTCCTAATTTGACAGAAGTTAGGATCGTCATTGCCCTGGAAATTCTTTGTAATCAGAAGAATCTGCTTTCTGGCGCAATGGCTGACCGCATCAAGAGCAGCTACTCCGCACTTCTGAGACTACCCTCTGTCACTGCGCGTTTGAAGCAGTTCGACGAAAAAGGGCCACGGCTCAACGTGCTGTGGTCTGAATTAGTGGCTCCAGCACCTTCCTCAGTTCCTGCGAAAAAAGATCTCACAAGCTTCGTTAAAATGATACTGATTTTGTATCACAGCAATGCAGCTCTAGGGAGGTTTCTCCCTGAACAAGGAGTGCATGATCGTCAATCACAAAGAAGCAAGTCTGATTGGCATGCATACTGTTCAGGATGCTGTGATGGCAGCTGGTGGAGTAGAAAAGATAACCGTGAGCAAGAGTCAATAATGCACAAAACTCCTATGCCGTGTTAAAGTAAGCAAAACAGGTGCGAAGCCAGGAGGAAAAGGAAGCGACGGCTAAGGTGGCAGTCGAAAGAAAGGCCACAAAATATCTCCAGGAATTGGCCCAAAAAAAAAAAGAAGAAGAAGTTATGGAACGACGCCCATTCTGAAGCTGAGAAAATTGAAGAGCAGATGAGTTCCGTAGTGAAACTTTAAATTAATAAGTCCTTGATTATTGTTTGTTTGATATTATTTTGTGTGACTGAAGTTCCTAACCACAATCTAGTATTGACAAAGTGACTTATTTTTTTTTGTGTATGACTCCCGTGTAAACTAGCATTGCAAATGCGTCACACATGCATAATTTTCAAAAACTACAAACAAAATCTCACAGCTCTTGACATTTTACTATCAAACACCCGTCACCAACATGTGGCTACAAAATACACCACACAAGTGACAGAATTCTTCTTGTGTGGGTAGGCATTGTTTCAGAGAGGTCAGCTCATGCTCACAAGATGACCCATGCTATTTCCTGCCTAGACCCTATAGGGGTCGCTTGTTAACCACTGTCTGTGTCAGATTTCCTTTCATTATCATAGTTTCGTTACTTTTACTTCGCTGAAGTTCGACCCGAGGACTGGACACATCCCGTACAGTATGTACAGAAAGAAATACTGAAGGCGGTCTGGATATCGCGGTGGGTGAAATGATTATTAACCTTGGCAATCCATCAAGCTCGGACGAAGACAATGATGGTGGTGATGATGATAGGGACAGTGAAAGGATGGAGGGGGTCAAAGAAACCCTTGCCAAGTGACTGAGGATAATGTATTTATTGGTGTCAGTTCGCTTGCGTCAATCGATAATAGAGCACAGGCTATTGTTTTCCGTCATAGTGTTCAAAATACCGCCTGTCATTCAATAGCCTACAACTCGAGAATATAAAACCACGGCAATAATATCGCCACAGAGCGGCTTGTTTGAGTGCTGAGTGCTAAATATGTCCTTACGGTACCTTAACTTTACTTTTGTATTATCACGAAAGCTAATATTAACCGTAGAGAGTCGCGATTCAGTGAGTGTACATGGTGTTATCTGTCAGCTACTGTACTGTTAGCTGTGAACGACCTCCACTCAGACTCATGTTTCATGTTTAAGGATAATCATTGCATGGCGAATATTTTTATATTCATTAGCTGTAGAGCATTTGCCCTCTTTGTCATATATATTTATTGAATTGAATGCCGATGATAAAGGTATCATAGCTTCGATGTGTAATTTATTCATTCATCTAAAAGTATCGTATTTTTCTGTTTGGATGTCCTCGGCGTTGACTCAGGATCATCTTTTGAAATATATTACGTATAATTGTAGATAAATAATGTCTGAAGTGTAGTGCTGTGTATTATTCGATTCATTTGATTTACAACAACACTAAAAACTTTGCAACACAGCTCAGCTGCTCGAAGCTCCCGACATTTCCTTCGAAATGCAGGGTGTAGGTGAGAAGCATGCTCAGAATTCTGGCCGTGTGGCGGTTAGACGTACGGTCTTGTTATGTGGCGACCGTGGGTTGCAGAGAGGAAAAGCGGGGCAAAGTAACAGGATGGCTGTCAGTACCGAATGCGCGGGGTTAACAAGACTGTATTTGTCGCATAAATTACGCGCGTATAGTAGCCTAACTTTCCTCGTTAACAACCGGCTCGTCTTTGAAACCTAACTGGACGGATGTTTACATTCCATAGCTGCGGGGTGCCGAGGCATTCACGGCTTAAGGATGGTGAGCAGGTTGACAGGACTGGCGGCAACACCTTGTCTGCATTCCTCGTGGACAGATGGAGGAAGCAACTTAATGGTCAAGAACCGTCAGGAATTTGTCAGCAATAATTAATGGCTATTGTCGGCTCGTGCTAATGCTTAACATTTGAGTCGCCCGTCGTTAACCAGGAAAGTGAGGCTACTATAATAGCGGACACACCTCCGATTTTACTATAAAAGTCTTGATCGAAAAGAGATAGTGGGTGGGTAGTATCTATTACTACATGACCCCCAAAATTATTATTCATTATTACAAAGGGTATTTTGACTATTTTCAGTAGTGTAGAAAATTTTATCGCTTTGTTCCGGACTCCTATAGAGCTTCGGCTACATTTTCTTTCGATCTTTCACTTGCCATAGGATGCGCCACCGGCGTATGGTTATGCATTACCAGCTTCCGGTTTAGTAGTCAGGTAATGGAAGCAATGGGAACTGTGTACTAAAATTTTCCTTGCATGTAACTAAGAAAATTAGTTGTTAGGAAAAATAAAAGTTGTAAAATGCACCAAGAATGATATGATTTTCAGCTGTGTGCAGTGAGAAAGTTCTGCATGTGTTCATTCCTTATGTATTAATGATGCGAAATGTTAGCTAACGTTGTGCCGTTTACAACACTCGTAGTCTCTGAATGTTGCACATTTACCCGTAAATTTACAACAGTTTATGTTTGAATTGCTTACAAGATCGTGACAAAGAAAGTGTTTCTCCAATTGGATGATTGTATTTAACTGTATGCACGTCGTATAAACTTGGCGAGGTGTTTTTTCTTAATAAGCAAAAATATTTGCCATAATAGCAAATTGTTTTGATCTGTATTGACAGAATAACTAAGAAGACACTTAAGTTAATTATACGCCAAATCAATACTAATAATAACACAGTTAAATGTCTACAATTTATAGATCATTTGAAGTGTACATGTTTCGAAACAACAATGGTTTCTTCTTCAGCACAATTGAGAGAGAAAAAACTTATTCTAAGGTAAAACTTAAATAAAAATGGATATCCTTACAATACGTCTTAAAAGAATAATTTTGTAAAACATTTATAAATCCTTAAAATTATCTATGTCTCCCACAAATCCAACCCCTCGTCCTCGTTGTGGGAGATGGGCAACGTAATGAAGTAGGGGATTGCCTGTAGGGGTGAAGTACAGTGGGGACTTTGTGTGCCTCAAGACCGCTACGGTAGCTGTGAAGGCCCTACAGGAACCCTGAAGAAATTACGGCTAACGGGGCTCTGGTGAAACAACTGCTGCCTTGTAGTTTGGAGTTGGTTCTTCAAAGGCTAAGGGAAGAAACCCTGACAGAAAATCAGCCTGGTGCCTCAGGCCTAAGGTGGCAGTCCCTCCAAGGCACTCGGAGGCAGTGGGTTAATCACTCGCTCCTCTTAAATAAACTGATTACTGAAACTGAAGCGAAATTACAAAACCGGACGGATAACCTGATGACGACTTTTGGCATGAAAAGGACTACGAAAATCGGTTTCTGGAATGTGAGGATCTTGATGGAGAAAACCAGACTGAAACAAGTGACACGGGAGATGAAGAACTATGGGCTGGATATCCTAGGATTGAGTGAGGTGAGGTGGCCAGGATTTGGTGAAATACAGACAACAGATGGAATTACATTTCTCTATTCTGGGGCCGATGAGGAGGAACACAGGGATGGAGTGGGGTTGCTGCTCAACAGAAATGCAAAGAGGAGCCTTATGGAGTGGAAGCCAATTTCTAGCAGGCTCATGTGTGCTAGGTTCAAGACAAAGATCAGGAATGTGATCATCATCCAATGCTATGCGCCTACAGAACAATCGGAGCCAGAGAAGAAGGAAGAATTCTACCAAATGCTGCGAGATGCCACAAGACAAACAAGTAAGAAGGACATTCTCATTGTTATGGGAGACTTCAACGCGAAGGTGGGATCAAACAATGAGGGGTTGGAGCAGATCATGGGTAAACATGGCCTTGGTGAGATGAATAACAATGGGGAGAAATTTACGGAATATTGCGCCAGTCAGGATTTGGTGATGGGTGGCACGGTGTTTCCTCATAGGCGGTGCCACAAGGTCACCTGGGTGTCTCCTGATCAAGTCACAGAAAATCAAATTGATCACATCGCGGTGAGCAGGAGGTTCAGAAGAAGCTTGGAAGATGTTAGGAACAAGAGAGGAGCGGATGTCGGTAGTGATCATCATCTTATGGTTGCCAACTTCCGCATGAAGATCGTGGCAGTCCGCCGAAAGTTTATCACTCGGCACAACAAGTTTGATGTGGGCAAGCTTAAGAACCAGCAGAGATTGGACCAATTTAAACTGGAGCTCAGAAATAAATTCCAGGTGTTGGACTCCGAGACAGAGAAGGATGTGGAGACTGTGTGGAGCGAGGTAAAGAATATCTTTGTGGAAACCAGTGAGATGCAGCTCGGGTACAAGAACTACCTGCGGAAAGAATGGATATCCGATCAGACCTGGGACAAGATAAATTATAGAAAGGAGATTAAGGCCAAGCTCAACACCTGCAAGACTAGGCAGCAGAAGGCGCTCACACAAGCAGAGTATTCAACAGCAAACAGGGAGGTAAAGAGGAGTGTGCGGAAGGATCATAGGAGGTGGATTGATGAGCAGGCGGTGAAAGCAGAAGAAGCGGCAAGAAGGGGGGACATTAAGGAGCTCTATGGCATCACAAAGATGCTTTCGAAGAAAGGTTTTAATAAAACTAGGCCTGTGAAGAGCAAGACGGGCGAGATCCTCACGACGTGTGAACAGCAGCTGACTAGATGGAAAGAACACTTTGCGGAGGTTCTTAATAGAGATAGAGGACCAGAAAGTAAGCAGCGAGGAGGAGATGAAGAGGAAGCAGAAAGTGACCCGGACATCAGCCTCGACTCCCCAACTCTGGGCGAAATACGGACAGCGTTGAAGCAGATGAAGTGCGGGAAGGCACCAGGTCTGGATAATATCCCAGCGGAAGTATTGAAAGCAGACCTGGATATCACGATCAATCTGCTGCACCCGCTGTTGGAGAAGATCTGGAAGGAGGAGAAAATACCAACCGACTGGAAGAAGGGGTTGATCGTCAAGTTACCGAAGAAAGGGGACACCACAAACTGTAACAACTGGAGGGGAATCACCTTGCTGTCCGTTCCAAGCAAAGTACTGGCAAGAGTCATCCTGAATCGTATAAAAGACTGCGTAGAAAAAAGGCTTCGGAAGGAACAGGCTGGATTTCGACAACATCGCAGCTGTGTGGATCTCATCAACACCCTCCGAATCATCCTGGAGCAGAGTGTGGAGTGGCGGAATACCCTTTACCTCACATTTGTTGACTTCGAGGAAGCTTTCGACTCCGTAAATCAAAGAATCATGTGGAAGACCCTCGAGGAATATAAAATTCCAACAAAGATCATCAGAATCATGGAAGAGATGTACGAAGGGTATGAGTGCCAGGTTCTACACGAAGGCAAATTAACAGAAAAGATAAAGGTCAGTTCCGGAGTGAGACAGGGGTGTGTCCTTTCCCCCACTCTGTTCCTGTTGGTCCTGGATAGTGTGATGAAGAAGGTAATGGGAGGACGGAAGAGGGGTATTCAATGGGGTATAAATGACAGGCTTGAAGATCTGGATTTCGCGGACGACATTTGTCTTATGGCACAACGGTACCGAGACATAGAAGATAAGCTGGGGAGGTTGCAGAGAGAAGCAGAACGTGCAGGACTGATGATTAACACCCACAAGACCAAAGAGATGAGGATAAATTCTGACGTCACGACTAGCTTGACAGTCAACGGAAAGGAAATTGAGCGAGTTGAGTCCTTCCTCTACCTTGGGAGTATAGTCACAAATGATGGGGGAGCAGAGGAAGATGTTCGAAGCTGTATCAGGAAGGCAAATGGTGCCTTTGTCCAGCTCTACCCCATCTGGAGAAATAGAAACATTTCCAGGAAGACCAAGCTCCGCCTTTTCAATAGCAACGTAAAGTCGATTCTTCTCTATGGCTGTGAAACATGGAAAGTCACAAAACCGATCAACAACCAGCTACAGGTGTTCATTAACAGATGTCGGCGTCGCATCATGAATGTGAGGTGGCCGGACATAATCTCAAATGAAGATCTTTTGACCATCACCAATCAACAACTGATTAGCATCCAGATCAAGGAGAGGAAATGGCGCTGGATCGGTCACACACTAAGGAAGCCGGACGGAGCTGTTGAGAGGGCGGCGCTAGACTGGAATCCTCAAGGTGCCGGGAAGCGAGGTCGACCTAAGAAGACCTGGAAGAGGACGATCGAAAATGAAATTGCAGAGGTGGACAAGAACTGGAGTCAAGTGAAGAGAATAGCCAGGAACCGTACTGCGTGGAGAAATTTCGCCAAGGCCCTATGCTCCGGAAGGAGCGGCAGGAATTAAGATAAGATAAAATTATCTATGAAAATTTAGGCAATTATATGGTTAATTTTCTGAAAAATATATATGAAAAATATTGTAAAAATTCCTCTTCTGAAAAATGTATTAGTTAATATGGTTCTCTGAACATAAACAGTATCTTAAAAAAGAAGAAGCTAGTAAAGCTTTAAAGTAATGTATCATGAAGTTGAAATAACACACGTAGTCATATCTCTGGAAATGGTACAAACTTGGACTCTACTAATTGCATAAAGTTTAACTTTCGATGTTCATTCAGTTCTTATATGCCTTCTGTTCCGCATGCCAACTATTTCAATACGTGGTGGCGTCTCAATCTAGGAAGTTCAAACAAAATTTTTATTGTATAATAGTGTTGGAGCTTGAAAGAACAATTTTCAAAACCATCCTAAACCTCACATGTCATTCCCTCTCCCTCCTTGTTGACACATGTTATGGTTTAATGGTGTTTACCAACTTCGAAAATCTTAATTCGGAGCACCAGATTAGCATCTACGTCGTTATGCCTTCAGTTCCGCGTGCCAACTATTTTGGGATATTTTATGTAAGTTATTAATATTAAATATTAAACTCCAAAATATTTATAGGTCTTTCAATGTTAAACATGTGATCATAAATCCCTAATGAGTTGAAAGATGAAAAACATAAGATGAATGGAAATTATCTTAGATGTCGTGCTGGCAAAGAAACTTAAAAGAGAATCATTCTTCAAGTCTTCACAATGTCCGTCTAGGCGTTACTATAATAGCATATTTGTCCGTTTTGGCGCTACTATCTTCCAATGGACTACATGTATTATTGCTTCTTTTACATTATTTACGAATAAGCCAAAGATTGTGTTGAATATAGCGTGTTTATTCAATAAACCTTAGAATACTGAATAAACAACGTGAAATGTTAGTATACATTAAAGCATTACACACCGTATTATTTTTTATGCTTTCAATTACCCGAATGCCAACCAAGTAGTGTGAAAATTTAATTTAAACTTATAAATTATTAGGTTCTTGTTGCAATGGATCATAGAACAGAGCTCAAAGAAAAATAATATTGAATAAACCATATTTTGAAAAGAAGTAGCAATGCCTCAAAAGTAGTAGGTCAACTCCTGATCTGTTAATATCTTAAAGATTTATTATGGAGATTCATTTGGAAATGATAAGATTTCATATTTGTTTTCTTAATTATTGAAATTACCTTTGGCTGTGTATATAACCAAATTTGCGAAGGTCTTGAGTATTGATCGATATCTCGTGTATTATTTATTAAAGTTAAAAATGCTGATTACTCATTATATTAATAGGTTGAAATTTTGAAAAGGAGACTCTTTAACTATATCAATATTTAAAATGGGGATAATTATCTAGGTATTTTTATTAAGAACCTATATATTGTTGTTTGAGTTTCTGTTTATTGTTTTAATGTGGTTAATGATTGTTATGAATAAAGGGTTGTTATCGTTAATTATTTCATTTATATTGAGGTCTGGGTATAGTTTTTGGTTGATGAATATTTTCATTTTTTCAAGTATGTTCAAAATTTTTTCTTTATCTGTTAAGTGTAGAATTGTTAAATCCCTATTAATATTGGTAAACGCATGGTTCATATCATTTATGTGTTCTCCCATGCTTGAATATTTCTTGTATTTTATGGCATTAACATGTTCACTGTAACGTTTAATAAAATTTCGTCCTGTTTGCATTTAAAACAAACAATACCACAGAAAATAGTTTACAATTACAACAAGTTAAATAAAGGAAATATATACAATAAATCTGGAGTATATAAACTAAAATGTAACACCTGTAATATCACATATATTGGCCAAACAGGACACTGATCTACTAACGCCCAGGGTCGTTTTACGTGACATGGTTTCCGTAACGAACAGTTAGAGATCGTCTTCTTGCTTGTACTACGAAAGTCCGTTTGTCAACTTGCAATTAGTGTCGTTATTACTCGATCATGGTATCGTAATACGAACGAGCGGTGACTAATGTTTAGCTATCCACTGAGCTCTTACGGGCTATTGGAGGCTACGATTTTTCATGGGTCGATCCATACCATGGTCTGTCGGTAATAACTTACCACGCCTAAAGGATAATCCAGTCGTAAACATTTCATCGAAGTCATGCGAGAATGGAGAGGTGAACGTGCCGTAACAGAAGAAAGTAGAATGAACCAGTCGTAACGTGTGTAGATATTTTGTGTACGGACGGTACAGTGTATATACATAGGTGGCTATTATGCCTGGGTCTGATATGACCGTTGTGTTTTTCTTGCTCTCAGAGCCTAAATTCAGTGGCAAGGTACTGTATAAAGTATGAGCACGAGTGTATGAAGGGTATTTTTGTTGTATATTTTGTATATATGTGTTTAGTACTGCCAATAGATTATCTTTTTAAAATCCATGTGTGGTTATATTCCTGTCTTGCATGAACCTGGTACATCAGCAAACGCATGCCAAATGCCCTGAGCCTGGGATATGGGGTTTCATAGTCGGGGCAACAGTTATGTATCGTATTTTATCCTATTTTATTCAGGAAGACCCATATGGTCGACCTTGGCACCCATTCAAAGTCGGGAAGTACGGTAACGTTAAAATCACTTGTGGCCTGTATTTAAAGGCAGTAAATTCTGTAGGTTTGTGGTAAATGAGGGTAGTTAAAGTTAAATCAACTCTAGCGAGGAATGGAGTGTGTTTCAGTAGCAGCCCAACGTGAGGCCTTAGACATGCTGATGTGTACCAGGACACAGGAATTAAACTGTGGGCATATTTGCACAATTTCATGTATTTCAATTAGGGATGGCTACGTTAGAGCCAGGATGCAATTCTGCTTTGTTGCGGGACAGTGCTGGTGAGCGGCAGAATCAGACAGGGTCTGATAGGAAATTTGCTGTAGGGATGGGGGAAAACGGTAGAGTCAGGGGAGATTTGCCAGGGCAGGGGGGAAATGAATTAAGTATGATGGACATGTTGAGGAGGCTCGTGTATCTTAGCGAAAAGTCTGTAGGGATGGAGGACAGAATAAGTAATCATTTTTCTTGCCAGCTGAATAGTTTGAAGGAGCATTTGTCAGAGAAGCTTGATGTGGTGAAGGAAAGATTGTCAGAAATTATCCCCGACAGCCATGTTAGTAGCCAGATTAGTGAAGTCAGTGTAGAAGTCACTAATCTGGAAACTAAGCTAGGTAATGAGATTGCTGTTCAGGAAGAGAGCGTAGACTCTAAAGTAGATAAGTTGGATGCTCAACAAGTGATGTTGGCAGGGGAGATTTCTAGCCAGACACTGGAGACTAGCCAGAAATTTCCCAGGATTGATAGTAAGTTGGGAGAGCAGAAAGTGGAAATTGTAGGCATCGTGGAAGAGAACGTTGTGGTTAGAGATGCGAGTGCTGGGAGAGTGGAGAAGGATGAGAGTGCTGAAGTTAGTGGGGAGAGTGCTGGGAGAGTGGAGATGCTTGAGAGTGCTGAATTTAGTGAGGAGAGTGGTGAGGTAGTGGAGATAGATGAGCGAGTCGAGATTAGTTTGCTAGGGAATGGTACGAAGAAGGTAGATGAGAATATTAGCCAGGTTAGCGAGATAGTGACTAGTATGGAGGAAGATACTGTAGGTAGAATTCTACGTGGTCAACATTTGGAACTAGGAGGGAGTGAAAATCTTGTTACGAAGTTAGTATGTAATTTCTCTGATGACATTAGGACTGCAGTGTGCGTGCAGGAGATAGTCGCTGTTACAGGCATAGAGAGGTCACTTGGAAGGTTAGGTACCTTGAGAAAGACAGGTAGGCAACGTTAGAGAAATGGGGGTAATCAAAGGGAAGGAAATTATAATCAGAGGAGAGAGAGGAATTGGGATCCAGGTAGAGGGGATAGGTACATTTGGTATGAAGATCATGGAAGAGGAAGAAATAACAATGAGTGTCAGGGGTACGGGAAAAACAATCAACCGGTGAACAGACCACGTGAGGTAGAGCAGGCAAATAGGGGGCGTGCCATGGAAAGGCAGGTTGAGAGAAGCAATAGGCTAGGAAGTTTAAACTTCGCCAGGACTCACTATATGGAGCAGGGGGAGAGTCCTTACATAGTATTCCTGCTCACGCTCTAGAAGAAAAACATAATTTAGAGTATAATGTCAATGTAGGATCTGATAGGTTAGGAGACCGGAGCTGTAAATTAGGTTACAGTAAGGCGCTAGTGAAATTTGGGTGGAGTGAGCAACAGGATTGGGTTAGGTTAGATTATCAGGTTGGTGGTAGAGATTTTGTTAGCGTCGTTGGATGCAGTCAGGTGATTAAAGAGGTTTCTGAGGAGAAAGAATTAGGTGTCGGCATGGTATCAAGTTGTATTTTGGTCATGAGAGATGATCGTGTGATGAGTGATGTTGATCATTGTTGTTTCTGGATCATGGGAGATGATCATGTGTTGAGTGATGTGGATCACTGTTGTTTCTGGGTCATGGGAGATGATCGTGAGTTGAGTGATGATGATCACTGTGTGGAGGTAGTTGTGAAAGATACCATGTTGGACGAGGGTTAGAAGTCAGAGGTGATTGACGTTCTGAGGGAACACAGGGTGGTGTTCTCGGAGAAACCTGGATGTACTCACGGCTACGGGCAGAGTTTTGACATCGCAGATAGGTCTAGCTTGAGCGGTCCTAGGTACCCTATAGCTCATTCTTACATGGAGGGTGTTGTTGAGGTGATTGGTCAGATGCTGTATGAGGTTATATTTGAGATTAGTAACAGTCAGTCTGTTAGTCTTCTTGTGGTGGTGACCATGTGGGATGGTACCAGTAGGTTATGTTTGGAGGTCATGGCAGTTAGTAGTTTGCAGGAAGGATTTATTTTTGTGTGTCTCGCAGGATTTTGGGATTTTCAACAGGGGAAGCTGTACCCTAAGAGATTTAATAAATTGAGGATTATTGTAGTTGTAGGTAAGATGGTTTTGAAACAGCAGGGAAGGGAGGGGGTAAAATTTAAGATAGGTGATCTGGTGTTGTTGCGAGCTGAGCATCTGCTGTCGGTAGAGCAGAGTTGCATTCTTGAGGTTTTTCTTTCCGGTCCATTTGCTATAGACCGCAGGGTAGGTGCATGTGCCTACAGCTTGATTACCAACGATGATAAGGTCCTAGGTACACATAACGTTGCTTACCTCAAGCTATATGTCACCTAGAGATCTTGCTCACGATGACAAGACAGGAGTACTAGTGTATTTGTGTGAGGGACAAGGATAAATCTATAGCCTTGTAGTTTAGAGATTGATCCTTGTGGGGGCGTTTGTAACAGAATTTATTCAGTTACAGTAGCTCACCCTCGGGTTTTGTGCCTTGTGCAGTTAGTTTGGGGTATTTTATTCATATCTTATTATATTGGGTTAACATGGGGTTGCTGAGGTGATTTTTATTGTGCCTGTGTGTGTTTCTGTGGACGGATTCATTTTTGGATGGTCCGGACAACCTAGGATCACTGTTTATTAATTATCGGTTTTTGGATATTTGATATTATAAGATACGGGGTTTTGCGATTTATTACGTTTTGGGAATAAGGATATATAAGACTGTATTAAGTAGAAGCATTATTTCATTTTGGTTTGGGGTTAATTGTTTTATTTTGACCTAGTAATGTTAAAGGTTAGATTTGTGACTGTACTATAAAGGTACAAAGAATTGATATTTTCGAGTGCTGGATTTGTGACATACCCGGAAAAGACAGGCAGTAATTCGGCTTGTGTGGGATTACCTAGGCTATTTATGGCATGAACTCCCATGAACTTCGCGTGAAGAAACAACTGTGTGACGTCAGTGTGGATTTTGACTGTCTGATGTTTATGTGTTGACGCGGATGTTCCGCTAGGAGCGGGCTACGCACAAATTAGTTCCGGCAGAAACTTTGGGGTTATGTAGATCCCTGCGCCAGTGCATATAATGGCGTGTCTGGCGTTCAGAGCTTGTCTTATTGTTTTATCGGCAGAACACTGATCTACTAACGCCCAGGGTCGTTTTACGTGACATGGTTTCCGTAACGAACAGTTAGAGATCGTCTTCTTGCTTGTACTACGAAAGTCCGTTTGTCAACTTGCAATTAGTGTCGTTATTACTCGATCATGGTATCGTAATACGAACGAGCGGTGACTAATGTTTAGCTATCCACTGAGCTCTTACGGGCTATTGGAGGCTACGATTTTTCATGGGTCGATCCATACCATGGGCTGTCGGTAATAACTTACCACGCCTAAAGGATAATCCAGTCGTAAACATTTCATCGAAGTCATGCGAGAATGGAGAGGTGAACGTGCCGTAACAGAAGAAAGTAGAATGAACCAGTCGTAACGTGTGTAGATATTTTGTGTACGGACGGTACAGTGTATATACATAGGTGGCTATTATGCCTGGGTCTGATATGACCGTAGTGTTTTTCTTGCTCTCAGAGCCTAAATTCAGTGGCAAGGTACTGTATAAAGTTTGAGCACGAGTGTATGAAGGGTATTTTTGTTGTATATTTTGTATATATGTGTTTAGTACAGCCAATAGATTATCTTTTTAAAATCCATGTGTGGTTATATTCCTGTCTTGCATGAACCTGGTACATCAGCAAACGCATGCCAAATGCCCTACGCCTGGGATATGGGGTTTCATAGTCGGGGCAACAGTTATGTATCATATTTTATCCTATTTTATTCAGGAAGACCCATATGGTCGACCTTGGCGCCCATTCAAAGTCGGGAAGTAACGTTAAAATCACTTGTGACCTGTATTTCAAGGCAGTAAATTCTGTAGGTTTGTGGTAAATGAGGGTAGTTAAAGTTAAATCAACTCTAGCGAGGAGATGAGAGTGTTTCAACCTACTACTTTTGAGGGCATGCTACTTCTTTTCAAAATATGGTTTATTCAATATTATTTTTCTTTGAGCTCTGTTCTATGATCCATTGCAACAAGAACCTAATAATTTTTAAGTTTAAATTAAATTTTCACACTACTTGGTTGGCATTCGGGTAATTGAAAGCATAAAAAATAATACGGTGTGTAATGCTTTAATGTATACTAACATTTCACGATGTTTATTCAATATTCTAAGGTTTATTGAATAAACACGCTATTTTCAACACAATCTTTAGCTTGTTCGTAAATAATGTAAAAGAAGCAATAATACATGTAGTCCATTGGAAGATAGTAGCGCCAAAACGGACAAATATGCTATTATAGTAACGCCTAGACAGACATTGTGAAGACTTGAAGAATGATTCTCTTTTAAGTTTCTTTGCCAGCACGACATCTAAGATAATTTCCATTCATCTTATGTTTTTCATCTTTCAACTCATTAGGGATTTATGATCACATGTTTAACATTGAAAGACCTATAAATATTTTGGAGTTTAATATTTAATATTAATAACTTACATTAAATATCCCAAAATAGTTGGCACGCGGAACTGAAGGCATAACGACGTAGATGCTAATCTGGTGCTCTGAATTAAGATTTTTGAAGTTAGTAAACACCATTAAACCATAACATGTGTCAACAAGGAGGGAGAGGGAATGACATGTGAGGTTTAGGATGGTTTTGAAAATTGTTCTTTCAAGCTCCAACACTATTACACAATAAAAATTTTGTTTGAACTTCCTAGATTGAGACGCCACCACGTATTGAAATAGTTGGCATGCGGAACAGAAGGCATATAAGAACTGAATGAACATCGAAAGTTAAACTTGATGCTATTAGTAGAGTCCAAGTTTGTACCATTTCCAGAGATATGACTACGTGTGTTATTTCAACTTCATGATACATTACTTTAAAGCTTTACTAGCTTCTTCTTTTTTAAGATACTGTTTATGTTCAGAGAACCATATTAACTAATACATTTTTCAGAAGAGGAATTTTTACAATATTTTTCATATATATTTTTCAGAAGATTAACCATATAATTGCCTAAATTTTCATAGATAATTTTAAGGATTTATAAATGTTTTTCAAAATTATTCTTTTAAGACGTATTGTAAGGATATCCATTTTTATTTAAGTTTTTCCTTAGAATAAGTTTTTTCTCTCTCAATTGTGCTGAAGAAGAAACCATTGTTGTTTCGAAACATGTACACTTCAAATCTATATATATAAAGCACAAAGTTTGTCTGTCTGTCTGTCTGTTATGTATACAAATCTACACCGTTTCACCGATATGAACCTAAATTTGTATACTTACCCTTTGGAACCCTGCGGGTAACCCTGTCAACATTAAATTTCGGACAGACCACCCCATGCCCTGCATTTAGGCCCTTTTGCACAAATCTACACCGTTTCACCGATCTGAACCAAAAGTTGTATATTTAACCTTTGGAACCCTGCGAGTAACACTGTCCACTTGAAATTTCGGACAGACCACCCCATTCCCTGCATTTAGGCCCTTTGGTCCAAATCCACACCGTTTCACCGATCTCAACCAAAATTTGTATATTTACCCTTTGGAACCCTGCGAGTAACACTGACCACTTAAAATTTCGGACAGACCACCCCATTCCCTGCATTTAGGCCCTTTGGTCCAAATCTACACCGTTTCACCGATCAGAACCAAAATTCGTATTCTTACTCTTTAGTGCCCTGCGAGTAACACTGTCAGCTTAAAATTGCGGACAGACCACTCCATTCCCTGCATTAATAATAATAATAATATCGTATGGCCTTGGGTGCCTGGTGCAAGCTTTGTTAATTGACACCCAGAGGGTAGCTTGCATGTCGAATTTCGTCGTTCCTTTGAACGCTATGAAAGTCAAGGGGGTTAGATACCTAAACTCCTTGACACTACAGCGCTTTCAAGTAGAGAATGGAGGAACTTTGTGTTGGCGGAAAATCCCGAGATTAATTTTGCCATTGAACACAGCCTACTGAATTCAAATGGGTTCTTTAACATGCCAACAACGTATGACATGAGTATCGTGATTTTTGTCGCCTTCAAAAATCACTTACCATGGTCAGGAGCGAACCTGCAATCTTGGGGTTGGTAGTCCGACACTATAACCACTCACCCACCGTGGCATGCATTCCCTGCATTTAGGCCCTTTGGCCCAAATCTACACCGTTTCACCGATCTCAACCAAAATTTGTATATTTACCCTATGGAACACTGCGACTAACACTGCCTGCTTGAAATTTCGGACAGACCACGCCATTCCCTGCATTTAGGCCCTTTTTTCACAAATCTACACCGTTTCACCGATCTGAACCAAAATGTGTATACTTACCCTTTGGAACACTGCGACTAACACTGCCTGCTTGAAATTTCGGACAGACCACTCCATTCCCTGCATTTAGGCCCTTTGGCCCAAATCTACACCGTTCCACCGATCTCAACCAAAATTTGTATATTTACCCTTTGGAACACTGCGACTAACACTGTCTGCTTGAAATTGCGGAGAGGCTACTCCATCCCCTGCATTTAGGCCCTTTGGCACAAATCTTCACCGATCTGAACCAAACTTTGTATACTTACCCTTTGGAATCCTGCGAGTAACACTGTCCACTTAAAATTTCGGACAGACCACCCCATTCCCTGCATATAGGCACTTTGGCACAAATATACACCGTTTCACCGATCAGAACCAATATTCGGAAACTTACCCTTTGGTACCCAGCGAGTAACACTGTCTGCTTGAAATTGCGGACAGACCACTCCATTCCCTGCATTTAGGCCCTTTGTCCCAAATCTACACCGTTTCACCGATCTGAACCAAAAGTTGTATATTTAACCTTTGGAACCCTGCGAGTAACACTGTCCACTTGAAATTTCGGACAGATCACCCCATTCCCTGCATTTTGGCCCTTTGGTCCAAATCCACACCGTTTCATCGATTTCAACCACAATTTGTATATTTACCCTTTGGAACCCTGCGAGTAACACTGACCACTTAAAATTTCGGACAGACCACCGCATTCCCTGCATTTAGGCCCTTTGGTCCAAATCTACACCGTTTCACCGATCAGAACCAAAATTCGTATTCTTTCCCTTTGGTGCCCTGCGAGTAACACTGTCTGCTTGAAATTGCGGACAGACCACTCCATTCCCTGCATTTAGGCCCTTTGGCCCAAATCTACACCGTTTCACCGATCTCAACCAAAATTTGTATATTTACCCTATGGAACACTGCGACTAACACTGTCTGCTTGAAATTTCGGACAGACCACGCCATACCCTGCATTTAGGCCCTTTTTGCACAAATCTACACCGTTTCACCGATCTGAACCAAAATGTGTATACTTACCCTTTGGAACCCTGCGAGTAACACTGTCTGCTTGAAATTGCGGACAGACCACTCCATTCCCTGCATTTAGGCCCTTTGGCACAAATCTACACCGTTTCACCGATCTGAACCAAACTTTGTATACTTACCCTTTGGAACCCTGCGAGTAACACTGTCCACTTAAAATTTCGGACAGACCACCCCATTCCCTGCATTTAGGCACTTTGGCACAAATCTACACCGTTTCACCGATCACCCGATCAGAACCAATATTCGGAAACTTACCCTTTGGTACCCAGCGAGTAACACTGTCTGCTTGAAATTGCGGACAGACCACTCCATTCCCTGCATTTAGGCCCTTTGTCCCAAATCTACACCGTTTCACCGATCTCAACCAAAATTTGTATATTTACCCTTTAGAACACTGGGACTAACACTGTCTGCTTGAAATTGCGGCGAGGCCACTCCATCCCTTGCATTTAGGCTGTTTGGCACAAATCTACACCGTTTCACCTATCTGACCCTAATTTTATGTACTTACCCGTAGAACCCGACAAGTAACACTGTTCACTTTTAATTTCGGACAGACCACACTATTCCCTGCTTTTTGGCCCATTGGCAGAGAACTAAACCGTTTCACCGATCTCAACCAGATTTTACATAATTACCCTTTGGAACTCGACGAGTAACACTGTCCACTCGAAATTTCGGACAGACCACTCCATTTCCCGCATTAAGGCCCTTTGGTACAAATCTACATCGTTCACCGATCGAAAACAAAGTGTGTATACTTACCCTTTGGAACCCGATGCGTAACACTGTCCACTTGAAATTTCTGACATACCACTCCATTCGCTGCATGTAGCTCAGGAATTCCTCGGGGTTGCCAGCTTCCTAACTCACCAGTCATGAGCCCTTGAGGGTGTACCAGAAGTGGTGGGTCTACACACACCCTGCCTCTTTGAGGGCCTTGAGCAGAAGACAGGAGATATTATGAAAAGGAAAAGAAGGCAGACCCCTCGAAGAATGAGGGTATCAGGAAAGATGAGACAAAGCCAGTTAAGGCGGGAATTTGAAAGACTCCCTAGCCCTCGGATACCATAATATAGTCTGGGTCGGAAGAGAACAAGAGTTGACCAAGGGAGGCCGACAGGAAAGAGAACTGAAATGAGCCCGGCACCAGTAAGTAGAAGCGATGCCAGACTCAGCCGGGGTTCCGTGGTCGCCAACCCACGTCCCACAAGTTGTGAGACCCTGGGGGGGGTCAGTTGTGAGAATAGCTTGCTGATTCATCGCGAGGTGACTTGAGAGTACTTTCTCCTGCTGTCTATGCTGATGCCAGCACAGGGCCGTTGCGAAACAGTGAGTGATTCCCGGTCAATCTGTATAGGACGGGGAACCCCGAACGTGTGTCATCATATTTCGTCATCATCTGCGATCATCTCAAGTTCGTGCAGCTTGGACCTATATTCTTTGTCTTTGCCGAGCAGTACGCTCTTTCACTAGACGCATCCAGTACAGGCCTAAGCCAGAAAATAAGGTTGAGACTTTGGAAGACATCGAAGCTAGACACCTGAATTACCTATATCAGTATTAAAATAACTCCATGTTCGTTTAGTAGTCTTTTTTTCATTACCTTATTATTATCATCATAAGTGCAAATGACGTAGATGTTACGCGCATCATACCAATAATCACCGCCGCATAAAGTCTTTCTCGACTATGATTTTTAAAATATTTATTTTTGGTTGGTTGGTTCTTAAGTTTAGGGGCTGCGACAACGCGGTCATGTAGCCCCGTGTACTTTGGGTGTGTGTAGAATCTGTCTGATAACCGGTGTTAATTGTGATGACTGTATTAGTGTGTGTTATCTGTTTTTTAATTTAAGTACAAACTGCAACTTAGAATTCTTCAAATAGTTCGTACTTTTGCCGCCAAGCGCCACCGTTAACGACTACTAGGCCAAGTTCGGAACTTAGCTACTAGACGCCACTGCAGTCGGCTCTTGGCAACGGACGTAGACATCTATGAGCGTTGTTTACCTATTCAATTTAGCTTCACACAGGTGTAATTAGTGGAAGGTTCTTTAACATGCCATAAATCTGACATGGGACCGCTGGCTTTACTTCCCCTCCGGAGAAAGGCATACTGAGGGATTTTTAACGCTCTTAAAAATCCGACGGCTTCGGCCAGGTTTGAACCCGCTATCTTGGGCATAGAAGCTCAGCATGCTACCAAATACGCCACCGAAGCCGCCATATAGTTATTTTTATTACAGTACATTGTGTACATTATACGTTGAAGTGTCAAATCAATACCGGTAGTAGTTTCCCTTATCATCCTCATCATAAGAGCAAATGACCTACAGTAGATGTTACGCCCATTACACCATTAATCACCACACACAATAAGTCTTCCTCGCCTGTGAATTTTGAAATATGTATTTCTATTACGGTAGTTTGTAAGTTTGACGTGTCAATTCAACAGTAGTTTTTATTATCATCCTTATCAAAAGGGCAAATGACCTAGATATTACTCCCTCATTGTCTTTGGGGGCAAATGACTTAGATTTTAAGTCCATTATATTTCTAAGGAGACCTTAAAACATTATCATCATTCCACCGGGCGAAGCCGGGTACTACTGCTAGTGATCTATAAATTGTAGACATTTAAGTGTGTTATTATTAGTATAACTAAGAAAGTGTTTTTTCTTTTCACAGAGCAACTTTACACCGTAGTAGGCACGCAGCCTTTTGGATTTAGTTTTCTGGCAACTTGTTTTAACTTATTGACTAAAATATTTCTAAATGCAGACAATCCATACCTCCATTAGGATTTGGGTTCCATAATTCATCCAAAATGAGGTTCATTCGTTTGTGAAATTGAGGTCATACCCTTTCAGTGGTTACCGTATGATACTTTACGTTGACTAGGGTGAAGATGTAAATGAGCATTTAAAAAAGATATTGTCGCCAGTTGTTTGGTTTATTAACTTAAGGTGATATTTTCCATAGGTACTGAAAACTAAGCACGGTTGGATTTTAAGGTGGAACCGCGTGTTCTATCAAATATCGCTTTCTTGCAATACCTGGAATATGTATATAATTATAAAATGATTATTGGTTAAATAAGTTTTAATAGATAGGCTATTATAATTATAATGATTAAATAAATATTAAAGAAGAAAAGACGCGTTGTTGGTAAATATTAGGCCTAACGGTACGGCGAATAGCCTATAACTCGTTGTTTCCGTCACAATTTAGCATTTAAACAGATCACGTTAATACTGTACATAATAAATTAATATAACAACCAGATAGCAAATTATAATAATATTCTCACATACCGGTATAACTTATTTAATTTGCACCAACTTAATACTGTACAATTATTGTAGTCTTATGATATGTTAGACCACTGCCGTTTGAAATGTGCAAATCGCACACTTGGTAAGCAAGTTGTTTGTTATGGTCGTCTCTGATGCGAAGTTTTACTAATTACTCTTTTAGGAGACACTTGTCTTTGGAATATTCATGAAAGGCCAAACCTCTAGTTCTTATTTCATAAGTTGAATGCCTAAAAACAAAACCACAATCCAAAATAATAAAGAAGATAATCACGAACGATTCACTGGCAATGAAAATCATATGGAGATTCGCGGACCGGAAGTTCGCTATGCATAAGCTTCGGTGCCATTTTAACCTGTGGAAACTCTATAGTCTATACGGTTACGGTACCATACAATTCAGACACTTCCTGTAAACATTTGACACTCCTATTATGTACTCTCTCTACCCTCCTCAGTAAAACAGTCATTTTTATCAGCTCTCCTCAGGTAAGCGGTATTTTATTTGTGTTCATAGCATCTCATCTGCGAGAGAGTTCACTCATCTCCGCGCTCTTTGCTCATGCTACGGATTAGGCCTAAATCGCGCCATCACCCGTGGGCTGCGTAGGTATCTCCAAAAATGCAGTTACACTTACGCCAGAAAATCTTGATTCACGCTTTAAGATTCATTTTTCAACCATTCGGTATGCGAACTCTAGTCTTAAAGAGTTCTAAAATATACGGGAAATTGGTGGATTTTCGTGCAGGAAATATACGGGAATTTAAAAACAGGTCATCGCTCGACACTCTGGAGGGTAACCGAGGAGTAGTTTCCAGGTACCTCCCTTGTCTATCCTAAAAATGGTCGTACGTAGTTTCCCATTTCTACTCCAAACACATATCGGGATGATAGCCTACCTAACATGCCAAATTCACATTCCTACAAATTCTAGCCCCGGAAACACTTACACACCCTAGCAATCACCACAATAACGCAGGTTATAAGACAGCTCACACACTCGAGTACACGGGGCTGATGACAACGATGCTCCCAACTCCCTAAATAAAACAACTTAATCTCTTCATTATTAACAGGGATATATTCAAATATCTCATTCCCAAATTGAGACCTATTAATCTTCAATCCAGAAGACCAGTTACAGGCCCAGAACCCACCAGAGAACATCGCACAGCTCTACTAGGTTTAGCAAGGGAACATCATGGCTGGACAGTTCAACAATGGCAACAAGTGTTGTTCACCGATGAGTCGTGATTTGGCCTCCGATCACCTGACGGAAGAGAGAGGGTCTGGAGAAGGCCAGGGGAAAGGTAACCCCTTGCACATTCTCATCCAGGACGTCTTTTCAGAGTTGTTCTGTGATGGTGTGGGCAGGAATCAGTATGGCTGCAAGAAAGGATTTGGTCTTCGGGGAGAATGGGACCCTTACCGCACATCGGTATGTGGAGGAAATCGTTCTGGAGCATGTTGTGCCTTTCGCTCCATTTATTGGTGATGATTTCACACTAATGCAGGACAATGCACGCCCACATGTTGCGAGAGTTCTTGGATGAAGCAGGGATTCATGCTATGGCTTGGCCTGCTCGAAGCCCTGATATGAATCCTATTGGGCACGTTTTGGACCGGCTGGGGAGAAGAGCCCGTCAGTGCCATCCAGTGACCGTACAGGACCTACGGAATGCCCTCCTGGAAGATTGGGAGATGATTCCTCAACAGGACATTACAGCATTAATCTGGAGCATCCCTGAAAAGTCGAATGCAGTCATTGGTGCAAGAGGTGGCAATACATGCTTTCGAACATGTGAACAGAGGTCTCCGAGGTCTGTGAATTCAAGTGTGAAGTGTATAAAATCAAAACAGAAGTGCATTACCTTTATGAGCTTACATTATTTAAATGACTCATGGTGGTTCCGTATTGTTATGTTAGAATAGTTATTAACTAGAAATGAACATCTGCCTGAATCAATAATATACAGATAAAATTAATTATTGAACTTGTTTACAGTACATGTTTCGGGGATTAATTATATTTTATCCCCTTCATCAGCTGTTGAAAAAACAAAAAACTAAGCGTAGCATAGTAATAATATACGTGTTTAAAACCTAATATGGTGCACCATAAAATTTAGGGTATAAGAATAGAATAAAATGAAGAGAAACAGATGGTGACGGTGATCAGTTGCTCATGGCAAATAGTAGTTCCTTGAAATGGTAGATATGTAACACCAATACTTCACCAATCCACTTTGTTTTGAAGAGCTATATTTGGATATAAGCATACAGGCTCTTCATTGGTTATAAAGCTACACGGATTGGTGAAGTATTGGTGTTACATATCTACCATTTCAAGGAACTACTATTTGTCATGAGCAACTGATCACCATCACCATCTGTTTCTCTTCATTTTATTCTATTCTTATGCCCTAAATTTTATGGTGCACCATATTAGGTTTTAAACAAGTATATTATTACTGTGCTACGCTTAGTTTTTTGTTTTTTCAACAGCTGATGAAGGGGATAAAATATAATTAATCCCCGAAACATGTACTGTAAACAAGTTCAATAATTAATTTTATCTGTATAGTATTGATTCAGGCAGATGTTCATTTCTAGTTAATAACAATTTCTTGAGCTTACTCTAAATTTCCCGCTCTTTCCTTGAAGTGTGCATCTCGGGCTTAATTTGTTTATTATCGTCTTCTTTTTTAAAATTGTTAGTCACCTACATGGGATCGTACTACAATATGCATCATTATATAGTAGATTAGTGTCATAAATTTAAAATAATTTTGAGTTTTTGTAAGAAATTGAAGTGTTGCGTTTTTCATGCCGGTCAGTGTAAATTGTTATATACAAATCCACTGAACCTAAAATGAACCTAAACTAGTTGAAACCCGTCAAATCATTACTGTCAGTGGGAAAATATTTACTGAAGGATTTCCTTATATACGAGAGATTTTCAAAGTGAAATGCTATGTCCTGTGGTTTCGGATTCAATGTAAAAAGAAGGTTCCGTGGCCGATACGATTACATTTTGGGGCTATTGCGACTTTAAGGGCGTCGAAAGACATTGAAACATATAACTGGTCATGACTGAAAACTAGCTGAGGTAAATAGAGGCTTACACATTCCCTAGTTTCCCCTTGAGCTTTATTGATTGTGATACAGAATTCCAACTTAAAGAAAATTGAAGTGTTTTATCGGATGGTGTTAAATGAAGTTGAGTTATTAGAGCTTTCTGCCTAATTTGATCTCTTTATTATTCATTTATGAATTACAATGCAATTCCATGCCCAATCTAATTTGGGCACACTCGTGTTGACCAATTGTAAATCTTCTAATAGATTTGATCTCTGGGCAACTTCCACATAGGTTGACGAGGTGGTAGATTGAAGAAAGTGTTAAGATTAGTATGATACTCTTCTTGACAGAACTTTACTAGTCAATTACCTCACTCATTCCATTCACCTAGTCCAAAATCTCCCACTATAACTCCAGTTCTTCCTTCAGCTACCTTCACATTGAAACCACTGATTCAAATCCTGATTCTTAGTCAACTGAATTGTTTCCTTGACACTTTTGTAGAACTTCTTGATCTCTTCAGTTTCTTTATCTGCAGTAGATGCATTCAAAGGGCTAACTCTGAAGCTGCAACAATGTAACCCAATCTGAGAGAGGCACAAAAGTTTTCACTGTACGACTAAACTGTTTTGAAATAATCAGAGCGACACCGTCTGTGCAGGATCACCTATCCCCGCATAATACACAGTGTGATCACTGGATTTGAACTGCCCACATCCAGGCCATCTGCTCTTGCTCACACAGAGTGTTTCAATGTTCAATCTTTCCATTTCATTGTAACATGTTTTTCTAGGGGGTTTTATGCCACTAACACAAGTTAGTTGGACTATATCATATTTGTTAAACGTGGCAATAATCCGGCCAAGTTAAATTATTTCAGTTTATTCAATTTTATATTTCACATTATTATTATTATTATTAATATTTATTACGTCATTTTTTTGTGGAGCTTTTAAATTTGGAAGATTACAGATAGGATTTCTACTAGTAGAAATCCGTATCTATATTGGATGATTCCAATATATAAATTGCACGGCAAATCATTTCATACGTAAAGACGGGGTTTTATTCATTAGGGCTAAGAGAGAGTGGTGTGTGACTCACTGGGTATTTCAATACAAGAATAGATTGGAGTACAATAGAATTACGAAATCCGAGGGAACACTTCAAACCAAGAAAACGAGGTATGATTTACGTCTTGCCCGGTAAAACGGAAATGTACAGGGACGCTTCTTGTCCTGGGGAAGGAACCTCATGGCGCGAAGAGCCACGTGAGGTGACCAGCCAATCAAGGAAGAAGAAGCAACGTAGGTCGGGTATGGCGAGAAACGTAACGCACGCGGATTGGTCGAAGCAGCTAGGCCGCGGTGTGAAGCTAGACTCTGGTGGGAGAAGCTGGAAGTCGATATAGTGAACACGCTGGTTGAAGAGAGGACATTTATTAAGACTCTACGCTTGGTGCAGTAAGCACGTACCTCAAGTACCGCAAGTCCCAAGTGGGACAATTTATTCACGCTAACTCCGCTGATCACATCAGATCATGGGTTCCACGCGTCTTGCAGTGCTAAGGCAGGCGACGTGTTGTGGTTTAAGGACTATACTCCACCACAAGCAGTAACGTTAACTTCTAATCTACGAGGAAGAACCTGACGCCGTCGACTCCATTGATGACCATCAGACGCAACGAGACTTCAAGCACATGGGAGACAATGTTTTCTGTTGGTAAGTTCATGTAATCTACGACACACACTCTCTGTTTTTTTGATAGGGCCAATTTAAATTCTTTAAGCATAAATTTGGAAATAAGTTAGATTCACGTTATTCTCCCGACCGGCGTATTAAGTAATTTTGTTCGTGGCAATGGTTAAAGTAGTATGCTCCGTTAACAGTGTTAATTTTATTCAAGATGCTGTCATGTTTTCTAAGTATATTAAATTCAATTTTTACAAAGTAGATTCTTTGATTCCAGTAGGTAGCAATAGTTGTAATACCACATCCTTCTCCACAATCAAATGTTGTCTGGGTTGATGATCCAATCATCCCACGGCCTAGTCATTAAGAGTTTCTCATATGTTCTACTCACGCTAGGGGTCGATATTCAGTATATAAAATTAGCTTGGAACACAGTGTATCCGGCTTGGCGCCCAACATAGATCAAACTTAGCAGTAGTATTTTCTGGTGAATAGTACGCCCAAGTAATCACATAACATCATGAATGCCATTGAAAAACTTGCTTGCTTCAAACATACTTCCGATGTTCCATGTTGCTATCCTAGTGGCTGACTGGGAGATTTTTAGCATCCTTGGACCCTGCCGGGGACCGAGGGTCAATGTTTCATTGTTCTTGCCCATAATTAATATACTAGAGACAATAATAATATGTTGGTATCCTGTTGCCTTCTGTATGTACCACCCACACCGCTGATCCAGCACTGCGTGGCACTATCAAGTTCTGACCCCTTTCAGTGTACAAATTCCTCCTCGGTCTCAGTCCGGTATTGAAGCTACTTCCTTCCAACGAGTTGGTTCCAATGACATTCCTACAACTGTGGGACCATCACCCATCTGATATCAGCTCCAAAACTGGAACAGACACCTTTTGCTCAATTAATCCCGAACACTGGACTGCCTCTTCCACCAATTACACCGTAGCAGCAGTGGTGTAACAAGGTCTTCACCCATCACACCGAACATGCGCCCTCTTCTTTTGTCTCCTGGAGAACGGGTGCCCCAGCATTTGGGGCAGATGATCTCGTAGTTCCGCCCCTTAAAAAAACAATAACTAACTAAGCATTGTGGGGTTTGAAGCCATTTTTCCAGTGTTGCCTTAGTAAACAAGAGTTTTTGTGCTTTTCAGTCGGTCAACATGAATGTACCCAAAAGAGCTGGGTTATGCCCTAATCCTGGAATAAATTACATGAGATTAATAAATACACTAGGATGCCCTAATCCTTTTTGGGTACATTCGTGTTGACCGACTGAAAAGCACTAAACTCTAGTAACTAAGCATTATAAAGCCCCCCAGGAACTCGGCTAGCTGTTGGTCTATAGGTTGTATTGGGTATTTCAACCAGCCTTACATCCCCCTATCCGCTACCTGGGGACAGGTTCTCCCCTGAGTGCCCAGAATACTGGTCATTTTGTAATCTGTTGGGTTCATATCATGACAATAACTTTTTTTCAAGAGCTTTCATTCAGATCCATGGGCAGCACTTTGTCAGACGTGAACAATAACTACAGTACAGTAGAACCTCGGTAATCCGAGGTAATTGGGACTAAGAGGAGCTCGAATTTGGGAAATCTCGGATTACACAAAGTTACGAAATTTAAAGACTTTTTATTTAAAATTAGATGCACGAGAACCTTGTGTTTAAATATTCTTACAGTAAACGGCATTATTTCATCAGTTATCGTATGTGTTGCATTTAGGCTTTGTTTCAGAAATAAAAACAATATTCTACAAAAGAAATGCAAATATGTATATATTTTCTTAAAGTACAGAACGATATTTATTATGGTGTTACGGCTGTGAGTTTGTGTTGTCGCTCGCCGCATGAGTCACAGCTCCCCTGGGCTGTGTGTGCTCTGCCTCAGTGTATTACGTGCGCGTTACGTAACGGGCTGCGAAGTGAAAGGGATGGTCCAGAATATTCGTGACCCCGCCAGTGAAGGAAATGTCGAGAAGCCGTGTGTCCTGGACGATTCTAGAATTCATTGAGTCACCAGCCTGCTATATAAGCGGCTTCAACAGTAATGGGCCGAGCTTTCTGTGGGTGTGTGTTTCTGAGCTAGTGCGTGTTTTCCTGAGCGACAGAAGTGTGGTGACGAAGTGCCGTGCGAGTTACGAAATCCAGTGACATTGTTTCTCCCAGCTTATGAACAGCCTGCAGCAAGTGATCGTAAGTAACTGTAGTCGGTGTACATAAGGGAGAGGAGCAGGTAGTTTCTGTCAAGGCCACCATACTCATTAGGACGGATTAACTTCTGTGGTCTGTTGTCAAGTGAAAGGGCCAAGAGCGCTCAAGGAAGAGACTTGAGGAAACTGGAGTAAGGTTCCAAATGCTTGTATTTGCTGATGAGTAGTGTAATTTTCTGGCCGCAATAAAGTTAATTATTTCTTTAAAGAAACAATCTGTGTTGTGCTTCAACCCACCGTAATCCAGTTAACAAAAGTGCCACTAGGGGGGTGGCACGTAACAACTGGTGTCAGAAGCCGGATTACGAACTCAAGCACAAGCACAACACCTGACGGTCCTGGTTTCAAAACCCGAGCAGGTCATTTTTTTTAAATTTTCCTGTGAGCGCATGCCCCTTACAAGACAAACATCTAAAATGGAAGAGCAATTCGCAGCATTGCTAGAAAAGTTAAGTGGCATGGAAACCAAGATAGAAGACGGCCAGAAGAAGATGGAAGACAGGCAGAATAAGTTAGCACAGGACCTGAAGAAATTAGAACTGGGTCTGCGTGAGGAAGTCACGGCAGTGGAAAAGAAGTTCGACGCCTTAAAAGAAGAAGTTGCCGAGCTACGCCGACGCCCGCTGACGGGGGTGGATGAGAGATTCAACGCTCTACGAAAGGAATTTGCTGAGTTGCGCCGACACCTGCCGACAGGGATGGAAGATAGATTCAAAGCCCTACAAGAGGAAGTCGCCGAGCTGCGCCGACGCCCGCCGACCGGGGTGGATGAGAGACTCAAAGCCCTACAAGAGGAAGTTGCCCAACTGCGCTAACGCCCACTCACAGGGGTGGAAGAGAAATTCAACGCTCTTCAAGAGGAAGTTGCCGTGCTGCGCCGACGCCCGCCCACAGGTACACCGGGGACATCAGGAACGGGACAGAGCAGAGTGACGCCCCCAACCTTCAACGGAAAGGTCCCGTGGAGCACCTATTTACATCAGTTCGAGGCAGCCTGTTCCATAAACAACTGGAACAGCACGGAAAAGACTACAGCTCTCATTGTAGCGCTGAGAGGGGACGCCCTTAACGTCCTTCAGGCCATCCCGACTGGATCCCAGGACTACGCTTCACTGATCGCCCATATGGAGTCCCGATATGGGGATAGGCATCTTCAGCAGGCCTACCAGATGCAGCTCCGGACCCGGGTACAAAAGAAAGCGGAAACCCTGCAGGAGTTCGAGATGGACATCGCACGCCTCGTAAGGCTCGCCTACCCAACAGCGCCGGCCGACTTTCTGGAACAGATTGCGACGCAGACCTTCACCGACGGGCTACGGGACTCGGACACTCAACAAGCGCTGCGACTCGCGCGCAATAAGACCCTGGCAGATGCGCTGAGCCACGCACTTGAGTTCGAGACGGCGAAACAGGCATCTAGAATGCACGCGCGGGTGCGTCAAGTGGACGTCGACGAACCAGCAAAAACCAACGAGACCAAGCCCCTGGCCGACGAATTGATGGAGGCTCTAAGCTGCACTACCAGCAACGACACAGCCGGAAGACAACTGGAGAGGCGGCCTGGAAGAGGACTACCGACCTGCTGGACCTGCCGTAAGAGAGGCCACCTGAGCAAGGACTGCGGTGATCGCCGCCGCCAAGGGTTTCCGTCGGGACAGTCAGTCGTAGGCAAACCGCGCGGCCCAGGAAAGCAAGTATCAGCCAGCCTTGGGGGGCAAAGGTTGGCTTGTGACAGTCGTCAAGCCCCGGCAGTCCAAGTTCGTGTGACGAAGTTACGGAGGGACAATAGCAGCCTGATGGTCGACGGAGTCATCAACAGAGTGAGCTGGCCCATGCTAATCGACACGGGAGCATCGAGGACCATCGTCAGCCCCACCGTGATCCCGAAGTGGAGAGTGCAACCCACACAAAGGAACCTCCTGCTAATAACCGCGACCGGAGAGACCGCACCGGTACATGGCGAAGCATCACTGGAGTTCGTCATTGGTCGACGGGCGATGAAGCATCCAGTGCTTGTGGCTGACGTATCAAATGAAGTGATCATCGGACTGGACTTCCTGGACCAGAACAACATCATCTTGGATCTGAGTACCAACACTCTGCACTTCGGAAGTGAGGAACTTGCTTTGCGACCAGCACACGAGGCCGTCGCCGCACGACGAGTAAGGCTGAGAGAGGACGTCATCGTTCCCGCCAGGACGGAAGTCAGCGCTGCCGTAATTGTCGACGGAACTGCTGAGGGAGTGGCGGCTGTCATCGAGCCAAAATATGAGGACATCCAGACAAAAGGATTGCTAGTTGCCAAGACTCTCATCAACACGACGTCTCGGCCGTACGTCCGCCTGTCCAACCTGAACGACTACGATATTCCGGTTCGCGGGACACCAACCTAGGAGTCTGCGAGCCCGTTACCTGGATTGCCCGCATCACAGACACGACGGACGGACACCTGCAGACGGACAACCGAAGAAGACGCGCCCTGCCAGAAGAACTACAGAAGCTGTACCAAGAATCGCAGGACCATTTAGACGAGGAGCAATCGCACCAACTTCAGGACCTGCTACGCAAATTCCAGGATGTCTTCTCCGTGGGGAGCAAAGACTTCGGTAGGACAAGCTTGGTCCAGCACAGAATCGACGTTGGGGACAGCACACCGATTAGGGCCCCATTCCGACGTGTCCCGCTCGCCAAGCAAGCCGAAGTCGACCGGATGGTAGAAGAGATGAAGGAGCAAGGGGTGATCGAGCCATCACATAGTCCTTGGAGTTCTCCGGTCGTGCTAGTGAAGAAGAAGGACTGTTCTACCAGGTTCTGCGTGGACTACAGGCGGGTGAACGTAGTCACGAAGAAGTACAGCTACCCTCTACCCCGGATCGACGACACGTTGGACACCATATCAGGATCAAGATGGTTCTCTACCTTGGATTTGAAGAGTGGCTACTGGCAGGTGGAGGTCCACCCTAAGGACCGCGAGAAAGCGGCGTTCTCTGTGGGCAGCGGGCTCTGGCAGTTCACCTTCATGCCATTCGGTCTGTGCAACGCCCCTGCGACCTTCAAAAGGCTAATGGAGTCCATTCTGAGGGGACTACACTGGAAGACCTGCCTGGACTACCTAGACGACGTCATCGTTCTGGGAAAAAGCTTCGAGGAGCACTACAGCAACCTGAAGGAGATCTTGATAAAGCTACGGGCTGCCCAGCTGAAGTTGAGCCCCAAGAAGTGTCAGCTCTTCCAAAAGCAGGTCCAGTACCTTGGGCATATTGTCTCCGAGGAAGGGGTGCGCACCGACCCAGAGAAGACCGCAGCTGTGAGGGAGTGGCCAGTTCCGAAGGACAAGTCCCAACTATGAAGCTTCCTGGGACTCTGCACTTGTTACCGTCGCTTCGTGAGAGGCTTCGCCGACATCGCCAAACCTTTACATCGACTGAATGAGAAGGACCAACTCTTCACGTGGGCAGCAGAATGCCACAGTGCCTTCGAACAACTCAAGCAGGCTCTGTGCACCGCGCCTATTCTGGCCTACCCCAGACCTGAAACAATATTCATCGTCGATACCGATGTCAGCGACTTTGGCATAGGGGGGATCCTGTCGCAAGTAGTGGACGGCGAGGAGAGAGTAGTGGCCTACTTCAGCAAGGCCTTGTCAAAGCCAGAAAGAAACTACTGCGTCACCAGGAAGGAGCTGCTCGCCATCGTGAAGACCATTGAACACTTACACAAGTACCTGTACGGGCAAGAATTTCTCATCAGGACCGACCATGCATCCCTGCGGTGGCTCCTGAACTTCAAGCAGCCCGAGGGTCAACTCGCGCGGTGGTTAGAGAGGCTTCAACAGTACAACTTTGAGATTCAGCACAGGAAAGGCCAACTCCATTCTAACGCCGACGCCCTGTCACGAAGACCGTGCCCCGAAGACTGCACCTTCTGAGCCCGAAGGGAGGTGAACACCAGGATACAGTGCCGACGGACTACTGTGGAACTTCAAGGGAACTGGAGCCGCGAATCTTTCACGCGGGCACAAGCAGAAGATGATGACCTGGGACTGATAGCCGAATGGAAGAGGGCCTGTGTCCCCAGACCCGGGTGGAACATTGTGAGTGACTGCAGCCCAAAGTTTAAGTCCTACTGGGCGCAGTGGGACTCGCTGATTGTAAGGGATGGCCTCATCTGCCGCGCCTGGGAGAGCACCGACGGGAAGACATCTCGGGAACAAGTCGTCGTTCCAAAGGCTATGACGGAGGAAGTCCATGGAGGATCATCTGGTGGACACCTAGGGATAAAGAAGACCGTGGAGAAGCTGTGAGAGCGGTTCTACTGGATCGGATGCCGAACCGACGTGGAGAACCACTGCGCGAGGTGCCACGATTGCGCAGCCAGCAAGGGCCCAGGACGAAGACGGCGGGGTCCACTGAAGACCTACAACGTGGGCGGCCCCATGGAGAGAGTGGCCATCGATGTTGCTGGGCCATTCCCGTTAAGCGAGGCAGGGAACCGCTACATATTGGTCGTCAGCGACTACTTCACCAAATGGCCGGAGGCGTATGCGCTCCCTAACCAAGAAGCCGCGACGATCGCAGAGACCCTGGTGAAGGAATTCGTCAGCCGGTACGGAGCACCCCTGGAGCTGCACTCCGACCAAGGGAGGAACTTCGAGTCGCAGGTGTTCCAGAATCTATGCCAGCTGCTGGGAATCCGGAAGACAAGGACAACGCCGCTACACCCTCAGTCCGACGGGATAGTAGAGCGATTCAATTGCACCATCGAGAACCATCTCCGAATAGTCGTCAGCGAGCACCAGAGGGATTGGGAAAAGCATCTTCCACTATTTCTCCCGGCCTACCGCGCCGCCGTGCATGAAGCCACCGGGTGCACACCAGCCCGGGCCATGTTTGGGAGGGAGCTCCGTCTACCTGTCGATATTGCCTTCGGCCGACCTGGGAATGATCCGGTCCCGGTAAGCCAGTATTGTCAAGAACTGGTCGACCAACTGGAGGACGTGCACTCGTTCGCGAGGAGGAAACTGCGGATCGAGACCGACCGAATGAAGACCCGATACGACCAACAGACGGATGCTGGCGGATTCCACGAGGACGACCTGGTCTAACTCTTCAACCCATTACGGAAGAAAGGCCTGTCACCCAAACTGCAGAAGTCCTGGGAGGGCCCGTACCGAGTCGTGAAACGGATCAACGATGTCGTCTACAGGATCCAGCGGAGCCTGAGGGCGAAGATGAAGATCGTGCATCGAGATCGCCTGGCAGCCTACGGAGGGACACAGACGGACCAATGATTGATCGGGACGATCAGCCTTTTAGGAAGGGGGTGGTGTTACGGCTGTGAGTTTGTGTTGTCGCTCGCCGCAGGAGTCACAGCTCCCCTGGGCTGTGTGTGCTCTGCCTCAGTGTATTACGTGCGCGTTACGCAACAGGCTGCGAAGTGAAAGGGATGGTCCAGAATATTCGTGACCCCGCCAGTGAAGGAAATGTCGAGAAGCCGTGTGTCCTGGACGATTCTAGAATTCATTGAGTCACCAGCCTGCTATATAAGCGGCTTCAACAGTAAGGGGCCGAGCTTTCTGTGGGTGTGTGTTTCTGAGCTAGTGCATGTTTTCCCGAGTGACAGAAGTGTGGTGACGAAGTGCCGTGCGAGTCTCGAAATCCAGTGACATTGTTTCTCCCAGCTTACGAACAGCCTGCAGCAAGTGATCGTAAGTAACTGTAGTCGGTGTACATAAGGGAGAGGAGCAGGTAGTTTCTGTCAAGGCCCCCGTACTCATTAGGACGGATTAACTTCTGTGGTCTGTTGACAAGTGAAAGGGCCAAGAGCGCTCAAGGAAGAGACTTGAGGAAACTGGAGTAAGGTTCCAATTGCTTGTATTTGCTGATGAGTAGTGTAATTTTCTGGCCGCAATAAAGTTAATTATTTCTTTAAAGAAACAATCTGTGTTGTGCTTCAACCCGCCGTAATCCAGTTAACAAACGTGCCACTAGGGGGGTGGCACATAACAATACTGTACATATGTACAGTACTGAAAATACGTAATAGGCTACTGTACCTTACTTTCTAAAAAAAGAGTCAATGGGATTTTATTTCTGAAAAGAACATCTGTTCTTAGCAGCATAATCCCGCCACCGTCATAACGTAAGCTGGTGTTACTGCACTCTGTTGTTCCACATATCACAGAGCTAACTAACTCCAGTGCCACCGTTCCTTCAGTATGACTCACTTTGGCCACGCGTAAATCGTCTCCTTCCCATTCATCGCTGCTCTCTCTGCTTTCTTCGTTAATAGCTTCCACAATAGCACTGTCGGTCACTTCATATTGTTCGTCTTGGCACAAACAGTCTTGCGCTTCATTTTCGTCTGCATTCTCACACTCAGGAAGCTGCTGAACGAGATGTAACAACTGTTCAACGCATGCGCGCATCTCCGACAAAGACCTTGGGTAAGCTATGCTTCTCACTGTCATCCACCTCGGATTAAACGGAGGCTCGGACTCCCGGGGCTCGTATTACCGGGGTTCTACTTTATTTCATATTCATCATCATCGAAGTCCCACTCCAGTCATCCGGCTGTGGTTTACAAGCCTCCTCCACTCCTTTCTGTCTTTCCATCTTTCCTGTTCCATCACTTCTACCAATCCAGCTTCTCCAATGTCCTCCAAAATTTGGTCCAACCGCCTTCTTCTCAGTCTTCCAACTGGTCTCTTTCCCTTGACTTCTCTTTCTAATTCCCTTCTTGCTACTCTTTCCTTACCCATTATTTTAACATGTCCGATCCAACGTAACCTTGCTTTCTGTATCTTCTGATTTAACAGTTCCATATTTAACTCTTCTCTGATTTTAATATTTTGAATTCTATCCCTTCTTGTCTTTTTAACTGAAGTTCTTAAAAATTTCATTTCTACTGCTTGTAACTTATTATTTTGCCTTTTATTCGTTTCCAGTGTTTCCGGTCCATATGTTACAATTGGTATGAAATACTGTTTATATAATGTTAATTTGGTTCTCTTGGGTACTTTGTCATCCCATAAAAGTTCTCTGACTTGATGATAAAATGTGGTACCTTGACTTAGTCTGTTATTAATTTCAATGTTGATGTCATTACTTCCATTTATAGTGCTACCTAGATATGTAAACTGCTCTACATTCTATAACCGTGCCCCATCTATGTTCACTTGACTTTTCTTTTTCTCTTTTCTACAGTACATGACAACAGTTTTCTTTTTACTAATTACCATTCCTAACTCCTTCAGATTTTCATTCCAAATGTCCAGCGTCTTTTGTACTTCCTTTTCTCCCTTTCCCCTATTGCAAATACCAAAGCATTCACTTCATCATTACTGATACTCTGTTTTACACGTTTTATAATTTCATCCATCATTATAATGGTGATAATGCACTTCCTTGCTTGAGGCCTTTTTTTTTTGTATAGAATGTTTCAGAGTCACCACTTCCGACTTGTACACTGCTTTTACTCTCATGATACAACATTTTTATCTTATTAATTAATGATTTCGATACATTCCTTTTCAGTAGGCACTCCCATACATGTTTTCTCTTAACTGTATCAAAGGCCTTTTCCAAATCTAAAAATACGAATATGATTTCCTTGTTTCTTTCCTGATGTTTTTCTAATATCATACGTACTGTAAATATCAAATCTAGATCTATTTGGTCTAAAACCATATTGTTCTTCCTCTAACTGCGTTTCTATTATATCCCTCAGTCTTTAGTCTATGATTTCCTCCAATATTTTCAGCCCATGTGATAATAAAGTTATACCGGTACCTCTTTAATTTTCAATTTCTTCCTATTCCCTTTTCTGAACAATAGTATAATGTTTCCTTGTTGCCAATCGTCAGGTATTATTTCATCCTTCCATATGGCATTGAGGACTCTCTATAGCCACTGTAAGCCGATGCCTCCTGTTGCCTTAACAATATCAGCATTGAATTCATCTTTTCCACTTGCTTTACCTTGGGTCATTGTTTTCACTGCCCTTTCAAGTTCCAACCCTGTTATCGGGTTCTCTTATTTTTCTCCAACTATTATTTCCAATTTCTTATCTTCTTCCTCAGAACTGTCATTCTCATTATAAATTTTTTTTTAAATATTTTGCCATCACCTTCTGAAGACCCCTTTCATCATATACGTATTTCCTTGCATAATCGTCGCACTTTTTTAGCCTAAAATTCGTGGAAAAAAGCAGGGTGCGACGATTATGCGAAGAATAGTTAAGTTCAAGGAATATACTGCAGCATTATTTGCTGCACGGGCCAGTCATTCGCGTAGCGTGAATCTGGCGTGAGTCATAGCCTGCTGTCAGAGACAGGCTTCTTTCTTCTAACTTGGTCACGACAGGTTAAAGCTCGCAGAATGCGCTGACGAAGCTGGCCGTTCGCGTTGCTGTTCATAGCCCACACGCATAAAGACGAGATTACTTTCTCCTGACAAGATCACGCCAGATTAGGCCTACAAACTCGCGGAATGTGCGCTGGCCGCTCGCGTCACAGTTCATAGCCCACAGGCACAAAGACGAGATTACTTTCTCTTTACAAGATCACGCCAGATTAGGCCTACAAGCTCGCGGAATGTGCGCTGGCTGCTTGCGTCACAGTTCATAGCCCGCAGGCATAGAAGCGAGATTACTTTTTGCTGACAAGATTACGCCAGATTAGGCCTATAAGCTCGCGGAATGTGCGCTGGCCGTTCCCGTCGCGGTTCATAGCACGCAGGCATAAAGACATTACTTTCTCGTGACAAGATCACGCCAGATTATACGCTCGTGGAATGTGCTAAGTGACGAAGCTTGCCGCTCGCGTCACAGTTCATAGCCCGCAAGCATAAAGATGAGATATTGTTCTTCTGACAAAGTCGCACCAGGTTATAAAGTCGCAGCAGCATGTGCAACTGACTGGCGTACAAATACGAATACCCTATGCGACGATTATGCGATGAAATTTTATAAACCTATTTTAGTGTTCGAGAAGTGGGGTGCGACGATTATGCGAGGAAATACGATATTATGGATCCATCTTCTCTCTCCAATGCCTTGATTTTTTCTTGATTAGTTCTTTTCGATTTTATTACTCTCTTTTTCTTCTATGCTACATTCTGTTTGTGGAGCATACACTTGTATTATCTTTAGCAATTCCTTGTTGATATGTATGTGCATTATTATAATTCTCTCATTAACATATTCCACTTCAGCCATTGATTCCACATTCTGATTCACCATAAATCCCACTCCTTTTGTTTTCTCTTTACTGTTACCCATCCAATAAAAAGTGTATCCCTTTCTTAGTTTCTTCGTTCCTTCCCCTTTCAGTTTTACTTCACTTAATCCCAGGATGTCGAGTTTTCGTCTCTCCATTAGGTCAGTGAATTCAATTTCCTTTCCATTCATTTTTAAATTTTTATTGTTCCAAATCGTGTTTTGTTCTCTGATCTAACATTTGCACGAACATCAGCATTATCATCATACTGTGCAACTGTAGTCAGAGAAGTGTCAATTCCATTTCTATTTTTAAACTTCCATCCGAGGCTTGTATTATAGTTGAAAGCAAGTATACCTTTACTCATCTGCTGACCTGCTAAGCCTAACGCATCTGAGGGTTTTCTTTCGGGGTTTACTCCCTTAGCCTTTGAAGATCCCTCTTCTCCACAAGCCAGTGGTTTCCTCTTCTAATTTTACCCTGAGAGGATGGGTTGCCTCATCCACCATCTTCGCCATTCCGAAGGTCTCCTTCTCTGCCTAAGATGCTGTTAAAGTCTTCACCCTTAACTCTGGGCGTGGGTTCCATGTTATCCCTGTGGGACTGGGTCCCTGCCTGAACTTGGCTCCCCTTCACACCGGGCTACTGATGTGGAGGATACCCACCCTCGCAGAGTGGATGCGCCAGACAAGAATTACTCAAGTGGAAGATAGGGAAGTTGACCCTATTTCCCTTGAGTCTAGTTAATGGTTGCGTATGATGCCACAACCAAAGGCATTACAGATGTAAACCAGATGTTCATCTGCAAAGTACTTGTTTCTCTACCACAACTATTTAAAAAGCACAGCTCATTGTATCTGAAGAGAGATCTGCACTTTTAGGAGCCCATTCATAAGTCACAATTGGAATATAATTGCAAATTGCATTTGTAAAAAACAAACTTTGAAAATGTAACTTTTTAAAGTTTAACCCTTACTGTGCCAAGATGCAGATTCGATCAGCACGCTCTTACGGTCCGTCCACAAGCTTAAGGTCCGTAGCAGGAATGCATCGAATCAGCTGGAGACAGCTGGCCTCTGCGCGAACGACAATAGTGCCAACCTACTACTGACCAGTACGATTTCACAATTGAAACTTAACGAAAGTAGCAGTCAGTAACCATAGCGTGAATAACATCGGTGCTGAGTTGGCAATACCTGCAGCGGCACGTCCACTCAAATCAACGCAGCTGGAATGTCTCTCTCTCCCCTTCAGTCCCCTAAGACCATGAGCTGGTGGACGGACAGTATATGTGTTGTAGTTATGCGGTGTGGTGCTAGATTGCTCTACAAATCGTGTAGTAAGAAGGTAGAATGTAATTCCTTCGTATGTCATCAGATGGCACTGACATAGCTTATTTTTTGCTTGTTTACTAATACATTGCGTGTATAGTCTGTGCGCGCTTGACGTCTATGATCTAATATGGCAGCCACCTTGTTTGTTTATGTCCGTGTGATGTGATTTATTTTTGATCATTTTACGCTCTGACACCTTTGAGTTATTTATCGTGATATATTAAGTCTATTATTATTTCTACTGTACTAATAGTTCAGTAGCAATTTATCTAGGACTTAGTAAAGTTGTAAATAGTACATTTGTCGCAAGACGGCATGCCATCACGTAGGCCTATTTCGGGTGAAGAAATTGCAAAGTAGGCCTACTGTAACAGTATAAATCTCTCTATATATAAAAATGAAAGTTTGTCTGTTTTTTTCTGAATATCCATGGAAATTTACGATATTTGCGCGTTTCAGACTGTTTTATGACGGATGCGTGCAATTTTTTTTTGTCAGTCTGTCTGTATGTTTGTTTGTTTGTCTGTGGACAACTTCGTGACCTTATAACTCGAGAACGGCTGGGTGGATCAACGTAAAATTTGATAGAGATATCCATCAGAGGTACGACACTAATCATTGATGTAACTCTTCTCCATACCTCTCATAAAAGGGGGGCCTACCCCCTTAAAATACATGCTGAAATAGGCGTAGAAGCTCATTTTCAGCCCCTCAATGTGAGAAACAAAACTCGGAGGGCCCCCGAAAACCACATTTTAAGGCCTTAAAACCAACAGTTTTTGAGATATTCCCAGAAAACTAATTTCATTTATTAAGCTACTGAAAGAATGCAAGCCGGTTACCATGGCAACACAATCTCAGAGGTCCATATATTTTCTGTAAGACGCAATGCAATTCCATTTATTACATCACTGTGAAGGTTTGCAAACGGCTATAAGGTTATAAAGGATCCAAATTAAGCTGTAAAATTCATCAATACATACAGTATAATGCGCTTAAGGGGGTCAAGGGGTACTCTAGAATTTTTTCACGCGATTTGCACGTGGGGGTATGGTACAGAAGGTCTATTATATCCCTATCCCTGTATTGTTATATTATTAACTTATTATAATTATTATTATTATTATTATTATTATGGCGTACAACGACGAGACAAAGTTCATTTTCAACCCCATGGTGTCAGAAACAAAGCTCGGAGCCCCTAATGAGCTGTAAAGGGTCCCAGAAAACTACATTTTAAGGCTCTAAAACCAACAGTTTCTTAGATATTCCCAGAAAACTAATTTCATTTAATAAACTAATGAAGAAATGCAAGTCAGTAGCCATGACAACAGTATCTCAAGAGGTGACATCCAACTTTCCATCTATTTCTGCAAGAAGTAATGTTGCTCCATTTATTACATTTCTGTGAAAGTTTGCAAATGGCTAGAAGCAGAACCAACTAAAACTGTAAAATTCATAAATGCGCTTAAGGGGTTCAAGGAGTACCCAGGATTTTTTTCACACCACTTACACGTGCGATATATCATACAGAAGGTCTATTATATCTCCAAACAGCAACATTATTTTCAAAAACTCCTGATTTGAAATAGTATTTTTTGCTGCTTTTAGGAATTGAGGCTAAAGAACTTGAATTTTCTTGCACCACAAGCCTTTATAATTTATAAAAGGGGTCTTCCGGTGGTTGGGGACTTGGCACAACGGTGAGGGTCAGTTTATATGTGACTTGTATTGCGATTCGTCTACGAGGTTTTTAATTTTATTTACAAGTCAGGAAGAACACGTTAGGTAAATTTAGTTAGTGAGAACATATTAACTAATCATTTTTCTTTGTCTACAAACGGGTTCCCATCCCCTAACCATTGCAACAGTAGCTCAATTGATAACGTCTGGTTATTAATACCGAAGACCGTTCGAAGAATGGGTACTTCTGCCAGTACTAATATACAGGGCGCCCGAGAATATTCTCCGCAGTGGGTACGTGCAGGTGTGAGTGGTTGAGTCATGCGTTTTAGTTGGCTGCACTGCACTGTGTCCTTCAAAGCGGGACTTCCCCGTTTGAGCTGTCGGTGTGTATCGTGATAAGCGTGCAGTCTGCATGTCTTCAGCATGTATTGGTCAGCGAGGGTTCAGATAAATTATTATTGGAAGAGTGCAACAGTATACAGGCGGTAATGTTTACTACTGAAGAGAGAGTTTTTTGGTGGAATACGTTTTTCGCGAAGGCGATCGGTTTACAAAAAATGTAAAATTAAGATTTCAGGCACAGTTTCCTAATTCAAAGTGTCCAAATCGTGATACCGTTTGGGATTTGGTAAGTAAATTTCGTGTGACTGGCTCAGTGCACGATGTACCGGGAACAGGCAGGCTTACGCTTTTAACACACGAAAAAATTGATGAAATCTCCGATATAATGCTGCGTAGTCCAAGTAAATCAACACGAAAATTAGCTCAACAAACAGGAATCTCTAAGTCAACATCACATAAAGCTGTAAGAGACAAGCTTCAGTTGTTCCCTTATAGTGGGCGATGTATGGAAGATAGACATATGCTCTCGCGGACTTTCTTGTAGAACTTTTCATGCTGAACAATTCTTACACTCTTAGTATTTAGATATTTTTAATGGTTTGCCCAGCGTAAGCTTACAAAGTGCTCGGACGCCAGGTATTTTTATAAACTTTTCCACTAAAATCGTTACTGCTCGGCTTCCTTTGATCATAAATAAATTATTTTCTACAGAAATCATACTCGATATATCCTTTACAGAATGGTGAAAACCGCACCAAAATCCATCCAGTGGTTCTCGAGTTTACCCGTAACATCCAAGAATCGGGGACTTGGTTTTATACTAAGTAGAGATAGAGATGATGCAAGCGGCAGCTGTGCTACCAACTTAACTGCTGTAGCTAGCTCTCGCAGACGCATGTAGGCGCTGCGGAGAACATTCCCGGACTCACTGTATAAAAATTAGATGATGTGTGTGTCTGTCTGTCTGTGTGGTACGCAATAACGCAGGAACCACTGATCCGATTTAAATGAAATTTTGCATGGATGTAGCTGATTTACCAGGTTTACATATAGGATACTTTTGATTTCGATATTTTGCACTATTAAAAAAAGGCGACCATTTTAGTGACTTCACTACACACTTTGGTTTAAAAATGTCATATTTCCATATCAAATAGAAAGAGAACGCTAAGAAATAGCAGACTTTTGATGGCACATACGAGCTTTAAAATTTAATTTCCTATCCGAAGGGTCCTTATCACTTTTCATAGATCTCCAACGGTTAGCGAGTAAAACCCACATTTGTGAGGTCACTACAAATTTCAAAATTTCATATTTCCATTTCAAATAAAAGAGAACGCTATGAAATAGCAAACTTTTGATGGCACATACGAGCTTTAACATTTAATTTTCTATCCGAAAGGTCCTTATCACTTTTCGTGTATTTCCAACGGTTAGCGAGTAAAACCTAAATTTGTGCAATAAAACACGGTCAACACCGAGCGGTGCAGTATATCTCTCTATATATAAAAATTAAAGTTTGTCTGTTTTTTTCTGAATTTCTACGGAAATTTGAATTATTTACGCGTTTCAGACTGTTTTATGAAGGATATGCGCGGAAAAAATTTTTTTGTCTGTCTGTTTGTCTGTGGACAACTTTGTTCCCTTATAACTCGAGAACGGCTGGGTGTATCAACGTAAAATTTGGTACAGATATCCATCAGAGGTAAGACACTAATCATTCATGTAACTCTTCTCCATACCTCTCATAAAAGGGGGCCTACCCTCTTAAAATACATGCTGAAATAGGCGTAGAAGGATGAGACAATGCTCATTTTCAGCTCCTCAATGTGAGACAAAACTCGGGGACCCTGAAACCACATTTTAAGGCCCTAAAACCAGTCGTTTATGAGATACTCCCAGAAAACTAATTTCATTTAATAAACTAATGAATGAATGCAAGCCGGTAACCATGGCAACAGATTCGCAGGGGTCTATCTATTGCTGTAAGCCGCAATGCAATTCCATTAATTACATTAGTGTGAAAGTTTGCAAACGGCTAGAAGGTTATCTCGGAACCAAATTAAGCTGTAAAATTCATCAATACCTATAATGCGCTTAAGGGGGTCAAGGAGTACGGTACTCTAGAATTTTTTCACGCGATTTACAACTGTGGATGTGGTACGGCAGGTCTATTATATTCCTATCCCTATATTATATTATTATTATTAGTATTATATCATGGCCAACGAGCTAGAGAAAGGTATATAGAGAGGCAAGGAGCCGCGTAGCAGCGCTCTGGGCGGAGGCAACCTGAGTTAAGGCGGCCATGATTTAGAACGTCGTCTGACAAGAGCTTGTTGCGATTATTCGGGTAGTACAGGAACATGCGTCGAATGAAATTTATTTAAAAATACATAGACCATGCCGTCAGTGTTCGTCATTCAATTGTACGAATAGAAGTAATAAGACAACAGGAGTGTCGTTAAATTTGAGTGATATTTACATTTCAGATTCCCTCTGCAGAAGCAGGAACTAACATTTCCACTCTATATACCTTTCTCTAGCTCGTTGGTGATGATGATGATGATAATTGTTGTTTTAAAGGGCCTAACATCTAGGTTATCGGTCCCTAATGGTTTGGGTGAACGTGAAGATGAAAATGAAATGTAAACTATAACTAAAACTAACTTATAGACTAGACTAGACTAGAAGAAGAAACTGAAAATGAAAGGAGAATAGGGCAAATAAAGGACAGGAGGAAAAGAAATGCCCTCAACCCTCGAAGAATAAGGATTGAGGGACTTGGAAGGAAGGAGAGCCATGAAAGGCAGATAGGAAAGTGAAAGAGGAGAGGGTCCTCCCCAGTGGTATTGGATAAAAGGGGGAAAACCGGACCCAGCTCAGGAATCCCTCGGGGTCGCCAACTCCCGAATTCACCAGCCGTGAGCCCCTGAGGGAGTAGCAATATCCAGGGTGCACCAGAAGTGGTGGGGCTACTAACGCCCTGCCTCCTTGAGGGCCTTGAGTAGAAGGCAGGAGATAACAGGAAAAGAAAAGGAAGGCTGACCCCTCGCAGAAGGAGGGTATCAGAAAAGATGAGACAAGGGCCAATTAAGGCGGGAAAGGAAGAGACTCCCTAGGCCTGGGATACCCTAATACCGTCGGGGTCGGAAGAGAAAAAGAGTTGACCAAGTGAGGTCGACAGGAAAGAAGACGGCACTAGTACAGTAAGTGGAAGCAATGCCGGACTCAGCTGGAGCCCCGTGGTCGCCAACCCACGTCCCACTAGATGTGAGCCCCTGGGGGGTATGCATATGATCGATATGTATGTAGAAAATTTTGTTCAATACATTGCAGGAAGTGTCGTTCGCAAAGTGTCTAAAAAAATTAACTTGTATTGAATGCCTAGAAGTTCTTTTATCAGGTCAAGATGTTCAGAAAGAAGGACTGATTAAAGAGAAAGACGTGAAAGATGGCCTTTTGAATCCATCAAATGATGTAGTGAAATTATGTAAAACAGCTGAGATTGTCATCAGGAATAATGACAGTATGTTGCGAAAGAAAACGAAGAATCTCATGCTGAAGTTGCAGACAGATTTCTATGCTATGCTACCGGGTTGTCTGTTTCAGAAATCTGACCATCTATTTACAGCCACTGAACCTGGGGAAAAGTCTCACTCATCGAGCGAATTGTGAAAGTGTATTATAAATGCAGGCTTCACCACTTGTGCAGAAATACAGCTCAACGTGAGAGAGGTCAACAGGTGCGTCAGTTGTACACAAAAATTACTATTTTTAAAGGACAATGAAATCATGCAATGTACTGTGCATAAGCAAAGCAGCGTATTGTTTTGTAAGATGATTGTGTGAGTTTTCGTTCAATGTACAAATTAAATTGTCAGGTCTTGCGTAGGCCCAATCTTATATTACGCCTCGTTAGTCACGCCTCTCCCTAACTGACTCCCACCCTCTTGACAGTGTATATCATGGCGGCTGCCAGTTCAACCTTCTTCCAAAATGGCGGCGCCATTTCCACTCTATATACCTTTCTCTAGCTCGTTGATCATGGCGTACAACGACAAGACAAAGCCCCTCGGAGGCCGTAAAGGGTCCTCGAAAACTACATTATAAGGCTCTAAATCCAACAGTTTCTGAAATATTCCCAGAAAACTAATTTAATGTAATTTAACAATCTAATGAAGGAATGCAAATCGGTAACCATGACAACATTATCTCAAGGGGTGGCATCCAACTTTCCATCTATTTCTGTAAGAAGCAATGTCACTCCATTTATTACATTTCTGTGATAGTTTGCAAATGGCTATAAGGTTATCACGGAACCAACGTAGACTGTATAATTCATCAATGCAATTAAGGTGTTCAAGGGGTAACCTAGAATTTTTTCATGCAATTTTCACGTGCGACATATAGTACAGAAGGTCTATTATATCTCCAAACAGCAACATTATTTTCAAAAATTCCTGAATTGAATCAGCATTTTTGGCGGCTTTTAGCAATTTGGGCCATTTGAGGCTAAAGAACCTGAATTTTCATGCACCACAAGCCTTTATAATTTATGAAAGGGGTCTTCCTGTGTATTGGGACCTAACACAATGTAGAGGGTCAGTTTTTATGCGACGTGTATTGCGTTTCGTCTACAAGGCTTTCAATTCTATTTCACGTCAGGAAGTACACGTTAGGTGAATTTAGTTTGAGAGCACATTTTAACTAATCTTTTTTTTTTCCGACATACGGGTTCATCGTAAGGATGATTTTCTTTGATACTGTGTGGTAGATATACCCTTATTTGGATATCTGGGTGATATGTTGTAGACAATAGAATTGTCTGTCTGTCTTTCTGTGTATCTTTATATACGCCTATAAATCGTGTTCGGATGCTTGGTGCATCGTAAAATTAGGTATGGTAACCATGAGAGTCGGTACACCAATCATTTATAAAACTCTTCACCGTACTTTTCATACAGTAGAAGGGTGGATATAGGGAAAAACTTCTCAAAATACATGCTAAAATAGGCGAAATATAAAAATTATCCTAGAAGGACGACCAAAGCATACGTTGCGCTTCTCAATGTGAGACACAAAATTCCGGAGTCTATAAAGGGTCTCCGAAAACCACATTTTAAGGCCCTTAAATTAACAGTGTGTGTGATATTCCCAGAAAACTAACTTCGTTCTGATAAACTTATAGAGGAATGACAAACCGCTAACCATTGCAACAATAGCTCAATTGATAATGTCTGGTGTTAACACCGAACACCGTTCGAAGAACGGGTACTTCTGCTAGTTGGTATATATGATCCTAAATATGAGTTAACATTAATTATCTTCACTTATACACTTTTGATTTAGTGTACTATGTGCTAATTCATTTCAAATCATAACTATTTTATTTTTTATTAAAAAAAATATTATAATTTTGTGTACAGTATTCCATGAAATATTTTTTGTCAAATGTAAGTCACATGGTTATAGTCCTTGGAGTATATCAAGCTAACATACCAAATTGTATTTCCATATCTTTTAATCTGAGGCTTTTATTAATTTTGTTATGCAGTGAAGCACAATCCATTGAAACATGCCTGGCATTCTATGCATATGATTACCTGTTTGGGGTCGGCATCCAAAGGGTTAAGTAATTCTTTTCAAATATGTTTCAGAATTTAATACGCGCATACAATTTATATCTATTTACTGTAGAATAACAAAATCAGTTTTTTTTAAAATATTTCTGGTTGGATGTGTGTATTATATAAAATGGATTGACTGCAGGAGTCTTACGAGGTGGGGCCATAGTGTTTCTAAACCATTTTCCCACAGAGTATGCCTAGTTTTGACTCTGCTCCTATTCACAAACAGTTGTGCTCTTTCTTTCCAGATTGTGTGGAGTGGGTGGATCCTGTTATAAATCATAATACTCAGCAGGTATGCTTTTCATTATCTTATCTTGAGGAATAATCACACAAGAATAATTTCTATTTTTAATATTGGTGCTGTTTTTTTGTTACGTTGCTGAAATCACAGTATACTTTAAGTATTATTTTTAAATTTTTATAACACCTTAAGTGAATTTTATTCACCGCTTTAAACTCAGTTCATTGTTGTTTTTCTTTGCTTAATGAACTTATATGCTCGCAGACCACAGACGTATCTTGAATTAAATGGTAACTAATTTTTACTTTATCCTTAGAGTAGACACCCTGTATACAGCAGGCATTTTCAACCTTTTTTAGACCTTCATGCCATACCAAGTACCCGAGCACCATTAAATTGAATAAAATAATGCTACAAACATGCTCCTTTCTTTCCTTTGCCTATACCTCTCTTCCTCTGAAGTGCCGAAATAGCTAGGGATTCACCGCTCGCCAGGCAACTGCTTGCATGACTCGTATAGATAAGATACAATTATGTATGGACAGACAAGTCGAATCAGCATCTTCCGTGTTGCTCATAAAACAGGGATGTCTAATTATTCTTACTGTAGATTAAAAATACTATTTCACAAAATAATAAACTTCTGACTGTCAAAACTTGTAATGAAAACACTATTACAGTGAAACCCCTCAAATCTGAACCCCGGAAATCCGAAATCCCGGGTAATCCGAACGACTTCTTTCCGACAATTTTTAGTTAGAAAAACACATGCAAAAAAAAGAGAAAATTATTTGGTCATAAAACAATTATACATTCGACATTATAACCTTAATTTACATCATTATTTGAGAAATTAACAAAGAAGTACAGTTGGCATACTGAACATACACGTTACAAACTTATCTTATCGAGGATTGAAAAACGGAATAGTTGGTTATTGTAATTCCGTACGTTAATCACTTTGCAAAAACAATGAAATGACAATAGAAACACACAAAATATCACGCAATCTTTCACTAGAAATCAGTTATCTTCAATTGTCGAAGTGATGAAAATCTTCCCGCGGAGATAATTGAGCGCCAGCGTCGCATGAACATGACATCGTTTGGCATGGCTGCAGCATGTTGTTTTACGAAGCGCAATGCGACGTCAAGAGCAGATGCAGCTTCAGTATAAGTCACATTGTCTGTCGAAGTTTCTTCATCCTCACTCTCACTAGCCTATCTCACTCAATGTACAGTCCGATACCGTAACGAGGGCTGGTTATTATGTTAGGTTATTCAAATTTTTCAGATAATCCAAACAAATTGAAATCTGAACAGGCTACAGCCCCAATTAGTTCGGATTTGAGGGGTTTCAATGTATTCTGTTTCGTGCAACAGAATTTGAATTGAAAAATTATATCTCACGGGAGTTTGTGCTCGTGAGCACTTTTTGGCTCGTATGAAGAGAGCACCAGGTGAGAATGCCTGGCATACAGGGTGTTTCAGAGACAAGTACAAATATTTTTACGGCTAGTCCTGGATTCATATGACGTGGAAGCAATGCCCTATTTCAAATACAAAATAGTATGTTAAAAATATGTTGTTTCTAACTCGGGTAGCATTTAATGATGAGTGACTTAGAGCTTTGCTCACATACAATACATTGCTGTGTGACACTGTTTGCTCGTAGAACGTTTACATACAATTTATGCAGACATACTACCAGGAGTTGTAATGAAGTGATGTTTTTAACACATGATGCTCCTTTCTCAGACAAAGCATTTGCTCTTTTCAGAAAATGTTCGACATTCATTTGTACCTCAGTAAGATTAGTTGTACTTATCTCCAAACACATCAGTGCACAGATATTTTACGACATATGAGTGTCCAGTATGCATGAAACATTTCGTAAGAACATCACTATAGCTTCTGGTGGTATGGATGCATAAATTGTACAGAAACATTCTACATACAAGCAGCAAATGGTTTCACACAGGGACATTATGTAATGTTTGTCAGCAAAGCCCTATGTCATTCATCATTGTACTACCTGAGGCACAAACATCAGGTATTTCCTACATATTTATTCTATATCTGCAATTCTTGAAATAGGAAATTGTTTTCGTGCCACATGTATTCAGGACCATGCCAACAATATTTACAATTTACCTCTGGGATATGACACTTATCTCTGAAACACCTCGTATAGCATAAATTGCACATACACTTTCACTGAAGAGTGATATCCACCTAGTGTTCAGTCTCGAGTCTCCTGAGAAGGAACTTAGCATGCTGATGATCCCATTATTACAGCTAGAGCTACTCCCTCTCAATACTTCTTTCCCTTACATTGTCTCCTATTGTAGGTCTGCATGTAATCCTCTGGCCCATTAATATCCAGGTTTGCCACTTCCCCTGGTATGACATTCCACTTAGTTTTGTAATATTTTATTCTTGGCTATACATTTCATGTAAATGTTATAATTTTCAGGAATCTAGAAGTGGTATCAACAAACGTCAGTTGAAGATAATGCTCTCATCTGTTGACGTAAGTACAGATTTTCTGTACAGTATCCCCCTCACCCTTATTTTTTCCCCCCTTTAATAATAATAATAATAATAATAAAATTCTTCTTCTTTGTATTTTGTTTTTATACTTGTGCTATTGTTAGTAATTTTGTGTAGATTTGTTGGTAAGTAAAGGCTAAGGAGATATAACCATCTGATCCGTGAGTTCACAAAAATATCCGTGTAGCCCTCCCAATTCATGAAGACATGCTTCATAAATTTGGTCGACTAAAATCATGTTCTCCATCTGTATTAAATGCCCAAGAGTTGGTTAGGAGAGGGTTTAACATTTCATCAGAATGGTAACAGAAGTGGAGCAATGCAGCTCCGAAGGAATGGCAGTCACTGCTTTGTTCCAGACACCCACCAGCAGGTTTTGATCTGCCACGTAAAACGTGGTTGCCCTTGACACGGTACGAACCAACCATGGGCGGTGTGGCTCGTTGCTGCATAAGTGGGGCATGACAACGTTGCCTAAGTGTGACTGTGCTGCACTAAGACAAACCATCCGTCACACTGTTACAGAGTGTTGTAACAGGGCATACTTGGGATTGCTGGATGACTTTGGCAAACCTCTATGGAGGCTATAGAGTCGCTAGACAATTTGGATTTAAAACTCTAAATGTATCTGGTGCCAAATTGATTGTTTTATAGATGTGCGTTGTTTGTAATGTTATATATTTTGTGTACTTTGTCATAAGCTTAATAATAATACTGTAAGTATATACAGTAGTAAAGAAATGCTGTATTATTTGCACTATGATATGTATTATCTAACCCAGGGATGTCAAAGATGCGATCGCAATGTGTGACAGACAGAAGAATCATGACTTCACTCGATTCCTCTACGGAAGTTTTAAAATGCGCACACTACAACATTTATAAGTAATTTCCAGGGCAGCGCGTGCCTAGACAAGCGAGAGAGGTAGACAGTAACGCCATCTCTTAGCAACAAGCGGAAATACCACGAAGGCTAGAACCTTCCACGCGCTTCGAGTCTAGACTAGAACCTTCCTTATTGATATAAAAGGAGTGCGTCGGCACGACGTTAGTCAGTTGAGTCGAGTAATCGAAGCGATACGGTCGGAGAAAGATTTTAGTTAATTTAGTTGTACTGCGACATAATGATCGTGAAGGTATTGTGTATTTGTTTGTGTCGTGTGCATGCGATATCCATAATTGTTGTGTCGAGTTCCATAATTGTTACGATTTTGGCATAATGTCACAAAAACGTAAAGTTGATAGTGAGTGCAGAGTTTTTCAGTCTAAATGGGAAATTGCATATTTTTTCATAGAACGGAAAGGTAAACCACTGTGTTTGATTTGCAATCAAACAGTTGCTGTTTGTAAGGAGTTTAACTTGAAGAGACGCTATGATACGAATCATAAATCAAAATTCGATTGTTACACTGAAAAAATAAGAATGGACACATTGTCATCTTTAAAATCTAAACTTCAAGGTCAACAATCGATGTTTACTAAAGCTAATACTGAGAGCGAAGATGCCCTGAAATCAAGTTTTATTATTGCATTAGAACTCGCGAAGAGATCAAAACCTTTCACTGATGGTAAGTTTATTAAAGATTGCATGTTAAAGTGGCCGATGTTTCATTTCCATTTCAAAAGTCAATAATTAAAAATATTTTGCTGTCAAGAAACACTGTTGCTTCAAGAATAAATGATTTATCTCAAAATTTGGTTCTTCAACTGAAGGAGAAAATTAAGGAATTTACAAACTTTTCACTGGCTGTTGACGAGAGCACTGATACTGAGGATACAGCTCAACTTGCTGTTTTTATACGAGGTATTAACAGTAACTTTGAAATAACTGAAGAACTATTAAAGTGCGTCCCATTGACAGGTACTACAAGAGCAAATGATATTTATTCTGCAATTGAGCATTTGATAGCAGAATATGAACTCGACTGGAATATACTTAGCAGCACAACTATGGATGGCGCTCCTGCCATGGCTGGCAAACATTCGGGCGTTGTGACTAAGTTAAAACAGAAAACATCAGGGAATTTTGTGGGATTTCACTGTATAATTCATCAGGAATCATTGGCATCCAAACATTTAAAAATGGACCATGTCATGCGACCTATAATTGAAATAGTAAATTTTATAAGGAGCAGAGGACTAAATCACCCGACAATTCAGGCAGTTTTTACAAGATTTGGACGAAAAGTTTTCTGATGTCCCTTATTTCACCGAAGTTCGTTGGCTCAGTCGAGGAGTAGTTTTAGAAAGATTTTTTGCATTACGTGACCCTATTTAAGCTTTCATGTTAGAAAAAGGCAACCCAATTGATTATGACAATGACTGGTGGGTTGATCGTGCCTTTTTAGTAGATGTGAATAAACACGTGACTGATCTGAATGTAAAGTTACAGGGTAAAAATCTGATTGTCACTCAAATGTATTCATGTATTCAAGCCTTTGAAACTAAGTTGAGGGTGTGGGAAAGTCAGGTAAAAAATCAAACTTTGGATCATTTCCCTCATTTAAAATCATTTGGCACGGTGAACCAAAATAAATTGGATCAATATTCTCAACTTCTGCAAAATCTGATCACGGAATTCAACAATGGTTTTGAAGACTTCCACAAAATGAATGAAATGGAATTCCCAATTTTCAACAATCCATTCAATTTTGAAGTTTTACAGGCTCCAGTTCATTTGCAAATGGAGTTGATAGATCTTCAATCAGACAGTATTTAGAAAGAAAAATGTAAAGAGGTTAACGCTCTTACATTTTATACACAATATTTCAAGAGTTTGGATAACTACCCACAATTAAAAAAGCATGCAGCACGCATTCTGTGCATGTTTGGTAGCACCTATTTATGTGAGCAGATGTTTTCCGTCATGAAAATTAATAAAAACAAACATCGCACAAGACTTACGAATGAACATCTCCAATCAATTCTTAAAATAATTACAACGAATATGATACCTGACATCAATAAGCTTGTCAAAAACAAGAGAAGTCCGGTATCTGGATCCTCGAGCTCAAAAATAATTACCCTCTTTTATAACTTTGATATGGTTTTTAACAACCGTATATTATATACTATATAATTAAGTAAATAAAATGTTATAATAATTCAGTACATTTTTTTATTTGAATCTGGCCCGCCTACACATTCTAAATTTAATATATGGCCCTCTGCAAAATTGAGTTTGACACCCCTGATCTAACCTCTCTCGGCGAGTGTTTTGTAATATCACCACCTGTGCACCATAACCCTTTTTTTGATGACTAATCATTAGAGACGAGAATTATAGGCACTAAAAAAAGTTAAAATAGGCAGGCATATAGGCTTTTAAAATAGGCATGTAAATAGGCACTAATGTGTAGAATAGGCATGAAAAAATTTCGTATAATTTAATAACATATTTAATTACTATAAAAAGAATTAACAATAAGCAACTTATAATTTAATTACATACTTATTTACTATAAAAAGAATTAACAAGCAACTTTTCAATGTTTTCTGGTAATAAGTTTGTTCTCCTGTCATGAAGAATGTTTTTATATTGAGAGAAAGATCTCCCAACATCACATTAAGTGATTGTGCAAAACTTGAATGAAGTCGCTGCATCTGGTTTTAGGTCAATTGCTTCATCTACCTCACCTCGTAGCACGCTAGCTTCCTTTACCACTGCTTCCCATCCTGGATTCCTCTGCAGGACCCTATCAAACTTTTCCCTGACAGCGGCTATCTTCCCAGAGGTTCCTTCCAAACTTTCCCTGATTACTTCAACAATCCTACATGACTCCACCATGGGTATTCCACTCTTCTCTAACTCTGTGATTGCTTCCGGCAACTTGTTGAAATTTGCCCTAAGGAATGCCAAATCGAATGGAATCGATGGGCAGGACAAGGTTGTCTTTGCTTCTCTTATGGAGACAGCACCCTCTTCATCCATGTCCTGAAAGACCTGCTGGCAAAAAAACGAAAAGAGACAAGATAAATTACGTCTTTTTGTCTTTTATGTCACAAAATGATCTGTTCAAGGGGTGAAAACGAGGAACTGATAAATCTATGGAATATTTTAACAGAATGGTGAAGCAAAAAGGAATGCCTTGCCTGGTGTTGGAAAGATCCAGAGACAAGATTGCATTCATGTCAATGACTGAAAATATTCAACAGTTTACAAGTTACCGATGGTCTTTCCGTTTACAATATGCGCATGTACTGCATGCAGGTAAATTTATTCTGATCATGATCATTCCATACCAAGCAAAGTTCTATAGCTATGGAACCAAGCGCTGTATTCAGGAGATGCGAGGTTTTGAGCTCCACCATCTGTTGTTCTGAGAACTTTTATATTATTTCCAGCCCCGAACCGAGTAAGGAATCGCCACAACACTATTTTGCATGGTCAAGGGTCATTTTTAAGAAGACTGTTTCCAAAACAACTCTCCTATTGGATATCTGTGATGTTCTCTGTATAATACACACATCAAAAAAAGTTTTGCATCACCTCGGTTCCAAGAGTTCCGGAACCGTTAAATACAAAGGGAATAGAGATCAACACAAACAACATTTCAGCTCGTTTTATTGCTCATGAGACCCACACATTGCATGTTGTACCATCATACAGCTAGACTTTCAGCATTTGTGGTCCAGATTGCAGTACACACCACTACCTCTAATACCCAGTAGCACGTCCTCTTGCATTGATGCATGCCTGTATTCGCCGTGGCATACTATCCACAAGTTCATCAAGACACTGTTGGTCCAAATTGTCCCACTCCTCAACGACAATTCGGCGTAAATCTCTTCAGAGTGGTTGGTGGGTCAAGACGTCCATAAACAGCCCTTTTCAACATATCCCAGGCATGTTCGATAGGGTTCATGTCTGGCGAACATGCTGGCCACCGTAGTCGAGCGATGTCGTTATCTTGAAGGAACGCATTCACAAGATGTGCACGATGAGGTCGAGAATTGTCGTCCATGAAGACAAATGCCTCTCCAATATTCTGCCGATATGGTTGCACTATGGGTCGGAGGATGTCATTCAGGTATCGTAAAGCCGTTTCGGAGCCTTCCATGACCACCAGTGGCGTACGTCGGCCCCACATAATGCCACCCCAAAACATCAGGGAACCACCACCTTGCTGCACTCGCTGGACAGTGTGTCTAAGACGTTCAGCCTGACCAGGGTGCCTCCAAACACGTCTCCGACGATTGTCTGGTTGAAGGCATATGCGACACTCATCGGTGAAGAGAACGTGATGCCAATTCCGTGGGGTCCATTCAGCATGTTGTTGGGCCCATCTGTACCGCGCTGCATGGTGTCGGGGTTGCAAAGCTGGACCTCGCCATGGACGTCGGGAGTGAAGTTGCGCATCATGCAGCCTATTGCGCACAGTTTGAGTTGAAACACGACGTCCTGTGGCTGAACGAAACGCATTATTCAACATGGTGGCATTGCTGTCAGGGTTCCTCCGAGCGGCAATCCGTAAGTAGCGGTCATCCACTACAGTAGTAGCCCTTGGGCGGCCTGAGCGAGGCCTGTCATCGACAGTTCCTGTATCTCTGTACCTCCTCCATGTCCGAACAACATCGCTTTGGTTCACTCTGAGACGCCTGGAAACTTCCCTTGTTGAGAGCCCTTCTTGACACAAAGTAACAATGCGGACGCGATCGAACTGCGGTATTGACCTTCAAGGCATGGTAGAACTACAGACAACATGAGCAGCGTACCTTCGTCCTGGTGGAATGACTGGAACTGATCGGCTGTCGTACCCCCTCCGTCTAATAGGCCCTGCTCATGCATGGTTGTTTACATCTTTGAGCAGTTTTAGTGACATCTATGAACAGTCAAAGGGACTGTATCTTTGATACAATATACACAGTCAACGTCTATATGCCGGAGATCTGGGAACCGAGGTGATGCAAAACTTTTTTTGATGTGTGTACATAGCAGCTTCAAGCCATGTACCCACCGTGTCAGTACAGGCTGTGGTGGCAGAGGTGTGGAAGGCAGGGCAGTCTTAAATGCAGAGACTCTTCATGTAGCCTTTATAAAAACCCTTTTCACAGTTGAAACTACTGCATTGACTTGAGGAAAATGGCCTCTGATGTCTTCTGCCACTCTATGAAGCCCATGAGCCAAACATGTCAAATGGATCAGTTTGGGGTGCAATACTTTTAGAATCCCCCTGCCTTAAGCATGTATGCTGTACTACACTGCCGGCCAAAAGTTTCCGGACACACTGAAAATTCTGTATTTTATGCTTATATCCTATTGTGAAACTTTCCCTGCTTCACCCAAGTGATTTACTAGAGTTACAGAACACACGGGCACTTGTTCTGATCAGAAACAGCCATGAAATCTCATTGTTGGCGCCAATACTGTCCCTTAAGGCGATTAGCGATCAGTTGCTAGGTAACATTCTTGTGTGTTGGCTGTGTTGCAAGTAACAAATAAACCTACATTTGAAGGTTTGAAATCATTGTTGTGTTAAAATCTTCGTGGGAACTAGTAGAAAGGTAATTTTTCGATGTACTTTATGTTATATAGGTCTATCAGCAATAAATGGTACACTACAAATTTTTAAGCATAAATTTCCATAAAATCCCATCAATAATTCATAATTATTCAGTTTTCCCCATTGTTATTGTAGAAATGGGACGAGGACGTACTCTAAATGTAGAAGAACGTTCCGCAGTGAATACTCTTCACAACGAGAGCTATTTAATCCGCGATATAGCCAAAAAATTGAAGTTTTCGCAATCCACTGTTCATGACACAATATCAAGATGGTTGAAAACTGGATCAAATCAGGACAAGAAACGAAGTGGAAGACCCAGGGTCACTACGCAGGCCTAGGACCAATCGGTAATATTGTCCAGCAAGAGAAATAGAAGGCTCACAGCAGGTGAACTTCAAGCAGAATTCAATAGGAGCCATGACGATGAAATTTCTGTCACCACTGTGAAGTGCCGTCTTAGGAAAGCCAATTCAATGGGCAGGATAGGGGTGAGAAAACCGTTACTGAGGAAAGTCAACAGACAAAGAAGTCTAAAATGGTCTATTGCACACAAAGAATGGACTCTTGAAGACTGGAAAAGTGTGTTGTGGACGGATGAGTTTGAGGTATTTGGGCAAAGACGTCATGTGTATGTACGGAGGAACGCAGCAGAAAAGATGCATCTCGACTGAATTATTCCTACAGTCGAGCATGGAGGGGGATCTGTGGTGCTTTTCTTCTGATGGAACTGGGATATGTGCAGTACAAAGGGAATTCTAAGGAAAGAAGGCTATCCCAACATTCTTTCCAGGAGTGCAGTGCCATCTGGCAAGCGACTGATAGGCCATGGGTTCACCTTGTAGCAAGATAATGACCCCAAACACACGTCAATACTCTGCAAAAATTATCTCATGGTGAAACAGGAAGCAGGAGAACTCATAAACAAGGAATGGCCACCTCAGTCCCCCGACCTAAACCCAATAGAGCTTCTGTGGAAGGAACTGGATCGCAGGGTGCGAAGAGTATGTCCTACATCAGAGGAAGATCTTTGAAAGACTCTTCAGACTGCCTGAAATGATATTCCTTCATCAGTTCTGCAGAAACTTGTTGAACGGATGCCAAAGATAGTGAAGAGTGTCCTCCGAGCAAAAGGTGGATTTTTCGACGAATAGAAATTGTGATGTGTATTTGTTTTATTGTGCTTAAGAATATAATGTAAGTTCCTACAAACACGGTTCTGTTATGTTAAGAATACATATATTTTAAAATTATCTGGAAATTAGGCTTCATTCCACCCCCATTCTTTAAAAAACGGAAATTTTTATGCTGTCCGGAAACTTTTGGCCTGCAGTGTATGTCACCATGATAAAAAAAATTGTCATAATATTCTTGTGGCCAAACAACACCTAAAATAAAAAAGCTCACTAGATTAGAATCTCAACACTTAGGACAATAAGAATGGAAAATGAACCTAGGTAAATCACTTACGCAAGGCATCTCGAACAACTCGTGTTATTGTGGCATGATTTGTCAATTCAATTACTCTGGAAAGTACTGGGTGTGGTTTACCTGGTTCGAAACATGAAAGCTTCCCTATGACCACATTGGCCACATATTTACCACATGTCTGTGGTCTCGTCAACTGAAAGCCAGAAGTACGATTCACCCAAATCTTCCCTGATTTGATCCATTACCTAAAATAAAAATGATCCATTCAGAGCCCTGGGCAACTGTCAGGGCAGTGAAATAAAATCCTCAAAATTTGAATAGTAGTGTGTACCCACTTCTCATAAACAGAGAAGATTGAAACATAGTTTGAATCTAACTTGGTGTTTACTGCTTTAAAATGACTTTTTAAACTTACCGATAAGTACAATGACTGCAGGTAATTCTTTCGTAGTGTTGGGGGACATGGTATCACTCTGTTAGTGTATTTCTTTAAAAATTCCTTGAATTTTGGATGCTCAAGTTTATGTAAGGGGATATTAGCTCCCACCATTGCAATGCATAGGTCCGAACAAAACTGCTGTTGGTCGCTGTTAACACTGGACTGGAAGAACGGCTGTGTTGATACAGCTTTCTGTGTTCTTGTCAGATGCATTGAAGTATTTCTGTGTTGATCTATATTTTTTTTTTTTTTTTAATTTCACATTTGATCTGAAAAATAATAAATTGTACTTGCATTTTATTTTATTTATTACTATTGCCAGCTTTGGTCAGCTGTCCTGAAGACTATTTTCTGTCGCCCATAACCTTACTTTTTGCCACAATTAAGCAAGACACTAGAGGGGATGCTAGAGGCTTGTTGGCAGCTTCGCGGCCCTAACCTGGGAGCTTAACGCTCCCCCAGATGTTTGGTTGCCTCTAGCACAATGGTTTCTAATAGGACCCCACCAATCCAGACCAATTTTTAATTTTAATTTTCATCCATTCTGTGACAAGAGACCACCAGCGTTCTAACTCCTCGTCCAGTAATTAAATTATTATTTACATTTTATATATAAATTATTGAGAGTTCATGTCTAATACAGCATTGCAACAAAACAACTTGCCACAATACATACATTAATAGGCCTATAAATGCTACAATGAAATAAGATCGTAGTTCTCAATCACAAAAACATTAAAGGAGCAAACGAACTTACCTCTTTACAGCAAGCTTGGCAGAAGACTACTATTCCATTCGTAGTAAAATTGGTATCCCCTGTGATCCAAATAACAGCACCAGAGCAATCTCTACAAGCCACTGTATTCAAAGATGGGCACCCAAGTCTTCAATTTGATCGATACCTCTACAAAGCTATGTGATGGCCCAAAGAAGCTTGTTTTGATCTTCCAGTCTCATCAGGAGGGTGGGCAGCGACACGTTATTTTGTAGCTCAAAATAATTCATGCTGGGGGGGGGGCATTCTTCAACAAGATCTTCTGTTTTGAAGTGGATGGTGTAGGATGGAATGAAAACCAAACAAAGGAATAGAAGACTAGGAAAGATACCCCATGTCCTTTCATGTGCTTTTCCCTTTTATCTCTCCCTCAGCCTGCACCTGCTCGTCATTGTATTTTAAATATTTGTGTTTATTTCTAATTGACTTGTTGAATAATCGACATAGAATATACCGTAATAGTTAAATAAAAAGAAAAAACGTTGATGTAGGCATATATATCTCAATGGTGGTTGTATACGAATTTTATGGACTCTCGTTGGATAACACTTCTCAACATTACTTTCGCACAACACTACTATAAGGTTGATCCCTGATCTAGAGGTTCGAGCCATAAACTTAATAGCTTTTCAAAATCTTTATATGCCATTTTTGCATTTCCAGTAAAAAATATTAATTTCAACTTTATTTGGATACAAAGCATACTACATGAAACAGAAAGATACATGCAGTTGGACCAAACAGCTGAAACTCTTCATTGAAATACCGTATGCGACAGCATCCCATCCAGCGATTCAAGTTGTAACTGAGCCGTTACTACTTCTACAAGCATAAGAAGACGTTAAATATTGACGCTGCTTCCATTTACCGGTTATTCCTTGAATTTCTACTTATCGATCGTATTAACCGGCAATTACTTGAAATATAAAATGCGCCCGCTACGAAAATGTCATCCCAATCAAAGGAACGCAGGCTAACAATAATAATGTAGAATTGTTTTAGAAAAATAGAAGAGATGAGAAGGGAACTGACAGCCGTTACCAGAAGTAGTAGCTTGGATCAAGTTAAGCATGTTATAAAATTATTTTAAATCCATATCCCTGTGGTCAACCCATACTGGGTCACGCCTCGATGTTCCTTCTTGGTCCTTTGGCAAGAAGCCAATTGAAAATGTGTCAATTATGTAATTTAAATGTATAAGCTTCCAGAACGTCTCAAGTGGGACCAGATAAGTGATGCTGTTTTTGTGTTTATATAACCTATATGAAGTGAAAATGATCCTTCTGTATGTCCTCCCCTTTTCGGTGTTAACTTTCCTATATGTGAAGATTCTGCTCGTCTATTCAAATGTAGATCAAGGGTGGAGATTGTTAAAGTTTTATTGTGGTTATTCTTGTCACTTATTTATGTTCTTCCCTTTTAAATACAGGGTGTCCCACCTAACTATGCGACCTCAAATATTATCGAAATGAAAGATGTGTAAAATCTACTTGTGCAGGAATGTAGCCACGTCAGGGATCACACAATGGGAGGATATGAATAATCCAGGAAATTATAACAATATCACTTTCAATTCAAATTTATCTTTTTTTAAATGGAACATACATGTTTTTTCTAGTAAAATCAAAAGTAAACATACAATTATTGATAACAGAATTGGTTTCACTTCTCTAAACCTCATACCTTCTGAAATAACTAACGTTGTAGAGGATGGCAATGGAGACACTGTTTGTCAAGTTTAACACAAGTGTAGAACTGTACACATAGTACTAAAGGTACAATACCGATTTCCTAAACAAACTTGTGGCCTATAGCTTAAAGAAATTTGTTTTTAAATTACATCCAGCACGGAAAAGGCATTCACAATTAAGCAGTAACATCTTAACTGATGAAACTTTGTCACTTCAGCAGATGTTCAATGTGACCACCGTTTGCATCAATGCACTTCTGTAGACGGTGAACAAGAGAGCGTTGTACTGATCCCAGTGTTTCCACGGATATTTCCGCAGACGCCGCAGTAATACTCGCTATTGTAGTTGGGACTTCCTGATAAACTGTATCTTTCAATGCGCCCCAGAGAAAGTAGTCTAATGGCGTCAAGTCGGGGGACCGTGCTGGCCATCTCACAGGACCACCACGTCCTATCCACCGATTTGGAAACTTGGCATCCATTACATCTCTGGCAACGTGCGAAATGTGCGGGGCTCACATCATGCTGGAACCACATTGATACACGAGTTTCCAATCCCATGTCCTCCATGAAAAGGGGTAACATGTCTTGAAGAAATGATGCATATCACTGTCCATTTAGTGTTCCCTGATAAAAAAAATAGGGACCTACAATACGGTTGTCAATGCTACCGCACCAAACATTGATACTCCACTGTAGGTAGTTAGCAACCTCGCGAAGCCAGTGGGGGTTTTCCATTGACCAGTAGTGCATGTTCCTCAAATTCACATTGACATGATTTGTGAACGAAGCTTCATCCGTAAACATAACATCCCTTAGGAATGCGTTATTATCGTGCAACTGCTGCCAGGCAAAACGACAGAATGCAATGCGGGCTTCAAAGTCATGATACGGATGAAATTTATGCCTATGCAAAATTCTGCTAACACTAGAGCGGCTTATTCCAGAACCACGTGCAATTTGTCGTACACTCACATGTGGATTATGAGCTACAGCAGCCAGAACAGCGATTTTGTTGCCGTTGTCAGTTGCTCTGTTTATACGTTTACATTTTCTGGGAGCCCAACTTCCTGTTTCTGAGAGACATCTGCACATATTGGCAATGGTACGAGGCGACGGACAGAGTCGATCTGGGTAGCATTCAGCATGCAATGTCACAGCTGATGTTGCATTTCTGTGACATTTGCGGTAAATTAAAATAATGTCTAGCTTTTCTTCATTACTGAAGGCCGGCATACTGGTATGTACTAGACGAAACAAGAGAACAAGGAGGTAGAGACAAAATAGGGCTCCAAATATCAAAGTATCTGCGAACATAAACATAAGATTCGTAGGTACAGTAAAATGTGTCTTTACCTGTTTCACACTGACAGAAGTACAGACTACCAGACCAGGGGCCACGAGTTCTCTGAGAAGTGCAGCTGTAATGTTACTGTCTTGTTTCCTGAATGCTTTCAGTACAGCGATGCAAACAATCCAGCTGTGTGTAGGCCAACGGCGTGCTCTACACTGTTAAAACATCACGAACAGCGTCTCCTTTACCATCCTCTACAACTTAAGTTATTTCAGAAGGTACGAGGTTTAGAGAAGTGAAACCATTTCTGTTATCAATAATTGTATGTTTACTTTTGATTTTGCTAGAAAAAACATGTAATGTTCCATTTAATAAAAGGTAACTTTGCATTGAAAGTGATATTGTTAAATTTCCTGGATTGGGCATATCCTCCCATTGTGTGACCCCCTGACGTGGCTACATTCCTGCGCAAGTAGATTTTTCACATTTTGTTTTGTTTCGATACTATTTGTGGTCGCAGAGTTAGATGGGACACCATGTATCCTATACACACGTAGTGAGGAATCTCGTTGCTTGTTTCAATGGGGTTAATTGTCTTAAAGGTCTCTAGTTTGTTAATTTAAGCTTCTGTACATTTTGCCTTATTTTATTAGTACATGTTTCCTTTGCGTTTTTGATGTGCTGCGAAACCTAATTATGTTTTGGAAATGTGTTACCTACCAACTCGTATTCCCTACGAGGTTATGCGACCTTTTAGGGGTCATTAAGAGTTGGTTTTCTTAGTGTTTAAGTTGTCATGGGTTTTATGATTTTGGGGAAGGTTATCCTTTGTGGTAAGGTGTGCCGTTCATTATACTGTCGGATTACCTACGAGTTTTAATATTTTGCTTTGGGTCAGAACGGACATGAATTTGATTTGTGTTTGTGGGTCGTTTGTTTGATTATGCGTTGTCTGTCAAAGTGCCCTTGGAATGCCTTCAGGGTTTTGTATTTTCCCTTGGGACTGGGCAGACAACAATTATGTTTGTGTAAAAGTAGGGGAGAGTCTGTCTAAACTGGGTACTTAATAAACAAAGTGGCATATCTCAGGAACTTGTACTAATGTTTTAAATTTTTAATGACTAGTTGTATAGTATATCTACTTACAAATGGCAATGAAGAAAATAATTTAAAAATAAGCCTAATCGTAAATTGTTTATTTATATAAATGTTTGTCCATTACCCCGTTTTATCAGATGAGTTGGATAAAACTGGGCACTAGATTATAGTGAACATTACAAAATAGAAATACATTTTACAAACATTGAAATCTACTGTACTTCATGTACAAAAATCACATTTATATGGTTCATCATCTTCATCATCAATGCCGGCACACTGTTCACGAGCCCATTCATCACACTTATAACACTTGACCCAGCCTTTTTTAGACTTCGAATTAGAGAATAGTTCATTACAAGAAATGCAAGCTGCATTATTATTTTCTCCTTCCTCTTCTGACTAGGTGTTATACTCCTGCACTTTCCTAACCTTCTTTTGCTTTACGACATTTGTGACATCAGATTGTGACTCCATTTGAAGTTTCCTTGTATGGGGAACTTGTCAGAATAGCTGTCTTTCCTCTTCGTCTATTGGCTATTCCTTCCTTTCTTTCAGCTCTCGGCACTGCCTTTATGTCTTTTGGAGAGACTTGGAAAGCTGAAGTCCAAGGCTTAGGCCTAACTGACTAAAAAGAGCCTGATGTGGATGGAACAGGTCTATCTGACTGGTAAGACCGTGATGTGGTTAGAGCAGATTATTTTCCATTTGATGGCTCAGATAGAGTACACTGGGCTACATGACCGCAGCGGCTTCGGTGGCGTAGTCGGTAGCATGCTGAGCTTCTATGCCCAAGATAGCGGGTTCAAACCCGACCGAAGCCGTCGGATTTTTTAAGAGCGTTAAAAATCCCTCAGTATGCCTTCCATTGGAGGGGAAGTGAAGCCGGCGGTCCCATGTCATAGATTTATGGCATGTTAAAGATCTTTCCACTAATTGCACCTGTGTGATGCTAAATTGGATAGGTTAAGCATGTAAACAAGGCTCCTAGGTTTCTACGTTCGTTGCCAAGAGCCGACTGCGGTAGCGTCTAGTAGCTAAGTTCTGAACGGTGGCGCTTGGCGGCAAAAGTAGGAACTATTTGAAAAATTCTAAGTTGCAGTACTTAAATTAAAAAACAGATAACACACACTAATACAGTCATCACAATCAACACCGGTTATCAGACAGATTCTACACACACCCTAAGTACACGGGGCTACATGACCGTGTTGTCGCAGCCCCTAAACTTAAGAACCAACCTGAGATCCCGAAGACAGGATATCACCTTTCTCCAATGGTAGGTCTGATAAAACGGGGTACTACCCTGTTCTATCCAACTTGGCGGTACCCTGTTTTATCCAACAACACCATGTTAGGAGCAAGTGGAGTTCTACAGCACTTAAACCGGTCATTCATTCTGAAATACCCACAATCTTGTAGTGCAAACAATGTTTAATTTATATCATCCTTACCTTACAGTATTCAGAATAGGGTCTTGCATATATGAGCACACAATTTACAAGCGGTTATTATAACACAACACTGTAAAAATAGATTTTACCCCTGTGAGAATGCATGCTTGCACCCTACAGATTGCAACTGCTCTAAGAATGAAGGTCATCAAGTGAGAAGATGTCGCCACTTACCAGACGAGAAAATTATGGTACCCCGTTTCATCAGACTGTCCCCTATATTTCCTTCATAATTACGGTTCTGGACTAATTTGATATTATTGTGGGTAGGGGGTAAATCTTATATATTAATGTGGACACCGGGTTATTATTGTAATTCTCTTGCGTTTTGTTTTGCATCCAGTCAAGAATCAACGCGTGATCTTTCCTACGTTATTAAATGAGGTGTAGCCATTAATCTTTCATGGGGTGATATGTGTCTAGTTTTCAGTATCCGGAGACTGAACCCGGTACCCATCTTACTTCATGTTAGATAATCGAATCTTGTACTTCGTTCGTAAAGAAGATTAACTCTAAAAGTTAATGAAGTTATTTTTATTCGTTGTTTTATTTTATTTTTCTTGTTATTCTTTCTGTACTCGCGATGAATGATGAACTGATCTATATTTCTTTTCAGGGGGTTGTATGTCACGTCATGTCATATTCATTTTGATGAAGTTCAGCTTCTTGTTTTGTGATGAACCTTGTGAGGTTATTGTTTTTCTTCGATATGTGTGGGTATTTGTCCTGATTGTTTCTGAAGTGGCATATGTTTGTATTAAGGGTGGTTTGATAGACAATTCGTGGGGATGTATGACAGAAGATTCTTAAGAGTATTTCTTCTAACTACATTCCTGTAGTAGCCTGTGGTGGAACAAAAGTACTATCGTGTTATTGTTAATTTATTGTAATGGTTAACTGCCCCTTTTAAAAATCTTGATAGTCAGACGATCTCCAACCCTCTACTGCGTAACCACCTGAGGGCATCTCATATCTTCTCTCTATTAATTTTTTATATTCTTTGATTGTATTTGTATTTTGTGTTTACATTTGATAATTTATGTTTTATTTCAGCCCTAGAAATATCCGCATATTCCATTTCATCTGTCCCTCATTTCCTCTTTTTATAGTTTCTTGTATGGTTTTTATAATTCTTTATTTTAAACTTGATCCTTCGGTTTTCGACCTTTACATGAAACTTGTTCTCATTCCGTAGTTAATCTCCATCTATTTCATCTTCTGAGTATACTCGACACAGTTAAGGTTCCACGAACCTCTGAGTGCCAGTCTCCACCCTGCGCACATGTGGGAGCATTCCTCCGTCCATCGGGATGTGGGATCGTCATCCGGTTGTCTTGTTACCAACTTTGGATCCTTTCGCTCCCCGCCCCTCTCTACCGTCTGTGTGCGCAGTAGGTGGTGGCTTTTGTAACACCCGGCGGCACAGTAACTAAAGAGAGTTTTCTCTATTTCTATATCTTAAAGCACTATTTGACACAATTGTGTATCAGTTTCAGTGGGTTACACGAGTTGTTTCTAATTATTTTATTTCTTTAATTATTGGTTGTAAGAAACCTAATTCCTTTAACCCTTCACTGTCAAATGAATGATATTTTTGCTCAATTCCAGGACAAGGAGCAATGTGAGAGTATAATCACAACTCTAGGCGGCACAGTAACCATGAAAATGAGCTATGATCCATCTGCCAGCCACTTGGTGTGTAACCGTCCAGTTAGAAGTGAGAAGTTACTATGCAGTATTGCTTCTGGAAAGTGGGTACTTCACAGGAGCTTCTTGGACCGTTCTCTGCAAGAAGAACGTTTTTTACCGGTATGAGTAGAAGTTCTACAAGTACTAGTGACACAATTTTGTAGCTTGCCACTATATTCTTATTTGTACTATAATTGACCAGCTGTTTTAATTTTTTTAACATTTCCAGTGTAACCATCACCACTTAATACCTAATTTTAATGTAACCTACAAATACCAGCAGAAGAAGGCCTAAACTGACACCAAAACATACTCTACTGGACAAATGAGTTATAAATGGGAGAAAAAAAGAAATGTATTGATACGTGGGACAAGTCTTTCAAATTGTTATAATTTATATTCATACCACCTCCCCAGACAAATTCCTGTATACACATGTGAAACTGATCAAGAGAAACGATGTCTAGTGGTACATGTTTCAGGCTCCAAACATTGACCCTTCATCAGCCATAATCATCAACATTGACACCATCATACATAACCCAAAGACAGCATCTGAAAATAAAAAATTATTGTAAAATTGTTAAAACTTGGCTAAAAGCATGCAAATATATTGCTGAAACCATGTCAAGGACACTCCATTTTGACTGTGCTTGGATAATCCTATGGAATCCTCATAGTTCGATAAAAATGTAGATTATGGTGTTTGAAGCCATTTTTCAGTGTTACCTTAGTAAACAAAAGTTTGATGCTCTTCAGTCGGTCAAAACGATTGTATCCAATTGACTGTTTACTAAGGCAACACTGAAAAATGGCCTCAAACACCGTAATATTCACGACTAGTCAGGCAAATCGTGTGCCATGAGATTCAAATCATTGAATCTCATGAATTTAGACAAATCAATTTGATTTAACAAAAAATGTATTAAATTGAATCTTACTCCTAAATACGTACCAATTAAAACCGTACCGAAAACACCTGCGTCGATCATTTCAACAAAACAAGCCAAAGCGCTATAAATATAAAACGAATTAAGGTTCACATACATAAGAAAATAAAATCATAAGAATCAACCAACAATTGTACGACATTCAATTGCAATTAAGTAATTTCTGGCATGCATCCCAATGGAGCAACGAGGAAGCATGAATCGCTAGAAATTAAACTAAGAATAGGAGAAACACAAAACAATCAACCCAATCAACAACACACGAATAACAATGAATTCAACTTCCACAGCAGAGTAAACAACAGAACTAAGGTAACTTTTTCCACACAAGAAATGAAAATGTTAGACGAAGGATTGAGATACATTTGCAGGGACTCGCACACGACTCACAACATTAAACAATTAATCACAGACATTGAGATAGCCAGTCACAAGTTTCCAGCAAAAGATAGGGAAATAACCAGAAATCTGGCCACGAACAAAGCCAGAAAGATCCTCTAACGAGAGAGCGAAAACAACACTCACGACAACAAGCAACTCAAAGAGATAAAGTCATTGAACCTTAAATAAAATAACAAAGTCGTCACAAAAGCAGATAAGGGGAATACCACAGTAACTCGGAACAAAACAGAATACATCGATAAAACAGTCTGAACAACAATGAAATCAGGGAACTAGGAAAAGACCCCACCAACAAATTCCAAAAACAAATATAAAGTGCATTAAAAGAAACCATACATATTGACCAAAGCCGAAAAATCAAAATTAATAAAAATGAACCCAAAAGTACCATCATTGAGGTGACTACAAAAATACACAAAAAGGTGTGCCCAATGAGACCAATAGTCAATTGCAGGAATGCACCAAATTACAAAATCAGTAAAGAATTACTAAAAATTTTGAAACGCCGCCTTTCCAATGATAAAAACAATTCTGTAAAGAACACAACGGAATTAGTAACTGCATTAAACATGTTACAAATGGAATCTAGCTTGTGGTTAATATCCTTCGATATACAGTAACTAACATGTACACCTACATTCCAATTAATGAAGTGATCGATATTATCGAAAACAACTTTAAGTCCAACAACTCGGCGAAAGAAACTGAAGAAGTCGTGAGATTATTGAGGGTTGTACTCAGCCAAAACATGTTTCAATTCGATAATAAAAAAAAAAAAAAAATACACACAAACAGAGGGCCTAGCTATGGGGTCACCACTAAGCGGGCTTATTGCCGACATCTTCATTAACACACTGGAAAATGCGTTCCTAGAAAAGACCTCGACTACGGGATTAGCAACGTGGAAAAGATATGTAATTTGCATCTACTACACTGAACCAACAAGCGAAGAAACCATTCTCCAAACCATTAATAGCCTACACCAGGGGTGCCCAACCTTTTTTAACTAAGGGCCACATTGTAAATAGTTGGGGCACCTTGCGGGCCAATAACACTTCGGGGGGTTTAGGGGGTATGGATTTTTTTAACCCTCTATCGGTAGCGTTGTCCTCACTTATGCGAGAGGTATCGTGTATAGGCGCTCCCTAACATCAGCTTGGTATATGATTTAGTGCTTATACGGGCTCTTCTTGGCATTTAGAATGAATAATACTAGTCTTTGGTTATTTATTAATATATCTAGGTAAGTATATACTAATATATTTGTATGTATCCACAATAGTTTATTACCTAAATATTAACTACTACAATTTTGACTCCTACATTATTTTCGTTCTTTTAGAAGGTAATTATAATTTTGTTTTATTAGACTCGTTTTATGTTACCCCTTTAGATACACATCTACATAAACATTACTAAATATGATAAAAAGGAACAAACAACCTTGGCATTACATTGCTAAACAACAAATTTGATCATGATTTGTAAACCACATTATTTTCTATCATTGCCCTGTTCACACATTTCACTATCAGAACATCACGGACATCAAGGTTATACCATTGGAGAACCTGGATAGCGACCATCGATTGCTGGTAATGAACCTGTGAGGGAGTAAGGAGAAGAAAGGGACTGAGAACCAGGAAAGACGTATAAGGATATGGAAACTGAAAGAATGGGAATAGAAGGGTCAAGTACCTCAAAATGGTAAAGGAAGGAATTCCAACAGATGAAGAAAGAGGGGTGGAAGAGGAATGGGCTAGATTTAAGAAGACACTAGTAGGTGCAGCAGAAGCAGTATGTGGGAGGCCAAGTAGTAAGAAGAGATGGAAGGAAACACCATGGTGGAATGAGAAGACAAAATATATAGTAAGGGAAAAGAATAGAGCCTTTAGGAGGTGGTATCAAAATAGGACGGTAGAGACAAGGGAAGAGTACCAGGAAATAAAGAAGGAGGCGAAGAGAGTAGTGGCTGAGGAGAGAAGAAAGTGGATGGAAGAGTGGGCAAAGATGATGGAGGATAGTGAAGGTACAAAAAAGGTCCTGTATGGGATGGTAAAAAATAAGAGGCGGAAGGATCCTACGGATTATGTTAGAATGGTGAACAAAAGGGGACAAGAGATAGAAAGTAGGGAAGAACTGAAGAAAATGTGGAAAGAATATTTTGAAGAACTTCTGAACCCAAATGGAAACCACGGCAAGGAGGAAGAAATCGGGGAAGAGGAAGATGAACTACAAACAGAAAAGGACTTAACATGGAAAGAAGTGGAAGATGCAGTGAACAAGATGAAAGGAGGGAAGGCACCGGGTGTGGATGAGTTGAGTGTGGAGATGGTGAGAGCAGCAGGAGAGGTGGGGATACAGTGGTTGTACCGAGTGATGAGGACAGCATGGAACGAAAGGAAGACCCCAGAGGACTGGAAAAAAGGAATAATTGTCCCGATCTTCAAGAAAGGTAGTAGAACAGATTGCAGAAACTATCGGGGAATAACACGATGAGTCATTGTGCATAGATCTTCGAGAAAGTTTTGGAAAAGAGAATTAGGACAAGGATAGAAGGAGGGATGCGGGAAGAACAACATGGCTTCAGAGCAGGAAGGTCCACAGTGGATTTGATTTTTGCTGTAAGGCAGTTACAAGAACAGCACTATGAGTATGGAACAGATCTACTGATGGCCTTCCTGGACATTGAGAAAGCATATGACAGTGTATGCAGAAACAAAGTATGGAAGTCCCTGGAAGATAGAGGAGTAGAGAGATGGACTATAAAGAGGATAAAGGAGATGTACAAGGGAAGCATGAGCTGTGTGAAAGTGGGAGGAGAGAGATCAGACTGGTTGGAACAGAGAAACGGCCTGAAACAAGGAAGTGCACTGTGGTGATGGATGACATAATGACCCGAGTGGCACAAGTAATTGGGGAAGGAAAGATGAAAGCAATGGTGTTTGCAGATGATTTGATGATTTGGGGAAACAAGGAGGAGGAGGTACAGGAACAGTTGGACGTGTGAGAAGGAATAATACAAGGATATGGGATGAAATTTAGCATAAATAAGAGTGAGATGGTGATCACAACAAGGAAGAAGGAAAGAACCACAACGAGAATAACAATTGGTGGGGAACAGCTGAAGAAAGTGGAGAGTTTCAAGTATTTGGGAAGCCTGATACAAGAGAATGGAAGAAACGATAGAGAAATAAATGAGCGGGGGAGGCAGGCAGAAGCATTTCGGAGGAGTGTGAGAAGCTTGTTATGGAGCAAGGATGTCCCTCAGAACAGCAAAAAGATCATATATCGGACGTACTATGTCCCTATCCTGACGTATGCCTCGGAGACCTGGGTTATGAAAGGAAGGGAGAAGAGCAAAATACAGGCCAGTGAGATGACGTTCTTGAGAAGCAGTATTAGAACTACAAAGATGGACAGAATAAGAAATGAGAGGACCAGAGAATTAATGAAGGAGGAACCATTACAGGATGGTATGGAGAAATCTAGACTAAGATGGTATGGACATGTAAAACGAATGGAGGAGAAGAGGATACCCAGGAGAGTACACGAGACGAAGTGGGAAGGAAAGAGACCGAGAGACAGGTGGCTGAAGGGGGTGGAAGAAAGCGTGAAGAAGAGAGGAGAAGACTGGACAAGGGTGGACGCTGAGAGATGGTGGGAAGACAGAAGACGTTGGAGAGGCTTGTGTTCCAAACAGACCCGGCCAGTGGCTGTAAACTGTGCAAGATGATGATGAATACCAGGTGAGTTAGCCGTGGTTGTTACAGCGTGGCTGCAGGCATTCGCTCACATCCGGGAGGCGAGAAGGTTCGAATCCCCCTGCCGGCAACATTGAAGATGTTTTTCTGTGGTTCCCCATCTTCCTTCCAGGCAAATGCCGGGGTTGGTCCCTAACTATAGGCCACAGCCGATACCTTCCAATTCCTAGTTCTTACATTCACATCCTTCCCCAGACAACACTCCCCACGCGGCGGTACTTCTAGCTCACCCCTTGGGTGTCCGCTAGAAGCAGCTACTAACTCCGGCGAGCCGAACACTCCTGGCACTAAAAGCCATATGCTAAAAAAAAAAAAAACTATCTGAATCGTTGGATTGCTCAGTATCAGTTTGATGCATGAAATGTTCACTAGGAGCATCACTTAGACAGTCAGAAGCACAGTCTTGGTCGTCAACATCTGTAAATACGTCGTCCTCTTCTTCAATCCAGCTCAAAAGAACAGATTCACTAGGCCTATTAGCCTTTAAAACTTCACTTTGACACTTCTAACAAAAATATTACACCAGCACGGAATGCGAAAAAAATGTAACGCCAAAGGTATCGAGGCTAGAAGCCACCTAACACTGCCTGTGACTTACCACCTTCCCACACGTAACCCGTGTGCGTGAAACATCGCAAAACATGTGACTCATATACTCATATACTTATTTGAGAAAACCTGGAGTTTGAAAAGATTGAGTCTTAAAACAAAATACTTTTCATAATAAGGAATGTTTTTGTTAGGAGCAACCTAACAACGATACCGATGGCGGGTTAAAGATATAGGTGCAGTATGGTGAGTTTTGTGGCTGTTTGAGCTTATTTTTCGTAGTATTGTTACTGTTTTCTATATTTATTTATAGTGGATAAAAAAATAAAACACTAAAATAAATTAAATATTTTTAATAAATCCCTTTAAAATAGAAGTACGATGATATCCAATACACTCATAGAGCATGAATGACAAAGAGTGAATATTTATTTTCATTTGACTCAATTCTTTATCAAATTATGAAATGAAGTTCATGATAATTTAGTTTAGTGCGACGACTGGAAAAGCTTTGTACTGGTACTTAAAATTTCTCTCCACTTAGGATCGAACTTAGTTGTAAGCCTACCAATCAGTAATAAGGATTTTGAGCGTTCATCAGTGAGTCAGTGACCTTGGATAGGGATGCGCGCGCACTGCTTTGTCCAGTTGGCTTTAGTTGTTCTAAATTTTTGTCGATGCGGAGCGGCGGGGCGGACAAAATAGTCTCGCCGGCCGTAGGTTGGGCAGTCCTGGCCTACACCTTCTTCTTCACTCAATCAAATTCACTGAGGAATCCGAAACCGATCAGAAAATAAATTATCTCGACATAACTATCTAACGTAAAGATAATGAGCTTTCATATTCCATATTCCGAAAAACCACACAAACTTCGCATGCAATTGACAATCGGTCCAATCACCCCAGTATGCATTAATTTGCTGGGTTCAATTCAATGGTGCCCAGGGCTTTAAACATACCCATGGCAAAAGACAATTACAATAAGGAAATAGCAAAAGAAAACAATTTTCCGTCCAGCAAAATTGATCTAAAGGTAGCCAGACATAAAAATAAAATTATTCAAAAGCCGGAAATTAATGAGAATAAAATTGCGCGTTTCAATTATGTGAGCACGAATACATATAAAATCTTTAATCTGTTCAAGAAACAAGGCATAAAAGTAGCATTTACAACAAATAACACAACCGGAAAGCATCTACACAATAGTAATCTAAATAAACAAGACCCGTATTCAAAGTCTAGGGTATATTCCATTACGTGCCAAGATACAGGCTGTCAAGCAAATTACATCGGGCAGAGAGGGAGAATATTGGATACACAATACAATGAACCTAGAAATGCGATAAAATACGGGACACACTTGGCCGTACGCAACACATGTGCAACGCGGGACATAGTTTCACTAACTTTGAAACCGACTTAAAAATAATTCATCATGAACCGAAAGGCAGAACTCTTGACATAAAAGGAAGCAATCAAGATACACTTAGGTAAAAGAAACAACCCGAATAATTTAAACGAACACACTTTCATAGAGAGTTCACCCCTTTTCATCACTCGACTAAAAAACACACCCCGTCGGAAACAAGACACAACATAACGATGTAGCCAAGCAAGATAACGGATTTATAAGGGAAATATGTTATTGGATCAGGATGTACGATGTATTTTATTCTTCAATAAACCTAGGCCAGTATTAAAGGTGCCGGGACATTCTCATTAGTCCGTTGGTGCTTAAAGAGGGCTTTTTAGGTTATGCGTGGAGAGTTTGAAACCAGGTCTTTAAGAGTTGAAGAATAGAGTAACATACACCACATTAGAGAGACTAGACTTGGCAACTTACAGGTACATTTGTACGAGGAACACATAGCACATAGGAATGCGAGAGGGGGAATAGCCCAACGATTTAAGGGACCCTCACACACACACAGGAATTTCCCTTCAGTCGAGTGCAGAAAGTGACCAAGTTAACTGCTCTCAACAGGACCATGCAAGACTCAACCAGAAAAATAGCCTGCACAATACAATCTGAATTGACCATTTACAATAACCACATATTCACTCCAAACTAGCATATTCCTGAGGTCAACTTCCAGTATCTCAACAAAACATCACATAGACCACAACTAACAAATATTGACGAGTTGCATTATCTCATCTAATACTGCAACTAAATAATTGTATATATTGTAAATATTCTCACCCATATTTTCAGACATTGATTTTATAGCCTAAGTGTAATGGATATGATGATGATCGCCTGACGATCGAAACTGGTCATCCAAGTGTATTTATGAATCTCATGTAATTTTTTTCAGGGTTAGGGAATAACCCATCTCATATGGGTACAATCATGTTGACCGACTGAAAAGCTCAAACTTTTGTATAAAAATGTAGTTTAAAAGTTTTCCATTAGTCCTTGGCATATTGCACTGTAGTCCATAGAGTAATGTGATTAGTATTCCTCTTGATGTGGTTAAAATGACAAATTGGTGATAGGCAATTGTTCTCTGTCAAACCGAGAAAAGTGGGAGTGAGGAAATCCCAAATATGTCAACTCGTCTAGAAAAAGAGAAAATGAGTGAAAAAATTAAACATGGAAGAACCCCAAATAATTGAGGAAAGAAGAACAAACGCCAAGGCTGAAAAACTGAGAAACTGTCCGTATGCGTGCAGTTGAAGATACTCACTGAGGCATAGCTCCAAAACAGAGAACAGGCGAAGCCCCGTAGCTCAAAAACGTAAACAGGAACTCTTGAAGGAGCTTGAGAAAAGAAAGAAAGAAAGAAAGAAAGAAAGAAAGAAACCAAATTATAAGATAAATCCTAGAAAAGTGAACGATCTTCTTCTTCTTAGCGTTATCCCGTAGGAACGGGGTCCGCTTTTCGGATCAATGCACCCCATTTCTTGCGATCTAATGCTTCGCGTGATTTCAAGTTTCTTGATCGTAAATCGGCGTTAATGGCGTCGAGCCACCGCAATTTTGGTCTCCCACGCTGTCTGGCCGTCGACCGTTAGATGGTAGGCCGAGCCGATGACTGAACTTTGTGGTGCACGGACAACGTGCCCATACCAACGGAGTCTCCATTCCTGTATTTTCTCATTGATTGGAGCCACGCCAGCTGTATGTCGAATCGTTGTGTTGGGGATATGGTCGAGCAGAGATATGTCTAATGATCTTCGCAGCATCCGCATTTCCATGACATGAAGTGAGTGCTCAGCACTTCTAGGTGCTGGCCAACACTCTGTACCATATAATGCAACTGGTCTCACCATTGTGCGGTATATCTTTGATTTTAAGCGGATAGGCATCTTCTTATCACAAAGAACACTGGTGACATCTCTGAATCGCATCCAAGTCGCATTGATTCGTGCTCGCACATCTTCATTCACAGAGCTGTCGCCATTCAATCGTGAGCCTAGGTATCGGAATGTATTTACCTTGGTAAGAGGAGCTCCATTAATACCTATAGTTCCAGGGGATGGAATCGTTTCGAGGTATTCAGTCTTGTGGATGTTCAAACGAAGACCAAATCCTTGCAGACGATCATGCCATGTCTGCACTTGGGTTTCAAGATCCATCCTGGAGTCTGCCGCAATCATCACATCATCAGCGTATAGCAATGTCCATGGGACACACTTCTGCAGGTCTCGCGTTATGGAATTCATGACGATAACAAAGAGCAGGGGAGACAGAGCTGAGCCTTGATGAACTCCAACTGTCACAGGGAAGCTGTCAGTCAGTCCTGCAGGGCATTGCACGTGGCTTTTGGTGTTGTTGTACAGCATTTTTATCCAGTTTATATACATTTCTGGAATTTGATGATCTCGGAGAGCGTACCAAATCATCTGGTGTGGTACTCGATCAAATGCCTTCTCGAGGTCAAGGAAAGCAAGATGTAGTGGCCTCCTCTTCTCTCGGAATTTCTCCATCAGCTGGCACACAGCAAATATTGCGTCTATCGTGCCACATCCCTTGACAAACCCACATTGATTTGCTGAGAGCTGTACGATGTTCCTCAGCCTATTGTCTAGGATACGTTCGAATATTTTCATAGTGTGGGAGAGAAGTCTAATTGGACGGTAATTGGTACATTCAGCTGGGTCACCCTTACCCTTAAAGATAGGTACTGTGATACTAGTTGACCAATCTGTAGGTATTTGACCACAGAGAATAATTGAACGACGCGTGACATAAAAATATAGCAAACTTACCTGCAATGTAACAAGCAGAAGAGCACATACACATAGACAATTTATAGAACAATAAAATTGTCAACAAGATCCAAGGCATAGCATTTTTGGGGTAGATATGTCGACGACGTTTTTCTCATCGTAGACAATTCAATCCAATACATTGATGGAATTCTAATCGAGCTTACCGTATTTACTCGAATACGACCCGCCCCCGAATAAGACCCGCACCCTGATTTTGAAGAACAAAATTTTAAAAAAATAATTTTTACTCAAAATTATTTAATATCTTAACTAAATAAACAGAATAGCATTTATCCAAAATAGTTTCCAACAGTTTTGAAGTTGTCCTAAAATAACACACATCAAACGATTAAAAATACAAATAAAAGTACACAAACACTTCATTCATCGTCATCAGAAGTACCAACTTCGGAACTTTTATCACCATCACTTTCCCACTAAATGTCGTCATCACTGCCATCCATAGCATTCGAAATACTAAATTTCTTGAAGCTCTTCCGTATGAGATCTCCAGAGATACGATTCCATGCCGTCAAAATCCACGAACACAGCAGCTGAACTTTCGGGCGCTGAATATGACCAGTTGGAGTCGGTGTGTGCTTATCGGCCGCCATCCGCTCCGTATACAGCTGTTTCAAGGCTGCTTTGAACGGGCGGTTCACGCAGCATGGACGTCATCCCGCTCAATCACGAATACATGACTCGTCAATATCATATTTCCTACCGGGCACGATTTCCAATAACTTCAGCTTCCCTCGCAACTTTCAATTTCTCACTCACAGTAAATGACCGCAAACGTTTCGTTGCATTCATGTTTACACTCAGAGAACGTGCGTGTGACTGTATGACGCCGCGTGCTTACGGTAAAACAAAGTTATAGCCGGAAGAGGGCTAGCACCATCTAGCGGATACTTGCAACACCAGATATCGCGCGCGGCGGGCAATTTAGATCTTTCAAATTTGGATGACTCAAATAAGACCCGCACACCAATTTTTCACGTACGAATTTGTTTAAAAATGTGCGGGTGGTATTCGAGTATTTACGGTGCTCTCTTAGACAATAACATTAAATTTACCGCTGAATCAGAGGTCAATAAAACTATTAATCATTTGTATCTCAACATCACACAAACGAACCAAAAACTCCAATATAGTATGTATAGAAAACCTACTCAAACATCCTCCACCATTCGGACGAATAGAGTCACCCGGAGAGCCACAAAAGAGCTGTATTCGTATGCTTCATTAATATAGCCCTGAACTTGCCAATGTCTGAACAGAAATATAAAGAGGAAATCGCTATTGTCCATCAAATTGCTAAGGCCATACGAAAAAACTTATGTGAATGAAAAACAAACCAAAAACTACTTTGCTAAATTAATAAAACCCCTGGCACTACAGCCCATGAAGAGCCTAGACCTACCAAGCGGCCGCTGCCCAGCCATTTGGCCTGCAGATATTGGGGTAACCGCGTTGGCTGCGCATTCAATCCCCTCGGCCGTTAATCTTGGTTTTCGTTGCCTCACTGTCAGACAGCTAGTCAATTGTCCTCGCGAGGCTGAGTGCACGCCATTCCAGCCCTCGCGTCAGTTTCTAAAATCCCTGACGGAGCCGGGAAATGAACCCAGGGCCTCCGGGTGAGAGGCAGGCGCGCTACCCCAACACCATGGGGCCGGCAAAGCTACTTTGCTACCGATTAAAGAAAGAAAATTCCTCATTTGCTATAGCCTATTTTCCTATACAAATGTATTCACGCACAATATCACTTACCGGTATACTTTTAAAAAACAGAACATGAGAATTGCCTATAGCACAACAAATACTACCCAGGACCACTTGTTTAATTCAGGATGTATCAACCAGGGATGCAAATTCAACAGATCAGGCATCTACAGAATACGATGTAACGAATGTGATGCAGATAACGTGGGTCAAACAGGCAGGAATTGTAAAACTAGATACCATGAACATGTTAAGGTTGTCAGACAGAAAATTTTTGGCCATGGGCAACCACATGTCTGAATCAGGACACAAATTCACAAACATATATGGAAATCTTAAGATGTTGTATTACGGGAGCAAAGGAACTATGATGAACATTCTGGAACAAATAGAAATAGAGAAAGCCCAAAAACTCAACCATTATTAATTATTAATGGATTAAAACTGGATAATTAATTAGCCATTTTATTAATTAATTCTATTGAAGTATTTATATACTATCATGCTTAATCACGATGTGCATGAGATTTAAAGATTTCTTATGCTAATCAGTTGTAATAATTTGAACATCCGATGTTATATTAGTTCGAGGAAGGATGTTAGAAGATTTTCATTGACCATTAAAATAAATTATTGCTACATAATAACTGGACGATGGATGTGTTGTATGATAACTTTACCAGGATTTCATATGAGATTTGTAATGTTATTCAAATGAAGTTAAATATATTGATCTATGCGTTCTTTGTTGCACAAGGTTATAATGTGAAGTTTTGCCACACTGTTATGGAATTATTGAGAATTAATTATCAATATTTATGAATAGGAAATGTACAGATAGTGATGCATTCCAATGTTAAGTGATGATATAATGAGCTGTGGTCAAATGTGGACATGTTGCGTAATTTATTGAGAATTTGTGCCATTAAGGAATACATTGTTTGAAGAATCTTTATGGAATGCATTATAATCCAGTCCTCATTATAGAATGGAAGCAGATAGAATTTTTACTCACATTGGAGAAATACATTAGCAAATTTTGAATTATTGTGATTATTGAAGTCGGATGACGACTGACTCTTTCAAAGTAATTAATGGTTGTCATAATTATTCTATGTTGACGTAGAATTTACCAGGTTTTCGTTTATGGTCGTAAGAATTGCTTCGATGATTAACCTTCGGGCGGACGCGCACGCGGCAAATTGGCCGGGTTTTTAAAAGAAGACGCGCTACTTTGCTATACTCCCGTGAGGGACAACCACGCCCCTATGTATTCTCTAACTACTATGTAAGACGTCAGATGGCAGGCCAACACCACATCAGACTTGTAGAGGGATTGCGCAATTCATTACGCAAGTTGCCTATGTCACGGTAGGAGGTTCGACCGGCCACATTGCCGCCGCGCGCCTAACAGTGCTAAACGTTTACCGTCCACCACACACAATGTAAGTATTTATTTCTTTACTTTTTATATGATTTATAATATTATATGATGAATTGCTCAAATATCATATATTTCAGTGTGATATATTTTTCAAATATTTATGCTTTACACCTCTATTTCACTGTCCTTCCTTTCCCTCGTTCCCTCGGTTTTACTCTCTAGGATTTTATGAATACCTACGATTTACTCAATCTTTACTTTTGGGTTTCAGGGAACCTTACCTCAGACCTGAGGATATTTCTACAATTCTTCAAGAGTTGGAGGAAGACGAACGAATGGACCAGCTAGGAGATCCGACGGAAGACGATGAGAACGATCCAGATTTCGAGACTGAAGAAATACATGTGGACGACCACGACAGTGAGTCTGAAGTGGAAATTGAAAATGAAGGTGAAGAAGACGCTGAAAATAGCGAGAGCCTTCGTTTTTTTTATTGGTAAAGAAGGAGAAACATTGTGGGCGAATCAACCTGTTGCAAATCTTGTAAAAACAAGGGGATGAAACATTATCAAAACTTTTCCAGGTCCTAAGGTAACTTCCTGTCATTGTATGACTGAAATCGAATGTTTTTCACTAATGATGTCCCCTGATATTATTAATAGTATTGTTAAGAACACCAATATATACATTCAGAAAAAGGAAACTGGAAATAGAGAGAGGGATTTTAGGTTGACTGATATAAAAGAAATTCGTGCCTTTTGGGAGGCATTATTATTTATGGCGGTCAAAAGGGAGAATCGTACTAATCTAGCTGAACCATTTGCGACAAACGGGACTGGATGTACAATTTTGCGCGCTAATTTCAGCGAAAGGCGATTCCGATTTTTATTGAAATGTATATGATTCGATGATGTGAATACATGAACGGAGCGGATGAACAGTGACAGACTAGCTCCCATTCGAGTCATTCTGAATAAATGCGTCCACAATTCACAACAGTCATATTTTCCTGGTGAATTCATGACCGTCGATGAAATGCTGGTTGCTTTCCGGGGCCGTTGCCGATTTTTGCAGTACATGGCTAAAAACCAGCCAAATACGGCATCAAAATGTATGGCTTATGTGATGCTCGAACATTCTATACGTACAATATTGAAATTTATTGTGGAAAGCAAGAAACTGGCCCTTATGCCACCACCAACAAGCCTCATGATATTGTTATCAGACTGACAGATCCCATCAAGAAAACAAATCATAATGTCACTACAGATAATTACTTTAGCAGCTATCCTCTAGCCGAGGATTTGCTGAAGAACGGATTGACCTTTTTGGGCATCCTGAAAAGTAACAAAAAGGAGATTCCCCCAGAGTTTGTGGAGCGCAATTCTACATCAGTACCCGGAAGCTACAAGTTTGGTGCTCAACCTGATATGACTTTGATCTCTATGATGACAAAGAGAAAGAAAGCAGTGCTCCTCTTGTCTACGATGCACGACGACAATAAAACTTATGAAGAGACAGGCAAACCACACCAAATTATGGACTATAATGGCACCAAAGGAGGGGTGGACACAGTGGACCTCATGTGTTTAAGGTGCTCCACTTCCAGAACAACTCGAAGGTGGCCAATGGTGGTATTTTACCGTCTTCTTGATGTGGCTGGGATTAATTCCTTCAAGATCTTCAAGTCCAATACTCGGAACAGTGATTTGAGGAGAAGGACTTATGTATCCAACTTAAGTTTTGCCCTCATGGAAGAAAATCTAAAATACCGGGCCACAATAACTACTCTTCCTCGAGAACTGTTGTTTTCTAGAAAAGTATAAGGAAGAACCTGATCAGGTTGAAGTAACACCTTCCACAAAAGGACAAATTTGTTTTTATTGTGGTAGATCTAAGAACAATCGGACTCGGATGTCCTGCAAGAAATGTGTGAAATATGTATGTAAGAAACATTCAGTCCAAGAAATCGCATGCAACTCATGTGCACATCCTGAAGTAGAGGATGAAGATGAAGACGTCTAATTCCAAATGGAAGTGTGATAACATTGCAACCTTGATGTGATAAAATCTGAACACAAGTGATAGGCCTATATTTGGAATATTCTTTTACAGTACTATTTTAATTGTGATGTTTGTTGCCTTGTTCCTTTTCAGTTTGCAGATGTGATAAAAGTCGTTGAAAAATAAAAAATATTTGCTCACTTAATGTGTCTTTAGTGTAACAATTGAAATCCCAATGAATTACATGTCAGCGAGCACTTCTGACTTTGAGAACTGAACGTGAATGAGAGCGGCCAAAATGCCGGAGCGCGCCAACTGGTGTGAGTGCAAAAGGCGCGTCCGCCCGAAGGTTAATTAATTCATTTAACCCTATAATCATTGACTGGATTTGATATATGAATTTTACCATGAAACCACAGAACATCGTTTGAGATGATTGTTAAATTGAGGACATGTTGATAGAATTAGTGTGAATATTTTCGAATGGACTATTTGATTTTTAGTTTTCGATGAAAGTGTCCATTATTTATGCAGCTTATTTCTGAGTTACCGTATATTTTTGTGTGTGTGTAACTATGCTTTGTTTAGATGAGCTTATTAATCGCAGGACAACTTTGTATAAAAGAGTTTAAGGATTTTCAATTTACTGTGCATTTAAAAGGAGTTGGGTCGGTCAGTGATGAGTGATGTGAAATTTATTAGTGAAGTGCTACGATAAATCCCTGAGGTGACAAGAAGGGTATTTTAATTAATTTATTTTCAGTCCTGTGTTATTTCAGTTTAGACAATCTGATTGGGCAAGTCTTTTTGAAAGGACATTTACATCGTAAAATAGGGTTCTCATTTCGCCATCAGAATCACAGGCAGGTTTTTCTTGAGTGAACTGCAAAACAATATCTGAAATAAATCAATGTTCTTTTCTTTCTTTATGTTATTCGATCTGTGGTTTTTCTTATTTCTCTGCGGTCTTTTCACCAGGAGTTTTTTTTTTTTTTTTTAATTCTAGTTTCATGGCGCCTTTCTTTTACCTATCCTGTAACGACCCGGAGATACTCTTATCTCGTGCCACCCATACTAATTTGTTCTTTTTCTCTAACTAGACTTCAGACACACTCTTTGCTTTTCAGGTTGTTATTTAAATTGTTTTCGCTTACTCATTCTTGGAAATAATGTGATGTTGTATTAGCCGGGTCATCGCATATCTTTCCCGGAATCGGGTACAGCATGATGATGTCAATGTTGATGATTGTGGCTCATGAAGGGTCAATTTTTGGAGCCCGAAATATGTACCAGTAGACAATAATAGTTCATGCGACTGTATTGGCGGACAATTTCGTAAAATAAAAAATAAAATTTAGGTTATTACTTGTTTGAGCATAAATCTGAGAGAATGGCAATACCATCCACATTGTCCAATTCATGCAAATTTCTAAAAGAAAAGACACAATTATGGTCCCTAATATAGTCACTAGACCTGGTAATAATCGATTTTCAATTAATCTACAGTAGAACCCCTATTTAACGTTTTTCTAGGAATCTGTATTTTTTTAACCTGAAATGGGGTTTACCTAAAATAGAGGTTTCGATAGGTTTCATCACTAACTGCAGCACTCTCTCCACATACAGTGCACTCTCATTAATTCGCGGTAATGAATGCACGAACTTCTGCGAATTATCGAAAACCTCGAATTATCCACAGTTATTTTTGTTAAGCCTAGTAGAAGCAAAACTATTGGTTAAAATATTGAAATCGGCTTGAACATGCAAAATAATAATTATAACACTTGATTGTAGTGTCCTATAAGACATGCTAGGCTAGAGGTAGGCCTATGTGGATTATGCCTACATTAATATTTCACAAAAAGAAAAGCAATCATCACGTATTGTTTCTTAGATCGTTCATTCTAATTTTCGATTGCACATTTCAGAAGAAAACATTATATGAGAACGAAAATTCATCTCATTTTTCTATAGAAGAGCTAAGTGTGACTAGACACACTAGCTTGACTGTGGGAAACAAGCTTCTTATATTATATATACATTGCACCCCTCACAGTCATTGGACAAATTCTTGTTGATGGACTGAAGAGTTACAACTGACAGTTTGTATAGGCAACACTGAAAGAGTGGCTTCAACAGTTCTCAAACAAGATGCATTATTTAAAAATAAATGTGACAGTATATTTCAATTGACGGTCTGTTTTGGTGCAAAAATACTAGCAAGTACACATTTTCTGGGGCGAGGCAGTTCCGCTTTGCAGTCACAATGTTTCCAGCAATTGAAATTACTCCCTTCAGCGCTGCAGGTGGTAGCGGGGAATATCAAGTATTTTGTCGCTAGTTTAGCGGGCCTTGGGTTTATTCATTTTCCATCTGTGAAAAAGGGTGAATATGCAAGTCGGGCGGTGAATTCCCAAGATAGACATCCAGCTCGTCTATTGCAATGATTGCAATATTTATGCTACATTTACAAGATTTTCTATTTTTACCGTGCTTTTTATAACTGCCCTACTATGAGGACATTGAGTTTTTATCGAACATGCCTAAGAGTTGACTTTAGACATACCTTCGATCATAAAACGTCACATTTGTATCTTTGGAGTCAAAATTTAATGTTTTTCGGACGGTCAATACCCAATTGTGATTCCCTAAACCTGAAAAAGACTTTTTACATGAGATTAATAAATACAATTGGATGACCAGTTGCAATCGTCAAGTGATCATCAAATCCTTTACACTTCGGCTAGTAATCTGTGTCTACAAGTATGGGTTATGATATTTACAATACATACTCATATTTAGTTGCAGTAGTACCGTAATTATTCTAGCACAAATAGTCAAGTTATGTAATTTTGTGTTGAGATACTGATAGTGGTGATTGATCTTCAAGTTTGCTTGCTTAGTGCCATTATGTGATTATTATTAAATGGTCAGGTTATTGTGTCAGCAGAAACGTCCACACGTTGTGCACAAAAACGGACCACACATCGCTCAAACTAACTATCAGTATCTCAACAAAAAGCACATATCTTGACTAGTTTGCTAGTTTAATTGCTACTGCAAATAAATAAGTGTATATATTGTAATTAACATTCCATACCTCTCCACATACAGTAAATTTAATAGCCTAAGTGTAAATGATCTGATGATGATCACTTGACAATCGAAACTAGTCATCCAAGTGTATTTATTAACATCATGTAGTATTTTTTCAGGATTAGCGAACAAATTTCGATTTCTAAGGCAAGCCTGAAAAAGGGCTTCCAACACGGTAATCCTTGGAGTGAAGTTAAATGAAACCTCAAAGCGGGCGTTGAGCAGTGGCTAGCATTCTTGGCTGGGTTTGATTCCTGGCTCTGCCAAGAAATTTAATTCTGGTGTGATGGCTGGAACGGGGTACACTCAGCCTCGTGAGGCAAAACTGATAAGAGGCAGGTTTGATTCATACCTGTCATCCTGGAAGTGATTTTCCATGGTTTCTCATTTCTACTCCAGGCAAATACCAGGATGGTGCCTAATTTAAAGCCACGGTTGTTTCCTACCCAAATTCTACCTGAATTACAAATACACGCACTGGTACAGACATCGCAGTGACGCATGTTTTCAGACAAGTCTTAAACACACCCCAGTACACGGGGATACGTGACCACGATATTGCAAAGCCCCTAAAAGAATCAACTTCATCCATCATGGAACTGCCCCGGCTAACCATGTCGAGTGATTGCATTAAGAAACCCAAGTTGTGTCGTAGTTTGTTGATTCTGTGAGAGCGTAGTTAAAAGAGCGAAATACATTGATTAATCAACAAATCAAATCGATAAAACGATTAATCGTTATTTGCGACAATTAATCGATTATTCGGTTTCGATTAATCGATATCTGAAATAAATGGATTAAAAGTAACAGCCCTAATAGTGACTAACTACACATACATTTTGGTAAATGCATTTATTTCTACTAATCAAATTTTTAAGTTTGCCAGAGTCGAGCCTGCCGATCACTTGTGTTAGCTGGTAGAGAATGGAATTGTGATTGGCTGAAAGTTTTGCGATTTGGCTTTATACATTTTTGTTTGTTCCATTATTGTTTACATAAGAGTGATATTCCTTTGGAAACTTCTTGAGCCAAATTGCAAAGGAAAAAGGAATAAAGTTAAAGCTGATAAGGCTAGTTAGTTGGACGTGTATGAAAGTTACACAGTTTGTATATCCACTTCAAAGTTCAGACTGTTCTGGGGGTAAAATTTAAATGACTGAGAACTATATAATTATTTTGAATTCTAATTGAAAAAATAAGTATTACCAATGGTAGAACAACTCTTAAATATGGGGAGTGGATTACAGTTTAAAGAATTTAAAATGGACCCACTCTACACAAAAGTTTCATTGTCAGACTTATGTTTAGGCATTCACAAAATTATGTAAGTTTCTTCCTGAGAATCATTAACACTCTCAACTTGAAACATACCTGCTCAATAAATAACATGCCACAGTCAGTTTAGTAAGGTCATTAAATTGAATTAAATGAGGCCACTAGGCCTAATACGTGAAAGTTAATAATGATTATGAGGGCAGTAAATCTCGCTTCTTTTTAGTTGTCAACTTTTTTTTATGGAAGATATGACTGATGTCTGCTTCTTTATGGACATAACTTTTTTTTACTGTAATCTCTTTTCTAACCCACCACAGAAATATTGGCCAGCTTGTGATGGTACAGTTAATTTGATTGCTGTATTGTGCCAACAAAAGAGAGTCCCATTAACAGTGAATATAAATGCAAATTTTTATTTGGTAGATCGCAACATATTTCAGTAATATTTGTAAGCGGATGTTGCAGTGGTATATTGACACTGCCAAGTTCAGAAAATTGTGAAACTATTTCTTAACACATAGTAAGATCTGTTTGACAGGATTCTGCAGGCATAAGTCACTTGATCTGCTTTGCTGTCTTCTTTTGCCAATTAAAACAGTACATACACCAGTGTTCCCCAGTTTCTATTTGTATTTGATGTACATTTCGTGGAAATGTGTTACTGTAATTTCATTCATTATAGTCACCAGATATTCATGTTTTATACAGGAAGAACAGTTCGAGTGGGGTAATCCTAAAGCTGTATCATTGATGCAATCCCTCAAGCCAGGCAGCATAGAGTGTCTCTTAGCCCTGGCTGCATATAGATGGCGGGTTAAGTTACACAATCAGTCATCTGGAGCATTTGGGGGAATGAAAGCCATTATCCTCACTTCTCCTGATAAGCTGGAATCATACAAAAGACTGATAGTTGCTGGAGGTGGAGAAGTGCTTGACCTGAGGTGAGTCGTTTCTGTTCTATCTGTCTTGAGAATTGTTAAATGTTGCTCTAGAAATATCATATGTATTTATGAAAATAATCATTTCCTCGAGTACAAATTTTGGTAACTTTTTGACTATCCTAAAGCTCCTTCTTGTGCAAAAAGAAAAGTTTAAAATTTTCAATTCTAAAATAAAAATTTAGAAGTATATTAATTTAATTGATGGAAAATGCAAGATTGGATATGGAGATCAACAAGAGAATACAATGTAGGAGTGTTTTCTATCATCAGGTTCGAAGTTTAATTTGGGATAAAGGCATACCACTGAAGGCTAAATAAGTGATGTATAAGACTTACCAATAATGACGTATGGAGCAGAAACCTAGCCTATGACCAGGAGAGATGGAAAATTACAGGCTGCCGAAATGAAATTCCTGAGGAGTATAGTATAGAAGACTAGGAGAAAGAGTGAGAAATGAAGACATTCAAAAGGAAGTGAATGTACAGAAGCTGAATGATAAGCTGGAGCAGAACAGATTGAGATGGTATGGACATGCGAAAAGGATGTGGTGAATGATGAAATATTATAAAACAAGTTATAGAGAGACAGATGACTGGAAAGAGAGGACGAGGAAGACCTAGAGTACGGTGGATAGACCTAGTGAAAGACAGTATGAGAGAACGATATCTGGAATGGTTAAGTGGTTGAGGAAGGATGGTGAACAGACAGAGTTAAGTAGAGGGGTGTCATTTGTTCTGACCCAAATGGGCTGGAAAACTGAAGATGATGATGATGATGATGATTAAGTCTCAAGACTACATATTCTTAACTTAATAATGTTCCCACTGTATTTAGAAATGTGAATTGTGTACATAGGATCGTATAAATTCATTCATTCAGTCATCATTCATTATCCGTCCTAATAATTTGCTTCCTTCATTTAGCTTAGGTTAATGTAATTACAGAATAATGAAATCAGTTATGGAAAGCTATTTAGAATAATACTCTCGAGATAAAAAGATTTTGGGATCATCATTCTCCTTTTATCTGTGGTTTCTTTCAAAGGTTGTCTTTTCAAAGAAGTATTCTGTGGAATATTATATTTGTGTAAATATTGTATTAAAGTCACTATTAGGGCCACATAACCGTTCTATTCTGCCCCTCAAAACAATCATCATCAATAAAGTCACTACAGTGGAATCTCGTTAGTACGTTTTTCAAGGGACTGAAAAATTTGGACGTGATATGCGGGAAAACGTACTACCGGAAAAGCCATACTGCATTTACAACGTATAAGAAAGAACGCAGCGTATAATGGACGTTAAATCGCCGACCTTAGTAAGTGATTGTATGCACTACTACAGTCACGACTTAAACATAGGTTATCAGTAACTTACACGGAATAAATAACATAAAAATGATTTACTGTACCTCTACACTACAGTATAATACAGGGTCTTTATTTTTGCTTAGCAAGGACAATCTCGCTTTCCGCCAGTGACGGCTCAGTTGCCGGCGACCGTGCACGCATATGTAGGCCTACGGCAGAATACTGTGCTTAAAATCAGTAGCCTACCATGCAGTTTTACTGGCCATGATTTACAGTAGATGCTGAAAATGTTCCCCATCCGCTTCCAAACACATATAAAACAGGGTCTTTCTTTATATTTGATCAGCAAGGACATTCTCGCTCCGCCAGTGACGGCTCTGTTGCCGGCGACCGCGCACGCATATGTTTGAAGCACGGGCTTGCTTAAAGAGCTTTCTAGTTCAGGAAACTGTCCCTCTCGCACACATTTCCTTTTGTCATTCACCCCTTCTTCAAATGCACGTTCGATTTCCTTCCTTTGACCGAGAATTGTGTTCAGTGTAGACGGAGGAATGTTCCACTTTCGCCCTACATCCACACGCTTAATGTGAGGGTTGCAGTCCATGTCTCGAATGTATTTCATCTTCTCATCATTAGTTATCTGCCGTACTTTCTTCTTATCCATTATGAAATACACAATAAAATAGGTCATAACTGGACGTGAACACTAAGAACTAGAAGACAATAGTGCGGAACACGAAGACAATAATGCGCCTAGGTGAGAAATAAACAAAGGGAAGGGGGTGAAGGGCAGCGGGAGAGAGACACGTCACCTGTGTTGCGTCATAGCTATAGCCACTTCTACGCCGTCAAACACAATAAAATCATCTACACTGTCAATAACTATCAGAGAATATGAGGCAATATCGCGTCGTGTTTTCCAGAAGCCGAATTTTATAATGAAATAATAAAATACGGTTCACTAACAAATAGTTCAACGGAAATTTGATCGTTGTAAGCGGGAATAGAGAACGTATTAAGGGGATATATCAACATGATATATGAAAGTGGGAATCATGAATGTCATGACCCTGACAGGCAAGGTAGAGGAGGTGTTAGACTTCATGGAGAGGGAGAATGTTGGATTGATGGGGCTGAATGAAGTGAAATGGAAAGGTAAAGGAAGGAAGAAATTGAGGAAAGGATATACATTATACTGGAGTGGTGGCCAAGAGGCAAAAAATGGCGTGGGACTGATAACCTCGAAACAACTGGAGGAGTATGTTGAAGTGGTCGAGTGTGTGTGACAGAATAATGAAAATTAGAATGAAGATGACAAATGACGTGATGGACTTCATACTGTAACCTTATTTTGAAGGGTACGATTACTCCACTGACGTTATGTCAAAATTTAACATTTGTTACTCATATCATGTGTTATTTCGGCAATTAATTAGCCACAAGTTATTAAGTGTAAGTGTAGTCCATAAAATGTATTATCATGTATTTAATTTTAATTTTAAACATTTAATTCCAATTAATTGATTAGGTTTTGTTACGGTATTAAGTTGACAGAAGTCAGAGGCTGTTTTTGTAATTAGCTAGTGCTTGAGCACTTTGGGTCATTTCAAGAGCTTACGTCTTCTCCCAGAACAGCACGATGTGATGAAATAACATACCTGCGTACTCACTCAATAACAAAAGCCGGGTGGCTAGCCCGAGGTACTAAGAAGGGTGCTCCGAGTGGAAAGGGTGGGGGAGTGGCAAGAGGTGGCCAGGAACAATAGAGACTTGGGACGAGACTCCTTTATGTGAAGAAAAGAGAACTCAACGAGACTTGGTTGAAGACAGTCGCAGGAGAACAGTATTGCAGGAGTTGTATTCAGGACGTATGCCAGTCCGATACATTATGGTGTTGGCAGTGTCATGCGCTAACATCATAAGAGTGGTTAAGGGACTTACAATCCACCACCATTATTCATTCTGAGTAGCCTAAATACCTCAGAATTAATAGTAGCCTCTTATTTAAGATAAATTCCTCGTATGAAGATGGACTTCTACCGCCTACAACAGCAGCTTTCTCTTGGGGAGAGACTCTTCAATAAAGCCAAATCATCGTTTGGTAAGCTCATTGACTTTATGCACAAGCTCTCTTTCTTCACTCTTGAATAAATCAACCTAAATTATTAAATTCAGATCTAGATTAAATTAAATTCATAATGCCTCCGTTTTCTTGCAACTTTTGCCTGTCTTAAATTCTTTTGTTTACTTTCTACGTTAAGTCATTAATTAATGCATTTTCCTAACTTGTTTGTTTTTGATGCCATTAAATTTTTATTTAAAGTAAATGCAGTCTGTCTCCTTTCTAGATGATAGAAATGTTATTCAGGTTAATGACTAAGTCATACCACGACTTGAGTCGATGGAGTCTGGTGAATGTTCTACCTGAGCTAGGACGTAAAGTTATTTATGATTTATTGGGTTATCGCTCTCAGATCGAACCCTTGGCACCCAACACTCTTACATATAACTTCAGATCCGGTGACCACTGATAGGTCATATCAAATGGTAAGTCAGGTAAAATATTGGATACAGAAATTAATAATCTGGCAGGTTTTGGTCTTGTATATTGTTCCAAATTAAACATACACAACCAACAGTCCCGTTACATTGTCGCCGTAAACGGGGGACGAAAACCTGATAACATTTGTGGAGGGAAAAGTGACATATTTCTGTACCTGCATTTTGGGGGATTTTATATATCAACGCGAGTCAGAATGAGTGATTCAGAAGACGATATGTTACTACGTAATCAAAAACAGCTAGGGAGTAAGTTGATGAAGGAGAAAGATGAAGAAGCGCGTAGTAAGTTAGTAGAGGAAGTGGAAAGTAGCACAGGGATGATGTCAGAGGTAAATCCCAGTAATGATGGTGAGAAAGAGTCCGGGAGATATGAAGAGCATGTTTGCGAGTCTTATACAGGTATTAAATACGAAATTTGATCAAAACAGTAAAGAAATTAGTAGTAAACTAAATGATAAATTGGAGGAAAACAGTAGGGAAATTAAAGAAAGTAATAAAGAACTTAACAGTAAATGGGATCAAAACAGTAAGGAGATGGATAAGAGATTTGAGCAAATTCAGGTTGAAATCAGGGGTGTGATGGAAGAGAAGACGAAAGAAATCCTAGCTGACATGGAGAGTAGATTGAGGAGGGTGCAAGATGAACTTGAGAGTAAAATAAGTAAGCGAGCAGAGGAATCTAAAGAGTTAATACAGTTAGAGCCGAAGCAAATCAAGAAACAATTGGGAGGAGAAATTGAAAAAGTTCAGAGTACAGCTATGGAGGTTAAAGAACAGCTGGGGGGAGAAATAAAAAGATTCAGGGAGTAACAACGGAAATTAAAGAACAGCTGGGCGGCAAAATCGATAAGGTTCAAGCAGAAATTAGTAAAGAAGTTGAAAATTTGAAGAAACAGAGTAAGGAAAGTTTAAGTAAAATTCAAGAAACACAGGATAGGCTGAATGATAAAGTTGAAGCAACAGATGGGAGCATACACGCAAAAGTTAGTAGTATAGAGAAACTAGCAGAGGAGAAAATTGTCGAGCTTGAAAATAAATTAAAGTCTAGAATAAGACAAGAAGCAGGTCAGAGTCGAACGACATATATGAATAGTACGCATAAAGAAATAGAGTTAGGGAAATTTAGCAATCGGCAAGGATGCCCCATGGAGTTTCTAAATACTATTGAAGTGAGGTTTAAAGAAAGATTGGAGGACGGAAACATCGAATGGTGTAATGTTGTTGAAATATTAGAACAGGCCTTCGTAGGGGAAACCAAAAACTGGTTTGCAGTTTATAGGGACGGTTTTGAAGATATCACAGACTTCAGACATAAATTTTGTGATAAGTTTTGGAGTGAGAGCATACAATCACGGTATCGTGAGGGAATCGTGTGTGGAAAATACAACGCAAGGGGTAATCTCAATATGACGGAGTATTTCCTGGGGCAAGTGTTGGTTTGTAAATACTTGGATGGACTGAGAGAGGAAAAAGATGTGGTAAGGCTCCTGTTAAGGCATTTCCCTTACCGGATCAAAGAGGCGGCATGCATACAAAATGTAAAAACTGTCATGCAAGTAGAGAACCTACTAGGTACCTTTGATGCGCTAGGGGAAGGTTCAAGTGAGGAAACAGTCACTAGAAACCAGGGTAATAATAACAATCAGGATGGAAGAAATCAAGGAACGCAGGGAAACAGTGGCGAAGGAGGCAATTATCAAAATAGGGGTCAGAGTGGGAACAATTACCAAAACCGGGGTAATAATTTTATGACGCCCTATCAAAACAGGAATAATTACTCGCAAGGCAGGAATTATGATTCGCGAGGAAATCAAGGTAGGGGTAATGATGGACACACGGGCAGGGTAACTACGGTAATAACCCTAATGTTAATCAGAACCGAGGATATGGGAGAGGTAATCCCGTAGGTAATAATGAAAATAGTAACCAACAGAATGTGAATAGTAATAGCCAGACCAGCGTTGGGACCACTAGTGAAGGTAGAGACAATAATAGTAATTTAAACGCGAGCCAGACTGCATCATAAGGTCAGGATCTCAGTCTGCAACGTGCCCTGTTTTAACCCTGATACAGGAACACTATGACCTAAACGTAAGGAATGAATTGTTAAGAGAACTATGTGACGAAGCAATATTACCAGTGGCGGGTAATATAAGTCCGATCATTAAGTTACACGTGTCCGGGACGTGTACCAATGTGTTAATAGACAGTGGCTGTGTAAGGAGCTGCATAAGCAATGCTTATTATGATACCCGTATTTCCTCGCATAATCGTCGCACTTTTTTTTGCCAAAATTTCGTGGGAAAAAGCAGAGTGCGACGATTATGCGAAGAATATTTAATTTCAAAGAGTATACTGTATCATTATTTGCTGCACGGGCCAGTCATTCGCGTAGCGCGAGTCATAGCCCGCAGTCAGAGACAGGGTTCTTTCTTCTAACAAGGTCACGACAGGTTAACGATCGCGGAATGTGCTGACGAAGCTGGCCATTCGCGTCGCGGTTCATAGCCGGCAGGCATAAAGACGATATTACTTTCTCCAGACGGGATCACGCCAAATTAGGCCTATAAACTCGCGGAATGTGCGCTGGTCGTTCGCGTCACAGTTCATAGCCCGCAGGCATAAAGACGAGAGTACTTTCTGCTGACAAGATCACGCCAGATTAGGCCTATAAGCTTGCGGAATGTGCGCTGACCATTCGAGTCGCGGTTCATAGCCTGCAGGCATAACTACGATATTACTTTCTCCTGACAAGATCACGTCAGATTAGGCCTATACGCTCGCGGAATGTGCGCTGGCCGCTCGCGTCACAGTTCACAGGCCGCAGGTCTAAAGATGAGATTACGTTTTGCTGATATGATCACGCCAGATTAGGCCTATAAGCTCGCGAAATGTGCGCTGACCATTTGCGTCGCGGTTCATAGCCCGCAGGCATAAATACGATATTACTTTCTCCTGACAAGATCACGCCAGATTAGGCCTATACGCTCGCAGAATGTGCGCTGGCCGCTCGCGTCACAGTTCATAGGCCGCAGGTCTAAAGATGAGATTACGTTTTGCTGACATGATCACGCCAGATTAGGCCTATAAGCTCGCGAAATGTGCGCTGACCATTTGCGTCGCGGTTCATAGCCCGCAGGCATAAATACGATATTACTTTCTCCTAACAAGATCACGCCAGATTAGGCCTATACGCTCGCGGAATGTGCGCTGGCCGTTCACGTCACAGTTCTTAGGCCGCAGGTCTAAAGATGAGATTACTTTTTGCTGACATGATCACGCCAGCTCGCGGAATGTGCGTTGGCCGTTCGCGTCGCGGTTCATAGCCGGCAGGTTAAAGATGAGGTTACTTTCTCCTGACAAGACCACGCCAGATTAGGCCTATACGCTCGCGGAATGTGCGCTGGCCATTCACGTCGCGGTTCATAGCCGGCAGGTATAAAGACAAGATTACTTTCTCCTGACAAGATCACGCCAGATTATAAGCTCGCGGAATGTGCTAAGTGACGAAGCTTGCCACTCGCGTCACAGTTCATTGCCCGCAAGCATAAAGACGAGATATTTTTCGTCTGACAAAGTCGCGCCGGGTTATAAAGTCGCGGTAGCGTGTGCAACTGACTGGCGCACAAATACGAACATGCTATGCGACGATTATGCGATGAAATTTTATAAACCTATTTTAGTGTTTGAAAAGTGGGGTGCGACGATTACGCAGTGGCGACGATTATGCGCGGAAATACGGTAAATTAAAGGAAACTGGGGTTAACTTCGAAGAATTGCCAATTAAGAGTACTTTTGTAATCACAGCCGTGGGTAGGAAGTCTAAAATTATATCAAAACAGGTGTTATAGAGATAAATATAAACAGTCACGTAGAGAAGCAAGTGTGCCTTGTAATTCCAAATCTAGTGTACGACATAATTATGGGTTCTGATTGGCTGACTAGGGTGTCAGGAAACATATGTTATGAAGAGTGCTGTATTACAATTAAATTTGGTGGTGCGGAAGTGGTGATACCGTTCAATGAACAATATAGGAGTAGTGTAGTAGGAGTGATGTGTACGTTAAATGAGATGTCTCAAGCTATAGAGCAAGAGTCAGTAACTTTTGTAGGCAGTGTGGTTACGAACGAGAGTCTAGATGACTCGTTACGTGAAGCTGCGTTTCTTGGAGATGTAAGAAGATAAGTGTATGCTTCTCTACGATGTTTTGTCAAATAATAGTAGGGTATTTGAAGATCGAATTGGTAGAGCCAATTGTTATGTCCACTCATTGAACGTTGTTGACAATTCGGTATTTACCGGTCACCGCTATCCTGTGCCTTTTGTCTATCAGAAAGCCGTAGAAAGTCAGATCAATCAGATGCTTCAGGACGGTATAATTGAGTATTCTAACAGTCCCTATGTAAATTCACTTATTACAGTACCTAAGGCAGATGGAAAAGTCAGGATATGTTTAGACGCACGTTTGGTTAATGCACACATTTCATCAGACCAATTAAAATCTACGTCTCTAGAGGAGTTAATGCAAACTTTTGAGGGAAAACAATTTTTTACGTGTGTTGATTTAAGTTCCAGTTTCTGGCAAGTTCCTCTTAAAGTTGAAGATAGAGCCTTTACCGCATTTAGTCATCAGTACAATCTGTACCAATTTTGCAGGGTACCCTATGGGTTAAAGAGCAGTTCAGCAGCGCTGATAAGAGCACTGAACATAGCTTTAGGTGATAACACGGGTGATTATGTAACTATATATATTGATGATCTTGTAATCAGTTTGCGTACTTTTGAAGAGCATTTGGTTCACTTGGACACGGTTTTTAAGAGACTAGATAAAGCAGGGTTCACCCTGAAATTGTCAAAATCTACATTTTGTAAGTCACAAGTAACTTTCCTGGGTCATAGTGTGTCACGTTCAGGGGTAACTCCAGAAGAAAGTCGGATCAACAAAATCCTTGATGCAAGTGTGCCACAAAATGTAAAACAGCTGAAGACGTATTTAGGAATCTGTAATTTTTAGACGATTTGTGTTAAAATATTCTAAGTTAGTAGAACCATTCAGGGACCTCTTAAAGCAAGGAACCAGATGGAGATGGGATGTGACCACGAAACGGGCAATATTTCAGATATTGTAGCTGTTGAGCAGGTAAATCAAAAATGGTAAATACCTAGGTATTAATGAGGTATCAGATGTGGTCAGTATCATTGATCTGTGTGAGATTAACTGTTATAGAGGAGAGGGAATCGAGATGAAGGGAGAACTGGTATGGAGCATGGCACTTAAAGGGAGTTATATCTAAAGGGACAAACTGGACAGAAATATGATGGATTGTATGTATTTCTAGTGTTGTTCTTTTTTTCAGTGATATACACGTAATGACATATTTGAATTTGAATTTATTTTGAATTTGAATTTATTTATTGTTTCTCTTATACAGGCCACTGAGGCTACGAAGCCTCTTTATGCAGCTCTCTTCATTCAGAGGGCGGTTAAATACAATTGAATAAATAAATGAAGGAAGAAAAAACTTAACCTATACATACAGTTGACAATAGAAGTTCTTGTTATTACATCCGTTCACCTTGAACATGATAATTGTATAGCTGATAGATTACAATGAAGGGAGTGTTTTATCGCTCTGATAGGAAGTCCTGAATACTGGTGCAATTTATATTTATTCCAGAGAATACTAGCTGAAATACGGAATGAACCTTTGCATTTTTCGGTTCTGTGATGAGGTATCTGGAGCATTTGTGCAGTGTGTCTATTCGCACGGTTATGCACTGATTGCATGGGAGTTAGTGTGCAGTAAATATAAGACGGAATTTTGAATTTTAGAATTTTTATCACAGTCAGAGCCATGGCATACTGTCTTCGTTCCTTTAACTTTAGCCATCCAATCTGGACGTAAAATGGAGTTATATGAGACTCTCTTGGTACATTGAGAACAAACCGCAAGCAAGCATTTTGCATTCTTTGCAATTTTGTATTGAGGACCTCTCCCATATCATGGTAAATTATAGATCCATAGTCAAATATTGGTAATATCAAACTCTGTATCAGTATCTTTCGTACATTTTGAAGCAAATAGAAGCAAGTGCGCCTAATTTGATATAATGACGATGCAACCCTTTTCAGAATCATGTTTGTGTGATCCTGCCACGATAATCGAGAGTCAAAAATAACTCCCAGATTTCTTACTGCTGACTGGTACGGAACTGTTTGGGATGCAAGCTGTAAAGGTGGTACTGGGTCAGGTAGGGAACTGAGTAATTTGGTATAGCCGATGATGATCGTTTGCGTTTTTTCGAAGTTAAGTATTAGATTATGATCGAGTGCGTACTGAGATAGGCTTTGAATGTCACTGTTAATTAGAGCTACCTTCAAATGAATGGATTTCAGATCCGTGTGTAGATATAGCTGAAGGTCATCTGCGTACATATGATGTTGACAGAATTTAAGGACAGATGGAAGGTCATTTATATACACGGAGGAGTGGACCAAGGACCGAACCCTGCGGCACACCTGTTGTTACTTCACACCATTCTGAAACATTGTCATCGGCTAGGACTACTCTCTGACATCTGCCTGTTAGGTAGGACCTAAACCAGTTCGTTACTGACTTTGAAAGGCCTAGATTTCTTAATTTAACTAGTAGGATCTCATGGTGAACTCTGTCAAAGGCTTTGCTGAAATCGAATAGAGATAATATAGTTATTTCCTTCAGGTCCATTGCTAGACGAATGTCGTCTGTGACTTTGATAAGGGCTGTCAGAGTACTATGTTTTGATTTATATCCAGATTGGTTCGGGTTTAGGATATTGTTGGAATTTATATATTCATAAAACTGATCAAAAACAATCCGTTCTAACGCTTTCCCAATTGCACACAATATACTTATTGGTCTAAAGTCACTACAGTTTAAGGCGTTCGTGAATTTTGGTATTGCTTTGATGTTGGCTTTTTTCCATTGTGTCGGATAAATACCCATTTGCAGGCTATAGTTAAATATATGCAATAAAACTGGCATTAGGAGGTCCATATTCCTTTTCAATAGCGTAATAGATATAAGATCTGGTCCTATGGCTTTTGAAGTTATCCTAAATATGGCTAAATGAATGTCCTCTGGATATATATAGCCAAAATGAAATTCTTCCCGTCGGTCAGTAAATTTTTCCCTGTAGTTAGCAACAGTTGACAAAACTCTATTGCTGTCTACAACGGTTGATACCTTTAAATAATGCTTATTAAGCTCATCAGCGCTCATTGTTGGGTTATTGCTTTTGTGTCTGGATTTTCCAACACCGAGAGTTTTTATAGCTCTCCACAAAGCTGAAGAGTTTTTAGCTGAATTAATTAGCGAATAAGTGTAACGTATCTTTGTATTACGAATAACTTGCTGGGTTCTGTTGCGTAAGCTTTGGTATTCTACAATGTCCTCGGGTTTCTGTGTTCTGTTGCACTTCTTTCTGGCTCTATTTCGAGATCTTATTAGATCTTTTATTTCTGTGTTGATCCAGGCAGCTGGTGCGTGCCTCACGTTAGCTGAGCGCACTGGGGCATGGCGATCATATAAATCAATTAAAAATGTGTTGAATGTTTGGACCTTCTCATCTATAGTTTGCTGCTCGAGAACAGTGTGCCATGGAACTGAGATGGCATCAGCCTTAAACCTTTCATAATTAAACCTGCTGAAGTCTCGAAAAGTTTGAATACTGGGCTTATATTTTGGAGTTGACAGGGTATATACTGCGTATAAGAGATCATGTGCTGAGAAGCCAGAAGCAGCTGTTTGGCCAAACTCAATCACGTGCTCATTGCAGTTGGATGCTATTAGATCCAGAGTAGAAGAGGAGGTTGCAGTGTGATGTGTATCTTGATACGGGAGCCACGACAGATTGCAAGTATTTAGAGTTTCTACTATGTTTTTCGTTTCAAATGTAGCCGACCCAAAATGGGCATTGAAATCACCGGCTAATATTACATATTTATAACTAAAAATGTGTGAAAGCATGTCATTTAATAGTAGTTCCATAAAACCGACTTTGGGTGCTCTATAAACACAAATAATACTTTAGTATCTTTCAGGCAAATCTCTACGAATAGGTACTCAGGTCTGAAATTCTCATTATTTGGGGATTTGCAGATAACCCGGCACTTAATGTGCTGTCGAACATACACTGCTACTCCACCCCCTTCTCTACGTTGTCTGTCAATGCGGTAGATATTATATCCTGGCAAGGTTACAGATGAATCAGTAATGGACTTATTGAACCATGTTTCACTAACAGTGATTACATCAATACCGGAGTTAACAAATGTGTATTCAAATTCTGCGAAATGTTCTAGCATTTTAAGTGACTGCGTGTTCAGGTGAGTTACTTTAAAATCATTGGGTAATCTATCAGCTATATCACAAAGATAGGCATGCGTATCATACTCATTGGTACTAATATCCATGCAAAAGATAATTGAAAGTTATTGTAAAATTGTTAAACAAAAATATTAAAAATTACAAAATCTAAAACTTAAGTTATTTTCTAAATATTAATCAATAATATCGGCTTGTATTTTGGCTAGACACTGTAGTTAAAGTTCCACCAGTAACCATATTACATGTTTGTGCTTACACTTGTAACTTTGATCAGTTGAGCCCCCTCACACTGGCACGTTTGAGGGTCCTTTACGTACGAGGAGCGGGAAACTTTTTCTTCAAAAAGTCCAATTCTCGGAGTGTTTTCACACGATGCCTCGTGTAATCAATGCGGATCAGAACAACGCCATCTGCAGTCCAGACACCGTGTAACCCAAAGTGGCTTACTGCTTGTTTTACAATATCAGTCCGGGTTTTCGTCAGATCTTCTCTTACAGTTATGCCGGTATTCCTTAAGTATTTCTTCGACCTGAAGAGTGCTGCTCGATCTGCATAGGACACGAACCGCACTATTATTGGCCGCTTCTTTCCAGCATCCCGGAGTCCTACACGATGAGATCGGTCTATTCTTTGGGGATCGATTGTCACATTCAACTTGGCAGCAACATCCATTACACACCTGTTGGTGTCCTCGCCTGGAGTTTCTGGAATACCAAAAATTCTCAAGTTATTTCGACGCTGGTACTGCTCAAGTTCATCAGTGCGGTCATTCAGTTGCAGCTCAAGTTGATTTATAGTGTCGTCTCGCCTGGCAAGTTCCTGTCTGAGTTCATTGATGACCTGGGTGTTAAAATCTATTGTTTCTTTTAGTTTATCAATCACCTTATTAGCAACTCGATCCACGAGCTCCTCGATTAGATTCGTATTATTCAGCAGGCTTAAAATGTCAGCTGAGTCTCGGCGCACATCCTGCATAGCTTGGTTGTGGTCCGCTGAAGAAAAAGTAGTGCCACTGTCCTTCCAGTTTCTTTTTGAGCCATCAGCTTCGCTAGCATTGCGACAACCCCCACCCTGACTGCGATCCACGGTCTTCAATTGTTCTCCCGAGCTGCTACCTGCTCCGTTCCTCTCTAGGGCGGTAGGGTCGTCTGCTTTCATTTGCTTGCGCTGTCCACCCTTCGTTTGTTCACGAACTCCGCGCTCCCCACTGCGGTTAACTGCCTTCTTTTGTTTGTCTTTGCCCGTCATTTTGTAGTTTTCAACTCTAACCTCTCACACACTTTAATACTTGTTTATCAACATAACAGCAATATTTCAACTTACTGCGTTTATCACCGAACGTTCTGCTGTTGATTTACTTCTCACTGATCACTCTTGCAATGCACTGCTTCTACTTTGTCACCTTCTAAAAGCAATTCTGGCTAGGAACTATCACTCACGTTTATACCGCCATATGGTTGCGCGGGAGAGACATATGAGAGAGAGTTTGGGTGATAGTCATTTAGCACAACCAAATTACTAGTGATCGTGTGTGCATTTGACCTTACACAAAACACTCAAAATGAGAATTCCAAAATCAACGAACTTGCAATACAAGGTAGTTTGGGAAATCAAACTGCAGATCACAAAGTGAACTCGTGTGATTTGAAATAAGAGAATGTGACAAAGGGCAAATAAGAGAACACATATATGTCTTTTTTTTCTTACACATATAGGTTAAATAAACAATGAGCGGTAATGACCGCAAGACAATAAAAAGAAAACAATAAGCTATATGCGATTGAGACATAATAGCCTAAGCAAAAACATTGGCGTTAAACCAAAAGAAGAAATGTTGATTGTATATATAAATGTCTATAAGGGTAATGTATTATGTGTATTATGTTATATTAGGATGTTAATTTACACGTGTCTTGGGAAGATCACGCGGAATATAGTAAACAATAGTCTGCGTGTTTTTCCGGGACGAATGTAACCTTATTTTGAAGGGTACGATTACGCCACTGACGTTATGTCAAAATTTAACATTTGTTACTCATATCATGTGTTATTTCGGCAATTAATTAGCCACAAGTTATTAAGTGTAGGTGTAGTCCATAAAATGTATTATCATGTATTTAATTTTAAACATTTAATTCCAATTAATTGATTAGGTTTTGTTACGGTATTAAGTTGACAGAAGTCAGAGGCTGTTTTTGTAATTAGCTAGCGCTTGAGCACTTTGGGTCATTTCAAGAGCTTACGTCTTCTCCCAGAACAGCACGATGTGATGAAATAACATACCTGCGTACTCACTCAACAACAAAAGCCGGGGTACTAAGAAGGGTGCGCCGAGTGGAAAGGGTGGGGGAGTGGCAAGAGGTGGCCAGGAACAATCGAGACTTGGGACGAGACTCCTTTGAGAACTCGACGAGACTTGGTTGAAGACAGTCGCAGGAGAACAGTATTGCAGGAGTTGTATTCAGGACGTATGCCAGTCCGATACATTATGGTGTTGGCAGTGTCATGCGCTAACATCATAAGAGTGGTTAAGGGACTTACAATCCACCACCATTATTCATTCTGAGTAGCCTAAATACCTCAGAATTAATAGTAGCCTCTTATTTAAGATAAATTCCTCGTATGAAGATGGACTTCTACCGCCTACAACAGCAGCTTTCTCTTGGGGAGAGACTCTTCAATAAAGCCAAATCATCGTTTGGTAAGCTCATTGACTTTATGCACAAACTCTCTTCCTTCACTCTTGAATAAATCAACCTAAATTATTAAATTCAGATCTAGATTAAATTAATTTCATAATGCCTCCGTTTTCTTGCAACTTTTGCCTGTCTTAAATTCTTTTGTTTACTTTCTACGTTAAGTCATTAATTAATGCATTTTCCTAACTTGTTTGTTTTTGATGCCATTAAATTTTTATTTAAAGTAAATGCAGTCTGTCTCCTTTCTAGATGATAGAAATGTTATTCAGGTTAATGACTAAGTCATACCACGACTTGAGTCGATGGAGTCTGGTGAATGTTCTACCTGAGCTAGGACGTAAAGTTATTTATGATTTATTGGGTTATCGCTCTCAGATCGAACCCTTGGCGCCCAACACTCTTACATATAACTTCAGATCCGGTGACCACTGATAGGTCATATCAAATGGTAAGTCAGGTAGAAAATTGGATACAGAAATTAATAATCTGGCAGGTTTTGGTCTTATATATTGTTCAAAATTTACATACACAGCCAACAGTGCCGTTACAATACAAGTGTATGCACCACAGACTGGAAACAGAGAAGAAGATATTGAAGTATTCCTGGAGGATGTAGAAAGAGTAATTTCAGATGTAGAAGTGGTGATCATCGGAGATATGAATGCACAAGACGGAAACGAGAGACAAGGAAAGGAAGAAGTCATTGGACCATATGGATATGGGAAAAAGAACCGGGAAGGAGACGAACTTGTAAACTTTTGTGAAAGGAATGGTCTGATAGTGGGTAATTCATGGTTTCGGAAGAAAAACAGCAGGAAAATTACGAGATATGGTTGGGGCGATAGAAGAACAAAATCAGTAATTGACTACTTTCTGGTGGAAAGGAATAATCGCAGAAAGCTGATAGATGTGACAGCTTTACCAGGAGAAGCATTTGATGGGGACCATAGAGCTGTGGTGGCAAAATTTAGATGGGAAAAATTGGAAAACCTAAAGGATATCAGAGAAAGTAAAATAAAAGTATGGAAATTGAAAGACAAAACTGTACAGGAGAGATTGAAGCAACAAATCCCAGTTACTGAAGTGGAAAACATAGAAGAGGAATGGTCCCACTTTAAAAAGGCATTTGTTGGTGCAGCAGAGAGTGCTTGTGGTAGGACGTCAACAAGAGTGAAAGAGAAGGAGACACCATGGTGGAATGAGGAAGTGAGGAAAGCAGTGAAAGAAAAGAAGTCTGCATGGAAAGAATGGAACTGAGATCAAACAGAAGAAAGCAAAAGGAAGTATCACGACAGCAAACGGAGGTGTAAGAAAGTGGTAGGAGACGAAAAGAAGAAAAGTTGGGAAGAATTTACACGAAGAATGGAAACAGATGTAAGTGGCAGTAAAAGGATGCTGTATGGGCTTCTAAGAAGTAAGAGGAAAGAAAGAGTTACCACAAAGCTGGTGAAAAAGGAAGACGGAGAGTTGTTAACACACCCAGAAGAGATAAAGGGACGATGGAAGGAGTATTTCGATAAGCTATTGAATGTGAGCAATTGTACTGGTGAGATGGAAGTGACACAACCTGATGACTCTATAACAGAAGATGATATAACAATGCTGGAGGTGGAATTAGCAGTACAGAAAATGAAGATGGGAAAAGCAACAGGGGTGGATGAAATCAGTGTAGAAATGATAAATGCAATGGTTGTATCGACTGCTGAAGTGTGTGTGAAAACGGAAATGTGTACCAGAAGACTGGGAGAAAGGGCTAATGATACCAGTGTTTAAGAAGGGGGACAAGAAGGTGTGTGATAACTATAGAGGGATCACCCTCTTATCACAGATAGTAAAAATACTGGAAAGTATATTAGAAAGAAGAATGAGAAGAAAGGTGGAAGGAGAGTTGCAAGAGGAAGAGTATGGCTTCAGGAGTGGAAGATCCACAGTGGACCCAATCTTTAGCTTGAGGCAGGTGATGGAAAAGAACTAGGAATATGGAGAGGATTTGATCATGACTTTCATAGATCTAGAAAAGGCATATGATAGTGTCCCCTGAGAGAAGGTATGGGAAACCATGGTTAAGAAGAGACTGGGAAGAGAAATGTTGGAAATGGTGCAAGCAATGTACAACAACTGTGTTAGCAGAGTATTGACCCCAGTTGGAAAGACAGATTGGTTTAGGAACAAGACTGGACTAAGACAGGGGAGTGTGCTGTCACCTCTCTTGTTCATAATGGTGATGGATGAAATTGTAAAGGAATCAAAGGAAGCATATGGACATAAAGAAATGAAGTTACTGTTATTTGCAGATGATATTGTGGTCTGGGGAAGGAACACCGAAGAAGTGCAAAAACTACTAGATGCACTGAACGAAAATATCCAGAAGTACGGCCTGAAAATCAGTATAGAGAAAAGCAAGACCATGGTGATGACAAGAGGGGAAAGACAAGGAAAGGGCACTGTGAACATTGGAAGTCCGAGTTTGGAAATTGTGGAAACGTTCAAATACCTAGGAAGTGAATTGATGCAAACTGGTAGGTTGGACATGGAGATTGGCAGGAGGGTACAGCAGAGCAATGCATTCTATCAAAGTGTAAGAAAACTTGTTTGGGATAAGGAAGTACCAAGGAAAAGCAAGGAGGTAATGTATAAAGTGTACTATGTTCCCATATTAACTTATGCAGCTGAGACTTGGACCCTGACAAGCAGGCAAGAGAGTAGAATCCAAGCCAGTGAAATGAAATTCCTAAGAAGTATGATAGGAAAGACAAGGAAAGACAGTGAGGAATGAAGATGTTAGGAAGGAAGTTGGGATGGGAAAACTAAATGAGAGAATTGTGTAGAATAAACTAAGGTGGTTTGGACATGTAAAGAGGATGGAGGAAAATAGAATACCAAGACAGATGCTGGAGGCGAAGTGCAAGGGTAAGAGAGCAAGAGGAAGACCTAGGACAAGGTGGATTGATTCAGTGAAGAACAGCGTAAGAAAAAGAAATCTGGACTGGGACAAGATCGTGGAAGAAGAATGGTGGAAGGAAAGAGGAAAGTGGAGAAGTGCCATAAATACCCCGACCCGGCAGGAGCTGGATAAGGGGAAATGATGATGATGATGATCAACATGAATTTAGTAGGATAGGGACTTGAGAAAGGAGAGAAAGGGCAGCGGGAGAGAGACACGTCACCTGTGTTGCGTTATCAGGGTGTCTACCGGTAACGAAAGTAACGAATTTTTCAAATGGGTAACGAAAGTAACGAAAAAGTAACGAATTTTACAAACGGGTAACGAAAATTTTCTGAAGGCGGGTTGAATCATTTAAACTCGCACCGCTAGGCTCCGAGATTGCGAGTTTCACGCATAGTATTGCATAGTACTAAGCTATATCTCTCAGTGCCCGACCTCAAGGAAATACATACCGAGGATACTGTGAGCGGTATACATCGGTTCAACGTATATTTTCGGCCTCATGAAGTCTTAAGTTTCGTGTGAAATATTTTTCTGTGTTACTGTATTAGGAAACCTGACTTTTCGCGAGACGTTTATTCGCGAATACTTCCGAAACTAAGAAGAAATCTCTCATTTCTGTTATTTGGAAACTATGTCAAATTGAAGTCCAGAAATAACGCGAAACAATTTAATGTCGCAATCTTGCAAAATGTTACCGTTTCGAAAAAAATGCGAAAAATCTTCGAAATACATATAGCTTATTTAAAAAATATGTCAAGTAAATTTGCGACATTCAGTATGGTTAATTCGAAATTCCGTTATAAGTCTATTTTTCCTTCGAACTTTCGTTCCATCGGATATATAATCTAACCGATTATTTCGCTAACTTGTTGATAATTCGTGGTTCTCAATCTAAATAAAACTTGCCCTCTTGTCGTATTATTCGTGCAATCCTCTCAGATCAATACGTAATATTCGATACCGTACCTACTTCGAACGTTGATCCTCCAAAATCGCATCCTCAAGACGGCCGGCTGACCGCACGACTTGCCTGCTGGAATCTCGTTAAAACGGACCGATATCGACGTCAGTTGCGTAAAATCATAAAACCTGTCCCCTATCGTGAACTTGTGACCACGAGGACTGCGGGAATCCTGTCCAAGGTGATTGGGCACCCATCACGAAACCTACTTGCCACTTTTCCCATGACCGTATACTTAAAAGCGTGCGGGGAGTGAGAAGTGCATCAACCCACATAAAAATGGCAGCCTACGTAGCATCGACATACTAAATCCTCCTCGCGATCCACTCTGAACTCATGAACTCCCAACTACAGCATAGGGACAAAGGGAATCACGGCGCCGACCGAACAACATGTTCATAACTACGCGTGAATTTTAACCATGCCCAACCTTGAGCTTGCCTCCGCCATTCTATCAGGACAGATATACAGGCAGACAATCGTTGAACGGCCGGGTGCGGCGACGATTGCATAATATCTCGAGGACAACGTAAAACGGCCGAGTGCGGCAGCGATTGCGTTAAATCGCGATATTTCTCCGCATTCAATGACGAGGACAACTGTATTCTCGTCAAACGGACAGCAAGTGGCGCCGATTGCGTAATAATGCTATATTTTCTTGTGCCCGAACTCAAGGACAATGGAAATCTCGTCGAATGACTAAAAGTGACGCTGATTATCTAAATCGCGATTTTTCTCCGTGTTCTCGTGAAAACTACGGGAAGCTCACCAAACAACTGAGACCAGCGCTGATCGTGTAACATCTCGATATTTCTCCGCATTTGACTGCGAAGACAGAATTTGGTGACGATCGTGTAACATCGCATGCATTTCTTCGCGACCTACCGCGGGGACGAAGGAAATCTCGCCAAATGGTCAAGAGCTGAGCAACCTCTTGATACCGTAATAACAACAACATATTGTGGACAAGACGACATATTAGCTGAAACAACTCATTGGATATTAAATATCTAGTATATATTTATTATTTTTTAAATTTTTATAACATCATGTGAATTTCATTTAAAGCGGCTTCGGTGGTGTAGTTGGTAGCATGCTGAACTGCTGTGCCCAAGATAGCGGGTTCAAACCCGGCCGAAGTCGTCGGATTTTTTAAAAGCGTTAAAAATCCTTCAGTATGCCTTCCTTCGGAGGGGAAGTAAAGCTGGCGGTCCCATGTCATGGATTTATGGCATGTAAAGGATTCTTCCACAGACTAAACTTGTGTGAAGCTAAATTGTTAGGTTATATTTCCTCGGAACGCTCTATCAAAGTTCCAACGTTCACCACTAGGTATCATTGATATCGGGTAGCAACTTGAAATTGAACGGAACTTGTAGCTCACCCTAAGGGTGTCCGTTGGAAGCAGCTACAGATTCAGACGAGCTGAACATGTCCTCGGACACTCCCGGCACTAAAAGCCATACGATAAATAAAAACTTCTTTAAAAACAGTTCATTGTTGTTTTTCTTCACCGCGTGATGTGCGCCTATGCTTGAATTCAAAGGTAGCTAAAATTAACTAAAAGGTAACTAAAAGGTACCTAAAAAGTAACTAATTTTTACTTCATCCTTACAGTAGACACCCTGGTTATAGCTATAGCCACTTCTATGCCGTCAAACACAATGAAATCATCTACACTGTCAACAACTATCAGAGAATATGAGGCAATATCGCGTCGTGTTTTCCAGAAGCTGAATTTTATAATGAAATAAGAATAAAATCCGGTTCGCTTACAAGTAGTACAACGGAAATTTGATCGTCGTAAGCGGGAATAGAGAACATATTAAGGGGATATATCAACATGTATTTTGTAGAATTGGGACTTGAGTAAATCATCGCGCTAAACGGGAAAACGTCGTAACCGAGAACGTGCTAACGAGATTCCACTACTTAAAGGTGAATGAAGTGAGATATGAAAGTGAATTATTAAATTATAATTTACGCTTTGGGAATCATGTGACAAATATGTTTACCTCTTAAAACATCATTTGTAATGTTTTGTCTCTGGAACTTCATAAATATCTTGCATCACAGAAACTTAAACACTTGAATTGTAATTTTTATTCACGTCTTGCGTTGTTTTATAAAATTGTCAATTTGACAAGTGAACATTTCAGGTTATACAGTAAACTCTCACTAATTAAGACTAACGGGGCGAGGTCTAGTCCGAATTATATAAATATTTTCTAACATATTGTACTATAAAGTCAGGGGCAGTGCGGGCGCTATCATATGGGGGGGGGCTCAGAAAATGCAACGATTGATCCCAAGAAAAATAAAACCCAATCCCCTTTTTACTACTGGACCCTACCCTAATTATATCAGAGAGTTATGTGTGCGTATTCCAAAGGTATAGACATAGGCCTACAGTATGAAATTGTATAAATATTAACGAGTTGAGTATTAATCTCATTCTTCCCTGTTAGGAACGTTTCAACAAAATTATGTATTTCTGCATCTCGTGCTGTAACAACCTAGATACCAAATTTCTCTGTCCTAGCTTCAGTCATCATCATCATCATCATCATCTTGCACAGTTTCCAGCCACTGGCCGGGTCTGCTTGGAACACAAGCCTCTCCAACGTCTTCTGTCTTCCCACCTTCTCTCAGCCTCCTCCCTTGTCCAGTCTTCTCCTCTCTTCTTCACACTTTTTTCCACCCCCTTCAGCCACCTGTCTCTCGGTCTCTTTCCTTCCAACTTCGTCTCGTGTACCCTCCTGGGTATCCTCTTCTCCTCCATTCGTTTTACATGTCCATACCATCTAAGTCTAGATTTCTCTATACCATCCTGTAATGGTTCCTCCTTCATTAATTCTCTGGTCCTCTCATTTCTTATTCTGTCCATCTTTGTAGCTCCAATACTGCTTCTCAAGAACCTCATCTCACTGGCCTGTATTTTGCTCTTCTCCCTTCCTTTCATAACCCAGGTCTCCGAGGCATACGTCAGGATAGGGACATAGTACGTCCGATATATGGTCTTTTTGCTGTTCTGAGGGACATCCTTGCTCCTTAACATGCTTCTCACACACCTCCGGAATGCTTCTGCCTGTCTCCCCCGCTCATTTATTTCTCTATCGTTTCTTCCATTATCTTGTATCAGGCTTCCCAGATACTTGAAACTCTCCACTTTCTTCAGCTGTTCCCCACCAATTGTTATTCCCGTTGTGGTTCTTTGCTTCTTCCTTGTGATCACCATCTCACTCTTATTTATGCTACATTTCATCCCATATCCTTGTATTATTCCTTCTCACACGTCCAACTGTTCCTGTGCCTCCTCCTCCTTGTTTCCCCAAATCATCAAATCATCTGCAAACACCATTGCTTTCATCTTTCCTTCCCCAATTACTTGTGCCACTCGGGACATTATGTGTCATCCATCACCACAATGAAAAGTAACGGTGACAGTGCACTTCCTTGTTTCAGGCCGTTTCTCTGTTCCAACCAGTCCGATCTCTCTCCTCCCACTTTCACACAGCTCACACTTCCCTTGTACATCTCCTTTATCCTCTTTATAATCCATTTCTCTATTCCTCTATCCTCCATGGACTTCCATACTTCGTTTCTGCATACACTGTCATATGCTTTCTCAATGTCCAGGAAGGCCATCAGTAGATCTGTTCCATACTCATAGTGCTGTTCTGCAACTGCCTTACAGCAAAAATCAAATCCACTGTGGACCTCCCTGCTCTGAAGCCATGTTGCTCTTCCCTCATCCCTCCTTCTATCCTTGACCTAATCCTCCTTTCCAAAACTTTCTCAAAGATCTTTGCACAATGACTCATCGTGTTATTCCCCGATAGTTTCTGCAATCTGTCCTACTACCTTTCTTGAAGATCGGGACAATTATTCCTTTTTTCCAGTCCTCTGGGGTCTTCCTTTCCTTCCATGCTGTCCTCATCACTCGGTACAACCACTGTATCCCCACCTCTCCTGCTGCTCTCACCATCTCCACACTCAACTCATCCACACCCGGTGCCTTCCCTCCTTTCATCTTGTTCACTGCATCTTCCACTTCTTTCCATGTTAAGTCCTTTTCTGTTTGCAGTTCATCTTCCTCTTCCCCGATTTCTTCCTCCTTGCCGTGGTTTCCATTTGGGTTCAGAAGTTCTTCAAAATATTCTTTCCACATTTTCTTCAGTTCTTCCCTACTTTCTATCTCTTGTCCCCTTTTGTTCACCATTCTAACATAATCCGTAGGATCCTTCCGCCTCTTATTTTTTACCATCCCATACAGGACCTTTTTTGTACCTTCACTATCCTCCTTCATCATCTTTGCCCACTCTTCCTTCCACTTTCTTCTCTCCTCAGCCACTACTCTCTTCGCCTCCTTCTTTATTTCCTGGTACTCTTCCCTTGTCTCTACCGTCCTATTTTGATACCACCTCCTAAAGGCTCTATTCTTTTCCCTTACTATATATTTTGTCTTCTCATTCCACCATGGTGTTTCCTTCCACCTCTTCTTACTACTTGTCCTCCCACATACTGCTTCTGCTGCACCTACTAGAGTCTTCTTAAATCTAGCCCATTCCTCTTCCACCCCTCTTTCTTAATCTGTTGGAATTCCTTCCTTTACCATTTTGAGGTACTTGACCCTTCTATCCCCTTCTTTCAGTTTCCATATCCTTATACGTCTTTCCTGGTTCTCAGTCCCTTTCTTCTCCTTACTCCCTCTCAGGTCCATTCTCCGATGGTATAACCTTGATGTCCGTGATGTTCTTATTTAGTTCTTTCTCATACAGTATATAGTCGACCACCGACTTCCTGGTCAAGTCATCACTGTACCATGTGATTGTGTGGCTCTCTCTTTTCTTAAACCAGGAGTTCCCAACTAGCAGGCTGTTCCTCTGGCAGAAGTCCAACAGTCTCTTTCCTTCCTCATTTCTTCCACCCCAACCCTCTGGTCCCAGCACACACTCATACCCTTGTCTTTCTCTTCCTACATGGGCCTTCAGATCCCCCATAACAATCATATTCCTTCCTCCCAGCTGCTTCTGCATTTCCTCTTCAAACTCCTCCTTCTCTTCAGAGGCGCAGCCTACTTGTGGAGCATACACTTGCACTATTTCTACGGTCCCTCCCCTCAGTGCTACTTTCACTTTCATCATCCTATCACTTATTCTCCTCACTTCTTCTTTTAAACCATCTCGTACTACTACTCCCACTCCATTCCTCTTTCCCTCTTCGTTCCCACTCCAGTACAGTCTATAGCCTTTTATCAGTTCTCTCCTTCCTTCCCCTTTCCACTTTGTTTCTGCCAATCCCAATAAATCCAACTTCCTTCTTTCCATCATATCCACTATCTCCTCCACCATCCCCGTCAGCGTTCTTAGGTTTAAAGTTCCAAATCTTAGTCCGTGTGTACAGCCGTGTCGTCGTCTATTAAATCCATCATGTCTGAGGCTCGTTCCATTTTTGAAAGCATTTGGTTTCATCCACTACTGGCTTGCTGGGCCTATCGTAGCTTCACCAGAGCCCCGTTAGCCGTCACTTTTCAGGGTTCCTGTAGAACCTTCACAGCTACCGTAATGGTCCCGGGGCACACGAAGTCCCCACTGTACTTTGCCCCTACAGTATTAATACTAAAGCTAGGAGTCTTCCATAAGTCCAACCCCTCGTCCACGTCGTGGGAGACGGGCAACGGCACAAAGTAGGGGATCGCCTGTAGGGGCGAAGTATAGTGGGGACTTCATGTGCCCCGGGACCCTTACGGTAGCTGTGAAGGTCATACAGGAACCCTGAAAAGTGGTGGCTAACGGGACTCTGGTAAAGTTTCGATAGGCCCAGCAAGCCAGTAGTGGATGGAACCAAATGCTTTCAAGAATGGAACGAGCCTCGGACATGATGGATTAAATAGACGACACGGCTGTACACATGGACTAAGATTTAGAACTTTAAACATAAGAACGCTGACGGCGAAGGTGGAGGAGATAGTGGATATGATGGAAAGAAGGAAGTTGGATTTATTGGGATTGGCAGAAACAAAGTGGAAAGGGGAAGGAAGGAGAGAACTGAGAAAAGGCTATAGACAGTACTGGAGTGGGAATAAAGAGGGAAAGAGGAATGGAGTGGGGGTAGTAGTACGAGATGGTTTAAAAGAAGAAGTGAGGAGAATAAGTGATAGGATGATGAATGTGAAAGTAGCACTGAGGGGAGGGACTGTAGAAATACTGCAAGTGTATGCTCCACAAGTAGGCTGCGCGTCTGAAGAGAAGGAGGAGTTTGAAGAGGAATTGCAGAAGCAGCTGGAAGGAAGGAATATGATTGTTATGGGGGATCTGAAGGCCCATGTAGGAAGAGAAAGACAAGGGTATGAGTGTGTGCTGGGACCAGAGGGTTGGGGTGGAAGAAATGAGGAAGGAAAGAGACTGTTGGACTTCTGCCAGAGGAACAGCCTTCTAGTTGGGAACTCCTGGTTCAAACAAAGAGAGAGCCACACAATCACATGGTACGGTGATGACTTGACCAGGAAGTCGGTGGTCGACTATATACTGTATGAGAAAAAAATAAATAAGAACATCACGGACATCAAGGTTATACCATCGGAGAATGAACCTGAGAGGGAGTAAGGAGAAGAAAGGGACTGAGAACCAGGAAAGATGTATAAGGATATGGAAACTGAAAGAAGGGGATAGAAGGGTCAAGTAGCTCAAAATGGTAAAGGAAGGAATTCCAACAGATGAAGAAAGAGGGGTGGAAGAGGAATGGGCTAGATTTAAGAAGACACTAGTAGGTGCAGCAGAAGCAGTATGTGGGAGGACAAGTAGTAAAAAGAGGTGGAAGGAAACACCATGGTGGAATGAGAAGACAAAATATATAGTAAGGGAAAAGAATAGAGCCTTTAGGAGGTGGTATCAAAATAGGACGGTAGAGACAAGGGAAGAGTACCAGGAAAGAAAGAAGGAGGCGAAGAGAGTAGTGGCTGAGGAGAGAAGAAAGTGGATGGAAGAGTGGACAAAGATGATGGAGGATAGTAAAGGTACAAAAAAGGTCCTGTATGGGATGGTAAAAAATAAGAGGCAGAAGGATCCTACGGATTATGTTAGAATGGTGAACAAAAGGGGACAAGAGATAGAAAGTAGGGAAGAACTGAAGAAAATGTGGAAAGAATATTTTGAAGAACTTCTGAACCCAAATGGAAACCACGGCAAGGAGGAAGAAATCGGGGAAGAGGAAGATGAACTACAAACAGAAAAGGACTTAACATGGAAAGAAGTGGAAGATGCAGTGAACAAGATGAAAGGAGGGAAGGCACCGGGTGTGGATGAGTTGAGTGTGGAGATGGTGAGAGCAGCAGGAGAGGTGGGGATACAGTGGTTGTACCGAGTGATGAGGACAGCATGGAAGGAAAGGAAGACCCCAGAGGACTGGAAAAAAGGAATAATTGTCCCGATCTTCAAGAAAGGTAGTAGGACAGATTGCAGAAACTATCGGGGAATAACACGATGAGTCATTGTGCAAAGATCTTCGAGAAAGTTTTGGAAAAGAGAATTAGGACAAGGATAGAAGGAGGGATGCGGGAAGAACAACATGGCTTCAGAGCAGGAAGGTCCACAGTGGATTTGATTTTTGCTGTAAGGCAGTTACAAGAACAGCACTATGAGTATGGAACAGATCTACTGATGGCCTTCCTGGACATTGAGAAAGCATATGACAGTGTATGCAGAAACAAAGTATGGAAGTCCCTGGAAGATAGAGGAGTAGAGAGATGGACTATAAAGAGGATAAAGGAGATGTACAAGGGAAGCATGAGCTGTGTGAAAGTGGGAGGAGAGAGATCAGACTGGTTGGAACAGAGAAACGGCCTGAAACAAGGAAGTGCACTGTGGTGATGGATGACATAATGACCCGAGTGGCACAAGTAATTGGGGAAGGAAAGATGAAAGCAATGGTGTTTGCAGATGATTTGATGATTTGGGGAAACAAGGAGGAGGAGGTACAGGAACAGTTGGACGTGTGAGAAGGAATAATACAAGGATATGGGATGAAATTTAGCATAAATAAGAGTGAGATGGTGATCACAACAAGGAAGAAGGAAAGAACCACAACGAGAATAACAATTGGTGGGGAACAGCTGAAGAAAGTGGAGAGTTTCAAGTATCTGGGAAGCCTGATACAAGAGAATGGATGAAACGATAGAGAAATAAATGAGCGGGGGAGGGAGACAGAAGCATTTCGGAGGAGTGTGAGAAGCATGTTATGGAGCAAGGATGTCCCTCAGAACAGCAAAAAGATCATATATCGGACGTACTATGTCCCTATCCTGACGTATGCCTCGGAGACCTGGGTTATGAAAGGAAGGAAGAAGAGCAAAATACAGGCCAGTGAGATGAGGTTCTTGAGAAGCAGTATTGGAGCTACAAAGATGGACAGAATAAGAAATGAGAGGACCAGAGAATTAATGAAGGAGGAACCATTACAGGATGATATAGAGAAATCTATATATATATGAAATGCTCAAAAAAATTAAAGCACCACTTTTTTCAAAGGCCACCAAATTTTGAAAAGTTGACCGCACTGGCTTTAAATCTCATTATGACGTTTGTCCTGATGCCTACCAAGCATATGCTTCAGCACAACTCCCCAACTTGAGTAGTTTCGGGGTAGCGCCCCCCAAACCAGCCCATTTTCGAAAACCGCAAATTGAAGTTTGCGAAAAACGTTGTAGGACTTGTCGCAGGTTGCCTAAGCAGTCGGAAATGAATTAGTCTTGCACTTAAAAGTTCCACAAACACGTTGAAATCGTTACATTTGACATTTGGGCATTTTCAAACCCCTTCTACATTCCCAAACATGGACTACCATTGGGGGCGTCTGAGAAGGTACCGGGTGTGTTTAACCACCTGAAAACCTGCACACCGTCCCCAGTTGCTGATTGCAGTAAGTTCTTAAGGCCTCCGGCAATGTTCACCCCTCCTAACACCCTCAACTGGCATGGAACAAAACCACCCCGTCTCGGTTCACCCCCAAGGAAGGTTTCAATCGATATGTTTATCAGTGTTGCTAATGGGGGGTGTCTTCCCCTAACGTTTCAAAAAAGGAGCTGTGCCTGTGTCTCCACCCCTTCCCCTGCTACCCCCTTTTGTATGATTTTTCGAATCAGGCCCTTTTTAAGGGCTGAAACGAGGTCTTAATCGCTGAAAGGGCTATAAAGGTCCTTCGAAGTAGTGGTGACACGAAATCAACCCCTTCCGATCGTTGATTGAAATTCCAACCCCCAAACTTGACATCTTTGCACCCTGAACCCTCCCTGTCTGTACGCGTAAAGCATCATGGCAGAGTTTTCAGAGTTGGGTGAAAATGAAGCTTATGGCCTGAAATCGAGCCCAAAACAGCAAGTTGGATGGACATTTATCGGTAAGGTGGCAAACGAGACCAAAAAGTTTTCAAAAAAGTTAACAGCCACTAGTAAGTACGCCCATGCACAGGCAACCCACAAAAAGTCTGTGCGTGCGGGTTGCCTATGATCGGCAATGGGTTACTTCAATCGATAGCTGGCGAAGCAACAAAATGGCATTCATTGCCTATGAATGGGCATACTTATTAGAGGCTGTTAACTTGTTTGAGAACTTTTTGGTCTCGTTTGCCACCTTACCGATAAATTCCCATCCAACTTTCTGTTTTGAGCTCGATTGCAGGCCATAAGCTTCATTTTCATCCAACTCTGAAAACTCTGCCATGACGCGTTAGGCGTCCAGATAGAGAGGGTTGAGGGTGCAAAAATGTCAACTTTGGGGGATGGAATGTCAATTAACGATCAGAAGGGGTTGATTTCGTGTCACCACTACTTCTAAGGACCTTTACAGCCCTTTCAGCGATTAAGACCTCGTTTCAGCCCTTAAAAAGGTCCTGATTCGAAAAATCATACAAAAGGGGGTAGCAGGGGAAGGGGTGGTGACACAGGCACAGCTCCTTTTTTGAAACGTTAGGGGAAGACACCCCCCCCCCATTAGCAACACTGATAAAACATCTCGATTGAAACCTTCCTTGGGGGTGAACCGAGACGGGGTGGTTTTGTTCCATGCCAGTTGAGGGTGTTAGGAGGGGGTGAACATTGCCGGAGGCCTTAAAAACTTACTGCAATCAGCAACTGAGGACGGTGTGCATGTTTTCAGGTGGTTAAACACACCCGGTACCTTCTCAGATGCCCCCAATGGTTGTCCATGTTCAGGGGATGATGAAGGGGGTTGAAAATGTCCAAACGTCAAATGTAATGATTTCAACATGTATTTGGATTTAAGAGCAAGACTCATTCATTTTCGACTGCTTTGGCAACCTGCAACAAATCCTACAACGTTTTTCGCAAACTTCAATTTGCGTTTTTCGAAATTGGGCTGGTTTTGGGGGCGCTTCCCCGAAACTACTCAAGTTAGGGAGTTGTGCTGAAGCATATGCTTGGTAGGCGTCAGGACAAACGTCATACTGAGATTTAGAGCTTGTGCGGTCAACTTTTCAAAATCTGGTGGCCTTTGAAAAAAGTGGTACTTCAATTTTTTTGAGCAGCATATATATATATGAGGATGTCCCTCAGAACAGCAAAAAGATCATATATCGGACGTGCTATGTCCCTATCCTGACGTATGCCTCGGAGACCTGGGTTATGATGATTTGGGGAAACAAGGAGGAGGTACAGGAACAGTTGGACGTGTGGGAAGGAATAATACAAGGATATGGGATGAAATTTAGCATAAATAAGAGTGAGATGGTGATCACAACAAGGAAGAAGGAAAGAACCACAACGGGAATAACAATTGGTGGGGAACAGCTGAAGAAAGGGGAGAGTTTCAAGTATCTGGGAAGCCTGATACAAGAGAATGGAAGAAACGATAGAGAAATAAATGAGCGGGGGAGGCAGGCAGAAGCATTTCGGAGGAGTGTGAGAAGCATGTTATGGAGCAAGGATGTCCCTCAGAACAGCAAAAAGATCATATATCGGACGTGCTATGTCCCTATCCTGACGTATGCCTCGGAGACCTGGGTTATGAAAGGAAGGGAGAAGAGCAAAATACAGGCCAGTGAGATGAGTTTCTTGAGAAGCAGTATTGGAGCTACAAAGATGGACAGAATAAGAAATGAGAGGACCAGAGAATTAATGAAGGAGGAACCATTACAGGATGGTATAGAGAAATCTAGACTTAGATGGTATGGACATGTAAAACGAATGGAGGAGAAGAGGATACCCAGGAGAGTACACAAGACGAAGTGGGAAGGAAAGAGACCGAGAGACAGGTGGCTGAAGGGGGTGGAAGAAAGCGTGAAGAAGAGAGGAGAAGACTGGACAAGGGTGGAGGCTGAGAGATGGTGGGAAGACAGAAGACGTTGGAGAGGCTTGTGTTCCAAACAGACCCGGCCAGTGGCTGGAAACTGTGCAAGATGATATATAAATTCAGCCTGCGTATGTTTGTGGCTGTAAAACTACTGCTTCGATTTCGCTACAAATTTTACATTTTGTTCTCATTATGGCGAAGAGTGTTAAGAAAGCGGTTTGAATGAAATCGGATAGGTAGTTTTTTTTATGAGTAATTTTATGTAATTAATTTGAATTACAAGGCACACCAATATCGAATCTAATAACTTAACGGACAGATTGTCGCTAGGTGACGACTAACTCTATATCATTATAGTCAAAGCCACACCCATACTGAATCTACCTTGGACAGATCGACCGTCTCGAAGATTGTCGCTAGGCGACGACTTACTCTGTATCATGATAGTCCGTTACAAATCGCTGGCTTAGGACCAGAATAGCTTATCTTCATAGGATTTCCATTGTAGATATGCTGTTCTGGTCCTAAGCCAACGAAATTGCTAAAGGACATTGCCCATCTTAAAGATGGTTGACCTAGGCAACGCCATGAATAGGAAGTAGAGTGCAGATTCATCATGGTTTCCATTGGTAGTAATGCACATCCTCTTTAAAAAAATCCTATTAACTAAGATCAAATCTCCTTGGCGACCTAGCGCATCTAATTAAAAGTCTTCTATGAGCGAAAATATCTTCCCATACTATAATCCCTTTGATCAATACATGCAATAAAATGTTCCAAGAGTTCAATCGGAAAGAAGAGCAGCAAAATCGTCTCAACAACGCCAAGAACAATTGCATCAACAGCTAAGACGCATACAGTTGCAATATCTGAATGAGCGTCATATCTTCAAGTTATAAATGTCTCTCCAACGTTCAAACATGGCCGCCGGTCTCGACGCACAATCACAGAACATCAAAGGTGATCAAACTGCACAGATCAAGAACGTTGAGACGATAATAAATGTGTCAGAGTTGGAACTTTTCTCCAAAAATGTGTAGTGAAGTGATGACTTTATTAGGTCCCCTACGAATTTGAATATAACCTAATACTTTACGTTCCGATAAAATCAATTAATGTCTTTAGCTTTTCTTTGAAGACGCATGTTCCCTACAATACTTTCATTTACTTACCAAATTCATATCAGACTGAGCCACAGTGAAGCGTGGCCGGGTTCAGCTAGCCCGGCAGTGGTCGCAGGGGGAGGGATTGTCTTACTTTGGAAATGTCTTGCTTGTAACTCAGCAGCCCGCACACGGATTCACCTACCCTCCTAGGTATTCCTAGTAGGGGCATAACAAGACACCTCCTGCAACAATAGCAAGTTAACACTTGAAACATACACACGGTTACTATTATTGTACGCGCATGCACAGAAGCGCGACTTTCCCTCACCCGCGACAATAATCGTAACTATTTTTGTGCTACTTTTCGTTGTATAGTTTGTTCTCAAGTGAATTTAAAAATGGTTCATAAATTAGAGGATCAGGTTATGGTATGGTAGGACGAGGTGGAGCAAGAATTAAGAAGAAATGTTGAGGCAGATGATGATTTGTTGGAAGTTGGCAGTATTGATGGGCATAATTCTCGTTCGAGATACTCGAGACTGACTTCAGTACTCTCGACGCATCTCGAGGGGTATGTAGTGATGAGCATAATTCTCGTTCGAGATACTCAAGACTGACATCAGTACTCTCGATGCATTTCAAACAAGAAGGATTTAGGCCTAATAGAAGCTGCACAGTTCAAGTTCTTTGTCTAACTATGCATATAGAAGCTGGGTTCCAACAATGCCTTAAAACTTCCGCGGCCTTTGTTAATCTTACAGTTGCGAATGATACGGTATGGAAAGAGGGAGTCCTATACAAATTAGTAAATATTATACCCTGCCAAACCATGATTAGACTTATAAATAGCATGCTGTCTGAGAGATACTTTCGAGTGGTCCTCTGTAATCATTTAAGCAGACAGAAGAAACTTAATAATTGTCTTCCTCAAGGTTCTGTTTTGTCTCCGGCGCTGTTTAACTTATATCAGCATCAAGGAAGTTAATTTATGCAGATGATCTGGCTTTGGTCATTCAACATAAAAGTCGATGCTGGAAGCGGTACTTTCTGCTGATTTAAGGACAAGGCATGAATACTTTAAAAAGTGGAGATTAACACCAAACCTGAACAAAGACTGAAATTAGCTGCTTTCATCTTAATAATAGATTGGCTGATGCAAAGTTAAATGTAAACTATAATGGCCAGGCTCTTCATCAAGTTTTTCTGAAATATTTGGGAATGACTCTGGATAGAGGCATTTGAAATGTGGTGTTACAGGAGAATGATGATCAGATGGGTAGATAGGGTGACAAATGAAGGGGTATTAAGACGAGTGGGAGAGGGGAGATGTTTCTGGCGACTGCTAATGAAGAGAAGAGATAGGTTGATAGGACACATACTAAGACATCCAGGAATAACAAGCTTAGTTATGGAAGGAAGGGTCGAGAACAAGAACTATAGGGGTAGACCAAGGTTAGAATATGTTAAACAGATTGCCTCGGATGTAGGGTGTGGTAACTATGTAGAGATGAAACGATTAGCTCAGGACAGGGAGGTAGGGAGAGCTGCATCAAACCAGTCAGAAGACTGAAGACTCAAACAACAGAACTCTATCATACAGAAGTCATATAGAAAACACCGCAGCAAAGCTGAGATTGCAAATTAATATCAAACAGAAGTTGTGCCGAACCTCGTGGGCTGCAACAACTACAACACTACGATATTCTTCCTTAGGACTCTTCTATTCTGCTGCTGAATACTGTGCTCCAGTATGGCTAAATAGCCCACATGTGGGTAAAATCGATGTCCAGCTAAATGTGGCAATGAGAACAATAACAGGGTACATAAAGTCTACTCCTCTTCTACCGCCTCTGTCACATAGCGCCACCAAATCTGCTGAGACAGAACGCCCTCCTAAATGAAGATAAAAGGTTAATTATCAATCCTCAACTTCCAATCCACTCTGATGTACCTGTACTTAGAAAAAGCCGATTAAAATCCAGATGGCCACCCAACATAATGGCAGAATCGTTGCAAGCTATGAATTTCAACATGAACAGGGAATGGTTAGGAATGTGGACTAGTGCTGCACATGAGGACTACCAGGCTCTCGTTAGATCAGGTACGCAGCCAGTTGGCATGGACTACAGCGACGTGTTTGGAAGACACTAAACAGGCTCCGTACAGGCCATGGCATTTGTGCAGAGAACCTCTACCGGTGGGGATTGGCGACATCTTCCCAATGTGACTGGCAGTGAACATCAGACCATCAAACACATTGTAACATGCTGCAGCAGACGAGCTTATTCTGGGAGTCCAGAAGATTTCTTTGAAGTGACGGCTTCTGCCCTTCAATGGATTGAAAACTTAGACATTAACTTGTAAATTCAGTATTTCTAATTTTATAATTTGTAAACTATGTATATTAGTTGCTCTTCAGTTGCCATATGCTACATAAATAAATAAATCTCAAGACATGCTCGAATCGGACCTCACGGTGGAACTGTGTGTGTAAGGCCGGTATTACACTATCAAAGAAATTTGTCCAAGATAATTTATAAAATATATGACAGTGTAAGGCCGATATTACACTTTCAAAGAAATTTGTCAAAGATCTTTTATAAAAGATATGACAGTGTAATGGGGAAATCTTTTATAAAAGGTGGTTTTATAAAATTTCTTTTATAAAATGTATGAGCATCGTGCTATCTTTGATAAAAGATTCAAACCAAAATGGCGGATCATAACGGCTGAAATATTACCACAGCAAATACGCTCATATCAGAGTGTGAAATACATGATATGTTACATAATGAATGGTATACAATGTAAAACATAAATAAGAGATAGAAACTGTAGGTAAAAATAGCCGATACTAATATGCGCTGCACACAAAGGACGCGCATTTCAGGATATAAAGAGGAGTTAAATAGTGAAATAGGCTGAAATAAGCCGTGAATATTAGTGCATTTTATGTTATAATATTTGTATTATAATTTTTCAATTATACTTATGGTATTACAACGAGTGTAAATAAGCACTTTATCCTTACCGGTACGTAATGCATCTAACCAACCATAACATGGCAGTGTGTAGTTAGCGGATTGAGTAGAGAGCTCGACTCTGGTTCCAGGGGACCTGGGATCGAATCCCACTTTAGGCGTGGTTTTTTACTTCGTATGTTTCAATTTTCTTCGCTCTGGCAGTATTTTTTTTCGAACGTCACCATCATTCATTTCATCATAATTATTAATAATTAAATATTAATATAATTTTTCAAGTGCTCGTACTGCAGCTCGTTCACCAAGATTTTACTCGCAATACACTTTCACTTGGGCGACCCATGGTATAACCCATAGACTTTCACTTTATCTTTCCGTTTCTTTTATACACCAGTATTGCCACCACAGAATTTCAACTACCATAATACAGTAAAGTGAACAAGGAACTGTCCTTCATCCATTTTGCTGAACTATGATAAAATATTTGATGTAGTGTAATGGTGTGATTATTGCTTTGTATAACTTTTATAAAAGTTCAGTTTTATAAAATATTTGGTAAAATTTCTTTGATAGTGTAATACCGGCCTAATGGGGAAATCTTTTATGAAAGGTAATTTTATAAAATTTATGTTATAAAATGTATGAGCACCATGCTATCTTTGATGAAAGATTCAAACCAAAATGGCGGATCATAACAGCTGGAATATTACCACAACAAAGATGCTCATATCAGAGTGTGCAATGCATGAAATGTTACATAATGTGTGTTATACAATGTAAAACATAAATAACAGATATAACGGGTAGGTTATCTTTGATGAAAGATTCAAACCAAAATGGTGGATCATAACAGCTGGAATATTACCACAACAAAGATGCTCATATCAGAGTGTGAAATGCATGAAATGTTACATAATGTATGTTATAAAATGTAAAACATAAAAGTGTAGGTAAAAATAGCCGAGGCAATAAGCTCTGCACAAAAGGACGCACATTTCAGGATATAAAGAAGAATTAAATAGTTAAATAGGCTGAAATAAGCCAGGAATAGCAGTGTATTTTATATTATAATATTTGTATTGTAGGTAATTCGTCAATTTCACTTATGGTATTACAAGCGAGTGTAAATAAACATTTTATCTTTACCGGTAGATAATATAATGTGTAATCAACCGCGTTAAGTGGTTAGTTGGCGGAATAGCTGGAGCGCTCGACTCCCGTGCGATATGACCTAGGATCGAATTCCACGTATTGCCTACTTTTTATTTCGTATGTTTCAATTTTATTTGCTTGGGCAGTTGTTGTTTGGAATGTTATCATCATTCATTTCTTCATAATTATTACCGGTATTAATTAAATATTATTGTCATTTTTCAAGTCCTCGTACTGCAGCTCGTTCACCAAGATTTTAAACGTGCGACCCATGGTTTAACCTATAGACGTTCACTTTATCTTTCCGTTTCTTTTATATAGACTACCGGTATTGCCACCACAGAATTTCAACTACCATATTATATGTAGATTAAGGCTTTCACGGCCCAGATTACTATACAAATAATTCATGGTTTTTGGGCTAATGCCGTGTGAAATTAAATTAAATTTCAGACATTTCGAAGGAACCTTGCCTCCTTTTTCAATGGAATCAAACAATGTGGTCAAAGAAAGTATATCAGTGAGATTACAAAAAATTGGATAAATTCCTCTGTTCGTCACCAGAGAGCAGCTGCCAGAAATTACTGTATGGACTATGGTAGAAAAAACGCGCCATATTAATAAGAACGGCGGACAGAGTAGTAAGTAAGGAAAAGGGGGCGGGGTGAAAATATAGACTCTTCGAAGAATGAGGATGTCCAAATAAGGGGGGGGGGGGGGGGGGGGTAGATTGGATATAAGGAAACAGAAACAAAAGGGAACGATACCTAATGTCATACAGGCAACGGCGAAAAAAACAGATGGAAACTCCTCCAGTGACGAACAAAGGAGATCAAATCCAGGCTCTGTAGCCATAGAGGAAAAAAGTACAATTTAAAATAGGTGAAGAACAGAGAAACTGAGAGGAACTATCTTCCTAGATCTTTAATAACTGGTAGCCAAGTGTTACTTAGCTGATATCCAGTGTCTCCGTTAAAATTATTGGGATTTTTACGAATTTCAACTGCCTCCCTTATAATTCTATACCAGTTGTGCTTAACAAGGGCAAGCGCATGAGCATCCTTGAAACATACATCGTGCCCTGAAGACAGGGCATGTTCAGCTATAGCTGATTTATCAGGTTGGTTTAGACGGATGTTCCTTTAATGCTCTTTGATGCGAGTTGCAACGGACCATTTTGTTTGTCCAATGTAGACTTTTCCGCAAGTATGGACTTCATACACCCCAGGATGTACTGTAGTGAATGAATGAAAATCCACAGCCTGCTTCCAGTCTCCGACCGGGTCAGGAATGGAATGAATGAAGCCCCCATCTAGCGGCGAGGATAAGAACTGTGCCGGCTGCCGAGGCCTGATGCACTCCTCTGGGGCAATGAGTAAATGAATGACAAATGAAATGATAGTGGAGAGTGTTGCTGGAATGACATTTTGACAGGGAAAACCAGAGTACCCGGAGAAAAACCTGTCTGCCTCCGTTTTGTCCAGCACAGATCTCACATGGAGTGACCGGGATTTGAACCACGGACTCAGCGGTGAGAGGCCGGCGTGCTGCCGCCTAAGCCACGGAGGCACCCGACTGTAGTATTGGGGACAATTTACCGTGTCTTTGTTTAATGCTAAACATTGACCAATATTCGTCATAGTGCCGAAAACTGTTTTATCTTGTGCTTGCGGAGAATCTTAGCAACGCGGTCAGTGGTGTTGTGAATATAAGGGAGGTAAGCAGTTCCCCTCATGTCGGAGCTCTGAGTAGGTTGTCTATCCCTCCTTCTGGGATGTAGGGACCTATATATATAGTGGATTCATTATAGCCATTACCCTTAAACATGGTTTGTAACGCATGTAACTTTTCCTGAAGAGTTGATGCCTCACAAATACGTTCCGCTCTTTTGGCTAGAGTTGTTACAATTCCTTCTTTTTGTGCTGGGTGGTGGTGGTGGGAGTCTGCATGTAAATAACGGTTAGTGTGAGTTGGCTTACGGTAGATGCTGTGCCCCATGGAGCCATCCGCCTTCCTCCTCACAAGAACATCCAAAAAAGGTAAGCATCCACCCGACTCTAGCTCCGTTGTGAAGTGAATTGAAGGATGCAGCTGATTTAGGTAGTTCAAAAAGTGGTTCAGTTTCTCAGAACCCTCCTCCCACACCACGAACGTATCATCCACAAAATCACAGGTTTGAAAGACGCCGAAGATATAGCCTCCCCCTCGAAATATTCCATGAAAAAATTTGCCACGACAGGCGAGAGTGGACTTCCCATGGCCGCACCATCAGTCTGCTCGTAAAATTTACCATCCCACAAGAAATAACTGGAACACAAGCAGTGGTGGAATAATCGGGCAATGTCCTCAGGAAACAAATCCTTGATGAGGGACATGACAGAGTCCACCGGCACTCTCGTGAACAAGGACTCTACATCAAAACTCACCGAAATAGCATTTGGTTGAACGGCGATGGTTGACAATTTTTCGACGAAGTGGGTTGAATCCCTAATTTGAGACTGTGTGCTCCCCAAGTGCAGCTGAAGCAACTTGCTGAGATATTGCGCAAGTGCATAAGTTGGAGAACCTATTGTGCTAACAATTGGTCGAAGAGGGACGTCTTGCTCATGAAATTTTGGAAGACCCTACAATCTAGGAGGAACAGCATCTCTCGGAATGGACATCTTCCCTCTTCTTTTGGAATTGATGACAGTTTAACAAGCTTAGCAGTGGCATTGGATACACGAGTGGTTGGATCAGGAGTGCACAGTCTGTAGACAGGATCAGATAACAGAATCGAGATTTTAATTTTATATTCATCGGTATCCATCACCACTGTCGCATTTCCCTTGTCAGCATGAAGAATAGAAACGGTGTCATTATTTCTCAGTTCCTTCAATGCCCTTCTTTCACCCCGAGTTAAATTGTAGATGGCAGCCTCAACGGATGTGATCAACTCCTCTGTAGGAATTTTGGAGGGTGCGATAGCAAAGTTGAGACCTCTGATTAGTAAAGCTGTTTGATAGTCATCTGAAGGGGTATTGGAAAGATTGACTACAACTTTACTAGTATCAAGAACAGTACGAGGAGCTGTTTGTCTCGAGGACAATCGGAAGAACTTAGCTCTCTGTCTATCTACCGCCCGACAATAATTATTCTCGGCCTGAATAGCGGGGATATGTTCAAAGAACAGCCACAATTCCTCTGAGAGAATGCTACTAAGAAGCAGATGTAAGTGAAATAACTCACGGGAAACTGCGTCCAGTTCAGTACGAGAGGATCCAAAACTCTCGTACTGAACTGGACGCAGTTTCCCGTGAGTATGGTGTGGTGATGGATACCGATGAATATAAAAGTAAAATCTCGATTCTGTTATCGGATCCTGTCTACAGACTGTGCACTCGTGATCCAACCACTCGTGATCCAATGCCACTGCTAAGCTTGTTATACTGTCATCAATTCCAAAAGAAGAGGGAAGATGTCTTATTCCGAGATTGTATGGTCTTTCAAAAATTAGCCCAAAAACCTTGAATTATTTGTATACCATAATATAGTTAAGTGAACTAGGAACAGTCCTTCATACATTTTGGTGAACTAGGATAAAATATTTGAAGTAGTGTAATGGTGTGATGATTGCTTTGTATGACTTTTATAAAAGTTCAGTTTTATAAAATATTTTATAACATTTCTTTGATAGTGTAATACCGGCCTTACCATGGCTGGGAGTGAACCTGCAAGCTTGGAGTTGGTAGACCGACACTATAACCATTCTCCCACTGTGGCAAGCACCGTGATTGGCAGGCAAATAGACAACTGCCGAGGAACAACACACCGCAAGCGCCTGACGTCACGATACAACATCGAGATAGCATTACAAGGCACGGACTGCATCGGTTGCTCAGCATGCATCAAGAGCTCTGAATCGCGCTTGCCAGCACTAGCTCGAGAGAGAAACCACATGCTCCTGACGTCACATACAGGATCAAGATAGGATTACAAGGCACGGACTGCATCGGTTGCTCAGACTGGATCGAGAGCTCTGCATCACGCTTCCCATCACTAGTTGGCAGTGCTAGTGAAGTCAAAGAGGATAATATAGAACTTAGTGATTCAGTGCTTCAGATATTTCTGGCGATGAACTGGATAAAGCTGGGGCACAGTATTTGGGGAAAGATGGACGCACAGCCTGGTACATCAATTGCCCACAATACGTTGCAAAAACCAGACACAAGAACCTTGTTCGACGCCTTCCTGGAGTAAAAGATGAGGCAGAAACCGTGTCCTCCCGCAGTGAGGTGGAGATTGTTTTTTCCTCAGGAAACTATTCCAGAAATTGTGAACTGCATTAACATACATGGTGGCCACTACTCCTAGAAAACCTGGAAATCCTGGAAAACTCCTGGATTTTTATTAGGTCTGGAAAACTCCTGGAAAATAGCCACTGTTAATTAAATATAAAAATCTTTCCATCTTAAATCATACTCCCGCTGCTGTTTTGGGTGAACACACTATCGTTAACTAAAGAAATTTCCTCAGGCTACCTTTTTCTGTGTGGGAGAACACGTGATAGTATTTTTGTAAAACATATTGCGTATAGACAATTTCACCGCAATAAAATTGCAGGTGGCATTCTTTTCTCTTTTTTTTAAGCGGATATTTGAGTCACAAAGGCTTTTTTAAAACAACAATTAAATCATTTGTGTGTAGGCTTGCGTATCAATAACGCAAGCACCACTAATTTTTGTCAACTTCTGTATAAGTAAACCAAACACAACTGCTTTATTTTGGTCTTGAAGTAGGCAACCTATAAAGCCCTCCGGGATTAGCGCTCATTTTTACGTCTGGAAAAATGAGAATTACTCCTGGAAAATTCCTGGAAAATTGTTGACCAATTTGAGTGGCCACCATGAACATACAAATATCAAAATTGCGTGAAAATTATGCACGAGAAGGGGACGCTCGAAGCACTGGAATAACTGCGTTATTTGGTTTATTCTATCTCTCTGGCATTTTGAAGGTTTCTCATGTGAATGCAGAAGACTATTGGGCAATCTGTGCCTTATTTTTTTCTAACAGTTCCCACTACTGTCAATCCTTTCTTCAGCGAGGCTTAAGCCAGGGAAGCCAATGAAAGATAGTTATCCACAGTGAAGTTCCTTTCAGTATTCTCAATAGGAAATGCTAGTCGTTTGACAACCTCGGTAGGCTTGTTCACAACAGAGCAAGGTTCATCGGATTGCTTTCCCTTTAAACTTCCCTTTTGTATGTATGCTTAATAAATGTGAGCGTCTGTCAGAGAATATATGAGTCGTCTAGTATCAAAACCGGCCAAGTCACAAAATTTACGAAAATGAGTTAAGGTTATCAATTTGAAGTAGAAGTATAGCTCTATCAGTCGAAACAAGAATATGCTTCAAAATCGACCATGTCTTCATGTTACTGAGCACTGAATTCTTGGTCGTGCAACAAAATGGGCCAAGTCATGCAGGCAGTGCTTTCATAACCGGCCATGTCAAAGAACGAGTAGCAATCTTCATGTCGCAGCATTATTGTTTGGAATCTTGCGTTGTTAGATTATGCAAGAATGTGATAATATCAGTAGTCAACATTGTTCCTTATATTGTATACTCTTCGAAGTCATAATAATTTGTATTTTGTTCGTTTGCAACACTGATTTCCGTATTCGCGGGCTTCTTACCGCATTGGCGCGAAAGCAATCGTATATCCTGTGTGCTCGTATTTTGTCATTATTGTGTAGTGTAACGTGTATATTGTTCTTATTTTAATAAGTGACTCATTTTCTTTTACTGTGTTCAAGATCTACTCAACTACTAACTTTTAATGATATAATAACTATTTTGTATTCTCCTCAGCTTTCTGATGTTCATCTTCATATATTACTATCCAATTTAAGCAGAATGCTTTCGTTTTTATTGCAATAAAGACAGGTAATTACAATGTCAATTTATTTTAATTTCATTACCTTTTTCACAGGAGTTTGGAATTTAAAAAGAGAAAGTTTTACCAAAAAAAGACTAAAATTATACCAAATTGCAACAAAGAGGGCCAAGTCAAAATTAATATTAGCAAAAAAGATGGGTTCATTATGAATCAGATTTCTCAAAATAGCAACTTGAATATTAAACCATTACGGATATAACTATGCAATAAAATCTTTTGTGACCACCATTGCCTTGTCTCTAGAGGTTTTCCATCCATACTGAAATATATGCCTTCAGTGACTTGGCCGGTTTTGATACTAGGCGACTCATTTAGATGCCATATTTCGACTTCTCTGATTTAAAACGTTTAATTATTCTTATTGGTCTGGCAAAACTAAAGTGTCTTTTTTATGAAAATATCTATTAGATACTTCACGAAAGCAAATAAACGTATTACCATCCCTTTCAAAACAATCATTTGTGTATAAAACTTGAAATTACGAAGGTGAGCGAAAATCTCACCCACGACCACTGCTGGGCTAGTATAATTTACAATGTAGGCCTATGTAATTGTTAAAGAAAGATTAAATGAACATCATAATACAGTAGAACGTCGTTTATCCGGACTAATTGGGACCGAAAGTGTTCCGGATAACGATTTTCCGGATAATCAAACATGCGTTTATTTCATATGAAAAAAACATGCACAGTGAATAGTGGTGATAACCACCAAGCTTCTCATTTAGCTGCTACGCTTTCTCACATAACAATGGTCCAGAAATGGAATCTCCCTTACTTCTCGTCTGAATAAACCATAAGTACACCGCTTCTTCCAATTCTTCTTACGTAGCTGATCTCATGGTTTTTCTCTTTTTAGACCCTTATTCGCTATCTGACTTCGATGCATAATTCAGAATTTCACCTTTTCGGTTCTTCAAATCATAAATTGTGGATTTTACAACACTCTTAAGTTTTCATTAGACACTGCACACTCTCACCTTTATCCAGTTTATTAATGATCTCCACCTTTTTCTCAATCGATAAAACATTGCGATTTCGTTTTTCCCTTTTCACACTCGTGGAGGCCATTTTCACAACATATTACAGTAAAGCTAGCACACTTACATACTGCATAACATGTTGAGACATCATAGAGTAAACAAAGGGTTGGAGACAACAGAGACAACACTAATTAAAAACGAGAACCGACTCACTACGGTAGGCAGCGCGCACTTTCTCATAACAGCAAGCGCACGCTGATCCGTCTTTTTTTCTATTTTTTTTTTCCTCGTCCGGATAATTGACATTCCGGTTGTTTGACGTCCACGACGTTCTACTGTATGTACATATGGTATAAAATTTAAGTTACAATGCATGTTCAAAGGCTGTATAATATATCCCTATTTACATTTTGTCTTCTAAACTTAGCGATATATATTTATCCCTAACACTCTCCTTAGTTACTGTATTCTAGAGAGGACAACAGTATGACACTTCCAAACACTTTTAAGCAATCATAGAGATTGAATTTAACACAATGTAACAGTTACGTATTATGTAGGCTTCAAAGAGCGAACTGAGCAGGCAGGGGAGTGAACGGGAAGGGAGGGGGATGCAATCAATATTTTACAATAGATGGCGTTGGTGCGAATGATGTCTGGCGCCGTACTGTGGCGATGAAAACCTGTCCTAATTATCCGAATTAGTGAAGCCCGAAATAGTGAGGGTTCACTTTATTTTAAACCTTTGTGTTTTGGCTTATTTACCATATTTTATTTATCGAGCGAGAAAGGGACTCGTAGTGTTGATATACCAGTTACAGTGTAAGAACTGCTCTGCCTTCTATATTGGCCTCATATCTACCTGCCTGTCCACCCGTGAGAGCAACCACAGAAGTACAGTAAAGCTTCTTTTACACATTTTTTTTAGGAGCCTGAAGAAAAGAAATGTGTAAGCTTGAAAATTGCTTCCTGAAAACAATAAAATACAGGGACCTCTCTATTATAGAAAACACACAAACTGAGTTTTACTGTATTTACAAACAGCACAGCAACTGTATTCCATTTCCACACACACCCAATGCCATTGATGAGTGTTTTGCTGTCTAAATCATCAATAGACTTCCCTGCCTGGCTTCCGTCACTTCTCTGAGACTTTGAGAATAAACTAATGCTCAAAATTCTAGAACTAACCCTGTGCTTAAAAATAGATAGCTCTCACATTTCACACCTCTGATAAAGTCCTTTCCCTTCTATCCCACCTCGCCCAAGACAGAGAGAGCTATTGTGCATAGAACTCACTCTTTGTCTTCTCTCCATCACAGACAATGAGTTGAATTTATTATTTTATTTTTGGGTGCATCCTGGTCTGCTACTTGTGCCTCATCATCTTCTTACCCCGAGTAAGTATTGACATTTGTATACACATTTTTTTTTCCTTTTCTAGCTTCATAATGTTGACAGCTTTCCCCCTCTATTTTATTTATTTGTTTGTTTGTTTGTTTGTTTGTTTGTTTGTTTATTTGTTTGTCACATGATGTGGCAGTCCTTTGCTTCACACATTAAGGACAATCCCAAAATTCATTCATTCCCTATCTAGTGTTTACTTGGAGATTTTTTTTTAAATTCGAATTGAAGCAAAGACCAGTTGATTATGCTGCTGGGAATATGAGAAACTTGCTCTAAGAAATGGAAATTTCAGTCTGCAAATGTCTGGAATTTTAAAATGCTGTATCCAGCTTTGGACTTCCTTAATCCAAAGATAGCGAAATTTGACTCACGTGGTTTGGGATAATGGTTTAAGCACTTAATTACTTTCTTTCCTTGTTACAGGCCTCCCTTTAGCAACCCAGGTGATGCAACTGTGTGCCTCGTAGATCAGAACAAAGTTAGTGCACCAATCGACTTTGAGGCACTTGTAAGACACGATGTTCCATGTGTGCCTCCCATCTTCCTGAACAACTTTCTTGTTAGCGACTCTCATCTCGATCCCCATAATAGTGTTATTCCGCAGTATAAGGTTCTTATGGAATCTAAAAAGTAGTTTAGCCTGTTTACTCTGTGATTATTATTATTACTATAAAGTTTTATTTTTTGAACATATTGTATTTTTTTGAACATACTGTATAAAATTGTGAAATATTAACCTACTGTATATAGCAGACAGATGAAAGTGGTTGCTGGCATCCACAACTGTTCCTAAATATCTCTTTCCTTCTTTCATTCTTTTTTTCAACACTTTGATATCAGCTGGAATCTGAAGTCTTTATTGAGCTACAGAGAAATGCCAGTGCAACAATCTTGCAGGGGGGCAATGTGTTTCAAATTTAAAAAATTGATTATACCCAGTTTTACAAAAACAATGGTGTAAAAGTAAAGGCAGTTTTTTAGCCTATATGAAAAAATAGGCTTATGGGATCACCTCCCCCCACCCCCTAATGACTTATAAACGATTTCAATGAAACTCGGTAAGGTCTTAGCACCATTTCGGCCAACCCCGACCGTGCCCTCAAATTTTATTACACCAATCCAATAGGGCGGCTGTGCGAAATATTTCACCAGCATTCAATATCTCCAAAACTATTACCGATATCACCCTGAAATTTTGTACGGTGATAAAGGGCACTACTAGAAGTTCACCTATGATACTTTAAAAAACCTGGTAACTACAAAACCAACATGGCGGCCAAGCGAAGTTGAGGCTTTTAATTAGATATTTCTATATAATTTTTTCAAAGAAAAATATGTATTGTCCGTTGAGACATTATATATTTAAACACAAATTGTGCTAAATGTTCCGGCATAACTCAACAAAATGACAGCGTTTCGCCCCGGTGTGCCATTGGGCTCTTCAGTTGGTTAAAGCACACCTCACCAAGACACTGTCTAGTACACACTGAGAAGGCCATTGCAAGACGTATTTGATACATGTGTATCCACGTTTCGAGCAAAGCCAGTGCACTATGGGAGTCGAAACTCCACTCCAAAGCAATTATAACCTTACCTTGGCATTGAATATATAATTTTCCAAAGAAAACCGGGGCGAAACGCTGTCATTTTGTTGAGTTATGCCGGAACATTTAGCACAATTTGTGTTTAAATTAGATATTTCTCGCGATTTAACCATCCGAATGTAATGAAACTTGGTACAGGAAATGTTTACACACATTGTAATGCACTGGCATCTAATTTAGTTCAATTGTTTACATAACTTCAACATGGTGGTTATGAGAAATATTTCACTGGCATTCTATATCTCCGAAACTATAGGGTGATATCGCCCTGAAATTTTGTTTTTCTATGTAACCTTCAAAAGCCTGTAAAGTACAAAACGAACATGGCGACCAAGCAAAGTTGAAACATTTTAATAGACTTTTCTCGCGATTTAACCATCTGAGCGCAGTGAAATGTGGTACAGTAAATTATTATACATATTGTAATGCACTGGCATCTAATTTAGTTCAATTGTTTACATAACCTCATGATGGCGGCTGTGCAAAATTTTAAAATTGAGCTTTTATTTCTTGTGTTGTAATCACACGAACAAAGTGAAAGTTTGAATAATGAAGCTACGCATTAATTTTCCTTTAATACTACATAACTCTATGGCCTATACATATAACAATCCAAAGTGGCGACCATCCGAAATATTTAGACGGTTCTCTGTATCTACGAATCATTGACAGCAATCATACTGATTTTTTTTTAATGTTCATAGAGGCTATGAACATAAGTTCACCTATAGGACTTTCAGTAAGCTGCTGAGCACAAATCCAACATGGCGGTGGCACGAAGTATAAATATTTAAGTGGACGTTTCTCGCGATTTAACCATCTGAGTGCAGTGAAACTTTGTACGGTAAAGGACTATCAGGGTGTATACCGGTAACGAAAGTAACGATTTTTACAAATGGGTAACGAAAGTAACGAATTTTACTTACGGGTAACGGAAATTTTCAGAAGGTGGATGGAATCATTTAAACTGGCGCCTCTAGGCTCAGAGATTGCGATGGAGCGAGTTTTACGCAAGCGGCGCAGATTGCATAAGCTATATTTTCCCGTGCCCGACCTCGAGAAAATGCATACTGAGGATACCCTGAGTGGTATACATCGTTCAGCGTATATTTTCGGCATCAAGATGACTTTTTAGTGTTGTGTGAAATATTTATCTGTGTTATTAGGAAACCTGAATTTTCGCGAGACGTTTTTTTCGCGAAAACCTGAAATTAATCACAAACCTCGCATTTCTCGCATTTATTTGGAGACTATGTCAAATTGAAGTCCAGAAATAACTCGAAATAATTTAATTATCAATTAATATGATAAAATTGGTCCGGCTAGATCAAACATAAAATGCCAGTGTTTCGCCCCGGTGTGCCGTTGGGCTCGTCAGTTGGTACAGACACACCTCACCAATACGCATGGCTAGCACATACTGAGAAGGCCATCACAAGACACGAAATACAACTACTGTAGTATTGACGTCACGAGTGATGCCAATGTGCTTCGGAAGTCAAGCTCCCTTTCATAAAACAAAAACCTTACCTTGGCAATCCAAATAGGTTATGAACATTCCCGAATGGGAATATGATGTTATTTTTATGTTTGATCTAGCCGGACCAATGTTATCATATTAATTGATAATTTATCTGATCAAACGGAAATAACATCATATTCCCATTCAGGAATGTTCATAACCTATTTGGATTGCCAAGGTAAGGTTTTTGTTTTATGAAAGGGAGCTTGACTTCCGAAGCACATTGGCATCACTCGTGACGTCAATACTACTTGTATTTTGTGTCTTGTGATGGCCTTCTCAGTATGTGCTAGCCATGCGTATTGGTGAGGTGTGTCTGTACCAACTGACGAGCCCAACGGCACACCGGGGCAAAACGCTGGCATTTTATGTTTGATCTAGCCAGACCAATTTTATCATATTAATTGATAATTTATCTGATCAAACGGAAATAACATCATATTCCCATTCGGGAATGTTCATAACCTATTTGGATTGCCAAGGTAAGGTTTTTGTTTTATGAAAGGGAGCTTGACTTCCGAAGCACATTGGCATCACTCGTGACGTCAATACTACTTGTATTTTGTGTCTTGTGATGGCCTTCTCAGTATGTGCTAGCCATGCGTATTGGTGAGGTGTGTCTGTACCAACTGACGAGCCCAACGGCACACCGGGGCGAAACGCTTGCATTTTATGTTTGATCTAGCCGGACCGATTTTATCATATTAATTGATAATTTATCTGATCAAACGGAAATAACATCATATTCCCATTCGGGAATGTTCATAACCTAAATAATTTAATGTCGCAATCTTGCGAAATGTTACCGTTTCGAAAAATGATTTTGAAAAAGCTTCGAAATACGTAGGCTATAACTTATTTTAAAAATCTGTCTCGTAAATTTGCGACATCCAGTATGGTTAATTCGAAATTCGGTTATATGTCGATTTTTCCTTCGAATTTTGGTTCCATCGGATATATTATAATCTAACCGGTTATTTCGAATTCGTGATTCGCATTCGAAAGAAAACGTGTCCTCTAGTCGTATTATTTGTGCAATCCTCTCAGAATAATTCTTAATATTTGATACCTACCGTACTTCGAACATTCATACTCAAGACGGCCGACTGACCGCAAGACTTGCCTGCGGGAATCTCGTTAAATGGACCGAGATCGAAGTCGGTAGCGTAAAATCATAAAACCCGTCCTCTATCGTGAACTTGTGACCACGAGGACTGGGGGAATCCCGTCAATGATGATTGGGCACCAATCACGAAACATTCCGAAACCTACTCGCTACTTTTCCCATGACCGTATACTTAAAAGCGTACGGGGTGCGAGAGGTGCATCAACCCACTTAGAAATGACATCCTACGTAGCGTCGCGATACTAATTTCTCCTCGTGATCCACCCTGAACTGATAAGCTCCCAACCACAGCATAGGGACAGCGGGAATCACGGCGCCGGCCATACAACTTGTCCATAACTACTCGTGAATTTTAACCTTGTCCAACCTTGAGCTTGCATCCACCATTCTGTCAGGACGAATAGACAATCATTCAACGGCCGGGTGCGGCGTGGCATGCATAATGTCGCGAGGACAACGTGAATCTCGTAAAACAGCCGAGAGCAGCAGCGATTGGCGATACATCGCGATATTTCTCCGCATTCAATCACAAGGACAACTGGATTCTTGTCAAACGGACAGCATGTGGTGCCGATTGCATAATAATGCTATATTTTCTCGTGCCCGACCTCAAGGACAATTGGAATCTCGTCGAACGACTAAAAGTGACACATAATGTCGATTATTCAGGTCCGTATTGACGTAACTATAACTTTGAAAGAATAATGGATTTTCCGCCTTCTTCATGTATTTTGTATGAACTTGTACATGGAAAGTTTTTCCATTGTGTAGTTTTGTTGGACAGGCTGAGGAAGGTGGAGTATTTACCCCCGAAACTAGTCCCTGTAAGTAATAGAAATAAACAGTATTGAAGGCGGAAAATCCATTATTCTTTCAAAGTTAAAAGTGACACTGATTATCTAAATCGCGATATTTATCCGTGTTCTATAGCGAAAACTACGGGAATCTCGACAAACGGGTGAGACCAGCGCCGACCATGTAACATCTCGAAATTTCTCCGTACTTGACTGCGAAGACAGAATTCGATTACAATTTCTTCGTGATCTACCGCGGGGACAAAGGAAATCTCGCCAGTCAAGAGCAGAGCAACCTCTTGGCAATTATAAAAACGCCTTGTGCACAAGACGACATATTAGCTGAAACAACTCATTTGATAATAAATATCTAGTATTTATTTATTATTTTTAAAATTTTTATACCTCCCTAAGTGAAGTTTATTTACCGCTTTAAACACAGTTCATTGCTGTTTTTCTTCACCGCGTGATGAGCCCCTTTGCTTGCAGACCGCAGACGTATCTTGAATTCAAAGGTAACTAAAATTAACTAAAAGGTAGCTAAAAAGTAACTAATTTTTACTTCATCCTTACAGTAGACACCCTGACTATACAAATGTTAATCCACTGGCATCTAATTTATTTCAATTGTTTTCATAACTACAAGATGGCAGCTGTGCAAAATTTTAAAATCTAGTTTTTACTTCGTGTGTCCTAATCATGCGATTGAAGTTTGAATACCACACGTACCAAATAATCTTCATGTAATATTACATAAATAAAAATCCAACATGGCGACCATCTGAAATATTTAGACAGTTCTCAATATCTACGAATCTATTACAACAATCAAACTGACATTTTGTATGTTGATAGAAGCAATTAACATGAGTAGGATATATGAAAATAGGCTATATAATTCTTCACAGAACTACTTGTTTTCTTTATTGAACTAACGTGCACTATCCACAATAATATGTGATGATAGACAACCTGTCCATACGTTCATGTCTATCTGGGTACGTTTGTGTTCTTGCCACTAGAGGCGCAGTTGTTTGTATGGGTTTTGCAAGGGTTGGATATACACACCTTAGGTGACAGGGCAGATGTTGAGACGGTGGTACCAATTCTTCCGAGACACGTGTCAATATGTCCTCTGTGTTGTTGTTGTTGTTGTTGTTTTTTTTTTGGTTCTGTTTTTTTAGGGTAGGTCTTTCTAGTTGACCCCCATGGGCGACCTGCGCGCCGGGATGAGAGATGAAATTGATGATGAATGCGAAACTGGGCAAGGATGTGGAAGGAAGTGGCCGTGGTCTGTCAGAAGGTACCGTCCCAGCATTTGCCTGGTGTTGAAAATGGGAAACCACAGAAAACTATTTCAAGGACGGCTGATAGTAGGGCTTGAACCCACGCGTGTATCGAGTCGGCAGAGAGCTTGGCCCCATGACCTAACACTACGCTTTAGCGAGCGTAGCCACTGCTGTCGGTAGTTGATGTGGTAATGGGAGATCATACAATACACATCCCTGTTAATATAAAAAATCAGTTGGTTAAATAAACCATATAGCCCGATAAAATTAGACAAATCGAAGGGAAAAAATCCCAGAGTTTTGAAAATTTGTGCAGTTCCTTTGTATCTAAATTTGAAGAAAATAAAAAATCCTTGTGGGTGGGGGGTGAGCTCAAGGGAGGGGGGGCCCTAAGGGCCCTTTTTTAGTGTTTCGCTTGTATCTCCGTAACTATCACTCGTACGGAAAAGTTGTTTGAATAAAACTTGATGATGATAAAATTTATTAAAAAAATGGTCATATGCTTTTTTACGTAGGACTAATACTTTCGGAGTTAAGGGGCCGAGAAAGTACCAACATTTCAAAAAATCGTAATTTGTTCACATTCTCATTATGCTTATGACTATTTAATATATAAGTTGCGTTCAAAAGGTAACGAGCCTGAGGCTGGAATGCGCAAACCGGTGACGACATCGTCTAATCGTGGCGTGTGTAACGAGGTGTGGTTCCGACCAGAGCGTGGAAGGTCACAGCACGTCGCTAGAGGGCACGCGTGCACGTCACTTGACTATACAAAGCGAGTAGCAGCATGCATCAATCGTCCAACGCTGCCAGTCGCATTGCAAACAGTGATATGGAGGCATCAACCGAAGAGCAAAGAGGTGTTGTTCGATTTCTGACAGCGGAAGGAGTAGGGGGAACGGACATTCATCGCCGAATGTCACAAGTGTACGGCGAACACTGCATGTCCCTTGCAAGGGTCAAGGCATGGTACAAGCATTCAGGGAAGGACGGGTGTCATTATCCGATGATGCCTAGTCTGGGGTACCTCCCTGCATTACCGATGACGACGTCCAGCTGGTTGGTGCACTTATTACCCAGGACCGCCGAGTGACATTGAATGCCATAGCTGCCGTGGTCGTTCCACGACAATGCACGACCTCATACGGCCAACACAGTCGCGGCACTCCTGTAGAAATTCAAATGGGAGGTTCTCGGCCATCCTCCATACAGTTTAGATCTCTCTCCCTGTGATTACGCCATGTTTGGTCCCCTGAAAAGGGCTCTGCGTGGCCAACGATTCACCTCGGACGCCGACGTCCAGCTGTACGTGCGGAACTTGTTCACATCGCAGCCCAGGGAATTTTATGAGACAGTCATTCACGACATCATGTTACAGTGGGACAAGTGCCTCGACAGCCAGGGCCAATACTTCTAACATACAGGTACTGGTTTCTGTAATTATGCCTCCGGCTCGTTACTTTTTGAACGCATCTGATATAATATTAATAAAGTTAACATTAGTAGTGAAAATTATTTATTATAATGAAACAAAGTGTCAGGATTGTTTATCAATCAAGCAGTCATCGTGTCAGGGTTGTCAATCTCATCTTCGTCCATGCCTGCGTCACTAACAACTGTTAGTCCATTGGTGCAGGCTCTATAGTCATATCAGACCAGTCTCCTGATCCAGGAGAATCTGATCTACTCGCTGCAAAATTACCGTTTCTTGCGAATTCCTGGAAATCATGGTAGTGGGTAGATCACGCATATCCTGTAGATATAAATGAGCACATTTGGCATACTGCATGTGGTCACTTGCATGAAAGAATGGTATAATTTGCTGGACAGAGGACAGATGCATTTCCCAGTTCCCAGAACGTTCTGCTTCGATGAACTGTTTCATAAGGGATGGCATGTGAAAATATTGAATCCACAGGGCTGCAGTGGATCCATGTCCCTTCAAGGATAAAAGTGCAGTTTTCATTTGTTCGTGAAGGAGGGCTAATAGAACGGTATGCTTCATCATATCTTGAGTGAGTGTGTCATCTTTAAGTTTTGTCAACAATTTGGTGATTTCTCTCTTCTGTTCATCTGATACCTCTAGTAGAGTATTCAGAATAATTTCAGTCAAGACAGTCGGTACAAGCAGGTGTCCTCGTACTCCCCTGTTAAAGGCATGTCCAGTCAGCATTTTATCTACTGAATTTGCAGCAAAAACAGTACACGAAGCTTCTTTCAGACCACTTCCAGCCAATGGCCAATGCTTCCCAAATACGACATGATTTCCAAGTCCCATATGGCAAGTTGTGACCAGGTGCTATTTTTTTCTGATAGAGGAATAATTGGGTCTTCGGTGTGTGTCTTCCATATCTTCACACGGGCAGCTTCTTGTGAGCCTTACTCCCATCAAAAAGCTGTTTCTGTACTTAAGTCTCTGTCGGGCTGGTTGTTGACCGAAAAGTGGACGTCTTGAATTGGTTTCTTGCTGTTTCTTCTCAGGAGATGCTGCAGCCACCATTCTTCGGACATGAGGTGGGGAAATTCCAATAAGAGGGTAGATCTTCTGAAGTGATGTTGGTCTAAGACATCCAGACACAATCCTGGAAGTCTCATTCAGAGCTATATCCACCTCTTTGGAATGTGGAGAAGAAAGCCAAACTGGTGCTGCATATTCAGCAGCTGAGAAGCTCAGTCCAAGGGCTGAAGTTGTGAGAGTGGTGGGGTGAGCACCCCATGTCTTTCCTGTTAGGCATCTTAGTTTGTTATTTCGTGCAGATGCTTTACTTTTAGTGTTCAAGCAATGTCGCTTGAAAGACAGAGTTCGATCGAGGGTGACACCAAGATATTTTGGTGTAAGACAATGAAGGATTGTTTCACCTTGCCGTTTAATGTTCAGTGTCCTCTTGGCTTCTTTATTTCGCAGGTGGAAAGCACAGACTTGCGTTTTGGCTGGATTTGGCTTCAAATTATTTCTGTGATATGGACCAAGTTCTTTTAAAGCATAGGACAAAGAATGTTTTACTTCTTCAAAGCTACGACCTTGCACGGCTACTTCAGTATCATCTGCATAGATAAATCGTCTGGTGCCTTCGGTTCTGGGCTGGTCATGGTGTATAAATTGAAAAGCAGTGGTGCTAAGATGCTACCTTGAGTTAGTCCATTCTTCTTGAGGCGACGACGATTATTTTTACCAAGGAGAGACACGTAAAATCTTCTGTTCTCAAGGAAAGTTCTTAGCAGTGGGGTCAGCCTGTAGTCCTTTGTCAGTTCATAAAACTTACGAAGTAGTGTGTTATGATTAACAGTGTCGTAAGCAGCAGTTAAATCTATAAAGGCTACACCAGTAATGCGCTCTTCCTCAAAGCCATTCTCTATCTACTAAGTAAGGTTCAGAATTTGTCCACAGCATGACCTGCCTGTTCAGAAATCAGTTTGCTATCGATAGAATCAGATATTCTATTGAGAATCATTCTCTCCAGCAACTTATAGGTGTGACACAGAAGTGAAACTGGCCGAAAGTTCTTTGGGCTATCAGGAGTCTTCCCAGGTTTTAGGATCGCAACTAGGCGAGCTTTTTCCATACCTTAAGAATCTTCAGCCTGGATGTGCAGTTGTTAGTATGTTCTTTCGCGAGACATTTTTCACTACGGAAATAAAGGTGTCACAATTTTCTGGTTGTGGTTCCACTTCCCCTATGGCTACATCGAGTTCACAACTTAACTTAGGCCAGTTCGCCTTCTTGAAGTTGAACCTACTGTACTTTGGAGAGGTACATTTTCTGGTGTAACAATTGGTTCGATTCTGCACAGTAAGGGTAGATTCTGTGAGCGGAGAATAGCGATGGGTTTTAGTCACTTTAAAATTTAAATCTAGTAATTGGGAATTACAAATTACTGCTAAATTAACCGTGTCAATCCACACTCGGACTTGGTCAGCCTTCGTTCAAGATTAAGTTAGTGTATTTTTGTCTAAATAGTTAACGATGGATGAGTGGCTTACATCAGGAACATTAAAGAGAAAACTACACTCAAGTGAAGCTAAAAATCCCGGAAGTGATAGTGAATCAAGTGGCCCTGCTTTGAGCACTGACATAAATGCGACTAGTTTGGTGACTTGCGATAATAGAGAAGCTATCTTGTTATTATTATTCTTCTGCGTTTGTCCCACGTGGCTGCGGTGTCCGCTTCATTGATTCGTTGTCCCCATTTGCTCTGTCTGAGGCCGCATCAGGATGGAGGTTCACACTGGACTGCTGTTTTCTTTGTATCATTCTCCAAGGTAATACCCTCACGCTGACTATTAGTGGGTGATTTTTAAGTTTTACCAAAGGTGATACATACTTAAGTAAATTTGTGAGAAACTAGGTACTATTCCTAGTTTTAATTTCCATTTTATTGGAGCAAATTGCATTCTTTCATAGTTCATTATGTAACATTCTTGTCTTATTTGTAATCAGTTCTAAAAAAGATGGCCATTCTGAAGTGGAAGTGGGAGACCACTGTAAGCCACTTCTGGGATGGCGGAGGTAGGAATTGAACCCACCTCTTCTCAGTTCTACCTCTTGAGGCTGAGTAAACTCTGTTCAAGCCCTCAGACCAGATATTGAAATAGGTTTTTGCCTACAATAAATAAAGGTGTATAAGATGGCAATATGAGAAGACTACTAACACTAAATGGGCTTTTATATCCCTTTAAAGTGATTGAATTTGGTCTGAAGAGGTTCCTTGCTTCCCAATAAATCTGACATGAGGCCGTTATGTTTAGGAAGAAAGCTTGTAGTTTTACATGTCCCTTAATCTCACGATCATGAGCCACTGGACTTCCTTTTTATGTGATATCCGAACCACAGGATGTGACATTTTACTTAGAAAATCTCAAATGAATTAACCTGGAATTGAACCTAATCCCACTTGGTAAGAGGCAAGCTGCTTGGCCACTGCACCATCACTTTCCCAACTGCCACACTCAAAGCCCTGTAAATACATATGGAACTGAGGATGGATTGAACTTGCAGGCTTGGGATTTGAAGGCTAGTTCATACCAGCTGTGCCACATAGTCTGCATTCTCTTGGAGTGTATGGACCTAGCCGATCTGTGACGGACTCTCCAACTGCCTAACACCCTCTCCCTTATTCTCCGTGATAACGGGCCATCAGTAGACCTCGTCATCCAGTTCATGAGGGAGAGGGATTACTTTTTTAAGTTTTAATGTAAGTTAAGACTTTTAATTCAGGTTTAGTCTGTTTTATGTTTTTTATTGCGTTCATCTATTTTATGTTCACTATGCCTTATTTGTTTTATTGTGTTTTACTATCCCCCTTTTACTATTTTAATTCAAATTGGGCATAATTGTTGGGGCTCACTGTTTGTTTTATATAAAGCATTTTCGTTTCATCCATGGCAGTGAGCTGTTTTTTCTTCATCCTTTCAGTTCATATAATTTCATTTCATAAGGGGCTGATAACCTAGATGTTAGGCCCCTTAAAACAAGAATTATCATCATCATCATCATCACTTATTCTGACCCAGAAGCCTATAAAGAATTATGTCTTGGAGTTTTAACCATGTAATGACAACTCTCTTGTCATATTACTCGGTTCATCCTAATGAATCAGAATGTGTAACTTGTATTCTAGCCCAAAGTTACTAATTTCAAGCTCCACTGATGGAAATGCCGAAAATGTGGTTAGCCTGCCAAAAAAGGTTCACATTGAGAAATGCCTGATTTCCAAGTGACTTAATCTTACCGTAAATACTGTGTGGAGTTTTTCTATGAATTCACATAAGATGCTGTGAGATACCTTAAAATACTGATTATGAATATAAATCGCTAATCATTATTTGAAACAATCATCTGAATTATGCTGTGTTTGGTCTGTTCAACAAATTGTGGCATGTGGTTATACAAACAGTTGGTGGGCATGTCTCCAACTGTAAGAATGGGAATAACTTGGGATAGGGAGGGGAGAGTGCTAACAAGTGCTGTCCTCTGTATTGTATAACATGAAGCAATTTTCTCTGCTTGACACCCTCTCAGTCAAACCACCAGGTGAGTCTTATGTTGGAAGAATCTATTTTCACATTCACGCAAGCCCTACAGCTTGGCCAGGCAATATGGTCAAAAAAATAGTAGGAATCAAAAATAAGAAAGGCACTTTATTGACACCACTATCTCTCTTATTCCTCTTCTCTTGTAATCTCTAATGTTTGGACATTTGGTCACTTTTTATTGCAACTGTTGTCTTTCATCTGTCTGCTCAAGTCGTGATCTGTCAAATGCAAGTAGGCCTATATATGTATATATTTATGTGTGTGTGTGTGCATAAAGAATATTTTGTGCAACATGTAACAAACCTGTGATGTAATATACATTTTTGCAATTTGTTACATTTTGTCTTAATTCAGTGTTTGTTGTCTTTTCTCTTGCCATCCCATAAACCTCTATATATTGTGGGCATAACCCTATATCAATATCTGATCTGGAATGGGATTTACTCAGCCTCATGAGGCTGAACCGAGAAGAGGTGGGTTCAATTCCTACCTCAGCCATCCTAGAAGTAGTTTTCTGTGGTTTTCTACTCCTGGTGAATGCCATGATGGTACTTAAATTAAGGCCATGGCCAGCTCTTATACAAATTCTACCCCCAATTACAAATACACACACTAGTACATCTATCACAATGACACAATTTATCCGATTTATTTCACATTCCAAATACATGGGGTTACATGACCACGATGTCTCAAAGCCCTTAAATGAATCAATAACAACGTATATCAATTACCGTAAGTATTAGTATAGAAGGTTGGCTACAGTATTTCCAACAAGAGAAGGTTCTGCAAGAAAGAGCTACTGTTGCTAAACAGTCTATTATTTCTATTCGAGATTGGCCGTTATGGTAACATAGAATACGTTGCCAAAACTACTGATGCCTTAAACATGTTCTTTCTGCACTGTCCTGTTCTGTGGTCCTTTTGGCCCAAGGCTTTATATAAATAGCCTTTGAAAGGGGTTAATTATTTTTGTTTTTGAGACAATGATTGAAAGGTTTTGTTCTTTATCTTTTCTTCTTTCCAAATATAGCGATCTCAAATATAAATCAAATCCTGAATCAGCAGAATGACTGAAGTTTGGCTTTTGCACCAATTAATTTTCATGATTGGTTTAGGTAGGAATTGAACGTATCTTGTCTCATTCAGCCCTTAGACCAGAATTTAAAATCTTAACAGAGCCTCATGGTGGTAGCCAAGAACACTAGCTGCTACACCAGGAGGCGAACATACTTAACCCTCTCAGTGCCACACGCCAATAGGATCGGCTCTTGCTGCTCGCGCCAAAAGTGCCAAAGCCGATTCAATCGGGGCGCTGTTTATCTTATACTTGTAGATTTCTGTAGGCATATGTCCGTGATGATTTCATACTGTTGGAAAGGTGAGATTTCAAGCTAGCCTGTGTGGTGTTTACTTTTTTCCTTCGAAATCTGTTACGAGATAGGTTTGAGTTTGTATTAACGCCCTCCCTTTGCGCTCCCCCAATCTCTCTCGTTCCTGCAAAAATTGGGGTGGAGTTGTTTTCTTCTTGTTGAAATATTCTGCCTACAGATGTAACTAAGAACTTTCTACAGCTGAAAGTGTGTTTCTTCGAATATGACTTGTACGTGTCCTTAACTCTTTCGCTGCGGCAATCTACTTTTGTCAACTTGGCACTTTCCCGCTGCTTCTTACACGATCTTTTGTCAACAAAGTGGCTCTTTAATAATGCGTACATGAATATGCATGTCATGAGTATTAGAGTATTTACTTTGTTGTCTCCCGCCTGGCAACATTCCTCTCTGCTCTCTGGCCGTCATTGGCCTACCACACTAGTGAGAAGCCATGAGCGCGTAATATAAGCAATGACAGTGATGAAATCTACCAGATGTTAGTAGCAGATTCAGATGTGTCGATAGATGGAGACAATGAGAGTAGTGATGACAGTGGTGATGATTCGAGTGATAGTTCGTTAGTAAATAGTAGCAATGACGATCGTCAAGTACCTGACTGGCGTGATATCAGTAATGACGAAAGAATAAAAACATTGAATTTATGTGACGGTGCTGATTTCGATTTGAAAGTAAAAGTGATGTTTCAAACTTTCAGAACCCTTACAAATCATTTCTTCAATTCATGCCGCTGGCAGTGTTTGAACATACAGCAAATGAAACTAATAGATATGCTGAACAGTGTTAAGATAAAACTTATGACTTTCCACCGTGTTCTAGGTATCTTAAGTGGTCTGGATGTACAATGGAAGATATTCAAGCAATGGTAGCTCTTGACATTAGGATGGGATCGTGCCGTAAATCAGTATTACAGTCTTATTTCTCGGATAAGCATTGGCTCACTGCTACTCCTCATTTTAGTGATGTAATGTCACGAGATAACTACTGTCTCCTTCGCAGCTTCCTAAATTTCAATAATAATGAATGTCAGATTCCTAGGGGTTCACCTGGTTATGATCCGTTATTCAAGGTCAAGCCTGCAATTTCTGTGGTAGAAAATACGTACCTACAGAATGTTTCACCAGGAAAATGCATATCAGTCGATGAGTCTATGCTGAAGTTCCCAGGAAGGTTGTGGTGTAAGTAATATATGCCTTCAAAACCATCAACAAAATGGGGCATAAAGTTATGGTCACTGTGCGATAGTAAAAGTGGTTTCCTCTGCAGATTTCAAACTTACGTGGGAAAGAACAGTAATGAGACTGATCCAGGGGACACATTAGGGGAGAAAATTGTTAGGAGCTTGTCAAACAGTAGGGGAGAAAGTTGTTAGGAGCTTGTCAAAAGACTTTGAAAATACCAGCAGAATTATATACAGTAAACTCTCGATTATCCTCGGTGCCTGTAGGAGAATATTTTTATAAAAAAGAAAGGTTTTGAAACCGAAAATTATTTCTCAACAATTGAAATAAAGTTACTAAATACTTAAACGTAATAAAAATCGGAAATACAATTCAGTACACTTAATAATGTGCAGTGCAAAACGTGTACAGTAGTTCAGTATTACTGTACTGTATATCGGTATACACACTGTACGTCGTGTGTGCTTGAGCAGTTTTGGACGTGACCAGTGGCACTGCAGATTGGAAGACAATGAGGAAACTCAGATGCAGAGGACCGTTACTAATGATGCAGCATTAGGACACATTGACAGGATTCTTCAATACCTTGAAGACCAAGATGACGCATCACTTTGTGACAAGATGGTGTCGAGAAACTCAAATCACTTCACTACGAAAAAGAAAAAGCAAATGACCGATTTTTTTGTTAAACAGTAAACAAGACTTTTTAATAACACACATAACATCGACTGAGTTTTGTTATCATGTACGTCCATTTATTGTATAATAAACTTAGGCCTATTTAAAGCACCTGTGTGTTGTTTTTAGTGCCTTCAACCTTTGTTCAACCATTACCAGCAATTTTGCGCCTTATCCGTGAAATTTGATTATCCGCAGAATCCGCGCCAGTCAATTCCGCGGATAATCGGGAGTTTACTGTACGTGGACAATTTTTTTTCAAGCCCTACACTTATCACTCATCTTGCTGAGAATAGTGTGGGTGCATGTGAAACAGTGAGATGTAACCATAAAGGTCTTCCTCAAGAGATGAAAGGTCTGAAGATGAAGAAAGGACAGAAACGTAAGTTCTGGCATCATCCTACTAAAATAATGCTTGCATGTTCGTGGCATGATACCGGCCGGGTAAATATGCTCACGACCGTACACTCGTCTGAGGTTGTGAAGGTTAGGAAGAGATCAAAGAGGGGTCCAACCGGTTTTGTAACCCGTGATAAACGTAAATTAGTTGTGAATTATAATCATGAAATAAATGGTGTTGACAAGTTAAATCAGCTGAAAACGAATTACGCATATGTGCACAAGAAAATCAAGTGGTATCATGTCTTGTGGTATTTCATCATAGAAACAACCCTATAAGAGCAACCAGCGTTTAGAAAAGACTGTGGGTCTTATGGGCTTTTACTTTTAACGGAAACCCCCCTACACTGGTTTTGTTACCTCACCTTTTATCATGAAGGCACTCTGAACATATATATTTTTTGTCATAATAGCTTCCTACAATTATCTGCCAATTGATTACATTTGTTATTGCATACAAGTATCGTTTATATTACGTCTTAGTAATTTAAAAGTTTTCGAGGTTAGCACGCTGGAAAGAAGAGCCTCGTCCTGTGCTGCATGCTCGCCCGGAGTGGAGCACGTGCTCAGTTCCGTGGCAACATAAATTCTGAAGCACTATCAGTCATTGGTGTTATTGTTGTGTGTCTGTTTTATTTTCTGCTCGAATCAGGGCTGCCGACAGTTGGGTTCGAACTCACTAGCTCCGGAATGCAAGCTCACGGCTGCGCGCCTCTAACCGCACGACTAACTCACTGTAATATTACAAATATTAATCTAAACAAAACAACAAGAATTAAATTGAAAGAAACTAAATTATAGCCTAACTTATAACTAAAAAGGTGATGATCAACAGTATTGCTGATGTAAAAATTGTTAACATCGTCAGCATACATCCGAGAAGGAAGGAAAGGTTGTGCTCTCTACATCAGTCTGTCAATCAGTAATGCGTCATATCACAACGCAATGAATGTCGTTATTGGTTCTCTTCGCGAACGGTATCCTTGATACTGGTCCATCCGTTAACGCCTGCAAAACTGCTCCTTCCTGCGCGTGTTCTATTTCAGGTAGTTGTTGGGGTTGTGTTGTCTCGCTAACTTACGAAAGCACGGTACTCGAAGCGGGTGAACATAACATATGACGTCTGCGCTACCTCAGCGTAGAGTTAGCAACACTGTCGCCATAAGGCTCCACAGTCTTTTCTAAACGCTGGATGCTCTATAGTCAATGGAAGAATAGTGTACAGTAAGGTCCATAACCAGAAAACAAGTGCTCGTGATTTCAGAGATGATGTAATAACAGGACTTCTGTAACAGTCCGAATACTTCCCCTTAATTTATATGTTTTATAAGCAGCAACATTAATTTAATATTATTATTATGTATATTTTAATTATATTGATTCAGGATTTATTCCATAATTTCATTATATATAAGGGTTTTAATTATTGTTTGGCGGAAGTTATAAAATGGAGATTTTAGTTAGATTCATGGTAGGTTATATTTTATACAAGACTTGATTAGGAAATATTTCGTTCATCGTGTCTTCAGCTTCGCCACGGGAAGTCCGCCGAATATAGACGTGACTTCCAAGAAATACGTATTAACTTTCCGGGTGATGCGAGGCTCGGAGACAATGAACTTGAGCCAGTTGGGACTGACGTCACAGATTTCAAGTATTGGGAAGCATCATGACGCCGATTTTGAAATTACAACCAAAGCTCCACGCGGGTGATTTAACGAATGAAGGAGGAAATTGTCAACTTGTGAATATGGAGAGGGAAGATACGTCATCCCTACCCCGAATATGGTAGGAGAAGAACTTCGGCGAAAGGGAGTATTGCAGTCACATAAAACCACTGTTCATCCGCTCTGAAGAGGACATTTACTTTGACTTTAGTCATTGACTTTTAGAGCAGCAACATAATCTACATATTGCACATATGTTAGATTGTCAACCTTTCATTTATCAAGTTTAGAACTATGTCTGACGTGAAGTTGATTAGTGTCGTGGATCACATTCACAAAGGTGAAATATGGGTTTTTACCATTCACTCCAGTCAGCCAGGAAATGGGACTCATTAGTTCCCGACCTGAATAAGATAAAATCTACAAGATTTGAAGGAGGAGCTATCTACATTCCATGTGACAGCAGAGGAAATTCATCACGACCAGAATGAAGCAGAAGAATGCGAGTCCAATACAAAGTTCCGATCAAGTCTCTTTTTTTTTTTTTTTGCAAATTAGATTGTAGCTTTCGCCAATTTAATGTAACTTCCAGATTTTTTTTTGGTAAATTCATTTGTTTCTCTTTTCACGTCTTTTTGCTGCTTTAATTTTGATTAATTAAATTTTGTTCTTAAGTAATGGAAGGACTTTCATTTCCAGTAGCATAAGGCATACCTTCTCCCCGTAACGATAAAACAATTGGTTAATGCTCAGCTATACCACGGCTTGGGAGAAAGAGGTTTCAAGTGCTCCATTTCAACATTCAAATTCAATTAAATACTTTGGCACATCTAAGGTATTAGATGTCCTGGCGCCCACGCGAGCAGATCATAATCTATGGTAACCATCAGGTAAGAAGTAAGTATACTGTTGGAGGTGTGTGTAAGGCGGTGTGTATTCTTGTTGCGATTTCTCTGCGGTACTCCAGGAGAACGCAATATTGGGGCCCCGTCAGGAAAGTAATGCCTGGTCATTTAGAAGTACTAGCCAAAACGTTACACTTCAAGTAAAGTACAAACGCGGCCGAAGATCTTATGACGGTGTAACCCTAAGAGGTTACAATGTTCCTAGTATAACTATTTCCTTGGTCTTTTAGGTTAAGATCATGGATGCTATTGTAAGGCCTTAGCGCTGAGCTTTGAGATTCTTTATAATACACTGACCGGCACGAAAAACGCAACACTTCAATTTCTTACAAAAACTGAAATTTATTTTAAATTTATGACCCTAATTACTATATGATGATGAAATATTGTAGTACGTTCCCATGTAGGTGTCTAACAATGAAGAAAATGGCAATAATAAACAAATTTAACAAATTAAGACGGAGATACACACTTATGAAAGAGCGCTGTAGGCGCGGGAAATTTTGAGTAAGCTCCTAAAGGTAAAGCACTTCTGATTTGATTTTATACACCTAACACTTTACTTCACAGACCTCGGAGACCTCTGTTCGCAGCTTCAAAAGCGCATATTGCCACCTCTTGCACCAATGATGGCATTCAACATTTCAGGAATGCTCCTGATTAATGCTGTTGAGGAATCTTCTCCCATTCATCCAGGAGGGCATTCCGCAGGTCCTGTATGGTCTCTGGATAGCGCTGATGGGCTCCTCTCCCCACCCGGTCTCAAACGTGCTCAATAGGATTCAAATCAGGGCTTCGAGCAGGCCAAGCCATGCGTGAATCCCTGCTTCATCCAAGAACTCGCACAACATGTGGGCGTGCATTGTCTTGCATTGGTGTGAAGTCGTCACCAATAAATGGAGCGAAAACATGCTCCAGAAGGATTTCCTCCACATACCGATGTGCGGTAAAGCTCCCATTCTCCGCGATGACCAAATCCATCCTTGCAGCCATACTAATTCCTGCCCACACCATCACAGAACCACCCTGAAAATGCGTCCTGGATGATAATGTGCAGGGGGAATACTTTTTCCCTGGCCTTCTCCAGACCCTCTCTCTTCCGTCAGGTGATCGGACGCCAAATCGCGACTCATCGGTGAACAACACTTGTTCCCATTGTTGTACTATCCAGCCACGATTTCCTCAACTTGCGAAACGTAGTCAAGATGTGAGATATTCTCTGGTAGGTTCTGGGCCTGTAACTGGTCTTCTGGATTGATTATTGGCTTCTTCCAATCTTCTTCGGACGGTTCTCTCACTAACATCGACCCCTTGAACTTGGTGGAGTCGATTTCGTGCTTCAATGGCGGTGGTGTGACAGTCGTGGAGAACTTTAAGTTGTAAGAAGCGGTCATCTCTCTCCGATGTTGCTCTTCTCGGACCTGTTCCTGGTCTCCTTGCAAAGTCTCCAGTTCCCCTGTACCTTCGTACGGTTCTGGAAGTTGTGGAAGGTGTAGTCCTCAACACTTCTGCAACGTGATGCATGCTGCGACCATCTTCGCCAAAGCAACAGCTTGTTCAGGGCTTAAGGGCATGTTTGCTCCAGAAAGCTAATTACGACAATCACAGAAATATCCTACAAACACATGTGATTGAGAAGGGAACAATTCAAAGTACAACTATAAGAGCGGTAACACATTATTGGCTCACATTCAGTGATGTGTTTTCCAGATTGCGCGGGAAAAAACAATTGAGGCTGGTACAATCGACACCTCAATGTTTGCTCGCAAAACAGCGCCAATATCATACCCCATCTAAAAAAAATAGGTTTAAGTGCTTCACTTCGATTGAATAGATAATTACACATCATTTATTGTGTGTTGCGTTTTTTGGTGCCTGTCAGTGTAGTTCACCAGTAAAGGAGAAGAGGGCCATGAATAACGGAGTTGAGTTTCACATCTGTATATTTATATATTTACGTTGTTATTTGTTTTTAGATATCTTTGGTTTTTTATTATTATTCCATGCTAGAAAATGTGGTGATGGTAGAATTTTTGGTACATAGAGAAGAAATAAATGAGAAAATACTTTGCAGACGAATGAAACAGATATTAGATTGGAGAACTAGATTAACATTAAATAGAAGAGAGAGCTAGATGTGGAGTATATATCAAACTGTAAGTAAGTGTATGGAAGTACTAATGTCATAGAAAAGTCCTTAGTGTGAATTAACACACACGCCCCTACCACCCGATATAGATTGTAAGGTTACAATATTGCGCCTCAATTAAGGAGAATACGTTAACTTAAATAGCAGTGAAGTACGGCCTTATCATGCACAATAGCACAGATAGTCTGATCCAAATGTTTCTCAAGTCTATGAAGAAGCGGGAAGAGTCATTGAAAGAGTTTATAAGTAAGGAATTAGGAGGTGTGAAAAAGGAAATAGAAGCTTGGAAAGTGTCTGTGAGTGTGGATGTGGAGGAGGAGAAAGGGAAGTTGCAAGAGAACAGAGTGAGGATCATATGCATTGTCGAAGAGAAGTTGAGTGAGATAGTACGTCATGCTGGGGGGCGTATAGAAGATGGCAATGGAGAGGAAGAAGAAATGAAAGATGGACCAGATATTGAGGAGATGTGTGAAGTACGTGATGGTAGGGGGCGTATGGAAGAAAATGGACAAGAGAGAGAGAAGAAGGTGAAGGAGGGCGTTAAATGGAGGAGGAGAATAAAACTGAGGACAGGGAAGAAGATGAGATAGAGGGTAAGGTGTAAGAGAAAGGAGAAACGGAAAAGGTGAAATGGAAGAAACTGACGACGAGAAAGGAGAAACAGATGAGATTGGTCATGAGGAGGACAGTAGCAGTCATGAAAAAGATGAGGGGGAAAGTGCAGGAGTGATTCATGAAGAAGACAGCATAATGGAAAAAGATAAGGTGAAGAAGCGTTGGAGAAGGAAGATCGGGATGAAAAGGATGAGATGTAATTCGAAGAGAAAGGAGTTGTTGAATAGTATGAGACAGAGAAGATAAATGAGGAAGGGAAGTAGAGAGGTACGGTGGAGATGGAAGACGAGGAGTACAAGGTATGGAATGACATGGCGGATGAAGAGATGGAAGGCAGAGGAAGAATGGAGAAGAAGGATAAACAGTGGAAGAAGAGAAAGGAACTGTTGAGTAAGATAAGACAGACGAGGAAAATGTGGAAGGGAAGAAGAGAGAAGTGGTTGAGAATGAAGACAAAGAGGACCAGGAGGATAGATAAACGAATGAGTTGGAAAGCAAAGAGAAGGAGTAGGAAGAAGATGAGATGTCAGGTAAAGGAAAATAAGAGAGTGAAGGATCAGAAGAAAATGAGGAAGGGAAGGAGATAGGAATGGTGGAGATGGAAGATGAGGAGTACAAGGTACGGAATGAGATGGCGGATGAAGAAAAAGACGAGATGGAAGGCAGAACGAAAAATGGAAGAATATGGTATTGCTGAGAATGAAGATGGATATGAGAGGTCCAATGTAGAACATTATATTTTTTTAGAGTCAACTAAAGATGATAGCGTTATGTTTGCTGGAGGTATTTGTTCCGGTATAAGTGTTGACAAATACGACTATTAGAGTGAAGGTTACTGAAGATGACGTGTTTCAACTCATTTAGAGATTTGAGAACAGTGGGTTACGGCATTTTGCACTCGATAATGCCAGAAGAGTGAGTATCTGAAACTTAGCATAATTCAGAAACATGTACCGGTACTTCTTATTATAGTCCAGAGAAGAGATGTTATGGCATGTACTTGAACAGGTTCGGAGAAATCGGCGGTATTACATCGTCCCATTGTCAATGTGTGGTGAATGATGCAGGAAACGTGATAGTGCTAATGGCCCTTATGAAAAGTATGATTTTTAAGTTATTTTATTTGGTGTGTGATATTTGTTAGTGTATATGTGCTGTATTTTAATTTGTTATTTTTGTTAATGTGATCTTCACGTGCTTCTCACATGATAATCACATTAGGGGGCAAATTGTAACCCTATGAGGTTACAATGTTCCTAGTATTACTATTTCCTTGGTCTTTTAGGTTAGGATCATGGATACTCTTTGCTGGTGGGTATCGTAAGGCCTTAGCGCTGAGCTTGGAGATTCTTTGTAATAGTTCACCAGTAAAGAAGAAGAGGGCCATGAATAATGGAGTTGAGTTTCACATCTGTATATTTATCTATTTACGTTTTTATTTTGTTTTTATATATCTTTGATTTTTTTATTATTAATCCATGCTAGAGAAGGTGATGATGGTAGAATTTTTGGTACATTACATAGAGAAGAAATAATGAGAAAATACTTTGCAGACGAATGAAACAGATATTGGATTGGAGAACTAGATTAACATTAAAAAGAAGAGAGAGCTAGATGTGGAGTATATATCAAACTGTATGGAAGTACTAATGTCATCGAAAAGTCCTTAGTGTGAATTAACACTCGCCCCTACCACCCCATATAGATTGTACGGTTACAACGGGATACCGCTCGCGCGTCTCACGGAGAGGCACTTCGTTGGGGAACAACAGGACAAAAGTCACAAACCCAACTGTGTTGTTTGTTCCATATTGCCGGCACGGTGTTCAAAGAAAGGAAAGGAGCTGTGTAAGAGGAAACAGACATATTGTATTGCAAGAATTGTCCAGGACAGCCCCCAATGTGTCCAACTACCTGCTTCGAAAGTTATCACACCAAGGTAAACTTCAAGGTCACATGTCAGTGTTAGATTCCATTGAACCAAGGACCACGGGATATATATCAAGGGTAAAACATATACTTTGTGAGTTTCATGTGTTATCCTATGATTCAAAATGAATGAAAATGCTCACTAAAGAAAACTACAAGGTCACGTGTAAGTTAATGTTTCATCGAACCAAGGATCACAAAGGCGATATATATTTATGTTTTGTTTCATGTGTTATGATATGTCTTATAATAAATGAAAATCCACATTAAAACTGTTTTCAATATCTTCATTAAATTACGCAGTGAGGGGTTTTGTGATGTCAGAAATGCAGCAGCGAAAGAGTTAATTTAGGCTCAAAACTGATTTATACACACACAAAAGATGAATAATTGAAAACAATTTGCAGAATAACCTCAATTAAAAAGGTTTAGATGCCGTATTTACTTTTATGAACATAATGTATGAAAGAATGAGATATTGGTTATAATGCAAATCAAAAATAATGATTCTATCGTTGGAAATGTGGTATTTATAAAAAAAAAGAATAGTCCGCATGACCATTTGAAAATGGCTTGGCAAGTATTTCAGGAAATGGCTTGGCACTATGAGGGTTAAGGCTTACTAGTCCTGCAATTATTATAATTCTTTAATGACCACAAATGAAACACAACTTAATTTCATTTCTCAAGTTCTTCATGCGAAGTGTCAATGATAAAGGCAGAGAAAAGTGGAAAATATTACCACCAAGGTCTCTCCACATCCAATACCTAGTATAATGTTCTTTATACTAAGGAGTTAGAGAAGCTACTGCCATTTTTCTATGCCTCTTAATCATGCATCGTATGGCCTACAATATCATTAGCTTAATGTGCTATACTGTATTGCTGGCTGCTGTGTGACTGAATTTTGGAGTTTTGTATTCACTAATGAGGTGATAACTGGTTGTGGGGCCACATGTATAGAGTGTGTAAATCTGATCAACCCTTTTACAATTTTTTACGGGACATGACAAATATTTCTTATCTGTCGCAGTCATAAAATCTGATCTGATTTTCAATCAAAGTAACAAGTGGACAGTTTCTACCTTTGGAGTTCATGTTTGCTAGTTAAAGTGACAGTTAGTTATTGAGGTTTTAAGAGGCGGAACTACGAGGTAATCTGCCCCCTTTAAATTAACAGGTGACTGACTAAAAGTCAGCTTACATGTCCAAGATATAGGTATTAAAAATCTGAATAAAACTTAATTAAATTTATGTAATGAGAATATAACATAGACCTACCTAATGGTTATGGTTTAAAGGTAGTATCTTCATGTTCCCTTTGAACCCCTTACAAAAGGTATGACTAGATCTTAACTGTTGCCTTTGGGTAATCCAAACTATTCTCAAATCTCATGAAGATTGCTGATACAGTTCCACATGCTTAGAGATATGGAAATATTTCAACTACGGTAAATGCAAATTTTACTTACTCCTCGATTTTTCACTATTTCTTGACTATTATGACAACGTATACCCACAATTTGCAAAACTGAATGTATGACAAAGTGCGATAACAGTGGTTTCTTGCAATATTTCTCCATAAATTTAAATAATGACGAATTTACACAAAATATTGCATAGGTTTTCTTCTTACAGAATTTTCGCGCCGCGCTTCAAAACACGCGTCCTTGAATGAGGAACTTCCTTGCCATGAGAAATCTACCTAATAACCAATATTTACAAATATTGATTCTTGTCGAAACGATCGATTAGTTGAAATCAATTTGATAATGGCTGTTCTCATATCTACCGGTTACAGCCAATAAAACAATGTTTTTTGGAGAATTTATTTCATAGTTTCATTTAGTTATGCTAATAAAAGAAATGTTCTAGTAATTTGTATTGATTCCCTTTTTACAGTGAGAGTAGTAAGGTTATGTGTAGATTGGCTTATATCATGTCGGCCACTCATTTCTAATCTCAAATTATAAAAGCCGTCTTGTCAAACACTAGAAAGTAGTTTAATAATTAACACGTACATGTTTCGTCATATCAAATGATAACTTCGTCAGCGTGAACAATTTAGGAACTACGGTATTTTAACAAAAACCTAAAAAGAAAATGAATATCCTTACAATAAGTCATTAATTTAAATAAATGAAACGGCTTCTGAATAACGAATACACTCGACTAACATTCAAAATTCACAGCGTAAGCAGCATGTTACATCTGCAAAAGAACGGGCTGCAAGATCTTCCAGAATGAAGAAGTATTGAGAAAGATATCAAGTATTGTACCCAATTCACGACATAGATTATGTGATTTTGTCCACGAGAGCTGTTTATGAGATTTGAAGGCCGCGCCGGTCCATTGTTTTGAAACACGCGCTAGCCGTGTTAGGCGTCCGTCTTACTGATGGCAGCATGAGCGAACATTGGAGCGCTAGTGACAAGAAGCTATATTATACACACATCAAAAAAAGTTTTGCATCACCTCGGTTCCCAGATCTCCGGCATATAGACGTTGACTGTGTATATTGTATCCAAGATACAGTCCCTTTGACTGTTCATAGATGTCACTAAAACTGCTCAAAGATGTAAACAACCATGCATGAGCAGGGCCTATTAGACGGAGGGGGTACGACAGCCGATCAGTTCCAGTCATTCCACCAGGACGAAGGTACGCTGCTCATGTTGTCTGTAGTTCTACCATGCCTAGAAGGTCAATACCGCAGTTCGATCGCGTCCGCATTGTTACTTTGTGTCAAGAAGGGCTCTCAACAAGGGAAGTTTCCAGGCGTCTCAGAGTGAACCAAAGCGATGTTGTTCGGACATGGAGGAGGTACAGAGATACAGGAACTGTCGATGACAGGCCTCGCTCAGGCCGCCCAAGGGCTACTACTGTAGTGGATGACCGCTACTTACGGATTGCCGCTCGGAGGAACCCTGACAGCAATGCCACCATGTTGAATAATGCGTTTCGTTCAGCCACAGGACGTCGTGTTTCAACTCAAACTGTGCGCAATAGGCTGCATGATGCGCAACTTCACTCCCGACGTCCATGGCGAGGTCCAGCATTGCAACCCCGACACCATGCAGCGCGGTACAGATGGGCCCAACAACATGCTGAATGGACCCCACGGAATTGGCATCACGTTCTCTTCACCGATGAGTGTCGCATATGCCTTCAACCAGACAATCGTCGGAGACGTGTTTGGAGGCACCCTGGTCAGGCTGAACGTCTTAGACACACTGTCCAGCGAGTGCAGCAAGGTGGTGGTTCCCTGATGTTTTGGGGTGGCATTATGTGGGGCCGACGTACGCCACTGGTGGTCATGGAAGGCTCCGAAACGGCTTTACGATACCTGAATGACATCCTCCGACCCATAGTGCAACCATATCGGCAGAATATTGGAGAGGCATTTGTCTTCATGGACGACAATTCTCGACCTCATCGTGCACATCTTGTGAATGCGTTCCTTCAAGATAACGACATCGCTCGACTACAGTGGCCAGCATGTTCGCCAGACATGAACCCTATCGAACATGCCTGGGATATGTTGAAAAGGGCTGTTTATGGACGTCTTGACCCACCAACCACTCTGAGAGATTTACGTCGAATTGTCGTTGAGGAGTGGGACAATTTGGACCAACAGTGTCTTGATGAACTTGTGGATAGTATGCCACGGCGAATACAGGCATGCATCAATGCAAGAGGACGTGCTACTGGGTATTAGAGGTAGTGGTGTGTACTGCAATCTGGACCACAAATGCTGAAAGTCTAGCTGTATGATGGTACAACATGCAATGTGTGGGTCTCATGAGCAATAAAACGAGCTGAAATGTTGTTTGTGTTGATCTCTATTCCCTTTGTATTTAACGGTTCCGGAACTCTTGGAACCGAGGTGATGCAAAACTTTTTTTGATGTGTGTATGTTTGACCAATATTAATGAAGAATAGACAGGGTAGAATAACAAGAGAATGAGGCCTATATTTCCTGTGAACTCGGTAGAATATCATATTGGAATAAGAAGTAGTATTTGGAAAATATGTGATTTTATGTATGCTGCGCATGTAAGTGACGCAACGGTCAAGGCCGACCAGGCTCCAGGGGCTTCAGCTATACATCCTCCTTGGGCTGCAGAGAGCAGTGTCAGTTGTGCTGAGTTCAGTATTAGTTCAGCACTTGACACGCTAAGCGTGATATTTGGTTTACATAAAGACAAACATTTTTGCAATTGTATGCATGAATGTAGGCCTACACACTGGGGGGTCTATCCTAGAGCAATCGACGATAATTAGCCAACGATGTTGGGGTGTGTCGATTTAGTCGGCATTGTTGAGGAGAACTCATTAGTCATTACCCAACGTTAGGGATATGTCGGATGGGGCGTTTCGATTTAGTCGGCTTTGTTGAGGGATACTAATTACCCATAGTTAGTCTGGAATTAGCCAACGATGTGGGGCGTGTCGATTTAGTTGGCATTGTTGAGGAATATTCAATATCCACAGTAGGCCACAAGAAAAATAGATGAGTGGATAGCAGAATAGGAAATGCTCATGAAGGATAAGATCGCTGCAGTATAAGTCAATCATATGCAGTACATGCTAACACATAGCGGGGGGGGGGCGCAGAGGCAGAGAGTGATAAAGGGGGACGCCGGCTTTGATTGAAATATTTATATTTCATATTCTGTAACAAATATTACTATCCTCATATTCCTGAACCTATCATAGGCAATTCAAGAATAATAAACTCGTTCCTTTGCTGTCTTATTTCACAAGAACTTACCAGTAGGTCCTGCCAGCAGGAATTCTGAGAATAGGTGGCGAGTAACATTTCCCACACAGCTCCCTTTCACTCACCACCCGCAGTGATCTCTCCTTACCAAACACTTAATGACAATAAGATGCTTGTCAATGTGACCGCCACTTCCTTTCAAGAACGGATTCTTCTATTTCTGCCGATTCGAATTCAGCTAGGCCTTTCCAGTCAGTTCAAAGATAGTGAGTGAACAGGTAAATTCTAGTGCGTGGTTAGCCAACTTTACGATAAACCGATACGAGTGACGCCATTACCCATGGATAAGTGGATTATTAGATGTGATAGAAAGAGACCCCATGAAAGTGATAGTGCTTGCCCTCCTTCGGAAAAAGAACAAGGTTCGAATTTAAACAAAGTCCATTGTTCTTCCGCGCAGGCCCGACGAGAGGGGGGGGGGGGGTCAGGCGGGGCTGCAGCCCCGGGGCCCGGCTCTGGGAGGGAGGCCCGGCCGGGCAAAGTATTCCTTTCATGACCAAAATATATCGCAGACAATTATTTGATGAAACAATCAACGTCTGTGCAAAATGGCGCAAGAACAATAACATAGGCTAGGTCAAATACTTTAGTCAGAGCACCCTGGAAACAGCTGAACCAGAGCACCCGAACGTAGTCATACAATACCGTAGTTCTCAGAATATGTACCTAAGGTGAGGGGCGCGTACCTCGGTTCTAAATTTAACTTACTTGTCAGCCTTCTTTCGTTTGTATACCAAACTTGAAACATATTTCCTCATCATTACCTGTCGCAATTCTGAATAGTCTCCTCTGTGACTGTGTTTGGAGCGTCACGTTGCTTTGTTTCGAATGATCTTTGTGTGCCGTGCGCTCACTTCATTTACATTGTCTAGGTAAGAAAATAGTTTATTTAATCTTCGTCCACACTGGAATTCATTTTCGCTCTGTATAAATGCCGGATAAATATGATGCGTGATGTAAGGGTATTTCCATTGCCGAACGTACATAAAATAGATGTGGACTAAGGAAAATGTTCATCTATAAAGAACTAAGAAAACATTATTATTATTATTATTATTATTGTTAGGAGGCTTGTATTTATTACGACTGTAGCCTATAGGCAGTAAATCGATTTGAAAAAGTTTCGATCCGAAGATCCCCGGTTCGAATTCAAGTCGCATCAAGACATTTTAACTGTCTGATTATCACTTTATGGCTTACGTCTTGTATCTAACATTACCGAATAACTGCGAAATCTCATTTGCTGCTATTATTATGATTATTAGTAGTAGAATTATGATTATTATTATAATTAGATGTATTGTTATTATTATTATTATCGCCATATACTGTATGCTAAACAATTTTAGTGGAAACAAGCTGAGCTTTCGTAAGCCAACTGGCAGCATTAGTAGCATTGCAAAAATAGATCATCATTCATTTCCGTGTCCGGTCAACATTTCCAAAAAATTGCAGCTGCGATGGCCTTGTTACTTCCTCTAAGAACATCTTCCATTGTGCATTGGTTGTCCAGGAGGGGGCAGATAAGTAGGTGGCTTGGGTCTAGTTCAGCTCCACATTCACAAGAGGTGTCTGCGTCTGCTGGAAGGATCCTCCATTTTTGCAGGTTGGTCTTGCATCGAGGGACACCCACTCTTAAGCGGTTGAGGGACCGCCACACAGGATAAGGTAGGTCGGCGCCAGGAGCCAGTTCTTCCTTTGATGTCATGTCTGTGGGTAGTGAGCTCCTCCATCTGTTAAGACGAGTTGCCTCTGGTGTTCTCTCCAGCGGCGTAGATAAACGCTGCGAATATGACGTATTCTAATGTGGACGCAGCACGCAGTTGTTAATGACTCCGGCTTGCAAAAGAGTAATTGACTTGGCTGAAAGAACAGCCATTGCCTTAACATGAGAACGAAGATATTCTCAAATTCAAAGTCATTACGATTTTCAGAGTGTGAATTGCTATTTAAGATCATCGTTAGTTTGATGATGGTTGTTGTTGTTGATGTTGATGTTTTAAGGGGGCGGAACAACGAGGCCATCTGCCCATAATCGTTAGCTTACGTGTTCCTTTCAGTTATAAATATCGAATGCGGGCTACAAGGGAAAGAAGACAATAATTGAAGGAAGTGAACCATGATAGGTTTGAAGTCTTTGATTTGGAAATGCAGGTATAATAAATTACGCTGACGGATCTGACCAACAGTTGTCTAATATTCGGAAGGAGAAAAACATAAAGAAATGTTTGGATATTAAACTCTGGCTCTTGTTTTTATCTTGGACTAGTTCTTCGTACCCGTCGTTGTCGGGTTTGCGATTTAAGGGAAACAGATAGACTGGTGACAGGAGTTAGTGAAGTTATGGCTAAACTATCGAACCCTGTGTGGGCAACACCCAAGTAATTTTGCAATTTGTATCCAGTCCACTGTTCTGCTTAGAATTAGGTAGTTTTAAGGGAGGACCCTTGGGGTCACAAAAATGAACATTAAACAGCTCATAAGAAAAATAAGCTATCAACCTGCACGAAAATTCCTAAGAAGGATGTTTTTGAGAAATATTTGTTGGCTTTTGGCCTTCGTTTTTTAGCCATACGGCCAGCTTCAATGTAATTTATATTTACTTGTACTGTATTATGAGTCTTGTATAACGTAATAATGTTATTGTTTTTGCGTTCCTTTAAACTACCGAGGCTTTTACAGACGCCAGGGGATCTTCAACGTGCCAGTAAATCTACTCACGCGGCTCCCTCACATTTGCGCATCCTCAAATGTCAACTGACAGCGCCAGGATTCGATCCTTTAACCGTCGGCACAGCAGGCTAGAACGTTTCCGCTGCGCTACGCAGGTATGATGAGGAAAGATGATTGTAATGTATATCTTATATCATAGAAATTGAATGGGCTTACAATTAATGAGAAGATAAACACATCCATGCCCGTGGCCGGATTCAAACCAGCAGTTGAGCTCGAGTTTCATTATGACCCATGCCAGCATAACATTTCGTCACTCCACTATGCTTTGAGGGTGCTGTACACCCTGACATGTCAGGACATGTCACCGTGTGATATTCTCAGATCAGCAAGTCCTCACACCTGGGTTTGCGATGTCAAGAGAAAGATACAGATTGCGCAATTGGCTTGCTGCAGGGAATTGAGGCTTCCTATAACTCCCCTCATCCCTCTGTAAAAAAATTCAATTTGTAGCCTAGTTTTTATTATTGCTGCATTCTACTTACATACGAATGTTCATGCCATTTGCTCTAGTAGTATTGAGCACAAACCAACATTCAAACTGAAGATGTATTTGGTCATTAAACAGCTCATCCGGGATAAATAAAAAGTTTCAGCCACATATCCCAAATGCTCAGAGATGATAACACATACTGACAAGCAATAGTAAATAAGAATATGATGGGCATGAAATTAGAGAGTATATTATTATTATTATTGAAAATGTTATTATTATTACTATTATTATTGCCGACGTTCCTGACTCACACTCGCCCCGGGTTCCATTTCCGGCTCCGTCAGGGATTTAAGAGGCGGACTTGAGGGCTGGAACGAGGTGCACTCAGCCTCGTGAGAACAATTGAGTAGCTGCCAGACAGTGAGGTAGTACCCTGGTCATGGAGATCAAGATTGGCGGCCAGAGAATTACGGTACTGGACATTACTGTTTCCATGATATTTTTGTTACACGTTTCTGTTTTCTATGCATCTATCAAAGAATGGATAGAAAATTGACACTGAATATTAATGCAAATATTGGTGGATTAAATTAAAACTGTAGCTAAGATTTAAGCATTCGCTATTTCAATACATATAAAATACAGAACTGGAGAAGTATTTAATTAAACCGTAATCTTACCACCCTTAAGCATTTCATATAATGCATGTTACATAGGGACAAGACAGCACGGCTGTCCAGCTGCTTGCTTCTCACCCTGGTGGACCAAGTTTGATTCCTGGGTAATACACATTTCAAATTGTAGTTGAAATTCAAAACGTCAATAGTTGCCACTGTCTATTTAGTCTCATTTCTCCAGGAATTTAGGAAGCATATTGGCTGCAGTCCTATTAGCGCCACCTCTGGATCTGCCCCCTATTAAAGTCAAATCAACAGCTACTTCCATGGTCGTCGCACTCACAAATACGGTATCCTAAAACATGCGTGAATGTGGAATACGGTATTATTATTCCGGTGGTTAACATACTAGGCTTAGGCCGAAGATTCCTGGGTTCGATTCCCGGCCAGGCTCGGAAGATTTTAATCTCCAGTAGAATTAGCTGACGTCTTAAACATTAAATTCATTCCCGACGCGCAGATCGAGCATCCCGTAAGAGCAAAATGACGAGCTCGTGATTTGTAAAGTGTTGTTATAAGGATTTTGTTATTTTATGCAAAATAGGCGTCTGGTAATATTAAATTACTTTATGCAATTTTATAACAATACCAATAATAATATTAACAATAATCATTATGTTCAGCATTATTATTACTATTGTTAGTACAGTATAACCTAGGATAATAGAATATGACTTATCAATGAGGGACAGAGAGAGAGAGGAAGGGGAGGGGGCGGGGGGCCCGGGCCTACTCCAGCCCCAGGGCCCGTGGCGGCTCTCCACGGCCCTGCTTCCGCGTCTACTTCTGCTCCCATTATTAATTCTACACACAAAGTGAAAGTGTGTAAATATCAAGACGATTATCTGACATTAGGCTTTACCAACATTCTTTCGAATAATAATCAGGAACAACCTTAATGCGTTCCTTGTTTGGAGATTTTAGCAAACGACAGTGCCTGTGAAACTTAAAGAGACACTTGCAGACTGAACATCCAGACTGAGTAAGTAAACCTTTAGCATTTTTAAGCGCCACGAGCAACAACTAAAAGGAAATGTTAGATTCCTAGAAAAGCACACAACAGTTCCTAAGAAAGCGCTAAGAGCATCCTTGGAGGTATCCTATTGTCGTATTGATGTAATAGCCTCTGACATAAAAAATCAATTGCTACCACGTCTTCATGATAGCCCAAAATTTGCCCTGCAACTTAATGACAGTACTGATATCGTAAACAGTGCCCAGCTTCTTGTTTTTGTACGCTACTGTCATGAAAATCAAATGTACGAGGATTTTCTATTTTGTAAAGCTCTGGAAGGGCGGACTACAGGCGCAGATATTTTTTCTCTTGTGAATTCCTTTTTTATTGACAACAATCTGTAACTCTTTACTAGCCCTTCTTGGGCCACTGATTTAAAACTTCCCAAAATCACCCTCCTATTGGTGATCGAAAGTACTTTACCATCATATTTGAAATGGCAGGGTCGTGGAGTGTTGGACACACATTTAGTCAACCTAACTGGTATCATTTGAGCGTTCAACTATTAGGTGTAATTCCCTATAAAGAAAACTAATGATAACTTTCAAAATATATGTATTAAAATCAACTTTAAACATATGGCGGGGACTCTCGTCGAACAGACTATGGTTTCCTATCTTCAATTCTCCTCGACAATGACGAAAACATGTGACCCAAAATGAATGTTGGAATATAAAGATGTTTGTTACTCACTCACTGACGATATTGCAGATAATCTTCGAGACATGCTCGATAGATCAGTTCTCCCCAGCTTTCAAAGATTTTCCACACGTGGTTGCTAATAGATGCTCCTACTGTTACCTCCCAGCTGATCATGTTTTGTATGCTCTGCACTAGCAGACTTTTATACAGATCAATATAACACACGAGGCTAAAAGCCTACTTCACAGTTCGCAAAGATATATAAGATACAGCATCTTGTACTGCGTAATGAATGCGCACGTGGTTTTAGGTTAGAAATGTTTTCAAAGCCACATCCCTGCGATAAATGAATGTGCTTCCGTACCAAACTTGAAATGTGCTAACAGATATAACATTGTTCTGATTTGTAGCCGTTTCGAGTACAATCACAAGCCATGCTTCCAACAAAACAGTTTCTCTAAATAGGCCTACGCCAAATTACGAGAACGCGACCTTTCCAACCAGACGCTAGAATAGAAGTGAAGCCACGCTCCACACGAAAAAACCCACCTCTCATCTTGTAAACACATGTTTTCGTCTTTCTCCGCCAGGGTCATGATACCCTCCAACCCATACAAAATACACCAATAATCTCGAACCCATGTATATTTCTTACAACTCATGGCGCGAAACTCTTCTCTGACGTCAGAATCTTACACAATTTATACAAAGCTTTATTCAAGACAAGGGAAGTTATTCTCGGCCCAATCTAAATTTGGCCTAGAGTTTCCTGCTGTTGCAACATCTTGTAGCTTGCCGAACACAATCCGCTGTCTTGTATGCTGACATCTCCCATACAAATTAAATGAAATATTCCTGACTGAGTCCCCGAGATACACAAGATATATACACTAAATAAAATGAAATCCTATAACCTAAATGATGATGATGAGCAAGAAAAGGAATGATATGAACAAATTACCCTAACCTGACTTCTCCTCAAGTCAACCAAATAAGGGTTTGGGAACATTGTGACCGGAACAGTCACAAATCTCTCATGGACCAAATTGTGTTGGTATATGTACTGATGGGGCGTCGGCATTTACTGGAACTAAAAAGAGTTTCAGATCAAGAGAGAGTGCTGTTACGAATGCTGTAAAATGTACACATTGCATGATACACAGGGAGGCATTGGCTTCAAAAGTACTACAACCGGAAGTCAATTAAGTGCTGAACGATGTAATTAGTGTTGTAAATTTTGTGAAAGCAAGAGCTTTAAACAGTTGGCTATTTTCCATTCTTTGCGAGGAGATGGGATCTACACACGATTCGCTTTTATTGCACACTGAGGTACGTTGGTTGTCTCGTGGTCGAGTCCTTCGTCACGTTGTGGAGTTGAAGAATGAACTTCGTATTTTCCTATTGGACAGCAGTCCTACACTCGCAACCCTGTTTCTGGATGAGAAATGGCTTCTAATACTGCGCTTCTTGGCTGACGTATTTGAAAAACTGAATGAACTTAACGTGTCACTTCAAGGACGAAATAATAATATATTCATTCTAAGCGACAAAGTGCTTGCTTTTAAGAGAAAACTTGAACTTTGGAAAGCTCAGATGGACAAAGGTAACTGAGATGTTTTACTGTCTGACTGAATTCCTGGAAGAAAATGAGTTAGACATTTATTAAATTAGTGGAATTGTCGTAGAACATCTGCAAAACCTTCGTGAGAATGACTGGATTCACAGTCCGTTTGAAACGAACGTAACAGTCACCTGTCAACGGCAGAACAGGAGGAACTAATAGAACTCTCAAGTGACAGAATACTTCTAAATGAATTTAAGTCGAAGTCTCTTGAAAATTTTTGGGTGCAGATTCGGAATGAATATCCCATTTTATCAAGAAAAGCAGTGGACCTGTTATTACCCTTCGCTTCAACTTACTTGTGTGAGTCAACATTTTCCGCAATGGCATCCGTCAAGACGAAGCATCGGTCTCGGCTGCAGCTGGAAGGGGATCTGCGGGTTGCTGTTTCAAACATCCAACCAAGACTGGATTTACTTTCATCTCAAATTCAAGCTCACACATCACACTAACTCCTTAAGTGTCTGAGAATTACAGAATTCTGATCCATGTACACTTATATTCTCCTGTTTTACTTTTTTATGGGCGAAGAGTTTTAACATATCATTTTTCAAATTCACAATGAAATGTTGAAAATTGTATATATTATTTCTATTGTCATTTATAAGTCACGAGCTTTCAAATATGAAAAGCATTACTGAACACAGGTGTAGCAGCTAAAAAGCTAATTGGTGAAACAAACAAAATTTGCTCAATTCCAATAACTGCACGTGCAGCAGTTGGTTTTATATCTATACGCAAAAGTAATACATATGCATGACATTTTTTCAATTTTTTTAGGGCTTCGGTGGCGTAGTCGGTAGCATGCTGAGCTTCTATGCCCAAGATAGCGGGTTCAAACTAGAGCAGGTAATAATCGATTTTCAATTAATCGATTAATTTGAAATTGATCGGAAACGATTAATCGAACATTCTTATAATCGATTAACAGAATAATCAATTAATCGATTAACTGAATAATCGATTAACCGAAAAATATATTAACTGATTAGTAGACACGAGATAAGAAAATAAGTTTTGAAAATGGTTTAAATGAGAAGTCATCGCTTAAGTTGAGTTAGGCTTATTTTCGGAACGATGTATTGTGCCCAACTCTAGGAATGGGTATTCCAAGATTCAGACACCCAGATATCAAGGGAAAGGCTACAGCCGCTTTTGAAAGTTGAGATATTTGAATATCGCGCTACATTGCTTCCAGAAGGAATTGGAAAGAATATACAGCCAAGAGCATGTCAAGTGACGTAGCGAGTAATAGCAGAGGTCGAGACTATTTATTGATTAAATAGTTAGCCATGGAGTAGAGACTTGAGACTTAGATCAGATTACTGGCACGGCCAAATGAAAGAGAATGCACTTAGTATCAAGTAAATCGGACCAGGGATACCAGAGATATGAGAAATTCCAGATTTCAGCTGATTCAGCGTGACCCTGACCGTTTTGAATAAAAGCCGGCCGGCACAGGCAACTTCAGCTCACTTCGAAACAAGCACTTGCCTGGCAAGGTGCCGCTACGCTGAGCCAAGGCACATGGTTGCCGGATCTACGCAGAAGTTATTTTCAAATTGTGATAGTCACAAAAGTGCTGCGCTACAAGTGGAACTTAGTAAGTTTTCGACGGAGAGAATCACTAAGGTGATTGATATTTTTCAACGGACACTGGTGAAATATTTTATTTCTACATGGACATATGCTAGACTTTGTCTAGAATAATTCTTTGTCACAGACCAGTAATAATCTAATACTTGGATATTTTAGTCCAATTCAGTCAGTTTCATTATTTGTAACTTAATAACCACTTCGATCTTTCAGTATATTGAAGGCCAGTCTATCACGGTGTTGTTCATTAGCCAACGAAGGGAAACTATATGTTGCTTCGCGCATGATAGATGGTGTGAAGCCATGCCCAGGGAACGATCTTCAGAACAGCCGTTGATTGGTTTAGACTGTCAGTGTTTTCTTGTACTGAAACGATTACCGTGAGTTATGTTACAACTGACATATTTGAGAATAGATCATTTAGATCTGACCCCATTTAAGCGAACGGCTATGGTTTTGACAGAAGCCAATATTAAAATGGATCAACAGTTACTTCAAACGTCAAGAGATATTACCACTATGTCTTGTTAGACAGATTGTGGGTATATAATGGCGGCCGATACAAGGATTAGACGTGCGTGTCCGACAGGGCATGTTTCTGGATAAATCTGGTACAGACCAGGTTCACTACGCTTCAAGACCATCAAGAAATGTAAGCAACTTTTGACTTTATATTATGCCTAGCTAATTGGAACAAACTATTTTTCTGCAGATGACCAACACATTTTTTTCTTCGTATTTAAATCTTGCAATGATTTACGCAAGACATATTAGAGTTATTCTGAGTATTTTCAGCACTCAGAACAGTTTAGGATCGATGACCGAGCATAACGAACATTTATTTGAATATTTCATATTTTTGGGAAGTCACGGAAAACAACCGATGTAACTGTAAAAGTTAATAATTATTTTTGTTGAGGAATGGATATTTTATCCATATTCGAAGATTCGAACATGTGGATTCTCACATGATGAAATAATAATTAAATATATTGAGAATAATATAAATAATAATAATAATCCACTAATAATAATAATAATGATTTTCATAACTTTTCTAAATAATTTTTGGATCTTATATTTTCTAATAATCACATTTATTGAGAGAGAGCTTATGAAGTAGTTTAATCATTTCTAGTTTTGAACAGGTGATTTTCCGAAGGAGAGTGGTTAGCGCAAGCCCGCATTCAAACAACATTTCAGTTCTGGTTGAACAGTTAATATTTGCAATGAGTAAAGTATATTTTTCAGATAACACGGAGAGGCATGAAACGGGAAGCAATTGATAATTGTATCAAATAGGATATTTTTGTATTTATATAAAATCATGACGTAAATACACATTCGAAAGTGAAATAAAGATTATCATGAGTATGGTAAATTCACGGGTTGAATTGAATGGTAAAATAAAATAAACTTGTAAGTTTATAAATCTTCCAATGTTGATAACAAGCAGAGGCTTGATTTATTGTATAAATTTTGGGAAGAAAATTTATTTGTGTGGAGTAGTTGAAATGCCATTCCCAGGTGCGCATGTTTAAGTCGCAGGAATGAGGAGATTTTTTCGAGCATCAATCAAATAGCAGGTTCGATGGCTCAGGTTTATAGAAGGAGTATTGGAACTACACATTTCGTCGTATGAATGACCCGAAGGTTATTTCTTAAAAAACCATCAGTTCTTATTTCAACCTTGTTTACGGATTCCATATTGTGTTCTTATGAAAATAATAGAATGGGCCACTGCCAATTAAAAATAATTCTATAACCACGAATAATTTGAAGGATGTTTTCAATCCTAGTGCCATGAACTAAATGAATTTATTATGAAGCTACAATTCTTATTTCCGCATTCTGTCGAAGAATTGCAAGTTGTGAAAGTTACTAAAATGGCCACAAATATAAATATTTTTCATAATAATGATTCCAAGTGGAAAATTGAATAGTTGAATGGTCCAACAATTTAGTGATCATGTTGATGATTCAGAAATCATATATTTTGTGAGGAACTTGAAGTTCATAATCGTGTCACTTCTCGAAACGTTTAATGTCGGAAGAACAATTAATTTTGTTGTGCTTCGCACAGTTCTTCGATGCTATGCTCAAGGTCAAATACTTTTCAGATGATGTTATTAATATGTGTAAATAATTTGTGTTGATTCAGAAATAATAATATTTTTGACAATATATTTTTGAAACTGGAAAAATAAGTGAAAGTTAAAAATTCTATGAACATTTATTCTACGAGTGTTAATATTATGTAAAAATTCAAACAGTTAACTACAGTATTTCCAGTAAAGACAATTAAATTTGAACTGGATTTAATCACAAATAATGAATATAATTTTGGAACACAGTCTACAGGACTAATAATCAGACTTGTGTTTCCAAAGATAATTGTCATATGTGTTGGGAAAATTCTGTACATTGTGTAAATAGGATGTGGGTCGCCACACGTGAATGATGCTGCTTTGAGCATTTTTGCAGTCAATTTTAAATTCAAAATAAAATGAGATAATTTTACTTGATGTGTTACGCCCAGTTGAATCTCCTTCTATCCTTATTGTTGCATTGAGCCAAAAATCAGTAAAGCATTTTTTTCATTTGATGTCGTTTTTGCGATTAGCTTTAACCCATCTGGCGCCCCGAGATATTTTGACTCTCGTGCTGACTGATTCTTGGTAAAATGCATATGTGGTCGTGCGGACTCCGGTCTAAACGGGCACAGTATAGAAATCTATAAAAGTTAAATTATGCGTAAAGGTACGTGTCCTTCCTTGATTATGTTAACAATAACCAAATAACAGTCAGTGACCGTGGAAGGACAAACCTCAATCAAATTGGGAAGGGTTTCAGGAAAAGAAAACGAGGAGTTTTCAGCAATGCTTTTTAATCTTGTTCAATTTTCGTTGGGAAGGCTGTTTAAAATTTAGGGCAAGAACATTTTTGTTTTATTCGGGTTTAGCCAATTTCCACAAAGACCTGGAGGTTGTAACTCTTCAGGCGGTCAACTTGAATTTGCCCAAAGACAGGGTGGAGTCCAATGTATAAAATATATGAATTATAAGTAAATAACACACCTGGGAACATTACATGTGTTAGTTATGATCACGGTTACGTCCCCACACTCAAATGCTCCGAGTGGGTAAGAGATTTCACGAGCCCTTCATCCAGGAAAGCCACCAACAGCAAGGAGGTTCAGTCATGTTTTGGGGTGGAACCATGTTCGGTCGACGTACGCCTCTAATTCCTATCCACGGTAACATGACTGGTCTGGTGTGTAGAGGCAACATTCTTGAACCTGTCGTTACAGGGTTTGCAGCCACAATGGGTGAGGGCTTTACACTAGTGGACGATAATAATCGTGCCCACCGAGCTAGGGTGGTCAATCAGTTCCTTCAGATGCATGTCATACAGAGAATGGAGTGGCATGCCTATTCTGCGGACATGAACTGTAATGAACATGCATGGAAAGAGCCCAAGAGGGCAATTTCCCACCGTCCCAATCCTCCAACAAACAAAGAGCAACTGATTGAAGCTGTTGTCCAAGAGTGGGGGAATCTGCCCCAAACCACGTTGGGTTCGTTGGTGGTCAGCATGCCTCGTCGTTTGCAAGCATGGATCAGAGTTCGTGGTGGCCATACCGGTATTGATATGTCCCTATATGAAAAGGACGTTCGTGTGCTTAGTCCCACATTATCACTGTTGTTATTCGTTGTATGTTTCTGTCTCTTTTGCGAAGCAGATTGTGTATTGTTTTTCTTTGTATGTACCCTATATTGTGTATAATATGATAACATACACATAGCAAAATAAACAAGTTACTAAATCACAATATGCGAAACCTTTTTTGAGCACTGTATAAGTTTAGTTTGTTTAATAAGGGTTTGTGAATTACTTATGAGTATTATGATCGTGTATACAAATAAGAATAACACAATATAATAAATAAAATAAAATTAGAGCACGCATTTGAATTCTGTTTTGCATAAGGATACATATCTCAGCGGAGCCTTGGTCGTACAGTTGTTACGCTTTAGCCTGCCTACTCCCGCCGGGGTCATTGTGATCATAACTAATACGTGGAATTCTTCAAGGAGTTTATTTACTTATTACTCATATTATTTATACATTGCACCTGGGCAGTACCATTTCTGTGAGCTGTACCTGTGAGCAGGATGTGGATAAGAGAATTGGCGCAGCCCATGCAGCATATGGACGGTTAGCGCACCGGGTCTTCATGAATAAAGATCTGTCCATGAGTACGAAGCTTATGGTGTACAAAGCAGTAGTCATTTCTACATTGTTGTATGGCTGTGAAACGTGGACCCTTTACCGACGTGATCTTAGGAAACTTGGGCGCTTCCACCTACAAAAACTTCGATCAATCCTGAGGATTAAATGGGAAGACCGCATTACCAATATTGCTGTTCTGGAAAAGGCTCAAATCAACAGCATAGAATCATCCATAATAGGTCACCAATTTAGAAAGATTGGACATGTCCATTGGATGGATGATGTGAGATTACCTCGTCAAATGCTATATGGTGAGTTATGCTGTGGCACCAGACCTCATGGTGGTCCCAAGTGGCGCTACAAGGACCAATTTAAGCAGACCCTGAAATTGACAGGTTTTGATTCACAAACCTGGGACATGCTGGCTGAAGACCGCTCAACTTGGCGCCGTACCATCTCGGATACTGTAGAAACGTTTGAAAGGGATCGACGCACACATGAAGGGGCCAAGCGTCAAGCTAGGAAACTTCGAGCAGCCCAACCACGTCCTCCTCCAGCAATACTATGTGACTTGTGTAGACGCTTGTTCCATGCCATGATTGGACTCTTTAGTCACCGTAAACACATCCACAAACTGGACTGAAGGAAGAAGATTTATACTCGGATTCGAGTTAAAGCCGATGTTGAAGACATTGCACCCCGCACAGTCATTGGACAAATTCATGTTGACCGACTGAAGAGTTACAACTGACAGTTTTTGTATAGGCAACTCTGAAGGAATGGCTTCAACAGTTCACAAACAAGATGCATTATATAAAAATATATGTGACAATATATTTCAATAGAAGGTCTGTTTTGGTGCAAAAATACTAGCAAGTAGGCCTACTCATTTTCTGGGGCGAGGCAGATCCGCTTTGCAGTCATAGTGTTTCCAGCAATTGAAAATACTCCTTCAGCGCTGCAGGTGGTCGCGGGGAATATAAAGTACTTTGTCGCTAGTTTAGCGGGACTTGGATATATTGTTTATTCATTTTCCACCTGTGAAAAAGGGTGAGTATGCAAGTCAGGCGGTGAATTACCAAGATAGACGTCCAGCTCGTTTTTTTTGCAATGATTGCAATATTTACGAAACATCTACAAGATTCCCTATTTTTACCGCGCATTTTATAACTGCCCTACTATGAGATCATTGAGTTTTTATCGAACATGCCTAAGTGTTGACTTTAGACATACCTTCGTTCGTAAGACGTCGTATTTGTACCTTTGGAGTCGAAATTTAATGTTTTACGGGCGGTCAATTCCCAATTGTCTAATAGGTGATTCCCTAATTCTGAAAAGGCTTTATACATGAGATTAATAAATACAATTGGATGACCAGTTTCGATCGTCAAGTTATCATCAGATCTTTACACTTCGGCTATTAATCTGTGTCTACAAGTATGGGTTATAATATTTACAATATATACACTTATTTAGTTGCAGTAGTAATTAATCTAGCACAAATAGCCAAGATATATTATTTTTTGTTGAGATACTGATAGTTGTGATTGATCTTCAAGTTTGCTTGCTTAGTGCCATTATGTAATTGTTATTAAATGGTCAGGTTATTGTGTCTGCAAAATCGTCCACACGTTGTGCAAAAATACGGACCACATGTCGCTCAAATTGCTCAAACTATCAGTATCTCAACAAAAAGCACATATCTTAATTGCTACTGCAAATAAATACGTGTATATATTGTAATTATCATTCCATACTTCTCCACATACAGTAGATTTAATAGCCTAAGTGTAAATGATCTGATGATGATCACTTGACGATCGAAACTAGTCATCCAAGTTTATTTATTAACATCATGTAGTATTTTTTCAGGATAAGCGAACAAATTTCGATTTCTAAGGCAAGCCTGAAAAAGGGCTTCCAACACGGTAATCCTTGGAGAGAAGTTAAATGAAACCTCAAAGTGGGCGTTGAGCAGTGGCTAGCATTCTTAGCTGTCACCGCAGAGGTTTGGGTTGGATTCCCGGCTCTGCCAAGCAATTTAATTCTGGTGTGGGGGCTGGAACGTGGTACACGCAGCCTCGTGAGGAAAAACTGATAAGAGGCGGGTTTGATTCATACCTCAGTCAGCCTGAAGTGATTTTCCATGGTTTCTCATTTCTACTCAAGCAAATACCGGGATGGTAACTAATTTAAGGCCACGGTCGGTCCCTACCCATATTCTACCTGAATTACAAATACACACACTGGTACAGACATCGCAGTGACACATGTTATCAGACAAGTCTTAAACACACCCCAGTACACGGGGATACGTGACCACGATGTTGCAAAGCCCCTAAATAAATCAAAAAAACATCATTCATCATGGGACTGCCCCGGCTAACCGTGTCGAGTGATTGCATTAAGAAACCAAGTTGTGTCATAGTTTGTTGATTCTGTGAGAGCGTAGTTAAAAATGCGAAATACATTGATTAATCGAGAAAACAAATAAAAATCGATTAATCTCTTATTCGAATAACCGATTAATCGATTTTTCTCAAAGCCGATTAATCGACTAATTGATTAATCGATTAATCGTTATTTACGATAATTAATCGATTATTCGGTTTTGATTAATCGAAATCTGAAATTAATCGATTAAAAGTAACAGCCCTTGTTCAAACCCGGCCGAAGCCGTCGGATTTTTTAAGAGCGTTAAAAATTCCTCAGTATGCCTTCCTTCGGAGGGGAAGTAAAGCCGGTGGTCCCATTAAAAATTTATGGCATGTTAAAGAACCTTTCACTAATTGCACCTGTGTGAAGCTAAATTGGATAGGTTAAGAATGTAAACAACGCTCTTAGGTTGCTGCGTTCGTTGCCAAGAGCCGACTTAGGTGGCGTCTGGTAGTTAAGTTCTGAACTTGGCCTAGTAGTCGTTGACGGTGGCGCTAGGCGGCAAAAGTAGGAACTATTTGAAAATTTCTAAGTCGCAGTACTTAAATTAAAATACAGATACACACACTAATACCGTCATCACAATTAACACCGGTTATCAGACAGATTCTACACACACCCAAAGTACACGGGGCTACATGACCGCGTTGCCGCAGCCCCTAAACTTATGAACCAACCAATTTTTTTTTTACAACACGTTGTACTTTGATGTGCTCTAAGAATAATGAATTGTGTGTTATTATTAGTATTAGAATTATTGTTAATGTAACTGGTAGTTGAAATCCTAATTAGGCAGTATCATACTCGGTAGATCTTGTGTGTTTTTTATTTATTTATTTTTTATTTTTATTATTTGGGGGGGAAGTAGCCTATGAGAAGTGCTAAGAAAGGAAATGAGAATAGGGGAGGGCGCTAGATATTTCATGTTTCAGAATGGAGGCGTGACTGAAAACGTTTGAGAACCCCTGACACACAATAAAATTAATGAACGGTTTGGTTTCATTATATTGAAAACCTGAGTGACTGCCGAGAGAAAGCGGAAAGTTCGTTGTCGGGACTGCGAATGGCAGAAGCCATGAGTGTGACGTGTTCGAAATTTGTCATTATGGACATATCTGTTAGTCGTCACCGAATGAAATTCACGAAGGACAATATGAATCTACTGATACATGTGATGGATATAGTCCTTGCAATTATCTAAAAACAAACCAAAAAACACAAATAAATAAAAATATATAAATCACATCTATAGAGAGAGAGACTAAAGGATTACAATTAATACGTGTTCAATACCAGCACGTTCATGACCGGCTTTATTAAGGTATGTTATTTTGAAACTGATTTTATTGTTTATTTTAGCATTATGGTTATAACGTTTAGCTTTTACTAGAATACCTTTTATTTATGTACTGTTTTTTTTTTTTTTTGTTTTTGTTTACAGATATTAGCAAAGAACCATGTCCAAACTATTTTAAGTGGAAAGCCCAAAAGGATTGTGGAAAATTGCTTAAGCATGCTTTTCAAGCCTAAGCTATAAAAGGCTAAAGTGAACGAACCATTCCCTTATTTTGATAATTGAACGAAACGTGCATCCATTACCCTCTAGAGTTGACTTTTACAGCAAGTGTAATCAAAACGTTCAAAAATAGTGGTCATAACTGAAAACCTAACCTAACCTACATCATACGAATAAGCCGCCATCAAGTACGCCTACAAATAAGTCTACATCAAATACGCCTACAAGCAGACATTAAATAAGCCGACGAGCTGACATCAGTTGAAATCAACATTGACCTAGCTACAGTAGTCACATTCATTGCACAAAATAATGTCAATAAGCAAGCAAAAAAAAAAAAAAAAAAGCAACCAATTATACCATTAACACACCTCGAATTGATAATTACGTTTTCCGGTAACACTACATTGTTAAATAGAGATCTGAAAAGGAAATGGTAATAGCATTCATGACTGTATTCGTTACTTTTTTAAGAATCCGACTCTGACTTGTAAATCGCGCCCACTATAATCGCGCTCATTTCAAATCGCACCCACTATAATCGAACCCACTTCAAATCGCGCCCACTATAATCGCTTGTGACAGATCTTAGATCTGCACAGACACTCCTCATCATTTATTATTATTATGATTTTAGTCTAACTACGATATGTCATCTTTATATCAAGTAATTCACTTTTTCATTTATGGTTGCTTGCGTCATGGTTTCATATTTTATGTTAGTTATAAGTAAAAGGGACAGATACGTTTAAAGTATGTAATTTTTGTCGGAAAGTGCAAATTTAGGGATTTTCAATAAGCAGCCAGGCTATGGACTGATGGGCTTAAGTTCATGATGAAGAAAGCATCACTACGGTGTGTAACGTCATTGATATGAAGGCATTCCTTTCACTCGGAGTGGTTATATGACAAGAAGGTTTATTGGAAGACTGGATCCGCTGTTATTTAGCAGCTCTCGATGTACTTCAACTATGGCATTAAGTAGCGATACGGACCATGTCGAACTAATGCGTTATAGATTGGAAATTGTGTATGATATAGATGGCTGTGTACGAACCTTTTAGTCTATGGAATTACGCATACTTTTGGTTATGTTATCCGTGTCCTTGGTTGGTGTTGGTGGGTGTTGGTATTCTATGGAGCGCAATGATATACGATATGTGATAACAGAGGCGAGTTGATGGAAAGTGGATTATTGTAATAGTATACGGAAGATATACTGCAAGATTACATATTACTTGGAATTAAATCATACCAAATAAAATGGAAATCACTCACTACGGCAATGAAGGTAAAAAAAGGAAGCTTGTAGTTTAACGTGACCGTCAATCTGTAGATCATAAGCCACGGGACCTCCTTTTTACGTGGAATCCGAACCACAGGACATGGCATTTCACTTCGAAAATCTCACATGCATTGACCGGGAATCAATGAAGGTAAAAGCACAAACAATTGCACTCATGTCATAGCCCTAGCAACACCACCTAGAGAGAAAGCCTTGCGATACGATTTATGACGTCATAGCCTTCCGGCCGTCAGCGAGCGCGCTACCCAGCACTGCTGCTATGAACAACTTGTGAGGAAACGCGACTGAGTGTTTATGTGTCAAATTACGTTCTACAGACGCGAATGAATAAATAAATAAATAACGTAACCATAAATGAAACATATGGGCAGAAGTTGATGCGATCGATACATTACTCTAGCTAATAAATTGACGTTTTCGATCATAATCGATAAGTATGCATTTCGAACCTTGCGAGTGTGAACTTGACCGAAAACACTGATGTCTCAATAAATGCGATATATAGAAGAATTCAATAGAAAACTTGAAAAATATTCACCCGACTACACAACAACAAATAACTAATTAATCTGTAACAGTTAAAACAGAAATTAATATCTACAGTATAGTCAATCATATCTGTCCAAAGGTCTACAGTAGGTTTGATTCCCATCTCTGCCGAGAAATATAATTCTAGTTAGTTATTGTTGATTATTGTTGTTTTAAGGGGCGCAATTACGATGTCATCTGCCCCTAAAAATACAATTCTGATTTGAGTCTGAAACGAAATTCACTCAGCCTCATGAGTTAAAACTGAACTGAGAAGAAGTGGGTTCGATTTCTCCTTTCTCCACCAGGTAAATGCTGGGATTGTTCCTAGCAGAAGACCATGGTCACCTCCTTCCCAAGGGCAGATGACCTCGTAGTTCCTCCCCTTAAAACTACAATACCTAACCTTCCCAATTCTAGCATCACAATACACACATACAAATTCTACCCATATCTAAGTACACATGGCTGATGACAGTGATGTCATAACCCACTTACAAAACAACAACAACAACAACAACAACTAGCCACAGAAAGTTTTCATGCGTGATATGAAAACAGGCTAGTAATGGCATGCATATGACAGAAAAGGTTACCTACTGAAATGGAACAGAGCAGTAGTCATGAGACATGAGAACATTTACAAAAGAGGAAACTTTTTGTTGTTGATGATTCATATAGGGGCATGATGATTTAATAATTTAGAAACAAACACTTGTTATAGAGTAATCCTATAGTAACAGTTTTCATATGGCAATATTTACAATATCAAGCATGGCATAAGCTTCCCCAACAATACATAAAACATGCTAATTACCAGTGATCTTAGCACTTTGTTTTCAACAGAATACAGTGAGTCATCTGCAAAAACATGTTGTTCTCATATTTTCTATGTTACACAAACTGTGCTGTTTTGTAAAAATAAAAACTAAAAGATGACCATATCTATCCTTCACTAGTTAAATAAATATAGCCTTTTCATAAGATCCTTTCTACTTTTCAATACAAAATTGTTGTATTCCCTATTATATTGGTAGCACTGAATGAAAGTAGAACGAGCGATAACATTCTCTCTAGTACATGAATTAGCCAAAATACCTTATCAAACGATGAGAAATAAATCAGGGAATGATGTTTTAATAGATGTCCACTGTCTGTGACTCACCCAGCCATCCCAATAGCATCACGACTTACGTAGGCAGAATTCCAGCTGTGGCCACCATTGTCCACATCAATCATCATCAAACCGGTATTGCCAACCTCGCCCTTACGGTACTATGCCACACCAACCCCTTCGATTTGTCCAATCCAATGGTTTTTGACGCGTCCAGATCAATGGTGCCCCGCTGGCTGCGCTCGTCCAAGGCCGCTCCTACACCCAACCATTCTAACCTTCGTTATGTGGTATCCAATGGTTTTTGACAATGGTTACAGCCTAACGCGTCCAGATAAATGGTTTTGTGCTGGCTGCGCCCGGCCAAGGCCGCACCTACACCCGACTTTCTACCTTAGTTTTGCCCAATCCAATGGTTACAGCCAACGCGCCCAGACCAATGGTTTTGTGTCAACCGTGCCGCGCTAGCTGCGCGCAGCCAAAGTCGTACCTACACGTGACCATTCTAACCTTCGTTTTGTCCAATCCAATGTTTTTTGACAATGGTTACAGCTTAACGCATCCCGATGATTTCTTTGATCAACAGTGATTTTGTATCTCACATGTTGGGAACAATGTGTGCGTGCCACTAGAGTGAGCCGTGATGACAGTGGAACGAGATGCAAGCGCTGTATAATAGAAACATGGCAGCCGTTTTTTAAATAGCAACTTTAGCACATATATGAGGTTCAGTAGTGACAATTCAAATTGAAATCAACGGTAGCTATAAATGAAGATAGAAGGCGCTATAAAATTCTCTAAAATACATGAATTAGCCAAAATACCTTATGAAACGATGAGAAATAAATCAGGGAGCGATGTTTTAATAGATATTTCCTCCTCCGCTGTCTGTGACCCACCCAGCCATCCCAAATAGGATCACGACTTATATATAGAAAATTACAGCTGTCAGCGCTATTGTTCAAATCAATCGTCATCAAAACAGTACCATGACAGTTCTGCCAACCTCGCCCTTATGGTACTATGAAAAACAAAGAAGCGCCCAGTTCAGCAGCTAGTGCGCACCACTTAGTTCGTTACATCGTGCGCCGAATTGAATCGTTTATTCACCATGGATTGTGGAAATTGCCTCATAACGATCTGTAATTTCTATCGGCGATTCTATGATCAACTGTAGTAAATATTATTTTTTTTCGCACAACTGTGGTTTTGAAAATGTTTACAGCCTAACGCACCCAGATCAATGGTTTTGTGTCAACCCTGTCCCATTAGCTGCGCACGGCCAAGGCCGCACCTACACCCGACCATTCTAACCTTCGTTTTGTCTAATCCAATGATTTTTGACAATGGTTACAGCCTAACGCATCCAGATCAATGGTTTTTGAAAATGGTTACAGCATAAGACGCCCCGATGAATGTTTTTTTTTTTTATCAACAGTGTGTGCTGCTAGAGTACGCTTTGTTGACAGTTCAACGAGATGCAAGCTCTGTCAGAACATAGCAACCGTTTATAAAAAGAGCAATAAATACACACATCAAAAAAAGTTTTGCATCACCTCGGTTCCCAGATCTCCGGCATATAGACGTTGACTGTGTATATTGTATCCAAGATACAGTCCCTTTGACTGTTCATAGATGTCACTAAAACTGCTCAAAGATGTAAACAACCATGCATGAGCAGGGCCTATTAGACGGAGGGGGTACGACAGCCGATCAGTTCTAGTCATTCCACCAGGACGAAGGTACGCTGCTCATGTTGTCTGTAGTTCTACCATGCCTAGAAGGTCAATACCGCAGTTCGATCGCGTCCGCATTGTTACTTTGTGTCAAGAAGGGCTCTCAACAAGGGAAGTTTCCAGGCGTCTCAGAGTGAACCAAAGCGATGTTGTTCGGACATGGAGGAGGTACAGAGATACAGGAACTGTCGATGACAGGCCTCGCTCAGGCCGCCCAAGGGCTACTACTGTAGTGGATGACCGCTACTTACGGATTGCCGCTCGGAGGAACCCTGACAGCAATGCCACCATGTTGAATAATGCGTTTCGTTCAGCCACAGGACGTCGTGTTTCAACTCAAACTGTGCGCAATAGGCTGCATGATGCGCAACTTCACTCCCGACGTCCATGGCGAGGTCCAGCTTTGCAACCCCGACACCATGCAGCGCGGTACAGATGGGCCCAACAACATGCTGAATGGACCCCACGGAATTGGCATCACGTTCTCTTCACCGATGAGTGTCGCATATGCCTTCAACCAGACAATCGTCGGAGACGTGTTTGGAGGCACCCTGGTCAGGCTGAACGTCTTAGACACACTGTCCAGCGAGTGCAGCAAGGTGGTGGTTCCCTGATGTTTTGGGGTGGCATTATGTGGGGCCGACGTACGCCACTGGTGGTCATGGAAGGCTCCGAAACGGCTTTACGATACCTGAATGACATCCTCCGACCCATAGTGCAACCATATCGGCAGAATATTGGAGAGGCATTTGTCTTCATGGACGACAATTCTCGACCTCATCGTGCACATCTTGTGAATGCGTTCCTTCAAGATAACGACATCGCTCGACTACAGTGGCCAGCATGTTCGCCAGACATGAACCCTATCGAACATGCCTGGGATATGTTGAAAAGGGCTGTTTATGGACGTCTTGACCCACCAACCACTCTGAAGAGATTTACGCCGAATTGTCGTTGAGGAGTGGGACAATTTGGACCAACAGTGTCTTGATGAACTTGTGGATAGTATGCCACGGCGAATACAGGCATGCATCAATGCAAGAGGACGTGCTACTGGGTATTAGAGGTAGTGGTGTGTACTGCAATCTGGACCACAAATGCTGAAAGTCTAGCTGTATGATGGTACAACATGCAATGTGTGGGTCTCATGAGCAATAAAACGAGCTGAAATGTTGTTTGTGTTGATCTCTATGCCCTTTGTATTTAACGGTTCCGGAACTCTTGGAACCGAGGTGATGCAAAACTTTTTTTGATGTGTGTATAAACACATATTTATGTACTTTAACACATAACTTATATGAGGTGCAGTATTGATCAGGTTTCCTAATTTCAATGTTGATGCAAGTGTATAAGCTGCGTTTTACTTTCATTTAGAATTAATAATATATTATTTACAGGGTGGATACATTTTTAGGCATTTGCACCTTCAACAGTCCTTATGCGAACACTTCATAAAAATACTCTCTAGCATGTATGTTACATTAGATTAAAACTTTTAAAATAGGCCTACATTAACGTTCATCCAATGAAACTAGATGTAAAGAAACTTGCAAGACTTCATTCCAGATTGTGTTCCATTTCATCTGTGAAATTGAAACAAAAACCCTCTTAGAAATTGTATGTTAAAATTGTATGAAATATCCCATTTTAAGCGTACACTTAACCTCTCCATTCTAACCTTCGCTTTACAGCCACCATTCTCCAAAACACTCTGCTGCTTTCAGAGCTATTTACCACTTTCTGGACTGGACGTTTAATGTGACTGTACACAGAGTTTATTAGTTGCATTTTAAACTGACATCTCCACTTTACGACAACTTCTTGCAATCAGTTCAACGTTTGGTGTGCTAACACTTCACTACCTATTGTAAATGCCAATTCATTGTTCATCCTATACTTCAGTGGCGGCCGGTAATAAGGTTGCAGTGATGCACAACGACCAGATTAATTCAAGAAAAACAATTAATACCGTAATAATATTTTTAGTAATAAAAGCTGTACGTTTCCTTTTATGTGTATAGGAATTCATAATTCTGTTCTTTAATAATTCAGGAAATCTTATAGTAAGTTACTGTGAACTGTCTGAGAAAGCAAAGCGCGCCAACCGTCTAGGAGTGCTCGTTGCCAGGCCCGAGCACCGACCAGATCTCAAAAGTGAAGGGTATGGCAGAGATGCTAGACCGAGTAGGTCCTATCCCAACAGTTAACTCGGCTGGCCGTTGCCCGCTGATTGCAACAAGGGAGCCGAGGAGCGGACGGAGACATCTGAGATGCTCCGTCAACTGCCGATGCCATGTCTTGCAGGTTTTCATGTAACCTAACTATTTAATCCGGTGATCCACTGATAATGTGATGTTCTCTGAACTGCGGCATTCGTGATGAATGAGGTACATCCGTTTTACAGCGCAATTGAATACAGTTTTCTTTGATATCAAGCAGTCTTTTACCCTACCCCCCCCCCCCCCCCATTAATGAAAAAGGACAACACCCATAACAATTATCCACCAGCCGCCACTGCTATACTTACAGATTAGTAATTAGCCATGTACAGAAGTGGATCAAGTAACACAATATTAATTGAACCAGAAGGTCATTATCTTAGTGCGCCCTGGAAATCGCGGCAAACTATGGCGTCATTTGGCTGGTCAGGTGCGGAGCGAGTGGACCTCGCATTACCCTGCTCCGCTGACTTATATCGTTAGATCACACGTGTTTTGTCATTTATATGGGTGTGTATCTGCAAAGTTTAGAAGTTAGTATTGCACGCTTAGTGAGTATTGTGATTACTGTGATTGTTGGTCATGCCTAGACACCAATTCACATTGCACGAACGTGTGTATATCCATATTTCGTATATGAAAAGCAGAAAGTCTTGTTCTGAAACAAGATGAAAATGTCGAATCAAGTTTCCAGGAAGACCTGTGCATAATGCCAGTACAATTAGGAGGCTGGCCAAACGATTCAAGAAAACAGGCACCGTAAATAATAAACATTTTAACAGACAACGTTGTGTTCTTACAGGACGGGGACACCAAGAGCCAGCTGATGAGCTAGCTTGGTGTCCTAGGCGAAATCCCACACAAGACCCGGCACAAACCTAGCAGAATTGCTGAGATTGTTGTCCATTCTTTCATCAGAAGATGTCAGGTGTGTGTTACAAGAGAGGGAGGACATTTTCAGCATCGACTATGAGCACTATACATATTTTTGAACATGGTTGGTAAAAGTGTTCAAGTGTGCACCAACCTCCGACTGAACATTGTACGCGTGCCCACGATCAGCGCCAGTCAACGCCGGCTTAGCTTGCCGTGTTTACCGGGGCACACAATGATAACGACACTGTACATACAATGAAAGAATATTGTAAATTTCCTAATTTCTACTGAACGGCCATGAACAGTTATTGGACAAGCTTCCTCCTCTTATGCTGAGCCAAAGTTTTGGGTGAAAACCTGTCGTTAACATTGTGTACAAAATTATTAATCAAGATATTACTGGCAGTGCCCAGAACAGTCTTTTCAATTAATGCCCTGGCATGCTTTGGGCAGCTGTGCCCCATAAACAGTACAGTGGGCAGACATCTTTGTGTTACATTCACCAAAACACTCCGCTGGTTGCAGTGATGCAAAAATTCTGTCTTGTAGCTATTGAGTAGCTTACTCATAACAACAAAAGTAAATGCAGCACAGTTGACTACATCAGCATGGGGATAGCATAGTCCTCCTCACTTATTGGCATTTATTAGGCTGGCGTGATCACTCTGGCCTGCCTCATCGCAAAGAAAGACTTTGCAATAATTGCAATCATATCGCTTTAAAAAACATACGAGCAATAACCACTGATGTAGTGTAAGAATGGTGGGTAGATTATTGGCTGAGGAATAACCTAACCACCAAGGGAAGATGATAAAGAAAAGGAGATGGGTTTCGGACCAAAGAAAAAGGATGGAAAAATAGGAGGAGAGTTTGAAATCAGTTATGCCTAAGAGTTCTTGTTCAAATTCAACAAGTGGTGAAAACCCTATAAATAGATTTATGTGCATTAAGTAGGGCATGAACCTAGGAAGAGTTAGGAAAGCCAGGATCTTGCCTAACTGTTATACTTGCGAAATGATAAATCCAAAAACAAATATTTAATTTATTTAACAAGGCAAAAGAGCGTAATGAATTTAACAAATAAGTAGTAGTTTTTTGCCAAATATATAATTTAAACTTTGTAACAACTGGGGTCACAGACCTCCGAAAAAACATCTAAAGTTTGCGCACAGGCAATTAACAATTCATTAGGTTTCAAACCTTTATAAAATCCTCGCAAGAATTTGAAATAGCGAAGAAAAATTACACAATTTAAAGACAATTAAAGTTTGAAAATAATCGAGTACAAGGTGTGTACTTTAAGAAATTCTTGGTAAATATCTTGAAAAGAGTAACAATTTCGAAAGTAATAATAAAAAACAGCAGGAAGAATAAAAGAGAAGTTCCTATAACTTCCTATATTTATACTGGATTACTTTAGGAGTTACACAAATAGGGCAGGTCACTTACTGTGAAACCTGAAGATAAAGTCAAAAGGAAGGATCTAGACCTCCTTTGTTTAAGTAGGAATCACGAGACAAATGGGGCAAGTTTCCCTTTCGTGAAACATAGAAATAACTCACTCATGAGTTGAAAGAATTGTATTCCCTGATTAAAAGGGAGAAACAAGATAATAGAAACGTGTACAAGACACGTAGTTATACAGAAATTAATTAATGATATGTAAGCAAGTTGGCAGGGCACGTCTCTAGCGTGACACCTCATTGAGAAAGACCTAAATTAACAATTTTTATTATGGTTTGTTAGTAAGGGGTTTAGGAAAGATCAACTGGGATGGAAGGTAAATGTTCATGGCCGTATTTATAATGATCGAACGAGCGCGACGCGGTACAAATGGTGAACAAGCACTGATTTTCACTATAGTTTGTTGAAATGGATGAAAAGTTCACTGTAGTAGCACGAAAGTTTATGGCAAAGAAAGTTATTGCAATCGTGGAAAATGACTAGTTGCACTAGATAGGCGAAAATCTATTGCTTGAGAAAGTTGTGAATTACAATGAAATGCGCCATAGAACATTCCAACGGTGGAAGAAAATTAGCTATTGAGCATTAATTCATAAGGAAGATTCCTCATTTTTTTAAATAGTATTCCCACAAGTGAGTGGAAAACACATGATGGCACGACTTGTAGATAGAGTACAGAATCTGGAAGGTTCCAGAACGATCCTAATAGAAGAATAGGGCCAAAGTTAATCCAGCGGTGGAACGAGCTTAATATTTATAGACAGTGGGTATTTCCCGCGTTGTGAGAAGATTTCTCATAAGAAATGCTGCTTTCTATTAAGCTTTGCTTAGACAGACAAGAGCTTAACATAGAAAATCCCGCGAAGGTTGATTATTGCCACAAATAAGTAATCTCACACTGCCTATAAATGATTATTAAAAGCATGTAGATATTAAGACCGATGAAGATGAGGTTAAAACCTGAAGTCTGTACTTATCTTCGCTGCATGGCGAAGGTGAAGTTCCTTTTGACGATTAAAGTTCCAACATGGCGTGGAATCTAAAGAATGCCTCTTTAGTTCAGGAGGCTGGCTCTAGTTGAGCCTTGACTAAGTCGACGGTTGACGTACAAGTGAGACCCACTCAGCGACGCGCAGAGGGACCAGAAAAGGGAAAAGAGTGGGGGTAGGGGACAAAAGGAATACATATCAGAATAGACAACCTTGAAAAAATAAATGTTTTTCTTGATGAATGGTCTTCAAAGAGTTGATAGCAGACGATACTAGCGCAGCATGGTGAGTGAAAAAGTAGACGAAGTTCTCTTGATCACAGAGATGATAGCTGGCGATGGTGACGAGATCTGGTGGCGAGGTGGCTAAGGAAGTCCTCTTGCACCGGGAAGAATTGAGGAACTTCAAAGATTCGCTGCTAGATGACGCTAGGTGAGTCATGGAAGATATATATCTAGAACAGACTCACAAATGACATAAGAGAGATGACCACCAAAGAGAAACTAGAAGATCACTGTTGGTGTTTGATAAAAAGGAAGGAATGAACAAGAAAAGAGCATTAAAAATATACTCTATCATACCGTGTATTCCAAGAATACACCAAGCTGGGAGAGGAAAACACCAACAGAGAGCAGGATAAACAATTAAACATTTAAAGGTAATGAAGCAATTAAAGACAGTGGTCTTGTGATATGACCATTAGTGGTCAAGATTTTGGCCACCCTGACTCTCCCATCCCTTCCAGGATAACACTCGGTCACTCTACCAGAAATCCAGACCAGGGGAGGAGAGACATCCCTAACCAAGACCAAGTCCCCCACTTTAATGTCGGGACTGGAAAGATACCACTTCTGTCTCCGTTGCAAGGAAGTTAAATATTCCAAGTTCCACCTCTTCCAGAAAGAATTGCGAAGGGCTTCAAGTTTACGCCAGACAATAGGTAAATTAGAATCCCTGTAAGAATTGGAAAGGGGAGGAGGGGCAGAAAGAGAAGTGCCTATAAGGAAGTGACCAGGTGTGAGTGGAAGCAGGTCATCAGGGTCATTGGAAAGCGGAGTTAAAGGGCGAGAATTAACAACTCCTTCAATCAGAACAGAGAGTGAATTAAATTCTTCATAAGTCAGAATGCGATTACCTAAAACCTTTCTTAAATGACGTTTCGTGAGCTTTACGCAGGATTCCCACCTACCACCGTGATGAGGAGCGTAGGGAGGTATAAAACGCCATTTGAAACCCTTTGAGTAGGAAAAATTAGAAATTTGTTCCATGGCGGGAGAAGATGTGAGAGCTTTTTTCCACAAGGAAGCTGCGCCTTGAAAAGTGGAAGCGTTATCAGAGAACATCTCCGAAGGAACACCACGCCTAGCAGCGAAGCGAGAGACAGCTGATAAAAAGTAAGAAGTAGAAGCATTCGTTACTAGTTCCAAATGGATTGCCCCAGTAACCATGCAAACATAGAGAGAAACATAGAGCTTACCAAACAATTTGCGTTTAGCTTCAGGGGAATTTCGTTGATATTGGAACGGACCCATATAGTCCACACCAGTTAGAGCAAATGGGCGTATAGGAGAAGAGCGAAAAGAGGGCAGATCGCTCATTAATTGAGTATTGACTTTAGGTTTCGCTTTGAAGCAAGGAATGCACTTGTGAATTACAGAGGAAACTTCATGAATTCCATTTATAATCCAGTACTTTTCCCTTAAGAGGCAAAGCAGAGTGCGTGTACCAACATGCAGATTGCGATAATGAAAGTCACGTATAATTAAGGAAGTTACGTGATGTTTAGAAGGCAAAATAACGGGATGCTTTTTGTCTTCAGAGAGCAAAGATTGAGAGAGCCTACCACTTACCCTAAGTAACCCATTGTCATCAAGGAACGGGGCCAAAGCACGAAGACGACTGGAATTGGGAAGATCCCTTTTAGAAGAAAGTAAAGACAATTCAGAAGAAAAGGCTTCTTGCTGTGTCAGTTGTAAAACCTTAATGGTAGCTAGATTCAATTCATGATTGGTAAGGTGCGGTTTTGGGAGAAGAGGTTGGTCAACCACAAGATATTTCCATCTAAGAAGATAGGCGACAATTCGAATTAATTTATGAAAGGAAGAATAGCGGGACAACAAGGGATGGGAAGCGTTGGAAACAAGACACGAAGCGGTAGATAGAGATACTTTTGCTTCAAGCAAGTTGGAGTTTGTAGCTGGAGGTTTAGAAGGCCAAGAAAAAGAGTCTTCGATTAACCACGAGGGCCCATGCCAGTACAACTGGGAAGCTGCCAATTGAGAGGGTAAACATCCACGAGAGATAATGTCGGCTGGGTTGTCAGCGCTGGGCACATGCCTCCATTGACATCCCGAAGAAAGAGTTTGAATTTTGGAAACTCTGTTTGCAACAAAAGTTTTCCAGTGAAAGGGATTTTTGGCGATCCAAGAAAGTGCGATCATGGAATCGCTCCAGTGATAGATTTGCGAGAAGTCGACTTTTAATACTTCCCGTAATTTTTTAACAAGTTCTGCAGCCATGAGTGCAGCACACAATTCAAGCCTAGGCAAAGTGATAGTTTTAAGAGGAGCGACCTTCGATTTGGCACAAACAAGGTTGGAAACTGAAGATCCATATAATGAACCGCGATAAACCAAATATGCGCAGCAACCATAAGCTTTTTCGGAACTGTCCGCGAACACATGAAGGAAAAACTATGCATTAGAATGAGCGTTAATTAAATTCCTAGGAATTTCAATAAGGGAAAGATCAAGTAAATTGCTGCGAAAAGAAAGCCATCGGTTGAGAAAAGAAAGGGGAACAGTGTCATCCCATTCACATTTGAGCGACCACAGCTCTTGCATGAAGAGTTTGGCTATAACGATAACTGGGGCAAGGAATTGAAGCGGATCAAAAATTTTTGCAATTTCAGAGAGAATTTGTCGTTTCGTGTTAGGGAGCTCTTCAGCGAGCGAAACTTTGTAGATGAGAGTGTCAGTGCTGGTGCACCAATGAACTCCAAGAGTTTTTATGGATTCGGATTTTCCACAAATTTCGACAGAGGAGGGATCTACGTCTTCGATGGGAAACTGGGCGAGAAACTCAGGGGAGTTGGAATTCCACTTATGAAGTGGGAAACCTCCATTCCTTAGCAATGCCTGAAGTTCTAAAGACACAAAAGAAGCTTCCTCCAGAGTGGGGAAGGACTGCAAATAATCGTCAACATAGAATGACGTGGTTAGAGCTTCAGAAGCTTTGGAATTAAATAAATGACCATCTTGAGAGGCTAGCAAGTGTAGGGATCGGATAGCAAGGAAAGCGGAAGGTTTTAAGCCATAAGTAACCGTTTTTAAGCGAAATACCTTAATGGGCTTACTGATTTCGTCACGCCACAAGATTCTTTGGAGATCTCGTTGTTCAGGCTGAATTAAAACTTGACGGTACATCTGTTTTATATCATCTATAACAGCTATGGGAAATAATCGAAAGTTTAAGAGTATAGCAGATAGATCTGACTGAATAGCAGGGCCAGAGTAAAGAGTGTCGTTAAGGCTGTTGCCATTAACGTCAGGTGATGAACCATTGAAAACAACTCGGATTTTATCCTTTACAAGCGGGTTTTTCCACACGGGATGATGATTTAAGAAAACCGTTTCAGTCGGGGGGTGCGATTCATCTTCAGATTTGTTAACAACTTCCATATGATCTAAGCTTTCATACTCATCCATGAAATCAGTCTACTGCTGTTTAACGAGAGGTTCTTTCTTGAATTTGCTCTCAATAGCAAAGAGAGCTTTTCGAGCTTTGGGTTGAGAGTTAATAAGTTTAGGGGGATTATGTAATCTTGGCATTTGAACAATGAACCGACCATCAGAAGAGCGAGTGCTGGTGTTCAAAAAAAGTTGCTCACAGAATTCATTTTCTGAAGAAGTCACGTTAGGAGGATCAACGCTTTCGAGCCTCCAAAACTGTTCCAGATCAGTATTGGAGAAATAACATTGCGATGCGGGTTGGGGAGAATAATGGGGAAGTTGACCGGTGACGATCCATCCAAAATTAGTGTCTCTGGCGACCACGTTTGAAGATAACTTGCGAACCTGTTTACGAAGGCAATTCCAAAAAACATTGGCACTAAAGAGTATGTCAATAGGATTTTGTATGTTGAACAAAGGATCGGCTAGCCTTAAATGCGAGGGAATGTTTAACCCTGAAATATCCACAGAGTGACTGGGAGTGTCTTCTCCAATGCTATTGAGAATTAGACAATTCAGTTTGAGAAAGTTGTTTCTGTGACAAATATCTCTTATGGTTAGCTTTGAGAATTGTAAAGCTTGCGATTTTGAGCTGTTAATGCCCGATACATTAATAGAAGTGGGGTTTACAGGTAAGCCTAGTTTTCTGATCAAAGAATTAGACACACAATCATGAGTTGCCGCTGAATCGAGAAGACCGCGTGCACGGACCCAGTTGCCAGAGTTATCCTGAACTTCGATTTGGACAGTGGACAGCAATACTTGGGCACTACGAATGGAATTGGCATTTTGAATATACGATGAAGCATTGGAATTGTTAGCATTATCACTTTTCTGAGAAGTAGATGCTGTCGATGACCTTGCCTGATCATGACGATGTAGCAAAGTGTGATGAGCTTTTTCACAATGGAAGCAAAGTCTTGTGGACTTGCAATTAGAAGCAGAATGTGTGGGCGCTAGGCAGTTGAAGCAATGTTTGTTTTGGGAAACTAATTTTCTTCTGTCGTCGACTGACAGTTCTTTGAAGGATTTGCATAGGTATAAAGCATGGGAATCTTTGCAAAGTATACACTTTAATGGTTCATTTAAACTCTTGCGAGGTTCGCTTTGAGTATTTAAAACGAGAGAGCTAGCAATACGGCGTTCACTAGACCTAGTTGGGTAACCAGTGGTGTTTGGCTTAAATTTAGAGGAGCTGGACCCGGGTTTTTGGGTACTAGACGCTAAGCGTTCGCTTTTAGGTTTGATAGACATTAATTCAAATTTAGAACTCGGAGATGAGGGTTCAATTTGATTTGCTAGAGCGGTTAACAGCTGGCATCTGGCATTTATGAAAGTGACTATATGCTCGTAAGAGTAGTCGTCTTCTCTAGAAAGTTCAATTTCCCAAGCTTTGAGGGTAGCAGCATCAACTTTAGAAACCACTAAATGTATTATGAAAGTATCCCAGTGTTCAGTGGGTTGATCTAATTGGGACAGAGCTTTGACGTGAAGTTGTGTAGTGTCAACGAGAGTACGCAAACTAGTGACGTCATTATGCTGTGACGCAGGTAGGTTGAGTGGAGCCTTCATATGGCGTTGAATACGTAACCGTAAATTTCCGTATCTTTCTTTTAATAAGTTAAAGGCAATGGTGTAATTTTCGGCACTTAAAGGGAGTGTTTCAACTAACTGCAGAGCTTGACCTCGAAGGATAGATCTCAAGTAATGAAACTTGTATATGACTTGAATGTCTTCATTGTCATGAACAAGAGAACAAAATAATTCATAGAAAGAATCCCAAGTAGATTCATCTCCAGAGAAGTGGGGTAAATCAATTTTAAGTAAAATTGGTTTGGGTTTGTGAGTACCATCGCGAAAAGAAGTTTGTGGTTCGTGAAGGGAACCAAGAACAGAAGCGTCCTTTTTCTGCTCCTCTTCGAGTTGGCGTATTATTTTGAAAGCAGAACCTATGCCTTCGTAATATTGGTTTCCTACTTCGACTCGATCTTCGGTTTGATTGAGCATACAAGTTTCTATTTCAGTTTGGATATTGCAATAATTTTCATATGATCGTTCAAAATCCCTTACACGGTGTTTCAACAAGTCTAATTGAGCTTCTGAGGGATCTAGCTCTTTGATGTATTTTCTGAATCGGGTAATTTGTCCTTTATAGGATGCTCGTTTAGAAGTAAGTTTTTCATCCTTATCCTTTTCAGTAGAAGCCATGTCAAGGTAAGTAGATTAAAGTATAACACGAAACTGTGGAACCTTGGAAATGCTGTCAGGCTGGCAGCTGCAAATAAGTTGAAAGAAGGGGACACCCCAAAGGAGACAGGAGCGGCCTCTTTTCACTTCACAGGCTTTGCACGATGTAGTTATAGCTGAAAAATTCAAAGCAGGTATTAATAATTTGCAAGGTATTGTCAAATAACCTTTAAAAAAGAATAACATATGGGCTCTCCGGGGTTTCGGCACCAAATATTGGGTAGATTATTGGATGAGGAATAACCTAACCACCAAGGGAAGATGATAAAGAAAAAGGAGATGGGTTTCGGACCAAAGAAAAAGGATGGAAAAATAGGAGGAGAGTTTGAAATCAGTTATGCCTAAGAGTTCTTGTTCAAATTCAACAAGTGGTGAAAACCCTATAAATAGATTTATTTGCATTAAGTAGGGCATGAACCTAGGAAGAGTTAGGAAAGCCAGGATCTTGCCTAACTGTTATACTTGCGAAATGATAAATCCAAAAACAAATATTTAATTTATTTAACAAGGCAAAAGAGCGCAATGAATATAACAAACAAGAGTTTAGTGTGTCTACTCGCCTTCCACTCTGCCCGATGTAATTAGCTTGACAATCGGTGTCTTGACACGTTGGCAGAGTGGAAGGCGAGTAGACACACGTTATAATGAACATAGGAATGCGATAAGATACGGAACACATTCAGCCGTGTGCAAACATATGTGTGACGCAGGGCACAGCTTTACCAACATAGAGTCGGACCTTAAAATAATCCATCACGAATCGAAAGGCAGAGCTCTTGACATAAAGGAAGCAATCGAGATACACCTAGCCAAACGAAACAATCCCAACAATCTAAATGAACACACGTTCGTGGAGAGCTCACCCCTCTTCACGCTACTAAAAAACACACCCTGTCGGAAACAAAACACAATTTAGCGACACAGCCAAGCTAGATAAAAAAGGGGGGAAATTAGGGGTTTTTTAATAGGTAAATGTTATCTGGATCAGGTGTACGATGTTCTTTTCTTCTACAATAAACCAAGGCCCATATTCGCGGCAGTATTAAAGGTGCCGGGACGTCCTCATAAGACCGTCAACGCCTAGTTCGAATGGGTTATGCTCCACGCGTGGCGAGGGCTAATCCACGGTCTTTAATAGTTGTAGACCCACCTCATTCAATAACATACATCTTATCTAGGTTGGCAACACCTCACATAAACACATCGCTATCACTCCCCACAGCACGTAGGGGCAAGGGGGGGGGGAGAAGGCAGGAAAAACCAGTCGTTAAGATAACCACTGCAGTCGACCGCACAGTGAGTTCCAGTGAGCACGAAAACTGCGAGTAGCTGTAGTACGGAAGACAATCAGATAAGTAGTTAGCCTAAAATTTTATAGTTTAACCATAGTTTACAACCATATAATCTCTCTAAAGTACAATCTCCGGATAGCTATCACCATTTAGCATTTCACCTAACATATATACTGCATTTAGCATACACTGACAGTTGCAGTACCAATACTGCAACTAAATAATTGTACATATTGTAAATATTTTCACCTGTATTTCAAACATGGATTTTGTAGCCTAAGTGTAATGGATCTGATGATGATCGCTTGACGATCGAAACTGGTCATCCTAGTGTATTATTAATCTCATGTAATTTGTTTCAGGATTAGGGCATAACCCATCTCTTTTGGGTACATTCGTGTTGACCGACTGAAGCACTAAACTCTTGTTTACTAAGGCAACACTGAAAATATGGCTTCAAACACCACAATGAATATAACAAATAAGTAGTAGTTTTTTGCCAAATATATAATTTAAACTTTGTAACAACTGGGGTCACAGACCTCCGAAAAAACATCTAAAGTTTGCGCACAGGCAATTAACAATTCATTAGGTTTCAAACCTTTATAAAATCCTCGCAAGAATTTGAAATAGCGAAGAAAAATTACACAATTTAAAGACAATTAAAGTTTGAAAATAATCGAGTACAAGGTGTGTACTTTAAGAAATTCTTGGTAAATATCTTGAAAAGAGTAACAATTTCGAAAGTAATAATAAAAAACAGCAGGAAGAATAAAAGAGAAGTTCCTATAACTTCCTATATTTATACTGGATTACTTTAGGAGTTACACAAATAGGGCAGGTCACTTACTGTGAAATCTGAAGATAAAGTCAAAAGGAAGGTTCTAGACCTCCTATGTTTAAGTAGGAATCACGAGACAAATGGGGCAAGTTTCCCTTTCGTGAAAAAACGAAATAACTCACTCATGAGTTGAAAGAATTGTATTCCCTGATTAAAAGGGAGAAACAAGATAATTAGAAACGTGTACAAGACACGTAGTTATACAGAAATTAATTAATGATATGTAAGCAAGTTGGGAGGGCACGTCTCTAGCGTGACACCTCATTGAGAAAGACCTAAAGTAACAATTTTTATTATGGTTTGTTAGTAAGGGGTTTAGGAAAGATCAACTGGGATGGAAGGTAAATGTTCATGGCCGTATTTATAATGATCGAACGAGCGCGACGCGGTAGAAATGGTGAACAAGCACTGATTTTCACTATAGTTTGTTGAAATGGATGAAAAGTTCACTGTAGTAGCACGAACGTTTATGGCAAAGAAAGTTATTGCAATCGTGGAAAATGACTAGTTGCACTAGATAGGCGAAAGTCTATTGCTTGAGAAAGTTGTGAATTACAATTAAATGCGCCATAGAACATTCCAACGGTGGAAGAAAATTAGCTATTGAGCATTAATTCATAAGGAAGATTCCTCATTTTTTTAAATAGTATTCCCACAAGTGAGCGGAAAATACATGATGGCACGACTTGTAGATAGAGTACAGAATCTGGAAGGTTCCAGAACGATCCTAATAGAAGAATAGGGCCAAAGTTAATCCAGCGGTGGAACGAGCTTAATATTTATAGACAGTGGGTATTTCCCGCGTTGTGAGAAGATTTCTCATAAGAAATGCTGCTTTCTATTAAGCTTTGCTTAGACAGACAAAAGCTTAACATAGAAAATCCCGCGAAGGATGATTATTGTCACAAATAAGTAATCTCACACTGCCTATAAATGATTATTAAAAGCATGTAGATATTAAAACCGATGAAGATGAGGTTAAAACCTGAAGTCTGTACTTATCTTCGCTGCATGGCGAAGGTGAAGTTCCTTTTGACGATTAAAGTTCCAACATGGCGTGGAATCTGAAGAATGCCTCTTTAGTTCAGGAGGCTGGCTCTAGTTGGGCCTTGACTAAGTCGACGGTCGACGTACAAGTGAGACCCATTGAGCGAAGCGCAGAGGGACCAGGAAAGGGAAAAGAGTGGGGGCAGGAGACAAAAGGAATACATATCAGAATAGACAACCTTGAAAAAATAAATGTTTTTCTTGATGAATGGTCTTCATAGAGTTGATAGCAGACGATACTAGCGCAGCATGGTGAGTGAAAAAGTAGACGAAGTTCTCTTGATCACAGAGATGATAGCTGGCGATGGTGACGAGATCTGGTGGCGAGATGGATAAGGAAGTCCTCTTGCACCGGGAAGAATTGAGGAACTTCAAAGATTCGCTGCTAGATGACGCTAGGTGAGTCATGGAAGATATATATCTAGAACAGACTCACAAATGACATAAGAGACATGACCTCCAAAGAGAAACTAGAAGATCACTGTTGGTGTTTGATAAAAAGGAAGGAATGAACAAGAAAAGAGCATTAAAAATATACTCTATCATACCGTGTATTCCTAGAATACACCAAAAGGCCAATACTCATCTTGTAGGACTTCTACATCACTATCATCAGCAACACAAGCATCAAAAGCACTTGTCTTGTCTTCTTCATAATACTCGCTCACTGCAGCATTGAGGTTCAGGATGCTCTGATGGCGCAATTTATTCTCCACCGCAAACACTTGCCTCAGGGAAATATTGTACTGGCTCCCTGCCAGTTGGCGATATTTTCCAAATCAAGCTTCTAGGTTATCTGTCTGTATGAGAATACAAGCAATTCCCAGGAATAGTTTTTCACTTTACGCTTTGTTAGCAAGTGAACTTGCTCTTTTAAGAAGTCTAATGTATCCTTCTTCTTCTAGGGAACTTACTCTCCAAGTTCTTGAATAAACTGTCCATAACAGATATAGTATCCTCAACACTTTGTTGTTCATATGCATCAGGACCAGCATACACTGAATGGGCATTCCTTATAAGTTCTTCAATTTCTAGCACTGTACCTAACTGTCTTGGTAAAGACATGTTATTACAACGTTTCACTTCTGTATTCGATACATACAAGGAGGCACTCAAACCTTCTGTTATCTTAATGCAGCAATGCAAGTGTGGACTAGGATTTTCCTTCATTAAAATAAAATATATACAAGATTCCTCTCTAATGCAATTCCACTCAGGATGAAGACTCACACTGTTTAACTTCACCTTCAATTCGTGAAAGTTTCTAAATGAAACTGCTTCCAGAGTTTCCGCCAATGTCTGCATACTTTCAGCGAGAGCCTTCGATAAACTTTCATTATCAATCCTACGCCTCCTATCATATGGATCATCTCGGCAGACAGTTGCAGTGTCAGTTAAATACTCTGGGCAGTTGGGGAATTGAGACGGGACTGCTCCTAGGAATTTAATTCGAACATTAACTTACGACACAATCATTTTATCACAGTCTTGCATTACATTAATTACTCTTATTCTAAATTTATTCAATCTCCAACCTAATTCACACACACCTCTTCCCCCACCCCTATAATAAATGTAATGAATTAGATTACTGCAATAGAAAAAAATAATTAATCAGGGCCTGCTACAGATTATCGGTCACTAACCTCATGCAGTTAGCTTGCAATTCAAACCGCAATAGAAATGTGAATACTATCCATATTAACACCCACTTCTACCTCCCACTTGAAATTGATAGCCCCATAAAACAAATAAACCTAACCTACGACATTAGCCTGTAGCACATAATTTAGGTTAGAAAATTCTGACTTCTACATCTAAATGAATGTTCGTGATCAGAAGAGCAAGCCTATACTAAAATTTAAGGGTAGGACTATCTGCTAACTAACCTCTAATCAGTCTCGGTTTATACAACGGAGCAGTAACTAGCTCTCCATTCTTTCATCATACATACTAGTGGTCTATTGAATCTCATGTGGCTTGAAATGGATGGCACACACCTACAAGAAAAGAGACTTGGTTACAAAGTTCCTTCCTCCCATTACACTAAACTTGTGAGAATTGGAGCATAAGTATTGATGTAACACGTACCATAGAATATTTCGTAGGAATAAAATCCTTGCGGTGAATAGCTCGTATCCATTTCGACTTTTCACCTTCATGAGAAAACATTTACTTTCGGTCCATTGGCGTCTTTACAATTTCTAACACTGCACTTAATAGGCACAACTTTACACTACACTGATAACCATTAAGTATAACCGGGAGGAAATCTGAGAAAATCAGTACCTGGGACTGTAAACACAACACACAACACGCGGAAACCATACCATAACCTGCAAACTCGAATGTTATGTCTCAATGTCCTCGGCCGGGCTTCCGTGACGTCACTCGCTTGTCAACTTCATATCGCAAGGCTTTCTCTCTAGATGGTGTTGGCCCTAGCTCAACAGAATGTATGATGTAATGCACTTTCTGACTAGTGTTCTCATATTTTAACTGTCGAATATAATTTTGTTTTCTTCCATCATTCCATTACTGTTATACTTTCATTTATCAACAAATTCACGTCATGCAGCATGTTTCCAAAATTAATATGATATCGATTAATTCAGAATTGCCCCAACCCCCGCAAATTAGGAATCTTGTGTTATACTTCTTCTATTGATAAATATCACCAATATATATATATGAGCAAGTCACAAAGTGTCACCCAACAGTGGGGATCGAAAACCGATATCATATTTCATAGTGCAAGCAGGAATATGCACACAATAGACAATACAGTTTGGGCTTATTATTTTAAGAGTGTATATATTTGTGCCAGTGATTCTGGAGGGGCTGTCAGATATTGAACTACGTTCACGCACTGTTATCAGGTATTGTAAAATGGAGAGTGAAAATATAAATAGATTAGACAGTGAGGAGAGTGATATTTTGCACGATAGGGCAGAAGCAGTGAGTATTAAGGGGTCGATGAAGGAATCGGAATGTGGTGAAAGTTGACTGGAGGACTCGACCACGAATGAACAGGACATTAGTCACAATGTAGCGGGGGGGGGGGGGGATTAGTTCAGACTGGCTCCAACTATTTATGTCAAAGATTACAGGGTAATAGTCATGTGAATGCTAGGATGGAACAGATGAATGCTAAAATAGAGCAGGGAAACAAGAATGTTAATGATAAGCTTGAAGAGATGAGCAAAGTGGTTAATAAGGTTAGTGATAAAGTTGAAATGCTGGCGGATCAACTGGTGAAAGTGGAAGAGAAATTAGATAGGGTGTGTAGTAAAATTAGGTTAGACATGGAAATAAATAAGAGAGTACTACAGGATCAGGTAGATGAGGTAGCGAAAGTTAGTCAGGCTAATAGTTAAAATGTTAAGGTACTAGTCTCTAAAGTAGATGGTAATTAAGAAGTAACCACAAAAAGAATAGATCACATTGAAAGGACAATAGGGGGGAGAAATAGAGAAATTTTAATATGTTAGGCCAAGTCGAAGGGAAGCTTGGTGAAGTGTCAGAATTAAAGAGTAAACAGGAAGTCTTGTCAAAAAAAAAGTTGAAGAGAAAGAAGAAAAATTTAAAGAAGAACTTAGGAGAATAGCGGAGAGAACGGAAAGTATGCCAGAAGAAACAATTTTGAATAGCCAGAGAGCATTACGTAAAGAATTGAGAGAAAATCATAGTTGTTTAAATGTGGCAAGTTTGTTTAATAAGGAGGTTGACTTACCCAAGTTTTCCGGAAACCAATGTAATCCCATGGATTTTTTAAAATTAGTATAAAAGAAGTTTGAACGTCAAATTAGTGAAGACTGTATTGAATGGGAAATTGTGTTAGAAATGCTATCTATTGCTTTTGTGGGTGAAGCAAAGTCATGGTTTCAGGTATATTGGTCAAGTATGACTAGCTTAGAAAGTTTTAGAGAGAAGTTCAGTAGTAAGTTCTGGAATGAGAATATTCAAGGGAGAGAGAGAGAGAGGATAGTGTTTGGAAAGTATAGAAAGCAGGGAGGAGCTTCTATGACAGAGTATTTCTTATCTCATGTGCTGATTTGGCAAAATTTGGATGGTTTAGAGTCTGAGGCAGACATTGTGAGGCTGATGTTAAGGCACTTTCCAGATAGGATTAGAGCAGCATCTTGTATTCAGCGTACAGAAAGTATTAAATCTATGGAATCTTTGTTAGAGAGCTTTGACATGCTAAATAGTGAATTAGGACATCAAGGGAATGTAGTAAATAGGGAGATGGAGAGAAGGAATAGGAACCATCAGGGTAGCCAACTAGGGAATAATCAGAGAAACCATGACAATCGGAACAATCAGTACAACCAACAAGGATACAATAGTCGTAATAATGGTTTTAGAAATAATAGACAAGAGCAATATTCAGGAAATGGGGGGCGTAGTCAGTCGACTGATAGAGGTAATAATCAGCAGCAAGCTTTCCGGACATCAGAGAGAGATAGGCAATGTGAAGGAAACCAACAGCAACAACAACCTGGACCTAGCAATTTAAACTCCAACTGGACTGCTCAGTAAGGTCAGGGAGACAGTCCAAGGAGAGTTCGTGTCGTAGCTGTATTATTAAGACTGATTCTAAGGTGATTGACTTAGATTTGCGAGATGAATTATTTACTGACCTTAAAAATAGCAATCATGATGAAGTTAATAGTGAAGTTGTTACACCGGTGATTGAGATTGAGATATGGGGTAAGAGGGTTAAAACTTTACTAGATTCTGGCAGCGAGAGATCTTGCATTAATGCTAAGTTGAGTGAAGAATTTAGGCCAAGTCAACGCATTGAGGAGATCCCGGTACGCAGTACTTTTATTGTTACTGCTGTGGGTAATAGGTCACAGAGAGTAAGTAAACAAATTGCGGTGCCTGTTAATATTATGTCTGAATGTGTTAGCCAACCTTGTTTGGTGGTTCCTAACCTAGTATACGACATAACTTTGGGTATAGATTGGTTAACAAGGGATAGAGCTAAGATTGATTTCCCTTTAGGTAATGTTTGTTTATCTTGGGGTCAGATAAACCATGAGATGAAGTTAAAGTATTATATAGGCGATAATTATAATAAGCATAAGGTTTGTTTAATAAGTGAAGACACTAATGGTAAACTTGATGAGCGAGAATAATATTTGTGACATTACTGAAATTATCAGTTGCCGAGTAGGAACTATTATATCTGATCCTGTGAGAGATATTGAGCAATCTGTTAAGGAATGTGAGTTAGATGAGGAGAAGAGTACGGTACTTACTTCATTATTAATTAAATATCAGGAGGGTTTTAGTGACAAACCTGGTGTAACACACTTATATCAACATAAATTTGATGTTCATGACAGATCGACATTTCTTGGGCCGAGGTATCCTATTGCCCAAAAATATGCTAGTATGTTGAGGATCAGATAAACATTATGTTGGAATATAACATTATTGAACCTTCGAGTAGTCAGTATCTTAATCCTCTTGTTGTGATTCCGAAGAAGGATGATTCTGTTAAGACTGTGCATTGATGCTAGGCTGTTGAATATGAGAATCCAATCTGACCAGCAGCGTACTGTAACTGTTGAGGAGTTAGTACAACGTTTTGAGGGTATGGAATGGTTTACTACGGTAGATATTTCAGCTTCGTTTTGGCAGATTCCGCTTAGAATAGAAGATAGGCCTCTTACGGCTTTTGCATATAAGAATCGACTGTATCAATTTACTAGGGTACCTTTTGGTACAAAGACTTCTTAGGCTGCACTTACTAGGGCTATGAGTATTGTTCTCGGTAGAGAGACAGGAGATTTTGTGACGAGTTACATAGACGATTTGGTAGTAGCTTCACGTTCATTTGAAGAACATATGAAACATTTAGGGGTGGTTTTGACAAGTTAAGAGAAGGAGGATTCACACTGAAACTTAGTAAGTCTTCATTTTGCGCACATCAGATTATTTTTTGGGACACACCATATCTAATAATGGGGTTAGACCTGAACAATCTATGTTAGATAAGATATACAATACAGTGATACCTCGGAACGTGAAACATCTGAAGTCATTTTTAGGCGTATGTAATTATTTTAGACGTTTTGTTCCTGTGTATTCATCGTTGGTAGAGCCATTTCGGGATTTATTGAAAGGTAAGTCGCAGTGGAAGTGGACTGCAGCTCATGATATGGCTTTTGCGAGGTTGAAGAAAGGTTTTATAGGAGCTGTTATGTTGAGATACCCTAGGTTCAATCGTAAGTTTGTTCTGATGACAGATGGTTCGGAGACTGGTTTGGCAGGTTGTTTATGTCAGGAGGATGACCAGGGCAATGTAGGGATTATCTCGTTAGCAAGTCGGGGACTTAGTCCGATGGAGAAGAGGTATACTATTGCAGAAATAGAATTCTTAGCCATAATCTATTCAATAAGTAAGTTCCGTAAATATATTCTGGGCAATAAGCTAGAGATTAGAACTGATCACCAAGCATTAACTTTTGTGAAGACATGTAAGCTAACAAACAATCGTATGACGAGATGGATCTTAGCATTAAGTGAATATAATTATACTATATGTCACATTAAGGGTAAGGATAATGTGCTTGCGGATTACTTGAGCCGCACAATTCATGGTTGTGATAATGGTATTCCTATTGAAGTGAAGGAAGGCATCTTAATTTGCAATGGCTTTATCCCAGTATATGAGGATGAGAGGTCTAAATTACTGATGTTACTATCAGAACAGGAGAAAGATATGGAATTGTCTGTTATTCTGAACCATTTACGTGAGGAGGAAGCTGGCCAATCTGTTACTTTCGGGAGGTATACTTATATATTAAAAAATGGGTTTGTTAGTCGTAGGAGTAATAATAATGAGTGGAAGGTATGTGTGCCTATGTCACTGCAGGAGGATATGACATGGTATTACCATAAATAGCTGGGATATTTCGGAGCTGGTAAGGTCCTCTACGCTATTCAAACTTTTTAATCTGGAGGCGAATGGGAAGGTACATCAGGAATTTGCTCGCTAAATGTGATTTGTGTCAGTGCAGTAAACATCCTAACAGGTATATGGAAGGACCATGTCAGGCTGTTATTACGGAGAAGCCTGGGGAGTTGCTCTGTGTGGTTCTCTATGGTCCATTAGTGAAAACTCGATACGGATTTCAGTACATTTTGGTAATTCTTGACGCATTCAGTAAATATGTCAAGTTGTATCCCTTGAGTAAGGCCACTGGGAAGGGTTGTGTTATAAAAGTCATATACAAATACATCCCTGAGTTTGGTAAGCCACTCAAGATACTCTCCGACCATGGTAGCCAGTTTACAGCAAAAATCTGGACTACCAAGCTGAAAGAACTGGGTATCCAAGTTGTCTACTCTTCGATTAGATATTCTCAAGGGAATATGGTGGAGAGTGTAATGCGAGAAATTGGGAGAATTTTCAGAGCTTACGTTAATCACAAGCACAATTCATGGTTTTCAAAACTTGACGATGTCGAAAGATGGTTAAATAACACTGCCCATGAGTCTACTGGGTTCTCGCCTTTCGAAATTCATTATGGAAGGAAGCTGTCTGATGAAATAGCAAGGATGTTAGGATTAGTTGAAGGAGAGGGTCAATCTCAGGAGTTAATACTCCAGTTGGTCAGGACTAATTTAGAAAAGGCAGATGTTAGAAGAATTCGCCAACATACGAAGGGGACTCCTGATGAATTTAGTGTTGGTGACAAAGTCTTACTTCGGATTCCGATTCCTTCATCTGCTGAAGCTAACCAGATTAGGAGGTTCTTTCTTTTATATCAGGGTCCATTTACTGTTGTAAAACGAATAGGGAAGTGTGCATATTCGTTGCAGAATCAGGATGGTTCTATTTTGGGAACATATGACATCTATAACTTGAATAAATATGTATCGTAGGACCATTACATCACATGTTCTATAATGGTAGTTTGCCGAGTAAACCTTATATATATAAACTGTCACACAGTGAACATATTGCGCCTCAATACAGCAAAGTCCAATCAGGGCGTATAGAATCATGTGCATCAAATTAGTGAGTGATATATATTATATCTACATGTATAAATGAGTGGCTCCGTATATATATTGATAATATACTGGTTCAGTTTGAAGAAAAGTCAACAGCAATGCTTTCCTCCTCTTGGAGATGTATCGTAACACTTACTGTACATTCTATGATGATATTCAAGGAGGTGATGAGGTATCATTGGGTACTGGAGTACCGTGTGACAAGGTTATGATGAATGAAGGAACCTCAGAAGAGGATGCTCGAGAGAAGATTTGGATGGAGGAGTCCGAGGGTCTCGTTGTGTATGACAGACCTGAAGGAGTTGTGACGGGACATGAGGATCATTATGCCAAGTATCATGTACTTATCTAGAAACTAAAGAAGATTGTCGGAACAGTCAAGCCCGGTGTCATTTTTAGTGCTACAAAAATTGGAGGTGGATTCAGTCCAGAAATTCTTAGTGTTACGGCCACCAAGAATAAGAGGCCTTTGGTGTTTGCCCTGAATAACCGCACTTACTAAGTTGAGTGGTACATGGACTACTTACAAGGAGTAATTTCAATGAATAGCTTGTATATTATCATGCTTTGTTTTGTACATAATTTTGTAATATTTTATGATGAGGAGTGTCCTCACACTAGTTTTAAGTTGTATGCTTTTCTCTCATATGCATGTCGTTCAACCATAGGGGGGCGTTGTGTGACAGATCTTAGATCTGCACAGACACTCCTCATCATTTATAATTATTATTTTAGTCTAACTACGATATGTCATCTTATATCAAGTAATTCACTTTTTCATGTATGGTTGTTTGCGTCATGGTTTCATATATTATGTTAGTTATAAGTAAAAGGGACATGTACGTTTAAATTATGTAATTTTGTTGGAATGTGCAAATTTAGGGATTTTCAATAAGCAGCCAGGCTATGGACTGATGGGCTTAAGTTCATGATGAAGAAAGCATCACTACGGTGTGTTACGTCATTGATATGAAGACATTCCTTTCACTCGGAGTGGTTATATGACAAGAAGGTTTATTGGAAGACTGGATCCGCTGTTACTTAGCAGCTCTCGATGTACTTCAACTATGGCATTAAATAGCGATACGGACCATGTCGAACTAATGCGTTATAGATTGGAAATTGTGTATGATATAGATGGCTGTGTACGAACCTTTTAGTCTATGGAATTACGCATACTTTAGGTTATGTTATCCGTGTCCTTGGTTGGTGTTAGTATTCTATGGAGCTCAATGATATACGATATGGGATAACAGAGGCGAGTTGATTGAAAGTGGATTATTGTAATAGTATACGGAAGATGTACTGCAAGATTACATATTACTTGGAATTAAATCATACCAAATAAAATGGAAATCACTCACTACGGCAATGAAGGTAAAAGCACATACAATTGCACTCATGTCATAGCCCTGGTTAGCTCAACAGAATGTATGATGTAATGCACTTTCTGACTAGTGTTCTCATATTTTAATTGTCGAATATAATTTTGTTTTCTTCCGTCATTCCATTACTGTTATACTTTCATTTATCAACAAATTCACGTCATGCAGTATGTTCCCAAAATTAATGTGATATCGATTAATACAGAATTGCCCCAACCCCCGCAAATTAGGAATCTTGTGTTCTACTTCTTCTATTGATAAATATCACCAATATATATATATATATATGAGCAAGTCACACGCTCCCACTTCAAATCGCGCCCACTATATTTGCTCCCACTTCAAATCGCGCCCACTGTAATCGCGATCACTTTAAATCGCGTCCACGTTTAATAGCGCCTACTACAAACTCTATTATTCTTATTCCTGTGTTAACTTTACTAGAGTTCAGTTTGTGCTTATCAGTCAATATGGAAGTATCAACAACCAGTCACGGTAAGCCATATGCTTATTATAAAGGACACTCATATATCATAAAAATAACAAATAAGGACGGGGTTGTTATTTGGCGCTGTTCAAAGCAACGATCGTAACAGTGTCGAGGAATGCTTAAGACAAAAGACTTTAACATACTTTCTTCAAACAATCATCATTGTAAACTTAATAATGATGCTAGTCTAAAAGTAACGAACCCCCAAACCAAAGCATAAAACCAAGTCCGAGGAAAAGATTCTGCTGCTCAAGATAATATTAACCTCATGTTTAATACAGTAGAACGCACTCGTGCTGATAGCAAGTTGTTTGATGTGAAACCTTTAACACCTCCTCCAAAACCCATGTTGAAGCACTCACCCGCATCTGAAAACCGCTCAACTCTATCAGATGCAACGCAGACCATAAAAGAGTTGGTGGGGGAAGGTGAAAAGGACGGTGATGGTGATAATAATAACATAACTAAGTTAAAGTACTCCAGCACATCTAAAAAAAAGAAGCTTTCAACACTATCAACGGCAACTCAAACCATTCAAGAGACTGCGGACAGAAGTGGAAATGATGAGGATGATGATGACGACAACGACGAAGTTTTTACACCTATGAAACCATCACCGCTTTCCCAGTTTTTGAAAACGCCAGTCGTTGCTCGCCGTGGGAAACCATTCATCAATAATACCTATTGGAACAATCCTAATTATATTAGTAGAACGCCTACAGCTGTTGCGTGACTATAAAAAAAAATCGGCTGGTCATATTGGTTATGAGGAAGAGCTATTAGAAATAGAAGATGAACTTCGTAATGCTGGTATTATTGTGAGATGAGTCAACGTAGCAACATCCGATCCCTTGAAAAATAATTTTCAACAAGTGTTATGTTTAAAATCTATGACAAGCAATCATAAACAGAAAGAGCTGTATTCTGTGTGTGTATCTATTGTAAAAATTAAATTAATAAAAATATGTTATGTGTATTGCTTTTGTTCTTCTTAATTGTTATCTCACCTTCCACTCCTAATGCCTCGTCTTAATACTGCTTCATTTGTTGCCCTATGTAGTTATAACATGAACTAGCCGTGTGCGTTCAATAGTGAGCAACGACTCCTGTTGCGTCCTGAAGGTCGCTAATCAGTGTTTATTTATTATGAATTATGTCGTATTTGTCAATTTAATAATCTGCTGGTTATAGTTGGTCTCTTGACTAGTGTGGTAGTGGCTTCCGCCCTCTAGCGGGAGTGTTGGTATCAGAGTTGTTGTGTTCTAGCAAGCATGGCAACACCATGTTTCAGGCCTCAGCGCCAGTGTTAATAAATATTTATACAGTCCACTTTCATATCAAGAAATTATTATGTGTGTTATTTGAATAACTACCAGGGAGATGTAGCCGACACTACAGCCTATATTTTTGGTCATCCGGAACCGGATTTATTGGATGAAGTTTTGTCAGACGTATCGCATGGCCACGACTTGGATTATTGAGCTAAGTACCTAGATCTGGCAATTATTTATACTATCTATATTTCTGTTATCCTGTCCTATTGTTTGTATTCCCAATCACTTTTACCATGGATGCTACAAATAGAAAAAAGTTGATTACGACGCGCGCAGTTGCCAAAGCCAGTCTCACGCGTCTCGTAAATTATATTGATGATTTCTCTGTAGGCTCTGATATCCAGGGTATAATAATAAGACTGAAAGAATTATCCAACATCCGTGATAAATTTGAATGAGCCCAATCTCAGCTAGAAATGTTTGAAGACTTTGAACTGCATTGCTCAAGACAGGGACTGTTTTGAAACCATGTTCTTTGACGCGGAAGCTAGAATGAATGCATTAGTCATGCCCAGCTCAGGCGTGTGTAATAGTCTTCAGCAAAGTGATCAACATCCTTCTTCAAGCACTAGTGCCAGTATACGTTCAATTAAGCTCCCTACAATTAAGTTACCGTCATTTTCCGGCGACGTAACTCAGTTCAGACACTTTCACGACACATTCGTCAGCCTCATTGTTAATAATGAATCTCTCGACAATATAAAAAGATTCCATTTTTTACTCAGCTCACTAACAGGCGAGGCCCACAATGTCATTGCAAATCTCCCAGTCACAAATGCTAATTTTCAAGTAGCATTCGACAGCATTTGTACTCGCTATAACAATGCACGTTTAATTGCATCTGCTCACATGAAACAATTACTCCGTTTGCCCTCTATGAATAAAGTTTCGGCGAGTGAACTTCGTGCTCTGCTAAATCAAGCCATGAGTAACATGAATGCTATTAAGGCCCTTGAGTTGACGGTCCTGCTAGAAGAATCGTTGATGTCTCAACTGATCTTAAAAAAAACAGAGATGTCAATTTGCAAGGAGTATGAATCTACATTAGACCCTAAAACATTTCCTACGCTTCAACAGCTTTATGAATTCTTAGAAACCAAGTGTAACTCGAATGAAATTATACATTCTAGTCCTCCCGCAAGGCTAAACAACTTGACTAGTAACAGGATCCAAGATTCCTCCAGCCGTAAGCATACTACAGTAGTAAAGCAGTCTTATATGTCAACTGCTTTAAGTTGTATTTACTGCAAATCAATCCTATGCATTATATAAATGTCACGGTTTCACCCGACTTTCTGTCCAAGAGCGCAGAGACATTGTTAAACATAGAAACCTCTGCTTCAATTGTTTGAAATCGGATCATCGGGTAAATACGTGCAAATCTGTTGGCTGTTGTACCTGTGGTAAGTGGCACCATGCTCTTATTCTTCTAGATGTTTCACAACAATCAGAACCTCGTCATTATCAACAAGATGTTTCCCGTAACAATGGTGTAAATGACTGTCGTCGACAATCAGAGTCTATGACTGCTAGTTATTGCACATTAAAGGTAGTACCCAGTAAACAAATCCTCTTTATCTACAGCTCTTGTGAAGGTCAAGGACAGTAACGGTAGACTACAGACATGTGCTGTAGTGGATTCGGGCTCACAATCCTGCTTCATCTCAGAATCGTGTGCACAGCGATTGAAACTTCGTAGAAGGCCCAGTAGGGTACCAATTCAAGGCATAGGTAACACTACTTCGGAAACAAAACATACAATCTCTGTTGAAATCAGTTCATGCTCAAGTAATTTTACGGTGTCAGTTGATTGCCTAGTGCATCCCAAGTGCCCGGGCACTTCATTGATTCTTCAAGCTGGAATTTGCCCACACATCTCCCACTAGCAGACCCTGCATACTCTCAGCCTGGTAAGATTGACATTCTACTCGGTACAGAAGTCTGTTCTTATATTCAGCGGTCGGGTAAATTAACCAGAGACCTCAATCACCCAGTTTTACAGGAAACTGAGTTTGGTTGGATCCTTTCTGGAAGGTACAAGGGTGATGCATCCTGCACCAATATTTCACGGCGGCCGGTGGTCTCATGCTTTGCCAAAACTGACACTGATATCCATACTCAACTCCAAAAATTCTGGGAACTAGAAGAGTTGCACTTGACTCCTAGAACCAGGGATGAAAGGGAATGTGAAGCACATTTTGTTCAGAACACCATTAGAGACTCTTCAGGAAGGTTTGTGGTTCGACTACCATTTCGAGAAGATCCCAAGAAATTAGGCGATTCCTCTCAAATGGCAGCCAAGCGGTTCTATTTACATGAAAGAAAATTGAGTAGAAACCAAAACTTGAAAGAAGACTACACACATTTTATGGATGAATATGAAGATCTGGGTCACATGGAAACAACCCACTCTACTGTTACCCCAGTTTACTACATGCCCCATCACGCTGTTTTCAAGGATTCCAGTTCCACAACAAAGACACGGGTCGTATTTGATTGTTCTGCCAAAACCAGCAGTGGCACATCTTTGAACGATTTACTATTGGTTGGACCTACAATTCAACAGGACCTCTGTTCTGTCGTTGTTAGATTCCGCACTCATCCTATAGCGTTTACTGCTGACATCGCAAAAATGTATCGTCAGATACAAATGGACCTCAGAGATTGTGCCTACCAACGAATCCTGTGGAGAAGGAAGCAGACTGATGCACTACAAGAATACCAACTTAAGACCGTCACCTATGGAATGGCATGTTCTCCATTTCTTGCCACACGTTGCCTACAACATCTTGCCGAAGATGAAGCTCAAACTTACCCGAAGGAATCGGATATGTTATTGAACGATTTTTATGTTGATGATTGCATGTCAAGTTCCCAAACATTGGAGGAAGCACTCCAGACACAGAAAAACCTGATAGACCTGCTTAGTAAGGGCGGATTCTCTCTTCGTAGGCGGTGCAGCAATAGCCCTGAATTGTTACAGAACATTTCACCTGAACTAAGAGAATCCCAACTTCCTCTTCGCCTTGACGATGATATTAAAACACTAGGTCTCTTGTGGCACCCAGTAGCTGACAAGTTCCAAATTGTAAATAACATTAGATCTGCTGTACATGGCCATAGCTTCACTAAACGTTGTGTGCTTTCAGCTATTTCATCTATTTTTGATCCCTTGGGTTTCATTAGCCCCGTTGTAATTCTATGTAAAATGTTCCTCCAAATTCTTTGGCAACAACAACTTACCTGGGACAAACCTCTCTCTCTCCAGAACTTTCACGTTCATGGCAAGAACTCTGCGATCAACTTCCCATGATAGACGCCATAAGCATCAATAGAAGAATTTTGACTGATGGGCCAGTCAACGACATTCAGCTCCATGGATTCTGTGACGCCTCTTAGATGGCTTATGGTTGTTGCATCTACATACGATCAACTAACAAGCAAGGACTCACAACATCAACATTGTTATGCTCCAAGTCAAGAGTCGCCCCCTTGAAGAAAACATCACTCCCTCGCCTAGAACTTTGCGGAGCTCTTTTTCTCGCAAGGCTGTACAAGAAGGTTGTCAGTGCCTTGAATATGAAGTTAAGCAACGTCTATCTTTGGACTGACTCCACTATCGTATTAGCATGGCTGGCTGCGCCATCTACTCGTTGGAAGACCTTTGTAGGGAACAGAGTGTCAGAGATACAAGACGCTACAACAACTGCTGAGTGGTGGCATGTGGCTTCTCTCGACAATCCAGCAGGTATGATTTCACGTGGAGTCTTTCCTGATGGTCTCATTGACAATCAATCATGGTGGGAAGGAACTGCTTGGCTGACTCAACACTCCTCTTCATGGCCCAAATTGTATGTTGTTCCCGCTTCTCAACATGTACTGGACGAGAAATTGAAGACAATATGTCACATTGCAACGAACTGCCAAAATGACATTATTAGTCGTTTCTCTAAGCTGATTCGATTACAACGGGTTGTAGCATACTGCAACAGATTCGTGGCTAATTGTAGAAAAGCTCGCGATGAGAGAGCAACGAATGATCTTTCCCTTCAAGAATTGCAATCAGGATTGCACCAATGCATTAGAATGGCTCAACAAGCTGAATACGCCAAGGAGATTCATCAACTGGAACACAACGTGCCTCTTGATGGTAATAGTAAACTGAAATCATTGAATCCCTTCCTCGACAAGATGCATCTACTCCGCGTTGGAGGTAGACTGCAGCATTCCGATCTTATGTATCAACAGAAGCATCAGATAATTCTACCACCACATCACCTGACAAAGTTAATTGTTGAACATGAACATCAGCGCATGCTTCATGCAGGTTGCCAATTGTTGATTTCGTCACTACGCCAGCAATACTGGATTGTGAAAGGCAGAACTACTGTTCGTCATATATTGTACCATTGTTTGACATGCCATAAGTTAAAGGCAGAAACCACACATCAGCTCATGGGACAACTACCTCGTCCTCTAGTGGAGTCTACTAGACCATTTTCCAATTGTGGCACTGATTTTACTGGACCATTTTACATAAAATCAGGCTCACGCAGGTCTAAGTTAAAGGAAAAGTGTTATGTCGCTGTATTCGTGTTCATGCTAACGAAGGCGGAACACTTGGAGGTAGTCAGCAACATGTCTACTCAGGCATTTCTGGCTGCTCTGAATAGGTTTATTTCGCGTCGTGGAAGACCTCGAAATATCTTCAGTGACAATGGAACAAACTTCGTGGGAGCTGAAGGGAACTGCGAGAAATACAAACCCTTCTCGGGCATGATCAGCTACACGGTGATATAAGAAGTTTCACCATTTCGGAATGCATCAGTTGGCACTTCATACCACCCAGAGCTCCTCACTTTGGTGGTATTTGGGAAGCGAGTGTAAAATCATTTAAGTACCATCTACGACGTACCATGGGCACCATGTGTCTTACATTAGAGGAAATGACAACACTCATTTGTCAAATTGAAGCGTGTTTGAACTCTCGACCCTTAATCCCTCTGTCATGTGATCCCAATGACCCTGAAGCTCTTGCTCCACGTCACTACTTAATTGGCTCTGCCATCACCACCATTCCTCAGTCAGATCTAGGGAATGTTAAGCTTAGCTTGCTGTCAAGGTGGAATATTTTACAGCAGCAGCTCCAACTGTTCTGGCGTAGATGTTCCTGTGACTATCTTCACCATCTCCAGCAAAGATCAAAATGGACTAGTTCCTGCTCGAGTGTGAAACCTGGTGCACTTGTCATCGTCAAGGAGGATAATGTGCCCCCCCCCCCCCCTCAGCTGGAAGTTGGCAGTCATCGAAGAAGTTCATCCAGGCCCAGACGGTTTGGTGCGTGTGGTGACCATCCGAACACCACAAGGTATTTTCAAAAGGCCAATAACAAAACTGTTCTTATTGCCAAAGGATGGTGTTTTATAGTGCTTGATATAGTGTATCACCTTTTTTGTTTCCTTTTATGTATGATTAATGTGTTTTATGAACAATTTTGTGTATTTGAAGAAATTGGACATTTCTTGGCGGCCGGTATGTTGCGTCTTGAAGGTCGCTAATCAGTGTTTATTATGTATTATGTCGTATTTGTCAATGTAATAATCTGCTGGTTATAGTTGGTCTCTTGACTAGTGTGATAGTGGCTTCCACCCTCTAGCGGGAGTATTGGTATCAGAGTTGTTGTGTTCTAGCAAGCATGGCAACACCATGTTTCAGGCCTCAGCGTCAGTGTTAATAAATAATTATACTGTCCACTTTCATATCAAGAAATTATTATGTGTGTTATTTGAAGAACTACCAGGGAGATGTAGCCGACACTACTGTCTACAACTCCAATAATGAAGAACCAATAGATAAATGATTCCTGGATAGTTAATGGTGTATATTTAAAAAAAAAATCGAGTGAGGATTGGAAAGAATGCAGTCATAACCTTAAGTTAAGGATCACCCATGCATTTGCCTGAAATAAAAGTGGTAAGACCACAAAACAATATGACTGAGGTAGGACATGAGTTTATCAAGTCTCAGTTTTCCTCACAAGGCTGAAAGTTACTCTCTGCTCAAGCTAATTTAAGCTACATCTAAGATAATCTGTTTAGCATATTCGTACCTTGACCTACCCTGCAGTTCTTTCCATCATTATGTTTCCTATTTCCATAACAGATTAAAATCCCTAGGAGTGAAACCTAAATCCCTGAAGGTCAAAGTCTACCATGCTAACCAATTAGCCACAGGATGACACTTCGGGGTCTTATCCGATATCGTGACTATTTAAACCCATGTACATGATGTTTCTGGAATCTGTCATTGTGGTGTCTGTTGCAACTTATGTATTTTCTAATTCTGGTAGGGTTGGGAAACAAACATATCTTAGGATCCACTTACTGGTATTCACCACTTAGATTGCTACCTATATATCAAACTTGACGAATAAAGTGTAAGAGATTGAGACATCCTGTTTTCCTGAATAACGTTTCTTGATCATCAACACCATAGAGTTGGTTGTACGTAATTCTCCAATTTCCCAGCGGTTACCAAAGAAAGAAGGGATGCAATAACTATATAATAGTTAGAATATGCTTCATTGCATAGTATGCCTCATTATAGTGCTGTCTTAGGTTTCTATGCATATCTACCGACTTAACCTGTAGGGGTATTTTTTAAAGATCTAACCAGCCTCTGGGTTCACTACCTTACAGAAAACTTGTAACCACCATTCCAGTATTTGTACGGTCTAACCACAAAAAGGACAACTTCTAAGAGTAGCTAACGTTGCTTCCTATTACGTCATATGGTGCTTTGTGACAGGCTTTAGCTTGTCTCTGCATAAAATGACACCTCAGCACTGCTTGCCAAGCGTTGGTTGATATTCCTAAATGTCTTAGTAAGTGTCCTACCTACCTATCTCTCCACTTCTTTAAAAACCGCTAAAAACACATTTTCATTCCTCTTTATTTGATACTCTATCTACCCTTCAGATCTTCATCATTCTCCTGTAACACCACATTTCAAAAGCTTGAATTCTCTTCTTTTCTAATGAGTTCACAGTCCCAGTTTGACTTCCATAAAGCTCCACGCTCCATACAAATGCTATTAAAATAACTTATAATACCTAAATCTATATTTGACATCAATTAATTCCTTTCTGTAGAAATGCTTTTGTTGTTGTTGTCGTTGAATGAGTCTTTTCACTAGTTTAATACAGCTGTCTATACCAGTCCTAAGCTAATTGTTTTAACCTCTCATAGCTAGCTCACCTTACATCCGAGGTAATCCGTTAAACATATTCTAACCTTGGATCATCATCCCTTCTTCCATAACTAAGATTGCTATTCCTTAATGTCTCAGTAAGTGTCTTACCAATCTATCTCTCCTTCGTTAAACAACACTAAAAGCACCTTTTCATTCCTCTTTTGTCTTTACTCCACGCACCCATCTAATATTCATCAGTCTCCTGTAACACCACATTTCAAAAGCATGAATTTTCTACTTTTCATGCGTTAAAATCCGACTTTGACTTCCATAAAAGCTCCATACAAAGGCTTTTAAAATAATTTCTAGTACATAAATCCATATTTATTGTCAATTATTTCTTTTCTGTAGACACTACTCAGCTACCTGTAACAACTTGTAATAGGATTGTTATTGTTTTATAGCAAACTCGCTACCTGTATGCCCCATAAGGTTTACTTACGTAGCCTATAGCATTTGAGAAAACAAAAAAGTGCCCACTATCTTGGATCTTTTTGATCACACCTCATAGGTTTGGTTTAGTTAACATTTAAACTATAAATCATAGAAAGATATATGATGAATGGAACAAAAAGTCTCCCTGTCCTGTATTCCTAGAACAAAACATTTTACTTTTAGATTTTTAAGATATTTATTTTATTTCGGAAAGTAGACTATATATTTTATTACCTAAAAATCGGAGATATTATATGCTACCTTAAACGAAAGGTATCTACCTAGGTATACCCTTCATATTACGCGATTATTATTTATTTAGCGTATGGCTTTCAGGGCCAATAGTGTCTGAAGACATGAATAGCGCGCCAGAGGCTGTATGCAGTCTGAGAGATAACACAGAAGTATTACATTTCTGCTGATAAAGATTCTCACAAACTCGACTTCAGTCCAGTGCAGTGAACCGTTATGGAACTTCGTAGTCATGCAGCCTCGTGTTTTTGTATGTGTAGGTAAAGTTTTGGGACATTTCAGTCATCTGCCTAGTATACTGGCGAGTGTCTAATTCTTGTTGCTCTATTGCATTATTTCGTTTATTAGTCCTGTATGGTTAAAAATTGAAAATAGAGAGGTCATCTGACTTGTGTAGTTAAATATGTAAATGACTAGGGGTATACAGTCATCGGCACCGTATAGTTACGTGTGGTCATCAGCCACGTGTACTTGAATGTGTGAGTTAAATATTTTATACATCTTAAGAGAACTTTTCATAAATTAATTATATTTTTTGCTAATTTACAAAGACCGTGAAACGTGTGCCAGTTGTCAGCGCTGGTTAACTATCATCTGCTGTTATATTATAGTAAGTTAAAAAGCACAGAATGCTGTTAGAAATTGGTATCCTGAGCGTCGAGTCGGAAAAGAACAAGAGTTGACCAAGAGCGATCGGCACGTAAGAGGAGCCCAGCACAAGTAAGTGGAAGCAATTCTATGTTGTTTGTGTCTTAAGTTTTTTGACTGGTTTGACGCCGCTCTCCAAGCCTCTCTGTCCTGAGCTAATCATTTCATCTCTACATACCTACCACACCCTACATCCAAAGCAATCTGTTAAACATTTTCTAACCTTGGTCCACCCCTACAGTTCTTGTCTTCAACCCTTCCTTCCATAACTAAGCTTGCTATTCCTGGGTGGCATGTCTTAGTATGTGTTCTAGCAATCTATCTCTTGTGTTTTGTTAGAATATGCTAATACAAACCTGTGCTATTGTGATAGTTGGAAGAGTGTGTGTACTTGTAATTCAGATGAGGATTGGAAAGGAGGCGTTCAAGGTCTACAGATAAGATATATCCCAGCATTTGCCTGGAGTAGAAGTGGGGAAACCACAGAAAATCTACTGACAGAGGTAGGAACTGAATTCAGGCATAAGCGGGGACAGCCAAGATTGCTATCCACTACACTACTAGGTGGACATGAATATTACAGTAATTGTCGATGTTTCATTTGAGGGGACTTTGACATCGTGATCATTTAGTCCCATGTACTGGACTTGGGGGTGTGTGTTGTCTTATAACCTGTGTCATTGTGATGGCTGTATTAGTGTGTGTATTTGTTATTCAGATAAGGCCTGGGAAGGATGCAGCCAAGGCCTTCAGTTAAGATATATCCAAGCATTTGCATGGAGTAAAAGTGGGAAACCACAGCAAACTATTTCCAAAATGGTTGAGGTAGAAATCAAAACCCAGCTCCTGTAAGTTTTGCCTCACAAGGCTGAGTGTACCCCGTTCCACTCCTGAGACCAGACTTAAATGTCTTGGTAATGCGGTGATTCAAATTCAGGCCTACGCGGAGACAGCCAAGATTGCTAGCCACAACACCACTAGGTGGACATGAATATTACAAAAATTGTCGATGTTTCATTTGAGGGTACTTTGACATCGTGATCATTTAGTCCCATGTACTGGAGTTGGGGGTGTGTGTTGTCTGATAATCTGTGCCATTGTGATGGCTGTATTAGTGTGTGTATTTGTAATCCAGATATAGCCTGGGAAGGATGCAGCCAAGAATGCTAGCCACTACACCAAGAGATGTTTGGTTGGTTCTTAAGTTTAGGGGCTGCGACAACGCGGTCATGTAGCCCCGTGTACTTTGGGTGTGTGTAGAATCTGTCTGATAACCGGTGTTAATTCTGATGACTGTATTAGTGTATGTTATCTGTTGTTTTAATTCAAGTAGGGACTGCAGACTTTTGAATTTTTCAATTAGTTCCTACTTTTGCCGCCAAACGCCACCGTCAACGACTACTAGTTCAGAACTTAGCTACTAGACGCCACCGAAGTCGGCTCTTGGCAACGAACGTAGGCACCTAAGAGCGTTTTTTACATTCTTAACCAGTACAATTTAGCTTCTCACAGGTGTAATTAGTGGAAGGTTCTTTAACATGCCATAAATCTATGACATGGGACCGCCGGCTTTACTTCCCCTCCGAAGGAAGGCATACTGAGGGATTTTTAACGCTCTTAAACAATCCGACGACTTCGGCCGGATTTGAACCCGCGATCTTGGGCATAGAAACTCAGCATGCTACTGACTACGCCACCGAAGCCGCCTCACGGATGTCTTTAGATTCCAAACGAAGTAGTTACGTAAGAAAGTCAAACTTTTTACTTAACTCCTCACAAGCAGATCCGCGACTCCGTAGTTCTGTAATTAGTCTATCTAGAATGACGTTAAAAACGGTAACTCAGAATTTGTCCCTGTCAGAGAGTTCGGTCTCGTTTCCTTTTACTTCGTCGAACTGGAATTTACGCTTACGTTTCCTGTGCATGTCATATGCACAGCTATTTTAACCGGATTTTTCAATAACGTTTGACCTATAATGATCAAAGGTACAGGGTTTCTTTTGTTGTTCTAGGCAGGGGCGTATATAGCGGGGGAGCTGTGGGGGCTCCAGCCCCTCCCGAAAAAAGCCAATAAAAATTTAGAAAGTGTTGCTTTAGTAAGAGCATAAAATAATTGTAAATTTGGTTGTACCCTAATCTCAACTTATTGGCTAAGTTATAAATAATATTAAGATTGAAATTAGACTAACTCGTGGTGTAGTGGCTAACATTCTTGGCTGTTGTCCCCGAGGTCCGAATTCGATTCCCGGCTCTGCCAAGAAATTGTAATTTTAGTCTGAGGGCTGGAACGGGGTACACTCAGCCTTGTGAGGCAAAACTGTGCATTCCACAGTACGGTACTTTTGAGAAATAAATTATCAACTAGTAAAAAAATAAAAAATAAAACTCTTTACCTTTCTGCTTAGTAAATTGACCAATATTTAGATATTTGCCATTCATACTCCATAAGCCATAATAGAAAATGCATTACAACGTTTTTGTATTGCCAGTAATTGTAGACTATATAAACTTTGAAACTTATCTAAAATAATCACACAAAGTTACTCGTATATGCTCTAAGATATTGGTTGATATTTCTGAGAATACTCAATTTTCCCGGATAGTCAGCACCCCCCCCCCCCCCCCCGAAAAAATTGTATATACGCCCCTGGTTCTAGGTATGTTACCAAAGACTGATACAGTTCAACGATCGTACCCAGGTCGATGTTAACAGATTGGAGAGATCTGCTTACTTTGTTGAACCTTTCCAAGAAGTCATTCCAGAGAAGTGACGCACGGAGCCTATAGAATGGACTGCCTGCGCGTGGCCTGGCAATGCTAGGCGTGGATACTGCAGGCGAGAGAGAGGGGGAACGAAGAGGCCTAATTCTAGCTTTGTTGCGCGAAGGGCTGTAAGTTTTGGCAAAATGTAGTAAAAATATTTATTGTAATATTATTTTCGATTAAGCATTTTGATAAGGCAAGCCAGGCTTTTGAGCCTATGTAAAGATTCCACCACCGGGGCCCCTAGGCTGACTGGGCCCCTTGTAGGCCTAGGCAGAAATCCGGCACTGGGTACATATTATCGCAAGCCAGGAGTGTTTTTTACCATCTGCACGGAAATGGATTCGTCGCTACATCAACCGGATACCGTCATCTGAAACTGTAAGCTAGAACGTTACATTATTCTTTCTTGTTGTCATGAACTTTGCAAGACCTTTTATTCAACCCCCTCTGAGCACAATTTTTCTCCGCACCTTTCCAATACCAGTTTTCTGTACGTGTCATCTGCCAACGTAATTACATAATTTTGGACCTGAGTCCACTATTTTGTCAAACTTCAGATTATGAAGAAATTTGATGGTTAAATTGTATTATTTATGGAATAGGACACCATCATCTAGCCCACGAGTGACTTACGAAAGAAATCGAGACAGCTGCTACTTTTGTTTTGAACGACGATTTTATGGAGTCGCTACATTTTCATGTTCGGGATTTTGGAACATTTAACACTGGTTGTGGTTGCACTTGAGTTATTTGTTTGATTACTAAATAATTGAAATTTAGATTGGTAATAATAATAATAATAATAATAATAATAATAATAATAATAATAATAATTCTGTACCAGAATCTTTAAGTCGGTCGCAAATTTTGAGCCAATAAATGACGGATTATCCATATTAACAATCAAATGCGCCAACAAAACCTACAGCCTAGTTGAAGCACATGCCCCAACAAATGACAAGAACAGATCTGACCCGGACGAAGTGGATAACTTTTGGGACCTACTGGATGAAAAGCTTGACAAAATTCCTAAACACCATGTTAAACTTCCTATGGGGGACTTCAATGCTCAACTTGGTCGAGAACACAAGTATAGGAAAATCATTGGAAACTATCCTGCCCACAAAAGAACCAATCAAAATGGTGAGAGATTGGTCTCCATTTGCGAAAACCATAACTTGCAGATCATGTCGACACACTTTCGCCATCTTCTCAGAAAGCAGACAACATGGCTATCTCCTGTCGACGCCATCGGAGAGTTCCAAATAGATCACGTCGCGATTTCTCGGAAAAACAGTCCTGAGATTATGAATGTTAAGGTTAAAAAGGCATAAACGTGGCCTCAGACCACTACATGTCCATAATTAAATTCAAATCGGTCCCTGCAAACACCAACAAGACGCCCAAACAAATTATTCGCTTTGACACTGATAAACTCAAACAGAATGTAACTGCGTTCCAAGAAAAGGCTCGACTGTGACTTTAACAACACAAAAAACCGCCTGATCGAGGCTGCCAAGGAGAAACATGCCTGGTGGAATGCTTCATGTGTTTCAGTTCTCAAGAAAAGGAGCGATGTATGGAAACAATATTAATCAACAAAATCGCAAACTGATTGGGAAACCTACAAAGCCCAACGAACCCAGACAGCTAAAGTGATCCGAGCTGAGAAACGTAAGTATGAAAAGTCACTTATTGAGAAGATCGACCAAGACTTTAAAAGAAACACCACCAGAGAATACTACGGAACGTTCAAAAGGAAACTTACGGGTTATAAACCTCCGTCGTTATGCTTTCAGCAGAAGGACGGTACACTGGCGACCTCAAATGAAGAAAATTGTACCATCCTAGCTGATTACTTTAAGAACTTACTAAATTGCGATCAACCCAAAAATCCCATCAAGACCGAGGAACCCATTCGCAGATCAGAATCGAGACCACCCAACAAAGATAAATGAAGCGTCACATTGCTCGACTAAAAACCGACAAAGCGTCTGGGGAAGACTGTAGTTGCAGAACTTTGTAAATATTCCCCTGAAGAAGCAGTTGAAATCTTGCAAAGCAAATAGAACAAATTTGGAAAAAAGAAATTTTACCAGAAGATTGGAAAACGGCCTTTATCTATCCATTACACAAGAAAGGCAGCATGAAAAACGTCAACAACTAAAGAGGAATATCCCTCCTGTCGGTAACCTACAAAATTCTCTCACTTGCTATCCTGGAGCGATTAGAAGCCGAAGTCGAGCATCAAATAGGAGAATACCAAGGGGGATTCAGAAAGTGTCGTTCAACTGCCGAACTTATCCATAGCCTCAAAACGATCATTAGATATTGCAATCTCAGGTCCAAATCGTACGTATCAGTCTTTGTGGACTTTAAGAAGGCTTACGATTCGATAGACCACGAAGTTCTGTTGAACATCCTCAACGAATTCGGGGTTGGCCTGAAATTTCTGGTATTAATTAGACCCAAATTAACTAAAACAAAATCCAAAGTAAAGTTCCTGGGATGTCTGTCGGATTCCTTTGAGATCAAAACGGGAGTCAGACAAGGTGACGGGCTCTCTCCAATGCTTTTCAACTGCGTTCTTGAAAAAGTCATTCGGACCTGGCGAACAAAATTATTAGACACTGAGTATAGCCCTCTGAGAATGGGAGCAAAATCCAAGGGGCTCATAGTCGACTGTCTAGCATTCGCTGATGACATCGCCATTTTGTCGAACGACGTTGAAACTGCTAGGATGCAAATAGACCTTTTAAAAGAAATCGCTGAACAAACTGGCTTGCAGATATCATTCGAAAAAAACAGAAGTAATGACTAACATCAAAGATGCCCCAGCAAAACTGCAGACAAAATACAGGAAGATCAACAGAGTGGAAAAATTTAAGTACATGGGAGAGATTATCATGAAAAGTGGACTGGACAAAGAAGCACTCAAGGAACGAGTACGCAAACTCGAAATAGTCTATCAAACATCGCGCTCAATATACAGTACAGCAAAAAATGCCTGTCCAAAAATACTAAACTACGTCATTATGAAACTGTTCTGAAACCAGTAGCTATGTATGCAGCCGAAACCCTATCCCTAAATGCCAATAAAGGACTCCCTGAAGACCTGGAGAAAAAAGAGCGCAAAATCGTCAGAGGTATAATGGGATCACATTACAAGAATGGCATCCACTATAAAAAAAATCCAACAAAGAAGTCTACAGTGAAATAGAGAAAATTTCAGAAACGATCCATAAAAGGCGGGCACGGTATTACGGTCATCTCAAACAAATGAACGGAAACAGGCTGACTAAACATATTTTTCATTTCTTTGACTCCAAACCCAAAACCACAATGCCCTGGTTTATGAATACCAAAGACGACCTCAAAATGCTGCATCTAAAACCCGACAACGCCTTCAATAGAGATCTCTTCCGCAAAAAGATACTGACTAATGGGCTAACCCGAGACGAGACACCGAACCCGAAAAAAAGACAAGGTACCACCGACAGTGGAGCGCAAGATGGCCCACTCACAGAGAATGAGGGAATTCTGGGCTCAGAGGAAAGCGAAACAAATTGCCAAGTGTAGCAAGACTTAACGTGGTCCTAGATGGCCTCAACGAAATATATCTTCTTTTTATATATAAAAGTGAAAGTCTGTATGTATGTATTGAACCCATGTACCATTGGTTCAAGGGGTCGAATCCATGTATTATGGTAAAAAGAAGGAAGGAAATATACAGTCTTCAGAGGAACATAGAAAGATTTTATACAGGAGGGCGAGCATAACGTTGTGCAAGAAGTAAGGGTCCAGATGGCCAGGAAATGATATCACGCATGACGCACCGATAGGAGCCGATCATGGCTATAATTAGAACGAGTGGAACTTTCCGTTCGGAGTGACTGCGAGCATGTTTTGGAAATTGATCTTACGTTGCAGTAAATTGGCATCGTCGCAGTTGTGCAAGAAGAAGAATAATTAGATTTAAAGCACTTGCGAGCATATAATTAACTAAAGAAATACATCATTGTGAATCATTTCGGAATAGAGATTTTTGTGTGGAGAAAAATATTTTAATAATTGCCTAGGAAAGAAGTGCATACGTGGCCATACGTCATAAAAAGTTCCCCGAGACCCGAGATGGAGGGGATTAAAAATCAACCTCAACACCCACGTACCTCAAGAGTAAATTTCATTTAATATCTCGGAATTGTACGATCGATTTTCACGTACAAAGAAATCAGTTTACGTTTAGAAAACAAGCTTTCCAGAGATATAATTTCCAAATGTGTGCGACCATTACTTCAAAAGTTGGTTCTGAAAAAGAAAAGAAATTTATCTTTTTGTCGCCGATTTGTATAAAAGCCCTGTCCGTGCCAGGCAAACCATGCAGTACTTACTAGACCTCGAGAGGTCGTGATACTCTGTATCACCAACGTGCACCCGTAGGGAGTGGCCGAGAAGTATCATCATAGTATCGCCGTGTGAAGACTTAGGAAAATCCTAGTACAGGATTTAGTTCCGCCAGTATCAGTCTTATAGTGAAAGTTCCGTATTACAGTCAAAATAGGCTGCGAACTTAAAAGAACAGGCGATAGGTCTTAAAATAACAGTTTAGTAAAACGACTGAAAGTATCGTAACGCTTGAAGTACCAACGATAGAGAAACGAACAGTTCTATTAAAAGTTAAAGAACCCGATCAGGGTCAGACGAAATAAGTGCCGCCTAGTATTCTGAATAAGATAGGGTCTAGAGCGAAGAATATAATAAGAGGAAATTTAATCCAAGATATTGTCTCATTGGAGACAAACGAACAGTAAGAGCATTAAGCTACGAAACTAAGGAAGAGCAGTAAATGCTAGAGAATCATAGGTCACCGAGAAAATATTCGAGAGACCGTAAATAGGACAGACTGTATCTAGACTAACTAAATAGTGTCTAGAAAGAAACGACTTCGAGCTAGTAAAAATAAAAGCCGAATAGTCAGGAAACCGGATCTGAAGAATTACCGTTCCAGGGAGGGGTAGATTGATCGAGACTTTCAACTTCTTACCAGATAGGGAGCCGACATCTAAGAGTTTCACCCTTGGAAACGGGAAGCAAGAAATCACGTATGCAAGGCCTAATCAAAGCCTCAGTGATTAGAAGCAGTGTAATGTAAATATAGAAAATTTGTTTTAGTATAGTAATTTTCAGTGAATTTATTTGTGTATAATAGAAGAATACAGAATTGTATTCAAAATGTTACCAGTGTTTAAGGTATATAAGTTATATGTGTGTCAAGAAATGTCAGTGTGTGACATGGAAATGATCAAGATGGCTTAAACACATTAAGTGGGCGAAATGAAACATCGTTGGAAAATACGGTCGGGGACCGTCCTATCATGTGAGTAACCATTTCATTATGTTATGTGTTGGGGAATATTTGTGTACAATCCACCTGAGAATGAGAAATAGGGATGTTTTTGAATAACAAATAACAGAATAAGAGCGCGATCTGAACAAATACAAATTGAGAAAGTATAAAATGATTATGTGAAGTGAATAAATCCATTAGGGGAAATGTATGAAATAAAATATGTGTATTTGATAAATGATTTAATGATATGAAAGCAAGCGTAATAATAATAATAACAATTATATAAATGAAGATTAAGTTGAATTATATGAAAGTAGTAGCTTTTGAGCTCCTGTAAAAGAATAAATACATGTTATGAATACATGTTCTTAAAGTATAGCGATTATTGCCACGGGAGAGGATTAATATAAAAATTGAGATGTAGATCAAAGGTTGATTTTGAATTTATCAGTTCTTTGGAAGACACTTGGCCGTAAAGTAATGTATAGCGCATGTCGCGCATTGAAGTAATTTGTCACGCTAGGAAGGCGTTGAACCTAAATATACTTGGTAAATTAATTATGAAGGGCAGTTGATTGCGGTAATTGAGCTATGATAAGTCCTCCATATTGTGATGTGATCACGAGGCCGTTGTGTGTATTTTATAAAAGGGTGCTATTTATTGTATTATGAGCGCAGATTAGACAAAGGTCGCCCTAAGTCGCAAATTTTGTATAATTCCTCCAGTATGGGATATGGTTCCCGAGGCAGTGAAAGAATCGAACCCAGGTTCGTCTGTGTGAAGCCCCTAAATATTGTTGTTGTATTGAATTATTCTTACCCACCAATGAGGACACTTCATAATTAATAAATGCCAAGGTTACGAGAGTGGTCTATGAACCTAAATAATGTTGTTAAAATAAAGGAATGAAAAGCCAGGTCTGTTCAAAGAACTGCGTATAAGAAATAGCTGTTTAAAGCAGAGTGTAGCCCGTCTCTGTGGGTGAGACTTGGGGTCCTGCTCCCGGACAATAAATCACGCTGAGTGGTACGGTCCGACCCTTACTATTAACGGAAGTGCGGTAGGTCGGGTGACCGTCTGTTTGAAGTAATAATACACCATGAGTGTTTAGAGGTTGTTAATGACCCGGGATTCGAACCGAGGTTCTTGTAGATGAAAGATACCGCTTGCAAGTTCAGATCGTTGCTTTCTTATGAGATAATGGTCTTTTAAGACAAATAATAATAAATCCCTAATACAATGTTATATGATGTAGGAATTCACGAGTTCAGTGAAGACAATTAGATTTCGGGAGTGATCATAATTTTTGACATGTTCAAGTAGTCTTCTCTAACTCGGGAGTACACAAGTGTTTTCCCAATCACTGTAGTGAATTTGTTAACTTGAGAGAGGTGGTAACATAAGAACATTGTGAAAAGCCCAAAAGTAAGTGAAGGAATAACAGTACTTTAATAAGAAGTATATATTGTTTTAATTATAAGATACTCATATAATAGGAAGTGAGGTGTTGTAAAAGAATAACACAGAGTATGTAAAAGTATCGAGCCTATTGGAGCTCTTGATTTTATGGAATTTTAAAGGGATACTTTATGGAAGTGAAAATAAATGTAAGTTTCTTGGTTTATAGGAAACCATTTATTATGATTTAACTTTGTTTGTTTATGTATTCCTTGTTTATTCTGAACAAGTTAGAAGTATTGGTCAGTATTTTATTTGTTTAATTTGTTGTAGCGCCAGATATTTGGTTAATCAAATGTTTTATATTAGGAGTTGATTTTGTTTATTTATTTTTGAAAGTGTATCCTCTATTTAATCCAAAATATGTAAGTCACAGAGTGGGAGAACTTACCATAACCCCGAAAATCCCGATTTGAGCATTGCTGGCATACTGTGATTTGCATATTCCATGCTGGAAGGACACAGTATGTATGTGGGTGGGTGGGTGGGTGGGTATGTGGGTGGATTTGTTCCGTATACAAATCTACACCGTTCCGCCAATCTCAACCAAATTTTGTATACACGTAGTTTAGGACCCAGAAGGAACGGCTACCTACATGAATTTTCGATAGTCTTTCTCATTCTTCTGATTTCGGCCCTTTTGCACTCGAGCAAAGGCTAATAAATTCATGAAATATACTCATGAAGGAATGGCAAGGCAGATCGTTTCCATGGCAACATAGCTCAAGTCGAGACACGGCCGACTGGATGCCAGTTGCGCTTTGCACTACCGGTATAGAAAATAAGGTACTTTACATGAAATCCCGTTAGTTACTCAACTAACGGTCAACCCAGTATAGCATAACAAAGTTATTTAGTTAGTTAGTTATTGTTGTTTTAAGGGACGGAACTTAGCATAACAAAGACTTGACACTATTTGTAAGTATCATTTCCGCAATATGAAAATGCAAATTATTTCACAAAATAATATAATAATAATATAATAATAATAACCCCTGGCACTACAGCCCATGAAAGGCCTAGGCCTACCAAGCGACCGCTGCCCAGCCATTTAGCCTTCAGATATTGGGGTGATGCGTGATCAGCGCATCGGATCCCCTCGACCGTTAATCTTGGTTTTCGTGATTGGGGCATTGCCTCACTGTCAGACAGCTACTCAATTGTGCTCACGAGGCTGAGTGCAACCCGTTCCAGCCCTCACGTCAGTTTCTAAAATCCTTGACGGAGCCGGGAATCGAACCCGGGGCCTCTGGGTGAGAGGTAGGCACGCTACCCCATCACCACGTGGCCGGCCACAAAATACAACAGCGTGATAATAAATGACAGAAACTAAACATACCTTCGCAGCTTATTAAAATAGTATTCCATTAGGTTCACTCGATTTACCGTATATAAAACTTAATAAACTTTCCTGCTGAGAGGTTAGTACAGAAGTTATTTGGAAGCAACCGTTATTTGGGCTTCCGCAATAATATTCGTAATCGGTGATATCAATTTCTCTGCAATGACGCTGGGAAGACCGCTACTGCAGTCAGGTTAATGAGTGGAGAGGATAACAGTTCTGAGAAATGCATTCCAAACATTTCATACAATAAATTCTTCCACTGTGAATACAACTTAAACCAGACTTTCAGTTTTCATTGTCGAAAAAGATATTGCTGAAATTGTAATTTGATGATGATTGTTGATGTTAAAGGGCCTAACATGGAGGCTATAGACCTCTTAATTCTTTGGGATGAAAATGAAGAATGATGATAAAATGAACACTACAACTAAAAATAACTACAACTTACAACCAAATTACGGCTCTTCATTAATTATACACGGATTGGTGAAGTATTTATATTCCATGTCTGCCATTTCAAGCTTTTGACCTATCTTACGAAATACTTTAGGGGCTAAAGAAGAAGCCCAATGTGTTTTCAATCAGTGCATCTCATTTGACATTATACTGGGATTATTTACTTTAACAAGGTGAGATAGATTAGTTTTGGGGGCTGCGACATCGCGGTCATGCAGCCCCGTGTACTTTGGATGTGTGTAGAATCTGCCTGATAACCGGTGTTATTTGTGATGGCTGTATTATTGTGTGTTATATGTAATTCAGGTAAGGACTACAAGTAGTTCCTACTTTTTCTACCAAATGCTACCGTCAACGACACCTAGCTGCAAACTTGGCTAATAGATACTCCCGCAACCATACGGTGACCGTTGGAACTTAATAGCGTTAATCAAATTTTACTTTCACACGAGTGTAGTTAGTGGGAGGTTCTTTTACATCACATAAATCTATATCATATGGCATGGGCCCACCGGCTTTACTTCCCCTCCGAAAGAAGGCATACTGAGGGATTTTTAACGCTCTTCAAAACTCCCAATGACTTCGGCCGGGTTTGAACCCGTGACCTTGGGCATAGAAGCTCAGCATGCTACCAAATACGCCACCAAAGCCGCCCAATATGAGATATTAGGCATGTAAATACAGCAATACTATTTCCGAATGTGCAGCTATAGTAGAGTACACACTGCCTCATGTACATGAATAAGCCACTTCTCATTAATCACACCATTTGTGCGGGGTTAAAAATCGTAAGTATATTTGACTCCAGATTGATGACTTTATATTCCAAATATTGAATAATTTAAATATTGTTTCCTTTCAAAAAGGTAGATGCAACAATTTAAAAAAGAAAGAGAACTATGTGAACAAGACGTCTAAATTACACCCATTACAAAAAAAAACTATCAGGAAAGTACTGTAATTGTGAGACTACGTCCTTGAGAACTGTGTTTTGTTATTGATGCATTCTCTACTACGTTATTGTACTCCACAGTACCTTTCGCCTAGATTTACAGTGAGTTAATATTGCACTTGATTAACTTCAGAGCCCAGGAGAACAATGTTTTAAACTCACATAGGGGCAAAGTGAATATACCTTGCGTAATATATTGGCATGTATCTTTCTATAACATGTAAATACACCTCTCGGGCAACGCCGGGTAAAATAGCTAGTATATAATAAAATCCAGGTTTATCGAATCCGATTTTTCCTTGATAATCATAATAATAATTTTGGTAATTACGATTTTTGGTATAATCTTAATAATAACCATAAATCAGCCTACTATAAACTTAAAAATAGTAACCTCTGTAATTATTATAATTTTGAATTATAATAATAATAATAACCTGAGGAATAATGATGTCTGTAAATAATAATAATTTACCATGATTAGGATGAAATGTTTCATAAATAAATATTTATTGTGATATAAAAAATAAACGTTGAACGATAATTTGAGAATCATTAAAATGTATTGTCGATGATTAATGTCAATCGACGATGAGTGAAATAAATTCGTAAACTTTTTGAGGTGAACATCAGTTAGTGATGATGATAATGACAGGTGTATGGAGACTTGATGGTGATCAATGATGGTTAGCCATATTAATGGTGATTAATTGTAATTAATTATAATTTTTTGATAATGACCAGGGAACGGATTTATATGTAATTACATATCTCTTTGTGAAGCTAAACTTAATTATATTTTGTATTATCTTTACAAATCATGGTGTGTAGAGTTGAAAAATGGAGTATTTATTTTACATATTTTTCCATATTTTGGAGTTTAGCACATAACGTTCCATATTCTTAGTCATTAAGGTCAATACAGTCCATATTTCGGCAAAAAAGTATTAAATTCTATTAAATTAGCAGTCCTGTCAATAATGGAGAAACATTTAATATTTTAACAGGGGTGCAACTCATCATCATGCCTGTCCACGTCTGAGTTGATAAGGTAAGGTGATAAACGGCGTGGTGAAAGAGATGAGTGAACCCGGAAGAGGTGAGATCAGCTGATCATCAGAATCGCACAAAACATCGACTATGTCTGTCCCATAATTTTGTTACTCAGCAAATCCCATTCATGGACGATATGCCAGTAGTTTCCGGATTATTTCGTAATTCGGGCATTCCCCTTGATGGCGCAATACCTCCATCTACTGTAGTTCCTACCAGTGATTCACAGTTTGAATTAGCAGTGAGACGGATCGTAGTGTTCTTGTACGTACCGCTATGTCTACAAGTGCAGTGTTTTCAGTTGCCTATTGACATTCATTGAAGACATTAACATTGTTACAAGATGCCTAAAGTAGCACAGTCAACCAGTTTAAAATTAAAATGTTACGTAACAGAATTTAATGAAGATGGTTTATCAACTGACAGTAAGGTATAATTTGGTAATTTGTGTCAATGTTCAGTGGCATCTACTCAAAGGTTCTTGGTGCAACAACACATTTCAAACAGTAAACATCAGACTAACAAACTACGAAATTCCAAGCTGAGACAGTTGTTTCTGACACAACTATCAACTTCGAGTGTAACCTCCTAGTTCAACACCTATCTCTGCCGCGCTCTCATCTCTGCTGACATCCCTCTCTTCAAACTGAATAATCAGTACTTCAGGGAATTCCTCGTGAAATATACTAACCGAACTATCCCGGATGAGTCAACGTTCAGAAAAACCTATGTTTCAGCCATATACGATGAAACTGTTCAGAAGATAATGTAACAGGCTCTCATCCCCCCCCCCTTTCTCTTGTGATTACCCAAGATGTGGTAATAATAATAATAATATCAGCGTATTTCAAAATAATTAATCACATGACATTACCATGCCAAAAATTAATAATGAAAAATACATGAAAGGGCTGATTTAATTTCTCGCTAGGTCAGCCGAGTTCACAGCAAATAAAACCTAGGAGTGAATGTTCCAAATTTTCGTGGTATCCAAGAACACCCCGATTTGAATTAGGAGAAAAAAACAGGCGGGACGAAGCATGTGTCAAGACCAGCTTGTTGAATGGAAAGCTGGGCGTACTCAGAAAGACCGATAATTCTAATCTTGCCACACATGGTGAAGGGAAGAGAAACAATCTTCCTACTGACTGCCGTCAATAAAAAAACAACATCTCAATAACAAAATATAATGAAAATCAAAAGATACAATTAAATCATGATTAGATTACAACTAAAACCCTAAACCGCTTAACTTAGGCTTATATTTAAAGGTAATGCAAGTTACGGATAATACTGTGAATAAAATAAAAGTCAGACATTGCCCAGTTGGCAAAATTACTTTTCCCCATCATACGATTAATAGAATTACAGAATTGAGGGTAGTTTCATCCGCAAGGATACAAGGAAAATAAACAACATGAAATTTAGGCCTGGTGCCGTTTCACAAACAAATTGCATAAAGCAACAAACGCGTTCCTTAGTGAACGAAAGCAAAATATACTTATTAACTAACAATCGTAATTCTAGAAATATCAGTCCAGAAACGCCATTCGACACATGGCATGTAAAATTCATAGTCAAATGACACAGTTTAATGTTCCACCGAACGGTTGCCCCTTCTAACACAAAAAGGTTCATACCACCTGGTGTATTTCAGCCCTCCGGAGAACTGCCCTCAGTTCCCCGGAGGCGATCGCTTAAGAGCCCTTCCGTCAGCAAGGTTCCTCTGGTACTGTTCTCCCAGCCACAGAGCGCACGCCTGTATATTCCAGCGTACCCCCCACCACAACCCTCCAGTAGTACCAACTGCGACCCGTGGCACAACCGGCCAAAACAAAGCCAGAGTTCAAGGTCTTGAGTGGGTACTATAGAATATCTCCCCACACAGGTTACTGCCTAGAAACCTTCCAGGAGCTGAGGCGTTACACCATGTTCTTGCAAGGGTGTTCTTAGAATAAGGGCTTGACGAATGTAGCTGACAAGAAATGTTGCTTTTCCAATGTTTGCAGACACAAAGCTCGATTTATCTCCCTTTACAAGTGTCTATCAATGATAAGCCTATGAGTGACAGGACACACCAAGGCACAAATCCTGGCAGAAAGGCTTGGCGAATGAAACTGACAGGAAATGTTCACCTTTCAAAAGTTCACGGATCAAAGCTTGACTTATCCCTCTTTTCCATTTACGATAAACCTTTAGGTGACAGCACACACAAGGGCACAAATCCTGGCAGAAAGGGCTAGGCGATCCCATTTCACCAGTAGCCAGGCGCCAGCTTGGTGAATGGAATACTCAGAAGAAGGCCTGGTGTATGCTCTCATGATAATCCGGCCAGACGTGGAGCTCTTGCTGCGTCTCGAAGATAAGATGAACATGTACCGATTTGCAAAATTGGTACATCCTCCTCCTCCAAAGGAAGACGATGGGGAGATGATGAACAGGGTGATGGTGTCCAGCTGGTCTCTTGGCAGCTGAAGAGGCTACTTCAATCTCCGCCAGCGGACCTTGAAGTAGATCTCCTCGGGTAAAATGATGCCATGGGACCTAGATGGTACCTCCAAACTGGGCCCAGATTGGTAGTACACGTCCCACATAGTGACCACTGAAACACACATCAGAACAGCAGCGTATGGTCCAAATACAGTTCCCTTAGAGGGAACAATCGTTCCAGGCCAGTCAACCAGCCCATAACAGCTGAAGTTATCCCAGGAAGGATAAAAAAAACATCACACGAAGCATTAGTGTGCCATCGAAGTTCACTTAAGAGTCTTTCAAATCACAAGGGATACTTGATGCTTCAAACAAGGTTCTGCGCAAAGAGATAGTGTCCAGGGCATAATTAAAGGTCCACTGAAGTATGAAAAACACACGAAAGGGGCAACCAACTATACGATATGACTGACGTTAACAAGCTTAATTGAAAGTTCACTACAATACTTAGCAAGAATAACTAAATCAACTTATATCAATCAATTTTTGACTAAAACATCCAGAAACCATAATATTTACAAAATTTCAGATATTTTCCCACCGAAATTCCCTGAAATTTTTATGGGCAACACCATCAAAATAGAAATAAAGCAAGGGGGAACTCACTGGTACCCTTCCAAAACAGGTAAACATACTCAAAAATGAATTTACATTAACTTTGATGGCCTCACGCAGTACCGTAGGAAAATAGAACACATTTAGGAACACCAAAACATTTTAAAACAAACACAACATACCATAATCAAACCATATGGATCGTCTCAGGTATGTGACACATATAAAAACATAATGAATATCGAAAGCCACTGTCTCATTTCACCAGTCGCTGCCCCTAACCGTCCACGGTGGCCATCCGACGAACGACAGAAAACAGCAACACCTTCCACGAGAACAATAACCAAATGGGGAGACCACGCTAAACAATAGACACCACGATCCAACCAATTCACACACAAGCTCCTAACCAAATTTCACCAAATAACTTCATCGCTACTCGCCAACGCATCCTAACAGTCTACAAACTCCCAAGAGTTCCTGTAGGATGACCAACCGAACTCAGGACACTAAGGTGATCACACCTATCCTGAGAACCAACTTACCACAGTTACACCAAATGTTCAAAATTAAAACATCTTCTCAAAATCAAGACGCCATCTTCTAGGCACGGAACCCAACCAATATCAAACCAACAACAACTACGAGCCCGGTGCAGAGACTACACTAATTCTACACCCAAAGCACGTAGCTCAGCAGAATTAGACACAAATTCAAGTTGGTACCAACCAATTTTCAAGACATACCTAAACGAACGTGGCTCCACCATTTAAAAAAACACACAAATTACTTATAACGTTTACTCCCACACAGACAACAAACCACTTCCATGGTCCCATACACAAATCTACCTCACTACAACGAACACCCATAGGTGTCATGTGACACATTTCTACAAGCACAAGGTGATTAATATCCTCAAAACTTCAGATTCTCTAACCTAGCGGTCCTCGACATGCCACAGCATGCTCAAAATACAGAATTACAGGATCACAGATGTGATGGCATGATAATTTTTTAAAATGCACGGGGCGGTTACTATCCCCCCAAATTCACATGTTCTCCACTTTTAACATCTCGCACACACTGCATCATGTTCCACACACAGAATTACAAGGTCACTGAGGTGACAAAAATGATAAATTTTCAAAACGCACGGGGTGGTTAATAGTCCCCAAAGAAAATGCACCTTACACAGAACGAAAGTTAGCTCACCAACTAATAGATACCTCAAATTTCTCCAGAACAGGTACGACATCTCCAGTGCAACACTATCTCGATGCATAGAACAACTGACTAACGCTATAGCCTGGCTACCAGCTCGAAGCTGATGCTAATCGAACTTAATTTTTCCTTTTCACACCCAAGTATACGGGGATACATGAACTATGATTCCAACGACAATCCCATGAACGTTGTGACAATACCAGCAAGTCAGCAGTCTAACAGTATATACCGCAGATTACAAGTAACCTACTGACTAACCTAACCAGATACATTTTCAACCGACAAGAGATTGCAATTCGAAGATTTTCCAGATCACTGATACAATTTATAAAGCCCTCACGTCAGCAGCTGAACAACACAGCGAAATGAGCATCACCTATTTTCACATAAAATCGAAATTTCACTACCAACCTAACAAAATTATCACTAAATTATCCAAAAAATTTACTCAAAAATATCAACCACGAATACGATGGACAAAACTCAGCTAACAGAAGCAGATCACAGCCTTTCTTGAGGATTAATAAAAATGACATAAGAGATTTGACTTCAGCGGAACAACTAGACCATCTCCCATCGCTCTGAACTTCATATCATCGCATTCACAGGAAATAGAACATCATAATTTCACCCTTTACACATCTCGAGTTTCTCGTTCACTAGCAGGTTTACAATTCGATATATGAGTCCTAAAAACACGTTTCTTAGACAGATCCTCTAATAACACTGTTACTTCAGAAGGAAAGGACAGAATCTCATAGGGGCCCTCATATTTTGGCTGCAGTTTACCTGATACCTGACGACCCGGGTCCTTAGCCCAGAAGTTTTTTGCATACACAAAATCTCCGACAGAATATCCACCCTGTTTTCGGCCGAAATTATATCTCTCAGCTAGCTTATCATGCGAGATCTTTATAGCAGCTTTGGCCTCCTTCCAGATTTCTCTGACACGATCAGGAGAGGGTTGGTCAGGAAGCAGATCATGAAGTGACCACAGATTCGTTAGAGGGGAATTTGGGACGAACGCATACATAAGTGAGAACGGCGTTTTCCCATGGGATTCATGCTCAGCAGTATTGAAAGCGTAGGGTAACCAATGTAATGACGAATCCCACTTGGCATGATTGTCACGATGATATGCGATAAGTGCAGCTCTCAAATTTCGGTTAACTCTCTCTGCCAAACTAGGGTTGGGGTAATAGGGTGTCGTGGTGACATGGGAAACAGCATAATCAAAACAAAATTTTCTAAACTGATGAGAAACAAAGGCCTTGGCATTATCTGACACCAAGTATTGACTAGGACCAAAGGAAGAGAAAACAGACTTTAAACATCTTATGACAGTAGCAGAGTCACAATTTCTAGTGGGAAAAATCCATGAAAAGCGAGAGAAACTATCGACACAAACAAAAGCAAAACGGTTACCCAGTTTAGACCTCGGCAGGGGTCCAACGAAATCCACATACAAGCGTTCCATGGGCCTAGACGCAGATTCAGAAGCTAACTTACCAACCTTACCACTGACGGTAGGTTTACTTACTTTACAATCATGACACCCCAGCACGAACTTTCTCACATCCTTATCGAGACCCTTCCAAACAAAAGACTGCCTTATTTTCTGTCGAGTTTTGAATATTCCTAGGTGGCCTCCAGCGGGTGACTCGTGAAAATACATTAGCATGCCATTTATCAGCTGAGTAGGCAAAACAACCTTAGGCTTTCTATCACGCCTAGTTACACAACATAATACACCAGACTTTAAAATATAAGGCTTTATCTCTTTTCCAGAAACTAATCGAGCAATTAAATCACACAAGACGGGATCTTCCTTCTGATGGTTAGCAATGTCTCCAAACAATAACGGTGAATTTACTAACATGTGTTGAGCTGAATTAGCCCCAACAACAACAGGTTCCTCTAAAGAGGGAGTTTCACACTTGTCAGGAACTTCTCCATAGAGACGCTTAAGTGACACAGCACAAATATTTTCATGATTTTCCTCGGGAACGAGATTCTTACATTTATCAGGAACTTCTTCATACATGCGGCTAAGGGAGTCGGCTATGACATTTTCACAACCCTTTATATGACGAACGGTGAACTGAAATGATGAAATACGGGTTGCCCACCTGGCGATTCGCCCAGTGGTTCGAGGTCTAGCCAGGACCCAGCTCAGGGCCTGGTTGTCGGTTTCAAGTTCGAAAGGAACATGTTCGACATACATTCGGAATTTCTCCAGTCCAAACATCACTGCGAGCCCCTCAAGCTCATACACGGAATAATTTACTTCAGCAGGGGACAGAGTTCGAGAAGCAAAACCAATAGGTCGTCTACCTAACTCACTTTCTTGTAACAACACAGCAGCTACAGCACCGAGCGACGCATCAGTCTGGATTATAAACTTCTTACCGAAATCAGGGACAGCGAGGACAGGAGCGCTACACAGTGGCTCCTTCAAATCGTCAAAAGCTGCTTGCTGCGACGGACCCCATTCAAATTTCACGTCAGACCTTCGCAGATGGTTAAGTGGCAACGCCCGCTGTGCAAAATTGGGTATAAATTTGCGCAGAAAGCCAACCATTCCCACGAATCGGGCTACTCCTTTCACATTTTTAGGGGGTGCAAAATCTCTAATTCCCTGGGTTCGGGAGTCATCGACCGAAACACCTTCAGCAGAAACAACATGACCAAGAAAGGCAATTTTAGGTTTAGCAAGGGACACTTTAGACAACTTTACGGTTAGACCAGCAGATTTTAACCTCTCAAATACTTCACGAAGATGGCGCACGTGGTCTTCGAACGTCTCGCTATAAACAACAACATCGTCCAGGTAGTGATACAAATAATCAAATTTGATGCCAGAAAACACGTGATCAAGAAGCCTACTAAGCACAGCGCCCCCTGTAGAGATGCCAAAAGGTAGTCTGCAATATTCATAGAGATTCCAATCGGTGGCGAATGCAGTCAGATGCTTAGATTCTTCAGCTAACGGAATTTGGAAATATGCCTGCGTCAGGTCAATGAGGCTATAATAGGAGGCGTTTTTGAACCAGGAAAAACAGCTATGTAAATCAGGAAGAGGGATGGATTCTAAAACAATCTTTTTGTTTAACCTACGATAATCTACGACTGGCCGAAAACCACCATTTGGCTTAGGTACTAAGAACACAGGTGAGGAATATGCTGATGTGGAGGGTCGAATCACTCCATCTAGTAACATCTGATCGATTAATTTCTTTAATTCCAACATTTTGGGTGGACTCAAACGGTAGGGAGGATGTCTGACGGGTATAGTATCCGTTACTTCAATTTTATACTCCAGGATCTTAGTCATTCCTAATTCATCAGTGAACACCTCGTGAAAATACCCACACAAATCCCGAATCTCTTTAGCTAGAGCGTCAGATAAATTACTTAAATCCAAGGATTCAACCCCGGTGGACAAGACGGGTTCAGCATCACGGTTGGCAACATGAGCACTCGCGCTAGGGACAGCAGTAGAAAAGAATTTAAATTTTACCTCAGAACAAAACCTGAACCAGAATGATTCGTGTTGCATATCTAGCAGTAAGCCAGTATGAGCAAAAAAATTAGCGCCCAGAATAATAGGACATGACAAATTCTTAATGACCCAAAAGGAAAATTTCCAACAAAATTTATGAATCCGAACCTTAAACTTCACAGAACCAAGAACGTTCAATTGAGCACCGTTGGCAGAAACCAACTTAACATCTACATTTGACAGGTTACTGAATTTACAAATGAGTTTCATAGACAAATACCAATTTTCGCTAACCAATGAAGCAGCGCTTCCCGAGTCTAACAAGGCTATTACACATGCGTCATTAATTGCAATTTCAACCATAGGAGAGGGTAGAACTACATCAGAAACTTTAGAACAGACACCATTTGCTCCGATAACTTTGGCATCATCCCTCGTCACCTCATTTCCCAATGCACATCGCTGATCCTTGGCAAGGAGGATTTCAGGATGCTTGTCTCGGAATAGTCAATTTCTTTTTACCGGACAGTTCCACGCTATGTGGCCCTGCTGCTCACAGTTGAAGCACGTCACAGGACGATTACTACTACCCCTAGGCGAATTATGGGAAGGACGACCGGCCCCAGGTGGTGGTCGAACCGAGGGAGGTCGAACAAACGGAACAGGGTTAATGAAAGGAGGGGGCATGCTAGTTGCATACCTTATGATATCAACCGAACGCACGGATTCGGCCTGAATAGCGGCTTCACGTAGTTCCCTAATCGTACTTGGATTAGTTCCAACACATAGGCAATTCCGAAATTCCGGCATAGCACCGGCCAAAATAAGCCTTACTACTTCTGCCTCTGGCATATCTACTCTAAAGACTTTTACAAACCTGGATATGTCCACAATGTATGAATTTAACGGCTCGTTAATACCCTGAGCTCGGTACAGGTAACGTCCCTTCACAGTATCGAGCGACCTGATGGGCACAAATACTCGCAACACCTCGGACATAAAATTCTCCACACTCCAACCTTCACACATGGCACTAGTCACATAGGCCCCCAACGTATCGGACACATGGGAGGATATTAATTGAAAGACCACTTGGTCGCTGACACCGAATTGGATAGCACACTCATGAACATCGACCAATATTCTCAAAAAATCAACGACTCCTTCAACCGTGTCCATACTTTTACCCGATAACTTTGAAACAAAACCCAAAATGGGGTGACTGACAGAACCAAAGCTGGCCTTAGAAAAAACAGAATAATTAGAATGCTCGACATTGGAAACGTCACGACCCGGCATTTCGGCACAGGGATTTCCTTGCACATAATTTTGGTTTCCGGAACAAGATGAAGAAACGAGGTTACGCCCTGAATTTGAAACACTCCCCTGAGAGTCTCGATAAACAGAATTTAAATCCCTAACCGGTTCGGAAGGAGAATTTTGTGTCACTGTAGGCCCCTGATGACCTGAGTTACCCGGCACTTTAAATGATGAAACAGACCCGGAATTATCTCTAGAATTTACTTCTCGAGCACCGACACTAACAGGATTACAACTAGATGAGGGGATATTTAAGACAGACTGGGGTTCGATTACCGACCTCCTTACACGAGGCGAGCCGACAACAGCAGAGAAGGAGTTACAAGTTACACAGTTACAACTACAAGTACAATTTTCGCGTCCGGGGAGGTCGAAGGTTACGTTGCTGGTATTATTTGGCACAGAAGTCATCACAGCATTAGGGTTAATGGTATTCGAAACTGGTATCACCGTATCAGGGCCTAACGGTGCCTGGTCAAGCCCAGAATTTGTTGTCACAGTTTCATGATTAAAAGTACGGTTACCGACAATAGGAAGAATCTCTCGACTCTCACAGCTGTTGGGCAGGCGCGCTATTCCATTGCCACGGAGCGCGGCAGGTTCAGCGACAGGATTACCAACTTGGCCAATGGCATTTTCAGCCCGACTGTCGCCTAGATTTGTCGAGACATTACGGCTACATGTAGGAGTTGAATTCAATAAATCCCCACTTCCACTAACACGATTAACAGTATCCAAAGTCTGAGCACATTCCACTAAATTAACTTCATACTCTAATAGACCTTTCAAATCGGCGATGGGACGTTCTTCATCAGATTGTAACAAATCCACACATCGGAGATATAGGTAATCAAGTCTAGCTTTCAATTTGGTGAGATCAACAGGGCTACATTCTACTTCACTGAAACAATACTTAATTACATTACAAATTTCCCTAATTGCATCACATAACCTTGACTCACCGAGTTTGAATTCAGCAGTTGACAGCTTTGGAAGGGTTGCTGCAAAATTCACGGCATACTCTAGACTCTGGCGCGCTAGTTCTGCGTCCCTGGGCACTTCAAGGTTACGTAACAGCAATTCGTAGGTTACCTCTTCATCCGATAAGTATTTCACGATGATTTTGCGGGAAGCCATCGTACATAAATTTCATGTAACAGGACACAAATTAATCATTACACAGAGTTTAAACCAATCCTACCTATGTGGAGAAAAGATTAATGAGCGTGCTGGGCCCATAACCCAGAGGTCCGTGGATCGGAACCATGCTCTGCTACCACTGTAACAGGCTCTCATCCCCCCCCCTTTCTCTTGTGATTACCCAAGATGTGGTAATAATAATAATATCAGCGTATTTCAAAATAATTAATCACATGACATTACCATGCCAAAAATTAATAATGAAAAACACATGAAAGGGCTAATTTAATTTCTCGCTAGGTCAGCCGAGTTCACAGCAAATAAAACCTAGGAGTGAATGTTCCAAATTTTCGTGGTATCCAAGAACACCCCGATTTGAATTAGGAGAAAAAACAGGCGGGACGAAGCATGTGTCAAGACCAGCTTGTTGAATGGAAAGCTGGGCGTACTCAGAAAGGCCGATAATTCTAATCTTGCCACACATGGTGAAGGGAAGAGAAACAATCTTCCTACTGACTGCCGTCAATAAAAAAACAACATCTCAATAACAAAATATAATGAAAATCAAAAGATACAATTAAATCATGATTAGATTACAACTAAAACCCTAAACCGCTTAACTTAGGCTTATATTTAAAGGTAATGCAAGTTACGGATAATACTGTGAATAAAATAAAAGTCAGACATTGCCCAGTTGGCAAAATTACTTTTCCCCATCATACGATTAATAGAATTACAGAATTGAGGGTAGTTTCATCCGCAAGGATACAAGGAAAATAAACAACATGAAATTTAGGCCTGGTGCCGTTTCACAAACAAATTGCATAAAGCAACAAACGCGTTCCTTAGTGAACGAAAGCGTCTGAGAAGCTTCAGAGTCCAGCACTGACTGTCTTGTGAAGCCTATCTGACCAAAGTTAAAACCTTTTACCCTCCCTGAATCTAATGCCAATCAAACGAATCTGCATATCCAAAAAACTTAGCAAAATATACTTATTAACTAACAATCGTAATTCTAGAAATATCAGTCCAGAAACGCCATTCGACACATGGCATGTAAAATTCATAGTCAAATGACACAGTTTAATGTTCCACCGAACGGTTGCCCCTTCTAACACAAAAAGGTTCATACCACCTGGTGTATTTCAGCCCTCCGGTGAACTGCCCTCAGTTCCCCGGAGGCGATCGCTTAAGAGTCCTTCCGTCAGCAAGGTTCCTCTGGTACTGTTCTCCCAGCCACAGAGCGCACGCCTGTATATTCCAGCGTACCCCCCACCACAACCCTCCAGTAGTACCAACTGCGACCCGTGGCACAACCGGCCAAAACAAAGCCAGAGTTCAAGGTCTTGAGTGGGTACTATAGAATATCTCCCCACACAGGTTACTGCCTAGAAACCTTCCAGGAGCTGAGGCGTTACACCATGTTCTTGCAAGGGTGTTCTTAGAATAAGGGCTTGACGAATGTAGCTGACAAGAAATGTTGCTTTTCCAATGTTTGCAGACACAAAGCTCGATTTATCTCCCTTTACAAGTGTCTATCAATGATAAGTCTATGAGTGACAGGACACACCAAGGCACAAATCCTGGCAGAAAGGCTTGGCGAATGAAACTGACAGGAAATGTTCACCTTTCAAAAGTTCACGGATCAAAGCTTGACTTATCCCTCTTTTCCATTTACGATAAACCTTTAGGTGACAGCACACACAAGGGCACAAATCCTGGCAGAAAGGGCTAGGCGATCCCATTTCACCAGTAGCCAGGCGCCAGCTTGGTGAATGGAATTCTCAGAAGAAGGCCTGGTGTATGCTCTCATGATAATCCGGCCAGACGTGGAGCTCTTGCTGCGTCTCGAAGATAAGATGAACATGTACCGATTTGCAAAATTGGTACAGATAAGACAAGAAATTGACGAGACGACAAAGAAGGTAGGCTAATTGGCAACGTAATCATTGGTTTGTTAAGTGAAGATTATTGTAAACGGATTCTTTTACACTGTGATGTTCTAGAAAAGTGCAATAACAAAACTATAGCAAGACTGTTCAATGAAGCTATGGGTATCCTCTGGCCACAGGGCGTTCAGTATGATAAAGTATTACTACATGTTAAGTAATAGATTATTCCAAGTTCACAATGAAAGTGCCAGAAGCAGGTTCCATACACTCAATAATGGTCTACCTCAGGGTTCAGTTTTATCCCCTATGCTATTTAACTTATACATTCATGATCTGCCAGAAACGGTATCCCGTAAATTCATCTATGCGGACGATATAAATCTTACAGTCCAGTGCACCACTTTTGATGAAGCAGAGGATTTACTGAGTGAATACCTTAAGAAGATGAATGTTTATTTCAAAAAGTGTCGGCTTCAACCAAGTCCTTCTAAATCTGAGGTAACCACATTTCACCTTAACAACCTACAGGCAAACTACCAACCTAGAGTGTAGTTCGGGAACGAATATCTGAAGTACAACAGCTCCCCTAAGTATTTAGGAGTGATATCGGACAGGGCATTAACTTTCAGACAGCATATTGCAAAAACAGCAGCAAAATTAAAAAGCCGTAATAACTTACTAAGTAGGTTAGCTGGTACATCATGGGGCGCTGATGCCAACACACTCAGGACTACTGCTTTGGCTGTCGTTTACTCTCCAGCTGAATACTGTGCAGGTGTATGGTTGAACAGCTCCCATTGCCAACTGGTTGATATTCAAATCCGGCAGACAATGCGGATTATCTCTGGCACTCTACATTGCACTCCCTCACAGTGGCTTCCTGTACTGTGTAATATTGTTCCTCCTCACATCAGGAGACAGCAAGTTCTTTCCCGCCTGTGGCGCAGAATTATGAATATTGAAGTTCTCCCAATCCACCAAGATGTCAATCAACCTTCCACATCCAGGTTGAAATCACGGAAACCAGCCTACAAGACGGCTATGGAACTTACTTCATCTCCATTCATCCCCCTAAATTCATGGAATGTTGAATGGTCTACCTCTCCACCTCATGGTCTAATTGAAGAAGTTGATCCTACCATCAAATACCTGGATTCCATCTCCCTCGAGCTGTCTGGCCCCGTCTGAACAGAATTCGATGTGGCACTGCTCGATCTAGAGCAGCCTTACATCAGTGGGGTTGGATAGACTCGCCTCTTTGTGATTGTGGATATGAAGTGCAAACCATCAAGCATGTCGTGCAGGAATGCCCTCTATATATGTACTCTGGGACCTTAGAAGAGCTCCATGCAGCCACTCTGTAATGGTCCCAATTTGTGACCAGAATGAAATAATTTTATATATTGTATTATTATTATTATCATCAATATTTTTTAATTTTAGATTTTACCTTTTATTAGTTATTATGTTAACTAATATGTTTATATCTATTATTATGCGGTAATGTAGAATATTATGGCAATTGAAAGGACTTGGAGCTATACACATTATATTTGAAATAAGTTAGACGCTTGACTGAATACTATTTCTGAAGAAAATACGTACAAGAGGAAGAAAGAGGGTTATTCGCGGAAGGCTGGCTTATCTACTGCTTCTTGGCAACGACGTGAATAGACACTGATGTCTTTCACTTCAAGAATTACACCAGTAAACAAATCATACCAGGAATGGATTCTTTGGAGACTCGCCATTAACAATACCTGGCAGGCAAGATAATGGGGCTTGTGTACGAGGAGAGTATGGTAGGCCAGCAGTCCTTTGCAACATTATACAAAAGGTGGGGTGGACCTCCCGCGAAATGTTACAAAGAAGTATTGTCATTATTGATATGTGAAAGGCGTGCAAATTACCTAGTGACTTCAGAAGTGGGGGTGGGCGCGTGCCCTACCTGGGAACGATATATATATATACAAGCTGACCCGGCAGACGTTGTCCTGCCAATCAAAGAAAGTGTTGTAACGTTGTTTCTTGAAGTGCTTTTGGTTACACAATGTTTTTTTTCAATTTCTGTTAACTGCCTCTAAACTATCGTGAATTGAATTTACTAATTTAGAAACATTCGTTGGAGCGTGCACAACAACTCTCCAAAGTTTCATCGCAAACGGATAAATGGCATTTAACGCATACGGGATTTGGTTTAAATGATTCGTGCGCTGTCAGTCATTTGTTGAATCTACTCGTGCTCTACCAACTGTGAAATGGATTTACTAAGTAAGAAAGCTTCACGTAAGTGTACACAACAACTCATCAAAGTTTCATCGCAATCGATGAATAGTATATGAACGCATACAGGATTTTGTTGGAACGCTTCGCGCGTCGTCACTCATTTGTTACATCTACTCGTGCGCTACCAATATTGTAAAATGGATTTACCAAGTTGAACACCTTCCCTGGCGTGTACACAACAACTCATCAAAGTTTCATCGGAATCGGATGAATGACATATGAACGCATAAGTGATTTTCTTTAAACGATTTGCGTGCCGTCACTCATTTGTTGAATCTAATCATGCGCTACCTATTGTAAAATAGATTTACTAAGCCTGAAACCTTCTCTGGCGTGTACTCAATGATTCACCAAGGTTTGATCGCAATCGGATGAATGATATATGACCACATACGGGACATTTTGGAAACGATTCGCGCGCCGTCGCTCATTTGTTGAATCTACTCGTGCGCTACTTATTAAAAACTGGATTTACTAAGCCAGAAACATTTCCTGGAGTGTACACAACAATTCACCAAAGTTTCATCGCAATCTGATAAATGGTATATGGCCGCATACGGTAGGCTACTTTGTTGAAATGATTCGCGTGCCATCACATATTTGTTGAATCTACTCGTGCGCTACCTATTTTAAAATTGATTTATTAAGCCAGAAACCTTCCGTAGGGTGTACACAACATCTCACCCAAGTTTCATCGTAATCGGACGAATGGTATTTGAACGCATACGGAACCTTATTGAAACGCTTCGTGCGTCGTCGCTCATTTGTTGAATCTACTCGTGCGAAACATCCTGTGAAATGTATTTACTAAGTTGGAAACCCTCACGTAAGTGTACACAACATCTCACCCAAGTTTCATTGCAATCGGATGAATGGTATATGAACGCATACGGGACTTTGATTAAAAGTTCGCGCGTCGTTGCTCATTTGTTGAATCTACTCGTGAGCTACCTATTGTAAAATGGATTTACTAAGTTAGAAACCCTCACGTAAATGTACACAACATCTCACCCAAGTTTCATCGCTATCGGACGAATGGTATTTGAACGCATATGGGACCTTGTTGAAACGCTTCGTGCGCCGTCGCTCATTTGTTGAATTTACTCGTGCGCAACATCCTGTGAAATGGATTTATTAAGTTAGAAACCTTCACGTAAGTGTACACAACAACTCATCCATGTTACATCGCAATCGATGAATGGTATATAAACTTATACGGGATTTTGTTGGAACGCTTCGCGCGTCGTCGCTCATTTGTTGAATCTACTCGTACGCTACCTATTGTAAAATTGATTTACTAAGCAAGAAGCCTTCCCTGGAGTGTACACAACATCTCACCCAAGTTTCATCGCTATCGGACGAATGGTATTTGAACGCATACGGGACCTTGTTGAAACGCTTCGCTTGTCGTCGCTTATTTGTTTAATCTTCTCGTGCGCTAACTATTGTAAAATGGATTTACTAAGCCAGAAACCTTTCCTGGATTGCACTCAACATCTCACCCAAGTTTCATCGCAATCGGATGAATGGTATAAGAACGCAAACGGATCTTTGAAACGCTCTAACGTGCAGAGACAAACAGTAGAATTCGACATCACTGCCACCTTTGGTATAAAACACAACTTTTTGCCACGGGCGGAATGTATGTAATGGCGGTAGTTGCACAGGTTGCGACCAGGTGGCTCTAACGTGCAGAGACAAACCATCCAAAGACATCAGCTTTCACGAAGGCCAAGGCTAGTGGTTTCCATGACGACTTTTTGACTGTATATTGTGGTTCTAAAATTGTGTGTAAATTGTGGTTCTAAAAGTGTGTTCATTCCACCTACCGGGTCAGATTGTGAATCTAAACCATACATGGACCCACCCTAATATACATACCAAATTCCATCAAAATCGGTTCAGTCGTTTCGGAGGAGTTCAGTGACATACACACGTGTCGAAGAATTATATATATAAAGATATATATATATATATATATATATATATATATATATGACGGCCGCCCAGCTGAATGATTTTATTGAATGGCTGGCAGGAGACTGATTGGAGCTGGACGTACAGGCAGAAGGGTGGAACGTGTAGCGAGATGGAGTGGGAAATTAAAATTCATCTGTAACGCAGTACTAAATTATACAGTTGACTATTTAAGTATGTGAATTTGATAAGATATTCAGTCTCATAAAACTGTGTCATGGTTCTGTACGAGGCTATTGTCACAGGGATGATTTATGGAATTTATTCCGTCATCCACATATAAATTCATTACGTTGAGGAAGATCAGGGCCATCATGAACTCTCTACGCAACAATCATCTACAATGATCTTCAATGCGGTGAGTTATATAAACAGTTTTACTCCAGTCAAATCGGGAGGCTCTCATGCTTATTAAATTCAAGACATTTTATTCAATTAACTCAGTATACTACAATTTCCAATCAAGTCCCATAATACAAGTAAATTCAGTAGATTCTTTAATTTAAATTTATTATTATTATTACCTTTAGTATTTTATTCTTTTTTTGCACTTGTTTTTATATATTAAATTCATTTTTAAATTCAAATGTTTGACTGGTTTCCTTTAGTAGCTAGAAATTACTATAAGGCAACACCACACTCCTGAACTAATTATCGTAAGGTTAGATTACGTAAGGTTTCACTATGGCTGGAGAAAGGAATTTCGCTGCTCCACCTCTGTTTAACCGAGGTTTAATATATTATTTTGATCATGATATATGAATGATCTGGTGCCCTGGCTACATATAATACTACACATTATGTACTTTTTTAGTGATGCTGACAACAGTACAAAGACATTATTAAAATAATACACAATTAAATGTTTCATTTTGATCACCCAAAAGTGGGCGACTATTTAATTATTAACCTTTGCATATTACCAGTAATCAAGTTCATTAAACCATTACATATAACGCCCAACAGTGGAGCGCTTTTCTTATTAACATTATTCAGTTCAATAACCCATTACAACTCCACAAGCTCTTGAACGGATTCAAGACCTGGCAGCCCATTTATGAAGGGTCCTAATGCTGTAAATTGTTTATTTGAAAATTTATATTTATTAATTACAGTACTCTCTTGTAAGCATCATACGCTAAATAAATAATAAATAAAGTGTTACTTTTTATTAGCGATGCCGCACCTTATTATGATGCAAGCTGGAGAAGCATTGTGTGTTGTATATCCTAAGATGACTCATTTAACTTGTGTAGCTCATGCCTTTCATCGTGTGGCAAAAGTGGTAAGAGGCAGTTACCCCAAAGTAGATCTATTGATTTTCTCAGTGAAAAAAGTTTTTCTCAAAGCCCACAAAAAGAGTTCATATTTTGAAAGAAATGTACCCAGAAATTCCATTGCCACCTAAGCCAGTTCTAACTAGGTGGGGTACGTGGCTGCAAGCGATTGAATACTATGCTGAATATATAGACTCCATTAAAACATTCTGCATGCTATTGACCCTGAAGATGCAGCCTCAATTGAAGCTGCGCAAACAGTTGTTTGCGACACAAGTGTGAGGAATGACTTGATTTACATTCAGCATACTTTTTCATGCATCACAAAAACACTCAAGTCTCCAAAACTCACATCTCTCACTTTCTGAAAGTTTCTAAATTGTGAATAGAACTGTGGAACAGCTAAATCATGGTACAGGTAAAGTTGCAGATGTAGCAAAAATGAAGATGGACACTGTACTTTGAAAGAACCCTGGATATGAAAGAATGGGAAAGATTGCTGCTATTATGTGTGGAGATTTAAGTGTCAAGTTAACGTTGGATTTAAGGTTTAAATATGCCCCCATTACCTCTTCTGATGTTGAACGAAGTTTGTCAATATAAATCGGTTCTTAGAGACAATAGGAGAAGATTCACTTTCCAGCACTTAAAAAAAACATTTTGTGATCCATTGTTTTGGTAACAGAGATTAAAATATTGCGTGTTCTTCAAAGATCATATTAAAATGAGAAATACAGCATTATGGTTGTAGATCTACTTTCTATAGCTTCTTTGAACTTTGATATCAAATAGAAATGATAGTTTTTTGTAATTTTAAGTCCATATATAATTCCATATTTCAATAAAAATAACTAAATATATATGTACATATTTCATGAATTATTAGTACATATAAATCCGTTCCCTGATAATGACTTAAGAATGGTGATTAATTGCGATTATTTATTGATGTTTTGAGTGTATGAGACAAAAGAGGTCTATTAAGAATGTGATAATTGGTGTGATAATAATTATGATCAAACAGAAATAATAATAATAAAGTGTCAATGATTTTTGTATAAGATCAGGAGTGGTAATATATCAAATAACTAGTAAAAAAGTCACGATTTATGGATTAGAATGATCTTGGAAAATAATAATAATAATAATAATCAGTATACTGTATTTGTGTAAAATAAGATGAGTTAATGACGTCATGTTCATGAAACACATGAGATGAGTGGAAGGCTTTTCCTGTTGTCATACATGTTTTGTATAAATTGAGAGAGAATTTATGAGCGGATGACCAGTCATGAGCCTTAATATTGAAAGAAGCAATAATAACAGAATAACAATAGGACAGATGGTTTGAATAATTAAATATATTTCAGATTGAGTAGCATGTGATGACATGGCTCAATAGTTGCAGCTAATAATACTCTTGTGACAGATAAAAATATATGTTAGTATTATGTAAGTGTTAAGGGAATGCTAAGGATCCCTATAACCTATGAATATAAAAGAAGGGCTAGACGTTAATCGCCCCATTGCATATGTGCATGTGTAATTATGTAGAAAAGAAGGGATATTGGTTTGCCCCGTTTATAAACCCATCTTGTCGTCTGTATATTTCTAAATTCAAGGCTCAGCTTTTCATCTACTATTTGTAACGCTCAGAGTAAAACCAAACAGGAGGTTGATAAAATCCAATTAGTTATGACAGACTTATAAAAATCCCATGATGGTGGATAAATGAAAATGATTCAGATTTGTAGCACGACTGAATATAAATTTTGATAAATAGCTTTACGTCATCCATATGAGTTCACTTCTAGTAGGTAAAATATTGGAATGAACAAGTGCCAAGTGTCATTGTTATTGATAGATAAGAACCACTTAATGGACCCCATGAGGCTCACTTACTTGTTGTCACCCATGAGATAATTTGAAAACCCCATGCATTTTTGGAAGACAGATTTAAAATATTTCCCCATACCCCAATTCACCGGCCGTGAAAGCCAATATACCATCTTTTTGGAAGCCTTCATAGGGAGGTTAAGGCTGCTTGAGCTTTTAGTTCTCGCAGTCAAGTAGTGCAGTTGCACTCTACAAAAGGGAGGTAACGCGCAGTTAGTTACTCCTGTGGGGGTCTGGGCGGGGACACCAAGAGCCCGCCGATGAGCCAGCTTGGTGTCCTAGGCGAAACCCCACACAAGACACGGCACAAACCTAGGAGAATTGCTGAGTTTTAATTCACCGGCCGTGAAAGCCAATATACCATCTTTTTGGAAGTCTTCATAGAGAGGTTAAGGCTGCTTGAGCTTTTAGTTCTCGCAGTCAAGTAGTGCAGTTGCACTCTATAAAAAGGGAGGTAGCGCGCAGTTCGTTACTCCTGTGGGGGTCCGGGCGGGGACACCAAGAGACCGCTGATGGGCCAGCTTGGTGTCCGAGGTGAAACCCCACACAAGACACGGCACAAACCTAGAAGAATTGCTGAGTTTTAATTCACCGGCCGTGAAAGCCAATATACCATCTTTTTGGAAGCCTTCATAGGGAGGTTAACGCTGCTTGAGCTTTTAGTTCTCGCAGTCAATTAGTGCAGTTTCACTCTATAAAAAGGGAGGTAACGCGCAGTTCGTTACTCCTGTGGGGGTCCGGGCGGGGACACCAAGAGACCGCCGATGGGCCAGCTTGGTGTCCTAGGCGAAACCCCACACAAGGCACGGCACAAACCTAGAAGAATTGCTGAGTTTCATGCATGTGTGTTCGGGCGACTTCGGTCAAACGGGCACAGTATTAAGAACTGAACTTAATATTTGAAGACTTTGTACTGGTATATAAGGTTTTATTTTTGGTGCTCCAATGTGGGCGTAAACAGTGTAAATAAATAAATGAAAGGTCACAAAATAGAATTAATAAATAATTATAGGATGTGTGAAATACTTGGTCGTACCATATCCACCTGAGATATCAGTCATTTCAATAAATTTTGCATTTGGGAAAGGTTTGCTTCAGGACATAGACCTGCTGAAAAACATCTGTCGTTTTGACATGTGTATTAATCAGAAGGTTGAACAACGTATTACATCCAAAACTGAGAAATCAGTCACTTCAATAAATTTTGCACTTGGGACAGCTTGCATCTGGACATAGACCTGCTGAAAAACATCTGTCGTTATGTAGGGCTAGGGGAAGGTGGGCCACATTGAGACAAGCTCATTAAATCTATTTTTTGAAAGAGGGATTTTTTTAATATTTCTTAGAGGTTGGTTCTCCTGGTAGCAGACATTTTGATCCTGTTGACTATTTGAAAGAAGCATGTTATGTAGGAGATGAAGTAAAATTTTCTTCCTTTGTTGTTTGTTTTATTATAGTTATGTGTATCATTCATTGTACATTAATGAATATGATACGGGCGAAATACATACATATTACTAAAAAATTATTGGAATCGTCGGCTTGTTCAGTATTGTAGTTTTGATAGTAAACGTAATTGTTTTTACATGTCGCAAGTGGGCCACAGTGAGACACAGTAGGGTGGGCTACAGTGAGACAGTGAGAAAGATATTTGGAGCTACCCTAAAGCTGAGGAGAGGGTAGAGTCAACCTCTAGGAGAGAAAAAAAAGGGGGAGATCTTTCATCCCAACTGACACCCCAGAAAGAACAAAAACTTGCTCTTAAGTCCACAAATAAAAATAATAATAAAAAACAAATAAAAAGAGCTGCAAGAAGAGTTTGTTCAGCCAATGGAACTTGGAATTCAAGAAGGCAGCCCTAGCTACAGACATTTCCATGGATGATGGTGTTGAAGATTCTTCTAATTCAGACAGCTCATCAGATAATGAAGAAATCGAGCTCCTAACATTTCAGCAACTTGCTCGCAAACCTAAGGAAGGTGACTTCGTTCTGGTTGAGTTTTCAGGGAAACACTCAAGATTGTACATCAGCGAAGTGAAACGAGATTTAGATGCTGAAAATTATGAAGTAAAATTCTTAAGAAAAAAATCACAGTCAGTCTGAAAGACTAGACGTTGTATCATTTCAAATGACGCATGCTACAAATGCTACACATGTTAGAAAGGCTCAGGAGGGCTTCTCGCTTTGCTCGAAGCCCCAGGACTCTTTCAACAGACTGCATCACTCATTAACTTAGGCTTCCCGCGCGGGCACCTCTTGAAGGGTCACGGGAAGAAATGTGTTTCTTGTACTTGTATTAGAGATGTGTTTGGTTGAATAAAGCGTAAATTGTGTACTTTTTGATAGCGGTTTTGTGGCCCATCATCCCAGGCAAGCCGGCGGAAACCTTTGCCTCCCTGTCAGAAGGATCATTTGGCCGTAAATTTGAATTAGTGTAAGGATGTAGTATGAGTGTCCAGATTTAGACAATAGCCTACTCCATGAAGGGGTCATGACTATGCCTTATATGTTTGTTTAATGAATAGTGTATCTGAAATAAGGGAAGAATACTGATTTACAGATTTGTGGAGTGAGTTTCTGATTTTTAAATAGAGTTTATGAAATTTATGGTAAAGGTGAAGGAGAGGTGAACATGATTAGACAATAGCCTACTCCATGAAAGAGTCATGACTATGCCTTCTGTGTCTGTTTAAAGTATAAAGTAACTGAAATGAGGGAAGTTTACTGAATTTGGTGTTTGTAGAATGTAATTTTCGATTTTAATTTGGGTTTTCGTGAAGCTTGTTGCGGAGTTGTTAGTTCTCTGAAAAGGAGTGTTTTTGCCCCAGGCAGGCCTGTGTTCGATCTGGCTAGACTAGTGTAACGGTAGAGAGTTGGGAGATGAGTTGTAGAACCTGGGAGCGAGCAGTGGCGGGCTGAACATTAGACGGGGGGGGGGGGCTATTTTGAGTGAGAGTAGGGATGGAATATTGGGACTGGTTCGATGCTTTGCTCTGACATCCTGCACACCTCTTTAGGAGGCACCCTGTATTCTTATTTCAGACTGACTGTAATTTTTTGCTCTGACATCCTGCACATCTCTTTAGGAGGCACCCTGTATTCTTATATGGCATCTTGTATATCTCTTTAGAAGTCACCCTGTATTCTTGTGTTCGCTTCGCTCAAATCCCCAGGTCGCTCGACGCCAGGCCTCTTTCAACAGACTCCAATAATCATTAGCGTCCTGCCATGTCCTGTGGTTCGGATTCCACGTAAAAAGGAGGTCCCGTGGCTCATAATCTACAGATTAGCGGTCACGTTAAACTATAAGCTTACTTCTTTTTCATTAGCGTCTGCTTCTCGCTCCCCGCGTGAGCATGACGTCACTTCCCGCGCGGCCGCATGACGTCACGTCCGTCTCCGTGTCCGTGTCCGTAACGCATAACGATGGACCCCAACCACAACGACGAAGTCGACAAGATCCTGTCTCACTGTAGCGTGACCCACCCTATATATGAATTAAACAGAAGGTTCAGCATGTTCGGTGGCGTAGTTGGTAGCATGTTGAGCTTCTATGCCCAAGATCGCGGGTTCAAACCCGGCCGAAGTCGTCGGATTTTTTAAGAACGTTAAACGATCCCTCAGTATGCTTTCCTTTGGAGGGGAAGTAAAGCCGGCGGTCCCATGTCATAGATTTATAGCATGTTAAAGAACCTTCCACTAATTACACCTGTGTGAAGCTAAATTAATATAGGTTAAACATTTGACTAACGTTCTTAGGTTCCTATGTTCGTCGTCAAGAGCCGACTGCGGTGGCATCTCGTAACTAATTCTGAACTAGTTGGTCGTTGACGGTGGCATTTGGCGGCAAAAGTAGAAACTACTTGAAAAAATTAATTGCCTGCCGTCCTTACTTGAATTAAAACAGACACACACACTAATACAGCCATCACAATTAACACTGGTTATCAGACAAATTCTACACACACCCAAAGTACACGGGGCTACATGACCGCGTTGTCGCAGCCCCTAAACCAACCAACCAACCAACCAACCAACCAACCAACCAAACAGAAGGTTGAACAACTTATCAAATTTTGAAATGGTAAAAACAACTAACTTCGAATCTGTTTGTTGGTTATCTCCGTCCGCTGTTCAAAATGGTTAATGCAGATTCGCTAGGTAATTATATAATAATGGGATATGTAAAATGGTTGGTTCTTACGTTTAGGGGCTGCGACAACGCGGTCATGTAGCCCCGTGTACTTTGGGTGTGTGTAGAATCTGTCTGATAACCGGTGTTAATTGTGATGACTGTATTAGTGTGTGTTATCTGTTTTTTAATTTAAGTAATGCAACTTAGAATTTTTCAAATAGTTCGTACTTTTACCGCCAAGCGCTACCGTCAACGACTACTAGGCCAAGTTCAGAACTTAGCTACCAGACGCCACCGCAGTCGGCTCTTGGCAACGAACGTTGAAGCCTAATAGCGTTGTTTACATTCTTAACCTATCCAATTTAGCTTCACTCAGGTGTATTAGAGGAAGGTTCTTTAACATGCCATAAATCTATGACATGGGATCGCCGGCTTTACTTCCCCTCCGAAGGAAGGCATACTGAGGGATTTTTGACGCTCTTAAAAAGTCCGACGGCTTCGGCCGGGTTTTCATCCGCTATCTTGGGCATAGAAGCTCAGCATGCTACCGACTACGCCACCGAAGCCGCTTGATGTGTAAAATATTTCGACATTGACAATCCAACCGTAATGAAATTATAAGTTGAGAAATTCAACGAAGTAACATCATAAAGCGTCGCCTCCGTAGCGTAGCGGTCAGCATGGTTAGCTGCCGCCCCGGAGGTCCTGGGTTTGATTCCCGGCTCTGCCACGAAATTTGAAAAAGTGGTCTGAGGACTGGAACGGGGTCTACTCAGCCTCGGGTTTTCCAAATGAGTAGAGGGGGCTCAATTCCCACCTCAACCGTCCTCGAAGTGGTTTTCCGTGGTTTCCCACTTCGTCGTCGGGCAAATGCCGGGATGGTACCTTCTTCAAGGCCACGGCCGCCTCCTTCCCTCTTCCTTGCCTATCCATCCTGACCTTCCATTACCTTCCCTCATGAGGCCCCAGTTCGCTTTGCAGGTGAGGCCGCCTGGGCGAGGTGCCAATCACACCTCACCAGTTGTATCCCCTCCGATTAGATGTTCCCAGCTCTAGGACACTGCCCGTAGAGGTGGTAGTGGTGAGTTCCCTCGCTGAGTCCGTGAGTTCCACCAACCTGGAGGGTAAACGACTAAGAAAAGAGGAAAAGAAGAAACATCATAAAGCAGTGCATCAAAAGTGAAACAAGTAATGAATATAATGTGGCAATAACCAGAATCAAAGTGAAAAACTTATGGGATTGAAAAGCCGAGCGGACGCAAAAATTATAAGGAGTAAAACCGCACGTTTAGTTGTCTTGGAGATCGTTATGGCTCTATTATATTCTTGAAGCGCCAACATGTATTAAAGAATTACACGTTTCGAAATATATCGTGTTATAAAAATTGAATTTGCAAAATGAAAAATTGGCTATAAATGGGACTTAGTGGGAAGGTTTGATAGTAAAGTAATTAATAATGTATGGGAAGTGTATTACGGTTGAAAAACATAAAATATATACGATTCAAATAGAAAGCATAACAACAGAAATTCTTTTATAATGGCGAAATGTTTTATAGGAAGAATTATATTAGTTATATACTGTAAGTTTATACTGGGCTTGGTGAAATGAAAGAGAATAGCTCATGAGAAAAGAAGTTTATTCTGTTCTCTATGGGGGATGTTGTCTTTGTTTGTCTGTTTTGGGTAAAATTGAAAATCATTAATAGAAGGGGGATATTGTCTCTAACAGTTTCATTAAGATTACGACAAGTACCTATTTTCTGGTTGATGTAAATTTCTATTTTTTCAAGTATGTCTAAAGTCCTAACTTATTCTCTTAAATGAAGTATCGTTATATCTGTCTTTATTGAAGTGAAAGAGTGGAGTGACTCATTGATGTGTTCACCCATACTAGAGTGTTTTCTGTATTTAATTGCGTTTACATGTACATAATATCTTTGTTGAGATGTATGTAGATTGACAATCGTTACATGTCAGTTTATAACTGACTTATTCAATATATTCTCCTTATTTAAAGAATTAAAACTATATAAAAGTTTAGCTGTACGGTAGTGTTATTTGTTTTGAAGGCCATTCTGCAATTTCTCTTTTTAAATATATTTGTTATTCCGTAGATTTTATTGGATATATAAATAAAACTTGCTATATCTCTCTTTTTGGATTCTCTTTGATGTGTCGAAATTGGCTTATATATTCTATTTAAAATGTTATTTACGAAACTCCTACTGTATCCGTTGAGATCAGCGATAGTATACATTGTGTTTATTTCATGGACTAATCATCAGAACGCATATGTGTATTTATGGCTCTATGAATAAGGTTATAAAAAGTTGGTGCCTTATGTATGTATGTATGTATGTATGTATGTATGTATGTATGATATGTTTGATATAGTCGTTGGTTTTTTAAAACCCTTGTCGTCATCATTTATTGCATTAACAGGCCTTTGAGGCGTACAGCAGAAGGACAATAGGAAAAGAAAAAAATTATAAATATTACATAACCAAAAAATATTACAAGCACAAAAAAAACAATAAAAGGAAAGTCAGTCAATCACAAGAGGAGGTATTTTCTGCAGATGGCACTCCATATTTTCCGGTCTCTAGCATCATCCTCCACAGCTGTCGGTTCCACTTCTTGAAGGATCGTCGTCACTCGATCCTTCCATCGTGTTCTTGGGCGTCCTCTCTGGCGTTTTCCCGTGGGTTGCGATTGGAGGACTCTCTTATAGGAAGGGATCCTTCCGCTCGTAAGATGTGGACAAACCATTGTAGTCGCCTCTGTCTCAATATTCGTCCAATGTGTGGCTTTCCAAACCTCTGGTACGGGTCTCCTTTCTTTCTTCTCTCCCATTTACCTTCCATGTTATTGTAGACGGGTCCATAGATCTTCCGTATTACCATTCTTTCAAACGCACATATTGAATCTTCTGTCGTTGCTGATGTCGCCCAAGTTTCACAACCGTATAACAGTGCTGGCCTCACCAGTGTCGTGTACAGATGGACTTTGTTCTTCTGAGATATCAGACGAGATTTGAACAGATTGTTCAGACTAAAGAACACGCGATTAGCACTTATTATGCGTTGATGTACTTCTTTTGTCACTTCACTTTTTTGTGTGTTAATATTGAGCCCAGGTACTTGAACTCTTCAACTCGTTCGAAGGTATGCCCGTCTACAACTATATAAGGAAGGAGAACTCGACAACGTGATACTCCAAGATATTTAGTTTTGTCCTCGTTCACTTCCAGCCCAATTTTCTCTGCATTTTGGAGGAATCGGAAAGTATCAGCACATATTTGTTCTCCCTCGTGTGGGTTGCGGGTTAGAATACACCCACGGTATGCTCTGCCTGTCGTAGGAGGCAACTAATAGGGCCGACAAGACTAACTGACATGACTGACTTTGATTTGGAAGACCCCCTGTGGACGGGGAGGGCTGAATTCATCCACGGTATCCCCTGCCTGTCGTAAAAGGCGACTAATAGGGGGGCCTTATTAAGGTCTTTTTCGACTTCCGGTCCCATTTTTTGATGTGTAACATCTTTCCGCTCGGTTGCTGGATAGTTTTGTGGGAGTGATTTTGAAAATTGGGGACGGAAGTGAATCGGGCAGAAGTGGATCGAACGGAAGTGGATCGGACGGAAGTGAAGACGCACTGCCAGAAAAATGGGACGGAAGTAAATCGGGTGGAAGTGGATCGGACGGAAGTGAAGACGCACTGCCAGCTAGATGTACAATTGAAAATGTGTGTATTGGAAACAAGGCAGTGTGTGCTCTGTAGCGCGAGAATGTTATGGCAATACAGTAGGCAGTGCATTTAACAGGCACTGGTTTGACGAGTACAGTGGCAAATGTTTCACCGACTTTCATTTGTCATTGAGCAGTTTATGAAGCTTCACGTTCAAGGTTGAATATCACATGGGGTAGGACAAAGACGACAAATGACATTTAAGTAAGCGGCATTATTGTCAAGCTGTGAGTGAGTAGTCAAATATTAAATGCGTAACAGAATGTTGTTATATGAGTGGAATAAAAGCTGTATTTTCATCATGACTAGGTCATTTCATGATTGTAGGAAGCCATGTTTTATTGTTTACGACGAACTGTATGCGAGCCTTGAGAATAATGAATGTTATAGTTACTGAGGAATGTGCTCACAGTATTTGAGAGTACTGTCAACGTTGTGTGTCACTTTGTTATTATGAATTATTAATGTAAAAGGAAGGAAGGAAGCTTGTAGTTTTGCGTGTCTGTTAATCTCATGATCATGATCCACGGTACCTCCCTTTTACGTGGAATGCGAACCACAGGACATGGCATTTCAATTCGAAAATCTCACATGTATTGACCGGGAAACAAACCCGGTCTACCGTGGTGAGAGACTAACAGCTTGACCGCTGCGCCACAAATGTGACAGTAGCATATCTCCAATTCAATCTATACATTCATCATAGTACCAGTATGAAAATGGAGTGTAAATTAACATTTTAAGAATGTCCAAGCTTTGTAGTAAGCTATACGAGTAGGATAACATGTCAGATGTTACACCCCATATGCGACTACTGTAAGGCTCGTATCTTTTTGTTTGGCCCTTAGAAATAAACGTGCATGCTGCATGGGGAAGGGCCACCAACTTGGCCTTCTGGCCAGAAAGCCTGGACGGTACTCCCAATTCCGTTATGTGGGTGCGCTATGTACCCTTGCATTAGTATCCGCCTCACAACGGAGGTCCCTGCACGGCCGAATACTTGCGCCGAATATATCACTGTGTATGCCGAGGGGGAAGTGTCTATTCAAGACACTAGGACCCCGAGCAATACTTACTATCGCCAGGTAGGTATTGCCTTGGCTGGGTGGCGCCCACAGCGATGGCCCTCGTTCGGAGTAGGTAGTAATCGGGGAGGATGTTTTCGGGATGACGCGCAAGCGACCCTGAAACAATACACAGGGTGGCCCCCTTAAAAAGCCGTCTCTGGGGTGTCATGTAAATCCCAAGGTGTAGATGAAGAATTTAACAAGCGTTTTCCGATTGATAGGTCTCTTCGCTACCTGGTAGCTATCAGGACAGACGGGGAAGATTTTAAACTCGTGCAATCCATCATCTTTTCAGAAGAAATTGAGGGGAAATTTGGTGACCTGAGCGGAATTTCCAAGCTCCGGAACGGGCAGCTCTTGCTGCATACAGTTAGCTGGCAGCAAACCGAAGCGTTGCTGGAATGCACGCATTTCAGCGAGATTCCTGTTAAGGTCACTAAGCTCGAAACGCTGAATGAGGTCCGTGGAGTTATAGTTCACCGCGATGTTGAACTAATGCGGGATCTGGGGAAGAGAGGCGTCGACAAAATTAGGCGCATCACCAGAAAGATTGGAGAGAACAGCGTCGATACCGGCGCTTTTATTGGCCTACTTTCGATTTTTGCAAAAATTGAAAGTAGACTTATGAGATCTACGCAGGGCCAAAAATTGTGTGTCTGTCTGTGTGAGTGTACTCTGAATCAATTCGAACACGGTGAAACCGAATTGAACGAAATTTGGCACAGAGGTAGAACTAGCAAAGGGCACCTCAGTGTCATGTTTTATATCGCTGCCATCTTGACGGATACGTAATGGCGGCTACCCAAATGTTCAAAGCTTAAATCAAATTACGACTAACCTAACCATCCGATCTCTACCAAATTTTGCAACAATATACCTTTATGTTGAATGCATATTTTGACCAAACTACAAGGTCATCAGCCCAATACTTTGCGGATGGCGGCTATGTACTTGTGCAAATTGATTCCCCCTATCTATTCGAACACGGTGAAACCGAATTGAACAAAATTTGGTACAGAGGTAGCACTAGCAAAGGGTACCTCAGTGTCATGTTTTATGTTGCCACCATCCTGACGGAAATGTAATGGCGGCCACCCAAATGGTAAAATCGTGAATCAAATTACGACCAACCTAATAATCTGATCTCTATCAAATTTTGTAACATTATACCTTTATGCAGGAAGCATATTTGGACCAAACTACAAGATCATCAGCCTAATAGTTTGCAGATGGCGGCAATGTATGTGTGCAAATCGATACCCCCTATCAATTCAAACACGGTTAAACCGAATAGAACGAAATTTGGTACAGAGGTAGCACTAGCAAAGGGCACCTCACTGTCATGTTTTATATCGCCGCCATCTTGACAAAAACGTAATGGCGGCCACCCAAATGTTAAAAGCTTGAGTCAAATTACGCCCAACCTAATCATCTGATCTCTACGACATTTTTCAACAGTATACCTTTATGTATAAATAATCTTTTGAGCAAACTATAAGTTCATCAGCCCAATAATTTGCGGATGGCGGCCATGTATGTGTGCAAATCGATTCCCCCTGTATTTTCAAACACGAAGAAACCGAATTGAACGAAATTTGGCACAGAGGTAGCACAAGCGATGGGCACTTCAGTGCCATCTTTAATATCGCCGCCTTCATGACGGAAACGTAATGGCGGCCACCCAAATGTAAAAAGCTTAAATCAAATAAACGACCATCCTAATCATCTAATCTCTACCAAATTTTGCAACAACATACATTTATGTGAGAAGCGTCCTTTGACCAAGCTACAAGGTCATTAGTCCAATAGTTTGCATATGGTGGCCATGTATGTGTGAAAATCGATTCCCCCTATCAATTCAAACACGGTTAAACCGAATTGAACGAAATTTGGTACAGAGGTAGCACTAGCAAAGGGCACCTCACTGTCATGTTTTATATCGCCGCCATATTGACAAAAACGTAATGGTGGCTACCCAAATGTTAAAAGCTTGAGTCAAATTACGCCCAACCTAATCATCTGATCTCTACGAAATTTTTCAATAGTATACCTTTATGTATAAATAATCTTTTGAGCAAACTATAAGTTCATCAGCCCAATAATTTGCGGATGGCGGCCATGTATGTGTGCAAATCGATTCCCCCTGTATTTTCAAACACGAAGAAACCGAATTGAACGAAATTTGGCACAGAGGTAGCACAAGCGATGGGCACTTCAGTGCCATCTTTAATATCGCCGCCTTCATGACGGAAACGTAATGGCGGCCACCCAAATGTAAAAAGCTTAAATCAAATTACGACCATCCTAATCATCTAATCTCTACCAAATTTTGCAACAACATACATTTATGTGAGAAGCGTCCTTTGACCAAGCTACAAGGTCATTAGTCCAATAGTTTGCATATGGTGGCCATGTATGTGTGAAAATCGATTCCCCCTATCAATTCAAACACGGTTAAACCGAATTGAACGAAATTTGGTACAGAGGTAGCACTAGCAAAGGGCACCTCACTGTCATGTTTTATATCGTCGCCATATTGACAAAAACGTAATGGTGGCTACCCAAATGTTAAAAGCTTGAGTCAAATTACGCCCAACCTAATCATCTGATCTCTACGAAATTTTTCAATAGTATACCTTTATGTATAAATAATCTTTCGAGCAAACTATAAGTTCATCAGCCCAATAATTTGCGGATGGCGGCCATGTATGTGTGCAAATCGATTCCCCCTGTATTTTCAAACACGAAGAAACCGAATTGAACGAAATTTGGCACAGAGGTAGCACAAGCGATGGGCACTTCAGTGCCATCTTTAATATCGCCGCCTTCATGACGGAAACGTAATGGCGGCCACCCAAATGTAAAAAGCTTAAATCAAATTACGACCAACCTAATAATCTGATCTCTATCAAATTTTGTAACATTATACCTTTATGCAGGAAGCATATTTGGACCAAACTACAAGTTCATCAGTCCAATAGTTTGCATATGGCGGCCATGTATGTGTGAAAATCGATTCCCCCTATCAATTCAAACACGGTAAAACCGAATTGAACGAAATTTGTTACAGAGGTAGCACTAGCAAAGGGCACCTCACTGTCATGTTTTATATCGCCGCCATCTTAACGGAAACGGAATGGCGGCCACCCAAATGTTAAAAGCTTAAATCAAATTACGACCTACCTAATCATTTGATCTCTACCATATTTTGCAATAACATACCTTTTTGTGGGAAGCATCTTTTGACTGAAGTACAAGCTCATCAGCCCATTAGTTTGCAGATAGCGGCCATGTATGTGTGCAAATCGATTCCCCATATCAATTCAAACACGGTGAAACCAAATTGAATGATTTTTTTTTTACAGAGGTAGCGCTAGCAACATATTCATGTTTAATATCCGCATAGCACGTTGTATTTCAAAAAGCTACTTCAACCAACATTCAATTATTCTCGTTGAAAAGGACAAAGAGTTATTATAACAATACCCATGCATTTAGGAGAAAGTAGGCTATATGTTATTAACTGAACATCTTGTTCTCCATTTTGAGGGTGATGTGGTTCCTAAACAGGTGAAGGTCACGTCGTACAATTGTGACGTTCGACCGTACATCCCTCCACCTATGCGCTGCTGCCAGTGCCAGGGATTAGTGCATGTTTCCGCCAGGTGTACTGCTTGAAAGCCGCTTGTAGAAAGTGTGGCAAGGGGACACAATGAGGGTGAGAGGTGTACGCCTACCCCGATATGTCCCAACTGCCAAGGAAGTCACTCTCCACGGTCAAAGCAGCATCATCAACATCATCATCATCTTCCTTCCAAGTATTGGGCCAAATGTCCCGTTACGGTATTGCACTTTCCCTCCATCTCTTCATCGGACGTCCTATCGATCTATTTCCCCGTGGCTGGTAGCGAAGGATCTCCTTTGGTAATCTTACAGGTTCCATCATTTGGACATGATGCTTCCAGTTCTCTTGGTAGTCACAAATGTATGTAGTTATTGGTTTCGCTTTTATTTCCTTCAGCACATCCTCGTTTCTCTTTTGATCCCATTTAGTATAGCCTGCTGTTCGGCGCATAAAGTTCATTTCGCGTGCTGTGAGTCTGGAGATGTCCTGAGATCTTATTGTCCATGCCTCGCTGCCATAGCATAGGTTTGGTCTGGCTAATGTGTTATACAAACGCAAGCGTGTATGCCTTTGGACAAGAGATGGCGTCATGACGTGATTGATGATTCCTGTTGTACTGGTACCGTATAATTAGTTATTTTTGCAGTTATGTCTCGTTCTTCTTGAAAAATAAATGATATCCTAAATACTTGAATTCGTTAACTCTTTCTAAAATTTTACCATCCAGACAAATTTTACTGGGGATAGGGTCCTTACCCTTAAAGGCCATTACTTCAGTCTTTTCAGTAGAAATGCACATGCTGAATTTTGATGCCACTTTCTGGAGGTTGAATACTGACCACTGCAGATCATCTTCAGATGCTGCTACCAATGCAACATCATCAGCAAATAGTATAGCGTCTAAATTTTTTAGATGCCTGCTGATAGGTATTGAACCATGTCTTTCACAACTTCAAGATTGCTTTCGGTAGCACATTATACTATGTTGTTATATACAGTATGTCAGATCATTGCCGAGTTCTTCATGGTACTTCGACTTCTGTTACAGCATGAAGTACCTCATACACGTATTGTGTCAAAATTGTTGCTGTAATATAAGGCTCCTGATATCCATGATCTCCATCTGGTGAAAACTGGCTCTAGCGCCATTCCCTTAAAATCCCAAATTTGGGAGGGTGATTTTAGGAAGACTTGATTGGTGTTCGAAACTAACCTATCCATGTGAGCAAACAAACTTCTTACCTCTTCAGCGATTCTGTACAGCCCGTGGGCTAGACAAGTGAGGTGGGGCATTTTAGGAAAGAGAACTTTCAAGGCTTTGCTGTTTTTTTCTTCTTTTTTCATGTAAGCACTTGAAATTACATTTTTAAACAAATAAACTTCCATTGATCATAATATTTTCAATAGCTACCAATGCTTGCAAGCTTGTCGTCGCATCCAAAAGTAAATAGCAAAACAAACCTTCTCTCTGGGAAACCCAATGCCAGCGGAGATTGTACCATCGCGGCAAAGAACAAAGAGGAATGCTATGCTGGAGGAGCATGCGTAAATCGCTACATAATGTACCGTATTTACTCGGCTATAGGACCCCTCCCTTTTTCCTAAATTTTTAGTTCCGAAATGGGTGAGTTACTATAGACACGAACTTCGCAAAATTCCATTATTCCTTCATTATAGCATTCATGTAGATTATGAATAGCAATGGAGAGAGTCCACAGCCTTGTCTTACCCCTCTACTGATTGGCTTCCACTCGGATTTATGATTACGGTACTCAACCTTACTGCAATAAGAGTACCTCTATACATGTTGTAAATGATATCAATTAACTGTTGGTGGACACAATCCCCGACCAATATGTCAATAGGTCTGTTTCTGTTAACAAAATCAAAGGCTTTCTTAAAATCAACAAATGATATGTGTGTTTCCAAATTGAACTCCCTGCGTTTTTCGATCAAAATTTGTAAGGTGAAGTAGGCATCTGCAAATGTGCGACCTTTTCTAAACCCATGTTGTTCTTTCCCTATTACCTCAGAGTAATGTTTCAGTAATTTTTCTTTAACAATGATTGCAAAAATTTTGTATCCAGAGTTAAGTATACTTATTCCTCTATAAGTTTTCCTAATCTTTCATATTTCCCTTCTTATGAAGAGGAACTACTATTGCCTTTTGCCAATCTCAGGGCTCCCAGCGATCCGCACTGACAATTATATGTGAATTATGGACCTGTGACTTCAAAAATATGGACCTTTTGTGGACTACTAAGGGCATGAATCATGAGACCGATAGATAGTTATATTATGGGTTAGGCCAGTATTTACAGGTTCTTTGGTACGGAAATTTAATTTTAGCTCCAGAAGAACTTATTTTAGAATCCAGCAATTTATTTTTAGCTTTAGACTAATAAGATGTAGGATCAAGTAACTCTACTTTTATAATTCAGAAAACAAATGTGAGATTTATGATACAAAATTTTCATGTAAATTAATTTTTAAGCTAAAAATTAAATACTGGAGAAAAGGCAGAAGAAAAAAAATATTTTCAACAAACGAATGCCAGAGAAAAATGAACAATTTATTTATAAAATATGAAACACTCTTGAATAAATATTTGAACATTTCACATAGGTTAGAGTCAAGTTACTCCGTGATATCTTAGTAACGCCGTGATATAGCGTATTTCCTCTATCACTGTGGTGTTTGTACACCACACCCAAAACAATTGAACTAAGAGTACTCTATTGATGTGCAATTGCAACGATAGTGCATGTATATATTTATTGTGTTTAAGGGTAATATAAAATCATATGTTCATTTTCATCCATTCTTGTAATTAGACGTCGACCCGAGATTTCAAACCGTAAATTTACAACCCCTCCCCCAATAAATATATTTCTTGAGCTCACTTGCGGAACTAACAACTGACAATAGATACCACTCGACCCGCCATAAACCGCTTATGAGGAGGCAGGAAGAGTGGAAAGGGAGCCGCAACCAGGAGAGACCCTCGGTAGCCAGCAGGCTAATTCTAAAAGATGTCGGAACAATGGACCCTACAGCTTTTTAGAATAAATTGTTTTACGACGAGAAAACTGCAACCTTGTGATTTTTAAGGAAGATACCGCTACATGACACCAATATGGAAGTGTGTCACTGGGGAGAGACCGTCACCCCAATATAGCCACTTGGTGCGTGACAAAGGACTTACTTCGGCCAATAAGGAAGGAGCGTCACTTTCTGTAGACAATACTTTGATATTGCAATTGGCAGATCCCCTACTGCTGGTGGGAGATATAATTGCCATATATAAGCCGGAACAGAGCTGTATGGACAGGAAGAATATTATTATGTTTTCACTTGAAAGCACTTCAAATTCTAAACTTGGACCTCACTTGTTGAGATTAAACTACAAAATTTCATTAAGTTCAACTAGTAAACTCAGTGAAGATCTAGCTAGGATATTTCCAGCATTGCGCTGAATATCGAAGGCGAGTGAAACCATTCTATTCACTCAGCTAGGCGACAGCATCTGTGCAATTAGTGGGCAGATAGCTTTATCAGGTAGGATTGGTACTTGGGACCATGGAAGACCACGCGAGATGTCTACTTCAGGAACGAGATACCTCCGCCAACATCGCCTAGGAAGATCTACAACCCGGTGAGCTCATGCATATTTGTCAATTGCAAGTCGGACGTAAATACTATTAACTTCAATAATTTAAAGAAATAACTTCCCCTTTTTATTTTATCTGTTTGAAAGGTCGCAAGACGTCATTCATTTCATCCTGTTTGTTAATAAATTATTTTTAACTTCTATGACTTTCAGTCAATATTCACCCAATGCTATACTTCCCAGAGGTCAATATAATAGAATAAGGTGTTCTGCAGCAAGCCTCTGTTGCCCCTCCCCCGAAAGTAAAGAATCTCAATTTAATAAATATAAATTTATCTCACAACCGTATGTTGGAGATTGGCGCCCTATTAACCGAGCTATTTACTGCACTCATTTTATATCACTTGCTATGAAACGTTACAACATGTCACCCAAGCATGGGGCAAGCTGTGCACTAGCCACGAAACGTTACAACATGGCACTTCAACGTGGAGCTCGAAAGCTATAAAACACCTTAAAGAAATAAATAAAATTAGTAAATTGCATTTGGAAATAAAATTAATTGTTTTTCATAATAATAAAGTATATGTAAAGTGAATCATGGGAGATGAGAACGAGATGATGACGTTACGTAGTGGTAACATAGTTAAGGGTACCGAGGCAGAGGTAGTGGAGAAAGACTTAGCTAGCGGGAGTAACAATGTTCAGAGTTGCGGCGAGGTAGACAAGTCGGTTGAATCACAGAATAGTACGATGGGGGACGCGGATGACCTAGAAAAGGGTAAAAACATAAATATAGAATCAGATACATTGGAAGAAAGGTTAATCAAGATGATGGGAGAGATGCTCGCGAACAATCAAAAATTAAGTCAGAAAATAGATCAAAGTATTAAAGAAATAAAACATGAGCTAGATCAAAATAAAACAGAAGTTAACCAGA